>OV121042.1:10022500-11439829 GCA_921293045.1 Aplocera efformata
TTGAAGTAGGAATGATGTTCCTAGCAATATTGTCTGAGCAAAACCTACTGTGAAACAATTGATTTGTCATCAGGCAGCATGCGATCCATGGATAATGATAATATGGAAAT
Organism: Aplocera efformata; assembly: GCA_921293045.1. Classification (NCBI taxonomy): domain Eukaryota; kingdom Metazoa; phylum Arthropoda; class Insecta; order Lepidoptera; family Geometridae; genus Aplocera; species Aplocera efformata. The sequence continues at coordinate 10,022,611 of OV121042.1, forward strand.
GCGGAGACCTAAGATGGACTTCCCTCTACCCGCCACGTTGAAAGGACTTGCTGGGGATCGAGATAAGTCCTTCCCGACAATGAGTGAATTCTTTGAGAGTCGGCGAAAGGTACAGCTATTGATTATTAATAGTATTGATAAAGATAGATTTACTGATTTCGAACAATATCACATAAATCATTTACAGTAAAGAATATTATATGGCATGCCCTCATAGGTAGACTTTGATGTAGAAGTGTAGGTTCATTTTATAAAACCAACAGTTAACACGATTTATTGAAAATCAATAGGATAAAGAAAAGGTGACCTATCAGATAATCAGTGTCACCATTCTACCACTAGGTTTGTTTACTCTATTTGCAGGTACCTATCGAATATTCAGAAATGCCTGCAAAAATTCGAATAGCTATTTCGTTTTTCGTGAAAATTTACAAGGCGAATCGCTAAGGTTTGCAATATGAAAGCATAGATGTATAATAATTTTATTACGGCTATTGATGGCTCTGTAGATTATTTGTAGCTAAGCTGACTTTGAAGAGAAAAGTTCCGAATTCGATTCCGAGCCGAGCCAAACTTAGAGTTATGAGCGTATAGTTTATTCTCAGGTCTTGGTGGTTTTTCTTGTGTTTCTGTATTTGTCCATGCGACCTGCGACACAGGGAATTCTACTGGGGGGTATGCGTGTGTTAATATTATTATTCCATAAGCGAAATGGAGAATTAGTATAAATGAAAACCGGACTCCTATAAACTGACTGAAACGGACTGATTTTAAAAAACAAAGAAGCCGAAAAATACTTTCTTCCCTCAAATTTTAGGGTGTGGGGTACAAATAAGGAAGGAAAGAAATGGTTTTTTTTTTATGGATTTTTAAATCTGTCACTTGTTTGTTTGGCTGACGAATTTAAACATTTCAGAAACAAGATTGTTGCCCTTTCTCGCCACCGAATCGGCCGCCCCCTCTAGAGGTAGACCACAACGTGCAATCCGCTTCGACAGAACATACCAAAAATCCAATGCCCAGTGAGGTTCAGCAGAAACAGCACGAGGTAAAGTAGAACGAATATAATACACTACAATACACTGCACACGCGGTGTTACCCGCAGTTGGCCATTCTACGGGAATACTTCACTACTTAGGGATATATGATATGATAGTTTATCTAAGTTTAATAGCTATCTAGGATATCAGGTATCATGGTACCAAGTTTCATTCAAATCTTTCGAGCCGTTTGAGCGTGAAGGAGTAACAAACATTCATACAGACACACAAAAATACAACCTTTCGAATCATATATTTATTTAAATGTTGTGGTTGTGATGCGAATGTGAGTTTGTTTGTTACGCTTTCACACCGTAACTACTCAACCGATCACTATGAAATTTTGCATACATAATGGTAATGGTACCTTCTACATTATGGCAAATGTTAAGAATAAACAGTGAACGGAATAATTAAATATGTAAAAAACCTCTGTATCGATTATAACCTCGTATTTACAGCACAGGTAACGCGTTTAATGCATTCGCGTAATGATGTTTTCTTTTTAGGAACTAAAAAGGCAGCTTGAACAAAATCTAAAACTTCAGAACATGCATCGCCACAAGATTCAACAGATCCACATGTGTACAGTCGAACAAGAGAGCGTAATTTTTTTATATTTTTGTTTCAATTTGTTTCGATGCAATTGTCTTAACCTGACTGCCGGTTTGCTACTTTTTCTACTTCTAGGCGTTATGCGACATATTATTATAGAATGACATTAAGAATAAAGCAAGTTTTAATCTGTGGACTTAGTTTTACATAGTATTTTGCTAATACATATTGTATGATACAGGTAACGTCAACAGAACAAGCTTTTGATCCACCAGAGAGGGATTCAGAAGAAGTTAACACTACAAGTGAAACCAGCAGTGGGACATTAGACAATAGTGCTAAGATTCATCTGCATGTGCGTCTATTTTATGAAGACATATTAATACTAAAAGATATATATATGTGATTGCAATCCATTGTAATTTTACAGAATTATATTCAGAATAAAGAGAAAAGACACAGCGTTGCGGCTTCATACTTGGCTGCTGCAACTGCTGCCCTAGCTGTTTCTGGAAGGTTTTCAAATCAAATATAATTTATTCACGAACAAATAACCAGGGCTTAGAGAAACCTTGGAAAAACGATGATGTCTGCAGAAGCATTAAAGCTGCGTCGCAGACACCAACGCCCACCTCCGTTACATGGGTCTGATATTTCCAATTATAATTATTTGAACTGTATACAAATTAAACTTAAATTATAATATCATACTATATTTTAAATGCAGTAACAATGTAACAATGTGTGTGTGTGTGTATTTGGTTTGGTGTGTGTTTAAAATTAGTCAATACGTTTATTTTATTTATTTTTAGTCTATTGTTGTCTGTATTTCTGTTTCTCCTGTATTTAAAGGGCTGTTTCGTTTCGTGGCGTATGTAGGTAGCGGCTACTCTAGCAAATAATATATAATACATTCGGTGGCACGGAACCCTCAGTGTGCAAGTCCGAATAGCAGTTAGCCGGTTTTATATTTGCACATTTTGTTTTCATTGCAAATAATGGAGTGTTTCCTTGTATATTTTTTCCAGGTCACCAAAATCTAATGCGCGCCCCCAGGCGACAGCAAACGCGTCGCGGGTCCAAACTTCGCCAGTGAAAGGAGCAACTCAGCCTTCCAACATCTTCAGTCCACAGATTTCACTCTTCAACCATTCCAAAGAGTCCCTAGCGAGAATTAACATGTGAGTTTTTAGCTTGAAAGCAATCACACAACTTACTTTACAACTAACTTTATTAACGATTTAAACACCTAGGTATGAAAACATAATCACAAATTCCGTATTCCAAGCTGCCTTGCAGAAAGTGGATTCCAAGAGCCGAAGACCAGGCTCAATGGCAATCTCTATGAGAGGCCTATATCCCTGAGTAGAGTGATACACTCACTGACAGTCCTGACTGACTGCTATCTCACCTGATGGTAAGTCATGATGCGGTCGAAGATGTAACATGCTGATATAGGAAATACCTATTCGCTCTATTCTTGGAAGTTCCCAAATTGTACTGCTAAGGAAAAGGAAATAAATAAACGCTAACACACTCCTATATCTACAGTCCCTGTGTCGCAGATGGCATGGATAAACACATAAATACGAGACAAACACCCAAGATTTGGGCTTCAAACTTCATGCTCACCACATATCGTATCCCGGCCGGGAATCGACCCCGAGAAGGCAGAGTTACTACCAACTAAGTCACGGAGCCGTCTAATACTTCATATGTTTCAGGAACAAACTGTCAACATCGATCCTAGGACCTTCGAATAAGAAATACATCTCGGATGGGTCCCTATTCAACTGGGACCGGGAGACGGTGCTAGTGTTTGGCGGTATCGACCCCCACACCGCGTACGGACTCGGAGGCAATACTGGGAAAGATATTTTCAGGTGAGTGTTTTTTTTTATGTAAATGAGTGACATAACTAGCTAAGGGCCCACCTGATATTAAGTGGTGACCCTCGCCCATGACAACAGTAATGTGTACGACTCGGTATGAGATCCAAATCTTTACTGAGTCGCATTCATCCTGCTGCGTCCATCACCTGAGACGGGGATGATACGTCTCATGCGCATGTGATTTCACCGGCAGGCACACCCTTCCACCGGAACACAGTAATGCAACCACTACTGCTTGGCGGCAGATTCCAGATGTAGTGGCAGTATCTCTGCGGACGAACTTGGCACAAGTTCTACTGCTACATTTGGTTGCTCCTTTAGCACCAGGGGGTACGTGTATGTACCCAAATCGCATTCCATTGCGCCCATCGCCCGAGACTTCGTCTCATGCTCCTGCGGCAGCTGATTACCTGGCATACCTGCTAATCCTCCACTAACCAGGGATGCTTCGTTGCTATGTTCCGGTGGTGCCGGTGAACTTACAGGTGCATGAGACATATCATCTTCTTTATAGAGTGAATCGATCTATCTTGAGTCTTCTTGTACTTCGGTAAGGGAAGAGATGGGTAACTCTGGACGGTAATGGAATCGAAATTGGCTTAGGATCGACTTATTATCTTATGGCAGGAAAGAGGTAATAAGTATTGTAGAAGAAGAAATATTGTAGTAAGAATATCTTGCTCCCAATTTCAACAATATTAGATTTGAGAGTTACCTACCTGAGTCGTATTGATGTTGATTTTATGGGCGGTGGTAACCACTTAATAAACATAATACAATCTTATTTACGGCTTTTGCTTTATTAGTCGATTTTAAGTTTTTAACAGTATAATTTATACTAATATATTTAATTCCAACTGTTTCTTAAGATTTGATCCCGTGATGAATGTATGGGAGAGTGTGGGCCAGCTTCCGGAGCCGAGACACCATCATTCCGTTGCATTCCTCAGAGGACGGGTTTATCTAGTAGGTAAAGTACCTATGCTTCTATCCAAGTACTGTAATGTAACCCCGGTTTGGGTACAACAATACTTATTGCAATCAAAAGAAAAAATTTTTTACATGGAATCTTATAAAATATTGAACAATAGGGGGCCTTATAGAAGCGATCTCTTCCAGGCAACCTTTGGATGGAGACGCATGTTTTACTTGGAAGGTTGGACGGCGGTGTTTATTTGCGGCGGGTACTAACAGAACGCTTTAGATATTTGCAATTTATCAAAATGTTTAGAATAATTTAAAAGGTCGAACAATTTAATTTGTCATGACTTGTTATTATACACCCAATAATAATTGAACCAAACCTCCAGGTCTGTAGTTAGTTCAAATATTGTGTAGTGTTGCCGCATGCGTCGCAGAAAATCGCTGGGAAACTGCGCCATCAAGGATAAAAATAAAAAGTATGATTATATATAAAAAGTATGCGGCTCTTTAGTTCCAGAAATGGAGGAAAAAACCTCAGTACATTCATTATAGATCCAAGGTTTTAGCATAAAAATCCAACATACTCACGCTGTAAATACTTCTCAGGTGGAGCAGATCCTCGTGACGATGACATCCGCGGCAAGTCGGTCGTGGTTTCCACAGTTTGGAGCTACGAGCCAGTCACGCGGTCCTGGTACAGCGAGTCTGGCCTCGCAGTGCCACGGAAAAACTTCGGGCTGATCGTGCATCGTATGGCATTATACGCTATCGGAGGTCAGGACATGAAGGGAAGGTAAGCCACTCCTGATTTAACAAACGTCAAAGTGGAATTTCCGGTGTTAGTGTTAAACGGGAACTTAAAGGTCGTAGAGGTACACTAATCAGCCCATGACGTAAATGATTTCTTTTTAATACAGTAGATACCCAGTTTATTTCGTACACCATTCTCAATAAATAAAAAATAAAGCATTAACAAAGTCGGTAAAAACAATTCGTAATGTTACTGCTTCCGAAATAAAACAATTTTATTTACATTAATGCACTGCCGTTTTGATTGTAATTCTATAATTGATGAGGTAATCGCCAAAGGAATCAATTCTAAAACTTGGACTTCCTAGATTTTCTGGGCCGTTTTAGTTGCCGTCCCTTAAACGTTGCCTTTCATACTAACATAGCGATTTGTTAGTATGAAAGGCAACGTTTGATTTCCGATTTGATTTCGATTTGATTTCCTAAAAAGCGTTTTCAGCCATCGTAAGTTCGAAGTTACAATCTTAACTCCGTCATATAGCGACACCGCTATTCTAGGAACCCAAAAGTTAAGCGAAATGTTCAGGTTTTCTCCCCTGTTGCAGAGTTCTTCGATCTGTGGAAAGATTTGACCTCAAGAGCACAGCGTGGAGCGAAGTCAAGTCGATGGGGGTGGCTCGCATGGCTGTGGCGTGCACTAAGTACCGCGAATATATCTGGGTGGCGGGTGGTATGACGGGCGAAAAGAAAAAACCTGTCTGCAAGATTGTGGAATGCTACAACTCTACAACTAACGAGTTAGTCATGAGTCCGTACTGTATATGTTATCCTTGTTTCTAATGCTGACTTTTTGAACTAGCTCAGATCTGATGGATTGTTTGTCACACTTCACAAACGTAGTACTGACATTTGTAGTGTGACATTATAAGCGGTATGTCCTGCTTACAGCTAAATTAAGATAAATCAAGTAATTTAACTCTAAGTACCCTACGTACAGTATGATAGAAGCCACACGAAATTGCGCTCGTCCACCCGCGACAGTGATAAAACATCTGATGTGCGTGTGTTTTCACACAGTCTACAAATCTATATGTAGGCAATTAGGTATAACGCAAAGTTTAATGAACTATTTTGTGGGTTACGCTGTGCCAACGTTTTCATATGCATATAATGCAGCTAGCTCTTTCAGTTTATTAATGTGTACGTAAAATGCCTAATAAGGTCAATATAGCGTTTCCACACATGCTGGTGTTAGCCTTGCCTATAAAAGAACATCTCTATACTAAAATATATCGTTGCGAATTGACTCTCACTACAAATATTTTGTGGTAATTGTACATTACAGCAAATCGTGCTAAAATAACATATCAAGCGCAAAAAAACAAACATACAAGAGTTCAACGGAAGTAAAGATTTTTGACTTTGACTGGTTTTTAGATGGACAGAAATCCACAGTCTGCGTTTTCCGAGATGCTTCGCTACTCTGTTTGCTATGAATGACAAACTGTACATCATCGGCGGCGCCGGAAAGGTTTCAGATAAGGTGACAATTATTAGAATATATTTCTAAGTATATAAGTCACTTCAGATAAAGCAAAGTCACGCGAAAAGTTTTTTATATTGAAGTGTTTCATATGTATATTGCGGAACGTGTCTTGTTATATATTCAACATAATATGTAAGTGTAAGATATGTAGGTACTATCTGAGCATAAATCATTTATCACATCTACTTAATGCAAGATAGTAGGTATAATGTTTTACATAAGTACCTTCTTATACTATTTATAGCACTATGTACAAGGTGAAAAGTCCATTGCGGTCTAGCCTAAACCTTCGGAGAAAAGGCGGATATTATTATATATAGTTATAATATATAAGTAAATGTTTCTCAATATCATATTATGACCATGAAATCAATGTTTATATCTCATCTTCGTGGGCAAGATCACAATCATCATCATCAATGTTTAAAGTAGGAACTTATCAAGTAATCCATCTGAAGTTGGTATTGAGATATTAAACATCGCAAGCGTATCTTGTAACGAAGCGAGCGGTTAAATTCTAATTAGATGTCATATCGCAGTAGCAGAACTATCTTTTTTACACCCCTCCATAACTCGGTTGCCCTCACCCCCAGGGTATCAGTGTTATTTGGGACTGTTACCCGAACTAAACCCGGTTGCCGACCTCTGCACATTCAAAGTTCACGAAAAGGAACTTCACCAGAGATCCTCACGCACATGCCACCAAATTTCATCCAAAGCGTTGAGCCGTTTAAGCGTAGAGGAGTTTCGCCTATAATATTAGTGTGATTAGTAGACTAAAATAAATAAATATCGCCAGGACAAAACGGCCAGTAGCGTGGCCGCACTGGACGTGTGGGACTGGAAGAACCGCCAGTGGTGCCACGAGACGGACATGTCGATGCCGCGCCACGGGCACGCTCTCGCCTATCTTGGGACGCAACTTATTATCATTGGTAAGCACTTACCTAAACGCTACGCTAAACTTAGAAATAGAAACGCGTGATCAATAAGGTAACTATTTATTTGAAAAAAAAATACGTTTCCAATTATTTTTTCAAATTCAACTCAATTAGGTAGTAGTTAATATTTTAGTTGAAGAATAGCGATATCTTACAAATGGTTGTTCTTAGGGGAAAAAGTATGACAAAGTATATTTTTAGCACATTTTTTGCATCGATTTTTAATTGCATGTATTTTAAAAACTACTAAGTTAATAACAAAACTAAAAACAGCTTTTGAATTAAAAATTATAGCTTATTAATTTATATTAATGTTTTTCTTTTTTTTTACGTTTCTTTCATGTTTTTTTTTTGTCTTACATTCTTTCTTCAAACTGTTCGTAACAGTTAGTACTAGTATACAATATATTCTATCATAAGTACTTTATATTTATAGATGCTATTGGACATATCTCCTTTATAGGTATAATACCTGCCACCCCCCGGTTTGACCCCCGTAGTTCCTGTTTCCGTGATAAAATATAGCCTATATTACTTACTGATAATGTAGCTATACATTGGTGAAAGAATTTTTAAAATCATTTTAGTGGTTGAGGCGTGAAAGCGTAACAAACAAACAAACTCACTTTAGCAGTTATAATATTAGTTAGGATTAAATAAACGATTAAAAAAAATTTGGGGTGTCAAGTTGCTCGCGTCCGTACGTGTGTACCCTTTGATTCCCTACACGTACCCCCTGGGTGGTGCTAAAGGAGCAACCAAAAGTAGCAGTACAACTTGTGCCAAATTGGTCCGGAGAGGTACTGCCACCACATCTTGATTCTGCCGCCAAGCAGTAGTGGTTGCATAACTGTGTTCCGGTGGAAGGGTGTGGCTTCCGGTGAAATTACATGCGCATGAGACATATCATCCCCGTCTCGAGTGATGGACGCAGCAGGATGAATGCGACTCAGTAAAGATTTGGATCTCATACTGAGTCGCACGCATTACTGTTGTCATGGGCGAGGGTCACCACTTACCATCAGGTGGGCCCTCAGCTCGTTCCGTCAATTATTAACATAAAAAAAAACTATAAAGGTCCATCCACGAGGATATACAATATTTGGTAGTCGTAATTCACACATAAATTTCTATGTTGTAATCGAGTATTGTTTATCAATAAGTAGGTAATCTAACTTATGATTTCGGCGTGTACGTGCTTGAATCAATATACTTCCGCTTTTAATATCTAACCTCGAACCAAGCGATTTTATAATAATCAGCACGATGATACACTTCCTTATTATGACAAAATCAAGCCGGGACATGATGTCAATACGATTCCCAAATCCTAAATACAAATAAATGAAATTGAAGTGTCCGTAATGATATAATAAAATAACTAAATTCATTTGAAATATAAGGTGCTCAAAGTCAAAGTCAAACTCATTTATTCCTTTAGATCTCAAGTATCATTTGGACACGTCAAATTTTACACATACATGTACACATATTCGTGAGCATATAACGTGTCACAGGAACTCCCCAGAACTTAGTACAAAACAATTTTTTAGATTTTTTTCTCTCTTTTTGTTCCGGGTAACCTCTAAAACGGCTGGACTGGTTTTGAAGGGACCTTCACTGGCTGATGCTAAAATATATTAATCTTATAAAAAGAAAAAAAAAATGGGGTTATGCAAAAACCACTTGTTAAATTCCACGCGGACGAAATCGCGGGGAACAGCTAGTCTAATAAAAATCCATCAGGCATTCAAAATTTTTCTTTCATCGTCAGGTGGCGTGACCACTATCTACATGCGTGCGCTCAACAACGTGGAATCCTACTGCTGCGAAAGAGGCGCCTGGATCCGAGGAGTTGCTGCTCTGCCCACGCCTCTATCCGGGCACGGTGCGGTCACGCTACCTCCAGCATCACTCATGTAAAGCTTATTAAGGACGCTTGTGCAAACCAAAAACAGAGTTGCAAATTGTATGTACGAAAATACCACATTACCTTGAGAGGAAATTAGTCTAAATCGACAGTGTGAACAGTTATCTATCTGACCTGAATTCACTATTAGTTATTGTTACAAATATTACGTGTTAATGTTGTTTGTGTGTCGTAAATATCACTGACTATTGTCATCGTATTTTAGTGTCGCGTCGTATTGATCGTAATGTAAAACTGACCATTGTATACCTCCAAAAATATACTCGTTTACTATATTACATTCTGAAGTTTTACTAAAATATTCTTTCAAATAAAGGGCGAATTGATTAGTATGAGCAATGGCATATATTATTATTTTTCGCCTTACGAATATTCAAAATGTTCTCCTCTGCCCAAGTTTTGTCAGTTGCATCAGTCAATACAAATAATTTGTTTAGAACATAATGTCACCAGCAATATGGTAGCCAAACTTACTGCGCTGCGAAGCTAGCCTCAATCAATTCCATATTTTTAATAACAAAAGTTCACTGAGAAGAATTTTATCCCATTTCCCTCGCGTCTTAAATAGATTAGAATATAATGTAGGAAATCATGGTAGCCCAGGGGCACAGACACCGACTCTGAAGGTTTTTCGAGAACGTGGTATTGCGCATATAAATTGCACGTTCAAAGAAAACATCATGAGGAAACCGGGATATCTTACCAATCCGGATTGAGCTCTGATGGAAAAAAAGCCCATTCACTCTTAATTATCGAGAGTAGGCCGGTTTCCCCGCGATGGGAATAAAAGGCTGATTCGGATATGAAGGACTCAAACAATCACATATTATAAAATAATTTATTTTCTCTCTATACGAGTTGTCTATTGTCTTTGACAATAAACAACTTATACGAAATTATTACTTACAATTGGTCCAATATTGTTGGACATAGCAGGTACCTAACGTTAATATCACAATCAAAATAATTAATTTGTGTTTTCAGTTCAATTTCTCAAAAAAAATATGCTAATTAACATTTATGTCACTACAAACACCGGAGAAGACCGAGAATAAAAAATATGGATTTTGATTCTTAGATATGCTGAATTGTTCCAAAATCCATATAAGATTCCTTTCTCTCTCTCTCTCTCTCTCTCCTTATGAGCTAAGGCTTCAATCAGTCGTTTTACACCAACCACTATGATAAAGATGGAAATGTCTCATGTACAATTTTGTTTCGCAAAGAGTACGATTAGGTAAAGTAATTAAAAATGTCGAATTGATTCATTTTTATAAATGGTTTTAGAATCAGGACTTAGAAAACGTGGTATCTTAGTCCCAGACTTCCCTGCAGACTCCGATAAGGTCCCTTTCGAAGCCGTTTTCGCAGGGTCCGCTGAAGAACATAACGTTGTTGATGGGCACGAAACGATTCGGCTTTATGTTTCTGATGACGTTCTGTAATAACATAAACGTATTCTGTTAGTGTGAACAACGAAGTGAGTGAACATTGAAAATTTCAATGACGAAATCTCATGTCCACATCAATGAAAATGAGATCTCACCGTTGAAATTTTCGAGAAAACCTCTAGGTATTTGACGGCTCTATAATTTAGTTGGGTTAGATTTCCAGCCGGGGCACACACAAAATATGCCCCGGCCGCGAATCGAACTCGGGACCCCTCGCTTCGAAGGCAGGGCTACTACCAACTAAGCCTCGTTGCTATAAATACATATGTTTTGATCTCTAGTGCTAAATTTGTTTGCTATGAAATAATTGAATTCAAACTTACAATAGGTATTCCGTCAACCAACGCGATGGCTTCATGTATCCTCCTGGGCGTCTCTTCATTCGTTTTCATTATACTCCTCAGGTGCAAGTGTCTCCCTTCTACCAGGCAAACACTCAACACCAGCACCAGTACTACTGCTTTCGTCATTTTCATTGTTATTTTTGCTAGTTCTTCTAGGTAATTATTGGGTGAAAAGTCTAGCAGCTTCAGCAATAAGTCTGAAATAACTCTTGCTTCTTTGCTTTTAAAATCACTGTTTCTAGCAGACTGTTTTTGGTATTAACAATCTTTATTTCTGTTCTGTTTGGTTTCCGTTATCGCTTTTCGTTGTTGCTATCGATAGCCCTCGAATTTGTTTGGTGTGTCAACGAATCCTCGCGGGTTTTTAAACGTTTATTGTTATCTTGTCTTGCTCAGTTACGTCACAAGGAAGCCACCAGGCTGGCTGGCTCGACCGCGGACTTCACAGAAAACACGCTAATGCGTCAATGGTATGAATGGACTCTTTCTGTTCATCCTTACGCAATATCTTACGATACTGGCCCCTTGTTTGTTTATAAGGTATTAACGTTAATGTTGATTCTATCAACAAATTTTACCCCTCCCCTCACCTTACTAGGCTACTTTTTCTCGCTAAAACTGATAGGGGATGGCCCTATAAGACCGAAGACCGTGCTCACTTCGATTTCGATATCAGATTCCTTTATTACTAAAGCAATTATTTTACAATTCTTTTATTATAATGTTTAAAAACTTTGGTAAAAGAAAGTGATTTAGGATTTTTCAAATTATAACTGTGTACCTTCTTGTATGAATGAAAATCGATGCCTATAGATATAGTGTGTCTCTGTTTCTGCATGTCTATCTGTTAATCTTGTAGTAATGTAGTAACGTAGGTAGTAATATAGTAAAGTATTTAAACATTTGTAGCAGCGGAAAAATAACATTAACGAGTATCGGTATGATGTTCGGTGTACGCGAGTGCATTTACTAGTATTATTTTTATTAAGAGTAACTTGAATTCCCCCAATAATGTTTTCAATAATTTTGTAGTAGCAAGCCAGCAAGGACCTAAAAGATGTAACATAATTATTATAATACTTTTTCTTTACTATTTTTATTTGATAACGCATTTTTTTATACTAATGTAGTGACGGGACTACCTGAACACCCACCTGATGGTGGTTGTCTCCGCCCGTAACAGCAACACCAGCTTGGTCCTCCGAACCAAGTCGCATCCCGTTGCGGCCGTCACCCGAGACGGAGATGTTAAGTCCCATGCACCTGTGATTTCATAACTTAATCGAACTTCGCAGTTTCACAATACTCTCACCTATTACACGGCATTTCCTATAAAATGTTGATAATGATTTTATAACCGCTGTTACGAGGAAGGACCACACGCATGATTGTTTATATTGTTGTTGTTCTAAGAATTGAAATCACGCCACTATTGAACACTAGTGTTGTTCACGACTCTTCCACTCCAAGGCTATCAAGGCAGGATTGAAATTTTTGATTGATTGATTTTGATTGAATTGAATTATGAATTCACGACTTGAAATACAAGTTGTTTTTATTTTCAGCATTTTATACGATGTCAGTGACGGAAGCACCTGGTGTTAATTGGTTACCGCTGCCCATTAAAACAGCAAAACTACTCAGGTACCTCATATACCGAAGAATGCGAAGACCCAAGTTGCATCACATTGCGCCCGTCAATCTGAGACGTGGTTATAGTGTGTCATACCACTGTAATTTGCCACTAATATTAAAATAGAAACATTAACTGGATGATTTCGCTGGATCTGTTCTGGCTGTTGGATTTTTATGGATTTCATTTACAGGATTAAAATGCATTACATTGTTATTGTTGATGTTATATATAGATACTTGTTATAAAACTTTCCATTCAAGCTACTTATGAATACTATTTTAGACTTGTTTATGTTTAGATATGAACTTCTCGATAATCTAATCATAGTGCTTGTAGATGATACGAAATATAAAGAAAGCCTGAGATAGCAGGCTTGATAGACGGCCGATAGTGTGTGGATATAGATAGGAATGAGTTTTCACTTGAAAGACAATGATATCTACGCCCTACTTCTTCTCGTTAAAATGATACTACTGAATTTTGTTTTGTAAACATGATTGTAGGTTTTTAACAGCATTACATAATGAATTGATATGCGTTCCCAATTTTTGATTTGTGAGGTAAGTCTCACATATCTTACCTAGTCTGTAACTAGCCAAGATCTTGTACAACAACACGGCGCAGTTTACGGTACCACAGACCTTGTTTACCTGAAATTACAGGCTACATCCCCGTCTCGGGTGACGGGCGCAACGTGATGCGACCTGGGTGGTTTTGTCACCTGATGTAACCTTACATCAGGTGGACATTCAGCTCGTAGCTTCGTAGAATAAAAAAACCCTCACATACACCAGTAGGCACCATCTTATGTCTATAAAAATTGTCTCTTCTCTATATAAATTATCTGCTTTTCTATTATAATCCAAACTATTATTAAAATAAATATATCCGACGAATGTGATGTCTCACTGGAAACCATAAATCGGCTTTATTTTTATTCGTGTAGTCTATACACTCAACGAATAATTAAATTAAATTAATTGATAACAACATTTGTTAATACCATACTGATGAGGCAATTAGTGGATTATTCCCAACGTTTCGAAGCCAGGGGACTATTAGCCAATATAGTTAAAATAACTTCAATTTCCTTAATACATATAATTAAAAGTCCAGCATTGGACTGATGCAGGAGGATGATAATGATGATAACAACATGCATTAGTTAATACAATGTAATATTACACTGGATTGGACAACATTAGTGCCCAAACAAGGACATCCTGTGTGATCTGATGGCGTACTAATAATATAATGCCCTCCGCAACAATGTAACCAAGTCATGTTACTTTCCATAATTATTCCACAGTGATCGGTTGCCGTGGGTCGTACGCGCATGCGCAATACATTGCAAGGTGGCGCCCATCACCTCGCCCGGTGGACATTGTACATACCCTGGAACCAACGTACCATTCATTACACCGTATATCACAATGTATATTACACCATACATTACACCGTATATTACAATGCATGTGATTTCACCGGCACCCACACCTTTCCACTGGAACAAAGCAATAAGAGTGCACCATTGCTTGACAGCAGATTACCATGTGTGGATGCAGTACTTCTCCGGATGAACTTGGCAGAAGCGCTAATGCTACTTTTTGTTGCTTCTTTAGCACTATCCAGAGTATCCTCTGATACATGTAGGACTCATAGGGTACCTACGGACGCGAGCAACTGGACCCCCCCAACTCACCGGGTTCGTCACTTCCTGAGGCCACTTTATTACATACAATACATAGAATTATGAAGTAGATGAATGTTATCCTAGTGTAAAAAACAGCTCAGCGCTTTAACGTACGTATTATTTTATACAAACAATAATATTTAAAACAAAAGCATGACTTTTACTGAGAATTCCTTATTGAACTACTTCGCAGATATATCTTGAAGTAGGCAATTAAACTCAGTCTTGACAAGAACGGATATTGGAATAACTGCTAACGTACAGTTCCCATGTTCAACTAACAATTATACAGACTTTCAGTTGGGCTATGTTGCTACGGTAATCGAAATAAAATATAAACTAGTAAAATATTTTTGAAGAAAGATACACTTATGCTCCTTGTTCTAGGATATCTGTGTTGTCGATGATATTACAGGACATGCCCAAGACCCAAACACAAACTTCATGCTCATAACATTAACTTTGCCCCATTTGGAAATCGAACCTGGGAACTGCCCTCACGTCAGTTCCCAGGTTCGATTTCCAAATTCTGTGGATCTAATCTCTGTGGATTACATAAGCCTTATTGTGACTGTTTCCACTTCGGGAATGTTATATAACTAAACGTGCAATAGTCAACCTAACATGCAACAAAAAGTGCTGATTATACCTATAATGTGGACTTTGATAGATACTTGTCAAAGACACTAGCACTATACATATTATTACAAGCTTTTAATTAACTTGCAATGTATGTATGTCCGGATGGAATCTTGCAACTGAATTTTAAATCAGTTATTGTTAACCGATTGAGCTGAAATTTGGTATACACACTTATTTTGGATGACAATGCATGCTTAGATAATTGACGTCATTCTAATTCCAATATGGCGGATCATCCAAGATGGCGCACTAGTTATTTTTTCTGGAATACCACAGTATGGGTATCAAATGAAAGGGCTTGCTGAGGAGAACACGAAAAAAGCTTCTTATTAAAAAGTTTTTTTTTTACTATAAGTCTCAGAGACATTTTATCCAACCAGGAGGCTTGTTGAGAATTTAAATTCCCAAATACCATACCGATTAGTTGATTATACCCAACGTTCCGCGACCATTATTGGCCACTATAGTTAAATAAATTCAATTTCCTTAAAATTAATATTATAATAGTAAAACGAAGAGATATAAATTATTCTGCACTTTTTCATGTCGTTGCTGTAACATGAAACGTTGGTTTGGTGATCATTGATAATGTATCTTCTCACCAGTACCGGGTTAACCACGTAGCAAGAGTAAGTATTACTACGGGCCCCGAGTAAAAGGGGGCCCCGCGTATCCAAAACCGGTCAACTCTTTTTTATGTGAGTAAGAACAACAAAAAAAACCTCGGTTCATATTTGCTTTTGCTGATTATTATCAAAGAAAACAAAACTCCATGTATAGAGAATTTAATATCAAACAAATAAATCAACATCGATCATATTAACTGGTATCCGCTTACAAACTGTTTAAATCCATATAAAGTTTGTGCAAGTATATATCATCCAGATGATTGCCCAACATCACTCGGTAAATGCATGGGGATTCTTTCATAGGTATTGTGTGTGAGGGTTCCTTGAGAAATAGTTGGCGTACAGCTCACTAGAAACGGTAGCGCGCAATTAGACCCTGACTCTGCTGGAAACATAGCTACCATCGGTCTTTCTTGGCTGTGTTGATAAATCGGTGGGCTGGACCGCATATATGGGAAGGGCATCGTTGGCAAAATATTAGGAATCGTTGCGTCCTTCCGCAGCTGAGCTAAGAAATCATCATCCCTCGATCGAACGGACCTGACATAAGGCGGAAAGTAAATCTCATTGTCAGGAAAGCCATCCAGGGCGTATCCTTCTTCTACATCGGGAATAGTTTCATGAATATGTGTGGAGATAACTGGTGGTAGAGATCTCACAAGTGGCATGGGGCTAGGAAAAGTGTACGGCATGTTATAATCATTGTAAGATCTATAATCGTGCACTGGTTCTTGACTTAAATAGTCCAAATCGTACGGCGTCCACTTGTTGAAAGGAAGACTTGATACCTTTGGTGGTATTACATTCATCGGCAGCATAAAATCTTGAACTCTGTCGTCAACGTAAGGCTCTTGAGGAATTCCTGCTGATGATAATCCATTTAAAAAAGGAAGAGAGAGGCGACAAGGTTCTTGAACAGCCTCGTCATGATTTTCATTATTTTCTACAGGAGTTGGATGGTCTGCTATCGATTTCTTGGATATTTTATGTCCATTATTTTCACTGAGTTCTTCACTGACTATTTCCGAAGCGTATAACGTCACAGTGCCTGGATTCTCGCATATTTTGGAAGCACCGAGAACGAATCCAACATTTATAAAAATTAAAAGTACAACGAACTTCATGTTTAGATTGCACAAGTGTGACTGACATGTTTTATGTTATGTACACATTACTACATTTCAGCATAATTTGTGAGAATTGACTCTTGCCCCTTACATTGACTGAATCTCATATTACTTAGATGATCTTACATATTATATTTAGAGTTCTGTTCTGAAACCGCAATAAAAATATTTTGTCGCATTTTTTTTACAAAACACTCGTTTCATACAAATAAAGCACGCCCATTTTACATTGAAAATTGTGTTCTGTTCATTACTAAGCGCATTACTTGATAACGGCTAGGCCAAATATTACCATTTCAATGAAATATAAAAACCGTTGTGAACCGATTTTTATATTTCATTCAAAAAGTCAAAGGAAAGCAGAACATTTCGTTTACGTTTAATAATATTTCTATGGGAACCAATCTGAAAGCATAATATCCTTTTAAATAAATAATGTTTACAATTTCAATATTTTTCCACATCGATTGATAAATGGCGGAAAAAACTAAGGTAACAAACATACAAAAAAAAAAACATTGTAAATGATAAACTTATCTGGGAGTAGGTTAAAAATTAAAAAAATCGGGATAACCATAAGTGCTTTTTTTCTATGGGATTTTTGCTACCTACAGTTGACAATTCATTTGTGCTAAGTGAATCAAGACAAGGTTCCCCGAATGTCTACCTAGCATTATGTATCTATTGAATATTTTTTATATTTCTTATTATTTGGAATGGAATTGCACGATCTTATTAAATCAAGTATTGTATAATAAAATATAGAATTATTTGGTGTTTCATAAGAAATGGAGTTTTGTCTTAGCTGGCGGATTATTTAGGAATAATTAATTTTACCAAAGGAAACTGTTGGCCGAGTTAATCGTGGGAAAATAATGCCGGCGATGAGTGATTTAATAGTGTAAGCCACAGTGTACCAAAAAAAGTCGTAGATTTCCAAGAAATATTATGAATCTTAATAAAGTTAGTATGATTATATTCAGGAAATTAAGATGGAAAACGAAGTAAGTAAATTTTTAAATTGCTTTATTTATAACTGTGATGTGTTAATAAATCTACATTTTAATAAATATTAATAAATAGGGCCTTAATCTAGACTTTTATCTATTTTTGTCAGCGGTCAGATTTCATTTGTCATTGTGATTATACACTGTTGGCTAGATGGTGGTTGTCTTCAAATTGTGGTTGATCGGTGTTCTGTTCAGCGTTTTCACCAGGTTTTCAGTCTTCTTGACGTCTCTTTTGGAATGAAAGTTAAAGTCATCCTCCGTTCTGTAGGCGGGGGCTGAGTAGGATGCCGGATGCGCTTTGGCTAAGCTTCCAGAGACTACAGAAGGGTTGCAGCTCAGGAGTAGTGGGATGCCGCAGCCGCCGGTGTTGGCGTTGGGGAACAGACCCACGGCACCTCCGCTCGCGGGTGCACTGGCTGGCGCTGGAGCTCCATATGCTGTCCTTGCAGACTCGTGCATGTGAGGGTGAGAAGGCCTCCACCTGAACCTGTGACCTTCATGTCCCAAATTATCCGCATCCCTCATGTTCATAAAGAAGTTCGACTGATCCATATCGGCAGACTTTCCATTGGTCATGAAGTGATCGTGATATCTTGGATGCCCGGCTTCTAAGTGGTGAGCATTTGTGTGCTGGTGGGTGTGGTGATGACCATGCATGTGTGTCGAGTGGTCCATAGCCTGGTGACTTGCAACTGCCGATTTCATCAGTCCCATTTCAGAGTTGAAGTTTTTGTCTTGAGCCCAACGCATTTGAGGTGCTTCGACCATCTGGTTTGACTTTGACTGTTCCGCTGCTTTCATTCCCATTATCGGTCTATGTTGATCCAGGAATAAAGGGTCAGTAGTAATTGTATTTTCGTGAACAGCCGTCTTTCCTTCGTTGAATGTCGGCTCCCTGTGCATCATGTCTTCATGAGTTCCAGCCAAAGATGAAATTTTCTTGTGCATGTTTGCATCTCCCATTACCTCACTTTCAAAACCAGCAGCTTGTTTGAATTGTTTTATACTGCTATGTTCTTGTAGGTTTTTACCATCATGCTTGATTGGTTCTGTGTTTTGTGTGGTGGCAGACTCAGCCGATTTCATTTCATGCTTTTTATCTTCGGTTTCTTCATGATTAGTGCTACCGTGAATCTCTTTCATGGCATTTCTTTGTTTTTCAAGCAGCTGTTCCGATTCAATCGATTTTACTTTCTTCTCTGTTTTATCTGATATTTGCAAGTGCTCAGGATTGGTTTCAGTTTTTCTTTCTTTTATTTCTTCGACTGTTTTCATAGCCATATCCGTCTTTTGAGGGAGATGATCCAAGGTAATGACAACGGGGTTGTTTAAAGCATCTGCTTGGGCCACGTTTTCAGTCTTGAATTGATTATCTGATGTAATTCTTGCTTTTTCGTCATGATCTAATGCCTGTAGTTTAGAAGCCGATACCATTGAAGCAGATTCAATCATATCCTTCTCGGGTAATTCTGCCGCTTTCATTAATTCTTGTTCACTTGATTTCGCGTGTGTCGAATGTTGTTCCAAATTTTCAATATTGGGTTGGTGTTCTACTTTCATTTTTTCTGACGTCCTCATCTCTTCAGCCGTAGAAAGCTTATGCAATTCTTTTTTGTTAATGTCTTTCATTGGTGTGGCTGCTTCTTCGGTATGTGAGATATCTTCGTGGGTTGATTTGAAACTATCTTCTATGTTTCTAACAATTTCTACGTTTCTGTGAATATTTTGAATAGCCTCTTTCCATTGAACTAAACGTTCTTCTTCTGTTTGTGCCAGTGGAAATGCAACGTCTTCAACTACCTCAGCATCCTTTAGCGTCAGATCATGTGAACTCGGAGTCTCCAAAATACCAAATTTATTGTGAACATGCTCCAAAGCTTGTCTTGCTATCTCGATATCTTGATGCAGTTCAACGTCAGACTCTGTTTCTCCATGTTTTGAATGTGTAGTTTTGCTTGGCTTGCTTTCAATTTTTTTCATATCCTTCTGTATAATTTCAACTGCTTCTTTCGCTAGCTTGATGCTGTGTTTCATATCATCTTCAGTCACCTCAATGCTGGGATCTTCTATGTTGGCACTTTTCAACACATCTGAGTGTGCGCTGTGATCGCACACTTTGAGTTGGACTTGCTTCCGACATGGCTCAGGAGAGTCCAGTTTTTCTTCATCAGAGTCACGGTAGACTTGGTATGAGTGTCCAACTTTCTTCTTGATGATGATAGGCTTTTTTAGGTTGAAGCTCCTTCCAGTGACACCAAATTCGGATACTTGTGAGGCTGGCAGGCCGACCGGAGTTCCAGTTACTGGGTTCGAACTGGACTCGAGTGTGGACTTCTTCTCTCGTGTGATGAAGTCTCGTGTGTCCAAGTAGTTGACGGCAGTGCGCTCATCTGCCAGGTCTTCGTACAGCGCGGGTGCTGCTATGGCGGCAGTCGCCAGAGCTAAAAGCACCGCTGTGGTCTTCATCGTGTGACGACGATGATGCGTTTGATAATTCAACTGATAATCTATGGCGTTTTATACTCAATGAATCGAAGTTATTGAATTGAAGAATGTATGTTTAATACAAATAATACGTGATTATCTGCCACTGTAAATGCTGAGGCGGCGTCTTCCGGCTCACAGACGCGTGCCACCCGCGATGTGCGCTATGTATTAGATCATATCAAACAAATATTTCATTTTAATAATTACTTACTTTAAAAATTAATAATTTTAATTTTTTGGCTACTTTTATTTTATGAAGTTTAATATATAATTAAAAAAAACAGTAAATAAGAAATATTGCTACTGCCATCGAACTTTTTAATCAATATAAATAAAAGCAAAGTGCCCCCGAAGCACAGAAGTGCTCCGTTCTCACTAAAGGGTAACCCATCAAAGTAACGATCGAGTGGAGAATCGCTTTACTTAAATAACCTGGGCAAGTTTAACAAGTAAACAAATATCAACAAGGATATTTCAGCATTAATTTCATTGATTAATTGACACTAACAGTATGTTTCCAGGCTACTTAATTGAGCCCAGATTTTTTT
The DNA here is from genome assembly GCA_921293045.1 of Aplocera efformata. Taxonomy (NCBI): domain Eukaryota; kingdom Metazoa; phylum Arthropoda; class Insecta; order Lepidoptera; family Geometridae; genus Aplocera; species Aplocera efformata. The sequence goes on from OV121042.1 coordinate 10,043,757, forward strand.
ACGTAATCTACAATACCTACAGCATCTCTTCAACTAAAAGTTTATTTTGCTGTCATGATACCATAATACACCACCAGCTTATTTTTAACTAAGGTCACGCTACCTATGACAATACCAATACAACAGTAACAATACGACTGACACCCTCCCCGACCGAATTATGAGTAGACCTAAGTCAGATCACCCAAGTTCTTCCCCTCGGGTTGGTAGGGTTGGAACAGACGTAACCTTAACAAATAAGATTAACTTAAACATAAAAACTGACTGTAATTTGACATATCTGTGTGCATGTAATGTGCCTGAGGGAGTTCCTGTGACACGTTATATGCTCATGAATATATGTACATGTATGTGTAAAATTTGACGTGTCCAAATGATACTTGAGATCTAAAGGAATAAATGAGTTTGACTTTGACTTTTCATCACGTTGCACCCGTCAGCTGAAACGGGGATGTAACGTCTCATGCGCCTGTAATTTCACCGGCACCCTTCCACTGGAACACAGCAATGTGAGTTCGCCGCTGCTCAGCGACGATTTATTAGGTGTGAGTACTTCTCCGGACGCACTTGGTACAAGTTCTACTTTTGTTGCTCCTTTAACACCGCCTAGAGGGTACATGTAGAGACTCAATGGGCCTCCATGAGACCGCCCTCAAAGGGCTGGGTGCTTCATCAACTAACCAGCTAAAAACTTGCCCGCAACGGGCTATATAGTACCTACTTATATAGCGGAGTATATAGTATATACCTGTATAAAATATATAACTACGACCGTTATAGACTTTAAAACCACCCAACTGATATGACCTAAACTGGATTCATTAGAAAGGCAAAAATGTATTTATTTTTAACCGTAATACCACATGCCGGATGTACAATAACATACTATATAATATACAGGCTGATTCATTATTTTTCAATGACCTTAATTCAATAGTAGCCCTATCGAATGACAATATCCACTTGTAACTTTAAATTTTAATGTTCCATCAATAAAAAAAAACCTTTTAAATCTCTACCATTAAACCTAACGAACAAAGTTTGCGAGGTCATAAAATAAAAAAATAATTATGGTACTTTAAAAAATGTTGGAAACTTTAAAAACTGTCTTGATAACTTAGCTACTAAACGTCTAAATTTAATTTCTAAGGATAAGGGGTTCAAATTGAAAGCATGTGACTAGGCTAAAGTAAACCAACATTCTTTTTACAGTATTTATTTATGTTTACCTACCTACCTAGATCTAATCTTTATTGTAAACTATTAATAAGAAAATTGGATTGTAGTAGTAACAATATATTGTAGGTACCAATATATAGGTACCTATGTAACCATATAGGTACCTTCTGGTGATAAAGGAGCTTCTTCGTTGCTTCAAACAGTAGCAGTAGAACTTGTGCAAGTCTGTAGATCGTTTAATGGGTCTTAAAATACCTCAATTGGTAAATATCTACCTTTGTGTTTTTTGTTGTTTATATACTGACTAACTACATAGTTAAAAAAAACTCAGTGAAAAATAGACCCAGGATATGACCCGCGCAAGGTCACAAACAGAAAGTGGAAATCGAAGCGAGGTTCCTGGGTTCGATTCCCGGCCGGGGCACACTTTGTGCGGAAATGAAGTTTGTTCTCGGGTCTTGGGTGTGTCTTGTGTTTCTGTGTTTGTCCATGCTATTTGTGATACACGGAATTCTAATACAGGGGTGCGAGTTTAAAAAAGTAATTTTTTTACCAACTTCCAAAAAATTCCAAAAAATAACGTTTTTAAAAGAACGTTTTAAGTAGAAGCAGGTTGTATTTTTTTTCATGTATTGCAGAAATCCATTATATAATTGGTGGTACAAGCTCTTGGTGTGCGAGTCTGGCACTTAAACGGAAAAATAAAAAAATTTGATTAAAATTATATTTAAATAAATATATTTTACCTTAAATAAATACTCAGGAAGACACGGTAAATCAAAAATAATTTAGAATGTTCAATACTAGATAAAATAGACACAACATAAGTAATTTTTAAGTAAGGAACTTAATCAAAATCATAAACTCGTTGAACTCGTTTCAGTAAACTTAACTATGTTAGGCTCAGGGAAGTCCTCTGAAACTAGATGATGATTCCCCTTGATATTGTCTGTATGGTCTTCAGACACCTTATAATGAGTGACCCCCGTCTCCATCCCAGTATCTCTTCTGCGTCTATCGGTGGTTATGATTGAAGATGGGCTATTTAGATCTATGACATCACTATTATTGATATCAGGAATGGTATGCCTATCCAAATTTTGGCCATCACTAGCCTTATAAGAGTGGCTTATGTGAGATGGAGCATCTTCAGATAAATGTCCTTTTTCCACTTTAGGAACGCAGTTTAGAAGTAAAGGTATAGAACTTTCAGACGGTTGAGGATACGTAGCCACGACTTGCTCCACTGGTTTGGATGTAGTTGTAGTTGGTTGGTATGTTGCCATATATTCTATGTCCGCATACGAGCGTTCTAATGCGTGGTCTTCTTTGTTGATCTCTGGTAAAGAACTAGCTTCCTCATCTTCACGGGGAGAAAGACTTAAAAGGCTATCGCTGGATGGAAGTGGCATTTGGGGCACGAAACTGACTTTGAAGTCTTCTTCGTGAGATGAAAGCTTGTGCTCACTGTCACTGGTTGAAAATAAATGTTCCGGTTGACTGTTCTTACTAGAGGGCAGGTTTTCTTCTGATAGTAGGCTCACGGGCACTTCCCCACTGTTTACACGAGGCAAGAGGCTTAGATCATCATTTTCTTTAGATAATAGCGGTTGATCATCTCCAGATGGAAGTGGTCCTTTTGAAAGAATACTTAAATTTTTGTCGTCACCGGGTTGAGCCGGGCTCACAACAAAATCCTTATTGGGCTTCAGTTCATCTGATTGAATATTGACATCACGAGGCGACAGGTCTTGGGCAAAAATCTTTTCTTCTATTACAAACAACTGATCTCCACCATCCTTATTAACCACTTCGGTATCCCGCAGCAAGAGATTCATAATGCTGTCCTCAATCAATGTAAGATCGTCTGATTGAACTCCGGTTTCAGGGTCTTCATCGCGGAGCTGAGGACCAGGAGGTATTAGAAGTAAAGCTATAGGAACAGAGTCGGACTGTGGTGAATTTTTCGCCCTATCAGGAACACTCTCGGTGGACACGGGTTGGGATAATGATATCCGAAAGTATAGAAAAAGAGACACCACTACGGCCGTTTTCATTGTGAAAGTTAATTATACAAGGAGCTCCATGTATTTATAGATTTTAATTGGACACGAGAATAAAATAATCTTAGATTGGAAGTTTTTATCAATGCTCTCTATCAGATAGACAGATAGTCATATTCGGCTCTATCTGTGTTCTTCCTACTCAGATTATTAATTATGCAAGATAAGTGACTTATATAAGATAAGTAAATGAAAAACGTTAGAATGTCATGATTAGATATACAACGATGGACATTTTCCTTACGCGGGTAAAAGCTAGTATTTACTACTAGCTTTTGCCCGCGGCTTCACTCGCAGTAATGTCGATTTGTAAACATTAATATATTTCTCGATAGAAGGTACCCTATATCCTTTTCTAACAGACAGTGTGTATGCAAAATTTCACTATGATCAGTTAATAAGTTAAGACGTGAAAGCATAACAAACAAAGAAACAAACACACATTCATTGTTAGTTATAATAATATAAAGGATATATTATTGAAAAATTCCGAAATATATTTAAACGAAATATATTTAACTGCAAACTTAAAGTTTTATAGGAAAATACAATATTAGAAAGAATATCCAGATAAGAAATAAATATTTATTTATGGAAATTATTCTATTACAAATCCTAAAAATATCACTAGGTCGATTCTTGGGTTACACTATCACTTCACTGGTGCACCATTGCATGCTTGGGGTCATGAGCGGGATTCAACTGTTCGTGGTCCACCGGCTCTTCTTGGCTCAATTGACTCTCTTGAGAATCCTGGTGAACAAAAGGATCCACATCTCTATAAGAGTCTGCGGCGTAGTGGTGCGGTGACTGGACTACGTGTCCGGGAACCACTGAAGGCGTACAGCTGAAGAGCAGTGGAACATTGCATCCTCCCGAGTTTGCATTTGGGAACACACCAAATACAGGCCCCGTCGTGGCAGCCGGTGCGTACGCGTGAGGGGTCACCGCCGCCGGTGCAGTGGCAGGGTACGCATATCTCGCCATAGGAACGTGTGCTGACATCATGTGGTCCATGTCGGAGAAGTTCATGATCTCCGGTTCCATCTCCATAGATCGATAGTGCGGCGCTGCGTAGTACTGCTGAGGGTATCCATGATAGGGTGAGATGTTCAGCTGGTAGGCGGCTGCGGGTGCGGTGGCGGGGATCGGGACGGACGCGGCAGCGGCGGCGGCAGCAGCAGCACACGGAGACATGTACTGGGGATACTGGGAGCGCTTGTCTCTGTAGTACTCCGGACGATGCTCCACAGTCATTCCCGGCAGTTGCCCCTCGTTCAACATCGGCGCCGAACCCGCGACCATAATCGCAACACCGAAAGTTATCACACCAAATATAACCTTCATTTTAGCGATGCAACTGCAGTGGTCTGAATATTACAAGCTACTGATATACCAAAACATTTTGCAATCCGAATTCTAAGTGAGCATTCGACTTAGTCTGCACTTTGGCCCTCCTACTTAGCCAGACTTGACCGACTATTTTTTTGCAAGCTACGTTACTTTTAGTCCTAAAATAATCTAATTCAGAAACAGCTAAGTAGGTACTTCTTATTTCGTGCATTGGTAGAATATTCACTATTTTATATGTAATTTATCGGACACATCATAGAAGGATAACCTAAATATTATTATAGACCCCCTATCTGATTTACACATTAATATTGAATAATAATTTGCAGCCGAAAGTTTTATACCGAAGGAAAATACTACTCGTTCCGCTAATGAGGACGGACTTTGCCCATTCCCAGTTTTAATCCTTTTTTAGTTTTGGCAAGTTTTTCGGTACAAACCCCCATATATCCGTATATATTATACATATGGGGGTTTGTACCGAAAAAGCATTAAAAAAAAAAATACCGTTATAACGTCATTTTTACACAATCGTTCGCATATATTTATAACATTGATTAGGATTCGTTTAGTAATACATCCACAGTCGTATAAAACTAAATAACAATTTAATTATAAATTATGATATCAGAAATTTCGACTACGTCCCATTTTATTTGAGAACCTCTCTAATTACTGTAGTCAAGGGCGGATATTGCGAGGTTCCGGGCGATAGATCTTTGTGAGGCTCTTGGGGTATGAGGAATTTAGGTGAGTTGGAAGTGTACAGGGCTACTGGTAATCAGTCAGCATCCTCTTGAAGAAAGCTGCAGTACATCAAAACAAAAAAATGGTTGTTCTGCAAGGGTGCGAGCCCCTACAAAAGCGAGGCCCCGGGCGGTTGCCCTGCTTGCCACCCCCTAAGGCCGCCACTGACTGTAGTCGGGGGGAACTTATGAGTTATTGGGTTTACCTGGACATTCGTTGACGAGGATGCAACTTTTAGTGTACTCATCCCGGATGTAGCCCGCGGAGCAGCGACAGCCAACGCGGCACTCCCAACTCGAGGGGCAATGGAAGTTTCCTAAAATAATCAGCATAATCATAATCAGATTAATCATAATCAGACTCAGGCTAAGCATTTGCAACATAAGTGTTTGCTCTGTGTCTGGGTGTTAATATGTATTATAAGTATTTACAAAAGAAAAAACAAAGTACATTATGTATTCTATAAGTTATCTAGTTCCCATATTACAAGCTATGTAGCCAGATGGCGCTGTGTGAAATATGTCCATGAATATTTATTTATTTATTTAACTAAGTCTATATGTAACTGTGCCAATAATTAAAATAAAATCGGAAGTAACACACGAGAGGTGGTTGGTTCCGAAACTCATTTGTTAGAATATCCGCCATTACAAGAAGTACCTACCTAGGCGTCCGTTTTTAGAGTTGAAGCGTTTATTGAAGCGTAACATCCCTTTTTTAGAGTGACGGACGAGACGCAATGCGACTTGGGTCTTTTCATTCTTTAGTAGGGGAAGGGAAGACCTTATTTTGTTGATTATGGGCGATAGTAACCACTTAACATCAGGTGGGCCGTCCGCTCGTCAAGTCACGTCAGTTGCATTCAAAACTTAGCTATCGAGGGTGGTACGCCATACTCATCCCGATTTTAACCCAACTGCGCCAGAAGGATTGCTTTTCGTGTATATGTATGTATGCATGAATAATGTATATTGCTTTGGCACGCTCTGTAGCCTTAACGGATTTAAGTTATATTCGTCTTGATTATAACACTGACTATATCAAAATTATAAAAACTAAAATGGCCGATTTTTACAAAAAACATTTCCTTTAACCCTTTCGAGTGGGCTATCAAAATACAGGGTTACAAAAATATATACAACTTCCTCATCTTCACGGGGAAAAATGTAATTTGGACTTTTTCACGCAGTCGCAGTCTTTTGTTATTTTACAATAATTTCTTAATATCCTGCTTGCTTTAGATGTTGGTTGTCGGAGAAGACGGATATTACGGACGGATAGACGGAAGATAGACGGATATTCTAGAAATGTGGCGCCGTATGATTCAAAGATAGGGTTCAGTGGGAGATTCTTACATTACATTGCAGCAATAAGGCTCATCTTACCCATAGCGAGTAGTCTCATGTTGACACAGGTTGGAGGGCACATCCATCCACACAGGGAAAACTGTTCGTGATCCCGGAGACACATAGAAGTTCTGAATGCAGCCGAATATTCGATCATAGAAATAAAAATAAAAACACACAACATAGTCTTTTTATAGCTCTGCTGTAGCTTTATACCCCATTTGATTGGCCATTTAGCTATGATTGATTGATATGAAACTAGCGTTTGATTTTAGACTTACATTAGGTAGGTTAATGTGAATTTGTGGAAGTAAAACTAACGCAATTAAACCATGTGTGAAACTATATACTAAATCTAAAGTTACAATTCATGGTGTATTCGTAGTTGACTCTAGTTACTCTTCATGTGTTATCGTGTTTTAAATCCAATAGAAAAACATTAATCTTAACATAACACGACATAACATAAGTGGGTACAGAAAGTGGACAATTTTTTTTTAATATAAATCTTTGACGGAACGATCTGAGGGCCCACCTGCTGATAAATGGCGACCCCCGCCCATGACAACAGTTATGTGACTCAGTATAAGATTTGGAAATTGTATTAACTTATAAAACACAGTTAATAGGTAACAAGACAATTAAGAACATGTTTATCTCAAGTCTCCCAATTTCGTATCCCATCTCGCCTATTAGTCGCGTAAAAAATGTCGTAATTCATGCTCATTTCACACAACGCCATCTAGCCTCAAACTAAACATATCCTGTACTATGGGAACATGTCCTCCTGAGTGCGAGTGAGAATCGAACCCAAGACCTACAGCGTAGAAGGCAGAGTGACTACCATCTGAGCTATGAGGCCAGTTAAGCATTCAAGTGTTATATTCAAATAAAAATATTATAATATATGTAGGTAATTATAGGTAGTATTGTCTAGTGGACCATTTTGGTTATTCTGTAATTTAATACGCGCTATCGCTGGATTGTAATGATATCTATCAATAATATTGAATACCGAGCAGAGCTTCAAATACCGGTTTAAACAGGTACTGACTTCATTTAACTAGACGAGGTACCAATTCCGGGAGTTGAAATTGTACTATATGTGACTGATCTAAAAATCGAAAAAGAACTTATTTCTGGCCCTTACCGTTTTAAAAAAGAAACATCCAAATCGGTAAACAACGAGTGAAGAAAAAAGTAATAGGAAAGCAAAACATGCAATTTCGTTTACTTAATTGACATATTTTTTAACTACTAAAGATTCGACACAAAAACGGCACAACAGATTTGAATTAAATTTGGTACCACAATAGGTTATATCCTGGATTAACACGTAGGCTACTTTTCATCCCGGAAAACCGCAGGTAGCACCGCGGCACATAGCTAGTAATTAGTACCTATATAAGTTAGATTAAGTGAGCATATAATGTAGCATTTTTTTTAAATGCTCAAATTTTATTCTTATTTTTATATCTCGTACTAAGATATGGGAAACCCCAAGTTGTATTGCTGCTTTGTTGCAGTAGATGGTGATTAACCCACCATTTTTATTTCCAAATGACGGCTTCGCGGATAAGTTGATAGAAGCCTGCCTTCAAAGCTAGGGGTTGCGGGATTTATTTCAGACACGGACAAACTTTATGTGGTGGACATATATTTTTTCTGAAGGTTCTGTATTTAAGTAATCTATATCAGTCATTTATTACCAGTTCCTGGTTTAGAATCTCAGCTGTAGGTAGCCTTGGTAAGCTCAAAACTAGGTAGGTGTTGGAGAAACGTGTTCACTGGAAAAAATCCAGATGTAGAAATTTTGCGAAATCCTTCGTCATCAATGTTTGTTTATGCCGAGTTTGGTGAACCGCATAACTGCACGGCCGCGCGATTACGAGAAATCGGAGCCATGCAAGAGGCGTGTGTATAAAGCACGTAAATACCTACATTTTCTGGTGGAAACATCGTGTTTTGAATTAATGATTCAACCCCGGTAATTACTGGATATTATAAATAACTACAGTTCGAACCTATGTACGCCTTATTGATCATGTGTAACTAATTAAAGAAGTTGTATTTTTTTATTTCAAATAAATGTATATAAATATTCACGAGCACGTCACAGTCCATCCAGACCCAAACTAAGCATAGCTCATTGAATGAATACGAGATAACTGATAGAATACCTACAATACCTACTTTACTTTTTTGTTAATACAAATCTATATTACACACATACTTAGGTAACCTACACACAGCAAACATCTATCTTCGTCACAGAACTGCTTGTCCTGGATGGTAATCGAACCCAAAAACTACAGTGCAGAAGGCAGAGCCCTGTAACTGACCCAAGTCAGTCTATCATTTATATCAGTGTTATGTACAATACTTACCTACAATAAAGAGTTTATCATTACATTGTTACTATTGAATTTGAGTCGAACATATTCATACTTGGATTATGTCAAAAAATACAATTATACAGATAAACATAACAGCAAAACACTATCTAAACACATTTCATCCAAATCATTAGAACAGTTTTCGAGATACGCGAAATAAATAACTATACAAGAATTGCCTTGATTTCGTGGTTACGTAGGTAGTTAGGTTACTAACTATGATTGAGCGTAATCTACGGACCATGCCACGAAGCAGTATAAAATTCCGTAAGATTAATAAATTTTTACCTAGCTAGGTAATAAAAAACGTAACTTAACAAGATTTATTAAGTACTAAACGTGGTTTATCACAACCCACTCTTACATCAACTCATTACAAAGTTGGATATGAAGATAAATTATTTGATATCCCAATTGATAGGTCCAGGAGAACGTGCTTGTGACTGAAATTTCATCCATCACTATCAGATTTATGAGCGATTTTTATCTCGTACTTTACTTCCATTCATATAAAAGAAGACCACCAAAAGTTATGGTCGTCATAACAAATAAGACGGGTGCAAACAATGTCAAAAGGAATCGCCTTTATAGTGGTAGTCACCTCTTTACTATCTTCTGCTAGGAGTCAAACCTGGACTGGTCCCAATCAGTTACAACCGGTGCACGGGTTGTACGTGAAACCATCCAGTGATGGAACCACTGGAGACCTCTATGTAGCCGCTACAGAAGAAAGTGGCACGAAAGCGCAATGGCTAACTGACCAGCCTGTTAACTTCCTTCCCGCAGCGGCCGCTTCCACCTTAACTGCGGTTCCTACACCGTACGCAGCGTACCCCCATGACGAGAGCTCGAACACTCAAAAACGTGCCGTCATAACCAGCCCTCCGGTACAGTACGCGTACCTTCCATTCAACCCGACTGATGCTTTACCGTACCCTTACGCTCTCCCAAGTGCAACTGCTGAATCCTCAGCTACTCCGTGTGACAAAACCACAGCAGCTCCGGCTGCTGTTCCATACAACCCCTTTCAGTTTTTCTACCCACACATGATGTCGGCATACGCTAACGCCAAGAATGTTCTGAAGGAATCCGGCATGAGCGATGAGAAAGCCGCCTCTGTAGTTCCCCAGACGTCTCCGTTCTGGTCTAACAGCTACGCCTACCCGCCATACCCAATGTATGTGATGGTAGATCCCACAGCCTGGGCTCAATCGCATGCCGCTCAAACTACCTCGACCACCACAGCTGAAAGTTCTCCCAAATAAAAACTAATATTGTAATATTTATTTCTTATAACGTAAGGTTAATTTATTCAATAAAATACTAAAGATAATTATTCGAGTTTTATTTTATATCTAATTGATCACTTGACGCGATTGACGCTTGATCTATGTGCAATATTAGGTACCTACACTATGCATATACCTACAGCTGCACTAAGACCCAAATAAAAATGGTAAAATAATGATGTATAATCAACTGGTAATGTAGCTAAAAATAACAATATTAACGTTTGAATATGAATTTAATTGTTTATTTGAAATATAATTGAATCAATAGGTATATACCAAATAAAATACAATAAATTCATAGTCAGAAGAAAAGCAAGACTTTATTTTTGTTTGAAAATTAAAGAAATATATGTTTTTTGTCAATAATAAATACTGGAACAGATACTACTAATTATAAACAAATACCCACATAGGTGTTATTTCTAATTTCGTTTTACATAGGTAACATTTATAAAGACAGAAAGAGAGATAGTGCAGTGCAATAGAGATAACAATATTATACACTTGACATGTATTGAATGTCCTACACATCTAAGTCTGAGTCTGGTTGTTATTAGCAAATTATTTGCATATATCTAATAAAGAGTCCACACTCAAGGAACTAATAACCAAACTTCCTTTTCAATTTATCAATGATTAAAATAAACAAAATAAAAAAACATTTCTTTTTACAATATTAGATCTAATAAATTTCTTTAACTAGGATATAAAAATACATCAAAACAATAACAACTACCATAAAAGTATAAAAAATGAGTATTGTATCCGATTGTATTGATCATTTTCAATTAACTGGTTTAGAAACCATCATTTACAACTCTGGTTATCAAATCAAAGGCCCATTTTGGTTGGTCTAAGGGCACCATGTGCCCTGCATTCCTCACTAGAATCTCTGTCAGATTTCCAGCTTTCTTCACATATCCAGCGACATCCTCTCCCACCTTCCAAATCATCCTAATAGCCGTTTTATATTCTTCAGATGCTGAGAACTCAAGTTTACGTAGGAAAGTTTCAGTCAATGGATATGCTACAATAACATCTAACTGTCCATTGTAAAAGACTATTCTATAGTGAGACAAAAGTTTTGATACTATAGGTGCTACAGACTTCATCATATCTTGAGCAAGATATAATGCTACTTGCTTGGGGTCATTCATTGGTAAGTTCCCAATGTGTACACTATGTCGGACTGTGTCATTCTGAAGCAAATTGGCTAAATATATCGGATTATATTCTTCATTAGTATAAAGAAGGTTGTAATATGAGTTAAATCCTGTAAAACTTTTGAATATGGAAATAGATGATATGTCTCCGTCCATGAGTTGGTCCATTACCAAAGCTGCTTGTATCCAACTCTCATTCTTGATTAAATCTTTTGATTTTTCTTCAAATTTATGAAATATATTCATTTGATTATTATCCAACAAACCATGCTGATATAGATAAGTTCCATAGCTTAATTGATTTATTGGATCACAGTATCCATTGCCAATAGCCATACCCATTAAATTGATCCTTTCTTTTCCATTCAAATTCTGCTCATGTATTTCCCAAGCAAAAGATGGTATGTACTTTCCGGCATATGATTCACCAGTTAAAAAGAAATCATTATATCTCAAATTGGGAAATAAAGTGAAAAACTGCTGCATTGCGCTGTAGAGGCCTTCAGCAACACAGTTTTCATCAGTGCAGTATCCCAGATCATTTTTTGTAAAACTGAACCCGGACCCCACCGGGTTGTCTATAAAAATGAGGTGGTAATTCAGTGCCCAGTGGTACTTCCTTAGCTTTAATTTATTGTTTTTAACTATCAAAGGGCCCACTTCTGCAAATAGGCCAAATAAAGAAGATGCACCTGGACCTCCTTGAAGCCAGAGCAGCACAGGTGCTTTTTCATTCTTAGAGAAAGGTGGAAAGTACCAGAAGTAAAGGTTAGAATCATATTTCTCATTAATTGTAAAGAATCCAGCGTGACTTCGAACACCCATATTTTCTGTTAAGTTTACCCTTGAAAGATCTTGGGCTACTGCTATAGATCCATTTTTCAAAAACGGTGTTAGTATCAGAGGGTCGCCAGCATCCGATGTTAATTTACATTCCAATGTCATTCGCGGATAAACATTATGAAAGAGTCCCGCAGTTGTAACAAAGAATAATGTGATTATGTATATAAAAAGACAACAATATAATAGATTCATGGCAGAAGCTTATCTTCATTTACACAACTTCCTCGTTCATCAAATTTCTTCTCATTTCATGTATGAAGTTACTACTACTTGATGTTCATATATGTTATAAAAGAAAGAAATAAAAATCAAGTCAAATTGCTTGTTGTTGTTGTATTGCATTGCAGTTTAGAGTAGGGATGGCGATCTCAAATCGATTAATCGATTCCTCGGACCAAATAAATCGTTTTTCTATTACTTTGAGTTTTTTCTGTTACTTAGTTGATATTGTTAAATCTAATAATGTATGTAAGTCATTTAAATTAGTTTACATACGAAAAATCACTAATGAGCATTGAAATAAATATGTGGAATTCTTAATTGATTTAAGCCATTTAAGCCAAAACTGTCTGTTCAGTGTAAACAGCTAGGTACTTCTATTAAGTTTAACTCCAAGGAGTAATAATTGTTCTATAGGAGTAATGGTATTCTATCGTCAGTGCATTTTAGTTATAATTCATTATTTTCCCAAAAAAAAACACCAAAAATGTATAGTAGTTAAGATGAATGAGTGCCGGTCGTACATACACGACTATTGTTTTTACCGATATTACGTCACTAAAATGGCTGTCAGCGTATATGCAGGCAAAAAGAAATTATGGCAAAAAGCGTGTTTATTTTGCCGAAATAATTTTTTTTTGTGGCTTTTTATTGAGAACATCAACATTTTGAAGTACTTTTTCAAACATAGTAGATTAATACCTTATTATGATTCTGGTAGCACTGACAGATACGTCGATATATTAATTAGTCTGTCTGTGGATGATCAGAATCCTGTGTCATTCGTCAGAGATTCGTCGATTCAAGTATTGATTGGTTATTTAACCCGGATTATTAAAATCACTAAATCATTTAAAAATGATTAATTGATGCTCGATCGATTTGATTGCCTAATACCGATCCACCAAGTTACCATATCGAAATGTCATATGATTGTCACTTTCTAGGTACTTGGTGTATTTTATTGCAATATTTCTGGATTTTAAACGTTATGACGAAAGTTATTTTTTGAAGAAGCTGTATATAAATCTATCTTTACTGATGTTCCAAATTTTATATAAAGTAGCTTTTAGTTAGAGGTTTGTAACAAGAAACCCCAAATCAACATTGTACCAAATTGAGTAGGTATCTTCTAACTGCTCTAGATTGTCTCACTTTTTTGGACTACGTGCCTCAAAACTCTTTTTTAAGGAGTACTACATATACTACAAATTCTTTATGCATATCATTCCAAGAGGTGGGTTTTATATATATGCATAAATACTAAATACTATTGAATATAGCTTGATACGTCTCATACAAATTTTTCGCCAAGTACATATAGTACAAGTAAATATTGTAATATTTGGGTCCGTTAGACAGAGAAAACAATTGTATTCTCTGTCTACGGTAGATGCGAATGTGATTGGTTGCGTGTCAAAATCGGAATAATCATACTTAAGATGAAAAGTTTAATCAATCAATAAGGATTGGTCGAACTGAAAGTATTGATCATTGCAATCATTGCAAACGAATGATTGCAACCATCATATTCACACGTGAACCGGATCAAATGACCGAACCGAATCGTTCATGATTGACTTATGCTTCTCGTCCATCATTCTTTCTTTGCGCATTGAAATTACGTCGTCCAGTGCTTGAAACTTGAAATAATGTGAAGCCTTGTAAAATAGGTATATTTAAATTGCTTTACTTGTGCATTGATCTCGGTTCGGTTGTTTAAAAAGTTGTAGATCATCTCATAATGGTGTCCAAAAAGAAGAAGAAGGTTTGTATACTTTCAACCAGCGTATTACAACACGTGTTTACGTTGATTATACTTAACCAAAAAATATTCTGTATTTATATAGTATTCGTCGGGTGAAGGAGCTCAGTTTATGACGAGGAAAGCTGCTCTGAAGAAGTTACAGCTATCACTTAAAGATTTTAGACGAATATGTATTCTGAAAGGCATTTACCCTCGCGAGCCCCGAAACCGAAAACGCGCCCAGAAAGGAGCCGGTGGAATCAAAACTCTGTATCACACAAAAGATATAAAATTCCTTCTCCACGAGCCAACATTGTGGAAATTGAGAGATCTAAAGGTATTACAAACAGTTAGTTAATAAAAAAATAATACCCTTTTTATATTTTCTAGTTACTTATCATACTTATGTGCAGGTATACCAACAAAAAATCCGCCGCGCAAGAGCTATGAGAGAATATGGTCAGATGAAAAAATATTTACGAGACTATCCAGACATTAACATTGACCATATTGTCAAGGAAAGATATCCTACCTTTGTTGATGCATTGAGAGACCTGGACGACTGTCTGACCCTATGCTTCCTGTTCAGTACCTTCCCATCTCTGAAGAGGGTACCAAGAGACCAGTCCATGATGTGCAGGAGACTAACAGTGGAGTTCATGCATGCAGTGATTGCAGCTAAAGCTTTGCGGAAAGTATTTGTGTCTATAAAGGGATATTACTTTCAAGTAGAGTTTGAAGGACAGACCATAACTTGGATTGTGCCACACCACTTCTCATTCCAGGTAAACTAATTAAATTCACCTATTTTTTTTATTCCGATGTTAATTATGAATTTATTTTTCTAATAAATTACATCCGTTACAATGGTATCACATGCTAGTACATTTTTGAAATATTGCTTTAACTTCTTGTTATTTCAGCCACAAAGCAAAGATGAAGTAGACTTCAAGATAATGTCAACATTTGTGGAATTCTACACTATGATGCTTGGATTTGTTAACTTCAAGCTGTACAATTCACTAAACTTAGTGTATCCGCCTAAATTAACTGCTGGCTTCGCATCAGACTCTGACAAAGATCTTGTTGATGAACATGCTTATGTGTCTGAGAGGATTGCGGCCATGAACATGTCGTTGGCAAGAGTGGCTGGCTCAAATGAAGCTGAAGAGCTGCCAGAAATTGATTTGTTCAACACTGAAGATGAAGATCCACAAAAATTGGAACAAGCTAAAGTAGAAGGTGAAAAGGTGAAAAAATTGAAGACCATGTTCAAAGGGCTGAAATTCTTTATCAATAGAGAAGTGCCACGGGAACCATTGGTATTCATAATCAGATGCTTTGGTGGTGAAGTTTCGTGGGATAAGGACCACTTTGTTGGGGCTACATTTGATGAGTCAGATGAGTCAATTGCCTATCAGATTGTTGACCGACCGAGCATGGAAAAGCAATATCTGTCTCGGTACTATGTCCAGCCACAATGGGTGTTTGACAGTGTCAATACGAGGTGTCTTCTTCCAATTAACAAATACCTAATGGGCGCGGTCCTGCCTCCGCACCTTTCACCATTTGTGGATAAGACAAAAGATCAAGTTTACATACCACCAGAAGAGAGAGAACTCAATGATCCCAACTTCAAACCTCTAGGTAAGATGTTTGTTACTACTTTACACTCTAATGGTTCACCGGATTTGATGAAATTTGGTGCCTATTATCCTCTGAAAAACTGCAGGCTATTATAGTATAGTATAATATCAACAAAATAATGTTATACTATCAGATTTATACAGTCCTTTCAGAACTATACACAATAGTTCAAAAAATGTTGTTCTGTAAACAAGCAAAATAACTGTTTAAATTTTTTAGATGAGGCATCAGGCAGTGACGTAGAAGAGGCCAGTGATGAAGATAAAGCAGATGAGCCCGGCTCTGATGACGATGCTGAAACAGCACTCACCAAGCAGTACCAAGATGAAATCAAAGAAGACACCGAATCTGACAATGATGAAGATGACAATGAGGAGGCAGATCAAGAGAAAAAGAAATTACAGAAGGAAAAGGTATGTTCTAACCTAGTAGTTATTCCATATCAGCTTAAGTTAACTTGATTAGTGAGATTGAGTGGATGAATGCTCTACATCCATCCACTTCACATGCCTTTGAATTTGTGGAAATATGTTATTTCCCTTCACTGCTGAATATAGCACACATACCTTTTTCAAGCTAAAAATTCATTGGTATATCTGAATTTGAATCAGAGACTGCCAGAAATTACAAATAGGAGGTACTTAATTTAATCAGATAAAAAGTAGGCTGTCTCTTTCATTGATTGCTGTTAAGAATTTTGGATTTACATCTGCTATAAACATATATTGATAATTATCTGTGCCTATATAGCGGTTGGCCATCCTATGGAAATACTTCACTGTTTTGGGATAAAAAGTAGCCTACATGCCTCCAGTAAGTAGCCTCCAGGGTATGAGCTACTTTCATAACAAAATCTAATTCCATTCAGCTATGGAGGAGTGAATATACATATACAGAAAATCTTATCCATTTATAAGTATGATTTTGTCTTACAGAAAAAAGCAATGGCTGTTACAACGGGCGTGCCTCACAAAGATCATCCTTACCAAAAGGAAATTGAAGACAAACAGGCATTCAGGTTGAGAGAAAAGCTTGTCCGCAAGAAACACAGGAACCTTTACAAGAGTATGAAGGCGGGCCAAGAAGAACGCAAGAAGGAAATATGGCTGCTCAGGAAAAAGAGGCGACTCCATGAAGAAAAAGTCAAGGAAAACAGAAAACTACTACAGGAAAAAAAGAAACGGGAAGCTTTTGAAGAAGCTACTGCCTTTGTTTAGAAATAAATACATAATATCTGTAACATAACCAATTTGTTTATTTCCATCTTAAATGTATAATTACAGTAATAATAAATTAATTTGAATATCTAGAATTATAATAGGACAAACAAATAAGATGACATCATAAAAAAAAATATTCAGGAGCTGTGTATTTATTTACAAACAGTAACAATTTGCATTTGCTTCAACAAAATTAATTCCTAGTAATAATAATATTTCATTGTTACAAGATTATTTCTATCACAGCTGTCCTTCATTTACTTCAAGTAAGCTTTAGCATACCTATAACTAATGTTACTTACATTAAGTCTTTGTCTTAGTATGCTCAAGTAAGCATAATTTTTCTGTCAGTTCTATGAATATATGGTAGAAAAGCAATGATGGATTTTTATAATAGAACCCTAAGCGCTCTCTCTTTTGTTTGATTATAGTGATGTTGGAATTTCTTGAAGGCCTCTGGCAACTAGTCCAACATCTGCCATGCAAAGCACGGCAGCACTCATTATTTCAAATACTGAACATGTATTTGACATAATGTTTTGGGAGCAATGTATAGAACTACTAATAATTTTCTGATAGTATCTAAACTCTCTGGGAGATCAAATGTTTACAATGCCTCTATCAAATTGAAGTTGGTGCAAAGTAAAGGTAACATTACTAATCAGAGTCTCCGTCACTTTCTTCATCATCACTGTCTTCTAGTTCCGGCATCGGAAAACGCAGGATAGCTGCTACGCCAGTCAGCTGCTCCAATTCTGAAATGAACAAATTTTGAAAAAGGATATTAAAACTCCTTGAGCATTAGTGAGGAGACCGGGCTTTGCTCTCGCTAGTAGCGAGTAAGCTGGTGTCCCTGCAGTGGCAAATCAAGAGGAAAATCCTGGTTAGATTGGACATATCTTGAGTGATTTGTCCGATGTAATGTAATGTGAACTCACGTTCTCCCGAAATGTGCATGCTTGAGAATATCCTCACATCGCCGCCGTTTTCCCTCACGGAATCCACTAATGCAACATACTCCTTTCTCTTCTGAATATCTTGACATCTGAAAATTAAAGATTGAGACTGATGACTGATGGACGAAACGCGATGCGACTTGGGTAGACTCATACTTTAGCAGGGGAAGATTGAAGTCGTGTTTTTGTTTTTATTTCGGGGGTAACCACATAACATCAGGTGGGTTTAATGCTCGTAACGTAACATTAGGCGTATAAAGAAACAAATACCTGAACAATTTATCCGAGATCATAAGGGTCTCAATGGCTAATGCCTCATTGGCTCTGTCCACGTGTTTCTTCCCATAGAACGCTTTAGCGGGTTCCAACTGCAACATGGTGTAGAAACTCTCTAGTAGCTTTACTTCACTGGCTGCTTTTGTGTCCGATATCTTGGCTACGACTGCCGGTTCTTGTAATACTTCTGGAATCACGAATATTACTGTATGAGATTTTAATCAGGTCATTTGCTTTAGGTCCGGGAACCTGGGTTATGTGAGGCCCCCAGACATACTATCCGTCCAACTCAGGAAAACCCGCGGGTTGCCATCGAATGCCATGATAGGACGAGATAGGCAACGTCTTATGCAGCTGTAATTTTTTTGTACTCACCTACGGATGTGAGTAAAGTAGTAGTAGACAATGCCAAGATCGTCTGGAGAAGTACAGCCACCACAACTGGTAATATGCCACCAAGCAGATTATCAGCTGCACACGCATTGCCGTTCCGGTTTAAGGTACAGGGGAAATCACAGCGTATAAGACGTTACATCCACCTTTTCAAGTCATCCGTCCCTCGAATGGTCTTTTCATGCTTAGGTCGTCACTTTCGATCAATGATCTTATTTATACAATATTATGAAAAGCTGGTTTTGATCCGTTATTTCGCTGTACAAGGGAACTGACAAATGAATATTCACTATAAATTTAGGCAGGCGGTTCTGACACCCATTTCACTGAATCAAACCTATTTAACCTAATTCTTATTTGTCTGTCCCTTAAAGAATCTTTAAAGAGCTATGTTTTGAACCTTAGGTGATAGAATAAAAGCATAGGGTGTGCAGAACCCTCGGTGTTCTAGTCTGAATCGCACCTATCCCTGTATGTTTAAATGTATAATTAAATAATATTACCTTTTAAAGAATGCTTGAAGCCTGAAGATGCTTTAACAAGCAGGAACTTTCCTCTGTTCTCCAAAAGCAGCTTGTTGTCTGTTTTGATGGCCGTCTGAATCATGTACTCATAGAACTGATCCTTAACAAAGCCAGGCGATGCCAGGATCACGCATTTGACCACATTGAAGTCTACATGGCGCAGAATGCTTTGCATGACTGCATCATAGAATTTGTTGAGGCCCTGAAAGATAAGATCTTTAGCATTTATTTTTTTCAGTGTATGTTCTCGAAACACGCCATCTAGCCCACAGAACAAGTGATATTTTCGCTCATTAGCAGCTCATTAGTGCTGACATTGTTTACCCACAAATAACTTTGCATTTTCATACAGGTAATCACTAGTTACCAAGCTGGATAATAAAGTACAGAGTACATATTATGTAAAATAAAACTTGAATGAATGTTGAATGTATCATAGAAATTTCATAAACCCTCCTTAATAGTTATGGCAATATTGGCCGAAAATTAACAACAGAATTACCTTATCATGTTGCTGTGCGAATCCTTTTCGTTTTCTAGGTATTGTTACATCAACTTTTGCACGCACCAGCGTCATTGATGGAGTGATGAGGCAGACATTAGCAAGGCCCTCCTGCATCACCACAGCTGCAACATCAGCACTTGCAGCCGGGTCACAAGCTTGTTCAACTCTCTCGAGTGCTACAGAATCCCAATAGGGTTTGTATAGAGAAAATTTTCTGTTTAATTCCAAGTCTAAGGTGTGGTATGCACCTAACTGTAACAATAACATATAAAGAATACTTAAGTTTTAGTATAATTGAGGATAGTATGTATAATAATATAATTTAATATCAGGAAGTTCTGCCATAAGAATTAGCAAATGCATTAAATAAACACTTGTGTTTCTGAGTTTGTAAATGCCATCTGCGACACAGGGAATCCTAGTGCAGAGGTACGATATGTAAATGTTTTTTTATATATATTTATACACCTTTCATACGGCTTGTACTATGCAAACTAGATAACTGAATACATAATTTTTTTTTTTTTTACATAGCTATATTATACTAACACACACAGACCAAACATTTATGTTCATCACACAAATGCTTGTCCTGAGTGAGAATCAAACCCACAACCTACGGCACAAAAGGCTGAGCTACTACCAACTGAGAAATTAGGTTGGTCACTCATCATTCCAGTTTATCCGCCTACCTACAATATGTTAAGTTTCCACCAAATTGCTTGAGTAGCTTTGGAGTGAATGAGTAACATACATCAATCCAAATTTACTTTCTGATTTACAAAATCAAATTTCAGAAATAGATAGTCTCCATGAGACAGTAGAAGATTAGGGAGAGGATTGTTTAAATTATACATGACTTTTACATAACACTAACTACATACAAAACCACTCCAAATGCCAGTGCAAATTGTTAACATAAAATTGTATTATAATAAAATTTTATTACAAATTAATCTCAACAAATACAAATAAATTGATATGCTGACCAATTTGGGCTATATATAAAAGTAAATACTAATTCAATGGAAAACCATAGAACTGTTAGAAAAATTGTTTGGAAATGTAAATTTAAGTTATTATTGCCAAGTCTGATACTTGTTCAAACCACATCCAGGGCTCCACTACCACCGGAGCTTATATTCTCTTTATTTTAAGCGGATCAATATGTGTGTTGTTGTTCAGATCAGATCCTACCCCAAAGTTTAAACTTTTTCTGGATAGAGATGATTCAGATGTATGTGACATAACTCCCTTGGTAGTGGCCAGACCCCAAGTCAAGGTAAGCTTTCTGTGATTAGTATGATGGTCATTCCCGGGTCTTGAGTAAAGACATATGTGTAAGAAATTGTTTAATTTGTTTGAAATCCAACTTTAAGCTAAACTGCTAAATAAATGTAATAAATCATACCTTCACATATTGATTTTCGACAATATTTCTTCCTTTTAACCTCAAAACACAGGCTTGAGTATCAAAATCGATGGTCTCAACTTGGATAGTCAGCGTTGTTCTCACTCTGTTACTAGTGGAAGAACCAGTAGCAGATTCCGTCTGCACTTTGCGAACTGTTGATGCAGTGACAGAGTCCCCCTCAGAAATGAGGTTGTACGCATGCCACATATCCTCAGACTCATCTGGGATGAGGCCAATAACTCTGTAAACATATTCAGAAACGTAAAAAGATCGAAAACATGATACTAAAATAAAATCTAAGGAAAATACTAACCCACAACCATCTCTTTCTATACTCTTATGAACCAACTTCATCGTAGATTTTGAGGAATCTTTTGAGGAAACATTTGTTTGATATGTATATTTGAAGAATAAATTGATATCTCTATCAAAATATCATTTTAATTCAAGATTTGGAAAAACATCAAGAAACATTAAACAGATGGGGAAACAAGTCGAGTCCCCGAGATATTGTACAACTTAATGATATACGGCACACGGTATCATTATCGTAGTCTCTAGGAGAATACCCGTATAAACCCTACACTTGGATTTTATGGGTATTGGCATAAGTTCACATCCACGCACCCAGGGGGTACGTGTAGGGAATCAAAGGGTTCATAAATACACTTAGGGACGCGAGCCACTTGATTTATAAAAGTTCTGCCTGCAGCGACCAACCTGAGTTCGGAGTCTGTTAATGGCCGTGGCCGTGGCAGGTTGTGCCCTGGAGGTAGGACAATAAATAAGCTACTCTCACTTGAACACAATACAAACTAAAACTAACGAACTGCTTTGGCAGAAATATTTAATTAGGTAAATGAAGACTTCGGGAACATGTAGGCTACTTTTTTACAACTCATTACTGTGCTGTGTTTGGAATATCAGGCAATTTAATAAAAAGTGAAAAAAGGTAGGTTCTATATTGACCAAATACTAGCTATACCATACTATAACCGTCGTAAACATGGCAACATTATTTTGGCATTCTTGTCACCTAATTGAATACTTCTCCTCGCTTCGAATGCACGGATAAATCCAACATAGCTACAGGTTAAACCAACCACTTCATTCTTCATTGTCAATACACAATGAAGAAAAGTGTAGATGTCAACGTCATGTTCATTTTGAGTTTGACGTTTGTTTTGGATGTAGCAAAAAGAAAAGTTGAAGTTTGAGCGAAGTTGTTGAGAGCGATGTGATGCCATTGCGATGAATTTCAATATTTTTAGTGTTTTTCGTGCATTCGGAGCATATTGTTTTATATTTTTGATCATTGCGTGATCTCGGTGCATCTCAGACATTTACATACCATTGATAAAATAATTAAATTGTGAGTGTTTGTGTGTGGCATCAACGGTCAAGCTCAGCTGGTTCGACGAGCGGTAAATAAAAATCTCACGAGTTTTCTCTGGTTTGCAGGTAGCACTTTTCGTGCTCTATTTATTCAAGGTATGCCGTTATACTTCTATCACCAATGGAATTGTATTTTTTTTGTACAAGATAAATTACCTATTTGAATAAAACTAAATAATAACATTACACGTGTGATTTTTCACAACATGCACTATCATTGATAAGAAAGAAACCACGTATAACGTTGCATTTTTTAATTATCTGTTTTATTTACTGTTCATGACGCTGGCCGTGATCCAGATTACGTGTCTTGTTATTGCGCGGGAACTTGCGTTATTTTTAGTATGTCGGTCGTGAGACGAATTTAGTCGCGAATGTCTAATTTATATTGCAGCATCAACATCCGTTTTCTACAAAATGTGTGCAAAGTTTTGATCTTGAAGTGAAAAGAAAGTGATTAAAATGAGTGAGCCTCAAGAAACGAAGGTGGAAGAAGCTGAAGCTTTCCCGGCACCAGCATCGTCGGCATCTTCAGACGCCGCATCAGTGACCAGCACCACTGCTTCTGTCAAGAATGCTGGTGCAACAAGGCCTTCATCTCTACCAAAACCATCAGGATTGAAGCCTCCGAGTAAGATTGGGAGGCTTTGTTCCAATTCTACTCCAAAGCCAGCTGTGCCTATATCTCCACGAAACGGTAAGTTTATTATTTATAATTGAATACCATGAATTGTAGGATGCGGTGTACAATTATAGGATACCAATGGTCGGAAAAATAATCACACAAACTGCAATTGACAAATTTTCCAGTATCAATGTGCCTTCTATCATCAACATTTTTCTTGAAAAACATCTATTGCATCAGCAGTGCAGGGTAGAATTTGATATCTTGTTGTTGTAAGAATTGACAATTAATTAATTGACTCAATCATTGGTTGAAACACAGTTGTACCTAATTAACGTAACTGATGTACAAGGTCAATGTTAGCACAGGATACGGTGACATTGGGATTTGGTTAAAAGTCACAATGTGGATAAAAGTTTAACACTCCAATAAATTCATTGAAACTAGACATGGCACAAATTAAAAACTGACATAAACTCATTTTGCATTCACCTATGAAAGAACATGCTTAGCAAACTCATGTACCAAACTCAGTAGTAAGTAATTATGTTTACGAAATTATTAAAAAAATGTTAATTATTCAAGATTTAATAACTGCCAATAATGAGATCTGCGATACTTAAAGCTTATTATATGATTTATTATTATGAATCCAAGTTACAATAGCAAATGTTATTTTTAAATACTGATACATATTTTACTTGTCATTGATTTCCCATTAATAACTCTGCTCAAACTTGCTTTGAGTAAATTATTCCTTAGTAAACAAACATCCTAGATGCCCCCTCCCCTACTCACTGGGTGGTGCAAAAGGTATAAGTCACCGTAGAACTCTTAATACTTGGTAATCTGCCCCAGAGTAGTCATATTGCTGTGTTCCGTTTGGTGGATGTGGGCGCCGTTGAAATAATAGGCGCATGAGACATTACATTCGAGTTTTCGTGGCGGAATATCAATGAAATAATATTGTCTCAATCCACCAAACATGGGTAAGAACTTCCATATACGGTTTTTTTATTGGACCATCCATTTTGGATATTATTTTGCCTCAAAGGACAACAACACCACAAGCAGACAGATAAACAGCCATCAACAGTTGGTAGTTAAAATTTAGTTTTTATGATTGCATAATATCAATATAAATAAAATTTAAATTATGTCATATCCAAGATAATATACATAGATACTGCAGTTTCGTTTTCTCCATAAGAAAAAACGTATTTATTACATTAGGTCATCGCCTCATCAGTGCTTATTATATCGATGAGATGCAATATCGTCATGACCTCACAGCTAAACCCGTCTGACGACAACTTTTACGATCACGTTATGCTAAAAATACGACCTTGAAAACTAAGCAAAACTTGTTTTCAGTCAAATTATCTATGGCCATCCTATTCATTAATTTAATTCGTGCTTGACTTAATGCGATGAAATACTAATTAGCCACTCAACACAATCGTTTCGATTAGCATTCTCTCCCAACGGTTTTATCTTAATGCACTAAGCAAAAGGTAAAAGTATTTATGAAAAAACTTTAGCAAAATGCTGTCCAAGTATAGGTATGTAATTAACGTGTTTTAATCCGTAATGAGTGCCAATACATAAGGACGTACGATGTTCGCACTGCATTTGTAAAGCTGCCGATGATTTATAATAAAAAAACATACTTTGTATTCCGCCCTGGCCTTCCTGCGTCTCACCCTAACTAGAATAAACTAGTTTGATAGAGAGTAGTCTATCAAACTCTAGTTTATTCCTTTAGACCTCAAGTATATTTGAGACACGTCAAAATGTGATGCACGAATAAACATATGAATACGCTTAAAACGTGTCTCAAGAGCACCTTAGGCACATTACATGCACTCAGATATCAAAATTACAGTCGGTTATCGTGGTTTACTGTACCAGCCTCTAATGTTCCCACTGCAGGGACACCGGCCTACTCTCGATAATTGAGAGTGAATGGGCTCTGATCTACCACGGGAGCCCAATCCGGATTGGTAGATGTCACATGTCGTCGAATTTTTGGTTCTAAGACATGCCGGTTTCCTCACGATGTTTTCCGTCACCGTTTTGAGAACGTGGTATTGCGCACATAACTTTTTTCAAGTGAAAAAACTCATTGGTGCACGTGTGGATTTGAACCAACGACCTTCAGATTGAAAGTCGGCGTCTATGCCCCTGGGCCACCACGCTCTCCTATCGTGGTTTATCTAGTCCTATTTATTAAGATTATTCCAGTTCGAACCCTAACCTACCAACCCGAGGAAAGCAGACAAGAAACTCCTTTGAGACAGGATCTAAATATGTGTTGCGTGCGTAGCATAAATTCGTATAGACTTATTTGGCGAACCTAAAATAAAGATAGTAGTACCAATTCTTAAGTTTCAAGGTCTACCGAATAGTTGACAGTGAGTCGTCAAGAGTAGTGTCAAGATAACAAAACCAAATGACGTAGCGTAGACAAATGCTTCTAAAATATACAATATTGTTTAAGCTTATACGTACCTACGTCAGTCATACATGGCCGATGGAAGTAGATGACGTCGTAACGTAATTTATTTCTTGCTTTGCATTGTGTTAACTCCGCAAACCAGATCCGAAGACAGAACCTCAGTGTCAATAATTCTTGCTACCATGCTTTATTTATTACGAGTGTAACCTAGTTGACCCGACAAATGTTTTACTGTAGTGACAAGAATTCTATAGAAAAATGTTGTTCCATATTTTCAGAGTTATCAATTGAGATTTAAAAAAAAATATTTCCTTGTCCTGACAATTACAAGCACAAAAAATAATTAGCCAATTAGCTGTAGTAGTTTTGAAGTGACATTCGACAATTCATTTTTATTTAATTAATTTTTTCGGTTATTCCGCGAAATCATCCACACGATATGATGTACGAATTCGGTGAAACCAAAAGGGTTTAGATGGCCATAAATGCTCAATATCAGTCACCACCTTTTATCAATTAAAAATACGCTTTCTATAAACTAGAAATTATGTATATTATTCTATTATAAATTTGTACTAAAACTACAGTAAACTTCATACTGTAGATTTAGTAGTACTCGTTATTACAAATGAAAGCGATGTACTCTTGTTATTTTGACAGGTTTATTCCTAAATTGCAGCAAGACTCATTGAAATATAAATGAAAGTGTTGAACATTAGTGAGCTCGCTGCTTTTTGCTCGTGCCATGGTAAGTTTCACCAGAAACCGTGTCCGATTCGATGGTCGATTTGTCTCGTTGCCACGCAACTAGTCTTCTTCGAATATCTGTTTTCTAGTGCACGCAGAGATATATAATATGCTAATATAACATAATTTTTCACAATACAAAATTTTTGGGTCCGAAATCTTGTATGTGCAAAGGATCTTTATAGCACTACGAACAAAAAAATTTAAATATAATATTGTTATTGTTCTTATTAATAATTTTGACCAATGACCCATAATTTCCCTTTTGCTGGACCTAACTATTGAAGCAGGAGGTATTTTTTTTTAATAATAAACAACAAATAAATCTATGCGGTAATACCTTTTACTTCTTGTTAGCACAAATAAAACATTATTAAAGTATAGGTGCCATGCGAAGTCAAGGACTTTAGTTATTTTATTCGTTCCTTACATAAAAAGTGCCCAAATGATCCAGTTTTGAAAGTAGATAAGTTTTTGCTGATGTCTTGTTGTTTTTAAATACGATAGCAAAGCCAAAAAACTATTCCTGTTATATTTAACCGGTTCTCGTCTGACCTTCAAGTTATTAAAACTGTACACATTGAATGCCTTTGAATCCCGTTAGGAACTTAGGTTCTCATAACAACAAGTAGATTATGTCGATTGGATATGAAGTGTATTGGGTAGGATGGATACTTGTTCATCGAAATAAAAAAACATGAATAGTAACTTAGATAAATATTGTCAACGTTTTTAGCTACCAAGTGAAGGCCGTGGAAAATGCAACATTCGAACTAATGGCAAATGACTATTCCCGACGTCGCATGTCTGCCAAGTCATACAATCGTGAATTGGTAAAAACAAAGTAACCTAACAACAATAATTAAATGCTCGCAATTTACTCAGCCTGTACATGTCAAGGATGAAGTTTTCCCCAATTACATCGTGGGATTAAGTGTATGTTTCGTGTAATGTTTTGGGGCTTAATTTCTTCTATTGAGCGTGCGCAGAGTTCACTTTCTCCTTCAATTTGCGTGATGTGAGTTTCGCGCTTCGGTTAGCGGTCTGTGTCGTGAGACTCTATCATCCATTTCAAAACATCGGAGCCTAGCGAGCCAAATTCCAGCCCGTCATGGTTCTTAAAGATATATTTTAAGTCTTTTGTGGCAGTTGTTGGATTTATTTGCTGTTGCATTTGTAGCAACGAAAATGATTACATTCGGACATGTTAATTTAAGGCCATTCAAATATACCAGACGCCGAGACAGTGACTTGGTAAATTGATCGGTTTAGCAGATAATCCTCTTCCGGAGCTGGAAGCGAGCCCGCATGCGTTCGTGCGAGTAAATCAATATCACGATGCTTAATCGTAGTCGAGACTGGGCTTAGTTTGAGTGGCTTCTTAAAAAAATACTTGAAGACTTACAAGTATTCCGACAACATAGGAAAGTTTATTTTCATTAACATTGCATTGATATCTTATTTAGCCAATATGCTGCTACGAGGAACTATCAAACGAAGCCAAATTTTAAAGTTATCCTTAGTGTCAAATTTTCAACTCACGTATTGAAAATAAGTTTTTGTAATGTAGGCTACATATCAAGTATAGCGTTCATGCGTTAAAGGGGTGATTTTTTTTTTGTATATTGGTCCCTTTGTGCCTTGGAAGTAAAATTAATCAAATAAAAAAGAAAATCATCAGTTCGCGAACATATCACGTGATAATAATACCTAGGTACAGCTCTATTAAAAATATCCTCTATAAACATTTTTGAAGTTCGTTATAAATCGTCACATGTAATAATAATAATAATATAATAATAAATTTTTATTTCCAAAAAGTAATTACATGAGCCAAATTATGTTACAACTAAAGATTATACAGCTACTAGTTGATAAGTGACTGCGAGGCCCAAACTAGGCGGTAAAGCCTGTATCTTGGGTCTCAGGAGTACGGTTAACAATTCCATGTTACGTTATTTTACGCAGATTAACAAACATTAATGGCTAAAAGACAATTTTATGGAAGAAAAACAAAGTAGGTAACAATGAAAAACAAACAAAATACAGCAAATTTAGCAATACAGAAAAATTTGCAATCTGATAATACAAAAACAGAGGCCAGTTGAGTTAATTATTACCAAAAATACAGAAGGGTATGCGTGTGTGTGTGTGTGTGTGCATGTGTGTGTGTGTGTGTGTGTGTGCATGTGTGTGTGTGTGTGTATGTGTGTGTGTGTGTGTGTGTGTGTGTGTGTGTGTGTGTGTGTGTGTGTGTGTGAGATTGTGTGTGAGTGAGTGCGCATTGGAAATTTTATATTAAATTTTCTACTGCACTATAAGAAAGCTTTAGAAGCCAATTTTTCACAAGTTTTTTGCACTGATAAGAAGATGTTTCCTTTATGTCACAGATCCTACAGACTTTATTATACGTGTTAATGAGTGAAAAATTGGGGCTGCGTCGAGCTAAAAGTGACTGGTTACCAGGAACGGGAATTCTATATGATCGTCTTGCCAGAATGTCAATATAATCTGAACGATTCTTTATTTCTAAATGAGTCTTAACAGTAGCATTCAAAACAAATAAATGTCGGACTCTGAGAACTGGAAATTCCTCATAGAGGGTATCGGTAGGAAAACGGAAAGGCTTTTTAAGCATAACTTTTATAAGCGCCCTCTGAGCTCTTTCAACCTGAATGAGGTAACTTTTTCCAGCGCTGCCCCAGACAGTAATACAATACTGAATTATGGATTGACATAGCGATGTGTAAACCAATTTTAAAATATCAGGAGGTGAGCAGTCTCTTAGCTTTTTCATAACAAATATAAGTCTTCTCACCCTACCAGCCAGATCAGATAAGTGTTGTTTATAATTGAGATTTTCATCTACTGTAACTCCCAAATACTTCAGATACTTAACACGACCAATGAGGTTACAGTTACAATTTTGACTAAATATTGAGTGATCCAGTGAGCATTTATGTAGTTTAAGGTTAAGATCATGTGGTGGACTTGATACTATGGTCTTGGAAAAAGCTATATATTTGGTTTTCTGGACATTGAGTGTCAAGAGATTGGTGTTGAGTGAGTCACTTAATCTTGAAATTCCTTCTTCTGCATAGCATTGGACCTGGCTCCAGTCCGGTCCGTGAAATAATATAGCCATGTCATCGGCGTATGCAATAATTTCAGCGTTTCTAAGTGGCGACAGTATTAAATCATTTATATATAGTGTAAAGAGGGTAGGTCCGAGTATACTACCCTGGGGTACCCCGTATTCAATTACTTGTTCAGAACTTACGTTACCACCAATTTTAAGACATTGTGTGCGGTTTGTTAAGTAGCTTTTAAACCAATCTAGTGCTATACCTCTAATACCTGACGATTCTAACTTCTTCAAGAGCAAACCGACGGAAACAGTATCGAACGCCTTCGCTAGGTCAATAAATACTCCAATACAACTATCCCCTTTTTCCACATTGGATGAAACAAGATTAGCGAGAAGCGATACAGCATCTTCGGTCGATTTGCCTTTTCGGAATCCGAACTGGCGATCCGCAATTAAGTGGTTTTTCTCTAAGAAAGGTACGAGACGATTACTGACAATTTTTTCCAATATTTTAGAGAGACCACTAAGCAAAGATATTGGCCTGTAGTTATCCGGTGTGTCTTTTGCTCCACTTTTGTAAATGGGTGTGACAATAGCAATTTTCCAGCAATCTGGGAATATGCCTGTTGATAGGCTTAGATTGAATATGTGGTTCAAAGGGACTACAATAGAAGATAGTGATTTCTTTATGAGAGGAACCGTTATATTATCTAATCCCGGCGAGCTATCATTTTTGAAGTGACTAATAATGTTGTTAACTTCATTTGTGTCTGTAGGGTACAGAAAAAGAGAATTGGCAACCGATCTGCGAGGTCTGTAAGATCTTATAATGGATTCCTCAGTATTGAGCAGCTTTTCTAGAATATTATCAGCTAGCATTCTACCCACTGATGCAAAATGATGGTTACAATTATTTATAGAAGCACTGGAGTTTAACAAATTTTCAGAATCATTACTATGACATGATGACTGACAGACTTTCTTAATGGCTTTCCACATCTTTTTGGGGTTATCCCTATTCTGAGCAAGAATCCGGCTATTGTATTGTAGTTTCAATTTACGGAGAAGCTTATTACAGAAGTTCCTGTACCTAGTATATACTCTGTGACGTTCAATATCATCTGGGAATGCTTTTGACTCATTATGCAGTTTGTCCCTGTGTCTCATACATCGAATCATACCTGAAGTAATCCAAGGTTTAATATTAACTAATTTGCGACCAATTTTGACTTTGTGAGTGTGTAAACTAATAGCTTTCTTGACGAGAGCATAAAAGTGTGTGATAGCGCTTTCAGTTGATGTACTGCTTAAGACAACGGACCAGTCAACAGCTTTTATAGCAGCCGCAGCAGCATCTACATCAGTTTTGAGGCGCCAACGAGATTTCATGTTATAACCGTTCTTAGAGAGAGACAAACCAGCAATTACAATGTCGTGATCTGTGATTGACGAATTACATACTAGACCGAATGAATTTAAGTCTGACTTTATAAAGATGTGGTCAAGGCAGGCCTGTCCTCTGGTAGGTATTGTTATAGCAGGGAGTAAGCAGTGTGAAGCCATTAGGCATAGATATTCCGGTAATTGATTATTGGATGGATTACAGATGTCGATGTTGATGTCACCTGCCAGAATAAGGCTAGAATTGTTACCAAGAGTGTGTAATACCTTATCCAAAGAGTTTAAAAATGCTTCAATTGATATAGTAGAAGGGGATCGGTATATGCCCAAAACAGCTATATTTCCATTAATTGTGACAAGCAGGCTATCGGCGTCTACTACATCTGGATGAGAGACTGAACATTTATAACTGTCTTTTACAAATATTACAACTCCTCCATTTTTATTCAATTGGGAAGACGAACGAAATGAGTAATACCCAGGCAAGAAGTCAATTATACTGTCATCTGAAAGCCAGCATTCAGTTAATACGATAACAGCGATTTCAGAGTCAATGCGTTTAAGCGTTATGGTAAAGTCGTCAAAATTACGCTGAAGGCTCCTTATATTAAGCGATAAGATTTTAAAATTGTGGTTGGTTTTTAATAGGAATTCTTTGCAAAGTTCAGGAGATTGAGTTGAATGACAATCAATTGCAACAGTTTCATCAATATCTTCGGAAACACTAAGTAAAGCCATATTTGTAAAATAAAAAAAGCGTAAAATAGTGGTTCAGTGACCATGCTGTCATTACTATAGGGAGAACATTACATGCTAGAATATTAAAAGTTCCTACTAACTTTTTAACTTCAATGCGCGGAAGGTGTGATCTAATGCGAGTGATGCCTGTGAGCCATGTGGAGTGTGTGAATTTTGTGAAATGTATGTGATATAAAAGTGCCGTTTGAGTTTGTCTGTATTCAATAAAAGAGCTGATACTACAACATAAATTAGCTAAAAATATTAGCATTGTAGAAGAAACATTAATTAGAGTAAAGTACAACAAAATGAACATTAAGATTTTAAACATACGAGTACTATAACGGAGAATCATCTTATTATCTCTCGAAGAGAAATTATATTCCTTCCGGGACTGAGTCAACTCGTCGCAGCAGCTCATCCATGTTTTTGATTGAGATTGCAGCATTTCCTTCCTGTTTGGACATACACGGTTCCATTTTTAATCCAGCAATATTTGAATCCTGCCCCCTTGCATCGGAGACGAGCAGAACGAAATAATTGGCGGTTCTCTTGAGTAAGGCGTTCATTGATGTAGATGTTCCTTCGGGGTCCTGGGACCTCAATATCTAAGCAATTAAGATTTCTTTTGCTTTTCCCAGCTTTTAAAAATTCATCACGTTGATAACGTCTTAAAAAACGGACTACTAAGGGGCGAGGTAGTTTCTCCGACGAGTCATCCACCGACGAGCCATCCCTCTCATGACGCTGAGGTCCTACTCGATTTACGTAGTCTATGTCTCTGTCATCAAGCGGTGCCCCAATTTTATGAGCGAGAATTTGTATGATGTGCCTAGGGTTTTCGTTCAAGTTTTCGTTGATGCCGGCTATTTCGAGCTCATTCTTCAAAAGAGCTTGAGCCCTTAAACTTTGTTGCTCACGAAGTTGAGTAATCGTGCTCTGCAGTTGAATGATAACAGAGGATTGCTGTTCCAAAGATTGTAGCCGTTCCTCAGTTTGAACTAGATGGTTTTCATAATCATCTAAACGAGAGTTGCATTTCGTTATGTGATCCGTGAGCGATTTCATTTGAGATTTTATTTCTCCAACATCTTCGCGAAGAAGTCTTATTTCCAAGGCGAGACTTGAGAGCGATTCAGAATCCGTTGAGGAAAGTAAGGGACTCGAAACTGCTATAGCTTTACGAGAATCTCGGTTTGCATTCGGCGGCTCGTCACTGCAGGAAGCGGACGCACGCACGGGAGTATTAGTATTATCTCGCTTTGGCTCAGAAGCTTGACATAAAGGGCAGATCCAGTTTAATTTCAGTTCATCCGATAGCTTTTTACCGTCAGTTATATTTACGCATAATTGATGGTAACTACTTGCGCATTTCGAGCATTTAACATTGGGTTGGCTAGTGCGCATAGCCTTATTGCAAGCCGCGCAATTGACCATTTTTAAATGTTATTATCTTACCGGCAAAACAGCGTTTAAACAATAATATGAGAAACCGGTGGGTGTCGGTTATTTTGTTATGTCCAAGCGGTCGGTAAAACTGCGACTACTACTTGCTATGCTGTGGCGTGGCTGCTGACTTCAACTCCAGTGTTGTGGCGGGACAAGGACGAATTATTTCTGTTTCCAGAGCCCGTCTTGCTTTAATGTGAGGTACAGCGGGGCGAGGTACCACCGAGGCACTACCGGAGATGCACTTGTTTAGTCAATATTTGTTTAATGTATGCACATCACTGTCACACTTGAGATAACGTATATTAGGGTGAGAGTTCTCTGAGTATAGCGGAAGAAAAATTGGAACAAAATGATACGTGTTCACCCGTGCAAAGTCAAATTCGTACTCAATCGTCAAATTCGTGTATTTTACTAAAAGTCACGTCACTTATCAGCATTCGAGTGGCGCTAGCGCAAAAATAACTCGATAATAAGAGTTCATGTCGCCAATTATCTATTATCTGTATGTATAGGCAGAGATGAGTTAAATGACAATTAAATTAAATATGTTAGGATTGGTGTTTTGTACTAAGTATATTTATGTTCTCTATGCGTTCCAAAACCATTGATCAGATGTATTCTCGATTAACACGTAGCGTACGTGTTAATCTGGGTTATTAAGACGTAACTCGACCCAAGAGACACGTCTCCAGTAGGTGAAACTCAAAACTAGTGTCACTTATTCATATTATTTCGTCAACTTTTGATCCCGAAAACCGCGAGTAACACCGCGGGGCGCAGCTAGTACAAGCTTAAATATGTACTTGGAACCAATTGCCCAAGGTATTCAGGCTAAGTTTGTGTGTAGTTCGGATGATAATAATCTGCCAGTCAAATATTATAATAAAAAGGGCAAATGTTTCCAACGTTGAAGAATTCGATTCGTTTTCTGAACATTCGTGACGATAATGCGATTGGCTGAGAATTGTCGCTATATCTCCTGGGTATGGCTCCAAGCTTTCTTCCCTTTGTTCAAGGTGTCGCATCAATCAATTCGGAAGACAGTTCAGTGCCAGTGGACTGTGAGCCACCATTTACGATATTGTGCCGTCGTCCGGTCGTCTATGAGCGTGACTAAAATACATTTCGCCTTGCTTCGTTACTGCGATCGGATTAGACTAAGATAGTTAAGAATGGTGTCCTTTTTGGGCCAGTATACCTACTCGTTAGTGCTGCGCCGAGGCTTTGGGACGGGTGGTCGAGGCCCTTCTCACGATTCTGATTTCTAGATTTCATGAACGAAAAACTTTAGTGCAGAGCACATTAACTATATTGTATATATAGGTATCGTATGGTGCTATAGCCACCATCGCGGTGCCATCGAAACACGGAATATAAAGAATTTAATATATAATTATACGGTACTTTTCGGTATGGTGCAAAAAAGCAATTTTAGTTTTTTTTTGTCTTTCTGATTGTTTGTTCCGATTAATTTCCGAAAAGGCTGGCCTGCCGTTTTAATCAGGACAAATTGTCCTGGCAGATAGGTGATGTTTTATGGAGTAAATTAGGTTGCTTTTATTATAGAAGAAATATAATTAGTGTTCCGCGCAAATTAATTGTTAAAATCCACTCGGATGAAGTCACTGAGAACAGCAAGTTTTGAATAAAACATACCGTAAACAAAACAAAATTACGGTAAAACCAGATTGACAATAATATTTCCCAAAAATAAAACATTTGCGGGTTCCATGAATATCACACCAGTCCTTAACATATACCGTTTAAATATTTGTTTTCTTTTAACTTGATATAACAGTAAACAACATAATTGTACCTAAAATATGTATCCTGTTACAGATTGTAATCTAGCAATTGTATTTCAATTGCAACTGGCTCACCTTCGCGTGAACATAAAACATTCTAAAGGACAACATTAAACGTTCTAAAGGATAAGTAATCGTGATATCGTTTAATTCAAACAAATGTCAACGCTTAATTGCATAAAATTGAGCAATGTGAAGGGTAAAGCCATAGAAAGGGATCTGCTGTTCTGGAAACTATTGGGGGCCTTGTTCAAAATCAGATTTTTTTTATGTGTGTCGGAACCAACCCTGCCAACCCTCGTGTCGGAATTTTTCAAGCCGACCGGCACACACCCTTCGATATTCAGTAGCGCTAATGGAACACTGCTTAGCGGCGGATTACCAGGTGTTGTGGAACTACTTCTTGTCCGAACTTCTGCCTTCATAAAATTATAAATGCTTCGGTGCGACTTAGTACATATATTTCAGCGACTTCATGACAATTTTCTCCAAGCCATTCACTAACTAGACACTCCTATTAATCCGTTGCCTAATCTTTTTGAAATTACAGGCTACATAAACATGATATTACAAATAATTAATGTAAGCAATTACACTACCTATTGTTGAATCATTACAATTATGATTTCCATTCAGATTTCGTACACAGAATTACAATGAGGACTCGACGACAGTGTCCATTGACGTGTTGCAAAACTGTTGTCGAGAATTTATGAATCAATGAAAGAAAACCATTAAAATGCATGAGCAAGAGATTTGGGAATTTTGATGATGAAGCCTGAATAATAAAATATACGAATCACTGTTAAAAATTATAATCCGGATTGGTAGATGTCACAAGTATTCGAATTTTTGGTCCTAGGACATGCCGGACTATTTCCTTCCCCGTTTATATTATTTCCAGAGTAAAACTCAATGCAGCCCGCGTTGATGTAGAAAGACATTCTAACATAGCTCAAAAAAAACTTGACATTCTACATCTCTTGTCATTCTCAGAATGAAAGGCGCAATGCAACGTGACTTTTGTTCTACCATACATTAGTATAGGAGGAATCAAGTCGTTTTGCTAGTGTTTTGGGCACGGGATAACACATCGCATTTGGGCCAGAGGTACTTGGTTTACTTTTTTTATTAAAACGAGGAAAAACCTTGATTTGTCTACGATCTAAAATTGCATTTGAGCCTTTCATTTCAGAATTGCTACTAAGAATACACACCCTTCGTAAATTTTGAATGATAATCCCGTTGGAACGATACCCAATAATTTTCTGTACTACAACGACCCACCACGTACCATCATAACTATAGTAATATAATCTCGGTTTCTATCTCAAAGGAATTGGTTTAATCTCAGTAATTCAAGGATGTTATTGCATTATTAATGTTCTCAATCTGGGTCTTGCATACGAATTGAGTAGACGTTTAATCTATTCTCATACAGAATATTTTCGTATGTATTAATGTGTTTCGACACTTGCTTGCTCCAATAACTGATTTGGGTTGGTCGTATAGATTTATACAAGTTCGGTAATATTATTTATATTCTATTGATTTATAAAAAAATATTAAGAATTCGTTTTTGCCGTGGTTAACTGTAAGTTGCAGAAAATGATGGTAAATAAAACTTGATTGGTATACAACGTTTTATATTATAATTCGTCGGTGGTTCTCTGCCAAAACCCCTTAATTGCTTGAAAACTCTGTTACACCTACGTATATTGTCGACAAGAATAATTGACTCAAGACTCACAGTAATCTCATCGTTATTGTTTTGTTTAAATGAAATCACAAAGACAAAGATGTAAAAAGGAAATATTACTAAAAAAAGCTTTCTTTTGTGGTGAAACTAAAGAGCCTTTTAATGTTAACCTACTCTACTATTCTTGCGAACCAGACACATTAACATTTCGTCAACTTTTTAAATACCCACCTGCTTAGTTAGTGACACCGACAGAAAACTTGCGACAAAGTGTAACACTTCGTTTGCACAAGCTTACAGAATAAATGATAGTATACGGCCAAACCCTATAATAATCACTAACAGATACTGGGAGGTAGAGTACTGGGAATACCGAGATATTTTTTTTGAGCATCATGTTAGTATGAGAATATTGCTCATTGGAACGTTAAGGATTCGTAGATTAAGTCCTTCTTGCGTTCCAATGTGAAATTTTGCAATAAACCGGCTTTGTGCCATTCGGACTCGTACACCGAGGGTTCCGAATTTGAATAATGCTGCATCGCAACGCTGCGTCACAACATAATGCGACACTCCTAGTACTAGGATAGTAACTAAACATGTAATTTCAAAATGTAGCATGAATAATACATTTTCTTGGACTATTACGAAAGTGAACTTGGTGAGACTCTTCGCACAATCTTCATAAATAATTATCCATTTATTTATGAATATTGCATGCGGAGCTAGATGGCTGTCTTGTCTTTTTTCTATATGGGAGGAACTCGTACTTTCCTGTCGACATTATCAGCCTATACTAGTCCACTGCTGGGCATAGGCTTCCTCTAGTAAACGTTACTGAGCCCAATCTTTTGCTTTTCTCATCCAATTTTTACCACCCAACCCTCGCCTCACCCGTTTACCCCAACGGTTATATGTGGTCTGCCCACAGCCACTTTAGCTTGATAATTAATGAATCCGACTTCCTGTGGACTAACTGGATTGGATTAAAGACTATACAAGTGTTATAAATAATCTTTAATCTTACTTTACAGACAATGTGAATATAATTATATCTGGATAGATAGTTCTCCAAAAGATATAATTTTTTTTTAATTGTTACTGATGGTTAACTCTTATAAGTAATTCGATTCTCCGTACCTGCCACAGCCGGCTTGGTGTCTTGTTAGGTGCATGTGTGCAGTGATACGAAATTCCTGTAACTCGAGTATGTTGCAAGTCGCAACGATTACTGGAAAGTGTTCCGGTCTGTCGGCAAATACGATATAGGTATTTAGTGCTTTTGCATTCTAGCTTCGTATGCTCTCCAACAGTTGTTTTGTAGTGTAATATGTAGTTTAGGTTTCTTAACCGAGCCACATAGGCTAGACAAGATACTTGGCACTCACAAGGTAATTACCCTTATGTGCCTGCACCTGCGCCGTGAGTGCAATGCAATGAACCTATCTGCATAAACCTCATCCGCTCTCTTGTGATAAAATTGTCCTTAACTAACGGGAGACAATACAACAAATGTTTCAATACCACGTTTGGTCATTGAAAGCATTGTGAAGAAACCGATATATTATATATATATATAAACAGTTACTAGCATCGCTATTTGCTATATAAGAAACTCTAAATGATGTCATCTTGGAGTTTATGGTTATTTACAAAACCTCTATAGAAACCTCCTTGGTAGAATGATAATGTGGTCCGGGTTCGTTCACCTCATAAGCAACAAAACTCATTTGCATTAGCCTCACCTGAGGACGCCTAAATAGTCTCTGCAAAACTGAAATTTATCGTGGTTTTATACTGCCTTACCTGCCTTAGACTCCGTTAAGGAAATTAAAACTGAAATGTTCTCTTACATTTATGTAAATACTTTTCTGTATTATTATGAAACGGCACTTGTTTCTCTCTCTTGCCCTTGCGCTGGACAATATTAATTTTAAAAAAAATTGTATGATTTTAAATTAGTTTACAAATATCCAGTTAAAAAGAACCATGTAGTTTTACAAAAGTAAATTTTTTTACGTTATATTTTTTTTCTTGTTTGCTTAAACTTTGCTTAAATATAAAAAAAATAGAAAGATTTGTTGACTGACCACTCGTAGTAGAAGGAAACGCGAACCTAATCGCGAATCTTCCTGTTTGTCATACCTCAATGGCCTTATCTCAAAATGTTATTAATCAAATACATATAGTCATTGTTTTGAACGTAAACGATCCAAATAACTGGTTCTAGAATGCACTGTGTGAATGTGAATCCATCAAGAACAGGATATTGGCGGCCGTCACGGTCATACTCGAACGCGCGATAATCAAAATTTTTGTAATCCCACAGTAAAACGATATATCCGTGTGATTTTTCAACACCAAAACGATAACGCCATTATGAATTTCAACTTGAGTATATTGAAATAGCAAGTGATTTGGCACACAGGGGTTCAATTGAAATAATAAATTATGTATCCGTTACAGCCTCGGTTCCCACTGCGGGGATACCTATTCTCGAGAAGCGAGAGTGAGTGGGCTTTACCACGCGAGCTAAATCCTGATTGGTAGATGTCACATGTCTTTGAACTTTTGTTCCTAGGAAAAGTTATAGCCCCCGTTAATGTGTAGGACAGTTAGCAAGCGTTGTAGGCTGAATGAATGGCTGACATTGACCTTTTGAGTACGGAACCCTAAAAATGACAAAAAAACACATCAGAATTTATTAAGAATAAGAAATCAATAACATAGACGACCAACACCGACGGCAGTAAAGTATAAAAAGATAAGACCGTTACTAACAGGATATCATTGTAACTCTTACATCAGCAAACCAATTCTTAGCACGTATCAAGACTAGTTTTTTTTTCTTAGTCATCTCATCCATATTTCATCGCAAATACCACACGGCTCACATACCATTTATTTACAATAGTATAGCAAACAAATTAATAGCAGGCCATAGTCACGTAACGTACGTGCCTTCCGATGTAAACTTCATCAGAAATTGAGGATTTCGGCTGCGGTCAACGGCCCAGCATGAATGTCAACACAGAGAGAGTCCTTCATTAGGGTCGAATCCGAAAAACAAAGTCAAGTTGATCATATTTATTTCCGTTGAAATAATTAACGTACTAACTTTTTTTAATTAAATATGTTGTACCTTCGAGATCACGCGTTTTTATTACTAAGTGAAGCGTTTGTTCGAACCCTATCCGACTCATCCATCACATACTTCAAGGAGAGATCATTGACAAAAATTCTTCTTTTTGCAAGAGTGATCCCTGTTTCATTAAACGGTTTAATTGAATAAGTATTATTTTAATCTACTACTCCAATATAATTCATGGTGACGCGACTGCCTAACCTTTACAAACATCAGCTGCCCCGCCCTACTTCAAAACTATTGATTAATATAAATGTCATCGCATGGGTGCAATTTAATATTAGATATGTTTTTTATTTCATACAAACCTTGCCTGATAGAAGACGAATACAACAAAAAATCAGCCCAATTACTCGCCGTTCCCAAGTCTTTCATATATGCGACAATTGATTTCTATAGATTGTCAGTGTGAACTCATGTTTCCGGATCCCCAGATCCATGAAGTGATTTGTTCCGAGCTTAATGCACACTTGGTGCTCTGCTTACCCATCATAACCAACAATCGCAATCGCATGTTAAATGTATTACGTAGGTACCACTTTTATAACGTAACAGGTAGTTTAAACAAACGCTTTCGCCGATACGTAAATTATATTTCGATCGTAATAATTTACGGCTGTTGTGATCACGACATAGTCACGCGGTTTTAGAATATTGACGCGGAATACGATCTTTGTTGTAAAAAAAGCTTGGTTATAACTATCTTATCGACCGCAGTAGTTGAAGCTATCTTGAATGAAACACTCGAATTTCCCTCGAAGGCATTGAAATAGCAAGCGCTGCAATCTCAAGAGCTCGGTCACTTGAGTTCACCCCGTTACGTTCAGCCGTATAGAAGCACGCGCGGCTCACAGCCTTAATTTACTCTAGGCTTTGGGAATTATCCCAAAGCCTAGAGTAAATTAAGGCTGTATTAACAAGGCTATATTGATAAGCTGCGCCCGGCGTTGGCCACCCTACGGAAACAGTATTTTTTTCCGGAATAAAAAGTAACCTATGTGCTATTCCAGACTATAATCTAGCCCTGTGCCAAATTCCATCCAGATCCGTTCAGCTGTTCTGGCGGGATTGAGTAACAAACATCCATCTATCCATCCAAACTTTCGCATTTATAGTATTAAGTAAGATTGGCTCAACGGACCATAGCAGGAGATTATCCATAAGGCTATATTGTTTTTTAATGTTTATTACCGCCGAGCTCCATATTTTATGTACCGATTTGGAAAAATCTTTTTTTTTAGTGAAAGGTAATGCTTTCACTGATATCTTATCCAAATCGGTTCAATGGTTTGGTTAACTAGAAAAAATATGTCATCCAAGTAAACGTAATTGTGTTTTTTTTTCACTGTATATCGATTTGGATGTTTCATTTCGATTTTTTTTAATCAGCCGTTTGTCGGAATATTTAGTTATTGTACATCAAAACGACAACAAATCTGCTGCTTGCATATCTGTCACCTTCGTTGATGCTTGTGCAGTGAGCTTATTTTACGATCTCGTTAGTACCCCGGGCAAATTGGCAATACAGTATTTATTAGGCTAGTTTGACATTTCGTTGTATTGTATTATGTAATCACATTGTTTGTTCTGCCTCTCCAATAAATTTACTAATGATTCTCAGTGAAAGGAAGCTGAACTTTATTGTCTTGTCTACCATTGCGTAAGTTGCTATATAGCGTGGCTTTTTGTTCCCTCGGCCTAGTCGGAGCTTTCTGATTGTAATTTACTTTATTGTAAGCTTTGGAGTGAAAGTCGTAATGATATACGGGATTATCGCGTGTAATAGTCTTCATCGCCAAGATTTGAAATCACCACTGTATCTTAACAACACTTGGGAGATTGGGATGTAATATCGAGTGAGTCACATGCTCTTCTAAAGGAACAACCTCGTCAACTCACTTTCTTTGACCTGTTAGAAATCGTGCCTTATTCAACCATGACGGTCTGTTTTGTCACGATAGGTTGGCGCTTTGCACTGTATTATAAACACATATATTTACTGAACCTTCCTTTCATACTCCTAGAAGACCAATGAATTCGTACGCTCTCCTTATCGTTGTTAAATTGCTGATAGCATTATCTTATCAATTTTATTGACGATACGAATGAACTCTTTGTCTCATACATTCTATATATTTGTAATCATGCATTTCACTAACTCATGAGTCATTCATGACTATGACATAGTTTAAATTCAAAATGTAAAGCTTTACTTCAAGCTGAGCTATTAATTAATGAAAAATTAGTAATACCAGCTATTTAACTTGTAAAACGATAGGGGTAATAAGTAATAACTGGGTGCAATACGCGATACCATTTCAGGGGAAACCCATTGGAAAGTCCGTGAAATTAATATTAGAAAGCAATAGAATTTCAAATTACTTGGGTATTATTGTATTTCGGAAACAATTGAATTAATGTGAATTCACGAAGAGTTTAAATAACGGAAAACAGT
Source organism: Aplocera efformata (assembly GCA_921293045.1). Classification (NCBI taxonomy): domain Eukaryota; kingdom Metazoa; phylum Arthropoda; class Insecta; order Lepidoptera; family Geometridae; genus Aplocera; species Aplocera efformata. The sequence goes on from OV121042.1 coordinate 10,086,048, forward strand.
AAAAACGTTGGTTTCCTTTACAAAGTCGTCAATATTTAATTTCCACGGTGAACCCGTTTTTATATACTATTAAAATTATTTGTTAAAATAATACTATATCACAATTTTCATGAAATATCGGTAGAACTCGTTTGGGTTATTGTCGCCGCCCCAGTTTCGATGGCAATTGAGATCCAAGAACATACATATTTCAAGCTTTAAAAAAAGTTATTTTAATCAAAATCCAGTGTTGTCGTCGAACAATAATATCACGGGCGTCAAGCATATAAGAACAATAAGACTTAACGTTTACGTAAAACACTTATAATATTTATCGAATTAAATTGTATCTTTTACTCTAGAATTCTTGGTATCTAAGCAGTACCAGCACGTACTCGTATGCATAACTTCTAAATTCTTTATCTCACAAATCATAATCGAAATAGCGGAGGTAACTTTCTCGTTCCCCTGCAGAATTAAGAAGGGCGGTGACGGGCGCTTGCCAAAACAAAAACAAAGGAGCCTATCGTGATATTTGAGCAAGGGCGGAGGAAGGTTCAGGCGAATCGACGAAAAAGCCGCGCGCCTTACCGCGCCGGTAGAGCTACCAACTAAGCTACTTTTTTGCTAGATCTAGCTACTTTTCGTTGTAAAGATGACGGTTAAGACGGCCTGGTACAATTAATTATGTATATTTTATAAAGAAAATAATTTATGCTTATATACAATGTACCGAATCACTGTCATAAAATAGACAAAATAGGACACGGCACATACTAAACTAATTTTCTAGTTTTCTACGAATATACCAATTTGAAGTTGTATTTAACAAATGCGGATTAAGGTAACCTAATAAGGCAGTATAATGTAAATAGTAAATTTTTTGACGATTGACCCGCCCTAAGGGGCAGAATAGAGTATGGGTTTTTAATTTATTCTTTGAATATGGACCATATAAACTTTTAATTGATGAATATTAAAAGTGAAAGTATTTATCAGGCGTTAAAAATAGTAGTCTCTCCAAATAATCGATCAGTTTTCCTTTCTTAAACAATGATAATAAAGTATTACTTCTTGATATAAATATTGTTAAGGATCTGTCCACTTTTAAAGCTAAATCTCGCCACAAAACTGCCGTGCAGTTGGCTACTCTACCGGCAGCCGGCCGACAGTACACACTCGACGAGCGAATCAGCCGCGTGTTTCGACACACGACGCGCGCATCTGCAAAACGCAGGACCATTTGAAAATCGAACGCGAGAGGAATTCGCTGAAATAAACATGCCGGTTGAAACGAGAATTAGCTTTTCCGGTGAGTCTGGTTCCGTAATGTGTCAAATTTATTTGAAATTGTTCCGTAAATTATCTTACCTTTAACTTTAATAGAAATAACTATAAAAATGCAAATTTTAATTAACGTAATGAAAAAATCCGAATTTTTATATATAAAAAAAAAATGCCGACTGCAATAAGTTTTATAGAGATATGTCATTCTTCTATAGATAGATAGATAGATAGATAATACTTTATTGTACACTAGATGATAGGGTTAACAAAAACATTTAACATAAAAAACAGTACAAAGGGCGGTCTTATCGCTAGTAAGCGATTTCTTCCAGACAACCAAATGGACAGGTTAGCATGGAAATTATATGGGGTATTCAAGTGTACCTACTGACAAATAAGAAATTTCATAGTTTAGACATTATAATAATATGATAAAATACTTACTGTAATAATAAATAACTATACATATATAAATAAATAATATATAAAATAAATATATATATATATATAAATAAACATATTTAAATGTAATTATGATGATGATGACGACCTTAACTAACTATCGGCATAAAGACAAATAATGTTCTTTTAACAATGACTTAAATATTTGAAGTGATTTGGCTTGCCTTATACTTACGGGAAGTGCATTCCACAGAAGAACGGCATGGACAGTGAAAGAATTCGCGTAATAGGAGGAGGAGTGAATAGGAGTTTGTAATTGAAGAGTTTCAGTGGAGCGAAGATCCCGGGAATGAGATAGGTGTAGAAATTTAAAGCGTTCTTTGAGATAAGGCGGAGTTGTTGGAGCAAATAAGATGTTGTAAAGAAGAGTAAGAATGTGAGTATTCCGGCGAAGGCGGATAGGTAACCACTTGAGCTTGGCTCGATATTCGGAGATATGGTCATACTTTCGCAGACCAAAAATGAAACGAATACAGTAGTTTTGCAGCCGCTCAAGTTTGTCAAAGTGAAATTCAGTTAGATCCAGATAACAAGCGTCAGCGTAATCTATAATAGGAAGTAAGAGAGACTGTGCGAGCGAGATTTTGGTGGCAATGGGTAAAAAGTTTCGTAACCGTCTGAGCGAACCAGAAGCAGCAAAAATTTTACGGCTAACTTCGCCTATTTGTGCATCCCATGACAGTTGCTTATCAATGATAACCCCTAAATTTCTTACTGTTTTACTATATGGTATAATGGCACCATCAAAAACAACTGAAGGTATATGCGGCCAATCAACTCCAGAAATCATTCTGGAACCCCCTATTACAATCGCTTGTGTTTTTGATGGATTAACAGTGAGACCATATGATTTGCTCCAGCATGAAATACGATGTAGATCAGCGTTTAATGCGTTTACGGCATCCGGTAATTGATCAGGCGAAGCCTGCGTATAGATCTGGAGATCGTCTGCATAGAGGTGATAGGATGAAGATAATTGTTCGGATATTGAATTTATAAATATAGCAAAGAGAAGAGGAGATAAAACGCCGCCCTGTGGTACACCAGCGGTTATATCACACCACGACGAGAAAGTCTCATCGATGCGTATACGCTGCCGGCGCCCAACTAGGTAACTACGAAACCAATCAATTACCGTTGGAGATATGTTAAGAGAGCGAAGTAGACCTAAGAGAATATCGAAATCAACATTATTAAATGCGTTACTGAAATCAAGTAGGGACAGTACAGTAAGCTGACGATTATTCATACCATCTCGTATGTCATCAGTTATTTTAAGCAAGGCTGAGACGGTACTGTGACCAGGACGAAAGCCTGATTGAAATGGATTGAGTAAATTATTTTTGGTAAGGAAGGAACTTAATTGTTGGTGAACGAGACGTTCTAAAACTTTAGAGAGAAATGGTAGTATAGAAATTGGTCGATATTCTGAGAATGAAGATGGTTTAGGTTTTTTAGGGATAGGGGTTACTAGAGCTTCCTTCCAAATTGTAGGAAATATGCCATTGGATACGGAAAAGTTCAGGATGTGACAGATGATGGGAACGATTTGGTCAAGGATGGGAACAATCATATTGCGGCTGATGCAATCGCCACCAACAGCATTGGACGCAATAGACGATATGCTCTTCTTAACATCACAATCGGCAAATCGAGTAAAATCAAAAGGTGTATAGTCAGGAATTGGGATAGAAGAAAGATATTGCAATGTTCTCTGTTTAATTTGCCCGTCGAAAGCGGTAGACGAAGTAAAATGCTGGTTAAGTGAATTAATATTGAGATCTTGTGGGACGTTATCTTGAGTAGACTTTCCAATTCCGAGTGACTTAAGAAATTTCCAAACCTTAGCAGGATCTTGCTGGTTTTCAATGGAATTATGAATATGTCGGCGTTGTGCGTCCCTACACACTCTATTACAGCGATTCCGGACGGTGATGTATAGTTCTATATTTTTATCAGACGGCTTATGCTTCAGTTTTGATTTGGCTACAAGTTTTTTGTGCATTTCAGATCTGATTTCTTTTGTTATCCACGGTGCGGGTAAATGTTTTATCTTGATTGATCGAAAAGGCGCATGTACATCGTATAATTTTGTTAAAATCAAATTAAATTGCTCAATTTTTACATCAACAGAATCAGACTCTATTATGGGTGACCAATCAGTATTTTGAGCATCCATGCGCAGTTTTTCCAAATCCATACCACCAAAATTTCGCTGCAGAATAACTTTAGGCTTGACTTTAGGTGGACGGACTTTATATGAAAGAAATAACAGATCATGACAAGAGAATGCATCTGCCGGACATTGACCATAACTGGCAACGTGCGGTGCAGAAGATACGATAATTAAATCTAAAAGAGTTGGGTTTGAATGTAGTGGGTGATGAGTGGCATTTAGCGGAAGTATTGATAAGTTGCAGGCCTTTACTATGGATTGGAGAGAGGAAGATCTAGAGTCTTGTTTCAACAAGCATGTGTTAAAATCACCCATGATAATAGTGTGGTCATAAGAAGAGGAAAGGTCTTCTAGGAGCTTTTCAAAAGAAAGGAAATAGTTAATGCGAAGGGAAGGACAATAAAATACTCCCAAAAGAACCTTGCGCTGAGAAAGAGTGACTTCAATAAATAGATGCTCGCCAGCATTAGGCGGTGGAGGCTGCGTTGACATACTGACGATGGAGAAAGGAATACGCGTGCGGAGATATATGGCGACGCCACCACCACCACTGCCTGTGCGGTCGTTGCGAATTAATTGAAACCCTGGTAGTGAGTATGAGATTGACGGGAGACATGGCTTTAACCAGGATTCAGATACTAAAATTGCATGGATATTTTTGTTATCTAAGGACGCAAGTAAATCTGGGTAATGAGCCGGAATACTCTGTGCATTAATATGAAGGACATTAAAATTTTTAGGAAAGTCGCAAAAGAATGAATCTATGGATTGGGAAAGGGAAGGAATACTGATGAAGCTGTCATCAGATTCACCGTCAGTTAAAGAAATGTAATCATTGCTATCAGAACTATCATCGCTATGTGTCATCAACAAATAAAAAATAATAATAAGATATAAAAAATAATAATACCTACTATAAGGTAGGTAAAATATAAATATTAAAATATATGTAAATATTACTAAATATATGTCACTAAATTCTTAGTATTCATGGTCACCTGCCACTTGTGTCATCCAGCAAGAAAAGTATAGATTTGAATAACAAAATAATAAAAAAAAAATAACAAGCTACTAGTAGAAATAAAAAAAAAAATAAAATTAAAAAAAAGTAATCCAATTCAAACAACTTTGGCATTGACATTGACAGACAGAAAAATAAAGGGCTGAGAAAACAAAGTGACATTGACAAGTCAATTGCCTAACGAAATATGCCATAACCATAAAAGAAAACAAACAAAACAACTCAGGGTGGAATAATGCGGTAGGAAGTGAAACATTGGATGTTACCCTAACTTTCTTACCGACTAAAGTGACCTTTGAGATAAATGCATTACAAAGTTTTCGGATCACACTTTCTTCACGACTCTTTTCGCTTTTGCGACCTCCTTGACTACTATTGCCGGCTTTTGAGTTTCTGCTGGCCGGACATCCACAGAGTTGAGATCCTCCAGGCATTTCACCCGATGCCGTGTTCCGTCAGCTCCCAGGACGTAGATTGTGCCTTCCATGGTCCAGCATCGCGCTACACCGAAGCGTTCGCGTGCGGCCATAAAAGTGTCGTGCCTCAACTTTGTCAAGAACTCGGACACAGTAATACCTGAGCCCTTCAATTTCGACTTGGCAGACCAAAGGCTGCTACGGACTAACATATCTCGCAGCTTGATTAGTATAGGCCTGGGATGATTTGATGAAGTAGACCGGCCCATTCTGTGGCATTGGCTGATGTCATTACCTGAGAAACTGGCCAGTTTGAACCGATCCACTACTGTTTTCACAACAACATCAGTGATGGCTTCCTTTGGCTGCTCAGCTACTCCGTGAAGCATCAGGATTTTGCGCCTACCCCGCATCTCCAACTGGTCAACCTCTTGAGACAAGAATTCCATTTGACGCTGCAAGGCTTTAAAAGCCATAAGGGTGAAATCCTTGAACTCTGCATACTCAGCTGCAAGCCCTGCGATGGTGGATGGTGTTGCTGTCTTCTGCAGGCTGCTCTCAAACTGTGTCATCCGCTGGCTGAGTGACTTGAACATCTCAGTCATGGTTTGTTTGATGTCCTCCATATTGAATTCGTTCCAACTTTGTATGTGAAGTGAAAAGTGCCTTTTTATGATGTGGATAGTAATGTAGCTTCTGGATAACACTGGATGGCAGGTGTGTGAAGTTAATTTATTACTTTTTGCATAAAACTTCTTTCCAAAACAAGTATTTTTATTATTAAAATGATTAAATAGTCAGAGAGAGATGACAATTGTTTTACACACCTACCCCCGAAAAAAAAAGTATTCTTCTATAGTAGTGATGATAATAATTTCATGAACTGCACACCTCTTTTTTGCTATAACATAAAAAAAAGATATAATAATGGGCTTATGTTACATATTGCTCATCTAAGCCCAGTGTGGAATAATTATATTACCCAATCTTAAATGGTTGTGAAATATCTAGTTCACACTGCTTTGCAAACAGGAGAGTACTTAACAGGAGGATATCATCAATATGGCTTTAAACATTGGTGCGCATATGCGACGGGAAAACGCAAATTAGGAAGGGACCACTGTGCCCCACGCTCCAAATATCCCACCTAAAGTTATACTGTGCATGATTCTCTTACATTGTACCTGATAATACTCAAAAGAAACGAACCGTACATTAGTAAATAACTGACTTCTACCTATATTAAAAGTATTCCGCTTTTAAACAAAATGACCATGCTTATCAATTTCCGGACAACCGGGCAATGCTTACATTTCAGTATTAGATACTGAAATCCAAAGTACAAGTCTAAAACCTAGATCCAAAAAACATTATTTCCATAGACGTTATTGCCTTATATGGGTGATTCTACGATAAGAGGTTTCAACTACATAGAAGATGCGGCCAAGAAGAAATGTTGGAGTTTTTTCATGAAACCTTTATATTATGATTTATGTCCCGTTTATTTACCATTTCACGTAAGGGCAAGTCAATTTATACATAAATTATTACTTTTTCGAAGACCAGGGTAAATATATCGGACAGGGGAGAGACATCAGGACCAGGGTAGATACTTATTTCACCAGGGGAGAGAATTTGACACAATAATATACTAAATAAAAGCAATAAAATCAATAAAATCAACTTTTATTAAACGTTGTTCTTAATAATTATAATTAGACTATCATACCAGCCATCATATCATATCAGCCTTTTACCTAAAACAAGAACGTATCACTTACAAAAATACACATATGTAAATTATCTTGCCTTTGTACCTTCAACAAATAATAAAATAATCTTTTATTAATAATGAACAAAAATTAAATTAAAATAACATTATAAATTAAAGGCACCCTCTTGCGTACATGAGCAATAGATAAAATTAAGCTTTATCAAACACATTCACTAACTTTTTAAAAGAGTAAAACATCCTCTGCCCTTACAAAATAAGATTTGGTATAGGGAGTGTCTGGACAACCTGATCTTCTGAGATGAATGAAATAGTTTGTTCATCACATTAAAATAATTTTCCAATTTTGTCCCTATTTTACAGAAAACTATCTATATCTCTCCACCCTCTTCCAAACCCGTACCCATAGCCCCGTAACAGTACTCTGCTGTTCTTGAAGATAGTTTAGAGTAAAATAAAGTCGCCGTTCTTGAATGTTTTTCGCTATGTCGACGGTTGTTCTTTATCCTCTGTCTGGTATTTGCCACCTTTTGGTGTATTAATTGGTTCATTGTCATTATTAATTGTTCTTGGATGCTGCGTCAGGACCGTTAACATCCTCGACCCGGAGACGAGATTTTTTTATTAGACGAGTATGTCATGCCACCAATTTTTAAATTATTACAATTCATAATTTCATTGCAAAAGCAGCTTAAATAAATACAAATTCTTTGTGTTCTTTAACAATTGCAAGCAAATCTTCTTTTTGAAGGATATTTTTTTCGTCAGTTACAAAATCATTGATGTTGGGACAGTTTATCTGAATCTGACAAATCGCTCAGAGATGCTATATACTTGCCCCTAGCCACCAATCGGTCAGCTGTTCTTTTGCAAATAGCACCGACACCATCAGGAGCCCCCTTACCGTGTCATGAATCGCTCCAAAAATGGAGGATTTCTACTTCGGGTTGTAAGCTGTAAAATTGGCTGTAAGTGTGCCCATATTATTAATAGATTTAACTTTAGCTGTAACTCTTCTACGGACATTAGTTTGCGGCATCTGATGATCAACATCTGAAGGTGATGGTGTTGCCGAAATATTAGTTATATTTTGAAGAGCAAGTCGTTGCCTACGCTCTCTTGCTTTTAGTCTATATCTTTTTCGCCATACGATGCTCTTTAGAAATCATTCGTTCGACAGTTTTGATGTTTCCCTTCTCCTTCGTTTTTAAATATTTTTCCTTTTTTTTTCTTTTGCAATTCTTACTTTTCTGGACCATTTTTAATCATTTGATATCGTAGCTTCTCTTTGTTTCATGTTTCTTCTGTAATCTTCACGTGTTAACTTTTTCCGGGGTGCCATAATCTGTAATAATGACAGTAATATAATAACAATATTAATTTAAGTCGTTTAAAACTGACGTTGACAGAAGTTAGTATGTTTTGAATAACATCTTATGATGAATATTATCTTCCCTGGTCAGTGAATCTCTCCCCTGGCAGTTATCCTGACAGGGGAAAGACGGCAGGGTAGAGACGTTTTCATGACAAATTCAATTGATTTAACTCACTAAATTAATTTTTGCTTTGATTTTATTTCACACTTTAATTATTACTGTATTATTTAATTAGGGCAGTAAATGCAAATAAATTAAATCAATATTATAAGTTTTATGACTTACCAGGGGAGAGACACATTCACCTTGCGAAACCACTACAGCGCACACTCGCGACGCAACAACTAGAAAATGGAGAAGCGTAATCGGCTTGCGCGTTTAGTATTGCTAACTTCATGCCGATAGATATCCTTGAGCACTATTTCCACAATGGCCGTCCTTGAATTGATGTTTGTAATAGCGGAACGAAATTTGGCAGGGTAGATACACAAAAAAAGCGGGACAAAAGTAAATGTTAAAAATTATTTGAAATAAACAAAATTATTTTATTTTTTATTTTATAATACCTATGTATTATTACTTAAATTCCGATTAAACATAATTTAGTTAAGTATCAGATACAAAAAACATATGTATTGTTTGAAAGTTAAATTGAAACCGGCAAGGGGACAGGCCAGGGTAGAGACATTTTTAGACTTTGTAAGGAATTTTAGAAAAATGTGTTTTAATTAGGCATTCAATTGTGACAGTATTTAATGAAGTATATTAAGATGTTGTGTCTCAAAGTAAAAAATAGCAACATATAAAATAAAAAAACTGTTTTAAATGGATTGCCGCACAAGTTACCTCTTATCGTAGAATCACCCATATATACTTAAATTACAACCGCCAAGATTGCAATAATATTTCGGTTCTCTTCTTTCGTATGATTAGCTATTTTTGTGACTGAATTCACATTTTGCATATATTATTATAGTTTACCTTAACAGATTGTGTAAACGTTCAATGCTTCTAAAGGAGCTATGCTAATATTATTACACTATTGACGCCGATTTTATTAACAGTCCGTTTCATATAGTCTATGATCATTTGCCCATCCTTAACAAATGGTGTGTTTTATGGCCGTAGCTTTCTAGATTTCACTTATTCTCTGCATATTATGTAAATGTGTAGGTGACACAATGCCAACGCTCAATATAATATAAATCAAGGTGTTTTTTTTTGCCAATTATTATTACTAAAACATGAATAGGTGATTATAACTCCACTAGATCGTACGCTTGATATTGTCTCTGTTATCTTGTCCGAATTCTCTGAAAGTGTCTGCCGTGAAAGTACAAGATAATAAAAAAAGTGTTGCAAGAATACGAAAACAAGAAACACAATAATAAAGATGACAATTGTACTGTTGGGTAATAAGTGACTCTCAATCATTTAATGGTTACTTATTTGATACATAAGTGTTAAGGTAAAACTGATGATTATTTTATAAATTATGTAGTTTCTACTTCCGCTCCATAACAAGGTATCAAGAGCTGATTTAAATCCTTATCCAATACTTGTGCTATTAATGTTCACTTAGATTTCTTTATTACATAATTCGTATTTCTTTTTGTTCACTTTTGAGTTATAACCAAGTACGACCAATGCAATAGTTCGCTTAGTTTATACAGCAATGGATATTTTTGTGTGAGACAACACTTTTGTGTTAAAGTTAAAGCTCCATGTAGCTCAATTCAAGTTTTTGTGACAGCTCGAAAGCTTCTAAATGTAGAGATCTTTATGGTATAACGAGTGCTTGGCCAGTGTTTTAACTGGCCTAGTTTTTGTCCAGATTTTTTTGCCTTTCGCGACTGTCATCGTATGCTTGTTACGCTTAGATGAACGCCTTATTTGCACACTAATAAAATACTAGCTCTATTGACTTCAAGTCCTTATTATCGCTGTGCTGGTGGTCGGCATTTGTCTTCAAGCCTTCATTATCGCAAGATGTTTACCGTGACCGACGAGCTGTGTATCCTTTGAACGCATTATGTTTCTGCCATTGCGGTGACCGACGGGTTTAACCTTGTTTGGTTCAATAGAATGATATTCCTCATCGTAAAGCGTAACTGCAGATTTGATGGAGCGTCGCACACAAACTTAATTTTACCAGTCATTACACATAATTTCTGCAGACAACAGTTTTCATTATTCTTTTTCCTGCTCTTTCTCTCTCTAGAGTAGAGTGATAGTGTTTTTTATTTAGCCATAAACAGATATTTGTTTACCCGCCAGTATTTAATAGAAAAAAAGATACTATTATTGAGTACTCATAATTCCAATTTTTTTTTTATATTTGCATTATCGGGCCTTAAAAGTCTCTTACTGCCTTTTGCTTTATTGGCTTTTTTATTTTATTTTAGCTCCTGCAGCGTGGTTGACATCATCAGACAAAGAATACAACCAAAATATAATTTTGCTATGAAAACAAGTTTCAAATATACATACAAAAACAAAAGTCTTTCATAAAAGGCTTAAAGGGTTTGTCCTAGTGCTTCCTTCCTGCGTTTTCGGGTGCGGCCATAGGATTAAAACATTAGGATAGTAGTGTACATCATGACATGAATGTGACTATTTCTTGTCTCCTTTCCTTATCGGAGATGTGCCCTCTAAAATTGCTCAATTACTTGACTCGGCATTGTTGTCAGTCAACCGTGGCGAAACTGCAGAACAGGTGCGACCTACTGTGTTTACGTGACTTCCTTGCTAACTTAATCATTTAAGTCGTCAGCTCCACCGTTGCCAACAATAATACCATATTAGTCACCGTAATGTTATCCCTCAAACGTAGATTTTGCCAGTATAATAAATCTGCAGGTTCCACCTTGAACCACGGTTTCAATTTCACAACACTATTCTTCTCGAGCGTATCGAACCGAACCAAACATGTCACGGTAATCAATCGTCAACCGGCGTCTTGTATTACATTATGTTTTTGTTCATTTTTTAAGTACAAAAACAAATTGAGATATAGACGATGCTAACTATAGTGCTAATAGCACGACTAGCCCGGAGGTGCTAGTCACTCCCACGCTCGAAGCACTTGATGACAAACAACAGGTGGAATATAAGTTTTATAGTTACTATATACTTACTAAGAATTTGGCATTTAGACCCAGCCTACATAAGCCATCCTTCTTAAGATTACAGAACTACAAACGGAGACACAGGACGTTCCATCTTTATTGCGTCTTTACTAAAATCAAAGATTTAGTCTTTGTTATAGGTAATCGGTAGTTGTGGCATCGTCCTCCCTCATGCATCTCACGTGGCAATCAATGCCTTGTCATGTTTTGCCGTCATCTAATCTCGGTAATGGCTACATAAAATTGTGTTTTCATTGCTCGACTAGTTTTTGCTGTGACGTGGCGCCACTCGATTTATGAGGCTGGATTTATTTACCTGTCTAAGACATGAAATATCTGTTTTTTTTAAAGTGAAAGTATGACTACCCGACGTTAAGTGGCTACCGTCGCCCATTAATAATAAAATACTACTTAGGTATGACATACCGAACACTACCGAAGTATGAGAAAAGTCGATAGCCTAACCATTTCATTCTGACTTATAAATCCAAGTTGTAGTGATCAGAAAAGTGAGACGCAGGGTTGTGGGGTCTCACCATCCTCACTCATTAAACTTGTTTATAAGTGGACTATTGTGATGAAGTTTTTAAATTTATTAACTATTTAGCGATATGCTAATAACAAGCACGTCTAATCCTCGACACGGCTCCATAAAAGGACACGTCCGCTTTTCCCGTTTGTCTTTCCTTATAGTTAAACTTCTTACAGTACCAAAAAAAGATAATATCGCAAATCTTTGCGAAAAGATTTACATGTCGTAAGTTTAAAAAAAAATTATGTGATGAGAGTACAATCCGAATAAGTATCAACAGAAAGTAACTACTAGCTGCGTATCAAAAATGAACAAAAGCGCACTGGATTATTTAATAATTGAACGTTATTACTATTGCAACTATGCGTATTATTTTAATTGTCATTCCTATTCTGAATAGTTTCCACGATGTTATTTATGTTTATAATTTTATACCGTGTCGTATCATCATAGTAAGCAAGTCTAATAACAACATAATTACTGATGAACTGAAAATATGAAACATTTTGTGGAATACGTTGTCGTTTGGTTTATTTATAGCTGTCTGCAAAGGCGCCGTCTGGTCTAGATAAATCTGCTAACTTTTATTCGGGATGTCTTTGACCCATCCCGCCATCGGTTGCATCGTTTCCAATTTCATTCCTATTTCATCACTATATTATGTTTACTATCAACTTCAATATAACGACCGTGTTTGCTATCTCTATTTTGATTAAGCACTGTAATTTGCTTTCCCTGCCTCTGCTTGTAAGTAACCTAATAACGAACGGTACATCATCTTATCTAACGAGATATGTTGCAGCTACCATGTCCTCCTGAGCTAATTTCTTATCAAGAAATTGAGTAGATTACACACAATCTAGGATTAATTAATTCTGTATTCAAGCTGGTTAACTATGTGAATAAACTTTATTAGATTTGTGTGGTTCACAACCAATATTATAATCGGCCGACGGTAGCAAACTCTAAGTTTGGTGGTCGATTAAATTTTACGAGACTCCATGGCTTAGACGTAGGTGTTTTGGAATCCTGATTTAACGAGCAGTCACACGTTATTTACATGAAATCGTCGTAATATTTATTCTCGTCTCAATTATATTGTTTGTCTTATTCTTTTTGAAAGTTTAAACCCACATATTATATACCTAAGCAATAGGCTTACTGAAATATTGTAGATCAAATGAGACAATCATAAAAACCAGTACATTGTTGAATCCTAAAAAAACACAATTGCACAGAGTTAGTAAACATGTTTGTTTTTATCTTTATTGGCCGTAATTGTATTGTCTGGTTCTTTTCTTCGAATCCAAACGTGATAATGTTTGTTATCAAAATACAATATGACGATATTTTCCTATCAAACATACATTTTAGTAAAATAACGAATGTCTTATGTGACTGATAGTATACAACTTTTACATATGTATGCCAAGGTTTTGCATCGATCCCATTAGAATAAATATGACTCCAGTCAATTATTGATATAGAATGTAACAAAGAGTTTTCTTAGAATTCCTCTTACAGGCATTTGGTATTGATTAATCATAGAGCAGTATTTCAAAATATTTATCTAATCTATATCCTTGTTTATTCTACTTACAACTATTTCTACGTGATTCACGGAAGTTTTTGAATACTTTATGCTCAACTATATTGTTGAGTTCTATACTTCTGCGCAGTAACTTCAATCTTACATCATTAAGAACACCCAGTACATAATCCGATTGTTGTTTATTAAAAATTCACCGAGGCGGCGACAGTACCAAAACATTACATACAGTGTGAATTGCTTTATTGACAGAACACTTACGTCAGTCCATGTTTAAACGCACTCAAGTTCAAGGCGACCACTTCTGGGGAACTACAGCATTCTACTTTAAATAGAACTTGAATGTTAATTCTTTCTCCTTTGTGTCTGGTGATTCTACAATGACGACGGATTATTTCAGCTTCTTCACAAGTCACGTCATTTGAGCTGGGTATGTAGGTATGTTATGTACACAGTTGGCTAGAGAGGCCCATTTCAGGTCTATACTATGCCAAGAGCTTGAACTAACACTGCTGACTCACATGCACCTACATAGTACGTGCACATACACAGCCACGGCAAAGGGTTTGCCCCAGAATCTTTTCTTTGCGCATAGAGTATATAGCTGATGTCATCTTTTCAAATAAGTTTCTAACAACGGCGAGGGCTTATTTAACTTGACTGATCAAACAAGATAACATTTTATGTGTTCATCACCATAGTTTCTTTTGATAAAACCGGTTACCTGATTTCGTGCGATTTTTTCCTGAATTAATTCGGTCAAAAATTCAACAGCTCAACATAAATTGCCCCGTGTCAGTGAACTGTATTTTTTTCGCATATTTTTTGTACATTCTATTACTCTCTTCTATTTATGTATCTGTTATTTTTTCGTGAAGTAAAACTTATTATTAAAGGTTTGAAAATTGTACCTATAATTGATATTTAATTTCAAACACAAGTAAAAGATTGAATATTCACAAATCTCAGAACTTTTACTAGTATGCTTAGTATGGCCAGAGATAAAGCTAGCGAGCTACCTTTTAATACAACCTAGATAGTGTATAAACCGTAAGTTATTGTAATAGTGCCCGAGCTTACTGACAGTATTTATCATTGGTCGGATAACGATCGGAACTATATATTTCAGTAAGCGTGAGAAACAAAGTTTAATGTTTATTATATCGAGGACTTCGTGACTAGTGTCCTATTACAACTGCACTTAGCTACCAATTTTATGATGTGTCTATAGCTTTTTGTGTATTTGGAAAACTGTTATTCTAGAATTATCGTTGCGACCGGGTTGACCCGCTTAACAAATAATTTACTATTAATTGCGAAAAAGGTCAATTATAAAGTGTTTAAGTCAAACAACAATAACTTTTGAATCCTCAAATTATTATACATTACCGACCTGGTCGACTGAATTTTTTTTGTAAAATATAACGTTTTTAACACAAAATCCTATCTAAACACAAAATTTCATCCAAATGGTTAGAGCCGTTTCTAAAATTAATTAATCCTACTACTATTATAAAGGCGAAAGTTTGTAAGTATGGATGTATGGATGTTTGTTACTCTTTCACGTAAAAACTACTGAATGGATTTGAATGAAACTTTACCACAATATAGCTTATACATCAGAATAACATATAGGCTACAATTTTTGAGGTTTCTATAAAGTCTATATATATAAAAGAAGTCGTGTTTGTTACAACACTTATAACTCGAGAACGACTGGACCGATTGCCATGGTTTTTGATTTGTTGGATTTGTTTCCGTCCCGAATAGCAGAATAACTATTAAAACATTGGAAAATTAACGAAAAAAATAAAATCAATTTATCCCCGTATTCTCCACGGGAACGGGAACTATGCGGGTGAAACCGCGGGGCGCAGCTAGTATATAATATACAAGAATTGCTCTTTTAAGTAATAAGATTCTACAAACACATCTAGTTTTTACATATATGACGGAAACTATGTATAATAGTTAGTTACGTACGTACTGCATGCATATTGTGTATTAATGCAAAACAAGAACCGAATGTTCGGGAAGTATTAATATGTAGAATTATCATCTCCACACGTGACATGTTGTCGTAATTACTTACTCAGATTAATAACATGCAGAATGTAGTTTGGTTTTTACATCAATAATCATGTTTCACTTCGTACGTAGCCATTGTCGAGTGGAATTTAATGAAACTCGATTCAATCCCTCCTAATGCAATAATATTTTCCGAATGAGGCAATTTTCCTGATCTTTGCAATCTACGAATACTTTCAAGTTCATCGACGGATAAACTGTTTCCATAACTGCTTTTGGAAAGTTCATAAAATCTTAATTTCATGCGAATGAAAGTTGAAGATACAATGTACGTGTCGTTTGGATTAATTAACCACATTGAGTCGGAGTGACGATCTTCAATTATCATGCCAGGTGTGGTGTTGTATGGCTCATTACCGCCTATTAGCGTAGCGGGAGCGAACGTGTCCTGATTACTCAATAAGACGACTCTCGTTCCATATGTTGCCCTAAAGGGTGTTGGTCCTTCGAGCCATGTTATCTGCTCAATTATTCATTATGCTTGTATCCCCTAGCATAATGAAATCTATTGTGAAAGGAATAAATGAGTATTAGTATTATTGGAATGGATATTTGAAATTTGCCTATCTAGCTTTATCTGTAAATATTCTAAATAGTTTTGATACGAATCGACAGCGGCGTACGTTCGACGTAGAATTTGTTGCAATTTCTGTTATATCAATATACGCTATTTGCTATTAAGCGTCTAATACAACACAGAATTGTATTTGCCTTAAAACAGTAAGTATAAATAATGTCTCTACGTTTAGCCTGAAATTCGTTGAAACTCTCATGTTGTCCTTTATGGCCTACAAATTATACATCATGAATCGAAGAATGACTAATAAACAATACCGATAAAAACTTACTGACTGACATTACATATCAGTTTCAATTTGGCCGGACATTTTAAACCTCCCATCTTGGTTTAAAATATTACGTACAAGGATTGTCGTCTTTTTCGTTTACGTTTGTATGGATACAAAAATTATTCGTTGTGAGTTTGTTTATGTTCTTTATTATTATAAGGTTCGAGCAATACCAATGCCCGTAATTGTAGAATGAGTCATGAACATCAATAAAATCTCATTTCTTATTGTGCGATCCATCAATAAATTTTACATTCATGGAAATGTTTCGATTAATTAGTTAAAATATGGGGTCTGTGAATCAGTGGTATTGACATATCGGATTTACTAATATAATGACCTTTTAGGTCATTACTTTAGGATAAACCTTTAGGTCATTATATTAGTATTATATTATTAGTAAAGCTTTAAGCCTAAAGGCTTGTTCCGATTAAAGCTTAAATTATGGCAATATAGTGTATATGTGTATATGTGTACTTTAGTGTATATGTATAATATCACTTTGGCACTGAAGATATTACTTTTATTTATACTGTGGCTGGGTGCACTGGATCGCGGCAGCGTTGTGGCCGCCAACTCGGTCAAATATTTTTGTTCGAAGTTTACTGCACTCGCCTAGGTCAATTTGGCTTCCTCGATGATATACTAGCTATATATTCTGTGCCATTTACGTCAAGATAGTAAAACCAAGTGCAAAATCATTTTCTCGCGAATATTTAAACATTTCGATAAATGGTTCTTCCTGTGTTTGCTTTATAATTTAGGGTTTTCCCCTATACTGCTTAATCTTTATAAAAGCAATATGTGCATAAATTTAATTGAAATGTTGAGCGACTTTGAATGTCGAAAGCATTTAACTGTTGATGCGCATCAAACTGAGAACTCGCGACCAATCATAGAATAAATATAGAATCATAGAAATCATAAATATAAAATCATAGAAATCGAAAGTAATAAAGGGATCTAAAATCGTCCAGGTCAGATTTTGGAGCCATTTATAACTTTCGACTTCTATTTATTTACACCAGAATTATACTGTATAAACTGAGAATAAAAGGTAGATTCTCGTAAAAAAAACATAATAATAAAAAAAAATATTGAATCAGGACAAATACAAATATCAGTTTTTTTTAGTAAACCTACCTAACCTACTTTTTTAGGGCAAGAATTTAAAAAAATCCGTTGTCTGTCTTGTGGTTAAGTGTATGTGAAAACTACACCACACCAAATCTCAGTAATGTAAGGTTATGGAAAGTCCAATCATCGTTTAGAAGTAATAAAGAAATAATTTTTCACACCACACTTCCTCTCGATATCTGCTTGAATAACTAGTTTTGTTCCGTTAAACCAACAAACATACTTACTAATTTCGATGCGTCCAAGTCGAATTAGAGAACTTCTTTCGCTCCGCTCGCTCGTTGTTAAAGAAAACAATTTGCTTGTGTGTGAAATTAATTTCGACTCGATTTCTAGACTTGATGCTGCAACTTTATGTGGGTACTCAGTCGAAATTGCTGCGTAAAATCATTTAAAGTAATTGATGTCACGGGAACTATTTAGCTAAACAGAATAATTGCCATCGTGAATTGCATTTGTCTTGCATTGTGTGATTGTTGCAATTGGTCTCCCGTGTTCAGCATGAAAGCCAACCGCGGAACTGTCCTTAATTGAAGAATTATTGTCTATTAGCAGGAAGATGGTACGGTCTCACAGCTCATCAATATTGAGTCGAGTCCCTGGCACTTCATTATCGCAAATCGCACTTGATCGTTTTTACCTGATACTGGTTCTAAGTTTGCATATATTAAGGTAACTGTTTATTTTTTTCTAGTTTGTGTTTTCTATATTTTCTTGTTGAACAATTCAAACAGGGCGACAAAACAATTAAGATTTATCGTCGGATTCTTTCGTAGACTGAGGAGCCTTTCAAGTTTGTCTGTTAATCAAAATTATACATAACGAGCGCGCTTATAATAGCAATTACATCATATTTATTGTAAGTCGACTCAAGTAACTTTGCCATGTTGATTGCTCTGACATTTTCTAGAAACTTCCGCTTAGAAGAATAGATTTTTCTCGTTTTATTTTTGTTGTATCGAAAGTGATTCACAGGCTAGGGAGCATTCGGAACTAGATAATTTCGCCCCCGCACTAGAGGTTGAGAGCAAAGAACGAGTCGAGCGTGGGATCACATTTAGCCCCATTGTATTTTATGACACCTGCTGTTGTTATAGCGCGTTAATGTAGTCATTTTAAATTAGCTATCAGAAAGGTTATCTCTTTGTACATAACCAAAATATGTTTCGCGTTTTTGGATAGTTGATCATTGTTATTCTGTTGTACGCTTGTATACTCCGGTAGTCATTTATACCTGCCACTTGACTTGTGAAAAACATTGTTGTTAAAGTACTATACGTGTTCAATAACTATGATGAATGCCTTCTTAGCATCACAATAAACGACCGTCATTTGACTGGCAATCGTGGAAACCCCTTATTATGCTAATGCAGCCAATGAAATGTCACGTTGTGAAGCTAGTTGCGGATTAACTACAACAGTAAAAGCCGAAGTATTTTCAACTTCCCGTTTTATATCTTTCAATAACAAAGACATCAAGCGACACGACGCCGATGCCGGTTTCCCTCGATAAAGTATGGGAAAAGTTGCAACTGCGAACATAATCAATGAAGTAGGACGTCAGACGCTATTTAAAGCTTACATAATTTATTGGCGACTGCAGCCCCGAGTTCCACTATTTATTATAATTAGACACACGACATGTCCCCATTGCTTTCATTAAAACAACAAGCTAAATACAACTTTATTTTGTATAATTTGACATTGTTCTATGAACATGATGATGCGATATTTTGCATTCATTTGCTATAAATGATAATAAATCACCCACGCGGAAAAGGTGATCATAATTTGATTGCAGGCGATTATTTTAATTATGGTAATCACTTGTTTTCTTACTATATCCATCCGATTAATCAATAAATGTTAATCATCAAGTTATCACAGCTAATAATTATAAGAAGGATACTACGGCTATTATGATCTCAACTTAAAGTAGCCGGTTCTGATGAAATTTTGCAGGTAAAGTCCTAAATGAGACATTACTAATTTGTGAATATTATCGTCGGTAATACGATTCGTATGATATCTAGATATCAATCATATTAATTAAGTACCCAAAACCAGTATTCGTAGTTCTTTTAGTTTATTTTACTTATGATAATTTTCATGTTCGCAAGCTTATTGTAACCAACTACTTTTGGTAGCATAGCTATTTTACGCAAATATTGTATTGAACTAAAGCTACTTCTACGTCAGACGTCTATGCAACAATAGAGAGTCCAGCTGCTCTAAACAACTAGAATTCTTGGTCATGAATCCCTTGATTCATATTCTAGTATAGTCAGTGGTTTCTTCAATTTTCCTGCTGCTAGTGGGCGCGTCGTCTCCAGATGAGCCGCTTTTCATCCGTATGTTTGAGTTATGATGTCCAAACCCACGCGCATTTCAAGGCCTTTGTGCTGCGCAGTTGTCACTGATGATTAATCAGACTTCGGCGATCAGTGCCGGACACACGCTAGGGCTAGCCGGATGCCTACACAGCAGCACCATCGTAATTCTATTTTATATTACTAGTGCAGTGTATTCAAATAAATATCGTCTAACAAGATTATCTGACAGTTGCTTTCATGTTTGATGATTATTAGTTTAAAAGTTTTGATTGTGTACATAATGTTTCTAAAAATTTGTTCACTGCGTTCACTGCGGTCTTAGCTTTCAATATCTGTGCGTGACTAAATACTTAAAATGTAACCGTGGACGCTTTGCTCCACTTCATAAATTAGAACTACTTAATTGACACATAGTGATCGTCATTGACTAGATAATCTCCAAGTTTAACATTATCATTATCACCCACCGCAGTTTGTGAGCCTACTCAAACATGTCGACACACCAGCTGCGACTCGTATCCAGTCCCTTCAGTGGGCGTCTCATACACTTAAATTATACAATTTTATCGAACTCTACCCTATTTGCATTGCATACAATTCATAACATCAAATATCTCGGTCTTTCTTTAATCTCTGTCTTTTAATTGCAGTGTATGTGATGTATATTTTCAATAGCCTTGCGTGATATCATTCGTCGTCATGTAATTTTTTGTCAGCTTGTTTTTCTTTGGTTTTTGCTTTACTTGTATTTGTTTTTTGTTGTCATAGACGGCAGTTCGTCGGACACACTCAGGAAGCTGAGTGAAGATTCTTCTAGGAAACATTTGTCAGGTAAGTCTTTATTTTAAATATTTTACTAGTAATTTGTTTATATTACAGCATGAGAACTGTGAGCATGTTGAATATCATTGCCAATATCATGCACTGCACGAGCTTTTCTCAAATGCGCCATGAGCTCATGATGTATTGGGTGTGTGAATATGACTCCGCCCCTTTTTGTCAAAATAAAACACATTTGTTCGCTTACAAAATTCAAAAAAAAATTATTGAAAGTATGCTCTATCTGCAGCTACAACCTTCGCCCATCGTTCAGGTAGTTTTCGTATTCCTTGCTGGAAGATGTCCTGGTCTTTTGAGCTTATCCAGTTGTCAATCCAAATTTTGATACTTTCACATGAAGTAAACTTTTCTCCAGTAAGGTCTGTCTGCATCGTCCGGAATAGGTGGTAATCCGAAGGAGCTATGTCTGGTGAATATGGCGGGTGGGGTAACACTTCCCAGTCCTGTCCCTCTAAATATCTTTTTACGACTTCTGCGGTATGCGGTTTGGCATTGTCATGCTGAAGAACTAATTTGTTATGTCTATTCACCCATTCTGGTCGTTTTTCTTCTATGGCTCGCTTCAAACGCATTAGTTGTCGTCGGTAAACTTCTCCATTAATAGTTTCAGAGGGTTTGAGCAACTCATAATATACAATACCTTTCTGATCCCACCAAATACAGAGCATGACCTTGGCACAGTGAATATTAATTTTTGGCTGTGATGGGCCTGGTTCGCCTGGTTTCACCCAAGCTTTTTTGCGTTTAGGATTTCCGTAGTGTATCCATTTTTCGTCTCCTGTGACTATCCGATGCAAAAATCCTTTTCTTTGCTGTCTTTGAAGCAGCATTTCACAAATGGTTTTCCGACGTTCCATGTCTCTTTCTTTTAAATCATGTGGAACCCAGTCACCGGCTTTTTGAATCATTCCCATCATTTGTAAACGCTTTGCAACAGTTGAACGATCAACATTTAATGCTGCAGCTAATTCTGATTGAGTTTGGCAAGAATCTTCCGCCAATAATGCTTCCAATTCAGCATCTTCAAATTTTTTTGGTGGTTTTCCATGTTCTTTATCCTCAGTACTAAAATCGTTATTTTGAAATCGTCGAAACCATTCCTTGCAAGTTGTATTAGACGGAGCATGCTCACCATAAATCTCCACAAGCAAACGATAAGTTTCCGCTGCAGTTTTCTTCGCAATAAAATAATGTAATAACACTTCCCGCAAATGACGTTTATTTGGAATAAAAACCGACATTTTCGAAAAGGTGAAAACAATTGTTGCTTACACTTCAACCAAATATCATAAAATGCGTTAGATAGCTGACATTCAGTACTATCGAATACAAGTATGGTCATTTATTAGTACACGTAAACAATACTAAAAACGACATCTGTTGAGAAAGGGCGGAGTCATATTCACACACCCAATACATAATGTTTATAATCACTTGTTCATAATATCACTGTTGTGTCTCACCTTGCATGGATCAGATTTGATCGAAGACGAAGAGGACGAGGTAACCAGCAGTCTGCCGGACAGACACCGAAGCTACCGAAAAGCATCTAGTAAGTTTTTTCTATGGTGAAGGTTTATGTTAATAGATTATTTAACATATGAGGTGACGGCCCGCATGATTACATGCACCAAATACCTACTCATACACATGTTACGAACACACTAAACATTTGATTTGTTTGAATGTACACAATACACATGCCAGTCAATCAATAACTATCTAGTAAACGTTGCAGGTAGTAATAATAATAACATAGAACAAACAAGACGAATAATTAACTTAAATAAGCATGGAAAACCAAAGTCTAACCGATAACAAAAAAAAAGTGTAGGTACCTGATCAATGTGAACGATCAACGGTATCGTTTACTGGTAATTTACTAATAGATTTATCATCTTGGGACCGGTAAGAAACAAAATGTTAAAATTGAGAAAATGTGACTTGCTTTGAATTTTCTAACCCTGAGTTCGAGCTCATCCAGTTCATTACATGACAAGTTGTCAACAATGCTGGCTCAATGGTGGCTCGCCTACAACCAATTAAGCGCATTGTTTTAAGAATCGAATAGAAATATATATATAACCTATTGTGTATTTAGCATTTTACGTCAGCCTCGGGTGTTGTTTTTCCGACACATAAACAACATTGTCAAAACGCCAACACCAGAATCCGCTTAGAGTGTAACCAAATTGACCTTCCTTCTTGATAGTATATTGATAGTCTATTCTATTCTCCACCTCCATTACCTAATTAATTTACCGGTCTCAACACATGATACACTGACATATTTTACTAAATAATAAACGGTCAAGAAAATGCTAATATTTGAAAATTTTGCGCTATTGTAAAGCAATTGAGTTATTTAATTTCTGATTGGGGAAAATAAATTAACCAACTACCCCATGAAACACCAGTTTGTAAATGACAATATTAAACAATTAAACATTGTTTTCTTGAAGTTTATGAGTACTGTAGATTCACGTATGTGTTGTGCAAGTAGACTAGTGGCTAATGTTCGTGTGCGTACGCTTGTGTGTGGTCGCAGCTAGCAGTACCTTCTCCGGCACCTCTATGGACGCGCTGTGGGAGAAGCACCCTCGGCGGCTGAGTGAGGCGGGTCTCAGGAGGTCGTCAGGTAATTCATATGCACCAATCATCCTGGGAAAGTATTTATTGGAATGTCACATGATAAATACTTTCTTGGACCAGAATCACTTGTCCACTTTACTACGATCGAGTTTGATCTGGATTATCTTTAATAGTTAATTGGATTGGATCAGATCAAGCTCCTCTGCAGTATTGTAAAATAACACTTTTATGTTACTTACACACCTTTCTAGTCTAGTTAGTTATAGTCATTTTCATGCACTTTAGAAATCACCCAAAATCACGCTCCTTGATATGTTTTGAATGTTTTGCAACAATTCGCTTTGGTTTCTGTTGTGCACCTTGTTGGGTCGAAAGCATGAGCTTTGGTTTGATTAGCGACCGCTTATCTGAAGACTTCAAGTCAAATGCAGTTTGTTGAAGCGAAAGTTTCGATGTAACATTAAGATATGCAAACTGGATTGCAAATAGTTCTACACCGGCCGTTGCACTTGCATATAACGGTACTTACTAGTCGTATGTGCACACGCACATCATAAATGTGCGCAGAATAGGAAATGTAACGAACCATGCATATTCAAGCCGCTATTGTATAGATACCCTTAGAATACTTGATGAATAGTATCTACTTTCTTAAAACGCCTTTAACAAGAACTTTTTCGAGGTTCAATTGTGAAATATGATGGATTTATAACACTTGATAAATGTTCATTATGGTTTTCTGACATGACATTTATTTATTTCAGATCACAGTGTCGTATTGACGGAGGACACTGATAGTTTCATAATCGGCGAGCGTGTATGGGTCGGTGGCACTAAGCCAGGCCAAATTGCGTACATCGGCGAGACACAGTTTGCTCCTGGAGACTGGGCTGGTATCGTGCTGGATGACGCCATCGGTAAACGGACATAAATATTGGCTCGTTGTGGAGTGTTAGGAAACAGTTGATTAGTAGACCACATGAATTTCGTTTGGTTTCAGGTAAAAATGACGGTTCAGTTGCAGGAGTGCGCTATTTTCAATGCTCAGAAAAGCGCGGAGTTTTCTCTCGTTTGACCCGTCTCACGCGTTCTCCTCTCATAACACACGCTCCACACGATGCCTCGCCGGTATCCGACGCCGGCAGCGTCTTTGAACGTCCTCCGTCCGGCATGGGCAGGCAAAGGCGCGCGCTCTCACCCAATGGAAGCATTCGCAGCATCGTCAGCAGTAAGATGAGTGCGTGTCTGACGCCTTAACACTTTATCTTGTTGAACTATTTTATGTTTGACCGAGACCGATTCGTCCTACAGATGCTTCAATATCCACCACGACTAATGGCGAGGTCCGAATGGGCGATCGAGTTATCGTTTCGAGCAGTCGCGGAAGCAAAGCCGGCACCCTCCGATATGTGGGAAATACCGACTTCGCTTCAGGTGTATGGGCAGGTGTTGAACTCGACGACCCTCTCGGCAAAAACGATGGCTCCGTCGACGGCAAGAGGTACACCTATGGAAAACAGGTCAAAACCATCGTACCAAGGTCTGTCCAATTCTAGTGTTGATGGTCTAACGTTTTTGACCCCGTTTCAGGTACTTCGAGTGCGCACCCCGCTTCGGTTTATTCGCCCCAATATCGAAGGTGACCCGTTCACCATCGAACCGCAAGCCCGGTGCGTGCGCCATCCACAGCAACGGGCGCGCGACCCCCCTGCGACGATCCAACTCTCGCGACTCGCTCACGTCTCTGGGCACGTCGATCGCGTCCTCCCGCATAGGGGTGAGGCTAGGGGTGACGTCGCTGGGCGCTCAGGTAGGCTAGCCCCGCGCGCGCTCGGCCGAGCCTCGCTCGCCCCGCTCCCCGCCGACGCCCGCGCATCGCCGCGTCCGACCCCACACCAGCGCCCCGAGCCTGCTCGACAAAACACTGCTCATCAAGCACGTCGAAGCCGACCGCTGCGCCATCATCGCTCTGCCGCAACCGCGCGTCTATTACGATATCGTGTTCCAATCTAACGATAAATGCAAGGATCTCAGTCCGCGACGATGGGCCAGCGAGACGCTGCCCAAATCGTGGCGGTGTTCGGAGAGCGTGCTCAGTTTCGAGACACGGTCGTCAGATCGGAGCAGGCGCAGCGTGTCGAGCGGTAGTAGCAGCGGGGGTCTGTCGCGGGGTTCGCGGGGCGGTGCGGGGTGCTCGGGCGGCGGCGAGGTAGTGCGGTGGGCGGGCCGGCCGGCTGCCGTGACGAGGGCCAGCCGCGGGAGTGCCGCAGCTACCGAAATATTCGTGGAGATGCCGCCGCCGCGCACTCACTTTGCCGGCTTTGGGAAAAGCTACCACTACTCTTGCGTGTCGCCGTTTCAGTTCACCTACCCTTATGTCGTTTACATTTGAATATTTTTCAGCCACTGGTCCATTTGGTCAATTCTCGATGCACGCCCATGTACTGTCGCTACTTGTGTCTGGAATCTCCGTCCTAATAACCTCGTTATACAGAAATAGAACCTGCTTGTACTTGTAAAAGTTGCTTCCGCAGCGATATTGATTAAAACATTCCTGAATTGGTATTTCGTAAATATTTGATCCTCTAACTATGTTTTTATTTTCGTTGTTTTCATTGGCGTGAGCCTATGAAATATGATCGTGAACCGGGGGCTGGATTCCACCTTATTAACGACTGAAATGTTAACAGTATGAGGGTAGGCGATGACATGCAACAGTTCTGGTATTATTTTAGGGTCCCGCATTTATGTAGAAAACGCTTCCCGTGTGCATGACTCGGTTTGAGTTTTTTTTTTCTGTAGCTGGCACTCCTTGGTTTGGCCCTTGTGTTTTAATTTTTTACATATTGCAATGACATTTTAATTTTTATTAGTTCTTGATTCACTATTTTCAGATCAATTTTAATTTATACTTTTATGTTCATTTAATAGTGAATCGCGGACTCTTTGGGTGTCGTGAATCATATCATTAGGTCAGTTTTATTAGTTGGCTTGCCACCTTATATGTTCCAAAGTATATTCCTTAGAGGCTGCATAATTCCTATCTTATCTTAGAATGTATCGGCTGTGATTATATTTATAGCAATCTCACTTAGAACTGATCTTGTAGTGATTTTGTGTTTGTGAAAATTAACATTGTCTGCGTAGTATGCTGACTAATATTTATAGTGTGAGTATTTTGTTGCCATCAGTATTCTACGTTACGATCACATTTCAATTATATTTATAACAGGGTAGCACACATTTAGATATAAGTAGAGATTTGACTGCTAAACGTATACAAATAATACCCAACGCTTACTATAATAGTATCTCTGTGAATTTCGAGATCGATGTACAACATTAACCACTATACACTGTACTATCGTTCTCCATTTATAAATTAACTCACCCATTTCTATACTCCTTATTATAAAGACATAAAATATTGTAAATATATGACATTATAGGCAATATTATTCTATAATCAATAATTAACTATTCACTTTTGTGGCCTAGAGTAAGATTTAAAAAAAAAAGATAAGTAACCTTCTTAATCGGTTTAATGCACAAAAGTACCTTTTACAAATATTATGAAAGGTAAATAATATTCTCATTAGATTAGTGTTTAGTTTTTAAAGCTTTGAGTTATTTTGCAATTTGGCAGCTGAAGTGTTTACACCTCAACTCCCAACTAAGTTCAGTGAAGTTATTCACATTAATAAGCCTTTATTATACAAGCCTGGGAAACCGTGCCTTATATTTCTCCCATAGAATACTTCTTTTTTAAATGGAAGAGTGTGGGTGCCGATGAAATTACAGGAACATGAGATATTATATCTCCGTCTTAGAACGATAGGCGCTACGCGATACGACTTGGGTCTTTTCATACTTCGGTAGACGAGGACCGGGGTCGTTTTGCTGTTGTTAATGGGCGGCAGTAACCACTTAACATCAGGTGGGCTGTCAGCTCGTCCCATCGCTTTACTCAAATAAAAATAATTTTCTTATTTTGTAACTTGTGAATGACTTTACTATATGGTTTACTAAAAGGATGCTTGAAACTCGTAAGTTTACAGCAGCTAAATTTATCATCGTTGCAAAAATTCTGCAAGACTTAAATGAAGCTGAAAATGAAAGAGTTTTAAAACATTATTTAGTACATCAAACGCTGTTTTCGACTAAATGGGTTTTAGTTGGTTTTACTGCTGACGGTTCGTTATGTGGTTAACACCTGGCAACAGTAAAATCATTAAAACAGTGCAAGCACAGTCTTCTTTACTGTCTCGATTGAATTTAATTGGATTAGAAAATTGCATTTTGTTCCTCAGTCCACACGCGACCTTGTCAAGTCCTTGAATACTATTCAAAGTCTAGCTATTGTATATAATAACTCTTGGATTACGTTTAGCTTATTAGTATCTAATGAGATATGTCAGTCGTGAACCAACAAAATTTGCCGAGTCAAGCACGATTTTGAGGCAATTGAGCAGGCTGTGTTGTTTTCTTAATCAGCTTTTAGTGGCATTTTCGATTGCTATAAAGCGTGTTGTTTTCCCTCATGTTTGATTCGAATGCACTGTCACTAACGGCACGGCGGCAGCGAGTCGGAGCTCCACGGGCCTCCTCCACCCCTGTGTCGGCTAAGAACGCGCTTCAGGTACAGTACTCCACCATCGCCGCGCGGTAGACCTGCTCTGCTGGGCTCGTGTGTCACGCGTCAAAACTGATTACACCTCCGCTTACCAGGCTCAAAACACCACGAGACCTCGCATATAAATAATTGTTGAACTACGTTTGTGAGACATGTTCTGATGGAGTTCTTCTAGACTTCTTCAGATCAGGTGGTCAGTTACTTACTGATTTGGTTTTGCAATAAGTGTTGAATTTTTTTCTACCGATTTAAATTATAGACATTTCATTTCTTTGAGAGAATGAGTGTGCAGTTTGCGCTTCTATTAACAGAACCGAAATTTAGCATCATAAAGTTCTTGAATCTTCAACGTACCATTTGTTTATTTTAGTCGATAGGAAGGAACATTTAATACCTTGGTGATGTTTTTGAGCCAAAACACTTGGCAATGCAACATGGTTTGCATTGTGAAGTGTTCCGGGGGTGGTAACTGGTTTCCAAGTTTTGAAGTTTAGCACACGTGCCTTTCCGAGAGCTGCTACCGAGCGGTCGATATGGGCCCCTTCCGACTGTTTTCTACTAAGACCTAGAACTAAGAGAAACGAACAACGAATGTGTTTTCTGTTTTTACGACGTTTTCCTTAACATTACTAAACGTTTTGATAATTTGTTATCTTAACATGTAAAACAGACTGTGTGACAATAATATGTCAACCGTAGCGCACTAAATAGTACAAACTTTTTTTACCTATTTACTTAAATCATGTTCCGACAATACACCAAGTACAATACAGATTTCATGCATTGTAATGTATTATTCTTAGAAATTAATTGTAACAATAATGTTACAAAAATGCTTACTTACCGACGTCAGCGGAATACTGTGATATTGTTTGAATTTTTACTTACGTACACAATATTTTATTGATGATAAGAAATTGTGAATTGCATTTTGTTTTCGGTGATATAATTTTTTATAATTGTATTATTATTTAATTGACCAGAGCCTGTAAGAAATCATAATACTTTTTTTTTAAATAAGCCTAAACATTCCTTGCTTCTTAGATTTTTATAACTTATTACTTATAACTGTCTATAAGTTAACATAGTATTATATTAGGATCTAATATTGTTAATTAGGGTCGAATGACAGTAATTTAATAAACTATTTTAGTCTTTCGTGTCTTAATGCCCTATTCCGTATTCCTGGTGTTAAATAAATGTTAATATTTTATGTATTTGTTGTTTTATTGCACTAATACCGCTGTATTTAGCTTTGCCACAGATTATAAAGGTTTTCGCGTGGGCATGCTCTGTTGCCCTTGACTGGTGATTAATATGGAACCTACGTAACCTAATAGCCGAGTAGGGCTTTGAATAATAAAACACCCTTCAGTGTCGGCCTCGGTAACCTTGGCTGTATATTCGGTGTCGCCCTTGAAATGCGACCGATGGTAATTATGTTCACAGAGGACGTTTTCATGAAACCCAAAGACAAACAATACAGTGGTTACAAAAAACAGTAGTCTTTTGTTTTACACAAATATTCTTATCCGGTCTGCAAGTGGCAATATTTTCCAATGAATAATAGATTTAGCATGTCAACTAGTCTGAGAGATCGCAGTAGTTTCATGTTTATTACCAAGTCAAGTGGCAAAATTCTTATGCAAATATTCAGGTGCGGGACATGCATGCTACGAAAACACACAAATTCTCACAATGTATGTAAATATCTTAGCCCAGGTGTCAAACAATCTAAAGATAATGCGCAGAATGTTTCAGACGGACGTAAACACATTTATATGCGGTGTCGTAAGCGGTAGAAGGCTCCTAGGGGAATTAGAATCATCCATAGTTACACACCACAATTTCTATATTGTTGTAATCAACAATCTTGATTCAACATTATCTCGATTTGAGACTATTTGCCTTGAATTCAAAACAATTTGATGATAAGCAAGTTAGCCACAATGAGTTTCTTTAGAAAATCAACGATAATACAAATTAAGATACGACTAATTTAGAATTTGATTAATCTGACTTCAATACCTACATCCCCTATACACCTAAGTGTGAACCTTAGGTATAAAATTTCAAGAGGTCCGCAATGTACAAACCCT
This sequence comes from Aplocera efformata, assembly GCA_921293045.1. Taxonomy (NCBI): domain Eukaryota; kingdom Metazoa; phylum Arthropoda; class Insecta; order Lepidoptera; family Geometridae; genus Aplocera; species Aplocera efformata. The sequence continues at coordinate 10,116,276 of OV121042.1, forward strand.
CGAGGATGTACAACCTATCAAATAAAAAAAAAAACATTAAAATTGCCCCACAACGGACGATCACATCGCGTAACAAACTAAAAATGGAGAACCTTTTATTAAAGTCTGTTAAAACAACTGCCCCTCCTTAACTGGAAATTCTAAGAACCTTATTAGGGTTATTTTAGTACCTTTAGGATGCCTTTGCGCTGTCACATGTAATACCCACTATATCTACCTTGCAAATTCCTTAATTTATGTGCTAAGCGCATGCAATCACAGCTACAGATATATGCGATCGGCAAGTGACAAAAAAGACAAACAGGTAGGAACAAAATTTTAGGATTGAAGACTGACTCATTGATTATTAGTAGTACGAATAGTGGGAGTTATGTGTAACTACATGACGCGATATAGGTTAGGTTACCTAATTGTTGTTAATGTCTATCTACCCTGATGCTGTCATCTAGTTTGCTTATGTCATCATAACAAGTGATCTGAAATAGAAACTTGTAAACTACTATCTGTAAGTGCCACTTAAGGCTGCTTAGTATATTTTGATAGTACATTTAAGGAAATGGCATGTTAAGTCCGGAGCTAAGATATTTCACCGAAATTTTACCACATTCAATTCAAATATGTTTTGCTTTGATAAATTACTTATACCTACTCGATTTCACCGACATTTCTGTATTACCTAAGAGGTTTAGTGCAACGGAAGTTAAGCAAGTATTTTTACCGTGGTCTAATTTAATGTGGAGTCGAGTCTCATGTTGAAATTTCACTCATGTTCGACTCAACTGCCTGTCGCTTTGGATGATTTGAAGCAGCGTATGTACAGAACTACATTATATATAGTTAAACTAAACAGATATGCTGTGAAGATATTCATTTCAAAATGGTGAACGTGAGTAAACGAAATAGTAACCCTTGTAACAAATACAGGAACTAGTGATGAAGACAATAGTAATTAATGACTTATAAACTAGTGATGGAAGTCTTGGAGACGTTGGGTACTTACCCAAGAATCCAATGTCCCAAAGACTTGCTTAGTACTTTTCCAACGGCACTGATAGGCCAGTTATTGGGACCGCTAGGTATCATATTATTATGCGCTGGACATAAGCAACAATTATGTAGTATCTCCCATTACAAACTACTAGAATAGAATATGATTTATTTGTACAAACCAAACAAACATGACACTAGTAGGATAATCTACGAGCCATGACTCCAAGGTAGAGAGAATGACGCTAGTATAGCATAAATTTATCTTGTGGAACACAACAAAGGCAATAAGACTATTCAAAGATTAGGTTGAGCACCTAATCTTTGAATAGTCTTATCACACCATACCACAAACAAAAAGACAAATCAAATTGCATATATAAATGTAGGTAAAGTTAGGTGCACCCTTGCAAATAGGAAACTTGCAGACGAAACAATTGTTTTAGTTGCTCAATCTCTATTATTTTTAAAATACTCGTTCGTTAGTGAAGCGTCAAACATTATGCCCAGTGAATACATAAGTTAATAATTTCAACAGAGGTCGTAACATAAATCTCTTGGTTTCCTGTTGGTCCATTACATTTCCACGTCAGACTTTGTTCGTAGTTAGAAATACTAAACTATTATAGGATAAATAGGGAAATGAATTTAAAATAAAAAATCGGGCTTATGCGATGTCAGCATCTCCTTTCGTTTAATTTCAAGTCGCTTTATTGATCCGCCTCGACTTGGAGCATTGAAATTGCCACTAGGGAGGTATAATGCTGCTTTGTAAATCGTAATGGATCTAAATGAAGCGCCGCTTACTGCAATCGAGACGGATCATGCGATGCTATTGCAACAATTCAAGGTGCAGTCTTATGGTGTGACGCAACATACCCGTACCTACGTAGATACAATATAATCAATATAAATCTACCTACGTCACTCGTAAATATCTTAGAGGATTGAATTAAAATTCTCAGCTAAATAGTTTCCACAGAGATTATGGCGTGATCTTAGATTAAATATTGTAGTTATGTAGGTAATATTATTACGTATCTACTTACCTACCTGCTACATGAAAACTGATAAGTGAAGAATGTAAATTCCTAGCGAAATTATTGTTTTTTTCCTTGTAACTTCGACACACCTAAAAATATGTAAAACCAGAAACACTCGCTCTTCTTCTTTCCTCAGTTTTTTTTAAACATACGTTTTAGCACTTGGACATAATTTTCTAAGAACATTCTATGCATAATTTCTAAGAATTTTCTAGGAGTTGAAATATTTGAATCTCCAGAGATTTGCAGCGGGCAACCCTAACTCTTCAAGCGCGAACGCGAGGACATAGCTAGAAGACAAGCATAGTGAAAACTTTCCCGGTGGCTCATAACGGGTGACCCTAATTATGGTCCACACGTGCTAAAGCCAGAACAGCGCGCGAGCCGCTACTGAGTGTGGAGCTTTGTCTCCTAATCGCAAGTCTACGGATCGGCTCCACATTCTTGCTTCAAGCGTAGTTCTCGGGATGCGCGCCATTTTCTTGACGTGTTGAGCGGACATGGTCCTACTTCTCGTAGCTTTGGTCCAGATTATCTCGTAGCAGCCGTAGCCCGCCGCCAACACTGTATATTATAATTTGTGGTAACTAAATAATGCGTCTCTATATAATATAATCAGCATGTTTAGCTATTACGTTTTATGACATGTTTGAAACGTCCGTTTGCTTTCGCTTTGTTGATAACAACACAATGTTGATAGTTTAGTACATAAAGGGCAAAGACACTTAAATACCTCCTAGCTGTATAATTACATAGAAAGAACTAAATATATGTATAATTGAATAATTTAAGTACTTTTATTGTTAATTTATTACTTATCTACTTAACGATCTTGTTGAACAGCTTGGCACGTATCGTAGATTTTTGTAGTGTTTGAACATGTTTGGCAGGTAAATCGATGTACCTATGTAACATGTTGACACGACGATGTCATTATGTTCTAACGTAGGAGTACTTCTTATCTATACGAAATCTGTATTTCAAACTTGGTGTATTGTATTTTCAGTCATTTACTTTTAATTATATAATATAATACGATTTGTATAGTATGTTTTTATAGGAGAATTTAATGACTTCATCCAAGTTTACCCAAATAATCTGCCTATCAGGAGCTTCTGCGCGAAAAACAACAACACTTGGAGCGATTGATGCGTGAGCGAGAACTCGAGCGAGCTGAAGTTGCCAAGATCTCCCTGCAAGCAGACCGAGCGGAAAACGCGCTCTCGCAACTCAAGAAAGAAGCTGCTCAGGTACTAATCATTACCATATAAAATTTTATAGAGTCTTTATGAGGAAAATATTAAAATACAAAACTCAATGTTCTTTATTCCATTAGGTTTTATGCATCGTTTGGACAACTCAAAATTTACAGGCACAAATAAACATACTCGCGTATAACGTCGAGCTCCTTAGGCACATTATGCGCTTAGATCCAATTACATCCAATTAGTTCCAGTTAATTTTGAGTGTTTAGGCTTAATGTTCACGCCTATTCTAATGATACGACGATCCTGACATACTTCTTTGCTTCATTCACGCTCATGTGTTACGAGCATGTATGATGATTGTATTCCATACATGCTTGTTGGTTTAGAGTATTCTTAAACAAACTATTTTTCAAAAGGTCACCGATTTGTTCCAAAACGTACGCAGAGGTTTTCTCTACAATTTTACTCACGGTGATTTTCTTACTAAGAGAGTAGAAACAAAAAACTGCGCTAAGCCTAACACTTCGGAATGTTAATTGATAACATATCTTTCACAACAGACTACGAACGAAAATGGCAAGCTCAAGGCGGAGCTGGACAAACTCAGCAAGCTCCTGGAAGACGAGCGCCAGAAGGTTGAAGACCTCATGTTCAGGAACGAAGAGGAGAACATTAATAAGGAAGATTATAATGTAAGGTTTTTACTGTACATTATGTAGCTATCGACAATGCTATCGAACTAAGTGGTAATTTTAATAATGTATATATTTTTATTTCCTTTTACAGAAATATAAGGATGCAATGGAGGTAAGTTATATAAGTACAAATTATTGCTTTTTTGCCTTGCCTTGGAAATTAAATTAATTTTTTTTTTTTAAACGGGATCTAATGCGTAATTTAAATAATATTATAATATTTTAGAGAGAGAAAACAGAACAGGAAGCTCGTATCCGAGACCTGGAGACAGAAGTGGGTTTGCAAACCGCTCGAGCCGAAGCCACTGCTGCAGCGCTGCGGATCGTCGAAGATCAACGCGCCGCCGACGCAGCTGCCGTAGCCGAACAACATAAGGAAGAACTTACAGCCGCACAGAGTAAGATAAAAATACTGACAAAAACATCTACCATTCACCCGGTAATCTTAATTTATAAGTAAGACAAACCGCCTACTTAGAGAAATAGCATCTCTGAAAAATATAAATGTTAATTAACATCTAGCTTTTGTTATTTTTAGCCTTATCATCAGAACTACAAAAGTTGTTGGATGAAGCCTACGCCCTTCTCAAAGAAAAGGAGAATGAAAAGGATTCACTTGGCAAGAGTATGTCTGAAGAATTGGCTAAGGTTAGAGCGGAATCAGAGAAAGCACTGAACGAAGCTAAATCGAAGATGGCCATTGCCAAAACAGAGTTTGAAACTCAAGGTTCGGTTTTGGCCGCTAAATTGCAATTAGCGGAGTCCAAGTTAGAGACTGAAAAACAAAATGTAGAAAGGCTGAATAAAGAAAATAGCCAAATTATTATAGATCTTAAAACTAAACTAACACAGCTGCAGGCAACTGTTGATGATAAAACACTAGAGTTAAACAAAGGTAAGTCTTAAAAACTGCTAACAGTTAATGTGCTTGTGCTTTATTTAAACACCATAAAAAACTTTTTTATTTTTCAGTTATAGGTGTAAGTAAAGAACATGAAGTAAACTTAAACAAAGAAATAACTAAACTGAAAATGGAACTTAGTGCCAAAGTACTAGATTTGGAACAATTAGAAGACTCTAAACGAAAACAGGATCTAATTTGCAAAAACTTACAAGATGAAATTAATCGTGCCAAAGAAGAGTATACAGCCAAAATAAACGAATATGAAAGTTTATTGAATGAGGTATCTACGGTAAATGAAAAGAATAGAACTGAAATATTGGTACTACAACAAAATTTATCGGCCAAAACTAAAGATTATGAGAATTTACTCACACAATCTAGTACATCTACAGAATCCACGGAAAAACTTATAAAGGAATTCAAACAAACTATACATGAAAGGGATAAGGAGATCATAAAACTCAAAGATGACTTTGAACAAGAAACTGCTAACTTTAACATTAAACACAGCAAAATCGCGGAAGAACATAAAAAAGAAATAGAAGACCGTAATTCTAAGATAGAACAACTTACGAAGGAAATTGAAAGTCACAAGCAATCTTTAGATCAAAGAATAGTTGAATTTGAAGCTCTAAATTCTCAGTTCATAATAAATGCTGATGAATTAAAGACATTGAAAGAAGAAAACGAGAAATTGAAAATATTAGTGACTGAATTGACACAGAGTAACAATGAACTTAAAACAAAGTTATCGGAAATGGAATTAGATATAGGGGAACATAGACGTCAGCTAGAGAGCAGTAGGGAAAAATGCGATGAATTACAAAAATCTAAAGAAAAAGCTGAAGCGGAGTACATGAATCTAACCGGGCAGACGACCGACTCCAATGAACAGTTTAATAAGTTGTCAAATCATTTAAAAGAAACTGAGAATGAACTTCAAAATATGAAAGACAAACACAGGGAAACGACTAATAACTTCGCAAGAATGGAACAAGAGATCAAACAAAATCTTTTCAAATTACAAGAAGATTTTGCTTTAGAACGCACGCAACTACTATGTACTGTTAATGAGTACAATGAAAAGCTAAAATATGCGGAAACCAAAGCCAAAGATTTGGAAGCAGTCAATAATGATATAAACAACCGGTTGGCTAAGTTGCAATCTCTTAATGATAACTTGCTTGATGAGACGGCTAATTTAAAAAAGGAAATTGAATCACTTAAAGTAAAAGAACAGGAACAAATTACAGAGCATGATGCGTTACAGAAAAAAATAGAAATAGACATTGAAAAATACAAAGAAGAAATCTCCTTACTTAAAGCTGAAGGCGCTACATCTGAAGTTAAACTAATAGAAAAAGTAGATCAATTAACAGAAGCTCAAAACGATTTGAATAATAAGTTAGAAGAATCCAGAAAACACGAAGACTCTTTACAAAAAGTTTTAGATGACATGACCACTCAACTGAATAATCAAAAAGCACAACATGAAAAAGAGTTATCTCAGGTTCAGCATCAGTTGTCCATTGCGAATGAAGAGTTCAGTAAACTTAAAATAGAAGAACAGAAACTAAGAGAGACAGTCATCGAAAAACAAAACAACATAAAGGATCTCAGCTTGAAATTAGAAATGCTAGAGGTGGACCTGAAATCGAATATTGAAATAGTTTCAGAAAAAGATCGTCAAATTGCTCAAGTCAGCGAAGAAATGAATAAAACTACAGAAATAAAAAAAATATTAGAAGAAAAGCTGAATAGTACATCTTTAGAAACATCCACACTGAAACAGAAATATGAAAATTTAATAGCAGAATCTTCAGCAGAAGACTCATTACTGAGAGAACAAGTAGGACAGTTAGAGAAGTTGCAAAAAGAAATGTCAATGTTAGTTCAAGATAAAACGTCTTTGGAGACCAAATATAATGAAACTATTAGTGAATTTGAAAAACTAAAAGTTGAAAATGAAGAAAATATTAGAAAATTAAATGAGAATGCAGCCGCTAGTATCGAACTCACAAAATCTTTGGCAGAACGAGACTCTTTATTAAAAACTCAAAATGAGAAGTATGAGACTGAGATGAATAAATTAAAAGTTCTTGAACAAGAAATTACCCAACTAAGGTTAGATGTTTCAAATAGAGATGCGGCTCTGCATGAAAAGGAATCCAAACTGGCGCATCTAAATAGTGCTTTAGAAATGGGAACGAATGAGACACAAAATGTGATTGTTAAATTGCAAACGGAAAATTCTAATCTTAGTGAAAAATACAAAAATGACGTTGAATCCCTCAATAATGAAATCAAATCATTACAGAGCAAAATAGCAGATAGTGATAAAATGTTCGAAGAGCTGAAGCAAACTAAGGATAAAATTAATGAGCTCCAACAGCAGCTAAACAAATCTGATAGCGACGTAAAACAGCTGACCAATATTAATGAAGCTCAGAAAATGAATTATGAGGACTTAAACAAGCAACTGAAGGCTCAATACGACGAATACAAAAGAGAAAGTAAACGCACAAAGCATGAGCTGAAAGCGAAACTCCAAGAATATGAAATAGAAATACAGGCATCGAAAGACACAGTAAAAGCTGAGAAGGAAAAGCAAAATGAGATTCAACAAAAGCTTAGTGAAGCCGAAAGAAAAGTAGGAGAGTTATCGCAGAAGTTAGAACTGATTACAGTTCAACAGAGCAGTGACGTAGAAAAGGATAGTAAGCTAGAGAAATTGTCTATGGAATTGCAAACAACGAAGAGAAAAATGGAGCAGTCGTTAGCGAATAGTGAAGTGGTCATAAACGGCCTAAAAGTTGATGTTGAAAATAAATTAATAGATTTGAAACAGAAAGAACAGATGATTGGGAAATTAGAAGAAGAAATCAAGGTAAGCTAAAAAAATTTAATTTATTCCTGTCAAAGAGGTATTATATTTTGTAAATCTTATACTTTCTAATCGTGTCTTTATTATTTCTAGAATCAGAAAGCGAGAGTAGAAATTTCGGAAAGGGAAAAAGTTCTTCTGAAAAAGGAAATGACAGTTATGAATAGGGATAAGAACGACAATGCTATGGAAGCTCTTGGAGGAGGCGATAACTCTCAAAAGTAAGTTAATGATTTTCATCAAAAAAAACGGCACGGCGTGACGACTTGAATGTTCTCATACTTCAGTGCGAGAGGACCAAAGTCATATCACTATTGTCTATGGGCTGTGGTTGCCTCTTAACATCAGTTGGGTTGCCAGTTCGTTCCATCATTTTACTCACATAAAAAACAAATGGTTTCAATTCCCGGTTGCAGTTGATGTTTCCCCAAATGGGGATGAAATAAACATAAGGTTTGTCCTCCAGTTCTTGGATGTTTGCCATCTGAGACACAAAGTTTTTTTTTTAAATAACGCTTAATCAATAATTTCCCTGGTGTATCCATGGTGGCATGGATACACCAATCACACAAGTCAAAGAACAGAGAACATAGTTCACGATCACCACACTAAGTATCCAAGTGCCGGGAATCTAAAGATCCCACGCTTCGAAGGGTAGTTTATAGTTATTGTTTGTAATGAATTGATAGCTTTGATTTGAATTCATGAAACTATTATATTTCCAGGAGTCCAGAAGACAAGGAGATGATAGACGGACAAGTGAGCTTCCTAAATTCTGTGATAGTCGACATGCAGCGTAAGAACGAACAGCTGATGGCGAGGGTTCAGGCCTTAGAAGGCGGCTCGCTCACTCCAGAACCGGTGTTGTAAGTATCTGACACGGATGGCGAACCAAAGGACACCCCTTTGCATTTTAGTTGAAATTAACAAAGTTCACTACGAAATATTACAAACAAACGCAAATGAGCTTACGCTACGGAGAGGACGCGGCAATTTTTTTTCCGATAATCAATAACTCAAAATTATTTGACGCCTAAGGCCTTAGCAAACATTTCTTTAAAAAATTACACTTTGAGCCTTATAAGTTCGCCATGCCTGATCTATACCACCATTTACCAATATTTTTTATGTTTTCCCTTAAGCTTAAGTGATCTCACAGCCCAGTTGGTAGTAGCTCAGTCTTCAGCGCTGTAGGTCCTGTGTAATTTGCGTGAAAAATTTATACGTATAATACAAAATAGAAGTACACAAGTATCCTATCAGTTATATGAAGCGTTCATTAGCTGTTCTTTACAGATCATCTAAGTTAAGTAACTTTCGGCCGGATAGAATTTAAAATTATATAATTAAAGGTTACCTATACATAATACAGTACAATATTTTAGATTGCATAATAACTGCTTATTTTTTTTTTTTCTATATAACTTTTTATTACTTTTTTATTCATTTATTTTTAAATAGTAACATTATTTTAACCCGTAGTGTGTGGTACTATTAACAGCAACGGGCGGAAGCCGCGCGCGGTCGCACCGCGGCGCTTCTGTGACATCTGCGACGTGTTTGATGCACACGACACAGAAGATTGCCCGCGGCAGTCAGCGGAGCCCGACCCAACTCCGACGCAGAGAAAGGACCGCCCGCCGCCGCGCCCTTACTGCGACATATGTGAAGGTGAGATATCTACTACGGCCAATGTTGGCTATGACATATAGCCAACATTGGCGAACCCGCAAGATTCCCGCAGAAATAAAGCTAGAAACCACTGGGACTGTTCTTTTTAAGGCAAAAATGGCAGGAATAGCTGATAGCCCACCTGATGTTAATTGGTTACTGCCGCCTATAAATAACAGCAAAACGATTGCGGTCCCCCCTATACAAGTATGTCAAGATCCATGTTGCATCGCATTGCGCCCGTCACTCGGAGATATTCGTCTCATGCGCCAATGCGAGTGCACCGCTATTGGCGGAGGATGACTATGTGTAGATGCAGTATTACTCCGCATGAACTTGGCATATTACATGCGAATAATACAATATTTATGCGACGTTTTCGGCGCATACGACAAAATTCTAGTAGACTTAGTTTTGGAATGTAGGTTGTTTCAGAATAACCAATGCATAAATTTTCTGCATTTGACAGCTATTATAGTACGAGTGCAGTATGCACATAGGTCTTGTAACAGTTTATAATCATTTGCAACAAACTCATCTGCAAATTTATAATACCTATTCCCTTGTTTCAGTATTCGGGCATTCTACAGAAAACTGTGATGAAGAAGAAACATTTTAAGAATATCTTAATTTAATTTTAATGTTACCGTTGTTATTGTTACAATATGTTAGTTGATATTATTTATTGTTTGTTTACCATTCATGGTATGGTATACTCTGTTAGTTGAAACTAGACCAATGTTTGTAAATAAGTTTTGATCTTTTAGTTTTTTTAAGTTAACATTTGCATGTTATTTTAAATCAATCAAATAATTATTATATGGTGAATGGTTTTATTTTTCATATACATTATCTGGATATAATGAATATTGAGAAATATTTTTCATGGCACAAAAGAATTGTATTCTATCACAATCATGATTTTGACTCTACTGATTAATTAAGTATTGAACGCCAAACTGCTATATTAAAATAAATTATTAATCAATATTACGACTTTAAAATTATATAAACTCATTTCCTACCTCACAATTAATATCCTATAATTTTATGTAAGGTAGTGTTTGGGGCCTATCTATACATTGCTGGCAATTCCATTAAATAAACATAATTACATCTAAAGCTTTATTTGTTTAATTTCTTAAATATATTACCATAAGAACATAAATCTTAATCAACTTAGTCCAATCCATCTTTCTTCTCTTTGATAGCTTCCTGCAAAGACGAAAATTTAATTACTGTTTGATCATGATCTACAAAGTTACCATGTATATATGCTTAATAGCAATAATTGTTGGATTTTCAATATAGAGAAAACATCACAATTGCAAATAAATTCTATTATATAATAATTATATTTGAGGTAGACTAATAACAAAATTTTAATATAATAGTTACGACCAGACATAATGGGCATCACATTATATTTTCTATCCTCTAGGCTGGGATAGGTCTAAGTCTACGCGGACGAAGTCGCGGGCACAGCTAGTTCTATAGGGTATAGTTAACAACAGGGGACAATGCACTTTATGTCTATGCCTAGTCACATCCACCCAGAATTAGATTATTGCACACTTATAATAAATACACTAAAATATTATTATATGATTGTGTTTTTTGGTATGGATCTCAATCTCCGCTGCTGTGCCAGAGCTGTGAATCTAATATGGAAACACAGTGAGACACCACAAAATAAAATATATTGGTAATACTGGTTACACAAAGTCACTCTTCATAAATAACAGTGTTGTGTCAGTCAGTAAGCAGATTTTGAGTTAACCGAGTGTGTCCATCTAGATGCAATAGATGAAGTAATATGTAGACATGCAGATATAACACCAAGTCGTGAATACTAACTATGCTTAATGACTATTACTAACTATGGCAATGCCCAACTGTATCTAAGTTGTAACTGTATTTAATTTTCTCTTGTATCTAATTTAAAAACTAAAGTAATGCTTAATAAGGAAAATTGCACCTCAAATCAATGAACAATCATCATACTTTTCTTTTGCAGAAGGTATCTTACAAGGTTTTTACCTTCACCTCACAAGGTAAGTTGTATGTTGCTAATAAGACTACAAACTATTTAACCATTTCAATATAGTTTTAACCAGTATTATTACCTTAAATCTTTCCTCAAACAGGGAGAGCTCTGATGTTAAGTCTGTGATTGCATTCATGAAGGCTTCTTGAGGAGTGTAGTCAGATGTTGTTTGAATGCGGAGTACAAACTTATGTTCTAGAGGATGAGGGACTTTATAACCAGCGAACAGAACTTTAGGATCCTTCAACAGTTGGCTGTAAAAAATAAAACAATTTTTTATATGCTGCAACAAAATTTCTAAGTAGCGAAGCAAGCTACTGCTTTACTTACTGCCTAATCATGTTTCCAAGAGTGTGATCCTCCTTATTCACTGTGAATATTGCCGCGTTCGTAACTTTTGTATCCTCCTCCTTTTGTACCCTGAAAACATGGAAATAGTAAATCACAACTTATGTACTAACAGCAGAATTCTTTCGAAAATGCTCCAATCCAATACTCACTTTTTTTCTCCATCGTATAAAAGAAAGGATTCGAAGGTTGGAGGTGCGTTCATTGTATATTATGTACACAAAAATATTGAAATTATGAAATAAGACTACTGTATCTTCTATATGGCTTTTACTACTGTATCTTCCACACCAGAACAAAACAAAATTTAGATTTGACATTGAATTTAGAAAATACTAATGGCATGTGACATTGATAGTTAGTTACACAAAATTACGTTCCGTCATATTAGTTGGTATAAAAATTTGCCTTTACTGTTTCAGTGTATAAGCGACCTTATAAGTTACGGCTTTTCACCACAAGATGGCACTAACAACCATTAACTCTGTTAATCGACGGCAGATGGAGCGCAAACTTATAAGCTTGTCTAATCCATCCTGAAAAAGACCGTCATACAACCTGTCGGTCGAGTGCTGATAACGACACGACCGACACCTACAAAAATAGTGATGATGAATAACTATGGCATTTCTTGAATGCTAAAGTGACAGGACGTAGAGACGGCCGACCTTATGTGGTTCCTGCCGTTTACTTACAATAAATATCACTCGTGTATCTAACACTACTAAAGTATGAGAAGACCCAAATCACATTGGGTTGCGCTAGTCACTCTGAGAAGTTACAGGCACTTGAGGCCTAGCATTGGGGATGTTACGCCTTAAGTGCCTGTAATTTCACCGACACCAACACCTTCCACCGGAACAGCAACCCATGTGCGCCACTGTTTGGCGGTGTAGTACCAAGGCAAGTACTTCTCCGCATGAACTTGGCACAAGTTAGCTAAGTGATACCTCACAATTGAGCGATATTTTATGACAATTCTCTTTTTTTCATTATCTATATTATGGGTTTAATCCATGTCCCTTAATATAAATTGGCCTTTTTTGGTGTTATATCGTTGTTATGGCTATAGAAACGTAAGGCAACACGTAGAGATAGTGTTGGAATACGTGAAGAAAATTTTTGAATGAGAGTGGTGCAAAGCAAAATTGGCCTCGAATCATAGGAAATGAGATGCTTTGTCAGTCTTTAGCTGAATGATCATAGCTTAGGAAGTTTTTATGTAAATTTAGATATCAATACGACTAGCGTGGAAAATATTGAAACACATAGTTACAGCAGAAAACACAGTTTATTTTATAATATAATTATGAGAGAATTTCAGATTGATAACCTACGTACAGAATAATATGTCTATAAAACCAATCTAACTTGCATTTGCAAGTGTACAAGAATTCACTGTAATTTTAAATAGGTACATTAAATTGTCGCAACAGTAGTAATGTTATTACAAGAAGATTACAATAATTCAGTATACTGGAATACAAATTGAATTTAAGTTCTGAGATAAACAAGTGGGTATAACTATGTAGGTTCATGAAACGTCTTCAGAACAATTTACTAAACTATTTTAACATTTTCGTCTAAACTAAACTTGTAAAAAAATGAACACCACTAAAATAAATAACAAATTCTAAAATTATGATTACGAATAATGTTTCACATTATTCAACGCCAAGCAACATCGAAAGAGTAAGAAAGAACGAAGCACAAATTGTGGAAATCGTAAGTTTACGAACAATCATCTACGAATTGAAGTCTAGCGACCCTACTCATAAAGAATAAATTGTATATTAATTTATATTATATTCAGTGGGGTTTAGCTGGATCGATCCTATAACATTGGGTAGCTGAAGTCTGTGATTGAGTTAAAGGTAAGTAAGACATAGCACTAAGATATTTGAGTGCAGTAAAGTAGATGTGGCACATTTCCAAAGATAATATACCTATAAGTTATTAATTTTTTATGTCATGAACACAATATGTCACCACACTATTAGATGCAAAGTTCTAGATCTAAGTAAAGTTAACTGATATACCTAAAGGTATCAGACTTATCTTTACAATAGGTGGTGTAGACACTGACACTATACAAGTAAATTAACGATAGGAATAAATGAAGTTTCTTGGACATTGTCTCCAATCAAGAATTATTAATAACATCCTCAAATTTTCGTTGTCTATAAGTAAGTACACAAACATACTGTGTAATATACTGATGACGTGGTAAAGGTAAGTTACTTATTTATTCAAGTTATTCAAAAGCTACAAACATTTGAAATGATTAACCGACCTATTTAGTTCAATAAGCTGCACCTATAATATACGTTACACAGAGAGAATACATATAAATTGAATGTTATGACTTGATTAAACTTCATTCATTTTTTTTCATCAAAAATTATAGACAAAGCCTAATGAACAGCATTGCATTATTTGGATTACTTTTAACACTTACTATCTATCGTTTGTTAATGTAGTAAAATGCTATAAGAATTGACACATAAGTATATAAACTATACTAGTTGTGTACTTATACAAAAGTAGCAATCCATTCAACAATATGCATATTTGATTATGGAATTGTCTTTGTTACAAGATTGTAGTGAGATTTCTTAGACCATCGCATTGAAGTGAATTAGACATGGCCTCTCGACTCGATGAGACTCGTGCTAATCGACATAGCACTGCATTCTGGTCACACATTTCCACCGTCTTAATGCAATGCTCAATCCGGTCGTTTCCGCCAACTTTCGCCATTACTTCAACACGAAAATCTCACTAACTGTGGACTTCCACCAAAAACATTCAACATCTGATAGTTGGTAGCGTTCGCACCGACTAAAAACATCAACTTATAGATTTGTCTCGGCAGACGTTCGCACTGTTGTTTAAAAATCGTATTTTTCATGTTATCCGATTATGTCGGATATGAAGTTTCAAATATGTTTCAGTATTTGTATCGGACTTTGTTGTGAGACGTGTCATGGTTTATTATATCGCAATGAGTTGCGGTTCGACTGGTTGCAACAGTGAAAGCGCCGTTCGATACTGTGACAGCAAAAGTTTTTAACATGTTTTTGTTGGAAACCCACGGCTACGTACACTAAACAGAACATGTAGCTGCAATATTATATAATATTATCAGAATAATAAAGAGATCATCAAAAGCCGACTAGAAGATAGGTTATACCTACTCTAACAATTTATAATACAATCGCGGGATCGCGCGGGCGTCACGGGTCGCGCGTTTGTGCGATTTAGCCCGGGCGGCGCGGCGTCGCGCGGCGTTGCAGATCGCTAACATTAACGTTACATTGGTGTCAGGTACGCGGCCTCGGCGCGAGGCCAGTATACTTACGCTAAGGAATGAGAGAGATGAGTCTAGCTGTCAGCGCGATGTGGCGAAGAGCGCGCTCGCGGAAGACAAGCGAACCACCGACGAGTCCGATGGACGGGCGGTACATGCCACTGACCTCCATGAGATAGCGATGAAGCTAACAGAGAAATGGTATCACCTAATTTCTCTACCGTTACGAAGGCAACTAGATGAAATCCTACTCTTAAGGATAAAAATCTAATTACGCTATAAATGTTAAAATTAACATTGCTTCACTTCTTAATTAACCTTGTAAGTACTGGGATAGTACGTACACACTTCCATGCGACTCGGGACTGGACACAGATGGGTGGGATTAGTGCCGTTGTCCACACGTTAGCTGGCGCTGGTGGTGGGAACCATGCCTCGACAAACTTGTCGTTTCAGCGAGTAGCCGTCCACGATTACTTCATTTCATTATATCCAATCCAAAAAATTTCCTATAGGAAATTATTTAAGTTTTGGTGCTTTAGCTTTTTGAGTGAATTTTTCTACGATTTCAATTTTACATTACTTACAAACAAAAAATACTGTTGGATACCTATCGCATCGCCGGAGACGACTAGATGAAATTTGTTAAAAAAGTTATCCTAGCTAAAACAGCTACATTATGTTTTACTGTACAACGAAGAGCATCTTAATATGTATTAAATTAATTCACTCAATTATAAATACGACCGAAAAGCGCCAAAACTTTGTATTTCTCATTTGAACTATAAATACGATAAATATTGAAAATTTTAAAATTACTCTTAGTGTTAAAAGTTACACTCACAATAACAATTTATTTATTATAAAGATAACTAAAACAACAACTGCCAATCTACTATCACACGTTCTCGAAACTTTAAAACAATTTTACGATTGTAATCGAATTTCATTATTGCTGCGGCGACGGCACGCCTTGCGCGGCTGCGCGATATGCTGCGGCGCCCGAGCCCGGGACTCCGGATCCGCGGGACCTCGAGACAACGGGACCACGGGACCTCGAGCCAACGGGACCACGGGACCCGAGGCCAAGGGTTCCGGAACGCCGCCTACGCCTAGCGCTACACTCGCACGCCTCACGGTGCGGGACGCGCAAGCTCCAACTCCGAGACACGAAGGTCTCCACACCTAACTGAGAGGAACCCGACGGCTCGGGCCAGAACACTCTCGTTAAAGTGACTCGTCAAACGCAATTTATAAAAATCCCACTTTCTCAAATGCCGTCATGAACGCTTACAAGCAAATATATGTTAATTCTGATTTATGCATAAATACAGTATACTAGGCTTATATAAATGCAAGATTATGGTATTTATTATGTTGGTGTCGAACGAAACTAAAATATAATTTCAGCACCAAGCCTATTGCTATAGCTTTGTTCTTATCACTGAACAGAGAAGAAGATGGTAGCTGTAAAGCTAAATGTTATTTTAGTTTCGACAACAAAACCAATATACATTGCTTAGCTAAATTAAAACGTTATTTAGCTTGGTTACATCAATAAGAAAGAGGGATTCGCTTTGTGAATTTGTGTAACTATTGTCTATTATTAAAAGCTATATTGAGATAATCACATATATGGTAATTACCTTAAACCACAACATGATATTTAAACATTACATTAAAAGTCAAAACTTGAACATACAACTGTGATTTATGATTACAGATGATACAAAAACTATTACATTTTTTAAAGATTTATGTCGTGTACTACAGAGGTTAAGTCATTAATGATAGTAGTATATGATTTAACAATATATATAATCGATTACTGAATGCTAAATGTTAGTAATATCGTTATAAATTAATACAAAATGTGAGGCTTATGATTACTAAATATAGAGCCAACTGCAACGAACTTCACACCAAATCGGCGATATCAAACAATGAAAGTATGAATAATGATTTGATCGTTCGAAACAGCGGCGTGTTATCGTTATGATAATAATTGATTATAGTTTGTGAATCTTACATAAGATGTCAAGAGACACATTTGTATGCTTATGAGTTTTAGACGAATCGCAGGGCTGTGGCAAGATGTATGATGCAGGATGCAGGCACCAGTATTATGCGCGTCGCTTGTTCTCATTGCATGCAGGTCCTACAAGTTTAAATAAATCATTAGAGTATAACATCGTAACTGTGGTATTAAGTGTGGCTACATCCAAAAATGATACAGGAAAATCATTGATACGGAAAGTTCTGTAATTATTGATCGTGTAGTCTTTAAACACTATATTACAGGGTACTTACTTATACAAAATAGCGCTTTTCTAAAAATACCCTACGTTTTATATTAACCTACTATAGATACGCGTCTCATTGCTTAAACATAAGGTCCCATCTACTAAGCTTGTATAGTTTTTGGATTTCTGAGAATGTCGTAATGCGTGTATACTATTTTTTGCAGATTACTAGGATACTTTATTAGGATAATGATTGGCCAGTCACAATCTATAGAATAGAAAGGAAACTAAATAAAGGAGTAAGGTGCAGATATTAAATATAAACTAATAAGGTGCATAAATTCATTAAGTAAGTTTTAAAGGAATGGTCTAATGTTCTGAATATTCATAAGCATGTAAGCTTCAGGATATACCTACAGCGTCTTTATTTAAAGGACACAAAACAAAATAAAATTTTTAAATCAATAGGGCTAATAGGTAAATAGAAGTGTTTGGTAGGTATTATAAATGTAAGACTTCTGTTTATATCCTGAATATAACGCAATGTCAGCATGTTCCTATATGCGTATGGCCTTCTACATAATGTTTTCATCGTATTACTTTTGACACATGCAAATTTTTAACCCCAATTAGTGATTATCTCGGCAACTGGGCCTTAGCTTTTGAATCTGATATGGATGATTCGTCAAAAATGATGTAAAACATTCGTTTTCATTCATCTAAATATGCGTGCAATGAAACCCTTTAAATAGGTAAATGCACGTCGTCGCACCTGCCCCTTTCACCCGTTTAGAAGAACGTGTTATAGACGTAGCCGGTCGCAATGAGGCCCAGAACGAGGAGGCACAGCATAATCATAATCTTCTTCTGCAGAATGGACAAACACAACACATATTAGTTTCTAGTAAATAAATGCGGGCGAGCGTAGCCGCGTTCGCGAACGTCTCCTCGGCTCGTTGGGCGAGACCGTCGGACCGTCACCACGAGACCGTCGGTTCACTAGAGGCGAGTCCAGAACGCGCCGCGGCCCGCCCGCCCGCTGCACACACAGGGGAAGTTACCTTTGAGCATTTGGCGGTCGGTGCGAGCCCCCGCTCAATTAAAGTTGATCAGGCTGCTCAAGTAGCCGACGATCACCAGCCCCAGTATGAGCAGACAGACAAGGATCATGATCTTCTTCTGTAGACGCCGAGGAGCATGCAACAGTACGCTTTTAATAAGCCCCGAGAGAGGGCGCCTCGGGCCCGCTATTTCACTTCAACTTACATTACATCGTACATTATTCGAATTATTCATTACAATGGGCACTGTAAATAAATATCCCTTGTTCCGTGTATGCGTCATTTGCCTCGATATGGGTAAAAAAACAAAATAAAAAAATGAAATAAAATAAATAAATGTAATTCTCAAAATAATCAAACATATTTACAACATGAGTAAAGTAGATAAACAATTTTGTAACTCAACCACTCAATGTTGAGGGTAACTACTTATTCTATTCCGTTCGATGACAAACAATCAACTATTGATTTTAAACAAGTAATTAATCGTCGTAATGGCATTAAATTATGTTTCACAGTCTTTTGATTAATTAAATTAGTGCGTAAGCTTAGGAAACAACATGTAACATCAGCAATATTGAGCTCAACAAATTTTAACACCAATGCGTTCTAACTAATAATCACAGATTCCAAAGAAACTGTATAAACATTGTAATAAACTCTTCTAATCAGAACTTTAGTATAATACACATAATATTTATACTGATTAAACAAAATGCTCGAATAAATGCAAATATCTGCAGGGTAATATGTTGATCTAATTTTACATAAGTTATAACTCTATAATGTGCGTTCTACATTTATAACTTAAGCCAAAGATTATAATAGAATAGAATCTGTTGATAATATTTCACCCAATAACAATTATTTCGTAGCAGTACCTAACCATAAGTACTCAATCTGGCATGACTTTCCATTATTTTAAAGTGTACTCCACAAAAGTTTTTGTAGTTTGTAAAATCAAGACTTCATTTAATATCAAGCCAAGAGTAATTGCACACAAAATAATTTAGTTCTAAAAGTTATTTGCAATTCATTCATTCTTGTAGGAGATCCTCCCTTAATATCTACAAATACGGATGTATTTGTAGATATCAATATCATAGCGAGAATTATAATTTGCGGATGCAAATTTATGAAATAATAAGATGAAAAGTTATAAATTTCATAAAATTATAAAATTGGGAAAATAAGGAACTCAAGCGATATCGAATGCTTACAGATTAATCTGAATTAGTTTTTTGGTATTAACTTAAACTAAGAGATATATTCAAATACTGATCAGTTAAAATTAATATGAAAACACGACGGCATATTTTAACTGCAAAAACAATTGTTTTATTTTAATAACAAACAAAATATATATTTAGTATACATTCTCATAGAATGGAAAACTTTGTAGATTTTTATCTTCGTTCTATCATGACTGCCAACTGTTAAATTGATTTAATTTATAAGCAAAATGATTATCGTTCAATAGTCTTAAGTTGTGATGTTACTTAGAAATAATTTTAATTAAATAGTTGGAAAATATGTGCGTATGTACAAACAGTTAATAAATCTGGCAACACCAGTGAAGCTTCATTATAAATATTTAACTTATGTCTAGAGCACGTTTTACATTTCACTAACAGCAATATTGTCTTTACACATACCCGACTTGTTATTTACACTAATAACAATAACATTATTAAAACAATGATAATTTTTTTTATAATTAAATCGCTTGTACGGGGTTTATCGTGGAATCGGGAGTCACCAAAACTGTTGAACAGAACGATATTTAGTCATTTGGATCGTTAGTTAAGATAGTTATTAGTTTAACTTTAATCAAGATTAATTTTGCCAGTTTAGTTTCCCAATTGAACATTACAGACAAAAACAATTGCTTTAAATGATTTTCCCACAATTTTAATCCATGTATCAATTTATAAAAGTCATTCAACAGCTAGGGAGCTAAACGCTTTTACATTCTCGGTGGTGCACTAACATATAAACATCAACCCACTATTTGCCCAAACCAGGCTGACGCACTGCCTCGTGTCTACGGACGTAATCACAAGGTGACCATGACTAGTCCAACATGGGTGATGACGTCACTTGATGACGCCACTTATCGATGGTCTTCCAGGCTTCTAACTCAGGACGATAGCGAGAATTATAACTACCACTACCAGCGTTACAGCAAGGCATATTATGATGAAGATTTTTTTCTGCAATGACAGAGAACCAAAAATAAAATGTAGGTTGCAGTAAGTTTAAAACAGTCGTCAGTATCTATTGAAAGTTGAAAAATAAAAAACTACCATGTGTAATAGTGACTTGCATAAATAAAGAGCTACAATACTCGATGTGAGTAAGATATTGTACACGTGGCTGTCATTAAAATGACGTCAGCTATTGAAATGTTATAAAACTACCTATAAAACAAGTTTTATGATTGCCACAACAATACATCGAAATCGATCCATTTACCGGCACTAAACTGACGACTGTGGCAAAAAATAATTAAATTAACATGCTATTTTGAAACTTTGAACCGCCCAACTGCACCACCGGCCCTCTTAGCACAAGAACCGTAAACAGCAATTGCTTTCACCGATCGTTTCATTACGGGTTCTATAATACGAACAACAAATCATGAACTGGGGAAAAAACTTTTTTCGGTTCTTGCGATTAAGGTAATAGGTTTAATAAACTGCCACCAATTAACAACAAAGATGAAACCACAACTTGCCTAAGGTTTAGGAACTTTCGGGGCGGGATAGTGAATGCTAGTGAATGTGAATGATAGAGTGGATGGCAACCCGCGGGTTTTAGAGAGAAGGTCGGACATTAGGCCCAGGAGCCTCCCTTTAGCCCTTCAGGTCATCCCGGACCTAAACGGAACGCGTAACTACCCCGTGAAATAAACAAACAATATTTCAAATTTAAATGCAAACCATTAGTGCCAATTTGTATTGATTTGAAACAAAATTGATGGGACTGATTGACTTGACTGAATTAAAAATTTACAAAGAAGACGAGTAATAAAATAAAATATACTGAATGAGAACCACCCTCATTTATTAAGTCGGTTAATAAAAAAATATTTAATGCATCGCTCATTCTTTGTAAAATTAACCAAGAGTACAGAAAAAGTAAATGCTTTATATATATATATATATATATATATATATTATATATAACTTTCGAGTTGTCTAATTAGATCGAATCAATATCAAGCATTTATCAATATTTGCGATTTTATCGTTAGCTAACAGAAGCTATTGCTTACTATGGAGTTATATAAATATATTCATACTATTCCAAAAAGTTTCCAACCGTTCAACGGCAATGTGATGGTTTCACTTTTGTCTACCACATTATTTCCAATTCCCAAAACATGTTGCAACATTCAGTGTAACAATAAACAAAAGCGTATGAGATGAGTGTGTGCGTTTGCGTGAAAGTTTCACAATCAAATATTTATTAATGATAAGTTAGAAAAGTACGTACTAACATAATTTGAGGAGTAATTTGAGAATTATGTATTTATCATACAAATGCATTATGCGTTTATCATACAGTGCAGTCATATAATTTGTTAGAGTTGCATGCATCTTGATCACGGAAGAAATTTCTATAAATAATTATTAGAAAGATATTAAACTGCCAAAATATGGATAATGTCCTTAATTCTCAAAATATGTTCTTAATTATCATTATAATTAAGTTTCAACACCTTATATATAGTTATATATTATATAGTTTCACCAGCATTCAACATAAATACGGAAAGAGCGATGTTAACTCTGCATTGCTACCGTGGCATTGAATACCACACGCCAAACATTTCTTACCGATTCTTAATAAAATGTAAAGGTTAGTAGATATAGCTCAGAAACATCATATCTGTTAGTTAAAGCTATAAACAAACATATTTCGGTTCCAACATACGAGTTATTTCACCTGAGGATCTTGACCGACGCGGCTCTCACAGGACAATCGCGAGAATTATAATTAACAGCGTAACGAGCAGGCATATTATGATGAACATTTTTTTCTGGAATAACAAGGAGAACAGGTACCGGGTAAAATTGTGAACCCAGTGAATTTTCATTTTACAATAAATCTATCACATTTTTAACAAACAGTTTGTTTGACTGATAAATTAGCTACTAAGTAATGTTTAAGACATATAATATGTGTTTTCTGTTGTATTTGTACATACATACATACAGAATATAGATGGCTTTCAATGGAATAAAGAATTCAATTTCACTTATGGAATGAAATATGTTTTTGACTCTCATTTTCACTTTTGAAAGCAAGTCGTGACTAATTACAATATATTATTTTATCATGCAATCATGCGATTACAAAATGCATCAAACCAAGTCAAATGTTTCGATTATAAAAACGAAATTATACTGATTTGATACGGATATCGTAGAAACTTTTATTATGACTTTGATGTTACCTTTAAACAAGTTTGTCCATATTTGGTTTACTCATTTTCGTCATTGACAATGGAAAACAGTTGAATGGAGAACAGTTGAAACTAAACAGTTGAATAAAACTGAATAAGTGTGATATGATTCATGCCTATGGCTGGCTAGTTTTCAACCCCTATTAATATTATTCCTAGTAATTTTTACCAGTTTAAGTAAGTCAGAACACTATCATATATTTTACCGGGATATAGTAAATTCGAAAAATAATATGGGTATTTTTAACAAGAAAAATAGTTTTCTTCGCAATACAAACTACAATGATTAATATTATATTATGAGAACCCATTAATAATTATGTAGACCAATCATGATGATAATTGCATTAAATTTACCTTCTTTGCTTTAACGCAGTATTGTTTGGCTATGGAGATGTCGTCTCGACCTTTCTCCACATATTCGGTAGACTGTTCCACATGATGCTCGATGCGATCTATCAGTTCGCCCTGCTCACGCTAAGGTCAGGTGCGCTGGGAGGGAACGGGACGCGAGATTCGCCATACGGCAGATTGGTTCATACAATATTACATACCCCATAGAAAAGTTACAGGGACCAACCAAGACGGAGCTAAAATGTTAGACGGTTAAGATGATAGACGCCGATACAGAAAGATAATATTATCACAGAAATATAAAAGTTCTATAGTCAAGAGATATTATACAATTATTATTTATACATAAAAAGTGTTATAATAATAAAGGCAGTGTTATATTAGACGTTTATGATAGAGTTATCGAGTAAATGATACATAATAACAAGTTAGACAAACATAAATTAGGTAAATCACATCGTTCCAGGCGGATTACAGTTATGATATACAAATACGACCATATTACGAAAGGCAAATTACGCACACACCAATGAGTTTGTTAACTAATGATACACATAAACCAGGTTACGATTTAAAGCCCATTTCGCCGCGTTATTCGCGAGATTAGTACACAACAATCAAAGCAAAATTAGTGGTTAAAAAGTAAAGCATGAAAATCAACATAACGTTTGAACCAATCACCGATTCGTAACAAAATGCGTTTCGGACATTCACAAACAGAATGGGACGGGACAGGATCGGACGAGCGTGGAGCGGACGGAACAAAAACAAAACAAAATATATATTAGTAACGAATGAATCGAGTGGGATGAAACTCACCCGCCGAGCTTTGCTCTGATATTTTAGTGCCTTCTTTGTGTCTTGTGTCGCAGTTTGCACATAGTCAACGGCGTGCTCAACATGATACTCAATGCGGTCAATCATCTCGCCCTGTGTTTATAGGAGCCACGTTATTTATTGTTCTACTTTCTACATTACTCCAGCGTTCAAATCTGACGCGGACGGCGTTAAACTTGTAATTGGACATGCGCCCTGAACTTTGGATTATTTTATAGTTCAATATCAATCAAATAGCAAACTAAATCTACCACTGCTGAACATAGGGTATCTCGTCATCATTGGTTCCTTCCCTAGAAAATGCGGAATTACGTTTCGTCATTATAGTATAATAATTCAAGACCGAACCATACTGCCTATGTAGCTGTCTTGTATATCTGAAAGCTACCTGATCCATGGCTTGATCAAATATTTCTACTCGTTGCGCCGGCGTAAATTCCTAAAAGACTACAATCCAGTTAGGCTCTACAGAGGCCAACAAGACGATAACAGGGAGGTTATTTGTAGTCACCTATAAAAAGAGTCTATAGTGAGTCTATAGTAAAAAAAAACATCGCCCGGAACTTCTTTCTTCGGGCTTTTTTCTTCTTTTTGTCTTGGATTATTAAGAAATTATTCATTTTACAGAAGGAAAATATTAAGACGATTTATGGGGGAAAACAAGGTTTTAAGTAGTTATAATTATTATAATTGTTTCCTTTTTCATAACTCGTTTTACTTTGTGCACTGTCAACACAAAATTTTGTGTACAAAGGTTCGCTGGCATAGAATGCTCTTTAGCGTTAATGTTTCCTTTGTACATCCATATTAAATGGATGTGCAACAAAGTATTTCCTTATCTCAGTGTAACCGCCGTGTAGTAAGTGTCTAACTCGAAGGAAAGGTGTATATTTCCGCATGTATTTTAAAAAGATAGTATGAATATATGACCTGGCTTTCGACGAGCATCGCCATGTCCATGAACATGTCATGGAGCTCGCGGATCGACGTCTCCAGCTTGATGATGTCGGCGTGCCGCGCCTCTATGTCGGCCAGCGTCTGCTTCGCTTGCTGAGTCTCCATTATAATCTGGAAGTTACGATGAGGTCATTAAGAATATGATATAGCATTACTGTTTATTTTGACTGGTTAGGTTAGTTGGTAGTAGCTGTGCTTTCGGCGTTGCAGGCAGTGTGGCCTGCCGGTCTAATGGCTTTCTCAGTCTCTGATCCTGAGTGATTGAATTGTGGCAGGCAGAATTGAAAAGTGCAAAATAAGCAATAAAGTGCTAAGTTTTTTAATAGGTACATTGACAAAAATGAAATAAATTCTTCATTGGCGGAGTAGAGGCGAGTGTAAGACCCATTGTAGTTTTGCTGTATAAACCTTATAATCTTCTTTTCGTGTAACCAACTCTAATGCTGAAGTTTTCAATCCGCCCGAAGGTCTTGCCTATGACATATCGATTAGAATTCGAGACCGACATTTTACTGTGCTCTCCGAACGGATGTCAATAAAAGGTCACCCATCCGAATTCTAACTTAGATGAGTCTGAAAATTGTTGAGCTTAGGTAGATGTCTGTAAAGACTAGGCACGCTTCGCCACGAGCGCTTCTAATCTTATGACGATAAACTAAAATTCAGACAATATAACGTCGTTTAACTGACCGAACGGGCCCGCCCTTTACCTCATTTATACGATTCGTTTGTTTATTGCATTTTTATTTAGCACAATTTAATCAAGCCCCTTTCCATCTGGGTGCAATTAGAAAGAGTTACGTCATTGTCTACTGTCTACTACATTTTGTCTGTTTATTTTTCACGCTTATTTGGAATGGGCTTTTGTTCAATTAAGTCGAAATATTTTTTGTCAGTATGCTGTTCGTGAATTTGTTATTAATGTCGTGGATGTGGCGTATTCATTCATTAAACCCCGACTAAAAAGTGACAAGTGCTTGCTTAAATCTTGTATGTTCAGTTTAGAGACAAATTTACAATGCAATACACAATTTACAAGTAAAGTAAAACTGGCAGCCTTAGTTTGGCGGCTGTTTATCAGTCTGTAGTCCTGTGGTCAATGTTGATATATAAAAGATGGTTTTTTATTCTGAGCCATATATGGTTTATTATTATATGTTGGAAATCTGTGGAAAAGAATACAGAGCTGATAACCCTGCGAACAAAGTTATCTGCTCTGAATTATTTTTAAAGTGATTTTTATGATGCTGATAAAAACGTTATTCGTCACTTCTAACGAACACAATTTCAATGTTACACGCGATGTTAACTAACATTTATTAAAATGCTGAAATATCTTTGTTTTAAGGACCGATTCCAGGTGGGCGCGTGTGGGTAGAGGAACTCGTGGGAAAACACATGCCGGCTCTTTCACCTGCTAAAACCCACGCTGTG
Organism: Aplocera efformata; assembly: GCA_921293045.1. Taxonomy (NCBI): domain Eukaryota; kingdom Metazoa; phylum Arthropoda; class Insecta; order Lepidoptera; family Geometridae; genus Aplocera; species Aplocera efformata. The sequence goes on from OV121042.1 coordinate 10,142,730, forward strand.
GCCCTTGTGGTTATACATACGTAAAGGTACATAAATGGAACACTATACACTGATTGTGGCTTCACTACAGAATATTACCGAAATACATACCGTGTGTGAGTTTAAAAATTATGTAATTTATTCAAAAAATTCAAAATTAAACTACACCTTAAAGTGACCAAAAAAAATCGTCAATATCGTAGTACTTTTTCCATTGATACATAGACCACGGTTCCCCGGATGAAAATCTTAAATTATCATTTCATTTAAAACATGAACGAATCACTTTTAAAGTACTTTAAAATCTATAAGATCAATCTTGATAGTGGTGAATTGACTGTAATCGCTTTATAAGCCACCGATAGCAGGAATTTTAGTAAGTTATGACTAGCCTATAAAGTATTGAGATTCCATATTTTATTACCGTTCGATGTTATTATTGGTCACAGCTATAAATATATTTACGACGGCCATCATTATAAAAGATCACATTTGTAGATATGCTGAAACATTCATTTCAGATAAATATGTATCACATGCCCATGGTCCATACAGGAAAAACGGTTCCTTTGTTTCGAATTTCATTACCGTTCGCTAAACAAACAATGAAGGATAAAATTATGAGAATAGGTGGAATACCACCAATAAGCAATTACTTCGAAAAACAAAGGAAAATCCCTACTATAATTACAAATGAAAAATAGTATTGTTCTTTTTTTATTTTATTACATTTTTTCTATAGTTTGTCGCTTGAACACTGGGATACAAGCTTTATGCAAAGAATCTGTATGAAAAATTCTTCAAGAATCATCAGAGATAAATTGTTGGTAAAATCTTGTAGTATATGGTACAAGATTATATCTAATATTAGTATCCCTTTGTTTCGTATATTGCAATATTATAATTGATTATAATGGATTGATTTAAAAACACTAATAAATTAGTTTCAGCATACTAGTCTCGTATTCTATCAGCCCCAAATTTTAAATCCGCCTTAATATTAAATATTAAAAGTAAAATCGGAGAGGACATATTTACCCTAACAACATTAACAAAATCTGCAATATTCAATTCGGTTTAAAAGAATAGAATGAAATTAAAAGCTTCTTTCTTTACATTACGTTACGTTCTTTCTTTCTTTACACCAGCTAAAAATAAAGTGATGTAATCATTGTCGGGGTACTAAACGTCAACTCACCCCCTGAGTGAACACGGCCGAGTTCCCCTGCTCCAACATCTCCTCAAGTTCGTCGTCGGTGGTGGCGCGGCCGGTGATCTCCAACTGCCTCTGTATCCTGCTTTTGCACCGATCCCTGTAGTCGGTCTGCGTGCGGTTGTACTCAGTCATCACTTCGACGAACTTGCGCGACAGCGTCGAGTGCTGAGTCTTTCTTATTCTCAGATCCGCAGACGATTTATTCGAATGCTCCTCCTGCTCGATGTTTTGCTCTATGTCTGTGGAATATTTAAGAGAGATGCTACATTTTTTGCGCATCGAACGTTATATAATCTCTTACATTGCTAGAGCCGTGCAATGATTTGCAAGCTTGTGGCATCACATAACGATCTTCATTGGACTCGCACAGAAATTTTCTTAACTTCTATGCTGGCTCAAAGCAGGAAAGTTAGGAAGTACTGGTAGAAGTATGGGCAGAAATAAAAAACAAAGTAATAAAACTTACGTTTTAATTTGCCTCGAACTTTGTTAGCCGTTTTCTTGACGTCAGCCATGAGATCTTCGAGTTCATGCTTCGTTTCTGAAAGTATAAACGAATAGACCATTAGAAGTTATTCATTCATTCTCGAGTGATAAAGAATTCAATAGGGTTCTAATTATGATATGAATTCCTGAATAATGTATCACCCACACAATGAAGACGCGAGTCCTATCTCTATCGTGCGTGTGGGCGCTCTAATTGTCTGCCTATTGTAATCCAATTTGCCATAACGATAGCGCTAAATTTGCTCTCAATGTGCCAGCGGTTTTCGGTTAAAATTTCAATTAATATTCGGGGGCTATTCATGAATTATCTACGCATTTTAAGCATAGAAGAGAAATCATTCCCTGATAAGTATAATTTCTCCGGCGGAGCAAGCCTTACAAACAACCTATGAATAACTTAATGCAATCGCGTCTATAGCCAAAGTTCGATCGTTATGAATCGGCATCCAACCTCCCACTCCACCATTTGAAACTTGGTGTACAAACTATACGAAGTTGCAGGAGAGTAATCGCCTCTGTAACGGTCCAAAATGTTTCCATGTAACAGGATTGTTAACTGAGCAATATAATTAGCAGCTCAGTTAGCTGGGCAAGTGAACCCTTCTTACGTAACACAATATAGTGATAATTTATGGGAACATCAACTCTGATTTGGTCCATCGAATTCACTTTTGCTTGTGGACAAGACTATTAAGAAAGATCTAAAAATCCAACTTGATGTTTGATGATTCAAAGCGATGACAGTAAATACTTTGCCAGCCGCACAAATATTGTGAGAAGATAATTATATCATTAGTTTTCAAAGGATACTAAATATCATAAAATGATGTTCCTACCTAAAGTAGAAATTATGCATGTCACGTTACGTATTTTTTTCGCTTCATTCGCTTTTCAAGGCTTGTTTGTAGGATTTAATTAAAATCAGCTGGCAACGCTGGTCAAACAAGACAACTTCCCCAGAATGTTAATATGACATTTGAATTTCAGGCATTGCTACCGGTCCGCGGTCCGCCATATTAATAATGACAATAATGTCGTCCTTCGAATTATTTTACTTTAGATTCAACCTCAGATTCTACGAAAAAAAAAAAATGTTGAATTACATAAGATATACGTAATTTATGGCGTTTAAAACGGTTTGCCATAAGTGTACAGGGGTCTGGGTCCAGAGTTATTATATTTTTTAAACCATCTTCAGACTTCATTTTCTTTTTCCAAAGTAAAGGATTTTGGAATTGAATAGTGCTTCTATGGTGAAAACACGCTTAGTTTGAACGTCACGCGTAAAGTATTTTATAGTTTTATATAACCATCATAAGGGTCCTCGACTAGAATGGTGCCTTGTGGAGGAGATTGAAAACCGAGTAAGCACTTTGCAGATACTCGAAAAATGTGAGCAGCTTATGCCTCAAACGAATATATGTAACTAAGTAAAGCCAATTTCCATTTCAATGCTACGTTGTATGCTAATGTTGAAACTCCGTACATACAAGTTTGGAGCCGTATTTGCAATAAAATTAAAGGCACAAGTCTGCAACAGTTGTCGGCATTTTGGCTACAGAGACAATTAGTTCGCAGAAAATAGTGTCATACAGAAAAATCCCAGTTTATTGGTGACCATTCAATGCGCACAGTTCATACGTATCTCGCGGCAATCGGTTTAACCAAATCGCCGGGACAAACTATTTGCATAAACTATTTAGTGTGTGCATACGCAAAAGCGTGAATAAATTGGCAATAGCAGTGAAATGTTCAGGATTACGAGTACGTTCTCGACTCTTCGTGTTTAGTGTAAATAAAGATTAGATTGTATTGCAATATCACCGTTAATAATATACATACAATGGTCATATATCATATCTTTTTACGTATACTACAATACTTGTTTTATATCTCCTTGCCAAGTTGCTCATACAATCTTTCATCGCCCATTTTCCCCCCATTAAGTTTTAATTTCGCTACAAAAATAAGCGTTTTCTAAGGTCCCATCGATCCCTATACCAAAATTATCAAAATTGGTTCAGTAATTTTGTTTGTAACAGACGGAGTTAATTTCGCATTTATAATACTAGTTTGAAATGGTTTGGATTTGCATGCACGTGGGAAGCGAGCAACACGGAGCAATGTTGCTTGGGTCCAGGTTGACAAGATTCCATGTTAATTGCATAGAACAGTAATCAATACACTAATAGAGTTCCTTGAACTATTTGTTATTCTAAGGAGTAATGGCACATTATCTTAAACTTCAAATGGAAGCGTGTATCCCTGTCAAGTTTGTATTTCCGCTCGGTAAATAGAAGCCGTACAAGCTTCGATCGTTATGACAATAAACTAATCTGTGGTTAACGGTTGCGATCGTAGCGCGTAGACAGACCACTGTTGTTTCAGGCTTACTCCCCTGTGGGGTATACCAAAGCACACTGTTATACTTAATATGAATAATATACACGCTTGACTCCATTTATACGATTTTCGGGTCGTAGCCAGCGTTTCGTGACTTCACAAAGGATCACGAATTTACTTCCCCTTTTGTAAAAGTTTTGTAAAGTATCAATGAAGAAAATTTTTTACCGCAAAAAGTCAGAACACTTAATAACAATTTTCTTTCTTTTTAAATTCATTCCCATGAAAAAACGGGTTCCATAATTAGCCAGTGCCTATTATGTTAAATTATACGCTTAAGTGACAGTATCTTCACTCTATATTCTTCAAAATTTTAGTAGCTATTCCGCAAAAAAATCTCCAATATCCCCTTCATTTTAGTCGGGGTTAAGAAGAAATCCTATTTCTTGATTCTCCGATTCATGTTAAATTTGATCCCGCCTATTCAGTTGCGTCAAAGATGTTTTAATGGATTTCATTGATTTTCGCTTTCTCGCCGCTTAAGGCTGCCGCTAATGCCAAGGAATATAGGTAGGATTTAAATTATTAACTGGTCCATGTGATTTTGTCATCCAGACTTGCATAGTAAGATGCTCAATTGCGGTTAAGCGCGATTTATGACAAATCATCATCAGTCCTTAAAATAAACTGTGGGCTATATATTAATATGTTATTTTTTTTAATACGCAAATTTTATTTTCGGGCTAAGCGCGCTTCTGACAACGATTTTGTAAACCGCCGTTGGTCACAATTATTCGTAACACAATCCAACTGTTGAACCTTGGAGAGTGCGAGATCCGACCAACGGCATTGTTTGGATGTTTGTGTTGTTTGTTTTTTTCTTTGACTAAGACTACAGAACTGATTTGCCTGAAATTTTCAACACAAATAGATGATGACCTGGCCTAATACATAAACATTTCTATAGTATCATAGCCGGCACATCAGATGTTAGTAAACGAATGTAAGTATCTTCCCAACTTCCTTTCTACCCAAACCTTCTTCCTATTCGTTTCTCTTTCATGAGATTGCATTATAAATTTATAATATAATGAACACCATAAAAAATACCTCTGAATTCAAACTCAATTTTTTTTCTATCTCTATGATTTAGTTTCACGGGTCAATTCCAGATTTATCGTTTCATGAATGTAGTTCATTTGAACCTATTTCACGTAAAGAATATGCAATGTTATAAAATATGCATGACGTTTATTGTCAAAGGAATACCTCGAAGACAACACGCTTTCAACCTAAAAAGCTTTTGAGCTACGCGTATCATAACTCGTTCGGGGAGTATGCTAGAATGTAACTGTCGGGTTTAAAAAGACTTTCGAAATAAATAGAAGCATGGCATACTAGCTAGCTTTTATAATACTAAACCTAACCCAACAAAAATAGTCTTTATGATGGATGAGGGACTCGTAGTGGCAGATTACCATGGCGCCAGTAAGGCGCCCTTTGCTATCAGTATGGAGAACCCAACACATCGATCTCTCTAAAATCACAGTGAGTCACACAACTTTTCATCAGAAACACAAAACTGATTGAGAAGGAATCTTTGAAAGATTCTATACACTAATACAATAAAGCTGAAGAGTTCGTTTGTTTGAATGCGTTAATCTCTGGCACTACCAGTCGGATTTGAACAAATCGTTTTGTACATGATAGCCACATTCAGATGATGATAAATTTCAGTTCAGTTAAGTTATACGCTGTTGAAACCGCGGGGCACAACTAGTAGTTATTAAAATCGCATATTTTCAATCTTCGAAATATACATATCCTATTAGAATTTGATGACATAAAGTATCGTAAGCTAACTAATAATAACCGTAGAAAAGACTATAAAAGGTTAAGTAGGCACCTATAGCAAGTTTGTTCGATATTAACGCCGACATCGATGGCTTATTCGAGCCTATTTAGGTCGGGTCAACGGCTAATCGTGACTACTCTGTCGCTCCTGCTGAGAGTCCGCTGGTACTTCAGGCACCTATAAAGACGCCGAGACTCCAGATTATAACAAACGTATCTATACTACGACTAGGGGCTCGATTTTTTTTATATTTATTACAGCACTGTGTCCCTGGGGAAAATGTCAGATATCATATTGGAGCGCGGCTCGATACAACACCTGGCATACTGAGCACCTTATTTTTGTGTACGCACAAAGTTCAGGAGATTTATATGGTAATTATTAACATTTATTTTTGCTTCATAAAGTAGGAAAAACATCTTGGATATTAGAAACGTGTAATAAAGACGATTATTGGAGCCCTTCTTTTAGATAACATAGAATGCGTCATCCTAGATGTTCACCCTTATGCTAAACTCCCTGTTGTACCACGAGACAATGTCAATACTTTTCGATGCACTGAAATAAAACACAATTTTCAACATGTTTTACAAAGTTTCACCAGACGTCAATAATTATGGAAACGATGATTAATTAAATAATTATTAGGAGTACAAATAAGTTTCCGCCGTTTTTTAACACAAATTAAATATTTATTGTAGAAGAACGGTAATATAAATTTAATCAAAATATTGCCCATCACTTGCAACCACTTTTTCCCATCTCTCAGGCAGCATTCGAATCCCACGTCTGAAGAACTCCTTGTCTTTTGAGGTTATCCACGAATCAACCCAATTTTTGGTATCCTCATAAGATGTGAACCGCTGCGCCGTCAGAGCATGTGCTACGGACCGGAACAGGTGATAATCGGACGGTGCAATGTCTGGTGAATACGGCGGGTGGGGTAACACTTCCCAATCAAGTGTTTCCAAGTACTTTTTCACGGGAGCCGCAACATGTGGACGAGCATTGTCATGCAGAAGAATAATTTTTTCGTGTCTAGAATAGTATTGAGGGCGTTTTTCCTTCAGAGCTCGGCTCAATCTCATCAATTGTGTTCGATAGAGGGCTCCAGTAATTGTTTCGCTCGGATTAAGCAACTCATAATACACTACACCTAGCTGATCCCACCAAATACACAGCATAAGTTTTTTTCCGTGAATATTCGGTTTTGCTGTTGATGTTGACGCGTGGCAAGGTAATCCCCATGATTTTCTTCTTTTTGGATTGTCATAATTTATCCACTTCTCATCACCAGTTATGATACGATGTAAAAAACCCTTTTTTTATGTCTAGCTAGCAGCATTTCACTTAAGCATAATCGGCGTTCAATATCTCTCGGCTTTAATTCGTACGGAACCCAATTTCCTTGTTTATGAATCATTCCTAATGATTTTAAACGATGTGAGACTGCTTGCTGAGTGACTTCTAATGTTAGAGCAAGTTCTTTTTGTGTTTGAGATGAATCTTCCTCCAATAATTCCTCCAATTCTGCATCCTCGTAAATTTTTGGCCTTCCACTGCGATCTTTGTCTTCTACGTCGAAATCACCATTTTTAAACTTTTGAAACCACTCTCGACACGTTCTCTCACTCAAAGCAACCTCACCATATGCTTCTACGAGCAATCGATGCGCCTCAGCAGCAGATTTCTTTAAATTAAAGAAGTAAACTAATATTTCCCGTAAATGACGCTTACTTGGCTCAAATTTTGACATTTTCAACTTATAAAAATTATATTTTACCAATATAAAATCAATGATATTAATAGGTTATGTTGTTCTTGAATGTCCAAACTATTTTTTAAGCCGGTTATCATCTGCGAAAGCTAACCGAAACTCCGTGCCGCGCCATCTACAATAAAACGGCGGAATCTTATTTGTACTCCTAATACCAATTTCATATCCGACGAATTAAGGTCCGTGAAAAATAAGGACTTAGCAACTTTGCACTGAAATAAAAAAATAATAGTCCTCGAGCAATATTGTATGTTAGTCTGTAAGGTATTTATTATATGGGCCTGTTTTTAGTATTTATACAAAAAATGTAAGAAGCCTGAAATAAAGATTTATTATTAATATTCTATGTTCACATATATTTTAATTTTTGTAATAGTTTTAAACATTATCACGGATCCCTCAAATATGAAATTGGCCAGAAAAATGGTCTGTGATTCAATATGTCTATTCTGAATCAGTCCTAAGTGTGATGCATGTAGGTAAAAATCCGGCGTGTCCGGATTTGGAATGGTGAAACGGGTGCGAAAAATTAGGGTATGCGAACCAGGCGTCGGCCAACATAAACACTTTCTGCACCTCCGAAGGCTTGGTAAACCTGTGAAGGGTGAGATCGCAAGACGCCCAAAAACAAAACTTTCTTTGTACCGTTGAAGACAGTTCGTACAGTATTACCTAAAGTATTGCTTTCAACTGTTCGTACAGTATTACCTAAAGTATTGCTTTCAATCGATGAGTTCTTAATATTGTTACTAACTACGGTGGCACCAGACTGTTTTACTTAAAACTTGTGTTCAATCAATACATCTGACGAGATAAGTTTAACGAATTATCTTATTCTAATAAAAGGCAGACAGTGAACGCCCCCGTTATTAATACCCCCATGTCTCAAATGCCACAAGTTTGCCCTTCGATAATGTGGGGGTGTTCCGAAATCAACATAGACCGGCCCACGCCTTACCAACGCTGAAGCAATAAATAATCATGAATGAACATACAGTAAATACGAGATAAACATATTTTTAAGCAAACTCTAGAACTAGAACTTATGAGTTCGCGCAATTACGAATTTAGACTTCACAAAAATAATGTTATACAATATATAATATTTGTTATAATAAGTTTAGTGAGTAGTCTTTGCGAATAGGGGCTTATTTCCTTTGCTCTTGACGACCTATATACTGTTATTGGTCAGTTTATCAAATGGGAATCGAGGTCGTCCCGCCACCGGTGACGTCGGGGGGTCTGCCACGACGTCGCTAGGCGCCGTTTTGTGGAATTTGAGTGGCTTGGTCGATGATTATTTTAGTATATAGCTCGTGGTTAGGAAATCTTACATTTCGAATACAATTTACAATACTTTTAACACTTAACTTGGAAGTACTATATTCGAGATTTATTAGGTTTCATAAACAAAACACTTTAATTAAAGAATAGTAATCCACTAGGATTTACTGTGTGTTATCATCCCCGTCTCGGGCGACGCGCGCAATGAGGTGCGACTTGAGTCTCCTCATGCTTCGGCCGGGGTCGACCTGAGTCGTATTGCTGTTGTTATGGGCAGCGGTAACCACTAAAAATCAGGTCACTTTGGTCACTTTCAGGTAGTAAAACGAAACACAGACACAAACAGACAAGATCCTTGAACGACCTTTATCTTATCAAACTTTATGCTCATCACCACATCATATTCTACTATTTATCCCTAAAAAGTTAGATATTAAACTTTTATGATGGCGAACCCGGGTAACTAGTAAATTAATATGTACAAGTGTACACTATGTGTGTGTGTGTGTTTTAAATCCACCTAAGAGCGTACCGTAAGAGTTAATACAAATAGCGTTCACTTACTTTCGTCTGATTGCGGCGCTGATAAGATGGCACTGTGTTTTTTCTTGACCTCCTCGACATTCGCCTGGATCTTGTCTATCATTTCTCGTATCTCCTCCACCTATAAAAGAAAAAACCCGCATAAGGAGGATTCAATTAGGGGCAGCGGTAGAACTTGTGGAAAGTTTGTTTGTGGAAAGAAGTTGTAGTGAAGTATTGCTATCAAGCCAAGCAGCGGCACTCGCGTTGCGTTGCGGGTGAAATTACACGAAAACATGACGTAACATCTCCGCCTCAAAGTAACGAGCAGGAAGTAACCAGAATCGTATTGATGGTATTTAAAGGCGGCGGCGGCCACTTAACATCCGTCACTTTAGCCGTATAAAAATACAATTAACTGACCCCGGTATCTGAAAGGTCGATACTAAATTATTGATGTAATTAACATTCGAATGATTCTAATCTCATGCAATCCGCGCTCGGGTAAATTTGAATGTCGAACAAACAGCGTTTTTGGCGGTAAGCAAATTTCGTAAATTCAAGCTTTCAGAAACTGGGTGGAGAAATCTTTAATGGAATATCTGTGTCGTTCGCACGGACCGGTCATATTTCAGCACTCCGGGTTAATTACTTATCAGGCTGGTAGTTTTTACGATGCAGTTCACCGTTTATCTTTGTATCGAGGCAGGCGTCCCTCGTCGGAGGCTTGGCGGCGGCGGAGACGGTTGGCAACTGGCCAGCTCTACTAAACACGAAGACCTACTCCAAGACTGCTGGTGCGTGCTTCTCTATGTATATTTCATATCGGTTTTGGCTTCGTAAAACTATTACGCAGATTATGTAGGTTGCCTACTGTCTGATGTATAGTATATATAGTGATGTAGTGTATAGTGTACCTACACAATCTGCATTGCAATCTGCAGTTTGTAATTATGTAAAAGATGTGGCTCCGTGTTTTAAACTTAGATTGTCTAGTTTTAAATCAAATAGTATTCCTCATGTTAATCAAAGGCTTATTTATACCAGTACTCAAGAAGATTTTCTTGGTAGCTGTTAAAATGTGCTGTCATTACATTACAGTTGGTAAGAAATATTAATACAGTAGAACCTCGGTAATCTAGCCCCTGTCTAATTCGGCCCGATGTAATCCAACTTGCGTATAAAATACATCAAATACATTTATTACGGCAAATCTTCGTCAAATGCATACATATAAAACATCACTTCTGTTCGTGTATTGTAATTTTTGCTCGATTGTATCAGTTTCACTGTGAATATGATAGCGGGTGTTTCTACTGCATTACTGTCGCAATGTAGAACGCTTACCTGCTACCTAATTGACGTATTAATATATAATCGGTCAGATTACAAGGTACTACTTTTAAAAGACGTTGGGTACTACAATATTCTGTAGCAGTACTCTGTAGTCCCGACCAATTAGTTTATCCAACACCGCCTTGCTCAAAGCTAGTCGGATTACTGAGGTTCTACTGTAATTACAATATAAATATTCATAAAATGCCATTTAGACCCAAACTAACATAGCTTGTCGTATACAGAACAAACATCTGCGTTTGTCACACAAATGTTCACCCTGGTTGGGAATCGAACACATGACCTACAGCGCAGAAGGTAGAGCTATTAACAACTGACCTGTGTGGCAAAATGATAGTAATTTTATTATATAAACGCACAATTTTATATTTGAGTCATCAGAAGAAATTTTGAAAGTACTGCCGCCTTAAAACCACCCTCCGGTGCATATTTACTTATAATAAATAAATGCAATTTGGAAGCACAAGCAAATGAAAATAAACCACCAGTAGCTTAAGGAGTTAAATTTTATTTCATATCTGGACTTGTGGCTTGGGGTGGCCAGCGTAACCGCCCCTTTCAGGCTCACTTCACGTTAAATTTAGTTTAAAGGGATCACTGGCAGAACTCCAACCGCAGAACAAATGTTGCTTGTTGAGCCAACTGGTGAATCAACTAAGATATTTACGTAATTAGCCTTCATTTAAACACACACGTTATCTCGCAGTTTAATGGAAATCCCAACTATTCTCAAGATTATAAGCATGCAATACGGCCATTTATGAAGCCAGCTGATTCCATCCCAGATATGGTATTACGATTCTGACGTAGAAACCAACATTGATTTGCATTTTATACTTTTTTCTTGGTCGGTTCTAAACGCTATGTAACCAAGAACTACTGTAGGCAAACATTCGAGATCTTTCTTAAATTTGCAAAATTTCCACCACTTGCAGCACTGATTTAAAAATCAAATGAATCGGTTTCAATACTTTCGTCTCTTATTTTCCCCATTTACGATTGGATTTTCCTCATGAAATTTTTATAGGCCACCACGGAGGTGCCTTTATTAAATACTTGTATTTATCAAATACTGGACAGATTAAAAAAAATACCAACTTCAATTCTTTCATCCCTTAGGCATCCTTCTTTCATACCCTACAATTTTACATGCAATTTCGTCATATTTTTTAACTACCAAATTATTTTGATTTAACTATTGAACCAATTTTAATAACAATTAATCTGAAAGAATATACTAGCAAATAAAAACAAAACCAAATCGGTTGTTTAATTATGGAGACCTGAAGTAAATTAATACATAGTTTTATCTAACGGATACCGTAAAGTCTAGATCTTTATTAAAAAGAAACTAATTTATTAACAATAGAGAGAGTCTTTACGTTCTAAGTCACATGTATCCACATCCTTTATTATATGAAATACAATTGAAAATGATTTTCATAGTAGAAATTATATTTGTACGTTTATATAATCGGATTGGATCAGTCTAATGAATAGGTATATTTATATCTAAATAACGTCGATTATGTAAGCCCGATGTTTCAAATTGTTTTTCTGTTATACATTGTCGGGTCTATTTTCGGCAGAGCTTATTATGTTGGAAGTTTAGTTCAATTTATTCTTGGCTATTCTAGTCTAATCAGGCAAACTGTTATGGAGATTGAAGTTCAGGGACAGATGAGGATCGATACCACGAGGGTACACCTCAACACTTCAGTGGTGACTTGACAATTAATCAGATTACCTCACTCAGATTAACTCTTATCACTGGACTAACGCTCGATAACCGATTGGTTGCAAATGTAATAAGAAGGCTAGATCTCGTAGGTATATATATATATATATTTTTAAAGATTCGTTTCCAAATAATTAATGATTTATTTAAAGTACAAGATTTTTGACTTTGTAACCACATTGTATACCATAATCTACAAGACAAAAACAACAGGAGACTATTGTGATCTAGTAGCGTCAATGCATGCGACAATGAAATTCCTCCATTAGGAGTTTCCTGATTGTTATTTCCCATGAAGGATCGGACCGATGAGCTTTACAAATTAAAAATGTAAGTGCGCCTTTTTGACAACTTTGGACGTTGTCAAAACGGCGAGGGATAATAAAATAAGAAGACATTTTTTATGTAACATCAACCGTTCTCGAATACTTTTCGTTTGTAATAAAACTCATTCGCCATCGGTTGTCGATATATAGTAGGTCAGCGTCTCTGTAACAGGCGTATTTGAGGCCGATACGAATCAGAGCCTATCAAATAATCAATCAAAACAAAAACATTTTAAAGAAATAAAGAGACAGTCAAAAAAAACTTCATAAACGATTCGTTATATTTCTTTTTTGGAATAGCTGTGTTTTGTCCGTTAGTCATTACACAAGACTAATAAGTTGCCGTGTTTTAATAAGTCTTAGAAACGGGAGCTTGATATTTATAATCGACTTTAAAAATGAGGAGGTTCTTTGTTCAACTGTATGTATTTTTTGTGTGTTCGAATGGTTTATGTAATTTTAGTCCCGAATTTTGGCCTAAGAAAATAATTTATTCCTTTTTATAAGTATAAAGGATATAAGGATAAAGTATTATGAGGATAAAGTATTTATCCTTTTGGCCTACGAAAAGTATTTATTCATCCCGCATGATAATATTTGTTCATATTCATCCCGCATAGTAAAATTATTGTAAGTACAGTTAACGACATAAGTGTAATTTATCACCACAACCAGAACTGTGGTCATCAATCGGTATAGGCTGAAGACTAAGAAGTATGTTCTACTACATAGCACTTGCCTGATAGTGATGATCACTAGGTACTAGTATTATTATTAACTTTACATAATTATTAAACTCAAAGCTCTCTTGTGGAGCTGAAAAGTAGGACGAAATAAGAATTTTTAAAATAATATTATGGGCCGAATACGGCATACAATGCGGGACGAAAGTAATTTTTTTTCATATGGGCCGGACTTCCTCGGGACGAATATGACATAATCCGTTCGAATTCCACTCCTTGGGCGAAATATTAGGGATGAAAGTGTTGAAGTCGGTTTATTCTATTTTTTTGATTGATATGAAAGATAAAATCACTGATCTCCATATATATTGGATATGCTGCTGAAACCATACTATGACCGATAAATTATGTTTCAGTTTGAAGCATGACATGATTGAGCGTAATAAACTGTGTCTTGAACTAATATTGTCAATATAATGTTTGTATTTTCAATGAATCGGCGAATTAAATAAAGCAAATTTTAATTCCTCGAGCACTTGTACTATACTTGTGACCAATCTGTTTACGGCGCCAAAATGTAACATCCATCATTTAGGCACTAACATAAAATGACAGATGCCTATCCAGATCAGTGATATGTTAACTATGTTAACTGTCATGTGGTTCGTACCGACTAATACTGATTACGCAACGACAAACGACTCCTGTAATTTTTGACATTTTCATTCGCTATTTGCGTCCGATCTAGGCACTTTATTTTAATTCTAAAAGCTGTTTCATGACTTTTAATTTATAAAATTTCCGCAAATAACCTTTTTTGTAACAATAGCTAAGTTTCGAAGAAATAAATTATCTTGTCCGTTTACAATTTCGTTGGCACAGTTTGTTATTTTTGTATACCAATTAAGCGATTATATCTATTTTGTTTTAAATAAACTATAGAAAATTGCTATAATTTTAGAGCGGTCATCAACCCATACACGTTACCTTAATTGAGAACTTAGGCTTAATATCGATGAATTCAGGAGATATACATTTTTTCAATAAATATAAATATCGGGAGACAACAAAACTCACAAATCATGGTAAATATCTCGGTGACTCGAAAAAATAAGACTTCAACAGATATCACATGTCTTCCAATATTTTGGTTCTTGGACATGTCGGTTTCCATATGATGTTTTCTTTCACCATTAAGAATATTATTCATCTTCATCATCATCAGCATATACTAGTCTATTGTTGGGTATAGGCAATTTTTATCCATAATTGTGCATATAATGCTGCACCTCTGTTTCTGAAACGATCTTCATATTGAAAGACGGCGTTTATACCCCTAGGCCACCAGGTTCTCTGATCAACAACTTAATAAAAAACCAAAAACGCTTAAAGATATTGAGATATATTAAAAAAAATAGTTATCAATCAATGTCAAGGAATAATAAATAAGTTAAACACAACTGACGCTATAGAGATGAAACATGAGAAATTATCAGGAAATTTTTAACAAGTTTGCAAATAGCAATGAAATGAGTTGCTAACGAAGCGCCCACAGTTTTTTCAGCGTAATTAAGTAAAGCGATGAAGCTAATGAACGTTGGTAAAATAGCCCAGATTACCACTACCTTAACGATTGTTTTCTAGATGTTCCCGATGCCAGAACATGGCTACTAACGCTTGTTGAAATAGAATTTGTTGTTACCAACACAAACCCAATTCGCATGAATATATCCGCGTTGGGTCTTAAGTAGTTTCAGTTTCTTCTTCATTAATTCTTTTGCCAGGCTTCACAGATTTATTCCCACTTAATTTGTGAATGTAGAACTACACAAATGACTCCACGTAAGTTACTCTTTTGGAGTCGTCAATGAAGTCAAAGGTTTACTGCAAACTACGAATAAATATAAACATTTAACTAATCAATTGTAGCGATACTGGAATAAGGCCGATTCAAACATGTTATGCAAATTATGGGTTTGATGTCAACCCATAATTTTCTTCTTCTTCTTATTTTTGGCCTTTTGTGTGATTTATGCCACACAAATTCTACCCAAAATTTTGCTTCAATCATTTATTTTGATAACCATAACTATCACACGCTTGCCTATGCTCCTCAATTCATAATCAGTTGTCACTGATTATAATAAAATCCTGCCAAATTGTCGGAATGACAACATTATGTCTGTTGCGTAATTGACACATAATCTCACGATTTATTATCAAGGAGTGGTAACTTTTATATTGCTGCTACTAAATATGTATAGGCGCGCTGGGGATGGTATTAGGTACATAACTCGACAGCTTCGAAGGCAGGGGTGTCTATACCTTAGACAAAATCTTCGAGTCCCTGTCAGATATAACAGCGGCATAGCAATTTATTAAGTTGCCATAATTTTAATGACGGAACTTGGTCAGGGTTGATGGGGGATTTTTAATTAATATTTATTCGTGTTAAAGATAATAATCCTATAATAATATTCCAGGTCCGTCCTAATTCAACAACTGTATGCGAATTTTAAGGTTTTACAATTAATTCAAGATTTTAGACAAAATACTATTGTAGTTTAATTAATTACATTACATGATTTATTTTTTCATTTGCTTAGTCACATAATGCAATATATTTCCCACAGCTTTCCTTCGGATTTAAATAGCGGATACTCGCCACAAGGAGGCCTTCATGCGGCTTAGAAACGTCGATACCAGAGTCGCCTACTTCACGAAAGAAGAAACCCAGATACAAAATCTATAGTAGCATGGATGGCAAGCAATTAGTAAAATTGTCGCCGTTGTGAGCTGGAAGAAATGCGATTGTGTGCTAGATTGTCTATTCGTGGCATATATCGCCTACTCACACACAATAACATGTAAATGAAATGCACGATTATGATGAATACTGGGCACAGCCTGAATATTTATGACAGACGTGAGATGTGCTCTGGGTTTAATGAAAACGCATGTGTGATTCCAGTCACGGATGGAAACTGGAGAAAGGCCGTATTTTTTGTTGTTATTTAGGGCAGGATTGATGGAGTGAGGACGTTTTCGGGTGTTTTGGAGTGCTCTATGGCAGGGTGTTAATGGTCTGGAGAATGTCATCAAGTGAAGTATGACTCGCGCACAGACATTACTATGGTGTAAGAAAAAGTTGTAAAGAAAGATTCTTCTATCTTTTTAAAACTTACATTGGTTTTATTGATTTCATAAAAAATAACTAGACTATAATCGAAGATTAGCATTTCATTAGTTTCTTTTACTACCGCAGGAATTTTTTCACAAGAAGGTTTGGGTTTGACATTGAATTTGATAGAAATTATATCCCAGATATTTACCTTACATTGTTCTTCAGATCAACAGGACATTTCCCAGTACACGAAATTATTAAAAAGTGATGCTATCAAATTTTCCTGATGTTAGCAATATGCCAACATAGTTGTTCGGAACTTTACACAATAAATTACAGCAGGTGCTGTATTGTACACGAATATGCATTATACTCCTTGTATATTGCGTAACGTGAGAGTTTGCGGGTTACTATACATCTGTGTCTGTGAGCAATTAGCTTCTATGCTGACCCACTAAAGCTACAGAACACTGCGTATACATTATTCACGACTTCTTTGGTTAATCAACTTCGTGCATAAATTAATTCAAAGGTTTCGCAGCGGTCTACACTTTATAGAAAAACAGAGAAATGTTGAAAGAACAAAAGCTTCGACTGTTAATAGGCAAATAGCCGACACAATAAAGCAGTTGTTGCGTAAAACTTGCTCAACACCGACACAAATACGAACAGACGAGATTTATACGCCCAACTTATAGCAGTTACAGATTCTTCATGGAGGAAACTTTAAAGTCGTTTGCCGATGCCATCTTCATAAAACTTTATCGGAGTTTTTATGACAATGAAAAAAAGATGTACTTTATTCCGTTCAGGGCTCGCCTCATAAACCAAGAAAAGAAACATTCGAAGTAAATGGACTAGAACATATCAAGTTTTTAACAAAATGTTTCATAGATTTAGAATTTATAAAATAAAGAAAGATAAGGTACGAACGAAGGATAAATTTATTTTGACCCACTATAAAAAAGTGGTGTTATAAAATTGTTGTGTGTGTCTGTGTGTGACATTGTTATCCCAAACCGGGGTTTTTATATTTTCGTTAATGAACTTGTGTTCTATTGACCTGTTCAAGTGACATCTACCAAGTGGGCATCCGTGGTAGATCAAAGCCCATTCACTCTCGCCTGTCAACAATAGGCAGTGGGAAACATTAGAGGCTGATACGGACGGCCATGTAGGAGTCGAAGAGGTCGCAAAGATCTGCTATAATCAGACTACAGACGTTATTATGTTGTACGATATACGTCGTAGGGATTTTTTTGATTATTTCTGTAATCCGTCATCTATAAAACATTTTTCTACTGAGGAATTTAAAGAATCATTATTCGAAGTCACAATCGTGACCTTAGATTTTATTATGGTTTTACCTTATCACTTGATATTATTTACACATGAATAGACGTTTGGATTGAAATTGAAGCAAGGTTAGCTGTGCCCATTTAAATATCCACAATTTCTCCACAACCTCGAGCACCCAGGGGGTTCAGCAGGCACCCCCCTCCTACCCAGCAAAAAATCAAACATAACTTTTAGGCCTGCAAAGGTTATAGAATTAGTTTACGGTCGTCGGAGCCAAAGGCCGGAACCGACCGAGCCTGTCCAATTACTGGATGCCCGGAGACCCGGACGTCTCCTCGGGAGATCTGTTTAAGCAAGTCTATGACGGATGATACTGGAAGGAAAGGCTATTTATAATATACGAGATTGTCAGGGTATCTGTGAACTAAAATATAACTACTTAGTCGTCATAATTGGAGATTATTTTAGAAAGGAAAATAAAGCATCAAGATTGCTTGCTCTTGCTTGTGTACCTGTATCACAGTAGTGGCAATATCTTATTTTAGGGCTTATTTTTGCATGATTGGCCCCAAATATAACATGTTAAGGCGTGAGCTATAAATACTTTGTAGCTCACAAAGTATGTTACTTATAAAGGAAGACTATAAATACTTTGTGCCTCACCGTATTCCAGCGTCTTTGAAGCTTTGAAAAGTAAAACCTTAAAATACTCTTGTATTTATAGCAAGATAGAAGAATTCTACGAAATTAGCTTAAGGTTCGCTTGCGAAGTTAGTTTCGTATTCTATATTCAAATATATTTTCAAATATACAAGTCTTTGAGTTTTATATTTTTAGATCCTTGAATAGGATCTGGGTAGTTGGATATTAAATTGTTGTACCTTGCAATTTCTAGACACCACAGAGTACTGAGAACAAGAAAAATTGTATTAAGCCGGAGGGCGCTCCAATTAATCATTTGAACGATCATTGGTTTTGTAACCTGTATTGTACTCTTGGACGGGGATTCTCTGATTTTCATGGGTATGCTGCTATGAAAATGTAGGTGAAGTAAATCTTTTGACTGTTGTTGTCGTGTTGATATAGGGGTCTTATCAATTAAGTATTAACGATTATGGATGAACCACTAACATATGTAAATCTGATAACTAGGGCATTACAGTTTGGCGCTAGCTTATGCAAAAATAGGACCGTCTAAGAACATTAAAAGTTGCATTAGATATAATACACGCACGTGTCTTGTTTGGTAAGATATACATTGCAATCAAGAGCAGAATAGATACTAGTCTATGTATAGTCATGTGAGCAAATTAACGGAAACGAACATCAGGTGCTACGATGCAAGCAGCATATCGAGCCAGCGGGCCGGTATTTCCGCTATCACTCCGGGACGCGCTATCTGACGATATTCCTAACATGGTTCAGTGGATACCCAATAGAGGCCTACTGGGCTTCATTTGGATTTATTTTCTCAAAGTCGCGATTCAACTGTTTTTCTTGAGGAAACTTGGCTTACCGTGTTAAACCAAGCTGTCTATTTATGTTGAGTGGGGTTCGTGGAACTTGAAAGTTTATCGAAGCTAATCTAAGCTCCCCGAGAAAAGAACATTAAGCAAATAAACATTTGTACTGAGATGTAATTACGCCATGCTGAGGTCACGAGTGACTCAGGCCATTGCGAAAGAGGATACCGAGACAAGAATGATTTAAGTTGTCTAGATGTATTCGCTATGTGTTATTTAATCTGTGTTATCGCTCAAAAAATCTAAGTGTTTTAAGGATTCTATTTCTAGAGCTCTCGGCATAATAAAATTAAAATGGCTGTACCCAGTTCTGTCATTGACATCCCACGATAGGGTTTCCGATGATAGGAACCAGGTTTTCATATTATTTTAACTGTCCACATCCATCTCTATCCAACCAATTTGAATTTTAATATAAAATACTAGTGGCTAGGCTAATATTTCTTCGCTATTCTGTAATAACTGTTAGGCAGTGCTTTTAAGAAGATTTTGAATTGATATGGTACATCTGTTTTTGAGTACTTACCTCGCTGAAGAACTCGTCCATGAAGCCTCCTTCGACGGCGACGTTGACGTCATCGGGCCCAACGTCGTCATCGTCGCTTTGCGCCTACAAAAAGAAAAGAATTCATCAGCTGTGAAAATGACAACGCTAATCATTTTATCATGTAACATGTTTAATATCAGATAGCGCGCTGGCGTGAAATTATGTTCATGAAACAATTTTATAAGCGAATGAATAGCTAATGAGTTTTCACCCAAATTGGGCGCTTTCATAATTCGTAGTGCAGCGAACCACCATCGGTCGGCACACGTAAAGCAAAATAGAATCCACTTAGTTGAGGCAAGCTAGCCATTATTCAATTTATTCGGATCCGCGACGCGGTTCGCGTATCCACAAAGGACAACCCTAAAGAACGGAAAATTTTAAGAATATAAAAATAATTTGAGAAGATACACATATACTTTATAATTTTTCTTCTTGTGCTATGTTGGTTTATCATTTTTACGTAAGAGTTGTAATCTTAACTATCATTATAAATGCGAATGTGAGTTGGTTTATAACGCCTTCACACCTAATTACTCAACCGGTCATTATGAAAATATGGGTTCATATCGATAAAAAAAAAATAGTTTTGTTATAACGTGTTGGTTTATGAAAAGGATGCAATGGGCATTTTGTTTTTGACTGTATCATCGAGTGCCTACACTGAAATGATTCTCTTATTTGACGCACCGAAGTTTTAAAGTGTGGCATCTGTACATGTGTTCATCCTCATTTTTGTATTCGGCTAATCTCTGCGTTGCGTTGGTTACTCATGATATCGTTTATATTTGAGTCATCAACATATTTACCAACAATAGGATATAAATGTGAGCTATCCTATCTTTCAAGTTGGATCAAACTGCACACGGTGTACAAATTTGATTAAAATCGGTTAAGTAGTTTAGGAGTTCATCGCGAACAAACATCGTGACACGTAATTTATATATATTAAGATTATTTTAAATGTCTTTTTTTACTACACTGTTAATTTTGGTAGGTAAGTCCATTTTGTTTTGTTTTTTTAATGTTAATTTGCCGTACCTAGAATATTTAGCACTCATACAAACAGGAAGATAATTAAATACGGTTGGCCCAAAAATTAGTAATAAAAATTGCATGAATTCAATGCAAAGTGTCCAATTGATTCGTCAATTTTGTAATTCATTCCGTATCGCATGCTGCCCAAAGTTAACATCAGGGTTAATTCAGGTCATGACAAGGGCCCACCGTCAAAATATAATCTGTGGGGGAGTTGTAACAATAGCTTCCATTAGCTGACCCAATTATGGGAGTTTTCGCAGCTAAGCGATATCGGAAGCATCGTGTCAGGTGTTGTTAAGACAGGTCTATTCGATTAAAATACCGCAAATCCGATACAATTACATGTAGTGTTAAGCACGCGGTCGCTGTGATTAGTCACTGAGTATCAAATTGCCCTAGTAGGGATTAGTCATCAAATCAACACATCGTGAGCTAGACGGGAACTGATTCACTTATTTAACGAACGAATCAATGCGGATACCCGATTCTGGGCTGTCACCTGCGGGAATAGAATAACAAGTAGGTGACCTTTGTTGCAGAATTTATTTATTCAATTCCAGCTATACGTATCAAATTACGAAAAAATACATACAGAAATATGTATTGTATTGACTTAACTGGCCTCGTACCTCAGTTGGTAGTACCTCTGCCTTCTGCGTTTGTGTGAAAAAATGTCACACAAACGCAGAAGGGTTGTTCTGTGTCTGGGTGTCCATATGTAGTACTCTATCAGTTACCTAGTTTCCATTGTACAAGCTATGCTTAGTTTGAGGGTATTAGTCCATGAATATTTATTTGTTGGTTTTGCTCGTGTTAAGATAATGTTATTAAAAAAATATGTTATTAATGAAACATAAATTGATTTCGAAATTCCAGACCACGCCCTATAAAACACGCCACACAAAATTTTACCTCTTATACAACGACAAAGGATAGGAGTATATACCGATAACAAACGTAAAAGGCAATATCGAAACACATTTATTGAATAAAAGGCATGGACGTTTGCTAGGGACATTCGACATCCAAATCATGAAAACCCTTTAATAATTTATTGACAGGACACAGGGGGCCGGATGAAACGATGTAAATATGTAACCCTCAAACATTTTACTTCCAGAATCACAGATTATCATCGTGCCAGAACCAATGAGTGTTTTTTTTATGAATTAACTAAATTAACGATCGTGGATTGAAATTGTGAGTCCTGTCATTTATGTAAATTGAAATTTTAATTAAAATTGTACCTGCATTACTACTTGTGCGAGTAGGTTTAGAATTTTTCGCAACAACAAACATAAAAAAGGGAATGTGAACGTAATGCGCAAACACAGTTTTCATCTTAGGAAATACGTTGCTAGCACAAGAAATATTGGGGTGAGCTTATAAATATACTCGTATACCTCAAAAGAAATCCTGCAGTTTATAGCCGTTGCGAAGTTTGGTGATGCTACTATGGTCTGTTATGATTTATGAATATGCTCATGAGGTCAAAAGAACAAGAAAAGAAAAGAGGTCAGAAAAACCCAGCGAGTAATCAATACACTCCGGCCATTTCAGAAATACATGTGTCTAGAAAGGGAAAAACACCATATGCTTGATGTTCTTTCTTAGAAAAATAATTGCAGATAAAATTTTAACGTCACGTTTAGCAACTAAAGTATAGCGTTACGCTATCGCCCTCTACTACGTCATTTTCATACTAGGCATTTCGGCCAACCTACACTATAGGTCACCGAGACCAGGTGAATCATAGAGAATATTATTATCTATGTTAATATTATAATACTATACAATGTACACAGATAATATAAATAGGAAAAGACGCTCCAGCTCTACTAAGCTGTAGCTTACCTGATAACACAATTTAGTGGCTAACTGTGACCAAACTAAGTTAGATCACGATGTGGTATGCACTACCTAACTCCTAATGGAAGTGCCGGTCCGATCCCCTCAGCGAGATCATTTATAATTCATCAAAGCTGGCAGACCTGTATCAACTTGCATTTGGCTTGTAAGTATCTAAGCCTGCAGATATAACATGACCTTAGTCAAAGCCGCCACTCCGACACAGATAAAAGCTCACCGGATTGCCATAAGTCACCTCACGGGGGATCTAATTCTATGTGACAGTTTTATCTCTGCTGGCGCAAAACAGTATAACATAAAGTGGAATAAAATGGGATGATGGAGCAAATACGACTTGGTCGACTTGGTTGGTTGGTTGAGACGGCTTCTTGGCTTAGTTGGTAGTAGCCCTGCCTTCGAAGCGAGGGGTCCCGGGTTCGATTCCCGGCCGGGGCACACTTTGTGCGGTGAGCATGAAGTTTGTTCTCGGGTCTTGGGTGTTTGTCTTGTGTTTCTGTGTTCGTCCATGCCATCTGCGACACAGGGAATTCTAGTGCAGAGGTATGAGTGTGTTAACGTTGTTTTTTTTTGTTGTTTTTTTTTGTCCGTACCAGCCTCTAATGTTCCCACTGCAGGGACACCGGCCTACTCTCGATAATTCAGAGTGAATGGGCTTTGATCTACCACAGGAGCCCAATCCGGATTGGTTGATGTCACATGTCTTCGAATTTATGGTTCTAAGACATGCCGGTTTCCTCACGATGTTTTCCGTCACCGTTTCGAGAACGTGGTATTGCTAACATAAGTGAAAAAACTCATTGGTGCACGTATGGGTTTGAACCAGCGACCTTCGGATTGAAAGTCGGCGTTTATGCCTATGTAATACGACTTGGTATTCAATGATAATTTACATACGCCATATTTAACCAGTTTACCCGAGATCGCGACACATGAAACTGCGTCAAAATATCGGGAGTCAACTCAGAAATTATCCTGTTATATTGAACAATAATTTACAGTATTACCACATCGCCTGGAACCAAATTGATAATTATAATCAATAAAAGCTAGGTGTTGTGTATTTCTTATAAGAGCTATAACTTTATATTTCTGTGGAACCTTATTTTGACGTAGATGTCACCGTTTAGTCACCGTTCGCTGATAAAGTTGCTGAGAAGAGCATTTTTTCCGACTTGTTTCACTATCAAACCAAAAAGGTTTTAATCGAATACCTTATTATAGGACTCAGGGATAATGAGGCTTTCTACATTTTACCCCTTTGTAATTAAAATGGATAGCAGATAGTATATTAATGCCTCCACAATTATAAACTAAGTCACGAGTAATAGGGTAAGGGCATTTCGTCATCGTAACGGTGTTTCGGTACTTTTAAGATCCATATTTTTCAGGCACATTTGTTATTTAAAATACTAGTGATTGGTCAACATCAGCAGAGAAATTCCAGCGAGGGCATTTCCATAAATCAACGTACACAGCAATAGCCGGGTAGTTAATCAAGCCGGCACATGGAAACTATTTGATGCCGTGGAGTAGAGGCAGCAAATTGGAACTCACGTCACGTATTTCAATCGAACCAGATCTGATAACATCAGTCGTGTTGGCTTCCCGACGTAGGTTCCCTGTCGCGTAGTAAGGGAATTTCTTCTTGAATTTTGACTAGTTCAGAAAACTTTTATCATTTTTAAGGTAAAAATTAAATATAACTATATTTAGACTAAAACTTTGGAAAGATAATAGGTTTTTTCTTTATGGCGTTAAAAACTTATGCACTATGAATGAGGCGCTCCGTCACAATAATCGTTTTAGAATCTAAATTAATAGCATTATGTAAAATTTGGAACGTAGCAATAACAAATTCTTCGAGCCTATCCTACGAAGAACCCTTGTCATTTTTCTCACACAGACGTTTGTATTAGTGTCGCATGCAATCGATACTGGCTGGCTAACTTTCGAGAGTTCCAACGCCGTTTCGCTTCCGTCGTGAATCCCTAAAATATAAAAGTTTAACGAGTTAATTGTGTCAATTAATTTATAATTTGTCGGGTTTTAATTAAACAAGCGAAAAGCCACGAAGGCATCCGGCTCTGGTCGCGAAGCCTGGGTAGGTAGGAAGACCTTTTAAGTCCTTTACGTGTGTTTCAATTATATCGAACGAGCGACGCGGCGATTCCTGAATAATAAGTCGGCCGCCTTTAGAATTGATGTGACCGACCCGAGCTGATTTACAAAGTCTGGCAACATTTAAGGATTACTTAATGAGTCTTTCGTGCTCTATTATTAACTTACGCGAGTTATTAGGCGGGTTTATTTTCGTCGTTCACTCGGCTGAGACCGTCGTACGATAATGAAATTTGAAGTAGAGGATTTATTGGTGTTACGCAACGAACAATGTGCGTCGTTCACCTTCGCGCAAATCCTTTCTTTTAGCTCTGGGGAACCGTTATATAAAAATGATCCGACCAGGAAGAATTCTAAATTCAGTTCAAGGTTATAAGCTGGCCAACTGAGTTGAGATTTGTCTGACACGAATATTGGAATATTCCTTTTTAACAAATCAGCTGGAAAAAGGTTTCGTTTAACAATGTATATTCCGACAAAAAATCGAGATCTTGGCTTCAATATTTTTATCCCCTATTTTTCAGCCTTAGGGATGGTTTATTTTTCTTTAAATTTATAAGATGACCTTCAAGGTAAATCGATTTCGAATCGGAATCGAAGGCATCGCGTCTCTAAATAACAATCAGACGAATTGAAAAGTAGGGGGATTCCTTTATTTAAATCTGTTAAGATCATTATTTCTATTATTGGATTTAAAAAAAAAAATTATATCACGACAAAAAAAAACGGTGCGTATTGTAAAATTGTACAGTAAAATAAAATATTTTTCCTTACCAAGCAAGTCATGAAATCGTCCATCGTGCATTCGGTAAGAATAGAAAGAAGATATGGATTAAAACGTGTGATATTGTTTTGCAGAGAATATCATGCCATAACTACATTCGTCTCAGTGACACTAAAAACGGTACATTACCTCCGTTAAAAATAATAGTACATTGGTACTAATAGCAACAACAAAACAAACAGTGTAGCGTAACTAAACGGTGACAATCGACGGGATAAGCGGAACCGACTACCACAAAAGGAACAACGCAAAATTGCACAAAGCAATAGCTTTGCGACCTTTTCCTTGTAAGCACCATCCAAAAAGTTGCGCTATTATTAAAGGCGCCAAAGAAATTTAGATGAAAAAGAAGGAAAAGAAACACTTTGTAAATCGCCAACATTTTGTGACAAAGACGGTGCAGTAATGATCATAGGAACAAAGAAAGTAGTAAAACAATATCATACAATGTGCGATAGCGACTCCACCGACACTATTGGGTGGAGTCGCGATGCGGATTACTGAGATCTGGGTCAAATCAAGCCGGCTTCCATCCCTAAATCTCAGCACATAATTACTGGATCGGGGAAGCGTGGCGACCGGTGACCGGCAAGTCATCGGACCGGATAGCTATTCAACACTTAAAACTTTTTGACCCGCCCTATTTGTGACCTCTTGAATCAATCTTGTACTATAACGAAGCGCTTTTAATTTTAAAAATAGCTGTACAATCAATATTTTGAGATTCGCTTGATAGCCCTTGGACAAAAACCCTCCGTTAGCGTTTCTATGGTACTAAGTACTTGTGTATAATATGAAACTTACTACTTGTGTATAATATCAAAAAAATATGAAAGCAAATTGTTTAAATTTCAGCATTTCAGTTATTTTTAATTAGTATTCGGGGTAAGCTACCGAAATGTTATAACTGAACCAGAAAGGCAATAATGAGTTTATGTAAATGAACGATTTATTTTCAGCGAACAAGGTCACCGGCCGACCGTTTCACCTGTCGGTATGAAAAGTTAATTAAGGTTGGACGAGCTTTATCTCGAATATTTTCAGTGTAGCCAATGGTGGTTCGTACAAGTACAGAATGATATGAGAGAATATACACATGAGTTGCCAACATGGTAAATTCAGCGCCTCATAAATAGCGGGCCGGTTCACTTACACGTATAATATTATGTTATCTGTGAATTATCTAACTGGCCTCACAGCTCTGTTGAACTATGCCTTCTGCGCTGCAGGGCAAAGGTTCCATTCCCAGTTAGGTCAAACATATGTATGAGAAACATGGATATTATTGTGGCTAAGTTAAGAGTATCTGATAGTCTGGTTTTTATAGTACAATATATGCTTAGTTTGGAACATGGCGCTGTGTGAAATGTCCATGAATATTTATTTATTATTATTTACAAAGTGGTAAGGACCATTGAACGCTCTTTACGAAGCAGTTACTTAAATGAATACAAAGTTACGTGAAAGGATGCTCCACCACGGCAAATAAGTAACCTAGAAACCGTAGCACCACAAAAAAACTTGCGATTTAGATGGTTTCATGAAAGCTGAAAAGCGTGTATCGGATTATTTTTAGTTGTACTGCATACGACTTTTTCAGTGTAGTTTCAAACTAGGTGACACAGTTGTGCAGGGCGTTCGCGGCACGTATCAGGGGGTTGAAAATGTTTTAAAACTAAAATGTTACCGAAACCAGCCGGCATGGTTCACTGTTATTTTGATTTTATTAACAAAGTAATGTTTGATTTTTAATTGTCTTCAAAAAACGGTGGAGGTTTACAATTCTGTTGTATGTTTTTTGATGGTTTTAAGTTTGTTTTATAGGGTGTACCTATGAGCGGTATAGAAATTTCATGGCATTGTTTTCGCTCTTCGCCTCTTTCATAACATAATTTTCGTACTATCATCACTTATTTTCGCCCCTAGGGGTGCCTAAGGACGACAATAAGTGATGAGAGTATTGAATTCGATTTTTTTTTATCAGACGCTTGTTACCTTATTTTTATTTTATTTTTTCATTTCATTTAATTATTTGTTTTAGATTGTTAAAAATTTCTTAACAGAATATCAAATCAGACGTGCTTTGTCAATGGACCTTTTGTACACGAAGCAATTATCAAACAATGGAAGTTCATTTTCTCAAAAACTTATTCAGAAAAAATACATGCAAAAATGTATAAGCTAATAAAAAAAGTTTGTTTTAACCTTGTTATCAATACTAAACTTAAAATAGACACATACCGATAATGATTAACAAGGGAAAGCAGGGATCGGCACGTTCAATATATGAAACTAAACTACTTTATCGTGTAAGCAGAGTCATACTAAAAGAAAATGTATTGATCTCGTAACGCAACCCTCAGGGTCGGTAATCTATGTTTTACGTTTTAAAGTTACGACCCAGACCGACGGTTTCGAGTAACAAATACCCAGTGCGAAGGCCGAAAAGCCTCTTTTTGCAGGAGGGGCGGCACGAAAATTCATGATAGCAATTATCTGCAGTAACTAAAACACGATTCTTCCCTTTTCTTTGCCTTAACAAAGTACTGTACTTAATGCCACCTGGGTGAACAAATAAATACCAATTGAACAATTAACAGCTGCGTAATTCCTCCCGAATCTGTTTCTCACACCTGCCTGATAACGGAAATATTGATTAAAACGAAAACTTATTCCATTATAGGTTTCCATTATTTCTCGAGCTTTTAAGCACATAATGATTACAAAGGACCAAATAACTGTTGGGTCATTTTGAATAATAGATGAATAAGGCGCTGAATTGGTTTTGTTAAGTTTGTATTATCAGAAATTATATCTATAATCGATTTGATTAATAATGTAATGGTATGGAACTATGGTTAATTTATTAGAAGGAGTTACAAGGCATATTAAGTTTTTTTTTATTTTCTTATTAAATTTACTTTGCCTTTTATACAGGCAATATTTTACCGAATGCGCATTGTATTGCTCGCACCCTTATTACGTGAAGTTAGAATATATATGTGAATGTAGGTAAATTCGACGGGACTCACACTTTCAAATCAGAACAATAATGACTGTGTGCTTTACTGCTAGGCTGCAGAATTTGCTATGTCACAGAGATAAAAGCTGTTGTTATGGACGGAGACATATAATTTTTTTATTATTATTATGGTGTTCATTATCTAGCATCCAGGTCAGTATTTTCTGTATTTGAAGCATTTTAGCTGTGGCAAAGTTGAGCGACCTTGTCTGCGCAAGCCGTTCTGATTAAATATGATTAAAAGAAAAGAACTATAATAAAACGTAATTTGAGTCTAACTCTTTCTAATAAAACGTTTCATAGAATATTTCCGAACTTTTAGTTTCAGGGATTTGTCCAATTACTGCGGCTAAACGACATGTTACAAGATGTTAATATCCCTGGCATTTTACCTAGGATTTTAAGACGTATTTAAATATTGTTGTTAACAATGTAGGCTTAAGAAAAACAGAAGTTTTATTATTCGGCGGTTTAACACTGCATTAGACACATTGCAATGCCAATGCTAGTGATAGTTGACCTATTTAATAAAACGCTGCAATCAAACGCGGTCGTTACACGTACACCTCAGTACACAGAGTTTAAAGGCCAATCGTAAAAAAACGAGGGGTTAACTTAACGGTGATGTCGGCAGTTTATTTACGATCCCCAAACTAAACTCCATTTCGCTAGGATTAGTCCCTACAGCCGTGGGGTATACGACTTAAGTAACCGCATTGTACTGTTACAATATTAGAAACATAGTTAACGTATTCACTGTAATGTAGGGCACCAATATTTTGTAAAGTTTATAAAACTGTGTTGCAAAGTATGGAACAGTTCGGTCGCTAGCGGTAGTCGCGTTAATCGCGTACAGCACAAGGTTTTGAATCAATATTTCATAAGCTCAGTTGTGTGTAGTGGGTTGATGTTAAAAAAATTCATCGCTAATGGATTGTGCTGCGCTAAAACACGTAATGCATAATGCTAGGCATCGTTCTGCATTATTCGAGCTCATGTCGGCGTAATAAAAACTTCGCTGGAGTGATGAACAGCGTCCAATAAAAATGCTGAGCTGAAATGCAAGCAGGCGTGAGAGCGACGACAATGCGTGTCACCGCGTAAGTATAGCGAGCATTGACGTTGCTCAGGGAAGCAAAGATAATTTACTCGCTATTATCCTAGAAAGAGGTTGATATCTCGAAACATTATCGACCACACTTATACTCTTTGAATAAGCACAGATCTAAAGTGACTGCCGATCAAACCACTTTGGATTTGTTATTATAAAACGGCTGACGTTCGTATCAACGGCTCATCAGCCGACTCATAAATTAAAGGTATTCTGCGATGTTACATTTCAGAGGAAAGCCTTACATAATGCCTTGTCATAATGTTAGATCATAATAAGAAAGGTCAACAGGCGGATTTCGCTATGAATGCACACAAAAAAAGGCATCACATCTATCTAAGCGTTTCGGGAAACTGTCATTCTGTGGTAGACTGGCGCGGTGGTAAGAACAGGGGCGATTGCGGACTTGCGACGTTACGTAACCACCCCTCTCCGCCCGGCGGCACTACCATTTATTCTGCGGCCAACCCCCCGCGCCTTGTCACTTCCCTAACCGCCCCGACCGTTTCGCTGTCCCGGCCATGTATTATTGCACTGCAAGTGATTTCGCACGTTTACCCCGTACTGATTGAACATATTATTGGCAGTCTGGTGTCGAATTCACTTATGGAAAACATTTATGTCCAATTTCATCAATCTTACGGTGTCGGAACTTGGGGAATGGAGGGCTAACTGTCAATCAGTTATTCCAGTGCCCATAATACTACATAATTAATTTATTGAATAATAATTGTCACGTTTTTATTATTTACTTAATGTGAAACAAGCTTTTTGGGCCGTCCAGTTGCTAGCGTCCGTCGGTGAATACCCTTTGAGTCCCTACGCGTACCCCCCGGATGGTGCTAAAGAAGCAACAAAAAGTAGCAGTGGAACTTGTGCCAAATTCGTACGGAGAAGAACTGCCTCCACACCTGGTAATCTGCCGCCAAGCGGCGGTAGCGGCACAAACACCAGTTTGTGTTTGCGTTATTTATAACTACAGAAAAATTACTGACATTTATCTTCTCTATTAACCTAGTTAGTCCGCTTTTCACCTAGTCAAATCAAATAAATTTTACTTATCACTTCGATTCAAGAAAATTTAACTAAAACATTAAAACATCTACATCTTACATCTAAATGAATTCTAAACAACCGTAATTTATTATTCAACTCTTGTGATTCGCGTTTCAACTTATTAACATCATCTGTGCGCATAATTGATAAGCGAATTTCCAAGGTATATACAAGAGAAACAAGAGGAAAACCCAAAGATAATAAGACTTACCGCCGTAAATAAGTAAGTAGATACGTCAAGAACCCAAGATATTGCGATATCTGAAATAGAATCCGCTGTTCTACCACCTGCGACAAATTAGTCAGGAGGGCCTGCTTGACTTTGGGTCCTGCTATTACTACATACTATATAATCTGTGCCTATACACGCACGAAAGGAATCTTCAAAACTCACTCGACCCTAATAACGGGTCGACTTTATGATGGTCCCAGAATCACTACCTATCAATATGATGCTATCGTATATTGGAACCCATATCGGACGGACAACAGATTTGTCAGTAATCCGGTACGATTTCTGAGGATTAAAAACGATTACAGACGTTTCTCGGGATTTATCAATATCATAAGGCTAACCTTATGTTATATTATTATTGTTATGTTATTGTTAGTACCTATACATAATGGTTTCAGTTTCAATTATTATGTTGTTGAATACTATAGGTAATCTTGAATTGAAAACGTGTCAAATCCGTGAACCAAGGACTTGCGTAGCAGTTTCCTATATTAAAGATACTAAAGAACATAATTATAGTTCGTTTTAAATTCCATAGTACACAGACCTGGCAGGATAATTTTGTTTGAATGCAGATTTACTTTCCTGCTTTTCTTGTTAGAAGCTTTATGGCATGTTGAAATGCTAACCTAAAGTTAATCTTTTGTCTTGAAATGCTTTGAAACAATATGACGCTCTTTAATTAGGCGAAAAAGGATGACCTCAAAGATTTCACGGCGATAATGTTTTGAAAAATAATACCAATTTGTGAAGTACTCAAAAAGTTTGAAAGTACGACGCCCTTCTCTAAGTTATCAGTGGAATATCTGAAGTCAAATGTCTAGTTCCCCTTGGGAATTACAATACTGAGGAGCATCGAGATAATTTGAGCGATAACAATGTAACAGGCGTGCCTTGTTTTCGCATTCAACCCGTGTTACAATGTCACGAATTTGCCTCCAGGATCCCGAGGGTGGAAACCTGTTTACACAAAATTACAGGGAGGTAACCGGCAGACAAACCTGTAATATTCAATTTCTGGGTGAAGTTATTGGACTACCTAACAGGACGACTAATTTAATTAATTCTGTTCTCTTCAAAATGGGTCTTCCAGAAGCATTAAGACACTCGGACATTAAAACTTCAGATAATGAAAACGCGCGTTCGCGATCGTTTGCGCGCAGTCATTGTGTGGGTCCAATTCGCTTGCATAGCACCCTCAGAATTCAGAATTTACATCTGCTCCCCGGCGCGAAAATTTACACATGTTACGCATCTCTTGCAAGACATACACTTCCTAATCAATACACCCCTATCAGTAAACTATGCAATTGATCCTTGGGCTTCGTCTTCGTCGTAGGGATACATACACAAACTTTGCGTGTGTATATACCTTTTTTCTTTATATATATATGTATACTTAACAGCCAAATACTGTTCCTGATATAGACGAAAGAGTCCTATCTACCCACAAGCAGGTTCTAACCTACAGGTAGGGAGAAGTGACTCTTACATTGGTTTATCTAACGAACTCAGAAATATATTACAGATATTGCATTTTATAAAATAGCTTAATATAGTTAGTAATTATTATTTTTTGTCGAATGTGTTACTGTATTATAATAATTAAGGTTTATATAGTTCAAATGTTTCACGGGATTATTGTTTTAGACAGTGTTGTTTACCTTGTTATAATTAAACTGATGATGTCACATTTGAAAAAATACTGATTTATTTTCCTCATTTTGCTTCCCGCAATTTCTGAGAGTGAATAATAGCATTAATTATATATACAATATTAATTAATGGTATTATTGCATTTAAAATCCTAAAGCGTTGGATTGGGAATGCACGTAATTGCATGGAAGTGCTATATTTTTGTATGAAAAAATTAACGGGACGATCTTAAAGCCCAACTGACGTTAAATGGTTACCACCGTCCACAAACAACAATAAAATTACTCGGGTCCTCCTCCACCGAACTCTGAGAAGATCCAAGTCTCAGCCGAGAATGTAACGTCTCATACGCCTGTTATTTCACCGAAATCCGCAACCTTCCACAGAAACACACCAACGCAAGTGTACCACTGCTTGGCGGTGGATTACCAATCGGATATGGTCTTTAGACCAACTTAGCACAAATTCCCTTTGGGTGTTTTATTTTAAATTGACCCCCAAAATAGATATGCATGAACTCACGACTCTCTCTCTAAAGTATATTACCCGAGTCTGTTAGTTATCGCTCAGTTACTGTTTTTATATAAATTCGCCCATAAAATAAACATCATCATTAACCCGTTCACTACGAAATTAGATGTTTGAATGGATTCTATTTTTGGCGGTACCTATGCTATACGATTCCGCGCCCGTAAAACTGCGTGAGTACAACTAGTAGAAAATGGATCGTTTCATTGTAACAAATAAGTTGCTATAGTTGCACAACATGGTTAGGGAAAGTTTAATGGCTCGGTCCTGAACCACCTCAATGGAAGCACTAGTTTTACTTATTTTCAGGAAACCTCTTTGTCCCTGAACAACAACAAATTCAAACCACATTTACATCGAGCAGTTTCGTGCGCAGCCATAGTTACTGCATAAATACTAATTTCAAGCGAACTTTTGCAATTCACTGTGGAACAGACAAAATTAAAATACTTTTCAATAGTCTCGGTTTGAATCCGAAGTGAAATCATATTAGATCTGAGCTTTTAACGTTTAGTATTGTAATAACTAGCAACCCGCCCTGGCTTCGCATGGGTAATGTTGTATCAGCCTGTTACGTCGAGCAATGGGCAAAATAAACTGATGTTCACCCTACTTGGAGTCATTAAAAATTATATATATAAAAAATAATAATTGATTATTGTTCAATGTACAGCGTTTCATCGTCGGAACAAGTGTCAATTGTAATCTCAAGTGTCTCAATTTTGTAAGACGCATTGTATAGATTTATACTTGCATTTGCTTTAGGTTATCTTACCAAGCTTCTTATCAAAAACAATGCATTAACTATTTATGTTTCTAAACAGCAAACGTATAGGGTCTAATATAAACGTGATAATTCCATAAATTCACATCGTAGTTCTCAAAATGCTGATGTTGAGAGAATTTCATCTAATAAACTGATTAATAAATTATAAACTTTTATCAGTTTATTTTTGTATTTACGGGGTTTGATGTATAAAATAATAACGAAATCACGCGATAATTGAGTAAAAAACAATGTTCTCTCCAACTTTGTGATTATAAACTGTCAAACAAAATACAGCGATAGAATTATTTTATGATCTCTTGTTATTTTGGTAATTTATCGCACGCGGCCAATACATAGAAAATTGCGTAAAATACACGCTTACGCAACACATATTATAAAAAGTTATATAGATCCTTAGGGGTAAAAAGGGCGGAAACCCCACAGTAGCAACTTTACAGCAGAAATTAAGTAACGTAACTCAATCAAAGTTATGGCTCTAACTTTTTTTATATTGATCAAGAATAAAAACACGGTTGTTTTTCAATAAAATTTTAAACCAAGGAACTCAATACTTTGTAATACGAAATACTTACTTTATAATAAGAAAGTAAGGGTGCCTTTATGATCCAAAAAAATTAATCAAGCTACGCAATATTTTGTTAAAAAGAGGAATCTCTAAAACTCCAGTAAAATTATTTTTTGGTAATATTTGCATTTCAAAGAGACAGGTCGTTATGCTTGATATGAAAGCACGAAAACTTCTAAAAAAATATTGCATAGAGTAGTAAAGCTGAAAAAATTACAAAATTACCGAATAGTTCTACACTACAAATGTAAGTATTGTATTATATCTTTGGACATATAAAGGACATGTTTCTTTTATTATATCTGCTTACAAACAGTCTGTGATAAGATAATTTACGAATATTTACTCGTATGGAGTGAGGAACATGTGATCTCATGAATTTTGTTTTCATATTTCTATGTTAACATTCGAGTAAAATATTGAAATTTCGCGGCAGTGAAGCACTTTAATGGGTATGCTGTACCCGAATATATATATGATAATAATTTAATTTGAATATATTGTCATATTATATTTACTAGTCGCTCTACTTTGGCTATTAGTTGCATAGTATTATATTAAGCATGTTGCTCAATATGATAAGCACACAATCTTTCGTTTCTATTGAGTGCAGAATCTGAACAATTGAAAAAAATTACATTATAATATTTTAAAAGATAATAATGGACTTATTATTTCCAACCCACGACGCAGAGAATCGTATTGTGAGGAAAGTACTATGTATTTTTTAATAGATTTTTTTTTATTGATTTCTCCTTGACGTTAAAAGCAAACTATTTTCTCCGATTTGAATGCATAAATGCATTTATTAAATAGTAGTACCCACGATACGTCACGTTTTAACATTACGTTAACAAAAGCTGGACCAGGAACCAAGACAAATAATCATTTAATAGTCATACACCTCTGAGTAAATATTAATAAATAAAACCAAAAACGTTAACACACCTGAACTAGGATTCCTTATTTCGCAAAACACATTTTCTACAAATAAGAAAATATATAAAAACAGAAGAGATTGCCCCTGTATTATATTTAGTATGCTCCACAACTCTAGTCCAATTGTGACTGAAGAAAAATTGTTTGTTTACACCAAATCCCGAGTAGTTTCTCTCCTTCCAGTTTTTTCATATATGAAAATGATTTCGAAATCTTAATAAATACAGTTATGAACAGGGAATTTTATATTAAAGCATGAATAAGGTAAATCGGGTAGGTAGATATTAGATATATTTTATAAAAAAGATCAATGTGTCAAAAAAACTTGTGCCGTAACAGCCCCTTATGTTCTCACTGCAGGAACACTAGCCTACTCTCGACAAGTGATAGTGCATGTGTATGTGTCTTTGATATACCAAAGGAGCCCAATCCTGTGTCTTGATGGTGACATACCGATCTTCTCATGATGTTTCCCTTCACCGTTTTGAGAACCGTGGTATAGGAAAAGTCATAAGTGTACATCTGGATTTCAACCAGTATCATTATTAGGAGTACAAATAAGATTCCGCCGTTTTATTGTAGATGGCGCGGCACGGAGTTTCGGTTAGCTTTCGCAGATGATAACCGGCTTAAAAAATAGTTTGGACATTCAAGAACAACATAACCTATTAATATCATTGATTTTATATTGGTAAAATATAATTTTTATAAGTTGAAAATGTCAAAATTTGAGCCAAGTAAGCGTCATTTGCGGGAAATATTAGTTTACTTCTTTAATTTAAAGAAATCTGCTGCTGAGGCGCATCGATTGCTCGTAGAAGCATATGGTGAGGTTGCTTTGAGTGAGAGAACGTGTCGAGAGTGGTTTCAAAAGTTTAAAAATGGTGATTTCGACGTAGAAGACAAAGATCGCAGTGGAAGGCCAAAAATTTACGAGGATGCAGAATTGGAGGAATTATTGGAGGAAGATTCATCTCAAACACAAAAAGAACTTGCTCTAACATTAGAAGTCACTCAGCAAGCAGTCTCACATCGTTTAAAATCATTAGGAATGATTCATAAACAAGGAAATTGGGTTCCGTACGAATTAAAGCCGAGAGATATTGAACGCCGATTATGCTTAAGTGAAATGCTGCTAGCTAGACATAAAAAAGGGTTTTTTACATCGTATCATAACTGGTGATGAGAAGTGGATACATTATGACAATCCAAAAAGAAGAAAATCATGGGGATTACCT
Organism: Aplocera efformata; assembly: GCA_921293045.1. Lineage (NCBI taxonomy): Eukaryota > Metazoa > Arthropoda > Insecta > Lepidoptera > Geometridae > Aplocera > Aplocera efformata. The sequence continues at coordinate 10,179,761 of OV121042.1, forward strand.
GGCCACGCGTCAACATCAACAGCAAAACCGAATATTCACGGAAAAAAACTTATGCTGTGTATTTGGTGGGATCAGCTAGGTGTAGTGTATTATGAGTTGCTTAATCCGAGCGAAACAATTACTGGAGCCCTCTATCGAACACAATTGATGAGATTGAGCCGAGCTCTGAAGGAAAAACGCCCTCAATACTATTCTAGACACAAAAAAAATTATTCTTCTGCATGACAATGCTCGTCCACATGTTGCGGCTCCCGTGAAAAAGTACTTGGAAACACTTGATTGGGAAGTGTTACCCCACCCGCCGTATTCACCAGACATTGCACCGTCCGATTATCACCTGTTCCGGTCCGTAGCACATGCTCTGACGGCGCAGCGGTTCACATCTTATGAGGATACCAAAAATTGGGTTGATTCGTGGATAACCTCAAAAGACAAGGAGTTCTTCAGACGTGGCATTCGAATGCTGCCTGAGAGATGGGAAAAAGTGGTTGCAAGTGATGGGCAATATTTTGAATAAATTTATATTACCGTTCTTGTACAATAAATATTTAATGTGTTAAAAACGGCGGAAACTTATTTGTACTCCTAATATATTTATTGGTTAATATTACAGTTTAGATGATTTCGACTTCAGATGGGAAATTTAGATCAAATTGATCAAATTTCAAAAATAAAAGCTTAAAACGATCGATATAATAGCAATAACGAGTTATGTTTGTATCGTATCTTGTACGGTACGTTTGACTGTTCTGATCAGTGAGAGCACACATCAAATTTCGCCCCGGGAAAGTGCCATTGCTTGCGTCAAACCCCGCACGTACTGCCGCGCACCAAAACTCACCCATCTGTCGCGCCCACCAATATTTCAATGCGCTTGTCAAAACGGCCTAAGACATAATATATCTTCGCAGCAAACATAGAAATATAAGAAATATTTGTCATGGCAATATTGTACTATAGCTAAAATGTTATATACGCAACAAATTGATTGGTTACCAAAGCTTTTTTCTTTGGTAACCAATCTCCAGTAATCTGTTAATAGATTATAGGACAGGAACATCTCTTTATATTCAAAGGAGATGCATTTGACATTCCTCATATTTACTTACATGGTACACTTAGAAACATAACGAACTATATATATTAAACGGTCATTAATAATGTAGCACCGTGATAGCAGACAGATGCGGATAATTGGGACAATATTGATTTTCGAACATTGAGCATGAAGGACCGAACGTAAACAATATACAATAGCCACTTTAAATTTAATTTAAACGTGTCATTAGCTGGCTAGGCTGACTGAGCACGGGTCGGCACGGCTCTCGAAGCAGGCTCTTTGATTTAAAGTCGAACCTTGCCTCTGCTGCCATGTTGAGGTAACGAAAACGGCAGTTCGCGCCCGAGCGACATTAGCTTAATTTCCCGAAGACAACGGCCTCCGCAAATTGGCACGTGAGCTATGATGATGATGGTGCGTTATCACTGTTCAGTCGGTCTAGACCGGGCTATTTACGAGCTCAGCGTATTGAAAATAGTCAACTGCGTGTTCTAATGTACTTTTTAAAATTTAAACTTTTTATATTTTTAAATGTGCGCATATGTTGAACTCTTTCTTTCAAATCTGACAGAGCGCAACGAGACGAGATTGGCCTCTGAGAGTCTTACATTTTAATGTTTAGCGAAAAATTAACAATGTAATGAGTAATAAGAGAGTCAATAGCTTCCCCTGAATAATTCTAAAACAACACGTCTATTTTTGATGGGACCTGATAATGTCCAACAGGCCATGTTAAATGATCGACGATTAATGCCCCAGGCAATAGAGTAAACATTCAAGAAGAATGGTTTCAAAACGAACGCAAGTTTTTTCAAAAGCTGATGGAATTTTGAATGAAGCATCCACTCAAAAAATGTATTTCCGAGTGCAGCATCAATAACATTTAAAAGGAATGGAACGAAATTCAAAGCCTGCCTTTCCAATTAACGAATATAAAATTGAACAACCTACTTCGTCATTCATAAAATACATGTAAGTGATGCTGGCATGGTATATATTTATGTATTTTAGATTATATAGGTAAGTACAATATTAATCTATTATGATTTTATATAGATGCACCAATGCCCCTTCTCATTTCTAATACTTCTTGTCTATACAAAGGTTGTCTGTAAGAAATCTCTTTATAGCGATAAGACCGCCCATTGTGTCACCTTTTTATTAGTTAAGAATCCTATTTTTAAGCTATTATTATCTTTATTTGGTGTGCATTAAAGTGTCATCTATCTATCTATGAGTATCACTTATCCATAAATATATGAAATCTATACAAATAAATAAAATAAATTAAGTGTATATCTCAATTTTAAAACCATCATGGTTATGAACATTATTTTTCGAATTACCGAGTTTGTAAAGGAACATATACGGGCTGTTAAAAATATCGACACTAATAAGTCCGCCATAGAAGAACATCTTCTGAAGTCGGGTGCAAATCACTGGATCGAGCTACATAACCCGATAGTACTCCCAACAAAACTTCACTATATACATACAATAGTGATCTCAATAATAATCTCAATCGCTTTCTGAGCCAGAACTTTCGTCAGAACAGAAAGTTCTGGTTCAGAAAGCGATTGAGATTACCAAGTACAAAAACTTTAATCGGAAAGATGGATTTAAACTTCGAAGTACTTGGAATCTGGTGGTCAGGTTGTGCAAAAACTGATGAGTCTTGTTTGTCGTGATCGTATTGTAAGTGAAAACGAAACAAGTGCTGGTGGTAGCAGTGACGTGGTTGAATGTAAAAACGAGTGCACAAGGGGATAGACCGATATGTCTGCCAATGACGTGCACACCCCACCTGGCAAAGACTTCAGTTTACCCGGGATCATGACGCATGAATCTGCCTCGGAATATCAGGAGTAAACAAATTTCACAAATTCTTGTAAAAATCTCGGTAACTCGGAAAATAAGCGTCTGTTTGTAATATCAAAATAGCAGTTTTATAATTTTTTTTATCTGTCTGTCTGTTTGTTCCAGCTAATCTCCGAAACGGCTAAACCGATTCAACGGGACTTTCACTGGCAGATAGATGATATTATATGGAGTAACTAAGTCTAAAAGTAGACTTAGTTACTCCATTTTAGAAAAGTATACTGAAAGGCGCAAAAGAAATCCACGCGTACTACGTCGCGGAGAACTTTTTGTAACATTAAGAACAGCTAGTCTGTCATAAATACACGATGATGCGACTGCGGTGGGGTTCAGGGCGATGACGCGACGCGGACGCTTTCTGGAAATGCAGATGTGACCCGGCATGGCATCCGATACAGCACTGCAAAGCATGTGAAATGTCCGGCGGAGGTCGTCTAATGTCGAATTCGACTTTTTAGGGCTGAGCTAAAAATTTGAATTCGACATTAGATTTGCAGCGGTTGCAGCGATTTTCTGAACACAATAATCTGCTCTTTTTACTTATCAACATATTTTTTTTTTCAGATTGCCAGTGAATATGGTATATCACTTAACAATTGCATAAAAATCCCAATTACTTAATAATCTGTTGCTTCTACGAATTAGTTGGGTATAATATAATTCGTAGAAGTATCGGAGTCAGTCCGGTTCTTTCAAAATGATTTGGAGGGGTTAGCAGTCCGTTATATAATTTATTCTGTTGTTAAGTTTATAACAAACGAGTCACGAAGAGTCTACGTGAAGCTTGGTTGTGATTTGTCGCCCAGATTCATGATTCATGCATGATAATATACCTGCTTTAAATCTATTCCAATAATCAGTATGATCTCAAGCAGATGCCCGATTTAAAGAAGATCGATACCTATTTGTGCCCAACAATGACCGATTTTACTACACCTGCCGGCTGCATAAGGGCATACTAGTATGTCCTTCTCATCACTACCACTGACAAAAATAAGATTAAGCTCCGATTTTTGTAAGACAGACATTTTTGTACAACGTTTGCGCTACATATCTATACAGACCATCGGGCCGGTTTAAAAAGGGTTGTCTGCGCTGGCTCTTAATCACGTGATGGAATGGGCAGCCCTACATATGTGCCGAAAAGTATAGGCGCAGTGTCTTGCAACGTTTCCGCTTTCCCGATGCGGGGTACGGCGAACGAGACATATGTTTTGATACATCTAAATTAAAAGTCAGCTCGCCATTTCCTGATGTTTGCTCTCCGTGCTAGCCTCTAATGTTCCCCCTGCAGGGACACCGACCTACTCTCGATAAGTGTTATTAAATTATTCTACTTCTATAAGTAAAATTTTCCTTCCTACGAAAAGACGTATTCGCAAAAATTTGCGATGCCTGTGTGTGTAAAAGCTACAAATTTTAAGTATAGTACTAATAAAAAATACTAAAGGTCATAGTAATGCTTACTTTTGAAATGAACATCTGGAATCTTGAATCTACTTTAGACGAATTACACCTCACCTACATCTCTTTCTGCATAATAATTATCATCTATTATCTTCCCTTTAGCACTGTTCAATAACGTCTAAGAACAGATCGTATCGGGAAGCAAGGAGGTTTTAGGTAATAAATTTGAAATAGGATAATTTGGCATTTGCACAGTCGCGACCTCAACGCGACGCGCCGAGCTGAAGGCTTTATTTGGAACCATGCCAGTAACATTAACACATACATATATTCACGGTAGATGAGAGCGAACATTGGAAATGTTGATATTGTACGTGGATCAAACGTATTTTAACCCCCGACCAAAAAGAGGGGCGTTATAAATTTGCTGTGTATGACAGCGTGGTCGATTCCTTTGAAGTAACGTATTCCCAAAAGGGACGGTCCGATTTCGAAGCGGGTGATGGAAGATTGTTCTTCTATGATTGGTGGAAATCAGAGGACCAGATTCCAGGGTCACCCGCTCTGAAAACCATTTTTAGTGATTTTATACTTAAGTCTGTAACATACGATTATTATATATTAAGTAATCATAATAGTAATTCGGTTACTTTATTATTGAATTGGTTATTTGAATTTTTGTAAAAAGTACTTGTTAATTCGTAGAATTCGAACATTCATAGTGCCTACCTATGCCATAATATAAGCCATCGGAAATCAGTGAGGATGTAGGGCATACCTTTCCCAGGAAGTCTCTCTAAGCCCGGTCTTCGGCTTTACGAATACCTATCCTGCAGACTAGGGTATAAATTTATTTAAATCTGGGTCGTGATTCGTTGAGAAGATGTTTTATTGAAAGCACTACTTTGAGATATATTCAAAGTTGTTCTGGTTGATTTGGGTGAAATATATATTATATACCATGGCTTTTTTATAACATAAAAAAACTAAATATTTACTGAGCTAAAATATCTATTCAATTTAACGAGTTAGTTTCTCTGACAGCTCTGTAGCAAGTTTTTAAAGGACACATGGACAACGGCTTTTTGCTTTATTTTCCTAAGGTTCACTATTTCAACTGGCAGTAATTGATATTTTCGTGCAACGAATGCCCAACAACTACATCGAAATAACCAGAGGGTTCTCTGTATACTTGCTCTGAGACGTGCCCCGCTTATTGACAACTGCACTATTGAATATTTTCAATTTATGCATGTATGCAGTGTCGATTCAAACCACTTGGTACGTAACAGTTGGTTCTACTTTCCATAGTTTTCAGCAAGACAAACTATAGAAAAGCGACCCCGTGACATTCTTGTATCTTACGACAGTTTTGCTATTCAATAGAGGCTCCCATTCATTCAGACATCACGTGAGAGACGACTAAAAATAGACACGACGCATACCGTGAATCAGCTGTTGCAAGTGCATTGAAAGAGAAGTCAACTTCTCAGGGCAACGGCAGCGGGTACACCTTATTCCGACGTAAATGAAACCTTATCAATACAAATAAAATTGAAGTGTCTGCATGTATTGTCACAATAATAGCTTTTTTACTAAATGCATTTGAAGATATATGGGAAAAGTACCCATAAAACAAGCAAATTTTAAAATTTTTGTCTTAATGTCTGTTCCGGCTAATCTCCGAAACGGCTGGACCGATTTTGACGGGACTTTCACTGACAGATAGCTGATATTATATGGAGTAACTTAGGGTATTTTTAATTTAGGAAAGTATACCTAACCGCGCAAATTTTCTTTTAAATTCCACTCGTATGAAGTCGCGGGGAACAGCTAGCCCATATCAAAAATTATTTGTCGCTTCACAATTTCAACAGTTTGCCTTCCACGTGACTCAGACAATGACTCAGCGACGGTAAGAACTTACGCCAAGTCTAACCTTATGCAAGCATTAACATTAGACATTTCTATTCGTCCAATCCCGTAAAATCTCGTCAAGTTCAAAACGAAAATTTCGTGGCAATCAAACAATTTCCCAAGTCTTCTTAAGTACAAGAACTTTGCTTGAAAATACAACTGAAAAGTAAACGGTTTCTGAAACAAGGAAAGTAGAAAGCAATTCCGTTTTATCAGATTTTATATAACAAGTTTAATACACTTGCAAAATGGTGTTACGGACGATGAAATGAACCTAACGGACGCAACGCTAAATCCTAGATCCTTTGTGTTCGGGCTGAAATAGTGCCTACGCAAAGGTATGTATTTCTACACGAATACTAGTCGATAGTCTATGTTTCACCGCCAAGGTGAATTAGGTTCGGACATTCATTGGCAGAGCAAAAAGTACGAAAATGAGAACGCTTTATGGTAATTATTGCAGCAGTTCCGATGGACAAGGTCAAGGCAGCCAAAGTGATAATGAGAAGGAAGTAGTACAGCGTTTTCAGATTGTTTTGGACGGATTCAAGCGCCAATGATTAATGATGCAAATCTGTCGACAATAGTTTGTGTATGAGTCAGTTTAATGAAGGCCGAGCGCCGGATGCCGTTGTCAGCTGATAACAGAACAAAATAGCGCACAAACTGAACACTTCAAAATTTTGGTTTTAAATATATTATCAAAACATTCAAAATTGACGCTTGTGTTTCAATGTAACTTTTATCAATTTAAGTAATCTAATCGCACGCCAGCTATGGCAGACGTAGGCGGTGAAGGTATACAAGTTTTTTGTCAAAACATTTTCAGAACTGGTTTTTAGAAAACTCATCAAGACCAATAAAATAAACCAAACTTTCTTAGCAAACCAAATTGTTTTTATTTTTTCGGTATGTACCTTTTCTGCGAGTATCTCGATCGATCTCCGGTACGAGTATAACTATCTCGATAAGCCGTCACAGACACGGCATATTTGTACATAGATGTGAGTAAATTAAAATGATATCGACAAACTAAAAATGTTTAAATAATAAAGCAAGATCCAATTTGGAACCTTGTCATAAACTTGTTTTAGTGTACACAGCTTTCCATCCTGAAAAACTTTGCCGTCTAATAGGCACTCAATAAATTGTTATTGTACACCGTTCGCCTGTCGTGAATAATAATGGAAGCTGATAAAATTAAATGTATCGGTGTTGGAGCGACGACAACGCCCGGTGTCGCAGTATATATATATAGTAGGTAAATGCTTTAAAACTTCACCGTAATACATTTTCCCGACAGGAAATTCCGTAGCGCGGGGTCGCATAAGCAATGCGAATACGCGAAAAGTGCATTTTGTTTTTGTAGTTTCTTCTAAGTTTAATTCAATGTTAACGCGCTAACTTCTTTCGATTTAAAGACGCGAATAAATATTATTCTATTACACAGTTATGTGGATGATAATTTGCTATTTCATATATATTTCAATTAAGAGATTGTCTTCTTTTTTTGGTACTTTAGTGTCTTAAATGAAGTAGATATTATAAAAACCTACAATGTAGGATTGTTAATCCTATTTTGATAAACTGTGCCTACCAGTCTGATACCAAAAATAACATTAGCAAAAATATGTGTAACTTTGGCTGTCGTGGATTTTCCAGACTTTTAATATAAAAACACTACATGTTCTACTTCTATGGTTGATTATGTAAAAACAAGTACCAATATACACTTAACTGTTTGTTTTTATTAATGTGAATAAATGACGGAATGAGCCGAGGGCCCACATGGTGGTAAGTGGTGACCCCATGCATGATAACAGTAATGCAACTCAGTGTAAGATTTGGATCTTACATTGAGTCCCACTCATCCTGCTGCATCCATCACTTGAGATGGGTATGATAACATCTCTTGCGCATTCCATTTCACCGGCACCCACACCTTTCTGCCGGAACACAGTAATGCAAGCACTTACTATTTGCCGACCCATTTCAGGAGTAGTGGCAGTTCCTCTCCGGAAGAACCTGGCACAAGTTCTACTGCTACTACTGTACTTCTGCCTGCCAGTTGTGGTAACTCAATATAAACATTGGGGCAAACAAATAAAATAGTAATTATGCAACCAAGACCAATGTTAATTCAAATTATTAATTATTTATGCCAAAATAGTTCATTGAAATTGCTTGCATCTATATCCATTCTGCCACTAAGCAGTACCTAGGCAACTCGCTTTGTCGATTTGAAGGTGAAAAATATATATACATATATTATGTAAGCACACATATATACAGTGTAACTTTAGATGGTCTATCAAGTTTGTTTTGTTACTTTACAAAATATATTACATTTACTTTACATAAATTACACATTACACGCCAGTATTGTCAGTTGAGTCAGTATCAATCCATCACAAAATTTTTCAAGATGTGCCATTTCTATTGTTGAGTAACAAAATTTAGAAATACTGCATTGGACTAAGGTAACTTATTAGTTTTCTTTAATCAATACTGGACTGGAATATACCAATACTGGAAAAAGTAAATTTTGAAATCAGATTTTACCCAATAACAGAAGAGTAATAGTAATATTGAATCAATTCTTATAAGAATTACTGCATATTCTTACAAGGTTATATCCCCAAGATACGTTCGAAATCTGTGACTATTTACATTATTATATATTCTTGAACGCAACAAATAGTTTAGCTTCAATGCAAGCTAGCAGTTAGCGATGTCGAGTTCAGGGGTGGGGCGAAGAGAATAGAGAATCCTCAACGTGAGATTGGTTTCCTGGAAAGTTCATATAACGTATCCTTCCTCAAGTGTTCAAGGAACCGCACATGCTTGTGAATCGCTCGATGAAGTACAGCACTTCAATGCTATTTCATTATGATTTCGAGGTCACCAATGAGACCTTTGGTTATGGCAATGCCGAAGAATAGAATTCAACTTACCGCTTGGAGCGCCGCAAGTCTGTCCTTCGTCATCCTTTACAGATTCTCACACACCAAATAATCGTTTTATCTTGTTACACAATCCCATTCACAGATATTTTTCTAACAAACGTCACTAAACTAAAGGACACGAACACCGAACACTACGTTCACTTCACTCAAAAAATCGATACACACGAAACGAAATGAACTTCAACTTGTCCATTCCATGTCTGGCGAATTTATGAAAGTTGTAGATGGCGCAGCTATTGCAAACAATTGTGTGACGTCAGAAATATGTCGGTAGAGCAGTACAGGAAGTAATAATTTCAAAAATATAGTGTACAATACTTATTAAAATAAAGTTATATTTTCAAACATATAACTACATTTTAAAATACAATTATATATATTTTTTTAAATTAACTATTCAATATATTTTTATTTAAACATATTTTCAAAGTAACATAAAGATAAATTAAGCGGTCTTTTGATGTTACAAGTCACTGCAGCTGTCAGTGTCCAAAATATCTTCCGTTTAATCAAGTGACGCCATTGTGAGCCGTAACGACTTTACGGAACAGCGAGTTTAATCTCGATTTACTTATACAATCTTGGTAAAAAGTGCATTTATATTATGTGTAACTGTTTTATACGAAATAAGCATTCAGATTTGTGAAATATTTTTGAGTCACTCGACGTAGTTTAGGCGTAATTTGGGTTATTGTTCGGTACGATCGAGCTAAATTCCTGTGAGGTTGTTATAGCGCCATTCGATGAAAAGTTTAACCAAATTTAACTTGTCAAGTTCATTTCCAAGCTTTACTTGTTCATTTTGCCGCCTAAATTACCATATAAAACGTAGAAACTATTATATATATTAAGTAGGTAGTAAATATTTACTTCGAACTCTATACTCATATCTGTGCGTCATTCTCGGTAGGAACAAGGCTGCAGTAAAACTAATTTACATGTGTTTTCAGGATTAGTAATTCAAAAACCTCTTAAAAATGGCAGATGATATGCCCACATTTAAATGCGTGCTAGTCGGAGATGGTGGTACTGGCAAAACAACCTTTGTGAAAAGACATTTGACTGGAGAGTTCGAGAAAAAGTACGTCGCGACTCTTGGAGTTGAAGTTCATCCTCTCGTGTTCCACACTAACCGAGGACCCATTAGATTCAATGTGTGGGATACCGCTGGCCAAGAAAAGTTTGGTGGTCTCCGAGATGGCTACTACATCCAAGGGCAATGCGCTATTATCATGTTCGATGTCACCTCTCGCGTCACTTACAAAAACGTACCAAACTGGCATAGAGATTTAGTCCGTGTATGTGAAGGCATACCTATTGTATTGTGTGGAAACAAAGTGGATATCAAAGACAGAAAAGTCAAAGCCAAAACTATTGTGTTTCACAGGAAAAAGAACCTTCAGGTGAGCATTATCATATTTTAAAAATATCAGAAACATTGTGTTGGAAGGGTGATCCTGTTGCAACATGCAATTCCTATACTTACTCTCATTTGAGTGAAAGTTGCAGTACCATAAGATTAAATTAATATGGATTGATACTTCTGAAATTATTTAACTGGTTTTTGTACAAAATGATGTACCAAATCTCTCTAGCTTTAGGACAAGAATTCCCAAATGTCTTTATTTAAAGTTTCCTTTTATTTTCAGTACTATGATATCTCTGCCAAGTCAAATTACAACTTCGAAAAGCCCTTCCTTTGGCTAGCACGGAAATTGATTGGTGATGGTAACCTAGAGTTTGTTGCTATGCCTGCTCTGGTCCCCCCAGAAGTAAACATGGACCCCCAATGGCAGAACCAAATCGAGAAGGAACTCAAGGAAGCCCAAGACACTGCGCTGCCCGAAGAAGACGAAGACTTGTAAATATAGCCTAAACTCCTAACACTCTCAATGATCTGAGGTGTCCATAATATGTCCTCGAGCACGTGTACACAATCTTTTTCATTCCATTAGGTTCCAGTGATAAAATTGTACATGTCAGTGTTAATTTAATTTATTGAACATCTTTGCTATTCAAAGCATTTTAGGTACCTATATTTTGTTATCTTTATATCAAAAATAAGTTTAAAATCTCATGATAATGCAATTTCTTAACTTGATAGCATTGAGCTCTGAAGTATTAATGTTTTTGGTAAATATGATCATTGTTTAGTAATATGTATCTTGATTTAAGGTTTGATGTGTTAATTTTAAAATAACTGTTTAATTGAGTATCTTTTCTCTAGTGATCAGAGTCTACCCAAATAGTAAATTGGAGTAACTACTAAAAGATACTAACAATCTGTACTCATACTTAATTTGTAAGCCTGTAAGGACTGACAATATTTCATTGAAATTGTGGTGATACTTTTTATTAAAGTTGTAAATCCTACATATTGTTGTTTTTATATTTAATTTCCAGTGATCCTCATGACATCATGACTCATTCTTGATTCACATCCTTAAAGATGGTGGTCTTGCAGCAAGTAAACTAGGAGCTGCAATAAATCACTAGATAGAACCATACAAATTACTGGAGTGGAGATAACTATTGTATTATTGTCAACAGTGATCAATAGTAATTCGAAACAATTTTGGTATGGCGCGTAATTCACGGCTTAGGCCATTTAATTTGCTATTCCACTGGATAGGAATAGATTTTACACGATGAAATTGCTTAATGCAAAATTGTTTACGTACAGCTCCATCTCTTGGCGAGTAGTGTGAAGTTCCAATAGCAGCGAGCTAACCTTAGAAGTGCCCTTGGTTTTCCGCTTTATTATAATTAGTATTAAGTTGCGTCGAGAGAGCCATCCGCCCTCATCAAAAGCAATATCTTATAAAATAAAAAACTCGATTTTCATTTTAGTGTTTTATTGCTTTAATATTAAATGCATACAACGTGATCTACGTCTAATCCTACATTAAAATTATAAATAGGTTACTTCTTAGCAGCGGCCTTCTCACGAGCTTTCTTTCCTTCAGTGAGCTTGAGTCTGTCTTCTTCGCTTAGATTATTGTGGATTTTGGTGATAACACCCGTTCCAAGGGTGAGATCGGCAAGACGCAGCGTGAATCTCTGACCAGGTTCACAGACCATGGGTTTCATAAGTCGAAGTTGTAATCTGAGAAAGTACACAATAAATTGTAGTCTTTATGTTCATTTGCTCGCGTCTGTAGGTGAGTATCCTCAAAGTCCCTACACGTGTCCACCACATAGTAAGAGAGGAGCAACCCAAAGTAGCAGTAGAACCTATGTTTATAACGGTTAAAACGGGGCGGACATTAGTCGTATTGATTTTATTTATGAGCGGCTACTTTAATAACTAAAAAACTTCAAAGGTCATCAGAATTCATAGACATATGCCACTCCCAGAGGTTCAATGATGCTTCGGCTTTCCGCATCCTGTCAGCCACCATCCGCCAGTCATCTATTTACCTAGCCTTGGGGTGCATTAGTAGTAAAAATTAGTAATATTTTCGGAGTTCTGAGAAAGTTACGCTTCAGCTGTTCGGGGAGTGCATTAGCTGTAAAGGTTGGTCCAACTTGGGTGCTCTAAGAACTGACTGTTAGTGAAAATTAACTCTGATAATTCATATGAGTGATTGACTCAGATGACAGTTTTCAAGCCCATGGTACATTTCAGACAAACATCTTATAGTGCCCTCCACAAACACGAAAGAGCTTGGTTCAAAATCTAGTAAAATTGACTACTGATTGATTGGAGACTAGCTTATCTGTGAGGAACAACTTTGTATTCATCTCCATGAGCCCTTCGAAAAGTAAACTGCCAAGTACTTACTTAGTATCTTCACCAGGCATGACCATCTCCTTATCGGGAATGGTGACTTGAGTGGCACAATCCCAGGTCATGGAGAACATCTGGAGTTGAATATACGAAGTGAACGGCTTGGAGCGTCCGCCTTCCTCTTTGCTCAGAATGTAAACAGCGGCTTCTATGTTGTCATGGGCCTTGACAGTGCCAGGTTTGGACAAGACCATGCCTCGTTTGATCTGTTCACGCTTGATGGCGCGAACTAAAGCGCCGAGCTGGTCACCGGCTTGGGCCTCTTCTAATGTCTTATGGAACATCTCAACTCCAGTGACGGTGGTCTTCAAGACTTTGCCGTGGCCAACAATCTCGCATTCCGTACCCTTCTTCAGCACACCTTAGGACAATGCGAGAAATTAAATACATTTGTTTTTTGTAAACTCATCTTACTACTATTATAAATGCGAAAGTTTGGATAAATGTTTATTACTCAATCACGCGAGAACGGATCTGGGTGACATTTTGGCACAGAGATAGATTATAGTCTGCAATAGCACATAGATTATTTATTATCCCGGTTAAATGTACGGTTCGGATTACCCCGAAGGTTCAGATAGTATTAGTATTGGACCACATTTTACCTCTTGGGCTAACCCAAGATAAGGATCTACCTAGTTTTTAAAGCATGAGTGTGTATGTAACAGGGAGAAAAAACGTCTAAATTCGTTAGATCAGAATCAAACCCACCACCTACAGAAGGCAGAGTCTAGCAAGTGAACTGTAACATGCCAAACAAATTATAAAATTAGCAGTAGTTAATTTCAATTGTATTTGTATTAAACAGAGTACATAATTTTTTTCTGTTTTATCCCTTGAGCCTAATGACCCATGTCCAGCAAATAGCATTAAGTTTGTTCTCAGTATTAATCTCAGTTCTCAGTTGGACATGCTTGTGTTGTGTGGGCATTTTTTTGCAGTTCAGCGTCTATAAATCGCGAAATAAAGGAATGCCACACGGAATCCTTTAGCACGCATTCAGCAGCCAGTTCCGTTTTCTATATTCTATCTTCTATATATTACCTCGATGCAGACGTCCGGTGACAACGGTGCCGCGGCCAGGAATTGAGTGCACAGACTCTACGGGCAAGAGGAATGGCTTGTCCAGATCTCGGATTGGGGTCGGAATGAAAGTGTCAACTTCCTTAAGAAGATTTTCAATGGCATTCGCACCAATCTCTGGGTTCTTTCCTTCCAGGGCACTTAGAGCTGATCCTGTAAAATAATATACAATTTTATAAGAATACCTAGAATAAAATCTTAACTATATAATTATCTATTTTTTTTCTAGTTTTCCTTTGTTTTTTATTTATGCAAAAGGCATAATTTTGCAGCGCTAACACATAAAGCATCACAGAAGCAGCAGCCACACATGGCGTCCATTCTCGTTAAGCACGTGAACGAAACAACCACGAATCGCGACGTAAATGTGGAGCCAGGGTTATTTGTGGCAAAACAATGACGGCGTTGAGATCACTTATTCCTTTGGAGAAAAAGGAAAATATATATATATATATATATATATATATATATATATATATATATATATATATATATATATATATAGTATATGTATACTTACCCTTGACAACTGGAGCTTTATCACCATCATATCCCATCTCAGTCATCAGTTCTCTGATCTCCATCTCCACAAGTTCCACCATCTCTTCATCAGCAGCGTCCACCTTATTGATGAACACCACAACATGTTGGATACCAATCTGTTTTGCTAGTAGTAAGTGCTCGCGAGTTTGAGGCATGACTCCATCTGTGGCTGCTACTACGAGGATTGCACCGTCCATCTGGGCAGTGCCTGTGATCATATTCTGAAAATTATTGAAGCTTTAAGTATATTTTGAGCATAGCTATAACCATGTCAATTGTAATTCAATCGTCAGTTGTAGACCAGTTTGGATGATTCTTTTTCTGTTTGATAAAGTATACCTCCAAATGGTCCCATTTAAATAATGAAGGAATTGATCCCCTAAGTGCGACAAAGCTCACTTATATTATAAAGGCGAAAGTTTTTATATATGACTGTCTAAAGTCCCAAAAAAAGGCTTTCTTAGTTAGTTGTACCTTAACCTACAACATGGAGTTGGTGAAAATTTAAAACTATATACATATATATATTGTAATTATTGGCATCAGGCCTAAGACAAAAAATATTGATGGCATTAGAATTTGTAATTGAGTAGCAATATTTTTTTTTCCCTAAATGTTTTTTTTTACCTTGATGTAATCAGCATGTCCAGGGCAGTCTGTGTGTCCATAATGCCTGTTCTCAGTTTGGTATTCCACATGAGCAACATTGATGGTAATACCACGGGCCTTCTCCTCAGGTGCATTGTCAATGTCTGCATAACCTTTCTTCTGGGCTAGGTTGACATCTGATAATACTATGGGCAGAAATTTATTGATTATTATGTTATAAACACATTTCAAAGGATTCAAGTATCCTTATATCAAAATAATTTTCACTATATATCTGCTAAAAGATTTATGAAGATTTTGGACATTACTCTGAAAATGAAGTGTAGATCAATATACCTTTGGTTATGGCAGCTGTGAGTGTAGTTTTGCCATGGTCCACATGTCCAATGGTGCCAACATTGCAGTGAGGCTTTGTCCTTTCAAAAATCACTTTTTCAGCATAATTTCTTTTAAGGATTATGCTAAGCGGAACCAATGATGGTCTACTGATTGTGTTTCGTACGTGTGAGCATTGGTTTGGATTGAGCACCAACTTCAGCGCTAGAATAAGTAAAATTAAGGTGTCGATAATATTTTTGTGACAGGTATTATGATAAAAATGAACAAAAAATTTATAACCTGTAAATTATCAATCAACATTTTTTTACATAAATGATTACATTTGTTTACAAAAATAGTTATTCAGGTGAATACTATAGAATATATATATCGGTAAGAACGGCATGTAAATAGCTTCTTTTACATAATCTTTCGGAAGATATTATTTTCTATAGCAAACCAATATTTTAGAAATAGATATTTATCGAAGATAAAATACTGAATCATAATTATAAAAATTGAAAATTTTAGAGGAATATGAATAAAATAGAGCCTAAGCTGTACTATAAAATATTGTTCGATTGCACTTACTTGGACTAACCAAACTTTTAGCGAATGATATTGTAGCCATTCTGAAAACGATGATAATCTAGCAAACGAAGCTAGTTAAGATCAAACCAATATTTTTTTATGTGATTTGTATTCAATTTAATTACTGTCAAACTTAAAATCCTATCCGGAAAAAAATTCCACCACACGCCGAATTTATTTGATTTTCCTCGTCTTTTTATTGGCTTATTTTCCGTGGCACAGTTCCAAATGCCATTCTACCAGTAGTCAAATACAGATGGTTATGTAAAAAATTGTCTACTGTCCTCGTGTAAAATTACCTAAAAAAGGCTACTACTACTCCTTACTAGATGGCGCTGACCTGCAGAGACACCGCGGCCTGCTCTCAAAAAATGAGAGTAAATAGGCATGAAACCTAATTCGGATTGCTAGATGTCACATAACTTCCAATTTGATTCTGGAACATGGCCTCATAAATATTACAGTTTTGTGAGCGTGATAGGATTTGCGCAAATTTTTAACTTGCTTACTTTGTTCCGTTACTAATTCACATTAAAAAGCAGCATGGCATTCGAAGGAAAAAATTAAGTATTTATTAAACTTAGTTCGTTTAAAAAAAAACATAACAAAAATCAAACTTAACTGAACTGCTAAATAAGTATAACTATATAAACTTAGGCCAATATGTGAGACATTTACTCAATTAAACTCGAAATCGTCACTATTTGGAGTGAGAGCTCTCAGTTGGAACTCCTGAGTACCCATTTCCGTGCCTGTATAATTTTCTGTAGACTCCTCGCTTCTTCCCTTTTCCGGGACGTAAGTTTTCGACGTATCTGAAACAAAATCGAGAAGTAAGGTAGATAGCTATTTTGTCTATTTTTGGAGACGAAGCGCCTATGGGAAATAAGACATCGTTATGACACTGCAATCAAAAACATTTAAGGGTTGCTGTTGTCATTACAATAGAAAACACGAAAAGGATAGTATCGGATAGGTATTAACCGTTATCGTAGAATTCCGTCGCTTGTATGGTATCTGTCGTGCTGTCAACTTGCACTTGCATTGAATTGGGCTGCTTGAAACCATCAGAGGATGGCTCTGTAGGACCACACTCAGTGTTTTTTGGCAGCAATGGCACGATATCGACTTTGGAGACATCCACGTTCATACTGTCTTCGCGCACCTTGTTTTTTAGTACCGGAGATTTTTCAGATGCAGGTGCATTGGAATCGACAACGTCCATACTGTGTTGCATACGCTTGACTTTATCTCTTTTCGGGGTGCCCAATAAAATCACATTTCTCTTTTTGATAGGAGACTTTGGTTTCAACACTTCATCTTCAGAATCCGACGCTTCAATGGGAAATTCGATATCGAACCTGCGTTTCATCTTTTTTTGGTACCTGATCAAGTCCTTCTTGCTGACTTTTTTCGGCGTGGATAAATTCCCTTTATATCTGGCTATGAAACTGTATTTGCTCAATCTTTCTTCGAGAGGCAGGTTTGAAGCATCGTCAGCCTGTGTTATAGCCGCTTGGAGACGGGTTTTGTAGTTTTTTTCTTTAAGTTGATGCTTAAATTTATTTTTGTTGGCATTATACGGCTTCAAATTTTCTGGAGATATCCAAGCTCGAGTGACTTCGGTGAGGTCGAAGAATACCACGTTGTAATGAGTCTGAAACAATACGAATATGAATATTTCTGACCTTTTAACAAACATGTATGTTTCTGACCCTATAATTCACTGTAGACTAAACCACTAAGTACAATATAGATAGATATACGGTAAAGCAATGGAACGAAATGGAATCATCATATTCCTGTTATCATATCTCACACTAAGTGTGGTCGGCGCAACATGTATTTTTCATTCAATTTCCCTGTCAGACGTCATCTCAGTACTCTCCTTTCTTAAGCATATCATCTTTCACACAATCCACCCAGCTTTAGCCTAACTTCGATATTAAATCCTTCCACAAAAAAAAAATTAGAATTTGGACGGGAATCTGAATTAGGCGCTCCAGAAAACTGAACATGGCAGGTCAAAAGGCCAGCCCAAGTCATATAGACACCTCTCCACAAAAATATGAGTCTTGGGATACCTCCTTACCGATATTTCGACAAATCTATGACGCCAGTTGAACTACTCTGGCTACCTACTCAAAACTTAGTTTTTTTTCCCTGTTGCGAAGTTATACATACGGGAATGTCAGAGAATCCGTCGATCCAGTAAAACTGTTCGTTGTCAGGACAGTCTGCGACCATGGCAGGCCACCAAGGCCACCCCGACAGTCGCGCCCAAACCACGGATCCTGCTGAATACGCGCTGTGTATCAAGTCTTCTTCCTCGCGGAGTCGGATGGGACACTCCGGCACTGAGCAATCGGCGTGTGATAAATCTGAAAACGGTTTTATTTCTTGAGTTTACGTAATGAATAGGTAGAATGAACCCGCCTGCTATTTATTGAAAGGGTTTCCTCATTTGTA
Source organism: Aplocera efformata (assembly GCA_921293045.1). NCBI lineage: Eukaryota > Metazoa > Arthropoda > Insecta > Lepidoptera > Geometridae > Aplocera > Aplocera efformata. Next base: position 10,198,392 of record OV121042.1, read on the forward strand.
TCACAGCCTCTAAGACTCGGGTATCGGTGCCGGTGAAATTGAAGGTGTGAATTTTACCGGCACCCACATCTTTCATCGGAAAACCACAATGCGAGTACATCACTGTTCAGCAGCGAATTACCAGGAGTGGTGGCGGTACTTTTCTGGACGAACTTGGCACACGTTTCACTGCTGCTTTGGGTTATTCTGCCCCATGGAGGGTCGGATAGGGTTTGAAGTGCTAAACCTAGTATTAAGAACGCATGGAAATAAAATAAAGATAAAGTTCACCAATTTAGATACGTTTTTTGCAATAAAAATAAAAATTCTATTGCTTGTTGCGCGCTATCGCTTGCACGCAAATTACTAAAATAACATTATGTGGCTGATATGATGGTCTTACCTGGATTCATCCGACAGTACCACTTATTGGGCAGCTCGTGGCTGTCGAGTACATCCGGAATGTATCTCCATCGGTCACAGTCGTCGCACTGAACCCACAACCCGGGAGTTCTTCTCTTCTGAAGCCATAACAGCTTCTGGCGATGGGAAAGTCCTGCCGCTGGTTGGCTGAGTACTTGCTTATAACTGATTATATGAAAAACATTAAATAGTTGGAAGTGGCTTTGATTCCTGCAGTTCTAGCAATTTGTAAAATTTGCTGTAAGGTTGTGGAACATTACGAGTTCCAGACTGAACTGAACTGAAAGATGATAATAAAACGCTGCACAAACAGCGAGAAAGGATGATAGCAACAATATGTAGTGATAAGTCATTGCTAAAAGATTTATTCTGGCTTTTGAATTATTATGTCATGATTTATTTTTAGTTATTAGTGAGTTAGGGCTATGAGCTCACTTGTCACATCTACGTTACCAAAATAGTATAACGCATAAGGTGAAGTTGAGGCTCAACCTAACCTAACCTATCTATCCATCTATAACTTGAGCTCATCTCGCATAGCCGAGATCCTGCAGATTCTGCTTTAGTTAAAGATGTGTATATTAAGATTCCTTCCTACCATGACAATATGAGTGTGAAAAATAATTGTAGATTTACCTTTTTTGGGATGTTGTATTTTCGGAGAGTTCTGTGTCATCGGCAAACGTAATACTTCTTTGAGATGACACGTGTTCATGTTGCGGAGACATGCTTCTACCCTGAAATAATTGCAAAGGTTCCTATTATTTAATACAACATTATTTTTTTGTGTTATATGGCGGTAGTTTTTGTGGGTAACATTAACATTACCATAGGATTTTGTGCACCTTCATTAGGCTCGTGAGCTATTCCTGTCGGTAACATAGCCTTTTCCATGGTGAGGTCTTGACAGTGCGAAAATTACAATCTGACACAAACTAAATTCAATAGAAAAATCTCTACCCCTTTCTTTAATTTATTGCCAAATTCCCCGCCAATTTATTCGTACCGGAAATTCAATAAACAATCAACAGATTTGAAAAAAAAAGAGAATTACCTACATTTTTATGAGAATAATAATGTTGCCTGTTTGATAATTTAGTTATTTGACATAATTTGATTTTTAATACTACTTGACAAAGACAAAGCGTTTAGAAGAATTATCGCCATTTATTGAGTAACTGCACTACTACAATGTTATTCTCTTAAAACCGTCTCGTTTTCTTAATTTTTTCCCTTCAAAACTTATCAATAATTTTTTAAACTGGTAATTTAGTGGTCTGACATCCATAAAAAAACCATATAGAATTTAAGTCAACATAAAAACTTTTTTATAAAAAAAATAATTTATAGAATTCCAATCATTTATTTATTTAATTCAAAAATAGAAACTCGGTTTTATTCTTGATATTTAGTATAAAAACCGCGTCTTTCACTAGTTTCAAGAACTCCAATTTGGAAAATACGGAAGTGCGCGTTTGTGTTGTTTTCGGCTGGCTGCCGGCTGGTCGTCGCCATATTTTCTGGCGAACTAGAAAATATCTTGGGCTTCGGTTTCTTCGTCTTTAAGACGAAAGGGAGTAGCTATACTCCCTTTTTTGTGCTGCAACTTTCGAGCCATTTTAATTTATCGCTTGGTAAAGTGTTTTTACTGAAGAGTTTTGTATTTTCTTTGTGTTGAATCTTGAACATGGCTTTCTAAAATGTCGGCCTCGTACGTAATATCGTTATCTCCTCGCGGAGTCTCGCGCTCATCTGTTTTAGTGGATGTTGGAGGAATTCAGAATGGACAAGAAATCAAATCGATCTGCTCAACCACAGTCGAGGGCAAATGCCATCGACTGTAAAAAAAGTTCTGGTAAGTGCAGGCCTCCAAGGTCATTCATTACGAGGGATGTTATGAATGTGTGTAATACTTGTGTAAGATGACTTGTAACTATTGATACATACAATGTTTGTTTACATATTTGAACTAATTTATTGATATCTTATATTATGGTGAATGCTACTCTTACAGACTTGACGCATAAACCTTGGCCTCGTAACAACAAGAAACGTGAAGGAGCTGGTTCGGCTCCGAAGAATGAGCAATACCGGAGGAATGCACCATCGCAGAAGGGCAGGGGACAAGTTGATAAGAGACCTCGTCCCCGTGGGGATCCTGAGTGTGCTGTGGGTGGAGCGCAGAGCACCGGGTATGATAAATGTCTTTTAATGTAAAAATAGCTTGAGAGGCTTATAAACACATGGAGAAATAGACTTAATACAAGTTTTTTAAATTTGTTAAGGTTTTAATCATGTGTAAGCTACACTGCAGACTAAAACATTGCTAAACATTAGAAGATAAGAGGCTAATGAAAATCTATTTGACATTAAGGAAGTTACTTAAGAAATGCCTGTTAATTATCCTATCCTGTCAAACAATGGCACCATGTGCTCTTTCTGAGCTCAGGGTGTTTCACCCAAGTGAGAGTTCAGAAGAAAATAGCAACATAACTTTTATATATTGAAAGAACAATATAACAACTTTAAAATTAAACTATGAATACAGGTTAGAAGAAGATGATGAGCCTGAAATAGGCTCAGTATTTGTGCCTGGAAGCAAAAAGCAGAACTTGAACCATCTGCTCAACTTCATGTATCCGTCACGAGGGCAGCCGGACCGCCGGGGGCCACAGCAGCCACGGCGTCCGAACCAACTACAAAGGCCTGTCAAACATGAACATGATCTCTATTTGAGAGCATAGTTAGTACCAACTACAGTAATTAACTCAAAATGATAAGATACCTGCACTAGTATTCGCTGGATGAAAAAACATCATCACAACAACACTCAGAGTCCTTAAAAGATGTTCTTACTCTGTTTGCCTAGAACCCCTAACTTCAGAGGCAGGGTTGTTATCAACTGGAGGCACTAACAACCATCTAATCAGTACATCCAGCTGATTTGTACAAAGAATAGAAAATAATTTGAGTCTGTGTCAGACTTGTATGTGACACTGTATCGGATGACTGGTGCAGTGAAAAGCTTGAACATTGGACTTGGGTCTTCTCACATAGTTTGAAAGGCTCTAAGTCATAGTGCTGTTGTTATAGGCAGAGGTAACTATTTACATACATCAGGTGGGCCCTAACCAAGCTCTTCTACTATAAAATACATTTTCATATTACAGTATCTATATCACATCTGATCTTTCATATGTCAATATGACTAGAGATTTAAAACATTAAAAAATATATATATTTTCAATGTATACTGACTTATCTAGAGTTTCTATATTCTGATACTCATTAGTCTGATTTGATTACCAACATAGTTAATATCTTATCAATTTATATCTACAATGAAAAATTTCTGCATTTCAGTTGCCAATTTGTAGTGAAGAATGATGGTGATTACAAGTTGAACTTGTTGGACCCTGATGTTCCAATCAAGTGGGATCAGATTGAGGAAGTTGTAAGTAACCAGTTTTTTTTTTCTGGCTTATTATATCTATTGACACAGTCCTATTGGTAACTCAATTCTTGAGTCAGCTTTAATGTATGCCTTGAAGCACAATATTGAATTTGATTGTGTAATATTGAATTTTCATTGAATCTTAATTGTGTAGTATGGGTGTGTGAATATGACTCCGCCCTTTCTCAACAGATGTCGTTTTTAGTATTGTTTACGTGTACTAATAAATGACCATACTTGTATTCGATAGTACTGAATGTCAGCTATCTAACGCATTTTATGATATTTGGTTGAAGTGTAAGCAACAATTGTTTTCACCTTTTCGAAAATGTCGGTTTTTATTCCAAATAAACGTCATTTGCGGGAAGTGTTATTACATTATTTTATTGCGAAGAAAACTGCAGCGGAAACTTATCGTTTGCTTGTGGAGATTTATGGTGAGCATGCTCCGTCTAATACAACTTGCAAGGAATGGTTTCGACGATTTCAAAATAACGATTTTAGTACTGAGGATAAAGAACATGGAAAACCACCAAAAAAATTTGAAGATGCTGAATTGGAAGCATTATTGGCGGAAGATTCTTGCCAAACTCAATCAGAATTAGCTGCAGCATTAAATGTTGATCGTTCAACTGTTGCAAAGCGTTTACAAATGATGGGAATGATTCAAAAAGCCGGTTACTGGGTTCCACATGATTTAAAAGAAAGAGACATGGAACGTCGGAAAACCATTTGTGAAATGCTGCTTCAAAGACAGCAAAGAAAAGGATTTTTGCATCGGATAGTCACAGGAGACGAAAAATGGATACACTACGAAAATCCTAAACGCAAAAAGCTTGGGTGAAACCAGGCGAACCAGGCCCATCACAGCCAAAAATAAATATTCACTGTGCCAAGGTCATGCTCTGTATTTGGTGGGATCAGAAAGGTATTGTATATTATGAGTTGCTCAAACCCTCTGAAACTATTAATGGAGAAGTTTACCGACGACAACTAATGCGTTTGAAGCGAGCCATAGACGAAAAACGACCAGAATGGGTGAATAGACATAACAAATTAGTTCTTCAGCATGACAATGCCAAACCGCATACCGCAGAAGTCGTAAAAAGATATTTAGAGGGACAGGACTGGGAAGTGTTACCCCACCCGCCATATTCACCAGACATAGCTCCTTCGGATTACCACCTATTCCGGACGATGCAGACAGACCTTACTGGAGAAAAGTTTACTTCATGTGAAAGTATCAAAATTTGGATTGACAACTGGATAAGCTCAAAAGACCAGGACTTCTTCCAGCAAGGAATACGAAAACTACCTGAACGATGGGCGAAGGTTGTAGCTGCAGATGGAGCATACATTCAATAATTTTTTTTTTTAATTTTGTAAGCGAACAAATGTGTTTTATTTTGACAAAAAGGGGCGGAGTCATATTCACACACCCAATATATGAAATATGTTTTTAAACAGAGAATAAAAACTGAAGTAATAAAACTTGATGTATTGATTCAATAAATTGAAGGTTTTAGTTACTCAACATTTTGCTACTGAGATATATGTCAAGAACTTAAATGTATGACAGTAGCAAAATGTTGAGTACAAGCAAGTTATAGCTAATAGTTTCCCTTTTAAGATGGCCTCAAATGATGGATTTCACAAAGTTGTTCATAATTATTTAAGGACGGATTGCAAATAGCTTATAAAAATTTGACCTTAGGACTCAAAAATTATGTTTACAGGTGGTACGCAGCACGGGTCGCTCAGAATGCCCGATATGCCTGGGTACACCGGTCGCGGGCCGCGTGGGTCTGTGCGGGCACGTGTACTGCTGGCCTTGCGTGCTACACTACGCGGCCGCGCATGAGAAACAACCTCCGCCTTGCCCCGTTTGCGCCACTCCGCTCATTGTCAACGACATGAAGCCTACCAAGATGGTGCAGTGGGACTCGCCCGCTGAGGAGGTAAGTTTTTGCAGTTAGTCATCTTGTTTTTTAGAAAACATACTGGTCATTTCATAATGCGTCCATAATGGCCCCGACCCTAACATACATCTCTGGTCCTTAGTTAACATTGATCATAACTAGCAAACCTGATGTTCAAACACAGATAATCAAGAAATTAATTACAGTTTAAATAATCGCAATACCACGTTCTCATAACGGTGAAAGACAACATCGTGACCGAACCTGACATAGAACCAAAAATTCAAAAACGTGTGACATCTACGATCTGTATTGGGTTATCGCTATTACTTCTCGAGAATAGGCCTGTGACCCTGTAGTAAGAAAAATAGAAGCTGACATGGATACAGCAAGAGTTAACATTTTCAGGTGACAATGCGTCTGGTGCGACGTTTGCGCGGTTCCACTGTGGTAGAGGTGGCGCCGCCCCGGGACCGGTTGACGGAACCTAAGGCGCAGCACATCTTACCATTGCATTACATCAACGATTCGCCTTATTGCAAACTATTTTCTGCTAACGTGCAACAAGTAAGTCTACTTTTCTAATGAAGTCTGAAGATCCTATTTGTTAATAAACTGGAAGAAATAAAATAGTCGTTTATTCTAGAAATTTGCACACATCACTATTAAATTATTGCATCATATCTCTTTTCATCTGTAGTGATCTTCATATGAACTCTTAATCAATAACTAAACATGCTTGTATCATTTAAATCTTCATCATCTGCCTACATACTCCTCTACTAGACATATGGCTCTCCCAAAAAGCACCTATACCTCAATCTTCTGCTTTTTGGTTTCCTTTTTATAGCAGTCCTGTCTAAATGCTTCACTCTACTTTCGCGGAAGTCAAGTAGTTCCACAGGCTAATTCCATAAACATTATCTTTTACAGGTTCAAGATATCTTGAAGCGAGAGAAAAAAGAAATCGAGACTCAAATGTTAGCAGAAATTGATACTACCGAAATTGTGTTCATGGAGCAAGCTCTGGACATGTTGAAGAAAAAGAAACAAAGCTATATCCAATTTGAAGAGCCCAAAGATGAATCTGATGAGGATGAAGCTCCTACAGTATACGAGAGTCAGGAGGCCAATGGAAACAAACTAGATTGGTTTGAAGTGAATGAAGAAGGGGCCGCTTCTATTGAGGTGGCCCGGAATCAAATTGAAGAGCTTAAGATTGATTCTAACTTAAACCCCGACGCACCTGAGTTCAACTTAGAGTTAGATCAGCCAGAAGATGTGCTCACTGAGGACTTGACAGTTGAGACTGAAACTCATTCTGAATTGACTGATATTGATAAGCAAAATCAAGCGAAATACTTTTACTTCTATCAAGGTATATTGTTGTGACAATCTTTTTACTTATTACAATGATAATAACATAATGCAATTCACAAAATAACAATTGTTATTATATATTAACAATGGTGTTAATAAATACAATATGTGTTGAGTTATTAACAGAAATGAAAAAAAAAAATCAACTGTAAAAAATAAATTACGCAGAAACAAGCAAATCAGATGTTTTATGCTACAAAGGCGTATGAGATTGGCCATATTGACTACACACAGGCAATTTAGAAAACTTTTTTTTTTTCAGCTGAAGATGGCCAACAAGTATTCTTAAACAGCCTGAACGTGCGAATGTTGAACGCTTCTTGGGGCGCTTTGGCTGCCGCACCGCCCTTCATTCGCGGCCGTGTTCTGCATAGAGAGACTCTACCGCTTATCGAACAAGTAAGGGTTGCCATGCTCAATATGCGTTAACCTATACAAATAAATAAAGATGCAGCACATGCTGAGTGGAAACCTTTTTTGCGGTGCTAAACCACATTCATAAATTTTAGTGCCACCTGTGCTACCTTTATGCAACGCAAAATAAATGTTTTTCTATAATGTTCAAAAATACGAATGATCAATTTTGATGGGATTTTTACTGGCAGATAGCTAATGCTATATAAAACTTAGGCTACTTGTCAACTGACTCTGGAAAATTATCTTTAAATTTGAAAGTATATGCTTTTAGATTGGTCCATAGATATTTTATTAAAATAGTTTGGTAGTAAAATCAGTTATTGATTTACACATTAAATAAAATATGTCATTCAATTAAACTATGGCTAGGTATTACAATAATGTCTTCATTACTTTTGTAAATTAAGAGTCCACTTTGGCAAGATTAATGAAAACAATTTAATAAAGGGTTGAGTTGGTGACATAAGGATGGGATGTGACAAGCGGCTAGCTTCTCGATACTTAGTGATTTTCTGCCGTGGGTGGTAATCGTGATATTTATAAATATAAAGTACGTTACGTAACATCATCTACTTCTATATCTCAAGTTACCGAGACATTTATCATGATTTGTAAGTCCACAAAATTCGCATCATAATAATGTTCATAACCTTCTCCTCTTGCTTATATTGTTAATTTTTTTTTGTATATACATGTATTAAATGTTAACTCGTGCTGAAGTGTAGATTTTTAATTGTTTACAGACCAGAAAACACATGCCCTGTACAGCTCATCTGCCGCTGCATTGCTCCTTTGATATTGTTGAATTGGAACTGCAGCCTCCAAATGTTACTCCTATAACAATGAAGAACTTTGCTGGTAAGTTCATAGTATAAAATTGTAAAATGTTGAAAAAAATTAACCACTTCCATATTGATAGTTTATGTCGTTTTACCTACTCCAGCCTGAGTCAATAAGATGTATCACTTGTTGTATTAGGAGTACAAATAAGTTTCCGCCGTTTTTTAACACAAATTAAATATTTATTGTAGAAGAACGGTAATATAAATTTAATCAAAATATTGCCCATCACTTGCAACCACTTTTTCCCATCTCTCAGGCAGCATTCGAATCCCACGTCTGAAGAACTCCTTGTCTTTTGAGGTTATCCACGAATCAACCCAATTTTTGGTATCCTCATAAGATGTGAACCGCTGCGCCGTCAGAGCATGTGCTACGGACCGGAACAGGTGATAATCGGACGGTGCAATGTCTGGTGAATACGGCGGGTGGGGTAACACTTCCCAATCAAGTGTTTCCAAGTACTTTTTCACGGGAGCCGCAACATGTGGACGAGCATTGTCATGCAGAAGAATAATTTTTTCGTGTCTAGAATAGTATTGAGGGCGTTTTTCCTTCAGAGCTCGGCTCAATCTCATCAATTGTGTTCGATAGAGGGCTCCAGTAATTGTTTCGCTCGGATTAAGCAACTCATAATACACTACACCTAGCTGATCCCACCAAATACACAGCATATCGTAAATTTTTGGCCTTCCACTGCGATCTTTGTCTTCTACGTCGAAATCACCGTTTTTAAACTTTTGAAACCACTCTCGACACGTTCTCTCACTCAAAGCAACCTCACCATATGCTTCTACGAGCAATCGATGCGCCTCAGCAGCAGATTTCTTTAAATTAAAGAAGTAAACTAATATTTCCCGCAAATGACGCTTACTTGGCTCAAATTTTGACATTTTCAACTTATAAAAATTATATTTTACCAATATAAAATCAATGATATTAATAGGTTATGTTGTTCTTGAATGTCCAAACTATTTTTTAAGCCGGTTATCATCTGCGAAAGCTAACCGAAACTCCGTGCCGCGCCATCTACAATAAAACGGCGGAATCTTATTTGTACTCCTAATATTTGTACTCCTAATATAATATTTTGTTAATATGCTGCTGAAGTATTTGTATGCCTACTACCTAGTCTACTGCATAAGTGAGTTTTGAATTTGATAAAGTGAAATCTGAATTTCAACTCACTTCACATTTAACTTTAATGTAGCAATCAAGTGCTTACTTGTAGAGTTAATAAAATTAGACACATTGATGATAATAATGGAATATACTTGTTTTAATTCTACAGAGGAACTAGAACGCCGCGCGCGTAATCGTGCACGCCAGGAACGCGATGAGAGACGTCGCGAGCGAGCCTGTCGCCGCGCCATGGAAGGCCCTCCGAAGCCAGACTTCACATCTGATCTGTTCTTCCCACCCGCCGCACCGTCATACTCTTCACCGCCTGACCTATCGCTACCATCTCACGAACAAGCTAGCCCGTCCAGTGTGGGATCTCCGCCTTCGGGCCTTTCTTTTGCCAAGGTATGTAAAAAAGCTAACACTGCCATCTAATTCTAATTCTGGGTGGGGTGACGAGCCTGCACTGACTTCCCGAAGCTACCGTCAACTTCAATACACCCTTATGCGGGATGTCAGTGCAGGCCTTCTCACCCCGTTAAGAAGGTCCTCTGAAGCCAGACCTTGCATCCCATCTGACTTTCTGTACTGCGTTTACTCGTCACCTAAGCCAGACCTCACACATGACCTTCCCACAAGACCCCATCATATTTAAGTCATCGCCTGCCATATTTTATTCGTTACCCGCGGGCAAAGCCATTTAGACAGGCCTGATAATACGTATATCATATTGGATTTTTCAATCTGGGAAAAAGAACGTGAATTATTTTTTACAGATGGCAAGCACGAGCGGCACTTGGCGGGTGCGTAAGACTGCGCCGGCCGCGCCGCCTCCACGTGACGATGACGGCGAGGCTGCAGCGCCACGCGCTCTTAGTCTCAGCGACGCCATCGAAGCCGCCCTACAAGCAGCCCCTTCTCCCGCCGGCAAGAAGAAGAAGTCCAAGGCGAAGGTCCTCTTCGCTACCGGCATGCAGAGGACTCCCTAGTTCTCTCCAAAGCTCCATGTTCCTTAACTAGTGGTGCTGTTATTTACTGGCTGATTTATGACTGACGTAAAGATTTTGAATTAATCTGCGTCTGATAAGCATTATCCAAGTTACTATGACAATATTTAAAGGTCATCAATTAACGGCAGCTTAATAACGGTTCTGCTATTTAAGAAATCCAGAGCATTACCCAACGCATTGTGAAACGGAACTTCCAAAAAATTATACTTTCTTTTTCCCCAAGGCTTGTTTACAGCTGCTGTACAGTATTTATTTTACTGGAGTTGTAATTTTATGTTGTTTTGGGCGGTATCTGTCTAAAGTCTATGCTTCTGTTATATTATAACGATTCAGTAAAAAGCTATAACCAAGCCTTTCCTCAGTAGGATGTATTGCAAGCAAGCCCTTCAGTTGACGGAGAGCCATCAGAAAGTATTTTTTATGGCGCGGGAGATAAATCTCGTTACGTAAATAACACCTGCCATTCTTTTTATTTTGATTAATGAGGCTCCCGTCAGTTTTACCACCAACCCCTTATGCGACACCTTAAATTTCCGCTCTTGTCGTTAACACCCTAATTAACTTGCGATATATTGTATAGCGTCAAAGTTATATATTTCTAACTATTATATACGGCAGAAACCGTTATTGCGCGTTTAATTTAATTAAGGTTTGGTTTAATTAGGCCAAAAAACTAATCCTCAATCATCCTCATTTTGATACTAGTAATCAGGTTTAATTCTAACAATAGTAGGTATTTTCACTGTAGACTGCAACTTTTTGGGGACTCTTACCAGTTGCTCAGTGTTTCATAATGTTTTGTCAGTTGTTACTCTTGTTAGTTTGCTTGCTAAATGCAAATCTTTTTGTAGACGAAAGTATTTTGCTTGGAATAATAAATTTTATAGAAACGGGAATGTATTATGTTGATGCTTATTATTTAATATTTTAGTTCGGAATCGGGATATATTTCAGTATATAATGCTAGACTATATCTATCAGTAATGCAGATCTAGTTTACATTGAGATAATAATTTAAACAAAACTGCATTGCTGTATCATTTTGTAACACTAATCGTGAAACGGTTAGATATCTCTATGCTGAATACCATTGGTATCTTCTGTATAACAATGTGAAGAAATAAAAAACTTGTATGTACTGAGAATTAATTGTTTTATTGCATCATGCCCTTGATAATTATCGTTCTTCCCCAGGGCACCGCCAAAAAGCCTGCCAAGACCGCCAGGTGTGACCCAAACTGTAGTGTCAGATGAGATTGTGTAACACAGGATACTCATTAAGAAACTAAACATTTTCTAATTTTTTAATTCCTAATTTACTAATTTTCCTTAATGAGTACTGTGCTCCGCGATGTATCGAAATTTTCCGCGCAACTAGTTTTATTTTTTCTGTTGAAAGAACCTGACAAAAACAACAAAAAAAGTAATTAGCGAAATTGATCCAGCCATTCACGCGTGATGCCGTGACCAAGGGAAATAGACTCATTTTTATTTAAATAGATATCTGTGATCCATAAGCTCGTGTGCATCACAATGTTGTGAATCAGCATAAAATAAGAGTGGGTCGAGTCTACTTTATCATAATTCTACCTAAATCTACCAATAAAAATAAAGGTACCTCTGAATGTAGAGATACTGCAAAAATAAAGTAAGTCGCCAATCTGACAAGATGGAAGGTGTATTTCTGTTTTTGAATGAAAAAATAATAATACCATAGAACTTCAATTTAAGGTACCTAATTTGAAAATAAAAATTATTAGTAATAGTAATCGGGCTATTTCTGCCTACTATTTACTTGATTTGTATGTTTATAAGTACTAAATAAAACTATTGATTTGAATACAATTTGATAGTTATGAAGACGATAGATAAATGTATCCGGAATAATATATCTATTTCGATTATAGTTCACTAGGATAGAAAGATGTATGGTTATCTGTTTTAGTCATAATGGTTATATTTGAGATCTAAATAATATATCCAAGTAAAGGGATTTTTTGCCCTTCAGGCAGATAAACGTCGCAAGCGACGCGATTGATTTCCGTAGAGTCAGTTTTGCTTCAACTATGGGTGCTCTAAGTGACATCATACAAAATGCAATGGCGTCGCATTCGTCGTTCGACCGCCTGAAACATTAAAACATTAGAACTGAAACTGACATCTAAATCTATACACTTATTGTCTGGCTGCTGATACCACTAAACGCATATTATTAGGAACTTGTTATGTCAATGTCAATGTCTTGAACATAATTGTCAATTCGTCTTCGTTTTCGACCTTGCCTTGCATGCATTTTCGTCATCGTGAAAAAAAATAATAGAAAATGAGTAAATTAGGAAGTTAAACAACTGAGTATAGCAAATCAATAGTTAAAAATAAACTCCTGCCCATATTACGAATGGGGTCCGTTATGACTTCGCAAAGGGAAGACTACATTTTTGAGCCGTTTAAGGTTACTGAAGTTAAATGTCGAGGATTTGAGTGTCCAAGACCTCGCAGCGGCCATAGGATTGCTTGTGACGATGCCAAAATATACTGTTTCGGTGGCTACAACCCGTTTCTACCTTTAGCTAGTGTCGAGAGGGATAATCCGACCTGGAGTCCAACCTGTCCACTTTTCAAAGAACTGTGGAGTTTTTCCATCACCGGACGAAAATGGAAACTTCATAGGGTTATAGAAAACATGCCGGAGGAGCTTGCTTCTAACGCAATGTGCGTGAACGGCCGACACTTAATGGTTAGCATTTGTTTTCAGTTCCTGTATCTAACAGTTGTTTCTTTTGAAATCTATCATCATTCATCAAGTAACCAGATAGAAATGACAATAGTCTTTGGCTGTTTTCAGATATTTGGTGGTACAGGAGAACCATTTGGACATAAATGCAGCAATGATGTGATTGTTTGGCAGACAAATCCCGGTGGGCGGCAACTGAACATACTTGATGTGACAGGAACAAGACCACCTGGACTGTATGGCCAATCCATTCTGGTCCATAATGGGTCTTTCTACACTATTGGTGGTACAAATGGATTTGCATACAACTGTGATATTTATAGGTTTGTATTTATTTATTGGATTGCCAATGAAAGATTACATGACACAGTCTTACATTTATATGTATATTTTTGTATACTGTATGACAATATAATACCCGATGTTAAATTATCATAGCAACATCATAGTTACTTGGAGAGATGGTTAGTTAACAGATTTTTATTATATACTATTTACAAAATCAAGTAAGAATATGTATATCACTACTGTAATTTGATGATCTTGAATGAAAAGCTTTTGTAAATTGTCTACAGGTTAGATCTAAGGACACTAGCTTGGCAACCATTATTTGTGGGCACTGGCCAGGACAGTGACCCACCTGGTCGCTACAGACATGAAGTTGCACGAGTGGACAACAAGCTTTACATAATCGGTGGAGGCACAGGTGACTCTGCTTTTGAACTCATGGATATACCTATGTTTGACCTAGAGACTAATAGGTGGACAATATTGAATGCCAAACCAGATGAAAGTGGACGAAATTCTGTAATTCCGTCATCAAGGAAGTGCCACAGTGCTGTTCAAATAGATACACCAAGTGGTGTGCAAGTTTTTGTAGCGGGTGGTTCAGATGGTGCTTCAGTTTTTGAAGATATATGGAGACTTGATATAACTAACCTGCAGTGGACACTGATGAAGAAAACAGTGCTTCCAAATCCATTGTATTTCCATTCTTCCACTGTCACACCTGCTGGTTGTATGTATATATTTGGGGGTATTGAACCTAAGAATGAGGCAACAAGTAGAAATAATATTCTTTATAAAGTGTGGCTGTGTATACCAAAACTAAGTGAGATTTGCTTCGAGGCTCTCTTACATTTTCAACCCAATTTAGATCAGTTGGACAAAACAACTCTCTTCAACACTGGCATCCCAAGGCATTTGGTGCAGAGGATGCACCCTGATTAAATCATGAAAAACTTATTTGTTCTAAGGTGTGTTTGGTCAGTATGATTGACTGTTTTATTAAGAGCTGCGTTTAGTAGCGTTGTTTCGCGATCGCCAGGTGATCACCAATCACAACTGAACGCGGTCACAATGCGACTGTTTGACAAAAACTTGACATAAAATGTTGTCAGTCAGGTGTTTTTTATAAATAGCGCGCGATTGAGCATTTTATGTAGGTAGAATGTGGTGCCCTGCATTCATTTCATTATCTTTATTAAGACCCACTGCCTCCTGTCAAAAATTTACAATTTAAGTTGCATATTTGCAGCTATTTATTATGTGAAAATTTTAGCCTACTGCCGCCTATGGTTCAAAAGATGCAGCCTTTTAAAGGTAGAACAGACAGACGTTTTTGGCTTGTAATAGGGTATCCTTTACCTATTGCATACAAAAGTCTAAAAATCATGTCTGTGTGCGTAAACTACGCTCAATAAATCATGAAATAGCTTTCAATATTATTTCTAGATTTACCACAAACAGGTAATGAAATTGCCAAAATGACAGGTCCCGTTTCCCCATATGTGAAACGGTCTTGTCCCTTTTTTGCAAACGTTTTGTCTCTCTTCAATCACACATACATCCAAGATCCGAGAGCTTACTCTAAGCTCACCAAACAAAGCTCGCGCCAGCCGGAATCGAACCCGGGCCTCGTTGAAGGCAGGGTTACTGAGCTGTGTCCAATTAAACAATAATAATATTAACTGTTGAATGAAAGTGAAATTTTTACAGGAGACACGGTTCTTAATTTCTGATCTTTCTGTCTAGCTTTAATTTATTTATAGACGTAGGTAAAAGGGCCTAAATGCGAGATTGGATCGCGTGAATTTAAACTTCAATTTGAAATTATTTAATTAAAATATCGTTGGTCAAAAACAGTAATGGAATATTTCTAAATTATGGTGTTTACTCAACTAATTAACCCACTGACGGTTTAAGATTTGCGTAGATTTCAAATGCTACTTTACCTATTATATATAAAATCAATTATATTTTATTACATCGATTTAATAATATGCCGATTTAAGACAGTTCTATTGTGTAGTAACTAAAATTTGTCTTATTTGCAGTTGTGTAGCATGAATGATTAGTAAAATTCGTTTTTCGTTCGTTGTTTCTTCTTAATTGGAACAAAGTTGTGTCGTTAGTGAGAAAGTTTTTACGATTCCCTACCTAAAACACGTGATTTCGGAAATGTTTCAGTATTCAATCCGACCGACGATATGAATGTTGTAATAATTTCACTCGGTTCCTTTTTGCATTCACTGTTTGAATTTAGACAAATAAATTAAAATCAATAGTATATTTTGTATTTTTGATCTATAAATTTCGGTTTTCCGGTACCACATACAATATAATGTACTGATATTTATGAACTCTAGTACTTTATTTATTAGACTTACTTGTTTGTTCCCAAGAAATAATATTATATTTAACTATGCCTCATGCATTTTTTTAACGCCTGTACACTCGTTTTTGTTATCCCAGCACTGGGATTTCCTGTCGCAAAAGGTATGGACAAATAAAATCACTTATAAGAAACACCGAAATCCCGAGAGAAACTTTATGCTCCACACTTAAATTTTGCTGAGGCCGGGATTTGAACGTAGGCAACAACTATATTAAAAACTAGGCTATGACTAGTTTAAATCACATTAATTTTATAACGAAAATGGCGTCCCGCTGGGTTTTCGTTTCATCTTTTTGATGTTCTTACTACTTCGAGTACCAACGTAATCATTGATGTGGAAGCATACTGCTTACTCTCGACAAGCGAGATTGTATGACTCTTTCTACCACGGGAGTCCAAACCGGATTCGTAGAGATGACATTTTATTGTAGCATATATAAAAATGGCGCATAAAATTTCCGGAAAACCGCGGGCTACACCGCTTGGTGCAGCTAGTACTATTTAATTATGATTATATTATAATACAGATTCTGGATATAATTACGACATGTCGGTTTCCAGGAAAACAATAATTTCTCGCATATCAAGTTTTTATCAAGGCCTGTTCAGTATTCAGCATATCACCTGAAACATTGGTGTAGATTCTGTTAGCCTAAAGTAAAATCAACTCAGTCAGGTCTAAAAGTATTGTCAATGCTAATTATCTCATTTAGATTGTATGCAATAGACAGAGCAATTTGGTACCACAATCCGTTTTTGAAAATCAAGCAGTTTTTTTTTCAAGAGATGGAATTTCTTGTCTCTGTAATTTTATCGTCATCCACGCCTTGAACTCGGCTAGCCAAAAGGCTCTAACAAATTGGGAAACTGATACAAAATTTTAAGAACAGGGTTTCTGTATTCAACTATCTATGATCCTGAATCTGCGAATATTCAATTGTACTGACCTCTACTGTCCAAAAATCGCAGATCAATTCTCATTGCTCATTGTATGTACATGAAAATTTTCGATTATTTGATTGTATGATTATACTAACAGGGGTCGAGCAATCGACACAATTTATCTTGATAACTGTCAGTGTGCCTGATAGAATTAGAGACCAGCCGTTTCGGTCTTACTTACGTGTGTATATCATTGCGTACATATAAAAAAATATTTCCAACAGGTGTTTCAGCCAAAAAGCATTAAATGAAACATGGAAAACCTCTCAGCATCGGTAGTTAAAAGTAAACTACCGATGCTGAGGTCGCAGTTGAACTTGATTCCCTTTTCAAGGGCAATCCTTGTAGTACTGCGCTCAACAAGTGTTGAGCTGCTGTGCGGGCGCGGGGTTCGCGCCAATTCGCGCCCTCAGTGATGGGACGCGCGCCGCGAGCGGGACACGCTCGCCTCCGCTCGTGATCCGAATGGATAACCGCGATATCACTTCCGTAATCGAAAATTCCAAATTCGAAAACTTTCTAAACATGACTCGTGCCAAATGTTGCATAGCGGCCAGTATGGTGCGGAAATAAAAAATGACCGATCATGGCTGACGAGATGCTGTCGACGACTGCGGCGACCCCGCATCGCACGCCGACCCCCGAACTGCACGCGGCCTACACGACTTTTGAAGTCCTAGTGGCTCTTGTGGCGGTGGTGGGGAACTCCATGGTGATTTATGTGTTCCGCCGTGACAGAAGGCTGCGGCGAAGAACGAATTATTACATAGTGTCATTGGCGATAGCGGATTTTCTAGTGGGTTTGCTGGGGATACCTTTTGCGATCCTCGCGTCAGTGGGTCTGCCGAGGAACCTCCATGGTTGTCTGTTCACTGTGTCGTTGTTAGTTATGCTGTGCACGATAAGCATCTTCTGCTTGGTGGCGGTATCCGTAGACCGCTACTGGGCTATTTTGCATCCGATGTGCTATTCCAGGAACGTGCGCACCAGAACTGCTATTTGTAAGTATTTTTTAAATCCCACCACTTATACACGTCAGAAGACATTATTCTTGTAATAATTCAAATGAATTTGGTTTTGTTTTTAATTAGGATCTGAAATTATTAGCGCAATCAAAGCCTGTCTTTGCCTTAGTTCAGAATACCTATACTATCTATAATAAACTATTATAAATTCATATTTAAGTTTAATTGTTATGCTTTCAATACTCAACCTATCATCATGAAATTTCGCTTACACTATGTCAGGTACAGAAAAGGACATACCTTTCATCCAGAAATAAATTAAAGAATTAACAAACTTCATTACCGCCAGTAAAGCCACGAGCAAAAGCTAGTAAGTAATTAAGTTTACCACCTCATGATGTAGAAGAGGTCACCGATTTCGATTTATTCACTGCTGGATTACCGCCCATTAGAATACAATGATCATCAGACCCATTCATGACTAAAGTGCGCAGCATCTAAAGAGCCATTAAGTTTCAACATTATTTTATGGCTTTACGATAGCAGTTAATTGAGATCTAAATCGTCCTATTTGCCACCCTATAGGCTCTATTGTCGTCTCAAATTATATAGTATGTAACCAGAGGAGGTTAGGTTAATATATATATTTTTATGACTTAAAAAACTAAAGATATTCAAATATAATTTCATTTGACTGGCCTCACATCACAGTTGTTTGCACAGCACAGTTAAATATTTAGTTAATATTTAAATGGCGTACTAATTAAAAGTTCCCTGAAGATTGCATGAAAAGCAATACACCATCCATTGATGCAACTTGGGCCTCGTACATAGGTCGTATTGCTGTTTTTATGGGCGGAGTTAACCATTTAACTGCAGTTGGATCCTCAGCTAGCCCCGTCAATAGTATAAAAGAATAAAAATACGTATACTGCCAAAGTGAAAATTGTAATCTCTAAAAAGCTCGAAAACACTAAACGCAAATGTTTTCGACTTGTATCATCTAGTTTACCTTTTTCACGGACGCTTGAAGCTGAACTGCCTTCTGACCCTTTTAAATTCTCTACTCAAGAGTACCCACCTTTACCACTTACAACAAAGTACTTATCGGTAAAGCACTTTCCCATCAGTTTTATAGCTTGGTAACGGATGATGGAGCTAATGAATTAAGTAAGTTTGATCGACTAGTTGGGCTCATTATCGAGCTTTTTTTGTGTCTAAAGTGACGGGCGAGCTGACGGCCGACTTGATATGATACGACTCAAGTCGCATCGCGTTGCGCCCGTCACTTCGAGATGGGTATGACGTCACCCTTCCACAGGAACACAGCAATGTTCACAGTAAACACGAAAAATCTGCACCAATACTTGGCGGCAGATTACCAAGTGTGGTGGCAGTACTTCTCCGGAAGTTCTTGGCACAAGCTGCCGGCGCTGACTTGGAAAGGCCTATCAGAAGCGGGCAGTGCACTGATATGGGCTGTTGATAAAGCCTCACGGAGAGAAGTGTAATGGGGTGTGTGGCGGTAACAGGTTAAAATCTGGTGCATCATTCTCTGGTTTTATCTTTTTTCACTTTGCAACGATACATAAGATATGAATGTCGATATTCATTATCTTACTGAAAGCTTAAAGGAAGGAACTGAATCTAAACTTTGACAAATGAGAACATAGCTATCTAAATGAATCAGCTAAGTGTGATTCATACCAGCATGCCGAGGTTTTCGTAACAACTAAGTATGTTATTCTATGAAAATTATAAATTATCTATTACAGTTCAAAAGATACAAGATTTAGGTTAGGTAAGATGATTTCTTTTCACACTGCGCCATGTAGCCCCAAACTAAGACAAGCTTGTGTCAAAGGGAAGATCACTGATTACCGTTAGATCACTGATATACTATTTTTTGTACTTAGATACATACTTATAATACATTAACACACAGAACAAGCATCTATGCTCGCTACACAAATGCTTGTGCTTGTGCTTGTGCTGAATGGGAATCGAACGAAATCGAATCTACAGTGCAGAAGGCAGAGCTACAATCATCTGAGCTGTGAGGCCAGTCACCCTTCGACCCTCCATACGATATACGAACGTCATTTGGTACATAAGTAAGGTTTCTCTATTATTGTCCCGAACCAACGTGATTGTTAGTCTTGTAGCATTCCTTTTATAGTGGGCGTGAATCGGCGTGATTGCTTTCACTTAGCTAAACGATATTATTCAATGCCTAACTATGCCAGACAATGGCTTAGCATTGTTTTTGGAACCTCTAAAGAGGACTAACAGATCCTGTGAGGACTTTAGTTCGTTATGATGGCTATAAAGGTACAGCAGTAGGATCAACAGGAAGCTTGGTAGGGTTGGCTTGGCTGGGTTTCCTTAGCCTTTGGGTACGGAAACGTAAATAAGCAATATTTTAAGGCTGCTAATGCAAACAATATAAAACAGCCACAGAAATTGCGATGTAAAAATGTATCTCGAAACCCCACAAGGAGAAAGCCCTTTCAACGAAATTAAAAAGATTCTTGTTTTGAAAACAAAACACTGATGTATATTAATTCAAAGCAACGTATTTTTAGGTAACTAGCGTATACTTTTATTTACGCAAGAGCGTCTTGGAATCTTTTGTCCTACCTGCCTCTGATATTCCCGCTGCAGGGATAAAATCGCTATTTTTGACGATTGATACTGGGTGGGTTCTATTCAATCTACCACGGGAGTGTAATCCGCATTGATAAATATCACATTCTTTTTTTTAGGACATGCCAGCCTCTTGTTGTTTTTGTTTTTCCGAGCTCAATATTTTCACGTGAAATCTATGTTGAAATAAGTATTCATTAGCGGCAACGGCGTACCTGCTATGAATATGAAATTGCGACTTTTAGATTGAAAGTCTGAATTCATACGGCTGATCGGCCATCAGGTGGGTATTTAAGCTCATCAAATAGTTATGTTGATCGTGTTCGTGTACTTTTATTGCAAATACGGGCTAAATTAACACGTAACAACAACACAATCGCGTAATAACAAGTGAACGATTAAAAAAATTCTTGACTTTAATATACATACTTTAATCCCTTACTTATTCCCCTTACGGGGTACACCTTTTAAAAAAGAGGTAACCATATCGGTCTTGAACCGATTTTGATATAATTTATATGGGACCAATCTGAAAGCATTTACTATCAAATAAAAAATATTTTTTTAATTCGGAAGCGGGTTGTAAAATTCCTAAATATATTTTATCAATGTTATAGCATTTTCTAACACAAGATGTCCATTCCATATCACCATATCGAGAGGTTTTCGAATTCAAAACGATTCGCTCATAAACTCAATATGAGCGCCATTCATGATTCATAAATTTGATGTTATCTGTAGCAAGGGTATTTTATCATGCAATGTCAATTTTGGAGTAACACGATCTCACTCCGTCCTTGAAGAGCCGATTAGGGAGACGTTTCAACGAGGTACATTCAGCGACAAAAACAAACGAACCCTCATATCTACACCAAGTTCCATAAGACAAACCCACAAAACTAACACCCAAGACCCGGACCAAAGCTCATCACACAAAGATTGCTCCGGCAGGGGACGGGACGCGCTATTGATCCTGTACCCACTTACTATTACTAGTAATGCTGGTAATGCTGCTGCTTAAGCTGGTCGAGTTATATTTGAGTGACAGAAAACAGACAGCTGAAGTCACAAGAGTCTTAAAAAGATGTCGAATCTTAAAAAGATAAGTTAGGTAGGTACTGATCAGAATCTACAGTGCTAAAATTTGGCGTCCCTCAAAGTAGTGTTCTGGGACCAGTATTCTTTATTACGTACATAAATGATCTTCCCAAAACGACGAACCACTAAACTATTTTATTTGCGGTTGATTGTACTATAATTTTTTCGGACACAGATAAATTTTCCATGCAACATGACATTAATGATACATTGAATAATTTAATAAATTGGCTAACATCTAATAATTTAAAAATTAATATTTAGAAACAGAACACATTTTATTAAGCTTAAATATAGACTGTAATTTATGTTGGGAATCTCACATTGAAAGCGTATGTTTTAGAATAAATAAATTTTCAATTATTTTGGCAGCGTATCATCGGTATATAACATCCCTTTTGAGATATGGTGTTATATTCTGGGGATAATCTACTGGTAGAGAAGTGGTATTTAAGGCACAAACGAAATGCATAAGGGCTATCTGTAAGCTGAATCAGACTGACAGCTGTAAACCATACTTTATCTTTAAATCAAACTCATTTATTCCCTTAGATCTCAAGTATCGTTTGGACACGTCAAATTTTACACACACAAGTAGACATATTCATGAGCATATAACGTGTCACAGGAGCTCCTTAGGCACTTTACATGCACACAGATATGTCAAATTACAGTCAGTTTTATGTTTAAGCTAATCTTATTTTATTAAGTAAGATTGGCTTAAACATAAAAGAAAAACATTTAGGTATTCTCACCCACCCGTGTATATAATAGAAGTGGCCCAGTTTGTCAGAAATAATTTGGATCTGTATAAAAGCTTTAAGAGCAAGCGTCTGAATCATAAAATGAGTTGCCCTCTAAATAGAATTATTTAATAAATTATTGCGCCAAAAATCACCTGCCAAGAGTCTCAGAATATTTTATTTGCGCAGAGTAAGAGAACTGTTGTTAAAAAAAGTATATTACAGTGTTGACGAATATATAAAATTTGTCAGTATTGAACTTTTTATTATGAACTAAATGTACGTATTTTATAAATTGATCTAAATCAGAATTATTTTATGTTCACATCTCACATGCTTTACAATATTCGAGCATTTCCGTTCAATTTTGGTAATTTTCCGTGCGAAAATATCCGTATGAGTATAAATCGATAAGGACTATATGGACAGACAGATGAACAATGTAGGCTTTTTTAAGGATAATTCAAATAATGTTATGTAACAGCATTGCAGTAACACTTCCTGACTTTTATGTTAGGGTTTTCTAAAACACATTTGCACTGACTGTACCAAGTGTCCTTGTTTGTTACGACTATGTCGTTAATTGCTTAACATCGTTTTGATAAACCCTACACCCCATAACTGACCAGACTGAATTGCTTACTAAACATATAAATTAATCGCGCATACCTATATAATATCTATACTTATACTTTGAATTAAATATTGGATCTAAATATGATTTCTTAAAAAAAAATTACTCAATCCACAGGTTCGCTGACAAAACATTTTCCGTGGTATAACGAAACGCTTTACTTGGCAAAATACAATATAATCTTTTATATTAAAATAAATAACACAAGTTATTGAATAATCTTATTAGTAACTAGCTGTTCCCCACGACTTTGTACGCGTGGAAGTTATGTTTTTTTTTGCGCGGCAACCTAATAATTTTTTCTTTTTCTAATTTACAAGTATCCTGACTTAATCCTTATAACATCAGCTATCTGCCAGTGAAAGTCTAGCTGGTCTGTTAAGGAGATTATCCGGACAGACAGACATATAGAAAGCAAGATATCTACTAAGTTTTAAAAATTGCATTTCGTTATTATGTTTGTAGCAAATAGCTGTTATTTTGGTAGGTAGGTATTATAAACAGACACTTAAATTTTATTTGTTGTTTTGGATTCTTTAGACTTATGTTTTTTTATTATATAGGTATATCAGGATATCCGCCATTATATGATTCTCATCTGTGAAAATGCATCCTGCAACATCCACCTTTTTTTTGACATTAATACATAAACTTTTGTTAGTTATACTCAAAGGTATAACATACACGTGGATACTCATTAAATCTTTTGAATCTTACACTCAATCTGAGAAAGTTTAGGTCGTGACGGTAATTAAATTTATTCTCTTAATGGTCTATTATCTTCCAAATTAGGATAGTTTTACCTTGTAACTTACTAAAGAACTTGCTAACAGGCGATATTATGAGTGAAATATACGGAACCCTATAATACGTTTCAATGGCCTCAGATCACAATTGGTCGTAGCTCTGCCTGCTGCGCAGTAGGTCGTGGGTTCGATTCCCAGCCAGGACAAATATTTGCGCGACAAACATACATGTATGTTCTGTGTATGGGTGTTATTATTACTATATATTAACAAAGAAAGTACTGTTTAAGTATTGTATCAGTAATCTGTTTCCCATAGTACCATACATAGCTATGTTTAGTTTAATATTTGAAAAAGGCAATGATTACGCCTACATAGTAAGGGTCAAATCACTGCGCAGCTAAGGGAATCGAGTTACAAAATAACGAGTCACGTGACGCGGGGTGCAGTTATCCATGTCTATGCCAGGATCGGAACGAAACGAAACGAAATAAAATAAGTTACATGGGAATATGTTCATCCTGCTGCGTCCATCCCCGCCTCGGGTGATGGACACAGCATGAATGCGACTTAATGTAAGATCCAAATTTTATACTGATTGACAAAATTCATATTAACGCGAGCCAAGCCGCGGGCACAAGGAAAAGACTTAATCAAAATAAATTAAATACAAACTATTATGTCATTGTGTAGTATTTTTAATACAAGGATATAATAGTTTCTATTCCCTTTGCCTCCCAAATAAATCTGTCGGTGGACATAACACGTATTATTTTTATTTATTTTTTATGTGAAAATGTAACGGAACGAGCTGAGGGCCCACCTGGTGGTAAGCGGCGACCCCCGCTCATGACAACAGTAATGTGACTCAATTAAGGTAATTTGTCGAAGTTTTTTTTGATTTGATTCGATTATCTAAATAAAAAAAATACCTGAACCTCTAATCAAATTTGAAGATAGAACGGAATCGAATAGACAAATGTATTTATTAAAGAGAACACCTGTGACATTTTGTTTACGTTTCCAAAATAGAAGCACTCAACCAGTTTTTAAAATCTATCTGAATGTATTTATTATCAGTATTGGTTATAGGTACCTATAGATACTCCACCGGGTTATTCGATTTTTGACAGTTGCTTTAAAACGTAACTGTTCTAGATTACGTAAAAGCAGTGGCGACCTTAGGGGATGGTGAGCAAGGCAAACACCCGGGGCCTCGATTTTGTAGGGCCTCGCACCCTCGCAGAACAACCCGGTTTTTGTTTCGATGTATTGCAGCTGTCTTTGAGAGGATGCTGACTGATTAGCAGTAGCCCTGTACACTTCCAACTCACCTAAATTCTTCATACGCCAAATGCCTCACAAAGATCTATCGCCCGGAGCCTCGCAATATCTAAGGCCGCCCTTGCGTAAAAGTTAACTTTTAAATGCGTAATAAAATAAATACATAAACTGTTTTATAATAACTTATTGAATTATTTTATTTATGACTTCTTACAGACATTATAATACCGTAAATGTATCAGTATTAACAAAGAAACATTATTGTTACGTATTAAATATGATTACATTCTATCCTACTAAGTGGTGCAATCGAATGTATTCGCTTTAAGTGAATAAATCGAAAATAAAGACACCTTGCATCCACTGAATCTGCTGAATACATAACTATTTTTAAAAGAAGCCAATGGATTTATATTGAGGGTTTTGTCCAATGAAACTTTAAAGAACTAAATCAATATTTAGTAGTTTATTTTACGTAGGTAAATATATATAAACACTTATTCAATATTCCTCGTCTTCCGATATGGAACTTTTATCATACACGAGCCTTAATTTGTTAAAATCGATTCTTGCTATCTTGTCGAAAGCCACATACGAGTACATATTTTTCCCTATTGGATAATGTTAATCGTATAACATTTAGTCCTTTCCACAACACTTGATCAATTTTCAGGCGTCATTTGATTACAAGAGTCCTTTAGTAATTCAAGCATCTTGTTAGCTGTAAATGGTGGACTCGTGTTGGCAGTCTGAGAACTGTGCTGTTGACCTGCCTGCTGCCATTTCGTCAACCACGGATATAGGATTTTATTTTTTTGCTTTTAAAATGTTTCACACACTTCAACATACATTAGTATACTTTTTATGATGTCTGACTTTTTGTTAGCTTGCGTTGGCATTTTGTTCAATTGGCGAGAGTAATATGGTGCATTATACATGATGATTATGATAATAGATAGTCCTTCTAGCGTCAACAATAATTCCTGACACCAATCTTTAAAGACTTCTGCATTCATTTCTTCATGGTATTCTACAGTATTTTTGATTGTAATGCCAACAAAGCTCCTTCAACTCAACAAAAATCACAAATTATGTTAAATGTCTTTGTAAGTCAAATAATAATAAGAATCTGAAAGTATATACCTACAAAAGGGAAGGATTATTTAAACTTTCCTTAACATAGTACCAAGTACCTATTAAGTAGTACATAATCGTACTAATATTATATATGCGAAAGTTTGATACTCCTTCACGCGAACGGATTTGGATGAAATTTGTCATAAAATTAGCAATACTGATGAAATATATACCCTGAATTATCATAGGCTATTTTTTTCTCCCGAAAAAAACAGTTTTTTCCCATCGACACATGTTGACTTTATAACAGCTAGTATTTTATGAGAAAGTAAATGATTGTAAAGATGGAGAGATAGCTAGCATCCAGCATTCGATTACTGAGTCGTATCCAGATGATCCAATTCTTTTAAATTACTAAATTGGCGGGATGCATTAACTGCCCACCTGAGGTGAACTGGCCCATAAACAATACGGCTTCGTACCTCCCTAACCTCCTTAGTATGAGAAGACTCAAATCGCGTCGCGTTGTGTCCGTCTTCTTTCTCTTTGTCATTCGCCTTGTAATTTCACCGCCACCATAATTATAGCACTCCTTATAATCTGATTAGCAGGCATTATTTCTCCGGACGAACGTGGCACAAGTTCTATTGCTACTTTCGGATAGTCCTTTCGCACCACCGCACGCGGGGGATACGTTTATGGAGTTAGTGGGTACACACCTACGGACACGAGCAACAGAACCCGAAAATGAATTAAAACTATTTTTATTAAAATCAAATGGTAGGCATAGTATAAAAAAGTAGTAAAAAAGTATATATCGACAATCGATCAAAAACACAGCATGAAATTCGAATAAAATCCAGTGGAGTTAACAAATAGACTTCCAATCCGTATATCAACGTCGGTATGTTATCAATCACATAGTTTCAGAATGTATCCCATTTAATGTTGATAGTTCGAAACACACCGTGAAGGTTTGGAGGATTGATGCACGAGTCTAACCCTCATTGTAATCATAATAATACAATACATCAGTATTTTACGTTAAACATGAGAATACTTGTGGTTCCAGTTCCAAAAGTCACGATGAAAAATCAATTAAAATATTTTGTCACGACAGTCACAGTTCAGTGATTTGTTTATTTCTTGCAGTTATTGCAATAAAATTCTAGTTAGTATTTTATGACATATAGCTAGCTAACTTTCAGCGACTTCACGTCTCACAAGTTTATAATTAACGCATATAAACTATTTATTACTATCTAAAATAAGCAAGTTCAATACCATTTTTTTAATCCAAAAAAATGTAACTCCTAATCTACATTAAGTTCTTAATAAATTGTTTATTTTAGTTTGAAAGTATGTTAACGGACTATATTAAATAATAATTAAATAGTGACGTAATTTTTCACCCAACTATTTTACGATTTTACTCGCTTATCCCCTGCATTAGGTATCCCAGTGTCACAAATGGCATGAAAAAGCAAACTTTATGCCCATTAAATTAACGAAATTATTGTGTTAGTTAATGAATCAAGCTTGGGGACATGTAACCATCATATTTGGGGGTATCCCTAGATATAAGATAAGGTATCTTATATTTTATCTTATAGCTAGTACTCTTAAATATGTGTATCTCTACACGTCAGTGTCAGAGGAGCAACTAAATGTAGCAGTAGAAGATGAGCCAAGCTCGTCCAAAGAGGTATTGTCTTCGCACGTGGTAATCTGCCGCCAAGCAGTCATGCCGTATTGCTGTGTTACAGCCGGTGACGGCGCCGGTAAAATCACAGTGCATGATCACCCCGGCTCGGGTGATGGGCGCAACTGGATGCGACTTGTACATCGTATTGCTGTTGTTATGGTTGGAGATAACCACTTACAATCAGGTGGGTCTTAAGCTCGTCCCATCACTTCAGTAGAAAAAAAGCTACTTTTATAAATTGTGTATGAAGTTTCCTCAAGAATTTAAAGAATTTGTAACATTATTTGAGTGGATTATGTTCACGAAGAATTTAATTTAGTTTTCTTTTCGTCAAGGTTATTTATACCCAAAGTTCATACCCTTTTCTTATCAACGGACAGAAGGTTGAATATTTCCATTTTCTTTGGTCTATTTTCTCATTGTTTTCAATATCAGCTTCATTGGGTGAATAATCTTGGGTGATGTGTAAAATAGGATACTTAGTTTTGTTTTTTGGGTGATTATATCCTTTGGTAATTATTAATTATAATATATTTTGAGGAAAGCCATATTTTGAATACTTACATTGTTTAATTTTTGGTTGGAATTTGTGTCAGGGCATAAACTGATCCTATTTCATTTCTAATTTCTTCCTAGATGAACCCCGAGATTCAGCCAATCGAAGTATAACTTTAAGTGAAGGGGCTACTTACATAGACGGATTATGTAACGTGGAATTAATCTCTCAACAGTCTCAACAATCTCTCTACAAACATTGGGATAGCAAAGTGAGGTAAAAAAAATTGAAAATCTCTAAAGATATTTTCGACTGCCATAAGTTCTCGGTCGTGCATCCATTGTGGTCAATTTTCAATTGGCTGAATCTCGAGTTCAAGATTCAACCAATTGAAACTTGACGTAAGTAGGTCCTTCACTTAAAGTTAAACTGAATCTATGTATATACGTGGGTAACATTTTGTAAAAAATATAATCGTCCGAAGTGGTGAAAATATTGCTCATGCTTTCCCACAGTCACTGATAGTGATATTACGTAATGCAGTCGTCTGTAATCTATCAAGAAAACAAAGTATCACCAGCATATTCTTTTAACAAGCACTCAATATGTAATACAAAGTATACAGTCTTTATATATACCAATCGTAGTGCGGTTTCCTCGTAGGTAGGTATCGTAACACGAGACGGAGCAATCTATGTCTCAATCTCAAGGTACGAGGCGCGATGTCGTCAGGAAATAGCCCATTTCTAGGCATTAGAGCAGGAAGAACCCGCTTACTACTAGTTCTATTGTCTGTGGCTTGAACGGAGGCGAACGTGAGTGTGATTGCAAAACTCGGCTATGTTGTGGAATTATTGTTATAATATAATATCATTTTATTAGTCTTAAAATAAAAATAATAATTATATTTATTGGAACAAAAAAAATCTAAGAGTTTGGGAAGAAGATAATGATTGATAAACCACTCCCTTGAGGTACTTCGAAACGATTATTCAACAGAGTAATCGGTAGCGCCTATAGAATTTCCAAGCTAAAAGCAGTTGGTTGATGTTGATCAGCCCAGACGAGGAAGAATTCAATTTAGGAATTCTTTTAAAGGTCAATGTGTACGCTTTTTTAACAAAATCCCGAGCGAAATTCAATTACTGTCAATAAATAAATTTAAAACTGTCATCAAACGTAGATAAACTTGTCGCAAAAGCTTACTTTAAAATATCAGATTACCTAGATGACAAAAAGGCTTGGGAATGAATTTGCTCCATTCTAGACGCAGGACCATATTCGCGAATATGTAATACTGTCTCCGAGGGGTTTCTTGTCTGCTTCTTCCCCTCGGGTTGGTCGGTTAGGGTTGGAACAGACGTAAACTTAACAAATAAGATAAGCTTAAACATGAAAATTGACTGTAATTTGACATATCTGTGTGCATGTAATGTGCCTGGGGAGTTCCTGTGACACGTTATATGCTCACGAATATGTGTACATGCATGTGTAAAATTTGACGTGTCCAAATGATACTTGAGATCTAAAGGAATAAATGAGTTTGACTTTGACTTTGACTTTGACTTTGACAGAATCATATTGTCCACTATAGAATTTTAGTACCATACCCATTTCTGCAGCCAGGCACAGTTCACTCAAGATTGCATGATTTTTTTTTGACAATGGTTACATCTGTTCATCTCGTAATAGTGTAAGTGACTGATTTAATTAAATATAGTGTTAAAACTAAAACCCGACTACGCAAGTCATAAACAAGATTGTAATAAAAAAATTGTGGCCAGAGGCCGATTCACACGTATTAGTCGGAAAAGCTTCCGAATGCTCTATTTTCATTACAATCTTGTTTTTAGCTTTTGCGTAGTCGGGTTTTAATTTTTTACTTTTTATCTATCTTTCATTGCCAGTTTCTTCATAACAAACCTATAAACTATATTAGAATGTATTATTCGAGTACTTGCTTATGATACCTGACTTGATATATATTATATATTCAAATATAATTATATTATAATTTTTAGTATTTGTTGTTTTAGCGGCAACAAAAATGAAATCTGTGAAAATTTCAACTCTCTTACTATCACGGTTCATGAGATACAGCCTGGTGACAGACGGTCAGACAGACAGACAGACGGACAGCGGAGTCTTAGTAATAGGGTCCCGTTTTACCCTTTGGGTACGTAACCCTAAAAAAGACGAATTGTGACCTAAATATTTTTTTAAATCGGCTCACTTGTCCCCTGTGACCTATATTTTGACTGATCATCAAAGTGTTTACATATACATGTGTTTGGGGGCTAAAATCAATAGTCCCAGCCACCATGCCTTTGACCTGATACAGCTGTACAGAGGATAGCTAGTACAGTTCATTCAGTCTACGTCTGGAGTCAGGTGCTAGCAGAAGCAAGCTAAATAAGTATAATTAAAATTTTACTCCACATCTACAATTGTGAAACTGTGGGATTTATGGTTGTATTTACTGCGGATATCCAATTTCATTTGTTAATTTAAATGGAGAAATATGAGTAAAATTGTGGGTAAATGTAGTTTCTAATATACTTCGTCGTCCACTGTTTCTTATCTGCAGGGTATTATCCTATTTGTGGTTCTCACGAGCTATTTCACGCTGTGAGCAAAGTATTATCTTTTAATATTTTACCGAGATACCTCTATAATGTAACACCCACTGTGTGGATGTGATGTTTGATGTGAAGAAGCTTTCTGCAATTTTGTTTTTTCATAAAATGTTCCCTTATTCCACCAAGTACAAGTAAGTACTTATGTTTCAGGAATTCCCTTAGCCATATAGCTCTGACTATTTTAATTATCTTATTATTATTATGATTATTATTATATGGATACAAATAATTTCTTTTTTTTTTACAAATTTTTATTTAAGTAGGTAAAAAGCCTAACCAGTTCTGAGCTTATTTTTAATAAGAACTATGATATTCTTCAATAATTTGGGTCCTTAAAATATTTTCATTTTTTGAACTCACCATTCAAAGATTCCCCTGGCACGCTAAGGGGACGGGCGACGGTCTGGCGCCAGCCAGGCTCTCCCGGCGCCAAGCGCCCTATCCCCTATACGACAGTCGTCCTCTGGGATCCCATCGCGTTGCACTATGGAGCTATTCACTATCGTTCTCTATTTAATTCTAACTAATAAACAGTTTGCGAGTGCTAGAGGAGGACATGGAGGGCATGGGGGACACGGCGGCAGTCACGGTGGTGGTCACTCCAGTTTTCGGGGAGGCACGCACAGTGGACATTACGTGAGCGCACACCATACTCATTACTCCTACCATCCACCGACTCACGTATCATTCGTCTGCCGGTACTGCTCGAGCCCGGCTTCCTACCCCGTGTACCATGGACAGCCTCCCACCTACATCTACAAATATCGAGAATCCGATAGCAGATTCGGCGATCTACTAACTGGCCTCGCTCTTTACAACCTCGGAAGGTCGTCTTCGGGTTATCATAGCCACTATCACACGCCGAGGCCCGACGAAAAGTGCTCTATCCAAGTGATTGATAAGACAAGATTCGAAGAGACTGATTTCCCCTGCTTGATGATGTCGTCGTTCGTGACAGCGCAGATGAAAGCTGATAATAGATCGAAGCCCGTGGATATTACGTCGCTTCGAACTGACGTGAGTGTGACCACGGATTCTGGAGAACCGATTGCTATTACGAGGGAGCAGGAGTGTGTGCTTTGGCATAATGCAAGCATGTTTAGAGAAAGAAATAACATTTCATGTGCGTTACTGAAGGTGTATGCGGAGACCTTGAGACCTTCGGGAGTGCCGTTCTACGTGTGGTTCCCTACTTTGATGGGGTCAGTTATAGTGCTAGCCCTGTGCTGCCAGTGCTGCAAGAAGAAGAAAGAAGTAATGGAAGAGGCACCTTTTAACCAGCCTGTGATTGGATATCGTTCTAATGTAACAGGCACAAGAGTTTATGAATAATATGTGGTTATTATAAGTTAAGTGGTAGTTGCTGTATGGTTCAGTCAGTGCAAAGTTTTTTGTTAGTTTTATTATATACTAATTTTCTAAGCTAAGCTACTGAACTGAAAAA
Source organism: Aplocera efformata (assembly GCA_921293045.1). Lineage (NCBI taxonomy): Eukaryota > Metazoa > Arthropoda > Insecta > Lepidoptera > Geometridae > Aplocera > Aplocera efformata. The sequence continues at coordinate 10,230,766 of OV121042.1, forward strand.
CAATACTAGAGCCATGATTATGCCATATTAAAACGTGTATGTATTGTATTGTATTATATAGACATAATTTAGCTCTGCACATCCGACTCTAGAATACATATAATCATAATTTTATTTTTCCGTAAGTACTTAGGAAATAAACGAGGCCCCGGCCGGGTATCGAATCTAGGACCCCACACTTCGAAGGCCGAGCGACGGAGCCGTTATATATATTAACGTGACATTGACAATTTCATCTGTCTCTAGATCTGTAGCAACGTAAAATGGCTTTCGTATTAGACGACTCTACAATGTTTGCCGTATATTTTAATGATCAATTTACACCATTCAAGTCTCATGCCGGTTGCACACAATAACTGTTCATAAGTAGTTATCATGCATCGTTTATACAATCTGTACTGTTGTGTCAAGTTGAATGCAAATCTGTCACTAGAGGAAATAACAATAAATCAATATATAATGATATTCATTACTTCAATTACCGTAGGTACGATAGTTCAAGTAATTCATCAGAAATTTTACAACTGATTGTTCAGATATTCTAAACCTTGACAGCAACTATTTATGTAGGTATATAAATGACAGTGGTCTCAACAATAAGTCGGGCAAATAATTGCTGTCAACACTGATGTACAGTACTAGCATTTAAGTTTCTGTTTATTGACTGCATGAAATCATGTCAGAGGCCATAGGGCGGTTAAAAAAATGTTTATATCAGAGTTGGCTTACTCTTTACACAAAGAAGACTGAAATGGAAACTGTTGATTTGAACTTTTGGTGGTATTTGTTCCAACAAACAATCGAAACGAGGGGTCCCAGGATCGATCCTTGCTGAGGCACACTTTGTGTGGTGAACTTCATACTCACCACAAAAATTGTGTCTCATTTGTTTGTGGTCTAGTCTTGGATGTTTGTCTTGTATTTCTGTGTTTGTATATGCCATCCTCGACACAAGGAATCCTAGTACAAGGGTATTTGCGTATAAGTGTTTTTATTTGTTGGGCGTTATCAATTGCATTCAATCATTGCCATTCTTGATACAAGAAACTAACCTGTTGTAAGTGGCTCTTTAGCTGTGAACAAAATAGATGCATATCAAGTAGTCAATGACGATGAAAATACTGCTTTAATTTAGCCTATAACGACTGAATCAGCACCAATTTTCAGCTATAATTGTGAATACTCGGACTATTTGGCTCGTTCCTGAATCCCTAAGCAATAATGGCAATTAGCATAATGTCATTGGTTATCGGAAACTAATTGTACTTAATCTAGCCTATAAATCGTGCAGGCTGTCTGTTTCAGCCACTGTCTACCCTCAATGTCGTGTTATCTAAGTCGAATTGGATAGCTGAGTGCAGATAGCGTAATTATTTACCTAATATTTTAACTGACTTCATAGCTCAGTTGGTAGCTCTGCCTTCTGCGCTATGGGCTGCAGATTCCCCACAGGATTTGTTTTGTATATTTGTTTTGTATTTGTATTGTATTATATTATATTATTTCGCGTATCTCGGAAATAGCTGTAACGATTTGGACATAAATTTTGTTTATAAATAGGGCTTTGCTCTTTAAGTTTCCCTGTATAATTGTATTTCTTATAAAAATGCTATTTTTAATCAATCGAGCAATCTAGTAATCAATCAATCGAACGATCTAGTTCCCACTGTACCAGCCATACTAAACTTGGGGCTAGATGGCGCTGTGTGAAATGACAACAAAGATTAATATAATATATGTAATAAATTCGTTTGTAAACCAGCTATCCCCGGGTATCTCAAGGTTAAAGGAAACCAAGTGTAAACATCTGCCAAAATATAATTATAAAAACAAACTCAACCACAAACTATGTATTGCACTTTCTATGTTTAACAAGATTAATACATTACATTTTTGTGCTTCAAATAGATGCAAAGTGAAAAGCATTGAAATATTGTTCAAAGAATAAATCTACACGTTGGTAGCTCCTTACCGAGTGTAGGTATTCTGCTGATGCAATTGAGACATTACGCACAATAAGGACACTTATAAATCCCCTGACTCGGTTTCCGTGTTATTATGGTATCTACGAATCGCACAAGGTCAACTCATTCATTTGATGTACAGTTCTCCTTTTTTATTTCTTGGTATGCTGGCAATACTTCTCTGGTCCGGACGAACTTGAATACAAGTTCTACTGCTACTTTATGTTGCTCCTTCTGCACCAAGGTATACAAGAGCATTTCGTGGATTTCAATCATTACTGTAGGTCATAGGCCCATTCCCATAGATTTCCAAATCAAGCGGTTTTGAGCCACCTCCATCCACTGCCTTCCCGATTTTATTTAATAATACGGTTGAGAATTATAGAGTTCCGAGGTAACATACGAGGGGAGGTCAAAAAGTCCGCGGAATGGAAGGGTTGGGAAGGAGTGGGGATAATTTTTTTTACCTGGTTACGTATATGATTAAGAAAAAACAAAACCGTTTGTATTGATACCCTCTTCCTTTGGATTGTTAAAATGCATATCTTAAACTGAAATTCATTTATTCCTTTAGATCTCAAGTATTGCTTGGACACGTAAAATTTTAGACACATTTAAACATTTGTACGCACGTCACGTGTACACTGCATGTAATTTGTCTACAAATGTGTCTAAGGAGACACATTACATGCTTGCAAAATATGTCAGATTACAGCCAGGTTGAATTTTTTAGCTAGTCTTATTTGTTAACTTTACGTCTGTAAACTATTACTTCCAACTAACTTCCAAAATGTAAAATTTTATGAGTCCTATCAGAGGAGATGCGTTCTCCCGTTTTATAAATGTCATTCACCCAAGATCAACCAACCCCCTCTGTCTGCAAAATCCCTTCGGTAATTTATTTATAGACTCGACAATAATTGTTGGGAATCCGTTCGTCTGTCAGGGCTCTCAGCTGCGTGTCTAGGCGAGTGACCGCAAGTTCTCAATTACAGTATAGATGGTTATGTATCAGCTAGGTATTTTAATCAGTGTTAGGGAACTTGTGGCGATTCATCAAGAGAAGTACCAACCTCTAATATTTTCAATGCAGGGACATTTGATTTTTCAATACAGGGACTCTCGATAATTGAAAGTGAATGGGCTTTGATCTATAACGAGAGCCCAATCCTAATTGGTAGATGTCACATGCTTTCGAATTTTTGGTTCAAGACATGCCACGGTGTTTTCCTTCACCGTTTCGCGAACGTGGTATTGCGCACATAATTTTGTCAAGTGAAGATCTCATTGTTGCACGTGTGGTTTTGAACCACCACGTTCTCCATAACACTGGAAGTACTGTCATAACACCTGGTAATTTTATTAGCCACCAAACGTGCACGCATTCCTCTGTTTCGGTGGAAGGGTACCGGATACCCTTATAAAGGATAAAGGAAGGTTAAGGTGGATACCGGTGAAATTGCAGGCGCATGAGAGGTCATTTGGATGTTTTATTTTTACCTCAAGGTAAATAAAACATTACTGTATTAAATTAAATTTCTTTGCAATTACTTAGGCACGTCACTTTTTAAAATAAATTATGTACCTACAAGATCGTGCGTTCTTATTGCTAAGTTTAGCGCTTGCTCAAACCCTATCACCCTTGTATCATTATAGGGTGGGACGAACGAGGAAGCACCTAAAGTGTATGTGATGTATATAATTGAACCGTAGTATCAAAGCCCTCGTAAATATAATTTACGAGAGCGATTGGCTAGTGGTAATTCAATAACCAATTATTATAAGTGACCTTCGTTTCGTAGCTCCATATTTTGAACCACTTTCAAAAATGGAAGATGTTATCAGTTCGCTCTTTTTTAATGTTTTTACGCCGTATCCGACAATTGTTGACAGATTTGGATGACATTTTTTTTTTAAGATGTACCTTCGAAGTGGTCAAGTAGAAATATCATGGCATATAAAAAGAGGTATGAAAATATTAAGTCCACGAAAGAAACTTAGTTGTAAATACATGTATATTTAATGTTTACAAACTCATAACCCTTCACTAGGATTCTCTGTTCTCTGTTTTATGGAAAGACACAATTACATAGCACAAACATCCAAGACTCGAAAACCAACTTGATGCTCATCAAATAAGTTTTGCCTCAACCAAGGATATAAACCGGAACCTCTTACATAAAAGGAAGGATTATTACGTTTTATTATTATTAGCTTAGCATTATTATTATTATTATCAGCTTAGCTACGATACAGTCTAGCAAGAGGCATGACACAATTGACTTACTTATTGATATATACTGTTTATGTAGGTAAGTAGAAAACCAAAGCGTCCCATCCGTGGTCAAACGGATACTCCATAAGCAATCATGATTATGAAGAATTTAACAGTTTTCCGACCTATAAAATAGGATGAGAGTTGTAAAATTAAAGCACTGGTATCATAAATAACACAGATTTATGATTAGCGGAGATTATCAATTGCAGCTGTCTCCTTTCGTCCAAAGTGTCTAAACATTGATAAATTTATTACTGGAGATCGCGTTGGGAGGAAAACATTGGTGAGGAAAATTGTTAATTTTGATACTTAGAGAGACACAGAGATATTTAGGGACACACACTTAAGTACATGTAAATATGTTTTTTCTTTAACGGACTGTACTTGGCCGCAGATGGCCTTGCCAACTTTACGCGGGCTTTTGGTGAGAGCGGATGGCTCTCGACCAAAGTGAGTGATGGCGTGACGCGTCGCGGTTGTTTATGCTCCACTGCACCTCAGCAGTGTTTTTGTTGGTGTCAGCGGCGGCGGTAATTCAGCAGAAACATTCAAGTGAACCTCCAACTCGTTTCGTCACATAAGTTACATAACACAAAGATTTTCAAATAAAAGTATGTTGTAATACTAGCTGGTAGCAGCGACTTCGTCTGCATCCTTTAACAATTTTAGTTACGCGGATACCTAATAATTTTTTCTTTCCTAAAATTAAAATAGGTATTCTTTTTTACCTTATAACATCAACTATATGCCAGTGAAAGTCCCGTGAAAATCAGCCAAGCCGTTTCGGAGATTAGCCGGCATAAACAGACCGACAGAAAGACAAACTTTTGACATTACAAACAGACAGATCAACTTTATTTGTACAGATAACTAGAAATCATTAACTTTATTCTTGTACCAGATGAGTCTTATACCGAAATGTTATAATTTTGATATAAACAATTTCACGCATACTAAACTATAACACATCCGGTGTAAAGATTTGAATCATTTGGTTCAGACAATAATAGCACTAGAATGACACGGCAATTTTCCTCGAGCAAAGTATTAAACTATTATATAAGTAAATGTTGAATTTACCTATTTAATTTATATGGAAGCAATTGTGTGACCCAATCTATTCACTAGTGTGTGGATAAAATTACATTGCTGTGTTTCAGTTTAAAGGTTAGATATGGTGTCGGAGAAATTACAGGCGCATGACGTTCCAACTTTAAATCAGACAGATCGGTACTGCTTTGTATTTTGGGTCCTACAGTAATTTACTCTACTTATTGAAGGATTGTTTTTTAACCAATTTCAATATAAGGTGGTTCTCGATTCGGTTGTATGCTTACTACGCGATATTGTGTGTTGACCCTCTGCCCATAATTATTATGGGCATAAAGGGTACTCGTTAGTTAAATTAAGCTCGTTCGCCATACTGCACCATTTACACGTTACTAATGAATATAATTAGTAATTTGTAAATGGTGCAGTATGGCGAACGAGCGTTCTTTCAATAAAAATATTCCAATATAAAAAATTGCTGGCGATTTTTCAGTCTTGTGTTAATAAATATCTAGTCTTGACCCAAGCCGGTAACCAGACTACAGCTACTGTTTAATTTAAGCGTCCTTATTTCTTCATTAACTCCCTAATTATCACCATAACTTTGCGACGAACTAACGCCTGCAAACTACTGCTCGAGGTCGAGACGTCTAGACTCACCTTTATATACAATAATATAAGATTTTTCGAAAGAGTTTGCTTTCTTTAACCTTATGGAGTTTTCCTGGGAAATAAACCACAACTATTTTTTTTTTTTGAGTAAAAAAAAAAACAGTTGTTGTTGTTGCTGAAAAAAAAGAAACGTATATTATATACGTTTTTTTTGGATGATGAAAAAAAAGAAACGTATATTGTATACGTTTTTTTTGGATGATGATCTTGATGGATGGGAACGGATTGTAGCTTAGACGTGTCCTTATATTTGTTCTAATTGTGAGAGTGACACTAGTTAAATTAAAATGGCCGATTTTTGGCGCCATATTATTTTTTTTTTGTCAAATTCTATTGAGTGTGGTATCAAAATATAGGATTTATTAAAAAGCTTACAATAATATATTATATACAATATTTATAATACAACTTATATGTTTAACATTATTCAACATATATCCCCGTCATCCGAGATGGGGATCTTACGTCTCATGCGCATGTTATTTCTACCAGCAATGCGAATGCATCGCTTTTCCGGGCGAACTTTTCGCAAATTCTACGCTACTTTCTGTTGCTCCTTTATCACCACCCAGGGGGTACGTGTAAGAATACATAGGGTTCTCACCTACGGACGCGAGTAACGAGACTCCCCTACATGTCCTCCCCTAGCCAGCCAAAGTCTTTGAAGTACCGGAGAAGAACGGTTGTTGGCAGAACTAGTAAGTTTGTGTAATAGGTTTAAGTGATATTTCAACCAGCTACCTATAAATCTGAAAGATACAGACAGACAGATTGCAAGCTTACTCTAAGATAGGTAAGATCCAAATCTTATACTGAGTCGCATTACTGTTGTCATGGGCCACATAATCACATTAAAAAAAAAAACTCTTTCTTACTGTCGTATAGAATCATACAAATATCCGAAACTTGCTTATCATCATGCATCGTCGGCTTTTTGTTTGATTAGCTTCATATATCGCACCATTTTCACGTTACTAATAAATAGTATCGATTTAGTTAACAGCTATCTAATATTATGCACATTATTAACATTAGATAAATATTGATAAAATTTCCCTTATCGTTGCCTGACTTCCTAGTTGTGAGTCGTTCATTTAAATGCCGAAATAGCAATAGAACTCTACCTCTAGGTAGGTATGTGACTTAATAATAAAGCTTGTTTGGTTATCATAAGATTACATATATTGCAGTTCCATATTACATACACATGTCGAATTGATAACCTTTATTTTTTTTGACGGCGGTTAAAATCTTGTTTAAAAAAATATTCATTCAGGAAATAGCGTGTATCTATTACTGTAATTAATTCAAACATCTGAAGCAGAAAAAGACATCAAAGAAAACAAGGAACTATTTTGAGATTGCTTATTCAACGTGTCTTTCGAGTATAACCAAATCATTTCAATTAACACGTGCAGCCCTCAATTACTATAGTTTATAACTAGTACGTGAGGTAATAGTTTATAATACCGTATTAGTACTATTGGTTGTGTTTGTTATTAGGAATTTTAAATTTCTGTAGTACATTATTATATAACTAGCAACTCGCCCCGGCGTCGCACGGTTAGTAAAGCATCAGTGTCGTATCAGAAACTACCCGTGCGAAGCCGGGGTGAGTTGTTAGTGTATTATACATATAAACCTTCCTCTTGAATCACTCTATCTATTAAAAAAAACCGCATCAAAATCCGTTGCGTAGTTTTAAAGATTTAAGCATACATAGGGATATAGGGACAAAGAAAGCGACTTTGTTTTATACTATGTAGTGAAGTAGCGTAAGCAATTAGGTTTCCTTGTTCGCAGGTGCCATAAACAAACAGACTCAACAGACAATGGTATGCTCATCATATAAATATTGCTTGGAACTGGAATCAAACGCTGGACACTCAATTTGTAAGCATAAAAAAAATCTTGCGCATAGCAAGAAAATAAATTGCGTATTTTTTTGCAACAAGTTAAACTCTTTATGCGTACACCGTGATCAGTTTCGAAAAATAATTCACTTTATTTCTTGTATACCGGGCTAATAACTTTATTAAATTTTTTTTGGGATTCGAATGCATACAACTCTCTGTGATCCGTAGCTAATTCAATGTGATGTGAATGAATCGGTGGATACAAACCCGTATTTATTTATCAGTTATCGATTATACGATTATAATTATTGATAACTGACAAAATATTGCAATTAATAAATTAAAAATCTTCTGGTGTATTGTAGATAATCGTATAATTATCGCTCTTGGCAGCCACGTGAAATTCCACCATTACAAATGACACATATAATTTTCTATTACATACTGTTTGTGTATTAAATAACCTAAATTTAAATTCATACGATAAATAAATCCGATGATTCCATAAATCAATCTGTCTCCTGCCCATGTGATTATTATCGTAACTAATGGATTGTTTAAATTGTGCTCAAATTATACAATCAATATTATTAGAGACTAGCTCGCCCCGCGGTGTTACTCGCAGTTTTCCGGGATCAAAAGTAGCGTATGTTTTAATCCAGGATATAAGCTATCCTGGTACCAAATCACATCCAAATCCGTTGAGCCGTTTGAGCAAGAAGCTGGTACAAATATACACACAGACACATACAAACTTTCGCTTTTATAATATAAGTAAGATTATAGCATTTGTCAGCGCGGCTTTACCCGCGTGGAGAGCTAAAGTTAGAAAAATGTGTATAAATGTGGATGCAATACTTTTGAGTGAGGGAGTTACTTCTAGTAGCAAATACAATGTTAAACTACGGGCTACGTGCGAGCAGGTTTTATGAGACCTCATGACTTCATGAGGTGTCATAAAATCTGCGCGGGTGGTAAGTCTGACATCATAGTCTCAGTATGACATAAAGTTCAGTATTTGGAAATGGCGCCGACTGTACTTAGTGCCGGAAATTAGCATGTTTACATAACACTACAAACAACACATTACGTTTACATCAAGGGCAATCGAAGTGGTGATGATCGTTTGAAAAACAGAAAGATGTTTATATTTCAGGTGCTATCTTGCGGCTTCGCATGGGTACAATTTTTATTGTTTTTTTTTATACTCATAAACATTTCTCAAGCACCATCTAGCCCCAAACTAAGCATAGCTATATCTTATCCGAGATCTAGATAACTGATAGAATACTTAAATACTTTTTTTTTGTAAATACATACTTATTTATAATTATAAAACACCCAGAACACCCAGACATAGAACAAACATTTATGTTCGTCACACAAATGCTTGTCCTGGGTGAGAATGGAACCGACGACCGGCAGCGCAGAAGGCAGAGCTTCTACCAACTGAGCTGTGAGGCCAGTCTATATAAAGGACTAAATCACATCGTGTTGTGCCAATCAATCTAACACTATGCCTGTAATTTCGAATTAATGACTAATGTACACGAGATATTGTAGGTTCCGAATACAGCGTAATCTCGTAGCTGATAAACATTACGTAGCATTAGTGTGCTACGTGCTACGCGGGATATTGCTACACTTGTTTGCTTCAACAATCTTGGATGTGTCTGATCTAAACCTTGTTCTGTCTACAATGTCATGTACAATGTCTACAATTCTTCTTTAGTCTAGCAAGAAATACAGCTCTCGAAGTAAAAATTCATAATTTCTTGGCAGGACCAAGTTTAGCATTAGAGTTAATCTCATTGGATGTTTGTGTCGTGTATTTATGCCATCCTAGTGCAGTTGCATGAGTGTGTAAGCAAGTAGGTTGTAGGATTACAATCTACTCCACCCACGCATGTCACCAGAAAGTTCGTCAAGTTCGTTCTTATTTGTACCGGAAGTTGATGATTAATTCCATTATTGGTGTGTTTGCGGCACATTATTATGATGCTTGTTTGGGCAAGTCACGCAGGGCTTGGATCAAGTTTGTGAAGTAATAAACGCTCTATTCACTGGATGCGGAGTTTCCGAGGATTTCGGAGTACGTCAGGTATTCTCGAGATGTAGGTACTTGTCAACTTAGATTGTTGGATGTACCTACTTTCCAACTTCGATTGTTATAAATGTAGGTACGTGTGGATTGATTCTTAGGGATTTTCTTAGGGGTAAAATATGTAATTTATTTTTTGTCATTCATATAGAAATAAAGATCTTCATATTTTGTTTTTGTATCCATCTATATGTCACAGATATTAAACAATTCTAAAATTGTAGCAACTGTTGCACTGTTTCGATGAATATTGGAAGGTAAGGTAAATCATGAGCTGCTAATGATGGCGTCGCGGATTCCCAAAATAATATGGTAGGAAAAATTGATGGCACTTTATGCATGTAACATGGAAAATAATTGATCAAACGAATCTAATATAATTAACAAATCATTTAAATTAAAAAAAAAATATATTACTAAACTAGCGTCTACTTTTTTAGAGTGTTCTTTTAAATCATAAGCCGTAGTAGGCTGATATTTCACAGGTGTCATTACAACAAATATCCAAAATTATGTATACATTTGGTAGCACGGAACACTCAGTGTTCTGATCTGTCTGATGATGAGTCTGAAGCGCAAATAGCCGGTTTACTTTCGTAAAATTTATTAAAATTACGTTTGACTAATGATATACCCCTAGTTCGTTAACAAGTCAAGAACAACTTCCGAAAACAGGCACGTGACCAGCTTTTCAATTACTGACGCCTAAATATTCAATTTAAGTTAACAAACATTGCCATCTTTCATTTGGACGTAATAACAGTGATTGTTATAATCATTTATGTACAGTTCGGCCGATGCTTCTTGCCTCTGAAGTTGGTTGGTTGGTCAAAATATAGTCCATACTGACCCCTTGTCTAGATGCCCTAGATATTTTTCATGCGTCTGATTTAACGATATAGGCAGACTATATATAGATTTATAGATTTTAAGTGGCTACCACCGCCTTAAAGTCTCATTGGGTTGTGTCCGTCACACACACAGACTTTCTGAGACTGCAATTTTACGCGAGCCTTTCATTCATGTTAAGTGATATAAGCTTTTGCAGCTAACTTCAGAGCAGCCAAGATACGTCGTCAGAGTCGTAAACCACTATAATTCTTCACGATTTTATAAAAAACAGAATTATCAAATAATACGTGTTATGTATTTGACTTTCGCCGTTCTTCTGTGAGTTTTGTTTACCACGGTAATTACCACCTACAAAGACCCTAATACAAGGCCAAGGACTTTTAAGCCAATTTTGATTGAAGCCATCAAAATAAAAGTAGGAGACGTGAGGTAAAAGGTTGACACACGCGAAAATCAAAAGTAAGATTTTAATAATTTACACTCGCACATTTAATATTATCAATGAGTTTCATAAGGGTAGGTAAAGGTAAAGCTAATAGTTTCTGGGTCTTGCTGCCAACAGCCAAGAGTTCTTCTCCAGTAGGTACTTTAAGGAGTTGTGCTGGATGGAGTAAGGTTAGCTTTTGGGGAACAATACACTACCACTGCCGGACGTCAGTGCAGGCTTTATCAAGAATAAGAATAAGAAGGGTAGGCATAGAACTCGTATTTCTGCTCAAACGCATATTATTGGGCGACGGATTTTTTTAATTCGAGTCACAAGTTAGTAAGTGTCCTGGCGAAGACAGATAAATAGACACAGACAATATTTTTACTTTGAAAACTTTGTAATGATACAAATCTAAAAGTTTTAATCAAAGCGTAAAATATTAGGGTACCGTACGGTCTTGTACTCAAAGTAAAGTCAGAAGACGAAAGGTTTTTGAGTTTAAAAAAAAATAACTTAGTCATTATTAAATAATGTTTATTATATGACATATTATTATGTATACCAGTTGGTAGTAGCTCTGTCTTTAGCGCGATAGGTCGTGGGTTCGATTCTCACTCAGGAAAAACATACATAGATGTTTGTTCTGTGTCTGGGTGTTAGTATGTATTATATGAATATAGAGGTATATAAGTATCGTATTAGTATTTTGGTTCCCATAGTGCAGTATCCATATAATATATTGTCATAGCTATGCTTAGTTTGGAGGTAGATGGCACTGTGCGAAATGTTCTTGAATGTTTATTTATTTGCTTGGTGCTAGGTTTCGGTGAACGGGTAATACCAATATATGTTTGAATATAATTTAGTTTTTCTCAGTAACTTCTTTTAGTAATTTATTATTTACTTACAATCGAGATATTTTAATTCGGATTTATGATGTCAGCTAAATATTCTCAGCTGATGTTATAAATGTGTGTATGACGTATGCGAAGAAGTTATATTAATTTTACTTCACTCATAATATTATTGGACACGGCATTATGTGCTAAAATGAACACAAATTGTGTCCGTTCTTCTCCATCAATAGAGAGCAGTCGTATTTGAGTGACTTTATGTCCTAAATAGTAAAGTCCAAAATCGTTTACACTAATGGAACTAAATTTTCCTTCAAATGCGGCTTTTATATCGCTAACAAGGAGTTAGGCTTGTTATCGTGGTATTTTCTATTGAACGACCCAAAATATTTTTTCATTAATGAAGACGAGACAAACCGTTCTTATTTTTAGATGTTGCAAATTAATTTAGCTGTCACGCACTTTATTGGTTGCACTGAGGGATTCACAAATTTCATCCAATTTCGTTTAGCCATTGTACGTTGCACGAAGGAGTAACAAACATTCATATAAACAATTATAATATTATTAATATTATTATAATATAATATTCGATAAAAGTCTCATTTATATAATTGAGACGGCTTTTATTAAACCATAGGCACCAATATTATTATAAATGTGTTAACACACAGGCTACTTGTTAACCCGAATAGTAATCAGCCTACTCTCGATAATTGAAAGTGAATGGGCTTTGATCTACCACGAGAGACCAATCCGTATTGGTAAAAGTCACATGTTCTGTATTTTTTGGTTTTCTTACATGTTTTCCTTCACCGTTTCGAGAACGTGGAATTGCGCACATACATTTTTCAAGCGAAAAACTTATTGGTGCACGTGTGGGTGAACCAGCGACCTTCAGATTGAAAGTCAGCGTCTGTGCCCCTGGGCCACCATGCTCTCACGTACCCTTTAAACCTTATGACTCAGACCTGTGACTTCACTCCTCGCGATCGATAACGGAGCAACTACCAGTTAACAGTGGTAATTTCAGCCTCCAACTCAATGACCCATCGCTATTTAATAGGCTATTGTGTCTCGCTACGATACTCATGTCTGAGAGTCCTGGCGCTACATGTAGCAGTGAGCATGTGAGCACGTAAACATCATAAATTCACTTATCAGTGTAAGAGACAGAGAGATCACTGATAGTGTGGTAGCTCAGGGGTACAAGCAGACAAGGTAGAGTTTGAAACCGAAGATGGTTAAATTAAGTTGTGCACCGATAATTTTTCACTAGGCAAGTTTATCTGCGCAATACTAAGTTATCAAGACATTGCGAGTAAACATAGCGAGAAAACCGGTTTTTCCTACAACTGAAAATTCGAAGACTTATTTGCGGTCCCGTCGCTCGCGTCCGTTGGTGAGTAGCTTTTGAATCCCTACTATACCTTGGGTGGCGCTAAAGGAGCAACAGCAAGTAGCAGTAGAACTTGTGAAAAGTTCGCCTGGAGAAGCACTGCCTCCACATTTGGTTATCAGCTGCCAAGCAGTAGTGCACTAGCATTCGTGGCAGTGAAGTGGAGGAAAAGAGATATTGCTAGTTTATACGATTTAGCATCTGCAAACCAAACTAAAACTTAAAAGAATGAACCAAAAATTCTATTTCACCTTGCGTAACTTCCATTCACTTTTCACTTTTCCATTATTAGTTTCGATCTCTTTCGTTTTTGCTCATAGTATCTAATTGTGGCAATTTGGTGCGACAATCGCTGAATAAGAAAAACGTGACTTAGTTTGACTTTCGTTTGTCTTAATAGGCCTTTGTTACCCCTTTCTTCTTCCATTGGCTTGAAGGAATGAAATGTTCCTGAATAGTTATTCATATAGTTAATTACTGCGTCTTAGTCCTATTGTTCCTGCGAAAATAAATTCCTTATAGTAACAGTGTTTTCATTGAACATCCAAAGGATGGGAAACCGCGGGTACACTGCCGGGCGCAGCTAGTAACTCATAAGAATACACACACACATATACACATAAAATTATCGTACCAAACTCCGCTGTTTATTTCTGATTCAGGAAGCCGAATGTGGGTGCTTTCTGAGTGCTAGCTGACATTGGCCTAAAGACGGTCACGATATGGGGCAAGGCACTGATATAATTTACGATGATTGTGTATTTTAATGAGCTCTCGAATTCTCGAACAGTGCCAAATGCCAAATTCGTGACAGTTTCGTCGACGTACTGCATATTGAGTGCAGCGCATAAAAATAAATTTGGATGATAAAGTTTATGAAAACACATATTTTCATCACGAGAACTAACTTTTAAGTACCCTGAAATGATATTACCTTTAACAAACACTTTTGAAAAAGTGTATTATTGTTCATACTTTTCTAAACAAATAAATACAATTGAAGTGTCTGTTTGTAATGTCAAAATAACAGATTTTTACTAAATGCATTTAAAAGTAAACAGGGTACTAATAACATTGTCTGTCTGTCTGTTTGTTTCGGCTAATCTCCGAAACGGTTAGACCGATTTTTACGGGATTTTCACGCAAAACAAAATTATAAATACCATGCGGACAAATTCACAAGGAACAGCTAGTTAATAATACATTTATATTAACCATTTTGGTCTTAAATAAGTTTGATGATATAAAGAGTTTGTCGATTATATTATACTCATTTACTCTGTTAATACACTTGTTTTGATCTATTTGATGGGTTTCCTGACACATAAAAAACTTATGCAATATTTGACCACAACAAAACCATTCTGGACTACGATAAAAAGCCCAAAATATAGTAGTAAAAGTTCGGGCATGACGGTGGACACACTTGGCGCGACACAGATTTACTTATACAGGATGATGAAATTCTGAACCACAGGCTTCAAATTGTATTTAAGGTTCCGTACGCAATGGACCCTACTGCTAAGCCTCTAACGTCTAATTACCTCACCTAGAAGTTCTAGAGAGATCAAGAGCATATAAATTTTAACAAAAAAATTGTTTTTCCATCCTTAAATCATAAAATACACGGAGAACTTGGCCGAATAACCTTGACAATCCATACAAATTATATCTAAACTTTTCAGATATACAATTTAAGTCTGAAAAAGATAGGATGAAAGGTGTGGGAGTATTCGTCGAACAAAGATACATATAGAATATTATAATTGCAATAATTTGTCTGTATGTATTCTAGTATAATAAAACATGTGGTTGCTCCAAAAATAAGTGAAAAATGCGCTCCCATCCTAGGATCACCTGTGTTGTAGAAGTACACTTTCGTTTGATTTTTTTCTGTAGATAAATTGCTTGATATTTGTTGTTGATACCGTCCTGTATAGTCTGTGCACATGGCACATTTTATTAGTTGGCTGTTGGCTGGACACGAGCTCGATATGAGAATCCGACGTTTGCGATGTCGCTGCTGCAATAAAATGATATTGCCGTTCACATATGACACCACAAAGATCTTTCAAACTGTCCTTGAAAGGACAAAATAATACATTAACCAGTTACATTTAGTTCCACATCCAAAACCTAAATGGAAACTAGATACAAATCCTACAACGTCTTGTAAGTCCTAGTTTGAACACCACAAGTATCTGAATATTCCAGAGACTGTTATTCTAGCGATATACAATACTAAAATATAATGGATGATACCGGAACCCTTGGTGTATTACGCCGCCTCACACTTTTCTCAACCAAGACAAACATTTTCGTGTCATAGAAAATTATTCAATTTTGTATGTGCCACATGTCATATATGTGAATCAAAATCACTAAAGCGTACAGCCTTTCCATTTATTCCCTTCAGTTATTATACTCATACTCATACTCATTTATTTCCCCGTAGGAACCATATGGTACACTTGGTTACCATAAATCTACAGAACAGTTACAGCACATAATTTATGTCATACCTAAATATTATGAGTACAACAAAAGATTTAAGATCAGAGCCATTCAAAGCAGACAAGAATAGGAACGTCAAAAAAACAAAATAGCAAAACAAAGAAATTAAAATATAAAATAGGTATAACAATACATTTATGCAATGTCAAAAGATTCGCTACTGTAAAAAGGCATTGTTAAATTAAGATTTTATAAAAATAGAGTAATAAATTATTTTTTTTTATAATTAATAAATGCTTATGAAGCATTGAAGCATTATTATCACACTCTCGCCAGAATCGGACAAAATACTGAACTTACTTTTGTTACAGAATGTAAACAGTATGGTAGAAGGTTCACGTTATACCTACTTACTCTGGGGTAAAGGGATCAAGAGGAGAAACATCAAATGGGCTACCTCAGAACTGTATATTACGAAACTTTAGTTGCTCAGTGTTGACAGACATGAATATATTCAACCAACTTTTGTTATTACTGTCAAAAACATATTTCAAACACGGGTTTATAATTCCATGGCTGGTCGCAATCATTATTTTATAAAATCTGAAACAATGTATGACACAGGACCAAACAAAGTGGGCCACCTACATATGCCTGATAATGATAAACAAGATAAGTTCTAAATTTGATATTATGTATAACTTTTATGATATAAACAATGGAAATAGCCTAAAAAATACCCTAAAATTTCATCCTTTTGTACCAATAGGTAAATACCCTCAGTTTCACCCCCTGGGTGGTGAGAAAGAAGCAACACAAAGTAGCAGCAAAACTTGTGCCAAGTATTAGAAGTACTGTTACACACCTGTTAATCCGCCACCAATCAGTGGTGCACTCGTGTTGCTGTGTTCCGGTGGTAGGGTGCGGGTGCCGGTTAAATTACAGGAATCTGTAAAGGCGTAACATCACTGCCTCAGAGTGACGGGTGTAAAGCGATGCGAATTGGGTCTATTCTCTTACTCATACTTTTTTTACTTTACCTACTTAAGTCGTATTTATGTGAATTATGGGCGGTGATAACCAGTAGGCTGTCTGTTTATAGCTTATAACCATGATTATAATTAGGTAGATGAAATGGGAAAGAAAAGCCAGGTCCTAAAATATTTGTCTTGAAAGAAATTATTTCAAAACATTTTGATGCAAGAACTTTTACCAAGCAATGTAAGGTAAGTGCATTATTATTCTTTCTACGCATTCTAAGCTTGACCCATTTATCTTCAATTCACTCCATTGCCCATGGGAGTCCAATAAAACCATAACTACTCATAATCGCCCAATTAATCTTCGTTGTTTAGAAATAATAAGGATTGAACAATCGCAAAATTTAGTTTTAAGAACATCATGAAGGTAAATTTTTTTTTTAAACAGTGACTCTTTCCTTTATTTAAGAATTTTGTGGAAATAAAAATTATTGATTTTGACTTGAACCTTAATATAGTGGTCGTAAAATTGTACAGCCCTTATTAATATAAGGGCATTTTTAAAAAGATTTTCATAGTACATGTGTCGCGACACATGCAAAAAGTAAATTAACAATCCAAACGCTTTATTTTTAGTTTGTTACTAATCTAGCAAACTCTTACAGGAGTGGGGGTTAGGCGTATCGAGAAATAGAACAGCACGTGTGAATTGTTGATACATTTATATGTATCACTAGCCGCGCCCCACGGCGTTACCCGCGTGTTTCAAGAGAATACCTATATCGTCTGATTGTTGTTAAATAGAATAACCACCTAGAATAGAAGTTGCGCTTCTATAAATGAATATTCACTAACATATTTCACACAGCGCCATCTAGCCCCAAACTGAGCATAGCTTGTAATAAGGCAACTAGAAAACGGATACAACACTTAATTAGTACTTTTTTTAGTAATACCCAGACACAGAAAAAACAATTCTGTTCGCCTAAAAATGCTTGTCCTGGGTTGAGTTGTGATACCAGTCACATAAAAAACCCCTTACTGGAGGAGTATTGTTACCAAGTGTAAATCCGCTATAAATTTTACTCCCTAGAGATGTCGTAGAGATGAGACGGCTCCGTGGCTTAGTTGGTAGTAGCCCTGCCTTCGAAGCGAGGGGTCCCGGGTTCGATTCCCGGCCGGAGCACACTTGAAGCATGAAGTTTGTTCTCGGGTCTTGGGTGTTTGTCTTGTGTTCCTGTATTTATCCATGCCATCTGCGACACAGGGAATCCTAGTGAAGAGGTATGAGTGTGTTAACGTTGTTGTTTGTTGTTGTTGTCGTATAAACCACGGCAAGCTCAAACTGACAAATAAACATTGAATCTTATTTATCCCTTCAGATCTCAAGTATCTTTTGGACACAAAATTACAAAATTAATTAATTTAATCAAAATTACATGCACAGTAAACATAATCGTGCCGTTTTATCGTATAGGAATACTGTTTTGTGATGTAAAAAACCCTTACGTTGGTGTTACCCTGAGAATTATACAAGCGCGACCTTTGTGCCCTCGCCAATGTCATGGAACAGTCAGTCAAAGTGGTTGACATTTTTACTGTTGACTAGTTGCTCCTTTGCGTGTAAATAAGAACGAATATGTCCATTTATACGTAAAACCATCTAAATATTGACTGGTCCAAACAATACTTGAGAACTAAACGAATAAATAAGTTTGAGTATATTTTGGAAGTTGATCTAATCTGGATTTCCATTTATGTTCCAACCGATGTTACTTACTTTTAATGTTTATGTGTATCTGTGTGCTTGTATGGGACATCGTAGCTCCAACGAATGGGCCGATTTTAATACGTTTTTTTCTGTTTGAAAGCTGATGTGATCGAGCTATAGTTTATGCTAGAATGACGGAACGAATTGACAGCCCACCTGATGGCAAGTGGTAAACACCGCCTATAAACAGCAAAACGATTCAGATCCTCCGCTGCCAAAGTATGAGAAGACTCAAGTCCAATCGTATTGGACACTGAGATGGGGATGTAACATCCGCCTGTAATTTCACCGGCACCTACACCCTTCCTCCGGAACACGTCTGTGGTTGAAATACGTCTCTGGATGAACTTGGCACAAATTCTACTGCTGCTTTGGGTTGCTCCTTCGCTCAGAAGGACGTGAAGAGCAATAGTTTATTTCTACAGAGAATATAGCTTGGTACATACTTTTAACGCCAACTGTACAGGCTACTAAGATTTATCTCAGTATGAGCCGTCACTTCCAATATCGCAAAACCATCTGTCACTGTCATTCTGGAGCATCCACTTTTCTATAGTTACTACTAGCGCGAAAAAACTGACAGAAGTTGTAGTTTTTGCAAGTCTCTGAAAATAATTTAGTTTTACGGGATAAAATGCTGCCTGCGTGTGATATTACGCTAAAAAAAATACATTTTGTGCCTCAAGCATTGTTTTATTCTTTATTTTTAATTTTTATGTGATTATGTCACGGAACAAGATGACGGCCCACCTGGTGATAAGTGGCGACCCCCGCCCATGACAACATGACGACTCAGTATAAGATTTGAATTATACACTGAGTTGCACTCATCCTGCTGCCATCACCCGAGACGGGGATGATACGTCTCATGCGCATGTGAATTCACCGGCAGCCACACCCTTCTACCGGAACACAGTGATGCGAGCACTACTGCTTTGCGGCAGATTCCATCAAAACAACTCCTACGCTACTGAAGTAAAAACCCAAGTTGCATCTTGTTGCACCCGTCACTCTGAAGATGTAACATCTCAAGCGCCTGTCTCAGAGTGAAAAGCGCAACGCGATGCGACATGTTTTTCATACTTTGGTAGAGAAGGACTTGAGTTGAATTGAGTGCGTGAGCGTAACCGTTACTTAAGCCACAAAATAAAACAAATTGATATTAATAACCTCTGTCTATCACCAATTCGACTGAGGTGTTAATTACACAGTAGGTATCAGTACGCGTAGCTACCCTAAAAAGTTGTGATACCTTTCAATAACAACTCTTATTGTGTAAAACAGAGATGTTTTTATTGAAATGTAGATGATATAGATGGTGTTGAATAGGTATTATAAGAATCAACAAAACACGCAATACCGCCCATCAAATACTCAAATATAAATTGGTTGTCATGTTTACAATTCATTTCGCTCCCGCAAAAGCTCTTTGGTAATCTATCATCATTTGACACCTACGGAATAGAGGCCGGTCTGTACCACAATATTTATATAATTCAAGAATAAACACATATTTTTTAGACTTGCCTATATTTATTACAGTGTTTAATTATTATGTCAGTAAGTGGGGCTATACATTTTCAGATAGGTATACATTTTCTAGACAGACTTTGTTCTTATGAAAAATAAATATATTCGAGACTTTCTTTACTTATCAAGATAAAATTGATTTCCTATATTATAGACCAAATTACACCATGTAATGTTTCTTGCATGTTTTTTATGCCTCTAAAGTGAAAGGTGCGGCTGAAGACCCACCTGATGTTAGCGGTTACCTCCTCCCATAAAAACAATAAGACTTGGGTCATTCTCAGCCTATGTACGACAAGACTCAAGTCGCATCCCGTTGCGCCCGTCAACCAAGACGTAGATGTAACTTCTCATGCGCCTGTGATTTCACCGGTATCCATACCCTTCCATCGAAACAGCAATGCGTGTGCACCATTGCTTGGCGATATACTACCTACCATGACGGCAAATCAATAACTAGCTTGCATCGTCTAAACAATGATACTAATATTATAAATGCGAAAGTATACTGAATGTGGTTTGGATTTATTTTTATTAATTTAGCTTAGAGAATATTTTTATATTGATTAAAATTAGATATGAACAAGTGCAACTAAGGTTCCAGTTTTAATAAAATCAAAACTTTACAGTACAATATCCAGCAACGCTGCAAATTTATGGCCAAAAATCGGCACTTCTGATTATCTGTTCATCAACTTAGATAATATTATAGTTTTAGACATCGTCGCGAATTATTTGTCTGAATTATACTAATGACATGTACACCCAGGGGTAGAAAGGTGATTAAGTTAATGGTATAAATTGGATATACATGACCTTCCGCGTACCTGTAGGTAAATTAATTATTCGTACTTTGTTGCACGTGTGACCTATCCTTTTGACCTACCAGGAGCAACGTTTAAGCTTCTATTACGGGCAAGTTTCTCAATAGTACCTACCAAAGTAGTCATGATAGTTTATTGTTAAGTAAATTTGAGCTCACCACTTGCATCATGTGGTAAAAAATTACATTAATTATTCCAATAAATTGAAATCATGGAACAAGTAGGTGTTCAGATGTAAAGTTATGTTACAACGGTTGAAACATAATTCTATAGAGCCTGAATTAAATTCGAACCCTAACGACGACATATTGCTTTAAAAAGTTTTCAGGCGCTCATTCAATACTTCATTTGAAGAGCCTGCCATTCGCATTCAGCAGCCGGAGATGATTAATTGCTTGTGGGAATGACAAAAGCAAACTAATTACTTGATTTGTAGCTTTTGGCCATGGTTTTTGAGTCCTTTAATAATAAGAGAATAAATAACACCCTATTTTTGCTCTTATGTAAGAAGAATGACTTCCTGCCGGTAGCCTAACTACGTCACACGCCAAATTGTATGTCAATACAGTACCATAAATTGGATTAGTCAAGGTTTAATTGTATTATCTCGGGTTATAATGATTTCTATGCTATATTATTTATTTTATAGAAGAAGTAAACAGATTATAATATTGTATTACTTTCCAGTTGGATATCAGTGGTTTGGTAATTTAGATGCCAACGTTAAATTATGTTTTTTATAGAAATTATTGTTTATATACGTAATTAGTTTATTCTAATTAGAATTAGAATTAGAATATATAATGTGTTTTCGTATAGTTTCAAACTGAATATCTATGTAAATAATATTCCGGAAGTTGTGAATCAATGTGAATAGTGGGTGTACTGATCGTATAAAAG
This sequence comes from Aplocera efformata, assembly GCA_921293045.1. Lineage (NCBI taxonomy): Eukaryota > Metazoa > Arthropoda > Insecta > Lepidoptera > Geometridae > Aplocera > Aplocera efformata. The sequence continues at coordinate 10,252,681 of OV121042.1, forward strand.
CCAGAGAAACCTGTGTCAACGAGATACTTTTAATCTGACTTTTGTAAATGGCGTAGCTGCTCGATAATAGAATGAGCGCTTCCGTGCTTCGGCGGGTACGTTAAGCCATGTCGGAGGCCTTCGAGCGGCGTGAAAACTCCGATACCAGAGTAGGTCACTTCCTCACATGAAATACAAAAGAAGAATAAATTAAAAAAATATCATTAAAATCGGACCCCAATTGGATTGGAATACGCATACAAATAATGAGAAAAAAAATCAAAGAGAATGTTTGTATCGCGTAACAAACATTCTCTTTGATTTTTTTCTCATTGAGTCTTCCTCATTTGCGCGATGGCTGGAAGAAACCAAATTAAGAAAGTCTTATACCAGCTATGTGTTCGGTTAGTCTCTTTGATTTCCTGTAAGTATTTTCGAAATATATATTGGTTTTATGCAATATCACCATTATTTATGTTGTCATAACGACGAAACGTGATGTTCAGAGCGCACTCCGGATTATATGTTAAGATTGGGTTGCGGTAGATTATCAGAATGTATTCGGCTTATGTAATATTCAGATGGAATACAAAATGATGAAATATAGTGCGTGTTTTTTTATAAGGCTAAATAGAAGCGGCGATCTGACAGTGCATCCGGTTACCACCGTAAATATACAACATCAAAACAATTTCAGTCGACCTATCGAAGACACAAGGCACGTTGTTCCCGTTACTCTGACTGGGATGTAACGCCTAATGTGCCTGTAATTCCACCGACACCCACACCCTTACACCGGAACACAGCAATGCGAGTGTACGATTGCTTGGCGGCGTGGTTATCTCAGAATGAACTTGGCACAAGTTCTATTGCTACTTGGGGTTTCTTTTTCGCACAACCACCCGGGGAATGCCTATGTTTAGGTATTTTTATAATAGTTTACTTACGAACACCAGAAACGTCCAAAGTTCCATGTCCAAAGTGCTTTTGAGCCAACCAATAATGAGTTTTTTTTTAGATTGGTATTTTATCAAAATCGGTTCAATGGTATAATTGTTAAATCAAAATGACTAGAAAAAATATTTCATCGAATTAAATGAAGTTTGCGTATCTTGCTTTCCTGTAACATTTTTCTCCAAATCATTATTGTTATACAACATAACGATTTGGATGTTTCTTATTTAAAATGGTAGGGTGTACCTAAATGTGAGAAATAAGGGAGGAAAGTATTTTTTCGATTTTTAAATGAGTCACTTGTATGGGTACCAACACAAAGGTCTCGAAGAAACCCTATTTTTAATTTAAACCAGCCACCATTATGTATAGATACTTTAAAATGGCTATATTTTTTGAATATATGCACAATAGATATCATAAAAAAATCTTGGTTTTTATGATATCTTTGTTAACCAAGTAGTTCTATAAAAAATGCTAAAATACTCAAACGATATTGTATATAACAGCTAGATATGTGTTCTAGCCATATTTAATAGTAACGTAGGTATTAGAAGTTCCAAGCGATACACTATTTATAAGGATATAAACTGAGATCAGAATCAATACCTTATACCTTATACAGCATTACTTATTTCAACACCCACATTAATTGCCATATTTGACTGACTGTAATGATTGATTCAATATTTGACAATTCCATTCCTAACTTCTTCCAACGCCTAAAGACCTAAACCAAACACAGTGATGCAGTGGCATCCTATTCGTAATATAAACCTATTATAATGATAATGACCATAATCCTACCATAATGTGCAATGTTAGGTAGAATACACCGTACATAGAAATATTCATGACATGACATGACAAGACAAGCAAGTACAAGTTCAAGTTCATCACGGTGTGGTTTATCGTAGATATATATCCGTAAATGTATAATTTATCCATTATGCGTTTCTTGTATGTTCCTCCACCTAGAGACAAGGGAACTAAATTTAGCATTAAGACCGAGTGGTCTTCATATTAGACGCTTAAGTATTCAAAAATTTAAAGCAATCTAAATATTCAAAGAAGTTAAACATTTTCGCGTTGATTTTAAATGCTGCATTCATAAAGAAAGGCTTGGAAACATACAACTTTACTCATTGTTATTACATGACCAATTCTGCAGGCGTGGTGCGAAAGAAAAGAAAGTTTTCTTTCGCACCACGCCTGTTGAAATTCAGATATTAAGAAAGGTTTTAGGTTAGCCATGATACCTACTTTTAAATGTATAAATCATAATGAATACTGCTTACTGCACACAATTACTTGTGAAATACAGTGTAGGCATGTGTCCGGCAGTGGACTAGCTGATGATGACACATCAGAATTTGAACTAGCGTGAAACCTAGCATTCTCTGACGCTTGTATGTATGTCATTTCATTATAGACACAAAGGTAATAAAGAATTTGACTATATACTATCTTGTCGGTGCATATGTATGTGAAACAATTAGTACTGTGAATAATAGGTACATAATGATGGTAATTTGTAGGTATAGTTAAATAAAGAGAAAATTTTGTTTGTAAAAGTGAATAACGCGTAGTTTCCGAGATAATTTTGCGAGATTTCACCTGTTGCAAATCGATTGCAGGTCATACTAAAGTTAGACAAGATTTGTCACAAATCGTTTTCTTTTAGAATGAAACTAATTGACGTAAAAATATTTTTTCTTGTGAAGGCGAACCAGCTGGAACGAATGTCATTGTCTCTGGCCTTCGAAATACTGCAAACACCCAGTTTAATAAGAAACTATCATTCGCTCGTGACTCCATCCGAAATTCACCTTGAATTTTTCAGCCGGATCGAAACGAAACTTAAATAAAGCAGGTGAATTTTCTAGGATTCAATGTATACATTAACATAAATACATAAACGACTCCTTGTATTTTCTTTTGACAATCTGTGTTATATGAATGTCCGTTTGTACGTAATGACTTTAGGCAATGACTTAGCACTGTCTTTGTGACTGACTTGTATGAAAAATAGGCAAAATCTTAATTCTCGTGACAAGACATTCATAACTTTAGCGCAGACGGGCGTAAAATGAATAAATAACTTGTACTATGTTCTATAACTTTTTTGAAATTAATCTCTTGCGTTCACTCTTTTCTAGACTCTGCTCTCTATTACAATTTATAGAAGAAAAAAACAGCCCAGTCCTTAAAGTTGTACTAGTTGTTAAGCTATATCGGAGGCCTTCGGGCGGCTCGAGATCTCCGACACCAGAGTTGGCCACTTACACGTACGAAAGAAGAAGAAGAAGTTTCAATTGTATTATTTATATATTTGACGGATATCCACTATAATAGTAACGTATATACTGTGAAAATTTCAGTCCTTTATGGTGTATGGTATATAATAATCTGTATATTGCAAGAATATACCAATGTCCCAAAATAGCACACTAAATTCTTGCATTATTCTAATCATTAACATAATTTTATGATTTGTTCTTCGAATGCCATATTATTTTATGTAAATGACCCGGTGAACTTTGTATCACATACAATTGATTTGATTGTAATTACCAATTTAGATTTTTTTATAAATGTTGCGTATAAGAATTACAAGTAAAGTTAAACAGCAAAACCTTATCACACAAAATTTCATCCAAACTTGAATACTGTTTCCGAGATATGCGAAATAAATAAATATTTGTACAAGAATTGCTCGGTTAAAGTAATAAGATATGTATACAGACTGCATGACTTCTGCTTATCAGTATTATTTTATGACATTCCTTACAAATCACGATTTTTCAATGTCTTTGTCTATAAAATTAAAATTAAAACGTTCTGCCAGTGTACTCAAACTCAACCTCAACTTATTATTTTTATTTAGATCTCAAGTATAGTATGGACACGCCAAAATTTATGTGTTATCATCTAACGTGTCACAGGAGCTTCTTATACACATTACATGCATACAGTTAAATTATAGAAAACTAGCTTCCGGGATAAAAAGTAGCTTATATGCTATTTCAGACTATACCTATCTCTGGGCCAAAATTCATCCGATGCGTTCTGCCGTTTTGGTGTGATTGAGTAACCAACATCCATCCATCCATACTTTCGCATCAATAATTATTTGTAAGATTTTCAGTGATTAGCTAGTTTGATGATCGAAGTTGGTCGATCATAGAGAAGTATTTGTACATACAGATAATTAAATTAAACAAGCGATTGATTTCAAAATCGTATAAACCAACTTTTACCCTTGTATCACCATTTTTCGCCCCTTGGGGTGAATTTTCTATGGTACCTTTAAGGCACACAATAAAAAAAAGAATTATCCAAATTAATCTACATTTGGCGAAGTTATCTCGCAATGTACAAAATTACAAAATTGGCAAACCAAACATATTGGCAAACCAAACATATTTATCTGGACCCAGTTAGTCTATTCTAACCGACTTTAAAAAAAAGGAAAGGTTGTATGTTTTGTTACGCTATATCTTCGCCAATTAAAACCGTCAACATTATTCATTTAATTGTGAAAGGGTTATGATTATTCTTGTTTATTTTAATGAGTGTGTCTCAATGAAAGTACCGGAATAGTTTACTACAACTTTTATATTATTTTAAGTTTATATAGGAGTACCCATATAAACTGAATATACTTATAAACGTCGTTCATCTCAAATATAATTCCTTTGTGGAAATGGCAACCACAGAACCGCAGAACATTATTAATCCAGGATCAAAACACTACTGACAAAGTTATATATAACTTTGTCAGTAGTGTTTGAGTAGGTAAAAAACCATTAACGCAACGTGCGATAAAATAAAATTATTAATTAAATTACGTCGATAACAAGTGCATAAATTAAATAACACATGAAACAAGGAAAACGCTTATTAACAACACAATCACACGGGGAATCGCACTAGCGCTTCCACTGTGTTCGTTCACAAAATAAAGAATAGTTGGGCAGTCAACCCTATAGTTCGAAATCGCCTCTCTCGTATACATAATCAGTCTGCAGTCGGCGCTTTTGGACACATACACTCTGCTTTTGGTTATCGGGTCCATGATGGTAGTGACCCGCCAGTCTGTGACCCCGCTCTCGTTGTTCGGCACGCCGTAAGCCCGGTCCTTCTTCCCACTTGGCTTCTCTATCCAGAGGCTGACGTCAACGGCATCTTCAATCATCTTCCTCATGTTGTAATCGTGGATGTAGAAGCTGAAGAATGCGTGCGCGATCGTGCAGTAGAGCGCGACCGTCTCCGTGACCTCCACATCTTCGATACGAAGCCAGCACTGCTCGGCGCGGTCGTTCCGGGTCGGCAGCTCCAACGGGATTGGTAACACTAGAGGTTTCGACTTATCTGTCCCCTCGCCGCAAGTAAAATGGAGCAATAAACTGAATGTAACACTAGTAAGTAACATTTTAAATGTGGTTCCGTCGCGACGTCATGATTGGAACTAACCGATCGTCGTGGCTTTGTATGGCCGATACAAAAACATTGCAGAATAGTCGAGTTGCCTTCGCGAGCCTTCGCGGATACCATTATAGGTAGAAGAATTGTTAGATTGCTATTTTTACAACTCATTGTTATGGGTACTTGGGCACGTGATTGAATATCCGCTGTAAATTATCCCATGATCACTGTATTTAATATACGTAACTTCATAATTATACCAGCACTAGCTACAGCCTTCGGGTTAGCCCTCAACATGTGTTTCTCGATTATGTTATTTAATGGATATGATTAGCCATTTATTTCAGTTCAATTTTCAAGATCTTAAATATCGTTTGGACAAGTCAAAATATACTCGTATAAGTTAACATACTCGTGCGCATAATATTTCCCGGATGTATTAGCATGCGACAAGTGGTGATGCGCTCACAACTTGTCAAGTGAAAAGTGGCCCATTACGGATCTGTCTAACCTTTAATATTATATATATATTTGACGGTTTCGTAGTTTATCCTGCCTGCGAAGCTAATGTTTGGTTCCAAACCAACTTTGCGTGATGAGCATGGGCTTTGTTCTCTGATCATGGCTTGTACTGTTAGCTGGTTAGAGGACGTCAAATCTTCAGTGGCACATAGAATCCTACTCCAGGGCTATGATTGTCTAAGCATTTGAAAGTTTAAAAATATAAAATACTTATTTTTTATATATTTTTGATAAGTAACACCACAACATGATCGTGGTGGCCCAGGGGCACAGACGCCGACTTACAGTCTGAAGGTCGCTGATTCAAACCAACACGTCCACTGAAGAGTTTTTCACTAGAAAAAAATATGTGCGCAATGCCACGTTCTCGAAACGGTGAAGGAAAACATCGCGAGGAAACCGGCATGTCCTAGAACCAAAAACTCGAAAATATGTGACCACTACCAATCCGGATTGGGCTCCCGTGGTAGATCCAAGCTCATTCGCTCTCAAATATCGTGAGTAGGCCGATGTCCTTGCGGTAGGAACATTAGAGGCTAGTACGGAAGTAACACCAGACGTTTAGGTTAATTAAATAGATACATAATTAAATTGTTGATTAGCTACTTGACATTAAAATTTAAAAACGTATATCTCTCTCTACTTCATGTTAAACCTAGCTAGTGGAAACCTGTTAAATGATAATTACATTTCGATAATGATTTTCAACTTCCAGAAGAGGCTCAATACGTCTGTATTTTTTAATGTTGGTTACCTGAGTTCAACGTCATTTATCAATCGATTTGGAGAATTATTTTTATAATTGAAAGAATATGGTTTCATATTGGTCCTATATAAGTTTTTGATAGTATGGTAGTTAAATCAAAACAACTAGAAAAATATGTCAACTAAGTAAACGAAATTGCGTATTTTGCTTTCCTGTGTATTTTCTGATTAAATTTCTATACCTAGGACCAATCTGAAAGCATACCTTTCAAGCAAACAAATAATTCTCCAAATAAATAATAAACGATGTAGTAATGAGGCAGCAAAAAAAAATACAACCGAATTGATCGCTACTGGTGGCAATGTGGCAATTTGTCGTTCTCGATCGTTACCAGTGGCAAGCGGGCCGTGTTCCCGTTGTCATTATTATTCACCCTGATTTGTTGGTGCCACTTTTTTGCTGGTTGTCATTAAGAAATGTTAATTATAGCGAAATAAAGTGTTAGAAGAATTCGTAGGACTACAATGGCTTCGATGAGGTCATCCCTTGTTATGTCTACGTTCTCACAATTGTGTAATTCATTTGGATAAATAATGCACCACACCTGGGCTGGTTTATGGCCCTAAAAGCGATGCAATAAGGCTTATAAGTGCTAAAGCTAGTAATAAGAACGCATGATCTTGCAGGTATACATATATTATCCCCCCCGTGGGTTCCCACCTTGTCGGGGCGGGGGGGCTTAGTAACCGTGGCCTGGTCCCCCACGGTGAAGCTAAGAGGAACCCGGGAGGGCCGCTCCTTTAGGCTTTGCCTCTTAGCCGAATAGGAGCGGCACAGTAGGTGGCGGTGCCTTATGGGGGGCACCGCAACTGAGGCGGGCTGCGGTGCTGTATGGGCAGCACCGCAGCTGAAGGTTAGGGGCCGCGGCGGGAGAGGAGTGCCGGTATTACGGTGCGCTGCTCTCCCTACCTTATCCCTCCCTATCTGACCCGTCGCAGGGGGACCTAGGGCGTCTAGACACGGGGTCGTCTGACGCCCTTTCGCTGACCTGGTCCCCGAGGAGGTTGCGATACGCCACGTGTCCTGGCGGACAGAGGAGTGGCACTAGATGCCAAAGGAGATGGGTCCGGAAACGGACAGCCGCGGCGGGTTCGCGGATGTGTGTGCTACGTTCCCGTGTTCCCGCCACTAAGCGGCAGAGGAGGACACCGTGGGGTTTTAGTGGGTCTAGTCCCACATAACCGCTCTGTCTCCCCGTGGCAGGGCGGTATGCGAGTACATTTCCCCAGGAAAAAAAAAAGGCCATATTTTGAGAACGACTTAACCGATCGCAATCATCTTTATTTATGTGTTCTAAATCTTTGTACAAGGTGTACGGAAAAAGTTAAGAAAATAACGCAGAAATTTCCCGGAAAACCGCAGCTAGTTCTATAATAAATTGTTCTAGTTCGATGACTTGACACTACCGAGCCTTGATTTTGTATCCATGTGGTTAGAAGGCAAACCATAGTTGGTTTGCCTTCTAACCACGGTACCACCGGTAAGAACGAAAAGGTTCTATTGGTATTAACCTATATCCATTTTCTTTTTTTTGATCTGAATCATCTATTTGCCTGTCTTGGTAGTAAAACCGACATACCTTCATTAATCACTTTTTCCGGGTGTCCCGCTTCCCAATTTTAATATGTGATTAAGTGATTACTGATGTTTTATTAATTAGTTACACCATCGACATATAAACAATCGAATTATAATATAATTACAATAAAATTCACTTGTGGGACGGTATGATATGCAATACAGGCATAAACAATTGTTCACCTAACACTTGACAATAACTTAAAGCAAATTTTTTATTTAAATGTAAAACTAAATTAAGAACTCTTACAAAATAAAATAAAAATATAAACAAGTAGTATAACTAAAGATGAGATCACAATATAAAATATATGATCGCATCTTCTGAAACATCGCGATTGTTTTGGAAAAACGTGTATGCAAGGATGAATTAACTAAAATAAAAATAAAAATCTTAAAAAAAATCTACTTTTTTTTATAAAACATTTATAAGCTATTAATAAAGATGATATATAAAATATGTAATGGAATAATTGGTTCTTCAGATATACTCTTCTGAAACATGAATGTTTTGTATCGAACGCGTATCTAAGAATGAAATTGTTATAGTAACATTAACAGATAACATAGTAATAAAAACTTACATGTTATAGTTAGTTACATAAAACAACAGTAGGTAATCCTTCCACCGGAACAAGCAATGCGTGTGCTCCGCTATTTGCTGGCGGATTACCTACTAGGTACGGCGGCAGTAATTCCACGATGAAATTATCACAAGTTTTACAGCCTGTGACAAGCCCTGTGTGAATATTTTAATTATTTTATTGAATATTTTAATTTATTAAAATTTTACAAGTGTCTAGCTGCGCCCGTCGGTTACAGGAGTAACAAACACACACACACACACACACACACACACAGAGACATACACACACACACTTTTGCATTTATAATATTAGTGTGATATAAAATTTGTTTCTAGGTGAATGCTGATTAAATATAATATAGTGCTAGAAACTAAGGCCCGGCTACGCAAAAGCCGTAAACAAGATTGTAAATTGAGTAGCCGGGAGGCCAAATTCACACTACTTATTCAATTTCATTATACTCTTGTTTCGGTTTTTGCGTAGTTAGGTTCGAGTATACTATATTTTATCTGCATAAAGAAGAATAAAGTTATCGATTTTTGTCGTTAGTGCAGTGTGTAGTGTTATTAAAACTAAGTGTATAATAAATTTAAAATATTATTGTTAAATAAATAAATATTTTTTGCAATTTTATTTTTTATTTTATTTCTTTAATTTAACAATTAGTATGTTCAGGAAATTAATTTTCTTTTAAATTTATATTAAGTAAACCACATATTTTTTATTATTACAATATTATACATAAGTAGATACTATTGTGACACCACCTCCCCTTTTTTTCTTTGTTAAAATTGTATCCATCCAAAGGTTGCCTGGAAGAGATCGCTCTTAGCGATAAGGCCGCCCATTGTGCCACCAATTTTATGTTCTTTTTTTATTTGTTTCTCTGTACAATTTCTGGTGTAAACAATAAAGAGTTTATCTATCTATATTAGAATATATAATGAAGCCCTTTCTTATTTCACTTGATAATAAATTTAGTATATCCGCCATTATGGATAATTATGAAAAACTAGCGGATTTCTTACAATACCTCATTTGTTTAAATGTGTTAGGTAGTTTAGCCAGCCCGTATTTATGTGTATTTTACTCATAAACTGATTTACGGCTGGCTTCCACGTAATTAAAGGGACCTATTTATATCTGAGACTATGCATTGATCAGTCTTGATCATCTTAACGCATTGTCATTGCTACACATTTTTTAGGCGCTAAATATTAAATATTGCTCTGACAGAAAAGTAATAGCAAGGCGCCGGTAGCTTTGCTAAGATTATAAACGTTATAGACGAAGCCTCAGTGCACATAATATGAATATGATTTTAAGAAAGTAGCAAAAAAAATCGTGTTCATAAATATGAATAGGTACCTAGTTTAGTTATAAGTTTTAGTTTAGTTTCAAGTCTAAATGCACACGCATCCATCCCTACGTTTAGACGTGTAAATAAAGTAAATATTTATACAAAAGTTGTCGGGTGTTTTTTTTTTTCAACATTTTTGTAACACGTTGCGTGTCTGTGTCTGGGTGATAATATGTATTGTATGTATGTATTTACAAAAACGTACTATAGGTACCAGTAACATGGTTTTACTAGCATATTCTATGTTTAATTTGAGGGTAGATAGCGCTCTCTAAAATAATTTAAAATATATTACTAAATGACTGTTTGAACTACACAATTGAAGCAACCAACTTAGCTATTTAAAATGTCAATAAAAGCCGTTGGTTTTAAATTTTATAAGGTAACGTTATCAGCTTTTATTTCCAATCTCCCGTAATTATATCTCTTTATATTTCTAGCATTAGCTAAGCAAATTGACTCATATGGAAATTGCGCGTGATTCATAAAAATATTCTGGGAACTCAATAGGGTTGATCAGCTGTCGTGACGTCACCGCGTCTTACACATTGTTGTTGTGTACGTCACATTATCCTATAGTAAGTATCAAGTATTCTATGACCAGTCTGTGTTGTGTGTTTCCCCTGAGGAAGGCTCTTGCACCACGAATTTATTATTATTAGTTCGCGAAGGCCCCGAGTGAGCCGGGGAAAAGCTATCCGTCTCGCTTTCTGTAACATAAAATGTTGCCAGTAGCAGATTTTTTCCTGGTATTTTGGTGAATTATACTGATTAATTTTATTTACGATGAAACATGACGGCAGCTATTGTAAAAATCTGTATTATTGGTAACAGTTGCAGCATGGAGATTATTGTCATGATGGTTTGACAATTATAATGCCTAACTTATAATGCGGAAAAATACTATTAGTGGTACAGAGCCTTCGTCGAGTCAGTTTGAGTTGTCCCAATCTATTGGGCCAGTTCATATTCATAATCACGAATGTACCATTGTAATGTACCATTGAATTAATTATTGAGGGAAGTTTTATGTATTATTACCTCAGCTTTATGTGAACTAAAACTAACGTTTTGTGTGAGTAGGTATATCGTATTTTAACTACAATTTTGAGAAATGCCTCATTATGCATCTTAGTTAAACGGTGATTTAATTTTTAGGTATATCAGCTACAATTAAAAATAAGTTTATATAAGGGAAAATTATATCAATAATAAAAGTATTTTAAACATATCATACTGAAAATATGTACGTATGAGAGTATTTAAATTTATTTATGTAGTTTACCAACGGGTAAAACGTTGCAAATAACCCAGAGGCGTATGAAGTTCAGAAAGTGTATTAAATATATTTTGTTGTTATGAATACCTGCTTTAATTTCCAGTTGGTAGCTGATTGCGCCCGTAATTAATCAAGAGAGTTTTCGATTCTAATAAATCTATTTTTAGTGTAAGACGTGAAGTAAGCAGTGAACTTACAAACCCACTTTTAAAGTTTCAAATATCTACACAATTCAATTTATTTCAAGTCATTATTTTGGTATTCATTTTGACAGTTGACTAAGTAAGCTTCATAAGAAAACCAATTTAATGACAGAAAAAATATTTCGGGGTACTTTTATAATCCACGGGCAACCCTAAAATAACGCAACAACATTGCGTGTTTGTGTAGAAGCGAGTAGAAACGACCCACCCATGTGACCAAACCGGCTGGCCTGCCATGGCCGAACAATTTCTCGGTACGCATTCAACTTCAGTCTGATGCGCTAGATCACCGCTCGCGGCCGCGTGTTTATTCCGTTTGTTTATTTTGATCACGTAAGCGCGATGGCACCTCGTTGGTGCATATTTATCTGCACAGTGCTATTATGTTCCACTTTGCATCAACCGAGTGAAGCTAAAAGATTTAGCAGCCACAGCAGAGGAGGAGGATTGTCTGGCAGTCACTCATCAGGTCACTCCTACCCGAGCAGCCACGGCCTCTCCGGTAACAGTCGCGGAAGTGGACAAAGTCACGCTTATCCGTCTTCTGGCGGACAAAGTCACGCTTATCCGTCTTCTGGCGGACAAAGTCATGCATATCCTTCGTCCGGGGGAACGCAGAGCCATGGATATCCATCGCCAGGCAGCCACGGCTACCCTTCATCTGGTGGACTCTCCGGGAATACTCCAAGCAGAGGAGGAATATCCGGCGGTACACATACCTCTCACACTACTGTGTACAACAATTATCACTACAGCCCTCCGCAACAAATTCGGTACACTCCCGTTCACGGTGGAGCACCGATGACGTATCCCGTGTACCACGGCACTCCACCCACATACGTCTACCAATACAAGGATTCTGGAAGCAAATACGGAACATTGCTAGCCGGTTTGGCGTTGCTCAATTTGGGAACCCTCGGAGCGGTCGCGTACGCTCACAGTGGACATGGGGGTGGCAGCTCTGGCAGCTATAGGCCTGCCCCGGGCGAAGTATGCAAATTCGGCGTGAAGAAGGAAAACGGCGATTACGAAGAGACGAAGATCGATTGCCAACTGATCACAAGTTTTATATTCCAAGAGCAAGCGAAAACGCAAAATGGCGGCACTAATACCACTGTCATAACAACGAGCGTGACGAATGTAACAATGGTTAATGGCACTAATGGAGGGGCTGCGCCGGCGCCCGCGGTGGCCCCCGGAAGCGTTATATACACTATGCTGTCTAACGGGACCTTAGTGCCTTTGAACGGGACGCTGATCAATGGCACTCTAGTGGACCCTGCGACTAGTACGGTACCGCCGGTGGTTGGATCGTCCGTGGTTACGACGACGACGAACACGACGACGACAGTAACAAACGCCCTAGACGTGAAGGGCAAGCCGATAGATGTTACCCCGGGGATGCAGTGCTACGTCATGCGGCACACGCCCTCGTCGAATATGAAGCGAGCGGTACCATGTGGTCTTCTCCAGTCGTATGCAACTCAGAGTCTAAAGAAGAACTCGGCCGCTCGAAATGTGCCTTTGTTTACTGCACTAGCTGTTGTGGTTGCAATGTGTTTATCACAATAATTAGTTATCTAGATGTATTTAGGTATGTGTTGTTCATTCAGTGTTTCCAAGTTTAGTGTAAGCGTTCAGAAATAATTTATCAGCATAACATACTTTAGATATTATTATACAATCAAAAAGGGTTGTTAATGTTTTTCTGAGATGTCTTTTCGGTTTGATACTTAAAGGCTTTAAAAATTGCCTGTGATAATGTTGAGTAAATGATTCCATTAATTTTAATAAACGAAATGTTTTTTTACCTCCTCTCATAATAATTGACGTAGATTAAACGTAGTTATATCGTATTGTATATGTATATGTACTTCAAAATAGCTAGATAACTAATTTGCATGAAAATAAGTATCATGATTATTATCAATAATAAAATAGTTATGTACTATTTTTATCACAACACCATATAATATCTTTAGTACCTACTTACTGACGACTATACATAAAAGCCATTCAAGCAGATGGAAAGCATATTATGTGATGCAATACTTGTTTTTTTCTTTTAAAATTTATTCTTAAAAAGGTAATATTGGCAAACGAGCGTATAGCCCACTTGATGAGTGGTAACCATACTGGGCCTATGGAAGCTTGCAGATTTGCAATTCGAGAGGCATCACATATCTACTGATAATTTCATCTACCATGTAGGCGGAACTATAGGTAGCTATCACAATTAACACATGATATAAAGTAACAAATACCATTAGAGGATGTTGTTAATTTCCAGTATAAATTCCACTCTGCAATAACGTCAGTTAAAGGAAACATTGACGATAATATGCAAGGTCTTCATAGTAATATTAAAATGGGTGATGTTGATATGGGCGGAGGTAACCACTTAATATCAGGTATGCCTTCATCTAGACCCGGCACTGTTGTTACATATAAAAATATGTAATAACATGCTTTGACAGGTTTACTATCTACCTATATTCCAATTAGATTCGAGAAATTGTATCAACATATTTGTAATCAACCGCATACTTATCAAAGTGACTAAAAATATATATATATATATAAAATTAATTATCAACTACAAGGAAGTGGTTACACTGATATTAAGTTGAATAATACATTTTTACTGCTGGAAAACAATATAATTCATGATTATTTAACATTGATTCGGTATACGAAGAAAATGTTTACAACTTTATTATACAAAATGTATAAACTTTACCCCGTTGGTTTTAAGTTTCAAATTCTAAAATATGTTCATTAAAGAATAGTCTTTACATATATGTATGTACATTATGGTTTAAAAACACGCTGCTATGAAATGGCGTGTTAATACGCCCCTATGATATCATGTAAAAGGTGGCGTAATGTTTTAATGGTTTTTATTTGATATAAAAATAGAAAAATAGGTACGTATATATCTAAAGACAGTTTTGTATATAAAAAAAATATAATATGTTTGTATAAAGATAAAGTAGGCAAATGCGCTTTTTAAAAACAGATTTCTGATTTCATTTTATTGACCCTTAAAACCGTATTCGTTAAAAAAAGGCAAGTATACATGTTATTTTTGATTTTGCTTCACTGGATATATTTTTGGAAACTATGAAAATAAAACATAATAAGCCTAAGGTGGATAGAATTATGGACAAGTTTAGTACAAGCCTCTGTGGTTTTTAGTAGCTATTAATTGCTTACAGATATTTATTGGTAAAAAAAATTAGGGTTGAATGGTATTTAATTATTTATGATAAGATAAATGCTTACCGAATAATCTAAGTTTTAGAAGATTCGTTACTATTTCGTCGGGCATAGCCACAATATGCCTTCAATCACAATTGAAAACAGAAATGTATCGAAAATTATTCTCAGACTAGAATTAATATACGCCATCAAGGAGAATGTCAAAAACAAAATTTCGCTCAATGCATGCCAAAACATAACTAAAAATGATTTCTATTTCTAATGTGTGCATAATATTAAGATTCAAGGTTTCAGTCCATCATGGCGAAATTAACTTTTAGAATCAAAGGCCTTGCACATTAGAGTCGCCCGTTCACCTAAGTCCCCAGAGACTCACTGGTGGCAGCTGGGATTTTTTTTTGTATTGTAGAATATATTTTATTATTGCACCAGTAAATATTTGTCGCTGATGACGAAGTTGCGAGAAAGTCAACAGTGAAAGTATATACCTGTCTCACTCCTTTCCGACACGCCGGTAATTTCTATAGACGAATACGGAAGGCTCAATACAGAGAGAATACACTGCAGTCCTGGTGCTGTTCGGATCTGGTAGTGATATATTATAATAATAATATATGAAAAATGCTATGAAAATAGCAAGCAACGTCGGTAGAAAAAAATAATTTAGCATTTAAAATATTAGTTATTGAGTTGCCATATTACAAGATATGTTTAGTTTGAGGCTAAATTGCACTGTGTGAAATGGTCATGGTATTTATATTTAATGTTGATGAAAATATTATTACTATGATTGTAAGAATCACTTTTTTCCGTGGGGAAATGTACTCGCATACCGCCCTGCCACGGGGAAACAGAGCGGTTATGTCACTAGACCCACTAAAACCCCACGGTGTCCTCCTCTGCCGCTTAGTGGCGGGAACACGGGAACGTTACACACACATCCGCGAACCCGCCGCGGCTGTCCGTTTCCGGACCCATGTCTCTTGGCATCAATTTTAGAATCACCTGCTCTCTTGAAGTCTGTTAAAAATACTATTTCTCGTATCTTTTGCAGATAAAAGCATATTTGGAACATCAGCGATAGTAGTTCTCACGTTAACAAACGATAAAAGGTCATTGGTCTACAATCAGTGACCCCTTCCCAATTATTGCGGCTTACTCCCAACGGCTACACTATATACCTTATTAGTGGTGTAAGAGTAAAACGGGACTTTAATAATATTATTAAACCTTTTTATTGATATTTGTCGGTCGGTAGGTAGGTACCTAACCAACGCCTTATCGCTGGGAAATACGTTAAAGGGTTAATAATATGTATTATGTATTTTAATATGTAATATGTATTTTACTTAGTACCTACACTTCCGAAAAATCCCAAAAATATGTACATTATTAAATGACGAAACACATGGAACGAGCTGAAGTCAAGCAATCAAGCAGTCAAGCAAGCAGTCCATCACTGAGACATTTTTTTAAATGTTACCAATGTGCCTTGACGAGTTGAAGGCCCATCTGATAAAAGGTGGTTAAGTAAAAAAAAAAAAAGTTTACTCTCTCATACCTCTGAACTAAGATTCCCTGTGTCGCAGATGGCATGGACAAACACAGAAACAGAAGACAACCACCCAAGACTCGAAAACAATCTCTTCACACAAAGTGTGCCCCGGCCGGAATCGAACCTGGGACCCCAATGCTTCGAAGGCAGGGCTACTATCAACTAAGCCACGAAGCCGTCTCCCCATAACAACATCAATACGACTTAGGTCCTCCTCGACCGAAGCCTGAGAAGAACCAAGTCGTATTTCGTTGCGCAGAGACGGGGAAAACGGCAATGCTTTGCTTACTTAAGGAAAACAGCAATTTTTGGCTCACTTTCCCGAACCAAGTTAGCAAAATGTCTGATAATTCTCGCGTTAAATTGCACACGTGTAACTCAAAAGCTAGGTCATCTACGGACGCGGGTAAACTCAGATGTTGCTCGCGTCCCTATCTGTGATACTATATTACTGCTTTTGGGGATTCCAACAACCAATTCTGTACAAATATAAACCTTTCAGAAAGAAATCTAAATGATAGTGAAAACGGCATGATGTGGTTTAGAAGTTTGTTTTTTATATGTAACAGAAGTGACTGGGCAAGCTGGAGGAGGCCCACCTGATGTTAAGTACAATAGTTACCTCCGCCCATAACAACAGCAGTGCAACTTAGGTCCTCCCCGAAGTATGAGGAGACTCAAGTCACACCCCGCTGCGCCCGTCACCCGAGACGGGGATGTTACGTCTCATGTGCCTGTAATTTTATCGGCACCCACACCCTTCCACTGGAACACAGCAATGCGAGTGCACTACTGCTTGGCGGAAGATTACTAGGTGTGGAGGCGGTACTTCTCCGGGCGAACTTTGCACAAGTTCTACTGCTACTTAAAGTTAGCGGAGAAACATACAGAGGAAAATAGGAAAATTATACACAGATTTAGATTTACGTACATGAAACGTAAGGGAATTAAATGTAAAGTATCAAATCGAGCGTAGAAAACACCACAGTTTTAAGACACGAAGCACACAAAAATTATAATCTGTACTGAGTAGCTTCGGTTATATGGCACAGCTGAATTATAATTTCGCTTTCCGAGGACAAATTCATTGTGGTTTCAAACAACGGATCACTGACGGATTGAATACAAAAACAATGAATCATACGAAGTATTTGTAGACCGTTTACGGATGTAATGAAGTTTCTGAAATATAATAACTAACGTTACTTTATAGAGAGCGTGGTGACCGGTCTTGATAGCTGTGTTCAATGAGTTTCGCTAGAGGAAAGAAAATATCGTGAGTATTTTCCTTCCTCTGCCGAGAGAGGGCTGTCATCAAATACAAATTTAAAGATATAATGACATTTTCCAATCTAGTCCAATCCAATTAGTCAAGTCTAACCAGGCCTTTGTCAAAATAACGTGATAGTTCTATACTTATACTAGCTGCACCCCGCGGTTTCACCCGCATAGTTCCCGTTCCCGTGGAGAATACGGGGATAAATTGATTTTATTTTTTCGTTAATTTTCCAATGTTTTTAATAGTTATTCTGCTATTCGGGACAAAAACAAATCCAACAAACCAAAAACCATGGCAATCGGTCCAGCCGTTCTCGAGTTATAAGTGTTGTAACAAACACGACTTTCTTTTATATATATAAGATACTTATACTGTGTCAAAATAACGTGTTAATTCTATACTTATATATTACCCCTATATTTAATCTGTAGCCGTGGCAAACTTTTTGTCCTATCTTGGACGTTTATGTTGTGTAGATGTGTGTTTTTCTAATTCCGTAAGCATGTAGTGACAGTACGAGCTGAGGGCCCACCTGGTGGTAAGTGGCGAACCCCGCCCATGATAACAGTAATGCGACTCAGTATAAGATTTGGATCTTACACTGAGTTGCATTCATCCTGATGCGTCCAAGTGTTCCAACAATTCCAAGTGTGGTGGCAGTACCTCTACGGACGAACTTGGCACAAGTTCTACTGCTACTTTTGGTTGCTAAATCGTACATAATGCAATGGGCTTATTAGATGCTGGTAAGTAAGCATATGGAATGGTGTCGAAACAAATGTATAAAGCTTCGTTTCCTATATTCCACAAGCAACTCCAAATCGTTAAAGGCTCCGTGGCTTACTTTGTAGTAGCCCTGTCTTCGAAGTGAGGGGTCCCGGGTTCGTTTCCCGACCGGGGCACACTTTGTGTGGTGAGCATGAAGTTTGTTCTCGGGTCTTGGGTGTTTGTTGTATGTTTCCGTGTTTGTCAATGCCATTTGCGACACAGGGAGTCCTAGTGCAGAGTTTATTACTATTAAATATCAGACATCTCACAGCTTAGTTTGTAATGACTGCCTTCTGCGCTGTAATTGCGCATATATGTACTTGGTTTTGATTAATGTGACAAAAATAGATGTTTGTTGTTCTGTTTCTAGGTGTAAATATGTGTTTAAAAAAATACTAGATAAGGTACTTTTGTATTATAATCTATTCCCCTAGCGTTTGTCTGGGTGCTATATGAAAGTTAGTATAATTTTTTACAAAATTTACACTTTATTTGTATTCTATCAGCTGGTTCTCATAGTACAAGTTATGCTCAGATTGGGGCTAGATGGCGCTGAAATGCCAAAAAATATTTATTTATTTAGCCTACCTCTCTCAAATCCCAAAGCAGCATTCTGTAATGGTCGCCCTACCACATCCTAAACCTTATAATTAATATCCAAATACCACTCACATACGCAAGCTTATATCTGTATACGAATGTGTGTGTGGGGTGAATAGGGTGTGGTGGGCACACGGGGGTGGTTTTGCCGATTGGGTTCCAAACGCTTCTTAGTTGTTCTCAGAGATGGCGTTAGTTTGTATAGAGAAAGTTGTCAGTGCGCGATAACGTAGTGACTATACGGACGGTGAAAGAATTTAGTATTTTCGCGATTGATATCCATTAAATTTTGCGGATTGCGAATTGCCGGCGTATGCGGGCGCGTGCGGGGCGCGGGTGAGGAATGTTCAATTGGCGGGGGGCGGAGATTGGCCATTCTGTACGTAATACTAATAGGTATTCTGTGGCCCTACAACAGGCGAATGCTTATAAATACATAAATTCTTTACGAGTTTTAATTACCCGTCGTTTACCAATAGGTTAACTGCACTCGATCTTTAAACCGACTGAATCACACAATTGTTAACTGGTTAAAGCAGAGATGCTGAAAGTGACTGAATGTTATTATATTGTCAAGGGTTCCATTTATGTGGACAAAACGAAGCAGCAAAACAAGACGAATGTAGTTTATCAATTTTGTTAACTACGTTGCTGGGTACGCTTTGCCACTGAACGGTGACTCGCCGTCGATCGTTTTAATCTGTCTATCTTTATATATAAAAATCAATTGCTGTTCGTTAATCCCGATAAAACTCGAAAACGGCTCGACCGATTTGGCTGATTTCTATTTCGTTGTGTTCGTAATAGTCACGACAAGGTTTGTATAATAAAACTAGCTGTTCCCCGCGACTTGGATATTTTTTTCGCAGATCACTAATTCTTTTTCTAAAATAAAAGTAGCCTAAGTCACTTTTTATATTATAACATCCTCTGCCAGTGAAAGACATTAAATAAAAAATAAATAAAAATCTGGCTACATAGAACAGAAATCCATTCGCATCACAAATCTTGGTCAAAAATTGAATTCGTCATCTACAGACGGCAAAGCTGCCCACTGAGCTATGAGACCAGGTATTGAGTAAATTATAATACAACGTTTCAAAGGAGTCGAAGAAATAAGGTATTGATGTTTAAAACAAGACGAAAACGTTATTGAGACCAGTAATCAATAGTTTGCCGGAATTAAATTGTTGGATCGGAACATTTCTCATGACATAAAATGTGAAGCGTTATGTTGAACCCCATAATGTTTCATATTATTCTTTCCTGATATACTTTTTCCTGTTGTATAACATCGATACATAAGGAAAAGACTGAAAAAAGTGCTTTCTGCACTCTTAACACCGTGAGTGTTGAAAGTATTCAGCAATAGATAGAGTGATCCAAGAGAAAGGTTTTTAAGTAGTATATTAATCACTCCACACTGCCCTACATTAGTATCTACATTGTATCTAAGCCGGGGCGGGTCGCTCGTTTCATATAATAATATAAACAGAGCAAAGCTCGGTCAGGTACTTAGTTAACTACTTAGATAATTAGAAGAACAGCCACGTTACCACAATATTAAAACTTATTTTGACACTATTGCCGGGGTAGTCTACCTTGGTTCTAACGTCTTCATAAGAGATCTTTCTACCTGCCATTGTATTTGTACAACCTGATAATAGGTATAAGTATTATACCTTTATCTCCAAGTATGATACTATGATGAGGTAGATTAGGTTCAATGCTTAGTTATTTTACAGTTGAATGGTTGTTTGAAAATGGTTTCTTGCATTTCTCATAAAACATTTGCTCTAATATCGTTTGAATTGATCCTTTGTTCTTCAGTTTTATTACCCTGAACAGTAAAGAAAAAACAGACATTATTCACTCTCTTAGGGTCCCGCACCTGATAAGAAAATCATTTATAGGATACGGATGACCGTATCCTTATTATTCTAGTTACCGAGATATTTACCATGATTTGTGCGTTTTGTTGACTCCCGACATTTCGACGCAGTTCCAGCGTCATTATCCTGAGTAAACTGACGTCTGCGAGGTGGCGTGTGCACATCATTGGCAGGCATATCGGTCTACCCTCATGCGCACTCGTTTTTTACGTCCAACCGTGTTGCTGCTACTGCTAACCGGTTTCGTTTTCACTTACGATAAGATTCCGTCTCGTCTATTGTCTCGTCTATTTCGAGGACTAACATCAATAAGCCGGCAGAATAGATTCGGAACATTTTTGCACAATGAATAGTAATGTTTATAACCATGATACTCTTCAATTTATACTCCCGTATCTTTTCGTCCGTCCGATATCCAGGTCGTCAATTACAAATACAAACATTTATATGACAAGCAGAAATGTACGTACTTTTAGAACCAATTGTTTAAATAAATGAATTGTACTGAGTTGTGTCATATTGTTATTATAAAATATTCAACTAGTTGAGAGAAGATTTTAGTCAGGAATCACACAGGCGAAGGTTTGTATGTTTGTGTGTATATGTTTGTTCCTCCTTCACGCTCAACGGCTCAACGGATTTGTATGAAATTTGGTACCAGGATAGTTACCATGGATTAACAGATAGGCTAATTTTACAAAAATAAATATCATCTCCTTGGCAGCGTTTCACGTTCCAACGGTTTGAAAAATGTCCCTTCGCCTAAATGTATCTTTTTCCAGGAACCTTCAACAAAATCTAACCTTGCTCGAAAGAAAACAACCAAGAAAAGTGTTTGAGAATGCATGGTTTCCGTTATTATGCATATTATGATAACATATTATGCATATATGATAAACATGAAACCTACAATCACATAGTGTCTGCATACATGAAAGAATATATTTCTACACTTCAGTATAACAACTCCACCCGGGCTTGCTTGTAATGGAGATGATAAAAAAATAGAGATCCTTGCTTATAACGATGAAATAAATAAATAAAATTGTTTGATTTCGGACAAACAAGATCTTTTTTTGTAATTATTTTTTATGTGAATGTGTGACGGAACGAGCTGAGGGCCCACCTGATGGTAAGTGGCGACCTTCGCCCATGACAACAGTAATGCGCGCGACTCAGTATGAGATCCAAATTTTTACTGAATCGCATTCATCCTGCTGCGTCCATTACCCGAGACGGGGATGATACGTCTCATGCGCATGTGTTTTCACCGGCAGCCACACCCTTCCACCGGAACATACTAATTCAACCACTACTGCTTGGCGGCAGATTCCAGATTGGTGGACGAACTTGGCACAAGTTCTACTGCTACTTTTGGTTGCTCCTTTAGCACCACCCAGGGGGTACGTGTAGGGAATCAAAGGGTACACACCTACGGACGCGAGCAACTGGACGGTATTCATTTTAAATAAAGACAGTTAAGATATTTATCGCATCTCCGAGCCCAGCTTTTTCGTGGATTAATCTCTAAACATCGTGAAATGTCATCTTCAATGTCACCCTCTCCTACCGAAGTATAATCAAATACAAGTAAATTATATCATTCTGGTTGTAAATACTCTTGGCATTGGCAGAATTTGTGTGGCTTAAGACACAAAAGGCCAAAAATAAGAAGAAGAAGAAATACAAGTAGCATTTCGTTGCTCCCTTCACCACGGAGATGTAAAGTCTCATGTGCCTGTATTTTCACAACAGTAATGTGAGTGCACCTCTGTTTGGCACTTACTTCTCCGAATGAACTTGGCACAAATTCTATTGCTATTTATTTTGCTCCTTCCGCACCAATCGGGGAAACGAACGCGAGCAGCATGCGACCCAAGTTTTTTTTAAAATAATACTTTAGCTCTATAAATTTAAATAGCTTTGTTCTTCTTCATGAGAAAATATAGAACCATTAAGGTATTCTTTCTTCTGATTTTGGTGCAAATGTAAGACTTGAAAATGTAACCGTAATAAACTTGGTTATAGTGTAAAAATGAATATCAATTAACAATAGGTACACGAAACAAAAACAGACTGCGCTTACGTCACAAGCATACCATCGGAGGCATTGTAGCGGTATTTATATACATCTAGTCTAAAGTATTTGAAATAAAGTTAAGCCATTGCATTCGTAATGAGCCTTTTTCTCTTACATGTGAATATTTTTTCGAATGTTATTTAGTTTGACTATGAAGTACATTTTCAGAGAATCATCAAAAATTCTAATTATTTGACTGGAAATACACAGAATTTTTTACAATTCCCTTGACTTGGGCTTGACACAGAAAAGTACTTTTGTACCGGTCTTTCAAGTTTATGCTATTTTATTTTATCATTGATTAAGCTAAGTCTCGTTTTTCAATATTTATATGTTATTTTGCGTAAGAATGATATGATTGGGTTGTTTGATTATTTTTCATTATTTATATGTTATTTTGCGTAAGAATGATATGATTGGGTTGTTTGATTGTTTCAATATTAAGTCAAATCAAAATAGTTTATTTTCCTTGAATTCTTTAAATAATACTTGAAATGTCACTTCTTTTTAATAAATTTGTGCCTGCAACTTACAAAATTACTAAGTTTATTGTGTCTCCATGCTTCCTACGATATAATTAATTCCAGTGCAGAAGTCGCAGGGACGAACGTGCACGTGTTGAGTCAAAAAATAGCCAACTAGAAAATATTGTCGGCAATGAACTCACCAATTAGCACGTCTACGTGCCCAGGATAGTGTAACTTACAAAGTCAAAAGTGGCCGATTAAGGCTCTGCACTAAACCATCGGGAAAAAAACTTAAAAAATATTGATGTATTAAAAAGAAGTGTGTACTAACTAAAAAAATATTGTATAATAAATAAATGCTTTTCAATTCAATACGAGTAGTTGGCTCTTTTCGGACCACCCGGTGAACACGTGTACCTAAGGACGCGAGCAATATGCGCCCCCAAGTTCCAAACGATCAATATCAAAAAAATACTTTACCTCTATAAATTATATAGGTACTATTGTAATGCAAATAATTGCTTTTCAATTCCAGGGATAATCTCAATCTGCTACGTCTCCGGGGCAGGAGTAGGGCTACTCCCACTATTCGGCTGGCACGCTGATGTGGACTCAGCTCCAGGGTGCTACTTCGTGGAAGTCATGGACTACAATTACCTCCTGTTCCTGTACTTCGCGACGATCGTAACACCGAGCGTCCTTCTGGTAGCTTTCTACGCGCGAATCTACTGGGTTGTAGTCAAACAGGTTGGTATTTAATGAGCTATGAGCTTAGGCTAATTACCTTACTAAGTGATAGTCAGGCAATTTAGTACCTGCTGAGCATTTCCGCTAGCAGTTTACTTCCCGAGCAGCAGTCCTCTTGAAGAAATATCACCTAAATTGCTTGCCAAAATACCTTAAAAAGACATTAAACTAGAAAGACTGGAATGATAATTTTGGGGAGTCCGGTTTGTCATGTCTGACCGTTCTTTGTGTTTCTAGTGCCTCCATCCATAGTATAACCGCTTTTTTAGAGTTACAAGTTTTTAACAAAATTTAAGAGGACTAAAAAAAATCGTAAAAATGTCACTTAACACTGATTTGATGTTGTGCTTACTGAGACTTGACTCAACGATAGTGTGTCTGACAGGGATATATTCAATTCAATTTCGATCTGATTGATTAGTTCTTAAGAATCTAAGGAAGGGAGCAAAATGGTTCATGATTCTCCCCAATAGTTATCTAGTTATGGCAATGCAAATATTATTATGATTGCACTCCTTACTTTCTCGGTGAATCGATTGCGACCCCCTATTCTAGAGGCAAGGTGGCGAATAAAGTTTTACCCCCGGTACCATTGTATTTTCTGGCAAATATTAGTTACAAAGTTAAAATCGCCAGAAAAATAATGCATAATTGCGTAGTAAGTAACTACAATATTTGAAAGCTGATTACACCTCTATAGGACTAAGTTAGCATCATTCCCTGTAACCTTTTAAATGACCAAGCGTACAAATTCAAAACTTCTGAATTCTACACACAAATCATAATTTTAGTAATCGCCTATCTTGCTCATCGTCATTTTCCTCATTGCAATTACCGAGTTACGTTCAGTCTCACCTTTTTGCCGTGTACGAATCAGTACCTATCTGCCCACGCTCTATGGATCGAAATAGTGCATAAGAGAACGCTACATCATCACATGTTTTATGTTACAGTTGAGTGAGGTGATGACTGTGGAAGGAGGTCGTCGCGTTCCTGGTGGCGGAACCATGTTGAGAGTCCTGGGGGCAGCGCAGAAAAGAGAAGTCAAAGCCACGCAGAACCTAGCCATAATAGTATTCTTCTTCATAATCTGCTGGATACCTCTCTACACCATTAACGCAATAAAAGCATTCAAACCCGAACTGGACATCCCCAACCCACTTACATACGTCTGTATAATCGTCTCACATCTCAATTCGGCTATCAATCCTCTATTATACGCATATCATTTGAAAGACTTTCGCGCTGCATTGAAAGGTCTTATATGCTCAGTGATCGGCAGAGGGGTTCCTATCCCAGCAGCATATCGACCTCCCGCCCCAGTAAGGCGACCAAACCTAGAAAGATGCAACGCTTTGAGGGAAAGACCGAAAATTTACGTAGACTCTCCAGTGTGGCTTCGGCAAAAAGACGCTCAAATCAGCGTCACCGAGGACAACAGAGCAGTAGCAACATCACTGCCAGTTGTTCCAGATGTGGAACCGTTTCTTAATAAAGGCACTGATGGCTCCAGCGGGGGTTATACACCTGAGAATAGAGACAGCGAGGCTGGCCCTTACCTGATAGAGGAGAACGGGGATCAGTGTCAGAGTCCATACAAACAAGTGGAGGAGTTGATGCGGAGGGTGAGGATCGTCGGTGAGGAGCATAGCTGACACGAGTGCCGGGTCCTCCCGGCCTGCGGACCATAAGCTTTAATCATGCCCAAAGACATTCCTGTTGCAATTTGTAAATTTTGAGCGTAGATATATCTTGAAAAGGTGGTTTTGTCTGTAATAAAACATGAAAATGTTCTGTAGCGAACACCTTTGTTACAATAAATGCAACAAAAGTTTTCGCTACAGAAACAGTCGCATTATCGCAATTATAAGTATAATACTTTTTTTTAAACATGTCTGAGATGATCAGATATTTGTTAAAACAGTCAGCGGTGGTTAGCGATTCGATCTGTGTTGAGAAACAATTTAACAGTCTTAGTCCAATGTTATTGAATTAATATCATCGTTAGTTATTTATTGAAACGTATTAATATATATTTTTAGATTTAAAAGATTTTGGATGTGTTTAATGTTGTTGCTGGATGTTTTCGTCGCTTATGAGAGAATTGAGTCAATTGTTGCTTCGATGAATATATAATGTGCAGTAATTCGTAGAATTTTTATTTTTATTATAATTTATTTGTCCATTATATTAAAGAGAAGGACGAAGCTGACAGACTACCTGATGTTAAGTGATTACTGCCGCCCATAAATAACACCAAGATGACTCCAGTCCTTTCCTACCGAAGTATGAGAAGACCCAAGTCACATCGGGATACGTCCGATACTCAAAAGACGTGGATGCAAAGCCTGATGCGCCTCTAATTCCACTGGCACTCACACTCTTCCACCAGATCCAGCGAACAAATGGATTACCAGGTGTGGTGGCAGTACTTCTCCGCACGAACTTGGTACAAGTTCTACTGCTACTACACCATCCGGGGGTCAGTTGTAGGGGCTCTGAGGGCACTCACCTACGGCCACGAGCAACATCGACCCCTAAACATAGTCAACTTGTAAAGATGAACGGTTTTTGTCAAATTTTGTAGAATAGCTTTTTGAGTGAAAATCTAATCTAAAACAAAAGAAAAAAGAAATTGAAGACCGATCGTTAGCTATAGCTGTAATGTTACGGTCATTAGATCGTCAGCTTGGTGTGCAGTAGATTAAACGTTCGCAACTAGAATTAGCCAGCAGAGCATAAAACTATTACTGACCGTTGTTAGGTTCATCACTAAAATTAGTAATTCTAATAATACCTTATTGTGGCATTGATGCACACATATTTCATAACACAAACATCGAGGACCAAACTTAATATTTACCTCTGGGGTACGAACCCACCTTCACGATTCAGTCAGTAAATTATTCTCATTTTTAATCACCTTTGTACAATAAGGTATTTACTTTATTTGTATGTGATAACTAACCTAAAATCATATCTACAACTGTTTACCATTGGCCTTGTATAACTAGCGAACGAATGACCTTTTGTCTATTTAGTGCATAATTGTTGAACTAACTTTACTTAAGTATTTACATATTCATTCCTAGTACCTTTCAATAATTTTTAATGCCTAGGTAGGTTATCTGTGATGAAGTAGGTATTATAGTTAAAATTACATGTCTAAGATGGCATCTACTCGACAAACAAAACATTTACAATATACCTACATATAAGTGTTTGCATGCATCAAACTTAAACTGGTATATCCTAGAGGTCTTTTATTTAACCTTCGAATCAGTCCGAAATAATTTAGTTTCCTTAAGAAAATGTTGTTATAGTGCCCTCTGTTGAATTTGTCTCAAACTAAATTCAAAAGTGAGTGCTAGATTGTGGGTTATTGTCAGCTGAGCCACGTACAACGTTACATGATAGGAGGAATGTTTGTAAGTACACACGAACAAACATAGATGGCAGTAGCTCGTCCATACAAATGAATAAAATTGAAGTGTCTGTTTGTAATGTTAAACATTTTTTTACTAAATGAAAATGAAATTATAAAAAAAACTTTTTAAAATTTTTGTCTCTCTGTCTGTTTGTCCCGGGTAATATCTGAAACGGCTGAACCGATTTCGTCGGGACTTTCACTGGCAGATAGCTGATGTTATAAGTAGTAAATTAAGCAACTTGTATTTTAAACAATATCAGATGACAAAAAAATTATCTAGTTCCTCAGCTAATTCATTTATTACCGTACGATTCACGTGTTGCACTTAGAAAAACTATTAAAGAACAAACTAAAGTCACACTTTCGCTACGATTTCACCCGCGTTTTTCTCGTTTCCGTGGAAACAGCGCATGCAAAAATAGGTTTTTGATTTTACACCTTGTGTTACAAAATAGCAATTTTATTACGGATCCCGAATTTTGAAAAAAATAGCCTTCCTCGATAAATGGACTACCCAACACTGAAAGAATCATTCAAATCGGACCAGTAGTTCCAGAGATTAGCGCGTTCAAACAAACAAACAAACAAACACTGCAGCTTTATAATATTAGTATAGATAACTTTATCTTCGATTGTCAATTCTCGTAAACAATTTTCATAGAACTTTTTTATTTTATTTTTTCCGTTGGGAATAACACTCGCATACTGCCTTGCCACGGTTATGTGGGACTAAACCCACAAAACCCCACGATGTCCTCCTCTACCGCTAAGTGGCGGGAACACGGGAACGTTTACACACACATCCGCGAACCCGCCGCGGCTGTCCGTTTCCGGACCCCTTGTTGGCATCGGCTGCCACTCCTCTATTTGCGACACGCCAGGACACATAGTGCTGCCCATGCCCCTCGCCTGCCACTACGCCCTGGAGACTAGGAAGAGCGGCGCCTCGCAATATCGACTCTCCTCTTCCCCTGCGGCCCCACCGCTTCCGCCATCGACCGGTGGCGACCTCGCCGTGGCTGCAGAAGTTAGGGAGAGCGGCGCACTGTAATATCGGACTCCTCTTTCACCGCGGCCTCTATACCTCGGCTAGACACCGCAGCCCGCCTCAGTTGCGGTGTCCCCCATTTTTCATAGACCTACCTACCTAGTTCCTATTGTTAATTTAATATTTTAGAGGTTAGTATCTCTTAATTAAAGGGAATATGAAATTTTGATTTCATTTTAGACGACTGAACGTAGACAGTAATGAGTGCGACATATCTTTGTGATTTTTAGTAGCAATTAATTATAATCATTTGAGAAAAGTTTTTTTTAATGTATTAGATACTCTAGTACAGTTTTGAAAGGCAAAATATCAGGTAGCCATGGTTTGATTCTTAGTATTCTAGTCATTCTTGAAACCATAATTTTAACGTATATAATGTCAGTATAAGTAATTCCACACCTTGCATCGTTACTATAATGACACTTGTTATGTCTTCGATTAGAAATATTCAGGTTTTAATTAATACCTAACACCTAACACCTAACAAGGCTTGATTATATTCTACATGCCCTATCGGTTGCATTAATTACTTTAGCAGATCAGAAGTCAGTTATTAAAAACTATTGTTTGATTCGTAATATGTTTGAAGTTGTGAAAAACGATAAAAAAGCTCAAACAAAATGTCGCAGATTTCTCGTACCCCCATATAATTTGGCTAATCAGCATCATGCCGAAATTTGGTGGACTTCCTTTAATATCTGACAAAATAGGCGATGCGTAGAATTATTACTTAAACAATACAATTTTGACAATATAAAGCTATAACTCGTATTTTAATACTTTTAGTAATGTTTTCCATGTGTTTAAATGTCTATTTTCCTAAGGAACAGCCAAACTGCTACTGTATTTAAGTAGATAAATATTCATGGACATTTCACACAGCACTATCTTGCCCCACAATTAGCATAGCATGTACTATGGGAACTAGATAACGGATAGAAGTCTTTCTTCTAGTTTTTTTTGTTATAAAAACTTATAATACGTACTACTAATGAACCCTGTATTTAATGTTTTAGTGCTATTTTGGATAATTCATATTTTACGTCTACATTGTCGGAGTAATCGCCTACCAGATGTACTTCAGCGCTGAGTACATCTATCTATACTTATAATAAAACTGTAACGGATCCGATTCTGTACATTGAAGATATCTTGAAATTTTTTTTTGGTGGCACTGTATTATCGATACTGAAGCCAAAACTGTAATTTTTATCATTCATGTCATTCATCGGTTTCGTAATTCAGAAATTACAGACATTACAATCCTCAGGCTTGGCCACGCATCACGCCGAAAGTACTGAATGAATTCAAATGAAACTTGGCATGATTTGAGGTCATAAGATTTGAATCATACACCGAGTCGCATTGACACCACACCACACCTGGAATCGGTTTCGGTTGAAGGGTGTGGGTGCAGGTGAAATCACATGCGCATGAGACGTAACATCCTCATCTCGGGCGATGGGCGCAACGGGATGCGACTTAGGTAGAAGGACCTAAGTCGAATTTTTGTTATTATGGGCGGAGGTAATCACTTACCATTAGGTGTACTTTCAGCTCGTCCTGTAACATAAATAGCATAAATGCTTAACTTAGAGGTCTTTTATTTAACCTTCGAATCAGTGTCCGAAATCATTTTGTTTCTGTATGAAAAACAGTTGTATTTGTCTCGAACTAAATTCAAAAGTACCTAAGTGCTAGATTGTGGGTTATAGTCAGCTGAGCTGAGAGCGTGATGGCCCAGGGGCCTATAAGAGTCTCAAATACAATACGAAATTAGCAGTTTTGAACGAACAGACAAAACTTACCTTAATTTAATATTTACTTAAAAATTTGAATGTGTTATAAACCCTATTTCTATGGATTGTTTAAACATTTAGTCCAAGAAAATTAGTCAAATGAGGGCAAGAATCTCGGAATGAAAAATAGTTTGCTATGACTTTGTATAAAGCTTTATTTTGGTTTCTTAAAACTTGTCTCAAAACCTAGTTATCGGACGGTGTCCGCGTCTACAGATAATCCAAGGTAAAAGGTAAAAAAAAAAAAAAACATTTTTTTTTACACATTTATTGAAAATATCTCGTTTTCTTTGGGTTCTATGCTATTTGTATTTTCATTAATAATGTCGAAGATTAAATTCTCTACAACTTTTTTTTATATTAACTCAAACATTTTTTTTATATCTTGAACCATTTTCTAGATAGAGGGCAGAGCGCGTGAAATGTTTAACTATTTAGACTGGAATTAGCTACCACTAATAACAGTCTTTGTGAATTTTTTATCGCTATCACCTAATCATAACCATTTGAAAAAAGTTTTTGTTAAAATGTATTAGGAACCCGTGGTTTGATCCTTAATACTTATAAACCATAATTTTAACGTATATGTAATTAATAATAATTATTTCAGCTAACATCTAACAAGGCTTGATTATACGAGTATTCCACTTGCCCTGTCGGTTCCATTAATTACTTTAGCAGATCAGAAGTCAGTTGTCAGTTGATTTAATACTATTATTTGATTCATAATGTATGACGTGAGAAATAAGCTGAAAAAAATCAAACAAAATGTCACCGATGTCTCGTGCCCCCATATAATTCGGGTGATGAACATAATGCCGAAATTTTGTGGATTTCCTTTGATGTCTGACAAAATAGGTGGTGCGTAGTATTTTTGGTTAAGTGGTACTATTTTGACCATGCTAAGGCCATAGCTAATATTTTAGTACTAAACATATCCATTTAAATTTATTTCAATTATTCGTAGATTTGCATGTTTAATCGTGTCTTCTAAATGTTTATATATGTATTTCCATATGGAACAGCTATACTGCTACTGCATGTATTATAAAGGCGGAAGTTTGTATATATTATTTGGGTGATAAAATTCAGTATCAGGAGAGTTTGTATCATGGCGGGTATCAGCGCGGGGCGCAGCAAGTACAATATAAAATATAAATATTCATGGACATTTCACACAGCACAATGCTTTAAACTAAGCATACTTTGTACTTTGGGAATTAGATAACTAATTAAATATTTATATAGTTTTCATTTTATATATTCAGTCTTATAATACATATTACTAATAAACCATGTATTTCATATTTTAGTGGTATTTTGGACAATTCATATTACACTATCAATTTACATCTACATTTTTGGTGTTGTCGCCTACCAGATGTACCATAGCGTTGGGTACATCGACACCATCAGCAGTGTCTTCAACATGTTCATTGCTGTTTTACAATTTAATGACACATTTTGGTTCTTGATCAAAAGGTATTGTATGTTAAATTCAAAAGAGTGTTTTAGTTATTTATAACTCTCAACAAGTAAAGAATTTGCTATCTTCAGTAAAAAATATCAAAAATGTCGTTTATTTACCTTTCAGAGCGGAGATAAATGATGTGTTCAAGTTGGTCCTAGAAAATGACGCAGATATTATCGATCAGGGAAGACATTTTGATATCTATAGAAGCTTATTGAAGATAACCAAAATTATTGTTATAACTTGTTACTCTTTTCATTTCATTAATGATATCCTTATATTTATTCCATCAAGGACTCTAGATATGGAGAGCTTTACAATTGTCTCTTGCGTGGGTATGTAATGACATAAAACATAGGATAGTGATGCCTTTGCTTGCACGCTTTTTCATTATTATATTAGGAGTACAGATAAGTTTCCGCCGTTTTTTAACACAAATTAAATATTTATTGTAGAAGAACGGTAATATAAATTTATTCAAAATATTGCCCATCACTTGCAACCACTTTTTCCCATCTCTCAGGCAGCATTCGAATCCCACGTCTGAAGAACTCCTTGTCTTTTGAGGTTATCCACGAATCAACCCAATTTTTGGTATCCTCATAAGATGTGAACCGCTGCGCCGTCAGAGCATGTGCTACGGACCGGAACAGGTGATAATCGGACGGTGCAATGTCTGGTGAATACGGCGGGTGGGGTAACACTTCCCAATCAAGTGTTTCCAAGTACTTTTTCACGGGAGCCGCAACATGTGGACGAGCATTGTCATGCAGAAGAATAATTTTTTCGTGTCTAGAATAGTATTGAGGGCGTTTTTCCTTCAGAGCTCGGCTCAATCTCATCAATTGTGTTCGATAGAGGGCTCCAGTAATTGTTTCGCTCGGATTAAGCAACTCATAATACACTACACCTAGCTGATCCCACCAAATACACAGCATAAGTTTTTTTCCGTGAATATTCGGTTTTGCTGTTGATGTTGACGCGTGGCCAGGTAATCCCCATGATTTTCTTCTTTTTGGATTGTCATAATGTATCCACTTCTCATCACCAGTTATGATACGATGTATTGGGTGTGTGAATATGACTCCGCCCTTTCTCAACAGATGTCGTTTTTAGTATTGTTTACGTGTACTAATAAATGACCATACTTGTATTCGATAGTACTGAATGTCAGCTATCTAACGCATTTTATGATATTTGGTTGAAGTGTAAGCAACAATTGTTTTCACCTTTTCGAAAATGTCGGTTTTTATTCCAAATAAACGTCATTTGCGGGAAGTGTTATTACATTATTTTATTGCGAAGAAAACTGCAGTGGAAACTTATCGTTTGCTTGTGGAGATTTATGGTGAGCATGCTCCGTCTAATACAACTTGCAAGGAATGGTTTCGACGATTTCAAAATAACGATTTTAGTACTGAGGATAAAGAACATGGAAAACCACTTTGAACCACCAAAGAAACCACTTCAAAAAAATTTGAAGATGCTGAATTGGAAGCATTATTGGCGGAAGATTCTTGCCAAACTCAATCAGAATTAGCTGCAGCATTAAATGTTGATCGTTCAACTGTTGCAAAGCGTTTACAAATGATGGGAATGATTCAAAAAGCCGGTGACTGGGTTCCACATGATTTAAAAGAAAGAGACATGGAACGTCGGAAAACCATTTGTGAAATGCTGCTTCAAAGACAGCAAAGAAAAGGATTTTTGCATCGGATAGTCACAGGAGACGAAAAATGGATACACTACGAAAATCCTAAACGCAAAAAAGCTTGGGTGAAACCAGGCGAACCAGGCCCATCACAGCCAAAAATAAATATTCACTGTGCCAAGGTCATGCTCTGTATTTGGTGGGATCAGAAAGGTATTGTATATTATGAGTTGCTCAAACCCTCTGAAACTATTAATGGAGAAGTTTACCGACGACAACTAATGCGTTTGAAGCGAGCCATAGAAGAAAAACGACCAGAATGGGTGAATAGACATAACAAATTAGTTCTTCAGCATGACAATGCCAAACCGCATACCGCAGAAGTCGTAAAAAGATATTTAGAGGGACAGGACTGGGAAGTGTTACCCCACCCGCCATATTCACCAGACATAGCTCCTTCGGATTACCACCTATTCCGGACGATGCAGACAGACCTTACTGGAGAAAAGTTTACTTCATGTGAAAGTATCAAAATTTGGATTGACAACTGGATAAGCTCAAAAGACCAGGACTTCTTCCAGCAAGGAATACGAAAACTACCTGAACGATGGGCGAAGGTTGTAGCTGCAGATGGAGCATACTTTCAATAATTTTTTTTTTAATTTTGTAAGCGAACAAATGTGTTTTATTTTGACAAAAAGGGGCGGAGTCATATTCACACACCTATTAAAAAACCCTTTTTTTATGTCTAGCTAGCAGCATTTCACTTAAGCATAATCGGCGTTCAATATCTCTCGGCTTTAATTCGTACGGAACCAAATTTCCTTGTTTATGAATCATTCCTAATGATTTTAAACGATGTGAGACTGCTTGCTGAGTGACTTCTAATGTTAGAGCAAGTCTTTTTGTGTTTGAGATGAATCTTCCTCCAATAATTCCTCCAATTCTGCATCCTCGTAAATTTTTGGCCTTCCACTGCGATCTTTGTCTTCTACGTCGAAATCACCATTTTTAAACTTTTGAAACCACTCTCGACACGTTCTCTCACTCAAAGCAACCTCACCATATGCTTCTACGAGCAATCGATGCGCCTCAGCAGCAGATTTCTTTAAATTAAAGAAGTAAACTAATATTTCCCGCAAATGACGCTTACTTGGCTCAAATTTTGACATTTTCAACTTATAAAAATTATATTTTACCAATATAAAATCAATGATATTAATAGGTTATGTTGTTCTTGAATGTCCAAACTATTTTTTAAGCCGGTTATCATCTGCGAAAGCTAACCGAAACTCCGTGCCGCGCCATCTACAATAAAACGGCGGAATCTTATTTGTACTCCTAATATTGTAATAGAAATCCTTAAATTGCATACTGTAGCTTTCTACATGTCTCTACAATATACAAAATGAACATAAGAAACCTTCTTGAATTTCAGGTATGGATCCACTCAACTCATCCCCCGACCGAGAATGCTGCATATTAATTTTGATAGTCCAAGAACTGACAAGCGCAGTTGTGGTAATGGGTTATGATAGCATTCTTCTATTCCTCTTCTCTCACACGACAGCCATATTTATCGTCCTCTGCAAAGACACGAAAGACTTTAGTGAAATCACAAATAAATTCGATGGCTCGATTGAAATGAAGAACTTAGTTAGAAAGAGGTTGCAAAATTTGATAACACGACACACAAAAATTTTGCTCACCATAAGGAAACTAAAAAAACTGTTTAGCTTTCCCATTGGAGTGCTAGTGGTTGTAAATGTAATTGCTGTTTGCACGTTCTTCGCGCTGTCCTTGGATGCTGCGCTAACCTTTGGCCCTCTGATCTACTATACATTGACCGTGTTTTTCTTATATTGCCTACTAGGACAAAGGCTGATAAATGCGGCAGAAGATTTTGAGGAAGAAGTGTATTGTTGTGGATGGGAAAAACTGGAGTTAGTTGAGCAAAAAATGATTCTATTCATGCTAGGGCAGGCACAGAAATCGGTGATGTTGCACGCTGTGGATATGGTTCCAATTTGTATGGCTACCTTTGCTGATACAATGCAAGCTATTTATAGTTTAATCACTGTATTCAAAGTATAATCATAATACAGTTATGACTTTTTAGAAAGTAGACTTTTTAGACCTAATGATTGCAAAAATAACAACAATTCACTTTAACTATACATTTGATACATTTGCATGTTAATATTATATATTTATTGTTTTGCACGTATCTACGCTATACACAATAAACGAAGTTATTTAAATTTCTTTTTAATAACTAATAATTTACTAGGTGACAATTGTGCTACAAAACCTTTTTAATTCCGGGCTGAGAGCTTAGTAATGCGTAATTACTGGATCGATCCCAACGAGACCGGTGGTCCCGCCCCGTTAACGGGACAGTTCGGAAAAATTGTTTCATCGAGCCCGGTAGTGCCGACTCCAACATTTAACGGGCTCGATGGCACAAATCAAGTATCATCTGCCCCGGTGTATTTTTTAACGGGCCAGATGGCACAGATTAAGGCACATAGACCCGGCGGTGTTTAAAGCAGAGAGATTAGAGTATTATATCAAGAGAATAGTTTATGAATGTTCCATTTCCCTTAACGTTTACCCTGAGATTGATTGACTGAGATTGATTAACTGTTCTGCTTCTTTGAGAAGAAAATACCTAAGCTCTCACCTCGGAATTAAAAATGAACTGTAATTATCTTTAGATACACATTATTTTTAATAAGTAAGTCGCACGTGACTCTGTCCGCTAGTTTGTTTAATTTGACAGGTGAAACAAGGGATACGTTTTAAAATAATAACTTTTTCCTTGAAAATGATTGTCATCACGTCTTAAAACATTTATTTTATTATTTTGGATATGGTATACTGCAATTAAGAGTCTCAATTATCTAAAAAAAAAGTCACACGCCGACTTAGCTCTGTAATCCGTGTACATTTAACATTACCGCGCAGTGAGTCAATCAACACTTCCCAAATAAAAAGCGATACAGCATCGAAACTATCGCCAATCGTTAAGAGAACAAACACTGAGAGTTATTTAAAGTTGTCACAGAATCAGCGATGACGTTTTACTCTATACATATAAAGGAAAATGCTAACAATGCTGCAGCCAGCAAGGGCGGCCTTAGATGTGGCGAGGCTCCGGGCGATAGATCTTTGAGAGGCTCTTGGGGTATGAGGAATTTAGGTGAGTTGGAAGTGTACAGCTACTGGTAATCAGTCAGCAGCCTCTTGAAGACAGCTGCAGTACATCAAAACAAAAAACGGGTTGTTCTGCGAGGGCGCGTAGCCCCGGGCGGTTGCCTTCTTGCCACCCCCTAAGGCCGCCACTGGCAGCCAGAATGCAGACAAAAATATGTTTCTGCATATTATCCAATTCATAACATTATAGTAAATAAAGTGATGTCGCCACGAGACTATCCTGCATCTGATAACTATTTCGAAGCTTAATTAAACTAAATGTATACTACAGAAAGACATTTTTACATTTTCAACATAATAAAAAGGAATTGTTTTATAATGATAATGACCGATAGGCTAATTTCATACCGTATTCAAACTTTTATAATTAAAATTGAAATGCAATAAAACGTTTTACTTGAGAACTGTATTTTCATTTTCAAGTTGTTTGCGAAAGCGAAGCAATGACTTTATCAAATTGGGTGGCATTAAGATTCGGAGAGATTAAAACTCGCCTAAGGCACTCTGTTATTGATAATTTGTTGTGGCTTGTCAATATATTGCCGAGTTTGATGGGGTTTTCTATAAGAAATGATAAAGTTAAAGGTCTGTATTGTCTCTTATAATGGATGAGTGAAACTAGCTTAGAATTCTACTACGAATTAGCATTGAGGGTATGCATGTATTAGCAAGATTAATTTACAGAGAGTAGTGATTTAATTGCTATGTTTTTCATGGCAAAAGTTCGTGGTGTTGGTCCACCACTAAATGTTCATTTTGGTCACCGTTACACCACAGTATTTATTAGGATTTATGCCACCAATCTTCTTAAAACTCGAAATAAGGATAGAAAATGCTGATAGAGTTTGGATGATAGGTTGGTAATATTTTCCCCAAATATCCCAAATATGTTCCTTCGTATAAAAAAGAATTCAAATAGCTGGAGATAGGGGATTTGTTCTGCTATTTAAAAACAGTTATCCACTACAACTATTTCATTATTTATATGAATCCAGCCATTTTATTGAATTACCAATATTAAAAACATCTACTACTGAAGTTTGGTAAAACATGTGCTAGGTTTGTGCGGAGAAGCATAATATTTGCTAGAATATCCCCACATACTGAACATTTCAGCCCGCTAACGCTTACGATACAAAACATACAACCTTTCAAAGGCAGAACAAACAGACAGGCGTTGCTTTGGCTTAGAGATACAGATAATTTAACAATTAATACATATTTAAAGATAAATATTTTATAGAATAGAAAACTTTATTTTGTGTTACATAATTAGGGCTCACTTAAAAATTAAAAACAAAATTACAAATTGAAGAATATGTAACAACAAAAAAGGTAACCACTCAGCATGTGCTGCGTCAGTGGACTGATACAGCGCTGGTATGCTGTGGCACCATGTTGAGAGCGTGCGACGACAGTGAAATACACGTGTACAAAAAACATTATAAATTAAAACACTATACAAATCTAAAATGGAATAGTAATATAATGTGCATAATTTAAATAGTTTTGCACATGAAGTGAAAAATATTAAAATAATGTAAACTATTATACAATATTTGGAAGTTGATTGCACCTCTATATAACTAAGTCAGCATCATTCCCTGTATTGACCTTATAAATGACCAAGCGTACAATTTCAAAACTTCTCAATTCTACACACAAATTATAATTTTAGTAATCGCCTTGCTTGATCATCGTCATTTTCCTGACTGCAATTATCGAGTCACGTTCAGTCTCACCTTTTTATCGTATGAAAATCAGTACCTATCTGCCCACGCTCTATCGAAATAATGCCTAAAATAACGCTACATCATCACATGTTTTCTCTTACAGTTGAGTGAGGTGATGACTGTGGAAGGAGGTCGTCGCGTTCCTGGTGGCGGAACCATGCTGAGAGTCCTGGGGGCAGCGCAGAAAAGAGAAGTCAAGGCCACGCAGAACCTAGCCATAATAGTATTCTTCTTCATAATCTGCTGGATACCTCTCTACACCATTAACGTTATAATTAATGGATACTATTAAAGTTTACGTAGACTCTCCAGTGTGGCTTCGGCTAAAAGACGCTCAGAACAGCGTCACCGACGACAATAGAGCAGTAGCGACATCACTGCCAGTTGTTCCAGATGTGGAACCGTTTCTTAACAAAGGAACTGATGGCTCCAGCGGGGGTTATACACCTGAGAATAGAGACAGCGAGGCTGGCCCTTACCTGATAGAGGAGAACGGGGATCAGTGTCAGAGTCCTTACAAACAAGTGGAGGAGTTGATGCGGAGGGTGAGGATCGTCGGTGAGGAACACAGCTGACACGAGTGCCGGGTCCTCCTGGCCTGCGGACCATAAGCTTTAATCACGCCCAAAGACATTCCTTAATTTTGAGCGTAGATATTGTATATCTTGAAAAGGTGGTTTTATCTACAATAAAACATGATAATGTTGGCGAATACCTTTGTTCCAAAAAATGCAACAAAAGTTTTGCTACAGAAACAGTCGTAATCTCATATTATCGAAATCATAAGTATAATACTTTTTTTTAAAACATGTCTGAGTCGTTCAGATATTAGTCCAAACAGTCGGCGGTGTTTAACGATTCGATCTGTGTTGAGAAACAAGTTAACAGTCTTAGTCCATTGTTATTGAATTAATATCATCGTTAGTTATTTATTGAAACGTATTAATATATATTTTTAGATTTATAAGATTTTGGATGTGTTTAATGTTGTTGCTGGATGTTTTCGTCGCTTATGAGAGAATTGAGTCAATTGTTGCTTCGATGAATTTATAATGTGCAGTAATTCGTAGAATATTTATTTTTATTATAATTGATTTGTCTATTATATTACAGAGACGGAGGTAGCTGATAGCCTACCTGATGTTAAGTGATTACTGCCGCCCATAAATAACACCAAGTTGACTCCAGTCCTTTCCGACCGAAGTATGAGAAGACTCAAGTCACATCGGGATGCGTCCGATACTCAAAAGACGTGGATGGAAAGCCTGATGCGCCTCTAATTCCACTGGCACCCACACTCTTCCACCAGAACCAGCGAACAAACGGAGTACCAGGTATGGTGGCAGTTCTTCTCCGCACGAACTTGGTACAAGTTCTACTGCTACTTTGATTTACTCCTTCGCACCATCCGGGGGTCACGTCAACACGAACCCGCTAAACATAGTCATCTTCGGTTCATGAACGGCTTTTGTAAAATTTTGTAGAATAGCCTTTTGAGTGAAAATCTAAAACAAAAGAAAAAAGAAATTGAAGACCGTTCGTTGGCTATAGCTGTAATGTTACGTTATAGTGCCCTCTGTTGTATTTTTCTCAAACTAAATCCAAAAGTGAGTGCTGTATTGTGGGTTATTGTCAGCTGAGCCATGTACAACGTTCCACGATAGGAGGAAAGTTTGTAAGTACACGCGAACAAACATAGATGGCAGTAGTTCACTTAGTTCATCCAAAATTGAAGTGTCTGTTTGTAATGTCAAACAGCTTTTTACTAAATGCAATTGAACTTATATTATAAAAAAACCTCTTTTAATTAGATACTCTAGTACAGTTTTGAAAGGCGAAATATCAGGTAGCCATGGTTTGATTCTTAGTATTCTATTGGGTGTGTGAATATGACTCCGCCCTTTCTCAACAGATGTCGTTTTTA
The DNA here is from genome assembly GCA_921293045.1 of Aplocera efformata. Classification (NCBI taxonomy): domain Eukaryota; kingdom Metazoa; phylum Arthropoda; class Insecta; order Lepidoptera; family Geometridae; genus Aplocera; species Aplocera efformata. The sequence continues at coordinate 10,293,219 of OV121042.1, forward strand.
GTATTGTTTACGTGTACTAATAAATGACCATACTTGTATTCGATAGTACTGAATGTCAGCTATCTAACGCATTTTATGATATTTGGTTGAAGTGTAAGCAACAATTGTTTTCACCTTTTCGAAAATGTCGGTTTTTATTCCAAATAAACGTCATTTGCGGGAAGTGTTATTACATTATTTTATTGCGAAGAAAACTGCAGCGGAAACTTATCGTTTGCTTGTGGAGATTTATGGTGAGCATGCTCCGTCTAATACAACTTGCAAGGAATGGTTTCGACGATTTCAAAATAACGATTTTAGTACTGAGGATAAAGAACATGGAAAACCACCAAAAAAATTTGAAGATGCTGAATTGGAAGCATTATTGGCGGAAGATTCTTGCCAAACTCAATCAGAATTAGCTGCAGCATTAAATGTTGATCGTTCAACTGTTGCAAAGCGTTTACAAATGATGGGAATGATTCAAAAAGCCGGTGACTGGGTTCCACATGATTTAAAAGAAAGAGACATGGAACGTCGGAAAACCATTTGTGAAATGCTGCTTCAAAGACAGCAAAGAAAAGGATTTTTGCATCGGATAGTCACAGGAGACGAAAAATGGATACACTACGAAAATCCTAAACGCAAAAAAGCTTGGGTGAAACCAGGCGAACCAGGCCCATCACAGCCAAAAATAAATATTCACTGTGCCAAGGTCATGCTCTGTATTTGGTGGGATCAGAAAGGTATTGTATATTATGAGTTGCTCAAACCCTCTGAAACTATTAATGGAGAAGTTTACCGACGACAACTAATGCGTTTGAAGCGAGCCATAGAAGAAAAACGACCAGAATGGGTGAATAGACATAACAAATTAGTTCTTCAGCATGACAATGCCAAACCGCATACCGCAGAAGTCGTAAAAAGATATTTAGAGGGACAGGACTGGGAAGTGTTACCCCACCCGCCATATTCACCAGACATAGCTCCTTCGGATTACCACCTATTCCGGACGATGCAGACAGACCTTACTGGAGAAAAGTTTACTTCATGTGAAAGTATCAAAATTTAGATTGACAACTGGATAAGCTCAAAAGACCAGGACTTCTTCCAGCAAGGAATACGAAAACTACCTGAACGATGGGCGAAGGTTGTAGCTGCAGATGGAGCATACTTTAAATAATTTTTTTTTTAATTTTGTAAGCGAACAAATGTGTTTTATTTTGACAAAAAGGGGCGGAGTCATATTCACACACCTATTAGTTATTGTTGAAACCATAATTTTAACATATATAATGTCAGGATAAGTAATTCCACACCTTGCATCGTTACTATAATGACGCTTGTTATGTCGTTACGATTTAATATTTCATTCAAGTTTTAATTGACACCTAACACCTAACACCTAACAAGGCTTGATTATATTCCACATGCCCTATCGGTTGCATTAATTACTTTATTTATTTATTTATTTAATAAGGATTCCCAACACAGGATACACTGAACATACAACTTAAAATAATCAAAGGTCTTAAATAATAGTGATCCCGCAATTTTATGGCGTCACAGTGTGTTAATAGAGATAACTAGATAACATTTAAAAAAAAGTTGAATATATTGTATAAGAAAAAAAATAGGATACTACATGCGAGAAAAACATAACATTTGGACAAACATGCGGTGAGAATGGAAATATTATCTATGTTAGAGTAAATTCTGCTTAATCTACACTAATATTATAAAGAGGAAAGATTTGTACCTATGTTTGTATGTTTGTAATGAATAGGCTCAAAAAGTACTGGGCCGATTTAAAAAATTCTTTCACTAATAGAATGCTACATTCTTCCAATTTGACATAGGCTACATTTCATTTTGAAAAAAATTAGGGATCCTTGGTAAAATTTGAACAATGTAACCGAAGGTGTAGAAAAATGAGTCTTAAAATGTCTTTCGTCGAATGCGCTGCCGAAACTATTAGCGATTGAACAAAATAATGTACAACAATATTGAAGAACATCATAATGTCTACAAAAAACTCCGCGGTAGCATATGTCCAACTATTGTAGTTATGTCAGTAACAAAATACAAAAACGTTAATAGTACCTGAAAGTTGCTAACACTAGTTTGAGGTGGGTATAAAAATAACTAAAAATTAGTAGTTACTAAGAACTTAGGTAGTAAATTAAAAAAAAAAATAGAATGTAATGGAATATAGTGTAATGAAACATATGCACTACGGAATTAATTAATATCCGTGAGTTCGCGTAGACATTTTTTGAATTTTGGTAGTGAATCTGACAAGTCTAAGTTACCAGATTTAGACAAAGTGTTGTATTGCTTTAGCAGATCAGAAGTCAGTTGATTAAAAACTATTGTTTGATTAATATTGTGAACAATAATATGTTTCAAGTTGTGAGAAATACGATGAAAAAGCTCAAACAAAATGTTAGGATTTCTCATGCTCCCATTTGATTTGGCTAAACATCATGCCATAATTTGTTGGATTTCCTTTAATGTCTGACAAAATAGGCGGAAAGTCAAATGTCAAAAAATCTATTATTTTTTTTACACGTTTATTGCAATTACCTCGTTTCCTATGGGTTTAAAGATATTTGTATTTGTATAAATGTTGTAGAGAATTAAATTTTCTACAACTTTCGTCAAACATTTTTTTTATATGTTGAACTATTTTCGAGATATAAAAAAAAGAGGACAGAGCGCGCGCAGTGTTCGAGGTTCTATTTCGAGGTCAACCTGATAAATATATAATTCTAAATAATTTGCATTGTTTATTAACTATTACTCATGTAATTATAATATTATTAAGGGAAATACTTTAATTACATATAAGTAGAAAAAAATTAAGTACATCCAAACTTATTAATTCTTTTAAAAAGTTTAAAATTATACCTTGCACAACGAACCTTTATTGTATGGTACAAACCTTTTTATTAATAACCAGAAAGGATAGATGTTCAATTGCTTACTCACAACGGGTTTCTTTTTCAATAGACGCGGACAACATAAGTAGGTTTTGAGACAAGTTTTAGGGTGCCAAAATAAAGGTTTATTTAAGTTTATAGCCGATATATATATTTCTCATTCCGAGGTGAAATCCCTAATTTTCCTGGACCTAATGTCTCCATAGGAGAGTAGTGTACAAGTAGTGTAGTTACAAGATTTTTTTTTTTATAATTCTTTATAACAAATAATCAAACATACATGCGGGCTGTTGATCAAAACTAATTACAAACACTGCACGCCAATAACGCGTTACCTGGTTCCTCGGCTAGTTCATAAATTACCGTACGGCTCACGTGATGCACTTAGAATAACTATTTAAAGAACAAACTAAACTCATACTTTTGCTACTTACTTACTACTTTCTACCCACTTGCTTGTCAATTCTCGTAAACAGTTTTCATAGACCTACCTACTTGGTACTAGCGCTAATTGCAGTCTTCTTGATTTTTAATCGCTATTAGTCATAATCATTTGAAAAAGTTTTTGTTTTATTAGGAACACGTGGTTTGATCCTTAGTACTTCAAAAAAACATAATTATAACGTACACACCACACCTTGTATCCAAGTTACGATTTTAAATATTCAGGTTATAATTATTTCACCTAACACTTAACAAGGCTTTATTATATTCCACTTGCCCTGTCGGTTCCATTAATTACTTCAGCTGATCAGAAGCCAGTTGTCAGTTGTGTTAATAATATTAATACTATTATACTATTATTTAATTCATCATAATGTTTGGCGTTGTGACAAATAAGATGAAAAAAGTCAAACAAAATTTTACAGACTTCTCGTGCGCCAATTTGATTTGGATGATCAACATCATGCCGAAATTTGGTGGATTTCCTTTGATGACTGACAAAATAGGTTGTACGTAGAATTTTTGGTTATACGATACAATTTTGACCATGCCAAGGCCATAGCTCATAATCTAATACTAATATGTACTTAAATTCATTACAATAATTTGTACATTTCCATATTTTATAGTGTCATCTATGTGTATTTCCCTAAGGAACAGCCAAACTGCTACTGTATGTATATTATACACTTATATTATAAACGCGAAAAGATTTAAAAAAGATGCGAAAGGATGTGTTTGATGAAATTTAGTAAGAGGAAAGCTATCATGGATTAACACATAGGATACTTTTGATCCCGGAAAACCGCGGGTATGAGCGCGAGCACCATCTAGCCTCAAACTGAGCATATCTTGTACTATGAGAATTAGATGATTAATAAAATATTTATATAATTTTCTTTTTGTAAATTCAGTCTTATACATAATGCTAATAAACCCTGTATTTCATGTTTTAGTTATATTTTGGGTAATTCATATTGCACTAACATTTTACGTCTGCATTGTCGGTGTGATCCCCTACCAGATGTACCATAGCATTGGGTACATCGACACCGTCAGCAATTTCTTCAACGTCATCATTGCTGTTTTACAATATAATGTCAGTTTTTGGACCTTGACCAAAAGGTATGTTAAATACAAAAGAGTGTTTTAGTTATTTGCAACTTTCAACAGTTAAAGTATTTGCTATCTTCAGTAACAAATATCAAAGTTGTCGTTTATTTACCTTTCAGAAAGGAGGCAAATGATATATTGAAGTCGGTCCTAGAAAATGACGCATATATTATGGAGCAGGGAAGACATTTTGATATCTATAGAAAGTTATTGAGGAAAATCAAGATTATTCTTATAATTTGTTACTGTCTTCATTTAGTTAATGATGTCCTTATATTTATTCCATCAAGGACTCTCGAAATGGAGAAGTTTACGATTGTCTCTTGCGTGGGTATGTAATGACGTAAAACATAGGATAGTGATGCCTTTGCTTGCACGCTTTTTCATTATTATACTGTAATAGAAATGCTTACATTGCATACTGTAGCTTTCTACGTGTCTCTACAATATACGAAATGAACATAAGAAACCTTCTTGAATTTCAGGTATGGATCCACTCAACTCATCCCCCGACCGAGAATACTGCATAGTAATTTTGATAGTCCAAGAACTATCAAGCGCAGTTGTGGTAGTGGGTTATGACACCATGTTTTTATTTCTCTTCTCTCACACGACAGCTGTATTTATCATCCTCTGTAAAGACATGAAAGAGTTTGGTGAAATCACAAATAAATTCGATGGCTCGATTGAAATGAAAAACTTAGTTAGAAAGTGGTTGAAAAATTTGATAACACGACACACAAATATTTTGCTCACCATCAAGAAAATACAAAACCTGTATAGTTTAGCCATTGGAGTGCTAGTGGTTGTAAATGTAATTACTGTTTGCACGTTCTTCGCGCTGCCCTTGGAAGCTGCGCTAAACTTTGGCCCTCTGATCTACTATACATTGACCGTGTTTTTCTTATATTGCATCCTAGGACAAAGGCTTATAAATGCGTCAGAAGATTTTGAGGCAGAAGTGTATTGTTGTGGATGGGAAAAGCTGGAATCACGGGAACAAAAAATAATTCTATTCATGCTAGGGCAGGCACAGAAACCGGTGATGTTGTACTCTCTGGGTATGGTTCCGATTTGTATGGCTACCTTCGCTGATACAATGCAAGCTATTTATAGTTTAATCACTGTATTCAAAGTATAATTATAATATATTATAGTTATGACTTTTTAGAAAGTAGACCAAATGATTGCAAAAATAACAACTCACTTTGACTATAAATTTGATACATTTGCATGTTGATATATTTATTGTTTTGCACGTATCTGCGCTAAACAAAATAAACGAAGGATTTTTAATTTCTTTTTAATATTATAACTAATAATTTACTAGGTGACAATTGTGCTATAAAACCTTTTTAATTCCGGGCTGAGAGCTTAGTAATGCGTAATTACTAAGCTCTCACCTCGGAATTAAAAATGAACTGTAATTATCTTTAGATACACATTAGTTTTTATAACTTTGGTTGCACGTGACTCTGTCTGCTAGTTTGTTTAGTTTGACAGGTGAAATAACTGATAAGTTTTAAAATAATAACATTTTTCTTGAAAATTATCGTCGTCACGCCTTAAAACATTTATTTTATTAGATGGTATACTTCAAATTAAGTGTCTATTATCTAAAGAAAAGTCACACGCCGAGTTAGCTCTGTAATCTGTGTACATTTAACATTACCGCCCAGTGAGTCAATCAATACTTCCCAAATAAAAAGCGATACAGCATCGAAACTATCGCCAATCGTTAAGAGAACAAACACTGAGAGTTATTTAAGTTGTTACAGAATCAGCGATGACGTATTACTCTATACATGTAAAGGAATATGCTAACAATGCTGCAGCCAGAATGCAGACAAAAATGTTTCTCCAATTCTAATTCATTACATTATAGTATATAAAGTGATGTCTCCACGAGACTTCTTAAAAGAAGAAGAAGTCCACGAGATTATCCGTCATCTTATAATTTTTCAAAGCTAATGAAACTAATGTATACTACAGAAAGACATTTTTACATTTTCAACATAATAAAAAGGAATTGTTTTATAATGATAATGACCGATAGGCTAATTTCATACCGTATTCACACTTTTATAATTAAAATTGAAATGCAATAAAACGTTTTACTTGAGAACTGTATTTTCATTTTTATGTTGTTTGCGACAGCGACAATGACTTTATTAAATTGGGTGGAAATAAGATTCGGAGAGATTAAAACTCGCCTAAAGCAATCTGATATTGATAGTTTGTTGTGGCTTGTCAATATATTGCCGAGTTTGATGGGGTTTTCTATAAGAAATGATAATGTTAAAGGTCTGTATTGTCTCTTATAATGGATAAGTGAAAATAGCTTAGAATTCTACTACGAATTAGCATTGAGGGTATGCATGTATTAGCAAGATTAATTTACAGAGAGTAGTGATTTAATTGCTATGTATTTCATGGCAAAAGTTCGTGGTGTTGGCCCACCACTAAATGTTCATTTTGGTCACCGGTTACACCACATTAGGATTTATGCCACCACCACCACGCACTTTTAGTATGGTCTTATATGAGTACGACGAATAGCTGAGGTGTATTTATGTAAACAATTTATTTTTTGATACAAAACATGATTTATTTTAACTGTAGTTTTGTAGTAAGTAGTGTAGGTATGTATATACAGAAAAAAACATCAACAATAAATAAATTGCGAGTTCTTAATTCGAGGCGAACCACTAGTTAATAAATTGGTTCATTTATTTCACTCTTTTCGTTTCGTTTCGCACGAGATATATCATCCCCGTCTCGGGTGATGGACGCAGCTCGGTGAATGCGACTCAGTAAAGATTTAATACTGATCTCACACTGAGTCGCGCGCATTACTGTTGTCATGGGCGAGGGTCACCACTTACCATCAGGTGGGCCCTCAGCTCGTTCCGTCACTTATTCAAATTAAAAAAAAAATCTATTTCAGCTAGTTTGCTCGAATCGTCCGGCAGATTATCTACCGGTAACTAATATATAAATTATCTAATATTAGCTACTAATATATATTCTATATATTATTCTAATATAATATATATTCTATATATTAGTTAGCTATATTAATTAATAGTAATATATAAATTAGCTAGTGGTGAGATTAAAATTTTTGATCAAATTCCAATATTTTGATATTAAGAAACTATAAGGCCTTATTTTACGCCTGCTGTGGCATTTTACATTAAATTTAAAACAACTACACAAAACATCTTAAACGTTTTTACAGTACTTTTTTATCTTTATGTAACGATAATCATTTTCATTTAGTATAAAAATCATTCAATAATGTATTTACGGGCGTAGATTTAAAGCCCTGATCGTTTGGGAATCAAAATTAACCTAATCGCTGAATATTACTTGCTACCACTTATTAGAATATTACTTTATTGTACACATTAAAAGTAATCATACAAAAATAAATAAAACAGATAGGTGGCACAATGGGCGGCCTTATCGCTAAAAGCGATCTCTTCCAGACAATTATTAATATGGTAAGTAAAAGCTTTGTGCATGTTGATCTGCTCAATCTAAGTGATATAATTTCCAGTAACCTTTTTCGTCGTACATCTGACACTGCTCTTCTATGTGTACGGACTAGGCTGTGCCATGTATCAGATCAAATACGCCAATGGTGCGGGGGACTTTATTAAAAGCCACATCAACGTTTCTTTACTCGTCCTGATTGGAAACATCAGCTGTTGGTGGATCGTAAAAAGGTTCGAATTGCAAAGATTTTTAACATTACTGCGTATCTTTCCTAATGTATGTCAATACAAACAAAAAGTGTGCTTGCTATTGTGCTTTTAACCGACTTGTGTACGTTTGGTAAACGTTCTTCGCTAATTGTGGCTTTATAAAATTTATGAGGAAGTTATAGCGCAAAAAAGGTTAATATGTAAATACAAGTAAGTGATAAAAATATAGAAGTCGGTTTGCTCGTTCTGTTTTCATAGAAAAAGTTCTGCAGAGATGTGCAATTTTGAATCCTACTATAATAATATTGGGTGTGTGAATATGACTCCGCCCTTTCTCAACAGATGTCGTTTTTAGTATTGTTTACGTGTACTAATAAATGACCATACTTGTATTCGATAGTACTGAATGTCAGCTATCTAACGCATTTTATGATATTTGGTTGAAGTGTAAGCAACAATTGTTTTCACCTTTTCGAAAATGTCGGTTTTTATTCCAAATAAACGTCATTTGCGGGAAGTGTTATTACATTATTTTATTGCGAAGAAAACTGCAGCGGAAACTTATCGTTTGCTTGTGGAGATTTATGGTGAGCATGCTCCGTCTAATACAACTTGCAAGGAATGGTTTCGACGATTTCAAAATAACGATTTTAGTACTGAGGATAAAGAACATGGAAAACCACCAAAAAAATTTGAAGATGCTGAATTGGAAGCATTATTGGCGGAAGATTCTTGCCAAACTCAATCAGAATTAGCTGCAGCATTAAATGTTGATCGTTCAACTGTTGCAAAGCGTTTACAAATGATGGGAATGATTCAAAAAGCCGGTGACTGGGTTCCACATGATTTAAAAGAAAGAGACATGGAACGTCGGAAAACCATTTGTGAAATGCTGCTTCAAAGACAGCAAAGAAAAGGATTTTTGCATCGGATAGTCACAGGAGACGAAAAATGGATACACTACGAAAATCCTAAACGCAAAAAAGCTTGGGTGAAACCAGGCGAACCAGGCCCATCACAGCCAAAAATAAATATTCACTGTGCCAAGGTCATGCTCTGTATTTGGTGGGATCAGAAAGGTATTGTATATTATGAGTTGCTCAAACCCTCTGAAACTATTAATGGAGAAGTTTACCGACGACAACTAATGCGTTTGAAGCGAGCCATAGAAGAAAAACGACCAGAATGGGTGAATAGACATAACAAATTAGTTCTTCAGCATGACAATGCCAAACCGCATACCGCAGAAGTCGTAAAAAGATATTTAGAGGGACAGGACTGGGAAGTGTTACCCCACCCGCCATATTCACCAGACATAGCTCCTTCGGATTACCACCTATTCCGGACGATGCAGACAGACCTTACTGGAGAAAAGTTTACTTCATGTGAAAGTATCAAAATTTGGATTGACAACTGGATAAGCTCAAAAGACCAGGACTTCTTCCAGCAAGGAATACGAAAACTACCTGAACGATGGGCGAAGGTTGTAGCTGCAGATGGAGCATACTTTCAATAATTTTTTTTTTTAATTTTGTAAGTGAACAAATGTGTTTTATTTTGACAAAAAGGGGCGGAGTCATATTCACACACCCAATATTATAAACGTGAAAGTTTTTAATAATAATAATTAATAATAATTTCTTTATTAGGAACTAAATCTAGTGTAATAGTATAATACATAAATGGGCACGATGCTATCTGCAAAAGTGTATCACTGTGTCACTCCACGACAATGTATGGGAAAAAGTTCTGGATTAACTTATGTAAATAATGATTTTTCACTACATAGTATAAAACAAATTCGCTTTCTCTGTCCCTATATATTGTATTTTGGGGGTGAGCATCGCTCATCGCCGCTTGAGCAACCTGAACGCAGCGTTTCCTATGTATTGATCAAGGGTATGAGCTATCTTTTTTTTATCTCGAAAAAGTGAAGTATTCCCGTAGGATAGAGTAACACCGCGGGGCGCAGCTAGTATTAAAGTATATTTGCGTATATTTGTGAATTAATATTCAACTCCAATTAACGATGACTTTATCTGAATTATTCAGACCAATTTTGAGAGCTACTCTGAAGGGAATTGAAGCGAGTGATCGTTTAGCAGCCGATTCTTCTATTGAAGACCTGAGAAAACAGCACAAGAAGCACCTCTTTACCATCAAGATTATAATCCTGGCCTTCTATACGCTTCAGTATTTTGACGAGTTCTTCATCTACCTGCCGCATAGAGCGGACGTGAACCACGAATATTGCATGGTGCCTTGCCCCGGTAAGACGATACATCTCACTTTAATCAGCAATATCTTTTCCAATGGTAATTGACCGCTATCATTTACTGGCTGCCGCTGTGTAACCGACAGAGTGGACTGTCAGACATGTTTCAAGTAACCCTGAAAACTATGTACGATTATTCAGTATAAATTACAATACTTTATAAGTTATGTTCCTTAAACTATCACTAATTCATTCATTCATTGAATAAAATTTAATTGAAATTCATCCTTATATAAAGGTTGTTCATACTCATTAAGAACGCTGAAATTGTTATTTTCGCAGGTATAGAAGCAATCAAAATAACACCCTACAAACAGATCTGTGTGACTATCCTCTCCATACAAGAGTTATCCATAACCATAGTCGTTCTGGACTACCAAGCCCTACTTCTGCTGCTCATCGCCCACACATCGGTCATGTTCCAAATGCTGTCCTTCGAGTTGATGGCATTAAACAAATACAGTGACTTGGAAGCGCACAAAATTTACGTCAAGGAAAAACTGCCGTTGCTGATCAGGCGTCACAATTTGACATTGAACGTCTTTGATAATTTGAAATTACTTTATAGTGTACCTATTGGAGTCGACTTTGGCTCCAATGCTGTCTGCATAGCCTTGTTCTTTTACATATCTTTCGAGGATTGGTTGAAGTTCATTCCAGTCCTGATCTACTGTTTCTTGGTGTTCTTTTTGTACTGCTTCTTATGCCAGATGATGACGAATGCTTCGGAGAGATTTGAAACAGCGGTGTATTCCTGTGGTTGGGAGAACTTTGACATCAAGGAGAAGAAACTGATCTTTTTGATGCTTTTGCAAGCGCAGAAACCGGTGGTATTGTTGGCCGGAGACATCATACCGGTCAATATTTATACGTTTGCAACTACATTGCAAGCTTTGTTCAAGTTTGTCACTGTAATGAAGTTTTGAACAAACAACGATGATTACCAATTTAGTATGAAAGTAATTTTAGATCTGAAGTAACCACGTAACATTACTTGGCACAGTATTACATGCTTGTTTTCTTTTCTCTATGGTGGTATGGATGGTCTAGTCACAGACGTGGTTCTAATACATCACTGAATTATGTACTCCTTAAAATAAATTGTTGTTGTTAATATTTTATCATACGATATATAATGCAACAGTATGCTATGAAAATAAATGAAACTTTAAATAAAGTAGAAAAATAATTACATCAAATAGCTCTCTCAATAGAGTAAGCTTCAGTTTTTTCGCAATATCACGTATTGAGTGTTTTAGAAGTACAATAGTTTGAGAAAAACAATGTTTATGCTGTCATTTCTCAGCTTCAGAATATAAGGTACATATCACCTTTTTTGTCTTTTATATATTCCCTTGTCTTTTTACTAACACACTATCACACATCAATACATTCAATACCCGAGAACAAACTTCATACTTATCACACGATGTTGCTCCGACCGAGGGGCTCTTGCTTCGAAAGCTAGGTAACTAACAACATAGCTATGGATCCATCGACTTTATGTTAATTGATTTCGTGATTTATACTTTATAATCGAGCTCCAGAGCGGCTACTGTTGAAACATGATTCATTTTATTTTAGTGGTCAAATTAGGTTGAAATCAGATGACCTCGACTGTGATTGTTGATTTTGAAACACGAGACCATTTGGTAGTAAGACCGGAACCTAGTTGAGAAATACTTCAGGCGAAATACGAGAACTAAATATTTCAGGCGAAATTACAGAGCGCGACGCGATGTGACTTGGGTCTTCTCACAGTTTGGTAGGGGAAGACCGGGGACTTTTTGCTGTAGTTTATGGATGGCAGTTACCATTTAAATTCATGTGGGCTGTGAGGTTGCCTCGTAACTATAAACTGTCTTCGAAGGCAAGGGTCCCGGGTACGATTCCCGGCCGGGGCTGACTTGAGATTACAGTAATGGTGGCAGTACCTGTGGTGTACCTGTACAGTGTGTGTGTGTGTGTGTATGTGTGTGTGTGTGTATGTGTGTGTGTGTGTATGTGTGTGTGTGTGTGAGAGCATATATATTTAACTCAAAGCATTAAAAAAAATATATGTATACTCAAATATAAAAAAAACAAACTTGGGTTATAAAGTACTTCTGTAATAATAATATAATTTGAACTAGTTTAAATATAATTGATAAGATGACAAAAACGTAATTCAAAGAATATATTTATGCATAATCAAAAATGGCGCAGGAAAATATCACAACTCATTAGGTTCAGAAATCAATAATGTGAAAGCGGTATCTTCATGCATGGGAAAGCGGTAGAAAATATTTCCTTTCTTTGTTATATCACTTGTTATATCAGTTGACAAGAGGCCTATTTCCATGCCTTGTAGAAAAATCAAAGACTTGTATGTTAGATACACAATATACCCTATATATAACCTATCTATTAGATTTATATTCGGGCTACGAAAATACGATCACGTTTCCGAGTTTCGTAAGAAGCTCAAGTGGTTACCCATTCGACTCCGCCGGAATACTCACATTCTTACACTACTGTATAATATTTTGTTTTCTCCCTCTACACCTCCTTATCTCAAGTCTCGTTTTCAATTTCTACATCTTTCTCATTCGCGTGATTTGCGTTCGTCTGAAACGCTTCAGCTGCAGACCCCTGAGCACACTTCTACTTTCTACGGTAACTCTTTTACAGTTCAGGCTGTCCGTCTGTGGAACGCTTTGCCCGTAGTTATCAGACGCGCTAAGTCCCTTCCAATCTTTAAAACACTGTTAAAGGAACATTATTTGTCGTGCTGCCGTTGATTTGTTGCCTTATTTATTGTATGTATTATATTTTATATTATTATATAAATATATATATATATAATATATTATATATTAGGTATAAATATAATATTTATGTAGGTTTATTAATACATGCTATATTATTTTAAATTATTTCGTAGTATATTAGTTACTTTAATATAGATACACCCAATGCCCCTAGTAATATCCGTTACTTCTTGTCCATCCAAGGTTGTCTGTAAGAGATCGCTTTAAAGCGATAAGACCGCCCATTGTTTCACATTACTTGTGTTATATTATTTTGTTATGTGTTGTTTTGTTATGTGAGCAATAAAGTGTTATCTATCTATCTATCTATCTATCTATATAATATCGGTAAGCTACTTAAATCTTGTGTTGTACCCATTAGACTAGACACTGACATTTTTCAATTAGGAAAGCGCATAGAACCACAGGAAACAGAACATACATCTACAAGCGCAATTCTAATAGCTCTGTTCCTTTCTATCGCTACTCGTTAGTGCGAGACGGAGGATAGGTGCCGCCTTGCAGTCTTGCCCGTGGTAGCTTAACCAGTTCTTGGCGAAACACCTCAATCGATAGACATACAGTGCCTGTATTGTGAATGCATTTTTTTTTGTTTATTTCTTTATAGTTTTTAGTTTACAATGAGGGTTCTAGTGTGTGCTCTGTTTGTAATCGCGAATATAAGCTTCAATGGAAAAGCGTCTTTGGATAGTCTCCCACAAATAAGTTCCAACGTTATTTTGGAAGACTTGACTAAATTATCCGGTAAGTTGTGTTAAATGTACTGAGTTAAAAAAATAATCTTTTCTTTAAAGTTTGTTTTAAATCTTATTTACTCTTATGAGGTAGGTCTGTCGTGCTGCAGTATCTTCAATAGATGCTCGAAGTTGCAATGGAAACATTTTATTGACTATCAATCTAGGGCAGTGAACATGTGTATTTTGCATTTTTGTATACACGTGAATTTAATGTACCTAACATTAAAGTGAAAACATAAACGAGATTGGCGAGAATATCAAAATCTCTACTCTCTCACGAATAATTCAGCTGAAACTTTCATCCAGGAAACTTAGGTACCTATGATCAGCAGCAAAGCTAACAATAAGAACTTTTTTCTTCTAAAGTACATTTTCACCTACGGAAAAACTTGTGATATTATGCACTAATAGTCCCCTTGAAACTTAAATAAAAATAAAACTATGAACATTTATACGTTAGCATAAATGTTTCACAACGGCAACCTTGCATCTCTTGACAGACAAATCGTGCTATCGACCTTGCAAGTTCAACGTCAAGCCGAAGAGGTGCCACTACACATTCAGAGTAGAGCCCTCGATCTTGGACGACGGAAATCCTGGACTGACTATAAACGGTACTTATATTTACTAAATACTATTTATTATTGAATCACACCAATATCATAAAGGCGAAAGTTTTTATCTAAGCGTGTGTTTTTTGTTCCTTTACGCTCAAATGGCTCAACGGATTTGGATGAAATTTGTTACCAAGATAGCTTATATCCTGGATTAAAACATAGGGTTTCCGGAAAACCGTGGGCAACACCTCGGGGAGTAGCTAGTAATAACACACAAACACATAGACACATAATATAAATAATAAAGCAAAATTACAGGACCCGTGTAAAGTTGTCAAGGCCATCTGCGGTCAACAACGTATAGTCCAGTCATAAAAAAAAAAAAGTTTACAGGATATATAGGATATTTATTATAGGACTAGCTACGTCCCGCGGTGTTACGTGTAGTATTTGTATTTGGATTATTATTTGTGTTGTATGCCCAATAATCCATGCTACCTGCGACCCAGGGAATCTTAGTGAGTGAATTGTGTATAATAATACGTTTACACGCTAGGATTCCCTGTGTCGCAGATTGTCCAATATCCAGATAACAATATAAAAGAACAAACTTCATGCTCACCACTCAAAATGTGTACCGGCTGGAGCTTGAATTTACGACCCCTCATTTCAAAGCCACTTCACTACCAACTAAGCCACAGAGTCATCAATAATTTGTTAGTATGATTGGCTGCAAAAAATTTTTTAGGTGTCACTCCCGGCCCGCCAATCCATGTTTGCGTCAACGACATTATCATTGTGGACGTCGAGAACAGAATCCCGGACCAGGACGTAGCTATCCATTGGCATGGAGTGGACCAGAGAGGCAGTCCGTATATGGACGGTGTGCCTATGATCACTCAATGCCCTATAACGTACAGATCGAAATTTCGATATGCATTTGTGGCTTCATCTCCTGGGACATACTTCTATCATGCAGATTCAGGTATCTAATAGGGGTATATTTAATGTCACTTCTATGGGTGGTTTTAATGGGGTGCAACCAATCTCATTCGATTTTTGATACTTTCATCCCCTATTTTGATACTTAGGGGTAAAATTTTTATATTGCTATAGGAACGCCTCGAAAGTGCCTTTTTAATAAAAAAAGTATTATAAAAATTGGTCCATAATTGAAGACGATATCACTTAACAATTTTTTATTCCGATTTTTTCTTTTCTACAATAAAAAACATAAAAAAAACAAAGGTGAAATGTGAACCACCTCTTTTTAAACCCCGACGCAAAAAGAGAGGGGTAATAAGTGTGACAGCTATTTGTGTCTGTCTGTCTGTCTGTCTGTCTGGGGGCACTGTAGCTCTTAAACGGATGAACCGATTTGGGTGTATTTTTTTTGTATAAAACCAAGTTTTGTAGCAGTGGTTTTTAGATATGTTTTATAAAAAGTGGTTGAGCCGTTTCAAGGTCATTTGAAAAATATGTTACTCGTCTATAACAATTTCTTGATCTGTTTTTATCAAATATACACCAGAGCATATAATGCATTTCACCTTCCAAGTGATTGTGGCGCACAATGCCAGAAGGTTGCATTTTTCATTGCAAAATTCGTTCACAATCCAATTGTTAAATAATAAGTGCTGTTTTGCCACACTTCATCACGAGTGTCCTTGAATTGAAAATAAATAGATTCATTCTATAATAAAAAAATATTTAAATGACTAGAGTTTTTTTCCGCGACTTCATCCGCGTGGAGTACAATATTTTTTTTTTTTGCGCGTTATTCTGATTTTTTTATTATCTAAAATAAAAGCAGCTTAAGTTACTTCTTCTAACATCAGCTATCTGCCTGTGAGTCACGTCAAAATCGGCCCAGTCATTTCGGAAATTGCCCGGAACAAACAGACAGAGAGACAGACAGACGGACGAACAGACATGTTACTTTTTTTTTTTTACTGTATCTGCCATATATACTTTCAAAAGCATTAAGAAAAAGCTGTTAGTTTAACATTACAAATAGACACTCGAATTTCTTTTTTTTTATTAATATTTTTTTTGCTCGGATGTAGAATATATACCTTGTTTTTCAGTAACTCATCAAAGTGATGGATTATACGGATCCCTAGTAGTGAATCAGCCTCAGCCTCTGGAAAAACATGGGTCCCTCTACGACTACGACAGAAGCAAGGAAAACTCACTGCTCATAGCTGCCAAGTACCCTGTGCTGATGACTGGTAACCTCGAAGATATGAGTGATGTTGCGCCCGAAGCTCTTCTGATAAATGGAGACGCAGAAAATACCAAGTAAGTATTCGTGTACAAACAATGATATCTTTTTATAAAATATCTTTGTATACAAAGGTTTAATATGGGTTTATAGTAGATGAAATTTGCTCTAAAGGCCTACCATCATAGAACTAAAGTATCTACTTAAGTTAGAAATCTATTTTTAATAAATACATACACTAGACCTTATTTGATATGTTGCATAAATTGTAAAACGAGTTTTTACATTATTTATCATTAAAAAAAGTCGCAATGTCAAAAATGATGAAATCATTTTTCTCTTTTGAAAAAAAAAAATAAAAAACAACTCTGGTGTCGGAGTTTTCAAACCACCGGAAGGCCTCCAACATGGCTTGTCGATTTGAATAGCCAAGACTGAAATTTTACCGTGCTTTTCAAATCACGTAAGCGCTTAGTTCAAACGCCGCTAAACGG
Organism: Aplocera efformata; assembly: GCA_921293045.1. Lineage (NCBI taxonomy): Eukaryota > Metazoa > Arthropoda > Insecta > Lepidoptera > Geometridae > Aplocera > Aplocera efformata. The sequence goes on from OV121042.1 coordinate 10,310,504, forward strand.
TCACCCATCCAACTAATGACTCGAAGAGTTGCTTTACTCAAGTGATCTGTAAAAATCATTCGGCAAGCGTCACCACGAACACTACCGTTCATGTTGCGGTACTACCAGTATACCAATTTGTAGGATTGCGAAACGAACCAAGAAGAATGAACATTTAATTATAACATTGAAGGTTATGAAAGTTGGATTAGTAGCTCCGGTGCGCTCATAGGTATGCTGATGAACCAATTACAATTAGGTAGATGAGTCCTTATTTGGGGACCACAAACCAAACGTTACAGGTGGCAGAAAGTTGCAGCCACAGCGCTGGTACAGTTGCGTTTACTGGCAAACCTTACAGGTAGGTAGGCAGGAAGTGGCAGCCACATACGCGTTTAGTTGCGCTTACTGTGCAAGCCCTATATCCTCCAGCAGTGGACTAGAATGGGTTGATTCTTATGATACATAATAGTTTGGAAAAAAAACATAATTTTATAATTCAGGGTCTTCGGAAAAGAATTTCAAAACTGAATAAAGATTTAATAATACCTTCAATATCAGGATTATTTAATCTGAATAATTACCTTGAGCTTTATTCATTTTTAATCATAGTTATTTATTTACTTTATAGGAACGCTATAAATTACTTGCCTATGTAATTTTTTACAGGTACAAAAAAGGTAAAAAAGAAGCTGTGACTCCAACTCTATTAGCTTAGAGCACACAAGAATTATTAAACATGTAGTTATGTAATTAGTTTACAACATAAAAAAGAACACTTAAATCATAAGTAATTAAGCTACATATCAGATAGCTGCTGTAAAAGGGCTTTGCCAAAGAGATAATAATAAAAATTATATCATATATGTCTAGATAATTATGGTTTGGTAATGTCAAATAACAAATGAGTTTTATCCTATTATCGGCTTTATAGTTGATGTTATACCTTAAAGTGATTGCGTCTGCACTTAGGGAAGAAGGTAATTAACGATTGTAAAACAATGGTCTTTTCTTTATATGTTTGAGAAGTAAGAATATGGTTATGAAATAATACATAACTCTATCGTAAAATTACGAGATTGAATGAGAAATCTTAAATTCCTCACCCATAACATTAAGATACTGCCAATACTTTTCAGACAGCCAGCTCTGCATTGAGTGATTGCTAACAGTTTCAGCAACATCCATGAAACAAAATCTTGAAAAGCATTATACCATCTTGCAACACATTTTCAGGTTGTTCGTGATGCAAAACTACTCTTACCGACTAAGGTTGATCAACGCGATAGCGATCGAGTGTCCAGTCATCGTGAGCATCGATCAGCACGAGATGATTGCCATTGCAACTGACGGACGGCCTGTCAAGCCCGTGCAAGCGAGAAATGTGATGCTTTATCCAGGTACTGATATAATAATAATAATAATTGTTTATTTCAGACCATTTAAAATCCATAGTTTGTTAGACATTTAGTACTTAAAACTATTGTTAGTAAAATAAAATAGAATAAAAAATTTAATATATTATTGTACAACCCAATGAGGAATCACTCTCCTCACAAGGCTCCTCCAAATATGAGAGTCGTAGCTCTCCGCCACAATTGAAACTAAATCGACTTTAATATTCTTTTCTCTGAAAGCAGTTTAGTTTAATTTGGTCGCACACCATCAAAATTACCACCTTTGTTCTTGAGAAACTGAACGACAAAGGCACTCATGCGCAAATTTTTAATACTGACGTTGCGTTTAACTTCATGTCACCTAATGCTAAACCACTACATAGGCGGTTAATTGAATATTTCTTTTGATTTTTCTTTGTGATTTGAAATGTGTTATACTGAGAAGTACCTAAATATGTGTCACATTGCAGGTTTGACTGCCAATGTGATATCTTACACACCCAAACCATGTCTAAGAATACTTATTGTCCGAATTCACACCGAATCAACTCATATGTTCTAAGTCACTACTTAGCTTAGCTTAGCAATGCATTATGTGCTTAGTCACGTTCTTAGTTCCAACGCGCGAGGCACTCACATTAAAATTTGCTCTCTCCTTGACCATTAAATTTGTAGAACATCCACCGCCACCGTACCAGCCTCTAATGTTCTGACTGCAAGGACACCGGCCTACTCTCGATAATTGAGAGGAAATGGGCTCTGATCTACCACGGGAGCCCAAAGGGGGAATTGGTAGATGTCAACATGATACGGGCTAATTTTAGGCTAACCAAAGTCACAAAGATGTCAAGTCTAGATTGGACGGACGATGTTGGCATTGGCTTAAGGCCTCTACTCACCAAAGTCGCCGACAAAGCCTACTTCATTGCATATCACGACGCTATGAAAGCTTGCGGCCCACTAAGCGTAAGCGAGCGAACATGTGGATGCTGTTCTGCTGGGGGCACGCTGGGTGGATTAGTGTGTAGAGGCCTTTATGTTTAAAAATATGTTTGATTTGTATGTAGCGGCTAAAGACGGTTATTTGCGCTGGCTCCTAGTGTTTATAATTATTAAAGTGGAGGTGGAGGGTAACTGCTTCCGTTTCACCTTAAAAAGTAATTTGACGGGGAAAGTAATGTTTACGTTGATGCTTCAACTCGGACAGATTATACAAAAGGTTTTGAAACCTTAGATTAAAATAGGTTGACAGGTTACATCTTTATTATACACCGCTAAATACATAAAAAAAAAACCCATTACATGGGCGGCTTTATTGCTAAGTATTAGTATATCTGTGCCTTTGGATAGAAAAGCTATGGTTTATAGCGTGGTCACTTGAAAGTTAATATACTATGATCAATCATAGTGAGAGCGTGCTGGCCCAGCGGCATAGACACCGACTTTCAATCTGAAGGTTGCTGGTTCAAACCCACACGTGCACCAATGAGTTTTTTCACTAGAAAAAATTTATGTGACACAACGGTGACGGAAAACATCGTGAGGAAACCGGCATGTGTTAGAAACAAAAATTCGACGACATGTGACATCTACCAATCCGGATTGGGCTCCCGTGGTAGATCAAAGCCCATTCACTCTCAATTATCGAGAGTAGGTCGGCGTCCCTGCAATGGGAATATTAGAGGCTGGTACGGTGATAAATCATTAAAATTGAAATACATCAACCATATCCAACACCTAAAAATATTACCAACTTACTACATGTTTATGAAAACAAACGCTTGACACTCATACCCTTGCTCTAGGAGTCCCAGAGTCGTAAGAGACATGGACACAGACAATCACTTAAGAACGGGGAGAAAAAATTGTACTCATTTCACAAAGTTTGCTCCCAGAACCCTTTGCTCCGCAATTAGGGTTAAAAACAACTGGGCAACGGAACCATCTTGTGCCCAGAATTTGCAAACAGTTTGTTTCTCACTAATGAACGAAAATTATAGATATAAGCAAACTGAACCTATCATGAATATGGTACTAGTGATTAAAAATTTCTTTTTTTATACTGTCGTATGTACTCTGGCGAAATGAGAAATTTCTGAAGTATGACGGAAAAGCAACTAAACAACCACAGATTCATTTCACTGTTATTATAAACTCACTGGTGCTGAGATGAGAGAAAGGCTGCAGAGTTTAAGGTCATGCGCACGACAAGTACCGTTTAATATAATCATTTCACTTTCTTTTTCTCTATTTAGTTTGGTTTTGTTATTGTGAGTCAGCTTTGCCAAGCCTTTATGGACATTTCTTGTTTTGGAGAACGTGTTTGTCAAATAATTTATGGAGGCACGCCCATACGCCTAGTCGAAGATAGTTGGAGATAGTCAGAGGTGTAGGTGTCTTCCCCATGGAGGGTAAATAAGGTTTGAATAATCGCCAAACTTAGTAATAACAAAGTGTGAATGTAGGTATTAATTCGAATTTTTATAAAATAATTTATTTTTTGGTTTTGTCAACTTAGACACTGAAGATCACACGAAAGACGGTCCAAAAATTATTGATAGGTTAGGCCCAACTTCCGGTTGGTGAGTTAGAATTTATAGGAGTACAAATAAGATTCCGCCGTTTTATTGTAGATGGCGCGGCACGGAGTTTCGGTTAGCTTTCGCAGATGATAACCGGCTTAAAAAATAGTTTGGACATTCAAGAACAACATAACCTATTAATATCATTGATTTTATATTGGTAAAATATAATTTTTATAAGTTGAAAATGTCAAAATTTGAGCCAAGTAAGCGTCATTTGCGGGAAATATTAGTTTACTTCTTTAATTTAAAGAAATCTGCTGCTGAGGCGCATCGATTGCTCGTAAAAGCATATGGTGAGGTTGCTTTGAGTGAGAGAACGTGTCGAGAGTGGTTTCAAAAGTTTAAAAATGGTGATTTCGACGTAGAAGACAAAGATCGCAGTGGAAGGCCAAAAATTTACGAGGATGCAGAATTGGAGGAATTATTGGAGGAAGATTCATCTCAAACACAAAAAGAACTTGCTCTAACATTAGAAGTCACTCAGCAAGCAGTCTCACATCGTTTAAAATCATTAGGAATGATTCATAAACAAGGAAATTGGGTTCCGTACGAATTAAAGCCGAGAGATATTGAACGCCGATTATGCTTAAGTGAAATGCTGCTAGCTAGACATAAAAAAAGGGTTTTTTACATCGTATCATAACTGGTGATGAGAAGTGGATACATTATGACAATCCAAAAAGAAGAAAATCATGGGGATTACCTGGCCACGCGTCAACATCAACAGCAAAACCGAATATTCACGGAAAAAAACTTATGCTGTGTATTTGGTGGGATCAGCTAGGTGTAGTGTATTATGAGTTGCTTAATCCGAGCGAAACAATTACTGGAGCCCTCTATCGAACACAATTGATGAGATTGAGCCGAGCTCTGAAGGAAAAACGCCCTCAATACTATTCTAGACACGAAAAAATTATTCTTCTGCATGACAATGCTCGTCCACATGTTGCGGCTCCCGTGAAAAAGTACTTGGAAACACTTGATTGGGAAGTGTTACCCCACCCGCCGTATTCACCAGACATTGCACCGTCCGATTATCACCTGTTCCGGTCCGTAGCACATGCTCTGACGGCGCAGCGGTTCACATCTTGACATATGAGGATACCAAAAATTGGGTTGATTCGTGGATAACCTCAAAAGACAAGGAGTTCTTCAGACGTGGGATTCGAATGCTGCCTGAGAGATGGGAAAAAGTGGTTGCAAGTGATGGGCAATATTTTGATTAAATTTATATTACCGTTCTTCTACAATAAATATTTAATTTGTGTTAAAAAACAGCGGAAACTTATTTGTACTCCTATATATAACAGACATAAAAAAGAAGGTTCTTAATTTAACTGTATGTTTTTTTTTGTTATTCTTAGCGGGACAACCTGGGAATCGACCCCGAAACTTCTCTTCTCGCTTCGAAGTTTTGTTAGCATTTTATGAGCGAATAACGTTGTATACGTTATTCGTGTGAATGGGCAATAAATTCGTATGGTTATTACTTCTATTATTGAGAAAGCTTTTTACGATGACTTTCACTAGAGTCATGCCATGACATGAGAGATGGTTCTTAGCTAAATTTATGAAGATCTGTTCAGCTCTTGATGTTCATCAGTGCAATACCATTAACCCAAGTCAGGCTTTTATATTTTCGTAAAAATAACTTGTTTATGAGACTGAGTCCATCCTAATGCGAACTGGTTTCACTATCAGTAAAACCCAAGTCACATCATATTATGCCTATCATTAGAAACTGAGATGGAATGCTAATGTTTTTTTTCTGGCAACCATACCATTTCATTGGCGATAGCATTGCGTGATTACCTGCTTATTGGTACCTTAGGCTTTGGATGAACTGGCGCAGATTCTACTGCTACTTTAAGTTGCTACATTGGCCAAGGGATGCGTGGTACTCACCTACAGACGTGAACAACGTGGACCTGGTATTGATATCAAGTGTGACTTTGTTATCATTATTGTAATTATAACGTATCGACATCATACGATTTATTGTAAACTGCAGGAGAGCGCATGGACGTGGTAGTTCGCGCGTCGCAAGAGAGCGGTGGTTATTGGGTGCGAGTGCAGGGCACCGGCGCCTGCGCAACTGTCTCAGCAAACGCCATGCTTCTGTACTCAGGGTTTAACTACACATCTATGCTACAAGAAAACAAGGTAATTTAATAAAAAGTAGTAAAAGTAAAAGTTTTTAATTTAAACTAACAAAAAATCACCATAGCGCTTAGTAACCAGCCAGCTATTTAAATAGAAATACGCTTTGGTTCAAATGCAGCAAGCATGGCTTAGTGAATCTTCTATTTGGGAAGTATAGAAAAATGTAAGGGAATACATATTGGCACAAGCAACAAACCTGTGTAAGATAAACGAATGCGTGTGAGATTTAATACCAATCTGAACTGAAGTCCCGTAGATTATATTAATTAATAGATACTAATCCTCCAGTGGAAACATTGAAAGCACGAACAAATGATACGTTAATCAATCAAAATACCTAACTAACAAATGTTTGTACCATTTCAGAATGAACATCGTGTTGATACCAGTTTAGATTCCGTCGCCCTAAATGGCCAGAAGATGGAGTCTTCTCAAGATGTAACCTACACTTCAGAGCCAAAATCTGTGTATCTAGGAATCGATAGGAATCTGGTGAAGTACACGGAAGATGATATCGATTTTAGATATGTCAGTGATGCTTTACCAAAGAAACCTTTCCTTCCAGCTTCTTTGAGTGAGTATATGCATACCGTTCAAGCCGTTTTCCCCTAAGGTTTAGGCAATCTAAACGGGCCACTTTTCTTCGTGTCGGTAGATTATATTAGCGCGGGAAGGTTGACGTGAATAATAACTCGACCAATACTTTTCTACAGGTAATAAAACATTCCTTAATAATTCGAGATAACATAACTTTTACCTACAAAATTACCTATTTGTGTTGGTATTGCATCTTGGGTGCAATGTGTGTGGACCAAAAGGGATGGTATAAAGCTGTTGTAAATTTTTTATTAAAGAAATATTTAGAGATGTTTAGTGGAAATAGGTGGAGCGGTTTTCAATCAACTTTCATCAATACTTTTTTAGTTGCTTCTAAGAATAAAATTTCATATAGATTCAACTACAGTTCCTAAAAAAAATCGAGCAGGCGCAATAAATAAGCATTTTTTAAATATAAGTTTTGGAATAGCTATCTCACCTGATGCTGATAATGCGATGTATTTTTGTAAAATCCTCTACAACAGGCACTGAAACTAAAGTACTACGGAGTATAACACTCCGAAAATCATCAATATCTAAATTCCAGCATTAATAGAAAAGGGAGTCGTACAAATAAACGGAAAAAGTTTCCTCTACCCCAACACTCCAATTCTGCTGAAACCCGACGATGTAGCAGCCGATAAAACGTGTATTGTTGGTGACGAAAATGAACAGATCGAAACACAATGTGTGCAGATACTGGACGCCGTCGAAGGAGAACACCTTGAAATTGCTTTAGTAAATGAAGGTACTAGTTAGTGGGTATTTTTATTCATAGCTTTAGAATACCGAAATTACAGTAAATGTGCGATCAAAAATAAAGAAAATAGTTCTTGTAGTTACAAAATTGTAGTTACAGAATAAATTAGAATCGCATCCTTTTTAATCTACTGGGCGTAACAAAATTTTCTGTATCAGTTTATATTATCAAAATTTGACATATTAATTAATATTTGTTACTGGACTGAATTTTTAATGTATTTTTCAGGGTTTGGAAGCAACGATTCGTATACTTTCCATATGCATGGACTCAGTTTGCATGTGGTTGCTACAGCGCAAAATTCAGGAGGCTTGCCACTTTCCAAAGATCAGTTTTTGCAATTGGATAGAGAGAGAAAAATTTCGAGGTAAGTAGATTTTTTAACCAGGTAACAAATTATAGAGAACATGAAATTTTTTTGAAGCGTTAGGAAATAGTTCTGCTATAAAATTATTACCAACATGATATAGCGGTTCAAATCTAATATTCTGCAGTTGAATTATTTTTCTGTTAAAATTACCACGATTTGTAATTTGGCAATTTCATTTTTTAGAGTTGTGTAAATGATGAAACATCTGCTGTTAATATAGTAAACAATTATCTTTTTCAGGAATAACCGAAACCCTCCTATCAAAGATACGGTGACAGTGCCAAACAAAGGCTACACCATCGTTAGAATACGGCCAGAACGAGGTAGCTGGTTGCTGGAGTGTCGCTCCTGTGGTCTGTCTTCTCTCCCAACAGCTGTTATTATACACGTCCGGCAGGATTTGCCAAGAGCTGTCATAGAAGCTTTACCAAAGTGTGGGAACTATAAACCCCCAGATGTTTTGCTAAACTGAAAAATATGTAATAGGCACTTACAGGAAGTTTTAGTTTATGTTTTATAAGTTCATTCTTATGAGATTAATTGGTTATGGGTGGTTCAGGTAGGGCAGTATTGTTTGCAATCTCATTTGAAAAATGACTGTAATAATGATATTTGACTGTTGTATGGATGGACGTGTCTGCGAACTCGTTCCTTCCATGAGTGCGTGATGATGAATTTGTGTGTGTAATATTGCGATTGCATCGTTCAAACGAAAGGTAAAGAACAGTAATGAAGTAAGATTTCATAGAAAAAAGAGGACTTTATAGGCGGTAATGAACAACACAAACATTGATGATCTCTATACCTACAAATTACATTTGTAGTAATAGTGTGATTTGTAACTTAATTCATATCTTGTTATAATCACAATATTATTTTCTTTGACGCCTTATCCGGGATTTTATATTCGTGTACATCGTGTAAGACGGTGTCATCTAAAATTTGAGTAAGCCATTATAGATGAAAATAAAAAACTCACGGCTTTGTTTGAAACGTGTCACAGAGAAAAATTATTTTGATCGTTAGTATACCTATATAATACTCATTTTGTGACCACTGTATATGTTTTGTACCATATTTAATAAATTATTATAAGGCCTATAAATAACTTTAATCTATTTATTAAATGAACCAATATTTAATATAAATATATTGAACAAACATGATTTCTAAAATTATGTTTTTATAATAAGGTGAGCGAACGAGGAACTACACTATAAAGATGTTTAAAAATAAAGTCTGCATAAGTGGAGGTGTTAGTATACACGGTAGGTGCTCCTTTTTCTCCACAAGGACTGATTCCCCATGAAACGACTCCAATTACAACTGGAATTAAACCATCGTTCTTATAACTTCGTGCTTGATCTTTAGCAGGTATTATTAGTCCACTTATTCCTTCTTTGATTTCTTCAGTACTTGAGTCCTTAGTTATTATACTTTCTAATTCAGTTTCAACACCAAAACCTTCAGTAGTGACCGTCTCATGTTCATTTACTGTAGTGGGTTTTGTTGTAGATGTCATTGCTCCATTTTCAACGTTTATTGTTGTGATAGCATTACCTTGATTTGCAGCCAATGTTGTAGTGGTTGTAGATCCTACATAATTATAAGGAATATATTGTATCAAAGGACCACCTGAATCACCACTACAGGCTGCAATTCCTCCAGTGATAGGACCTGTGCATATATTAGCTACCATGTTCAATGGATTGTCTTCGTATGTTTCTTTAACAGCGTCAATTGCTTTGTAACATTCTGAAATAAGTAAATATTTATCTAATTACCAAATATATGACTGTAAGAAGAGTTTAATGATTGAAGCCATCGTTACTATCTTTGTAACTAAGTTAAGTAACCATGCTAGCAAAATTTTTGTGTTGATGCCCGTCCGTGTTTGTAGATTCGGAACAAATCAATTACATTTCAAACTATCACTGAGTACCAATTATGATTTTTATACTACAGAACTTATCCACCCTGCAATACGACAGTTTCTCGGTTTTTCTCGACCCAAGTACAAGAAGACCTAAGTCGCATTCCATTGCAATCGTCTCATGCAGGCGCTTGTGATTTCACTGGCCCACATACTTCTACCGAAATACGAGTGCACCAATGCTTGACGGGTGTGGAGGCAGTACTACTCCGCACAAATTTCACACAAGTTCCAATGCTTCAAAATGTATGGTGTTATAATTGTCTAAGCTTTAGTTTGATTTTATATCAAGACTTACCATCAAAAGGTAGGTACTCAACTCGTGCTTCTTGCAAATTGTCCGGCAGTGATGGTATAAAGGTAGTGGTTTCCAGAACACCCCATCCAGCTACCATCAGGTTTATATTGACTTGGTTTCTATGAGTGAAACTACCCATCGACATAGGGACTTCTATGGGGGATACTGCTTGAGTAAATATAATGTTCTTGTCTGTTCTCAGCATGGCTATATCATACGGTCCGATTCCCCTGAAAACCAATCTTACTTTATTCATGTCATCTTCTAATTGATCAGCAAATGCTAAATACTTGTATTAGCTTACGCATATAATTCGTAAAAAATTAAAGCTTAGTTGGCAGTAGCCCTTATTTGGCAGTGAAGGGTTCCAGGTTCGATTTCTGGCCAAGGCAACCTTAGTGTGTGAGGCGTTAAGTTTGTTTCCGGGTCTTGGGTGTTTGTCTTTGCCGCCTGCGAAACGGAATCCTTGTACAGAAGACTGTATCAGGCTGACATATTCCTCGAAGCTGCTGGACTGCATCTACTCCCGGTCTTAGAAAAAATACTTCTTCCCTTCGTGCTAAATATGAAATAACATACCAGAATGAGTCACAGTCAATATCGTCATAGCGTCATGCTAAAATTGCGTTTACTTTTTGTTATAATCATCCATGGATCTTACCCATCATAATTTGGATGCGGTATGCGTTCAGCGATCTTGACAGTTTGCGCACTGGATTCTTTATGCTCCAGGTTATTTGTTCCAACCACGGCTTCCATGGTCAGCCAGTTAATGAGCCAGGATCCTTTGACACAGTGACCAGCTGTTAAGATCTAGAAAGCAGATAAGAAATATAAGCTGGTAGGTATCTAAGTCACAATTTCACCAAAGCTGCCTTTTAAAACGGAAAATCAATTCAAGAGTTCAATTGCACTCTGTATTTAACTTGAGGTAGAATTTAATGTTGTGTTAGTACTTTCATGGAGAAATATGTTCTGCAAATAAAGTAGGTTCTATAGTTGTTCCAAATTGCCTTTGACTATACATACATACCATACAATATACCAGGCAAAACATGATTTACATTTACAAAAACCGGCCAAGTTAGCATTTAACTTGTAGGTTTTTTCATGTATTATTTTCATTGTGATGTAACAACAAATTTACGATTTTCGGATTTATTCCTTCACTTCCAAATTTCATACTTCTAGATACCCTAACAGGAAGTACCCTATATTTTTTGATTCCTTTGTGGGAGTCAACATATTCTACCACTACATGTTCCTGACAAAAAGGGTTTTGATGGACGGACAGACGCTCAATGAAGTGATCCCATAAGGGTTCCGTATTTTACTTTTGAGGTACGGTACCCTAAAAATGAAGACGCACCCATCGTTGACTGAGGAGTGATCCAGAACAGAGTCGCATGCGAGCCCACAGAAATCTCATTTGCAGCGAGACGATGTACGGATGGCTCCGGGGTTTTGCGTCCCAACCACCAATGATTCTGCCATCTCTAGGTGCTGTAGCGAATTAAAAAACAATCTAAAATCGCTCATTTAAAACCTACAGGAGATTATATATGATTTGCTCGGCTTGAAACCAAACCTCCAGTCCCAAAAATTAGACATCTCAAAAATGTGGACCAAGTAACATTTTAGTACAACACAAGTAGCATATAAATTTTAGTTAAAAGCTTAAGAATTTTTTTTAATTTTAGTTTTTAGGTGCTTATTAAAATTTAAAACTAGGAACCCGTTTAGATTGTGATTAAATTCAATATATTTTTAGTGGGATATATCAAAATCAGATATATACAGGTTTATTTAGACACAATAACATGTAAGAAAAATGCAAGACCACCTAGTGTTTTAGCTCTCTCAGGGTCCCAGTAAACTGTATTTGTAATAGAATGCATTTAAAATGTTTTGTAAAGATTATGGTATAAATAGATATATTTTATTTTCCAAAAATCAGTTCCGTAGTGCTGTTGAGGGTGTTTATTTTTACCTTACCTGCGTTTATTACAGAGAAGCTGACTGAACTGATAAGTAACAACGATAACACAGGCAAATTCATTATAAGGTGCCTTACTGACTGCATTGTGGTAATGTAGTTATGTAATATAAATAGATGGGGTATTATCATCGCATTTTTCAGAGATGTGAAACATTTTAGAACTTGTGTTCAACCGACGAGAAAAGAATGGATATACATGTTATACTATTGCTAGATAATAATCGCAGGCCAAGACAAAAATTTATCATACACCTTAGTCTACTATTATTATTATTGCAAATATTTTTATCCCAATCCAAACTATTTTAATGCAACCAAAGAAAGGACATATCTGCTGTTACTCTGCCTGGACTAGAGGAGTTAAAAAACCATTAAAAAATAAATCATCATTAATTATCTATATTTATTGTAATGCGCCGAAAGGTTGACTTGTTCCATAGTTCTGTTAGCTATTTCGCATTGATTGATTAGGTTACTAACAATCTCAACGAACTATGATTTTTATGCTGCAATTTTCTGCAAATCAGGTACTAAATGTATACGGGTGATTACAATACTGGAACAGGGCCAACCATCATTAAGTGTTCGTTAAACTCGCAGGTAAATTAAACTATTTATTTTCATCAATAAATTCGTACATACATAATTATCAATAAGTACAATACGTTATCACAAACAATTATGTCGTACTATAAAAGTTGAATTTTCTTAAATAAAATATTTGATATCGTCTATACTCGGAGGTAATATTTTCTGGATTAGATCTCTGGATTTTTTTCTTTTTGTAACAGACAAAAAACTACAATATTTACACTATTCAAATGAAGATAAAAAAAAAACATTAATTTATATCAAAGTTTATTTATTTTGTAATGACTAAAACTTCTTATACTTATCTATGCATAAGTAAATAACAATAATAGAAACAAGAAAATATTGACATCAATTCTGCTGATGAAATCAAGTCGTTCATATTTTTGTTTGTTTTAATTTATTTGAGTTCTCCACCAATAGAATCAATGTGCTCGAATAAAATTAGACAAGAAAAATGAAATACAAATACACATTCCGTGTGACTTTTCATTTCACAGGTGTATATTTTAAACAAAATATTACCCTGTGTCTGTTAGCTGATTGCTTTGCATGAACAAAGTTTAAGATTAACTTCAAGTACGACTTTGATTTATTCAATTTATTGTCTTGACCAATATATTAACACCAGGCTATTCGTTTTGTAAGCAATTCCAAATAACAGTGCAGACATAATTCTTTTTTTAAAACTAAAGTTCCATACTAGTTTCATTACAATTGAAGTTGATCTTATACAGGCGTTCATAAAGACAGCACATTTCTCCAGTCTCGTAGCGTGTAAAAAAGACGTGATACAATACACAATAACAATAGTTTGAATATTATATTTAGTATTGCGTATGTGTAAGGCAATAACTTAGAACCATAACATAAGTTACGGTTTCAAGTTTCATTAAAAAACTTGATTGAAACAGTACATATGCAAGTATAAAATATACTTATTATTAATAGGTGTTATAACTATAAAAAATATTTTCATCATAATACATTTGGTATAAATGGATTTGGGAACAATCATTATGTATCCTTAACCGGATCTCATAATATATCATACGAATTCGATCTAATGTAAAAATATCATTTTCGTATTACATTATTTTAAATAATTACTCTAATTAATCAGCACATCTAAACTTCGCTAGGCAGATATTAGCACTAATTAAATATTTTCTACTTATAAAATTTAATAACAAGTGTTGGAGAATTCAAACATTTCATGGCATGCCAGTAGCCATCATTGTAATTAATTTGCCTATATTTTACAATATATTATTAGCAGGTTTATCTCCAAAGTTTATTTTATCACAATTATGTAATTTTTTGACCAAATATCAGTAAAATACGATAATTCACTGTAAGGAATTTTTCATATTTATGATAATAAAATACAGAAATGATTGAAATTTAAAAAAACAAATGTGTTTAAATTTTGATTTGACATACTACACTAGTAAGTACTTACATATTAAGTCGAAAGTCGTTAAGGTTTTTCAGTGATCGTGATCAATTGTTATTAATTATGATCTAGGAGCACCTCAATATAGGTACAAGCGTATTGTCCGTATTTCAACAACCGAATAAAATATGGCAGTACGCGTAACAAGTTGTTGCACTTGTAGTAATTGAATTTGTAAATGTTAAGAAAATTAGACTAGTCTGGAGAAAATACTATCAGATATGGCTTGCATTAGATTGACATATAATTCAAGCCATATGTCAAAAAGGGGGTCGCGAAATCGGCAATTTTTTATCCATCAGATGTTGATAAATGATCGTTATTGGACTATTAATCAAAACCTCGGAGCATTAAATCAAACGTGGGTTTTGTTATAATTGTAGATATAATTGATCTTCATAGTAATATTACGATAAAGCTTGCATTAACTATGAATTGCGCCTCCTTTTTTAACCACAGACTCGTCTATTTTTCTCAGTTAAATATATTTTATATCGAAAAGAATCGATTTTATCTGTTTGTTTCCCGATACTGTCAGTGTATCGGGTAAAACGATGGCGTGATTGCAGGTAGATGGTGACCACAGCGGGGGAAGTTCGGAGGAACGGGAGGCAGGTCTTTCTGCGTGCCTATGTGAAGAATTAGGTTCATTCCGATCACGATGTGGTAGATGAAGTGGCAGTGGAACAGCCAATATCCTGAAATGGAAAAATCTATTGAGTTAATTACTAAATGATTGATAAAAGAATGATTGGTGAATGATTGTTCTGGATTTAAAACTTTGACCGTAGTGTTAAATAATGAATCCGTACCACTATCACATCGGAATTACCAGTCAGACACTTGTTTGAGAAGTCAAGTGCTTATTTTGGATTTATCGCATTTTTGAGGAACGTTGTACTAGCTAACACTGAAAATTTTTATATACGGAAAGTAACGTATATTATTATAGCTCATTTGGATTCTAAACTAACTCTCTAGAGTTAATCATATTTAAACAGGTTGGTTAAGGCACTCTAATTAAATATAGCTGTTACCTGGATTATCAGCCTTCAAGCGCAAAACGATGTATCCGTTGTTAGGCACAGCAAGCGTATCCTTCAAAGGTGGCAGATTATACTGTCGGTGAAGCAAGCCTTTCCTGTCTAGATCTAAGGCATGTTTCAGGTTGATTTTCTTGATGTTCTTGTCTGGAGAGCGACCCATACCGATGACGGTGTACGATGTCCCGTGCAGGTGAAACGGATGCGAGAGATTCGGTGATTGAACTGAAACGAAGATACGTCGATATTACGAGTCGTAAAATAACTTGAAATATTAGAGCACGATAAGGGTTGTATAACTAGCTTCTTTCTGCTCATTTTTCATACTGGATTAGCTCATCAAAATTTGAGCCGAATCTGTTCAGCAGTTTTGGCATGATAGACATTGTATATAGTATTATACATAGTGAAGGCATTATTATTTTAACAGCACAATTAAATATATAGCAACACAAAAAGGTAACAATAACAGGAAAATTTACCTTCATCAACCAACACGATCTCTACAATGGAGTTCAATGGTACGTCGATCATGTGGGTGCAGCGGCAGTCGACAGGGCAGTTAGCTGGGCGATTATCTCCATTGCAGAACAACTCGGGAGAGAGTTCATGCATTTGAGAGAGAGGTGGTGCTGGTGGGGAGCTGTATGAGATCTCGTCGACTAAACTGAGCACGTGGTCACCGGTCGGAGCGACTGCAATAATGGAAGAGCATGTGATTAGAATGCCAGTGGCAGATATAAATATAATATGTGAAACCATTGGATTACATACATGAAGACTAAAACAGGGTTTTCACGGCAAACAAGCGATAATGGCTTTAATCTATCACGGGTATCAAAACCGAGTTAATACATGTTATATAGCTTCGAAATGTTAGCGCTGTGTCATGCCGGTTAACTCACGATGTTTTATGATCATTTGTACTTGTGTTGTTGATACATTGGTTTGAAGCAGGACTAATGAAAGAACTGCGTATTGAACTCTTTGGACATTACGCTGTTAATGTATTGATAATGTGCTTCACCAAGAGATCAAGTAGTAATATATTAGTTTTCCAAATGTGATGTATAATGTATGTTGTATTGAAAATAGTTCCATTATTCACCTAAGAAATTCCTGTAAGTGTTCTCCTGAAATAGGTCTTTAGGCTTGTAGAAATGGAATCGGAACGGAAGGAAGATCTTGACATCCGGTCTCTCAGCCAGTAATGCCTTGTCTACGGGCTTGGCTGATTTTAGATTGCTCACGCATACTGCATCGTTCCTTTTCACGTCGCAAATAGCATCCAGAGGATTCATAACCTATGAAAGTAGTTATAAAAGTTATAATATAAAGTAGAGGAAACTTGGTAACATGAAGACAATTTTGTATAGCAGTAATAAATTTAAGGAAAGTGTATTTTGAAAAGTACAATATGAAGCAAGTTTAGGTAAATTAAATAATGTTTACAACCTGGTCTCCTGGGTGCTTCAGTAGATTTCTATCAGCTACATGGGATCCCGTATTCTACACCTCCAACTACAAGGTTCCTCTAGCTAAAATAACTAAGGTTAAATTCTAATAAAAAGATATTTACAGTACAGACTACTATATTTTAAGTAAAATATTTACAACAATGAAGCCGGGTGAATAGTAAAAAAGGTTGTTTATTTAAAATGTTTTATTAAATGGTAAAAAATGTACACGGTCTTATAAAAAATACAATTAAGTGTTAAATTCTGCCTAACTTTTGGCAAGACGCGTATTTTTTAAATACAATTTTTTAAATCGTTGTATAGTATAATAATTCAAGCAAAGTATATAGACTAGGTTCAAGTCCATATTATTTGCCACTTATAATCGTTGTTGGCACTGTTGATCAGCGATTTAAAGTTTTATCTTAATATAAGAAAGTGGTAACATCACGTTGCAATATCTACGGCATACTTTCTATATATCAAATACCATTCGAACCACCTATATACATACAGCCTTATATTGACCTGGACGGAATGGGTGATACGGGTTATAAACTATATGTCGTGCACATGTGTAGGTATATACAGGTTTTGCAAATTTATTTACAAAGTAGAAATAAAGTGGTACAAAATTAATGGTTACAACTGGTCCAATCATCTTATTTCAAATGGAGATTACATCCTAATAATTAATTTCAGAATTATATACAAAAAATAAATATCCTTGGTGAAAAGATAATGGCAAGTTGTTAGATACGAATATTTGATTCACGAAAGTAGATAAGAGATACCCTATAGATGAAGAAAAACTAAATAAAAAGCCTCCAAAAACATATAAAGGCGATATTATTATAATTGAAAAATTAAGAAAAATATCACCGAATATGGCATTCAATCATAATCAACACATTAAACAGGTATTGCAGTTAAATAAAAGTAACACAACTATCAGAAACTCCCGCTGAAACATTCATAATTATTGAAACACAGCGGCGGAACCGAGCACTTCAGATCCGCCGGTCACATCACACAAAACAAACATAAATTTACACTTAGTTAACATTAGCTGCGCTATTTCGTTTTGCACATGAATGGCGAGGAATAGATCAGTGAAGAGGGATTGGAGGCAGGTGATCGCCACATGTCGGGAAGTTAGGAGGTACGGGAGGAAGATCCGCTTGGGTGCCGACTTGGAGGACAAGGCTCATACCGATGACAATGTGGAAGAGGAAGTGACAGTGGAGAATCCAGAAGCCGGGGTTGTTGGCTCTGAATCGGAGGATGACGTAACCATTGTTGGGAACGGCGATGGTGTCCTTCGCCGGTGGGAGATCTCCCTGCTTAAGATGACGTTCCAGCAAACCTCGTCTGTCAAGGTCCAGCGCGTGCTTCAAGTTAATTTTCTTAACATTTTGGTCAGGGGATCGGCCGATACCGATGACGTTATAAGCGTAGCCGTGCAAGTGGAACGGGTGAGATAAGTTTGCGATTTGTACTGAAATAAAGAGATAAAATTTGCACATTGTAATTACAAATTATTATAACGTAGGAACTATCGGTTTAGAAAGTTGCTAGTGGTAGTTTGCAAAATTTATGTAAGGCTTTTAAAGGGGACCAAACTTAACGTTATAGTATCAGCGTGGATTACTAATGTAGAAATACCATTGTTTTGCACTTTGACTTGAGTGACTATTTTATTTATTTTAAATTTAATATGAAGAATACCAAGTAAACTAGTTCTTGGGTATAAATATATTTTAGAGTGATAGAAGCATAAGAAAAATATTTATCTAAAAGCATTGCATGAATATACAATACAATATAAAATATAACAAGTTACCTTCATCAACCAGAACAATTTCAACAACAGCATTGAGAGGGATATCCACTTTATGAGTACACATGCAGTTTTGTCCACAATTAGCGGGCCTATTGTCTCCGTTACAGAACTGTTCAGGATTGATGTCATCATACTGACTGAGCAGAGGGGCAGGAGCAGCCATGTTAGAGATTTCATCAATCAAACTGATAACGTGATCGCCGCCTGGTGCAACTGTAAACGAAAAACTTATGTTACACCGCAAAAACTACTCTACAAAGTGCATAAAGGGATAGGATCAGACAGCTTACCTAAATATCTATTGTAAGTGTTAGGCTGGAACAACATCTCAGGTCGGTATACGAAGAAACGGAACGGCAAGAAGATCTTAACATCGGGTCTCTCTTGTAAAATGGCCGGGTCGATATGCTTCGCATTTTTGAGCTGACTCACGCAAATCGCGTCATTTCTTGATATGTTACATCTGGCGTCCAACGGATTCATCACCTGTGTAGTTAGTGGGAGAAAGGTACGTGCAATTACTAAATTACGTGCAACTATCTACTATATCTATTCCAACCACACCATCACACATCCTCTTAGAATAATAAATGTTCAATTTCCTCAGTACCGTGATTGATATAATTAATCATAACCAAGTGTGTTACTAATCTACTTTATATATTACTTGGACCAAGGCTTGTAGGACGAGGTATTGAGATATTTACAAACCGGTCAGTACACCGGTAGAAATAGGTGCCTATACTGTACATATACGAAACATTTTCACCACCTATAATTTTATATATTCCAATTCAATTTATTCATTAAAAACTGATTCGTTTCATATAGTGCCGGACACCAGTATTTAGATTTGAGCAACTGAGCTTGAAACGCGACAGCTTGTCACCCGACCTAAGTTAAATCAAGGCTTTCATGAATGTCGCCGAGAATTCTACTTTGCAATATCCGGTGGTTAATGGCACGAGGTACTCTTTATGACACGGGTTGCGTGTCTATATAATATATACAATATCAATCTACATTATAAATAGTTTATACAAATATACTAGTCTACCGTTTAGGATAGAAAACTCACCACTCCTTGCGGGATTCCTATATCGTAAGTTGGGGGCGGAGATGAGGGTTGGTAGGGTCCCCTCGCGTACCTCAGGATAGCTAATTGTTGAGCTCTCTTCACACCGCACTCTCCCAAGCCTCTGACTTGGATCCAGTACGCTCCAGGGATATTATTAGCTTCAATTACAAAGTCGTATCGCTCGCCTGAAACGCCCAAAATGAAACTTTAATCCGACGTTTATCTTTCCTTGAACAATGTATACTAGAAAATTAATAATCACTGTAAAAGAGGAAACAGTGCAATATTATACAATTTCCTTCGCTTCAGTGGGTGCACTACTTAACTGGATGTATGATTACAACACCAAGGCGTGTCTTTTCTAAAAAAACCAACGCCCGATTATCACGATAACAATGTTGAATAATATTTTTTTGCCTAGTTACAAACTTCCAACAAATTACTAATTGAGCATGGCTGGTATTCTTAAAAATCATAATGCGAAGATAATAAGTCTTATTATTAGATTTATATTACGGCATCGAAGCAATCTGATTGGTACGCCATTGGAACTATAAAATAGTATTTCGCCTCTTAAGATAATGACTGTTCTTACATTACAGGTAAAAAGACGGAGCACATGCACGGAGCTGTGTTCCGTGCTTCGAAATCATTTATTAGAAGTTTAGCTTTTCTGATTCGTCTTTAGTATTTCACTGTTTTCCTTACCTGAGAATGAAATGATGGTATTCACTTGCACGGGTTGAACCGGTTCACCGTCGGTGGCAATTATAGTCAGGTTGTGGCCTGCGATCGTGACTTGCGCGGGGCACACTGATGCAAAAGCATTGATCATTCTGAATCTGTATCTTCTGCCAGGTGTGATTGTGAATACTTCCAAAGGCGTGTTTGTCATGAAGCCCGTGTTTGGGTCTCTGAACTGACCCTTTCCGTTGACTAGTACCGATTCCGGATCCTGACCGGTGTTGACAGCGAGACGTCCTGGGTATCTCTCAGCGGCATCTTCGTGCAACCAATCGCTGATTAGCATTACGTGGGTGGTAAGATCGTAGTCATACAAGTGACTATTAGGGTCCTTCGATGGAGGCTGTCTAACCACTATGCTTCCATAAAGACCATCCAGTTTCTGGAGTCCCGTGTGAGCGTGCCAGAAGTGAGTGCCGGAGTTACCTTGCCATTGATATCTGAAAGTAAGAAATAATGGCATTAAAATAATTAAATATAATTTGTATACATAAACACCTTGCGTGATGTGGAATATAAAACCAGTTTTCGCAGTTATTATCTACATTAATTATTACCTACATGCTAGGTCTTTCAAAATTTAAAAATTATGCACCTGAACGTATTTCCTTGTTGAATAGGACACTGCGTTACGAATGGCACTCCGTCATAGTACTGGGATCCACGCTGCCAGATTCCGTGCCAGTGAATTGTGACTTCCATGCCTTCCATATGGTTCTCGACATCAATGACGACCTTGTCGTTCTCGCACACCTGAATGGACGGACCGGGCAACATTCTGTTTGCTGTGAGGATTCCTCGTTCCACTCCATCGGCCAGCACGCACTGACAGTGCGACCATACCACGTTCGTTGCGTTTGGAGTGCACACTTGGCAGGCACTGTAAAAACATAAACACTTGTTACAGCACTGTGACATAAGCTGGAAAGCTCTATTTCCTTATCAATGTCGCTGTATTACACCACGTTTCCTCAGGCAATGCATTTGAAATTGCGTTTGTTTGCATAAGTTCTGTCGTCACCTATCAATTACGTGCCCCCTCGAAAATGGGATCACTTGGCGCATACTGTACGGCATTGAAACCGATGCAGCCGTTTCGTGTGAAACAAAGCGTAAAATCTGTGAAACAAAAAAGTCGGTCGGTGGGTCGCTTCGGGCACGTTTTTACGTGAGCTCTAAATTTTTTATGATATATCTGGCCACGATGATACCTCGATTGTAAGATAATGCGAGGTATTTACTTACTCAATTTACTTTAGATTCAGATATAAATCACTGCCTCCCAATTGTAGACAAAACGTTAATCTTAGAAATTATCGCTGCCAGCCAATGGTTACTTCCGGACCTAGTAGATAGCGTTCTCAGTTATTAATTCTTGGTGGAATGGAAACCTAGTTATTAAGATTGTGAAAGACGATTAAGCCACCTTGTGCGCAATGTCACTCGCCGATCGAGCAATTAAATAGTAGCTGCTCAAATTAGGCTCGACGGCAACAATACAATAGCTGTTCTTGAGCGTAAATGTGCCTTTTGAGGACAAAAACATTTCGCACGGTATAATTTTATCGATATGACGTAGACATTTCGTATATTGTATTATATGAAAGAAGATTATAGGTTTCAATAAAGATTGGTCAACTTACGCTCCTAAAACGGTGTATAGCTCCAAAGTGAAGTGGTAATAGCAAATCCTTGGCGGTTCGTTTTCTCTGCAAGCTCTCGCACACTCATCAGGAGCGGACAGTGCTGGGTTTCTTCTCAGTTCAGCTGTAGCACTGCTGGTGAAATCCAAATGTTTGAATGTGGTTTTCCCGTTAGCATTCCTTGCTAAAAGCGGTAATGGATTATTTCTGACTCCACTGCTGAGGGGACCGCTGCCACTCGAAGCAAATGGATTTGAGGATGGTACAATCGTGCTTCCAAAAGATCCAAATGGATCGCTGCCAGTTGGATGAGTCTGCACTAATCCGTGTGTTGATGAAAAAGGACTACTCCCGCTGTCCCGGAATGGCTGCGCTGTGCCTGCCTGCCACCACGACGCCGATGTCGACTGGTCATCATCGGAGCTCAGTGCTTCTGTAAAAACGAAAAATTCAAATTAGCTTAATTTTAGGACAGGGTCTTCTATAAAGTATCAGAAGGCTGGTCTCGGAGGTCGTCACGCTCTACGAATATTTGGATTGTTTGGAGACTATACTCTTGATTGTACAATAACATAACAGTATTACCTAATTACTGGCAATTGGTTCCCAAGGTTACCTTGAAGTGTTCGATAATAGGCATTTCTCACGTTCTACATTGTGCGAGCCCATGAGATTCAATTCGCCATCGCGTCCACAGTAGTCTGACAATAATGCATAAACTGCAATGCCTAGCTATTAAAATACAAGTTCAATTCCAGATTCAATCCAAACATTCCTCTACGTTTATACCTCTAGTAATCTTAACAAAACTTGGTTTATGGTTTGTCTTTATTTCGATGATCGATTATGAAATAAAGGATGGTTAAATAAAAATCTGTTCAATTAATGTTTTATATTTATTGTTGCTTGCTTGTTTGTATTATGACTTGTATTATTGGTGACTCATACTATTTAGGTACTTGTTTTTATTTTAATAATAACGCCTTTACTCCCTGAGTCTACACAGACCAACAATGGTCAAACCAACTCCAAAATAAACCTAAAAACTCGAGCTCAAAATTATGGCCGCATAAAAATAATGCAATCCATTTTAAAGAATAATAATCAAATTTGAAGGTGCCTGTTATAAAACGAAATTTTGTCAGCCATAAAAAAAATAACTTATAATGGGATTCTTCCAAATACGGCATCTGGAATAGATGGTGATATTTCAGGAAAACTTGTAAGTCTAGGACACCCTATGCACACCGATTACCTTATTAAATAAGCGAATGGTTCTCAGCAGGTGCTTTAATGCAAATCGCTTAGCGTAGGTATCTAGTCACCAGCTGTAGTCACGACATTTTCGTAACCACCGCTCAAACCGCTGTGACTTTGTATTGCGTCCTTAAAGGACTTTTACTTCCTTGTGACAGTTTTCTGGATCACTCTTAATTGAATGTTATGCAGTATCGATTGAAATACGATATTTAACATTCTTATTGATTAGTCAAACGATCGTGGTATTATCTTATACAAAGATATATGTTTGGTTTATTTTTAAGTTGTTCTTATAATCATTTGTTTAGTTTGTCGAAATTATTTGGGTCTCAGTTAAGGCTATATGATTTTTTTTTATCATGTGATTTTTTTTTAGCATATGAAAGTTTTTGGATGCTAATAATACGTAAGTCGAGAATTAGAAGTTTGCAATAATTGATAGTAATATATAAGGTATGTGCAATGTTTGGTGTTCATGCAAATATTGAAAGTAACAGGTCACTCACTATTAGTTAGTAGTGTTTTTTGTTGAGTTTCAATTCCGTTTGGAGCAAAGCCTTGAACGAACTTATCTTTCATTTCCTTATTGGTACAGGCAGTATTCGTTCTGCCGTTCTGATTATTCGAGGAGATAACACACAGTTGGGTTTCAGATATTATGTTTAATACTTTTGACCAATGAACAACTCTGTGTATGTAATTGTTTTATTTGGTTGTGAAATTTACCCGAAAATTTTTAAAGAGCATTTTTCACTTTTCATCCTCAAAATATCTCTTCAAACATTTCTAGGGTAAACAATTTTCGCATTGCTGTCACGGAAAAATGGGATACGGTTATATTATAGGTTACTTACATAGAATGTCTCAGAATCTTTGTCTCAGAAGGATCGGCGTAAACATGAATAAATGAATGAATTATTATTGAATAAACACTTTATTGTTCACCAAGAAATTTTTCGATACATTCACTGATTCAAACTATTATGCTATTTCTGGGACAACGGGCGGTCTTATCGCTGAAAGCGATTTCGTCCATGACAAGATTTGGATGGAATTCAAATTTTGTGACGCTTTATATGACGGCGGTTTATATACTTTAAAACAAACTAATAATCAGTATATCAACATGATTTAATGATGTGAGGTAACATGAGTTAATGAACATCAGAACTTTGGTAGGAACGATCTAAGTTGTATTGTATGAACTATGACTTGACGGTGGGCCGTGTTCTCAATACGGCAGTGGAATGCGTTTAATTTATATCTATATAAGTAAAATATAATGCTGTTCGTTTGCGCTAAATTGTCAAATCACTCTTGCCTTTCTTTAGTGATTTTAAGAA
Source organism: Aplocera efformata (assembly GCA_921293045.1). NCBI lineage: Eukaryota > Metazoa > Arthropoda > Insecta > Lepidoptera > Geometridae > Aplocera > Aplocera efformata. The sequence goes on from OV121042.1 coordinate 10,335,043, forward strand.
CGGCAAGATTGATTAGTCTTTTATTTTTTTTAATGTTCGTAATAGGCTAAATTGGAGTTTAAAGTATATTTTGTTTTAGTATATTTAAATACCGGTTTCCTATATTTTGTTCTATGTGTCATTTATTAATACTAGCGCAAAGTCGTTTGACACCTGGCTGTCAAATTTAAATCAAGATAACGTAACGTTTGTCAGTTCAGTAAGAAAATAATAAAAATAACTAAAAATAAGAACTAACTCAAGTCAAGAATGTATCTAACTTTTAGTTAGTTTTCATGACTCTTTGTAGCCTTAGTGGCATTATCCATTAATATGCCACGCCGATCGATTCGTAATCAGCCCATTCTCCGTGGTTGTTTATAGGGACAGCGCGAAGTAAACTGCTGTTATCTGAGCTCAGGTGAGATATATTTACCAACCTGTGGCGTAATGATTAGCGACACTGACTGGGGCAAATAGCTCGTTGATTCGATTCCCACGAGGAGAAGTTAGTAACACTTAATAAGTAATATCCATCATCATAAGGTTCATGTTGCTTACGTCAGAGTCCTTATGTCACCCTGATGGTGCAAAAGGAGCAGTAGAACTGCCGCCAAGCAGTGCACTCGCATTGCTGTAATCTAGTGGAAGGATATGCTTGTCGGTGAAGCTACTGACGCATGAGACATTACATCCCCGTCTTAGAGTGACGGGTACAATGCGATGTGACTTAGGTCTTCTCATACAATAGTTCGGAGAACGGAGTTTATGAGAGGTAGTAACTATTAAAATATCAAGTGGGTTGTCAGCATGTTCCAACACTTCTAGTTATTTATAACACCATAACATACAAAGGTAACAGTGGTGAAGGATAAGAAATTCAAAGTCAACAATATCAAAAAAAAAAATTTTTTTTTTTTTAAACATATCACTTTACAAGTAGTCATAATAAAGAAGTCATTCATTCAAGTGACTTACTTTAGTCCCTTATTTTTACCGTTACGGGTTCTTGTCTTCTAGAAATTCCTACTGAAAGATCATATCAAATCAAGAATCAGCCAATACGGTCCACAACTACCGGCTCGGCCGGTAAACGGCTCCGTGGCTTAGTTGGTAATAGCCCTGCCTTCGAAGCGAGGGGTCTCGGGTTCGATTCCCGGCCGGGTTACACTTTGTGTGGTGAGCATCACCTGAAGTCCGTCAAAAAAATTACGAACATCATCTTATCGGTACTTTTTATAAAAGCTTACTACCGATTAGACCACGCATTTTTATTGCTTTTACATAACCTTTCGTAGAAAGAAGGAAATTTGCTACATTGAGTGTTACGTACAAATGTGTCGCGTAATTTTGTCATTTAAAATGACTTAGTAAAAACAGCAAAAACAATTACACAAACTGGATTTAACGCAGCCAGGAGTGCTATTGACTATCCTAAGGCTGTGTTTATTATCCAATAACAGAGTAAGGACTCATTTGCGGTTGGAGCTCGCCAAATGATAGAGATATCTGTTTTCTTCCTGAATTCGCTGTATTAATGGAATTATAGTTATATGGAGCAGTAATCTGATGGTTGGATGAAATTGGCGGTAATCTTAATTGGTACTCTGATAATATTACGGATTAACAGATTACGTGTATATTACGGGAACATAAGATCCGAGAAACATTAGCTTATTAGATTTGGATAAAAAATCCGGTCAACTGCAACTCGTACTCGTATACCAAGGTTTCTGTTTCTCTATAGTTGCAAACAAACGCTATCACACTCATATCTCGTTACTAGGGTTTTCTGTGTTACAGGTGGCATATGGTATATACAATCACACAGCATAAGCACTCAAGCCCGAGAACGGACATTATGCTCATCATCATGGTTTCTTGTTCGCACTTTTGCAAACCATGCGAACTTTTTTTCAAACGATATGTATACCATATACATATCGTTTGTAACTGGCCTCATAGCCCAGTTGGTAGTAGCTCTGCCTTCTGCGCTGTATTTGAGTTAAAGATTTTCCGATTCTCTTCCATTCTGCATACCTATTTCAAAACAGGTGAGTTCGGAAATATGCCGGTAATAAATCCCACCTACGATACATTCGATGTATTCCGAATACCCATTAAAATCACCTTATAACCTAAATTACTCGTTCTTTACTATTATTTCATAGGACATTAATACTAAATTACCTATGAAAGACGAGCAAAAAGATAAAATCACACAGGGTCTGAAATAATGACCGTATGCGAATCACAAAATGACCTATTGCGAACAATATTTCCTCACAGATATAATAATATACTTATTTACTTAAATTATACTATAAATCTTTATAAGAGCGCTTAAGATAACTTAATGGTATCGATCATTGCAACCTTCGCAATAAAACCCTTTTCTAAAGGAGGTTAACAGTTCAGTTGTTTTTCTTTCTTCACTTTCATATAAATACTTTTAAACTAAAAAAATGAAAGGATATTCTTTTATATTGGTCAAATAAAATAATAAGTACCAAAACCAGTTTCATATTTTGGTTTAAATCAAAATAACTGCAAAAGTTCAAGTGAACGAAATCGAGTATTGTCATTTCCCATGACGTTTTTCACCGATTTGAATGTTTCTGTTTTAAAATGGTAAGTTTTAATGGTGAAGTTGTTTTAATGGTGTTTTTCTTTTCATCCCTTATTTCTTATTCATCGCCTAGGGTAAGCTTAAAGTGTTGAATTCGGTTTTAAATTTTATTTTTTAATCATTCGATGATACTACACTATTTTTGCAAGAATACGTTGATAGTCTTATATTGAGTCGCATTACTGTTGTCATGGGCGGGGGTCGCCACTTACCACCAGGTGGACCCTCAGCTCGTTCCGTCAAATATTCACATTAAAAAAAAAATACCTTTTATTGAAGACGAGACGTGTGATACTATTTCTGACTCTATAAGTATCATTATATTTATTATAGAGTCAGAATATATATTTCATTGTGGGTGTTCTGTATTATTGCGTAAACCTACTTAAATATTAATAGTTACATTAAGAAACGTTTAATTTGCTCCAGGAAATTATAATTAGGCAGAATTTATAAATTCATTTTATCATTTTGCAGGACAAGTTGTTGGCGGTGATTGATTAAGCTGACTCTAATGCAACAGACTTAGCAAAATTACCAACGCCCATGGTAGTTACTAAATCTTAGTAACAAGTTCTCGTGTCGTAAAGTATCAAGAATTTACCAAAGATCCCAGTTAATATAACCCTGGTCTACCACGGTCCCAATTCGGATTGGTACCTAGATGCCACATGTTTCACGATGTTTTCCTTCACCGTTTTGTGAACGTGGTATTGTGCTCAGAAAACCTTCATGACAAGCTTGTTGTAACCCGTGTGGATTTAATCTTTACTATACTTTAATTCCTCGTCCGTAGTTCCGGGCTACCGCGTTTTTTTATGTATTATAACTTAAGGGCTGAAGATGAGCTGACAACTCATATGATTTTAAGGGGTCACGGCGGTCCATAAACAACGGCAAAAGGCCCGTCACTCTGAGACAGAGATGTAACGTCTCACACGCTTGTAATTTCAATAATCCGGCACCTCTACTTGGCGCCGGATTCTTTGAAAACACTGTTTTTATTAAAGTCTGGGTTGACTTTGGAAATATTATAATCCATTCAAGTGGAACGATTACCGAACACAGTGTTTTGTTTCTCTTAATTAACTGCCCATAACCTAATCGGCGGTTGCTTGAAATCTTGAATTTACGTAATTTAAATCTAGACCGGTATCAGATTGTCTCCGAATGCTGCCCAAAGGCTCAGGCAACAATTGTGTGCTCTCAAGCGGAGAACAGTGAAAGTTTAGTTAAACCGATGCTTAGTACCCATTTAAAACTCGAGTCAAGTTCGCTTTAAGTGTAATGACATGTCTGGTAAATGATGTCTTGTCCGTTGCCTAGTCGGTAATGGCATGTTTAAACTTGAGCGCTTTTTGCGTGCATACAATTTATCAATCCGATATAAATAAACTCGTTTTGTTGTTAAAACTTGTTGAGGATATCCATAGATTATGGTGGTAATCGCAGTAAGCCTGGGGGTCTTGGGTTTGATTCCGGGCCGAAGTAAACATTTCTGCGATTTAGCCGTGAGTTGCGGGTCTCGGGTGCTTGTGCATGTCGCCGCGTGGAGCGTGTGTTTAATCAAATTTCTTGTGAATCAGACTGTACCTTAATTTGTTAGAAAGAAAAAAAAAAATATATTGCACGTTTTCCCCCACCTCTTTTATCCAACACAGTCACCATCCCCATCCATACTATCGATAAATGTGTGTGTGATGTGTCTTAGATTCGGTGATCATAAAGAGTTTGTTTCTTTGCGCGCGCTATCTCAGTAACTACCAATCAGATATGAAACAATATTTTTTATATAACAGCACATTCGTGAGGTCAAAACGCTAAATTTATTTTGGTTATATGCGAGTGAAACCACGGAGTGGAAACTTCAGAGTTTTTTCTCTTTCCCGTTCTAAGATTAAATGTAGATATGCCGCATAAATGTGTAACTAAATTTCAGAATGTAGTGGTCCTGTAGATTTTTTTTAGGGGAAGTAGAAGTGGATGGGCATAGCCGAAGATTGGACTCAGAGGCGCTTACTTGGGGAGGCCTATGTCCAGCAAACAACAAAGCAGAATAAAGGCTGATGATGATAAGATTTTGCCACTTGGTTTCAGTTCCCACTCTACCCGTTTCATCATCGATCACTTATAATCCACTTATACGTTAACTAATCACAATGCCAATTAATATGTGTAAGTAATTCGGTGCGGTATAACCACGCCTTTTGATTACGTTGAATGAATTCAGTATCAATTTCGATTTAACATTACATCAGATCAGGCCGATGAGAGGTATTTTACGCTTATGTAATGAACACTTGTTTATTCAGCATAACTACCGTAATAAAGGCAAACAGGTGCGAAAGATAAATAATAACTCTGCGAAGTGAGATCAGGTCATGTTTCTCATCTACTTATTTGTTGACTGTGACTTTTAAAGAAAGCTATTTATCGTAACTTAATATAAATGCGTGAGTTTGTTTGTTACGCTTTCACGCCTAAACTACTTAACTGATCATAAAATTTTGTATACACTTTATCAGGAGTACACATAAGGACAGACATTTTTCATCCAAATCTAGAGAAGCAAGTAATATAAAATAATGATTTGTAAAACTAGTCACTGTCGCCATATGGGATTCAAATTATTGGGTGTGTGAATATGACTCCGCCCCTTTTTGTCAAAATAAAACACATTTGTTCGCTTACAAAATTAAAAAAAAAAATTATTGAAAGTATGCTCCATCTGCAGCTACAACCTTCGCCCATCGTTCAGGTAGTTTTCGTATTCCTTGCTGGAAGAAGTCCTGGTCTTTTGAGCTTATCCAGTTGTCAATCCAAATTTTGATACTTTCACATGAAGTAAACTTTTCTCCGGTAAGGTCTGTCTGCATCGTCCGGAATAGGTGGTAATCCGAAGGAGCTATGTCTGGTGAATATGGCGGGTGGGGTAACACTTCCCAGTCCTGTCCCTCTAAATATCTTTTTACGACTTCTGCGGTATGCGGTTTGGCATTGTCATGCTGAAGAACTAATTTGTTATGTCTATTCACCCATTCTGGTCGTTTTTCTTCTATGGCTCGCTTCAAACGCATTAGTTGTCGTCGGTAAACTTCTCCATTAATAGTTTCAGAGGGTTTGAGCAACTCATAATATACAATACCTTTCTGATCCCACCAAATACAGAGCATGACCTTGGCACAGTCAATATTTATTTTTGGCTGTGATGGGCCTGGTTCGCCTGGTTTCACCCAAGCTTTTTTGCGTTTAGGATTTTCGTAGTGTATCCATTTTTCGTCTCCTGTGACTATCCGATGCAAAAATCCTTTTCTTTGCTGTCTTTGAAGCAGCATTTCACAAATGGTTTTCCGACGTTCCATGTCTCTTTCTTTTAAATCATGTGGAACCCAGTAACCGGCTTTTTGAATCATTCCCATCATTTGTAAACGCTTTGCAACAGTTGAACGATCAACATTTAATGCTGCAGCTAATTCTGATTGAGTTTGGCAAGAATCTTCCGCCAATAATGCTTCCAATTCAGCATCTTCAAATTTTTTTGGTGGTTTTCCATGTTCTTTATCCTCAGTACTAAAATCGTTATTTTGAAATCGTCGAAACCATTCCTTGCAAGTTGTATTAGACGGAGCATGCTCACCATAAATCTCCACAAGCAAACGATAAGTTTCCGCTGCAGTTTTCTTCGCAATAAAATAATGTAATAACACTTCCCGCAAATGACGTTTATTTGGAATAAAAACCGACATTTTCGAAAAGGTGAAAACAATTGTTGCTTACACTTCAACCAAATATCATAAAATGCGTTAGATAGCTGACATTCAGTACTATCGAATACAAGTATGGTCATTTATTAGTACACGTAAACAATACTAAAAACGACATCTGTTGAGAAAGGGCGGAGTCATATTCACACACACCCAATAAAAATTTATAATTTGAGATGTTAAGTTGTTACCTCCGCCCATAACAACAGCAATACGTCTTAGGTGCTCCCCGACCGAAGTACAATATAATGATGATGATGATGATGTGATTTCACCGGCACCCACACCCTTCAACCGGAACACAGCAATGCGAGTGCACCCCTGCTTGGCGGCAGATTACCAGGCGTGGAGGCTGTACTTCTCCCGAAGAACTTTGCAGAAGTTCTACTGCTACTAATTTTACTTTCCTGTGACTTTCTCCCCCAGTGTATACGAATTTGAATGTTTCTTTCATGTAAAAATCTTTTGTAATTGGTAGGTCTCGCTCTCTAATGGCGAGAAATAAGGGATACCAGTATTGAAGTACGATTAATTAGATTTTTTTAAATCATCTACTTGTTACATAGGATATATCTCCGAAGTAGTCTCGTAGAACTTTCGTGGAAAGTTTCACTCCGTAGAGCAAAAGTTAGTGATGAAAGTGTTGAACTAGGTTTTATTCGATTTTTTTCAAATCAAATTCAAGTTACTTGTTACCTAAATTATCAACGGCACAGATTATACAGGTGCAGATGGTCACGTACAAAGTTTTTTGTTCGTTTGTTATGCTTTCAAGCCTTAACTAATCAAACGATCATCATGAAATATTGCATAGCCAATTACCCTTGATAATGTCTACAGAGAAAGACGAATAGTACCTTCCATCTATAAATAAATTGATTGATTTAATCTACATTATTTATCGCAAGCAAAAGCTAGTAATTACAAATATTCATGCATATTTCACACAGCGCCATCTAGATGAGCTAATACAGAATTTAAAGTTATTCTTTGTAAATACATATTGATAGCAAGACAGTAACAAACATCGTTTGCCAAATAAATGTTTGTTCTAGGTGTATCAAATACCCGACCTACAGCGCAGAAGGCAGATCTGTAGGTCTGGTAGTGACCAACTGAGCTGTGAGGCCAGTCACTTTAAACCTCGTACGTGTGTCGTACTATGTGCGCGTGCGCAGTTTTCGCGCATTATACGCGACCGCCCATCTGTACCTATTAATTTGTGTTTACTTTCTGTAACGTTACGCACACAAGTGTTACGTTCACCAAATTATGGAATGTACCATGTTATATGCAAAGTGACTTAGATTTACGACACTGCGTCTTGGCAAGAGCCAACAGTAATTAACACCTATTACAGTGCTTGCATGCAATTATCACCTCTTGGATTAAGCCATTTGCGTAAGTTGAACTAAAGTGTAAGAAGGCAAGATAGGGTTATATCATAAGGCTCACTTGGGGATAAAATTTAAACTCAAAATAGCTTTTTGGACATGTCAAACACTATAATCTATAATAACAAAAAATCTATGCGTGATTAAGTTTCTGTTTTTCCATATTCAAAGGGTAAAATTAGCTAGTTCACTTAGCCTAAGGTACAGTTTGTACCCTATTAATATCTCGTTAATATTTGTGACAACCCTAATCTGTGAACGAAATAATAAATGTAATTGAAAAGAGATATAAAACGAATTTGCAATTAACAATGTACCCAGTACCGAGGAGAAAGTGTAAATTGACTTCTGCTTTCGGCATACTGCACAATAAGTTAATTTTAGAAGAGTTAATTCCTTATTCCTTTGTCAAAGGAAAAGGATGATAGATTTATCTAAAAGAAAAATGTGTCGGGACGAACCCAAGGCCCATCTGATGATAAGTGATTACCTTCGCCCACTATAACAGCAATACAACTTAAGTCCTCCCCAACCAAAAGCAAGATACGGCCCAAGTCGCATCCTGGAACACAGCAATACGAGTGAACCGCTGCTTAGCGGCAGGCTTTTCCAGACCAACTTGGCACAAGTTCTACAGCTACTTTTTGTTGCTACTTTAGCATCATCCAGGGGTGTAGGCCCCTCAAATTTCAATTCCTGCAATTAACTGATTAAAAAGCCTCTAATGTACTGCTGAGTTGCAATAATTCCTGGTGGTATTATCTGTTGAATACTAAAACTACAGTGTTTTCATCTTTGCATGTTATAAATGCTAAAAACATACTTCCATTAGCTTAGAAAAATATTTATGACAATCCTAATCTGTACGAAATAATAAATGTAATTGAAACGCGCACACAAATAAAACTAATCTGCATTGAACAATGTACCCAGTACTGAGGAGAAAGTGTAAATTGACTTCTGCTTTCGGCTTATATTGCACAATAAGTTAATTTTAAACGAGTTAATTTGTTATTTTTCTTCTTGAATGTACTGTACAGGTTAATATTAAAGCCTAAGTGAAACATAAAAAATATTATTATATTTTGATTTAAAATCAATTGAATTAAGAAAATCTGGAAAGTATATTTTTTGAAATAATGGAATTTTCATTTAAAAAGAAGATGATTTTTTCCTATTTGGTATAACGTGCTTTCAGTCAATCAATCAATTTATGAGAAACTCAAACTGTTTCTCGGAGCTACTACAAACGGAGCTGTGAGGCCAATCAATTGATGAGGGAATAAATACATGCCATCAATAAAATATGTATCATTTGCTATATATTCTAAAGCATTTTACTATATTATGTTAAATGAATAGAATATTTATGGTCAATAGGCAAAAATTCATTTGCTAGCCGATTATTCTCGTGTGAACCAAGATATCTTATTGATTTCATAATATATTATTTTGAATTGAACTACCTGTCAATTAATATTAAAATACAGCTGTTTTGACAACGATATCGTGAGTTGTCCTTCACAATTGCCTGAACGCGCAATTAATTTGTATTTTGCATGGGTAAATATTCAAATTGAAATAGTATTTACAGTATATTTAAATACTTGGAATTCATTCCGATTTAATTAGACATACTATTTTTTTTCTTGACTACCTTATGCCTGCGCCTTCCAAAGATTTGGTCAATTAATATTTAGACAAAAGAAACCTTTTGTACTATATTTGTAAATATACCTACATCAAATTATGCTTTCCTCCCCAAAGAGGTAATCAAGATCGCAATAAAGTAGCTAATTATAAAAAATACTGTACACAATTAAACGCTAAACTACAAATTATGTTGCAATAATTCAACGGAAAAACAAAAAAAAATTTAATAAAAATAATTACGTTTACACATTCATACTCGGAGTCCCTGTGTCGCAGGTGGTATGGATATACACAGAAACACCCAAGACTCGACAATGCATAAGCTCATCACAAAAGTCAGTCCTAACAGGGAATCGAACATGGGACCCCTCGCATCGAAGGCAGCGCTACTACCAACTAAGCTGCTAACATATAGTTAAATTATAAGACCTGCCTACATACCGTGGTGTAAATAATTAGGTGTGTTACAATAAGCGCGTGCGCAGCTCCCGATAACGGTATCATCACTTTCACTCAGCCACTTCTTGTTAGCGAATTGTTCCTATGAATTGCGTAAGAATGCATAATATGTGCAAAATTTACAGAGCAAAATATGCGGATATGGTGACCGGATCTATATATTGAACAAATAAAAATTAAATGATAGTTTGTTTAGTTGGTTTGGTAGAGGCCATTTATTAACAACTTGCTGTTCCCCGCGACATCGTCCGAGTGGATTTAAATTTTTTTTAGTGCGGTACTCTAGTTTTTTTTCTAAGGTTAATGTAGCCTATGTTACTCCTTAGCACCAGCTGAATAACATCTGCTAGCGAAAGACCCGTCAAATAGGTTCTGCCGATTCGGAGATGAGCCGGAACAACAACGCGAATTATTTTTTTTAAATTTCATTTTTATTATTCGTAATGAAGTAATACATTTGTTACCTATCAATAAATCGAGCCAAAGTTCAGTTGGTAGTACTTTTACTTATTTGTTTAATCCAAAGGAACGCTTGGAAACACTTGGCTATGAACATTTTTACAGTTAAAAATACAAAGAAGTAGAGTTGTGTTACCCATTCTTAGATATTTTAAACTGTTTCAATAATAATTATTTAAATTGTGTATATTTTCCTTTACCGTTAAGATAAATAAATAAAAATAATTTGCAATGGTTGATAATTTAACTTTATTTGTACTTTTTTACTATGTTTACGTACCAAACAGACAGATTAAAATCGGTAGTTTACAAGCATGTATCAGTCTGCTATTACGCCTACAGAATAAAAAAAACCATTGTTCACGTAACCAAGCTCTGTATTATTATATTATGCAAGTTATGACTGGATAATTATCTTAAATAAGCACGATAATATAAAGAGATCATAGACAAAGCAATGTCAAAATCATTCCACGCTCCGCGGCCAAGCATTATTTGACCAAAACGCGTGAAATACGATATGCGTAAAAACTATGATATAATAGATAGGATTGTAATCCAAAAAAAAGAACTTTATTATAAGATCTAACTTTACAATTTCAAATTCTACAACAATTAAATATTACATTTGGTGTTGCGCATGTATGGCATTCGATCAACAGGCATCTGTGATAAGCCTGAAGTTTGTTAACGGGTTTTGGGTGTTTGTTTGACGTGATTGTGTGTTCATGCCGCCTGCGCCATAGAAAGCCGTTGTCCTCTGCATTGAGATTCTAGGGTATGTGTAAGCGTTTGTTTTATGTAGAGGTGGGCCAGACGTAAATCCAGACCTACGGAATCCTAAAAGATCCACCTTGAGTGTGCAGCATAATTTTATCCAGTAATGGATATATTGCAAAATAGCATCCCGCAGTAATAGGCAATAATATTAATTGAGCATCAGTTAGGGCGGAGCTACACGAGCCGGAGCTTAGCTTAGTGCTTAGTGCTACGCTGATATGCGAACCCACGTATGCTTTTCTAACTAAGACCGCCCATTGTATTGTACTAGATCTAAATAGATTTATCTAATCGACTATTAAGTAAATGTTTTTGGTGTAGGTACAATAAAGTGTTCATTCATTCATTCATTCACTATATTGACGTTTAATGCTGCGCAATCACATCCGAGTCACAAAGGCCTTCCACGCCCCACCTGACAGGTCAAAATTTTCTTTTTGGTACCAAGCTATATACCAAGTATACATCCAATTTGGTATCAAGTTTTCATAAAATTTGTGAATTTAATTTCAAATGTAAAGAAAGTAACGGAACGTTTACACACTCATACCTCTGTACTAGGATTCATACACAGGTGGCATGGACAAACACAACAACAAGACCAATACCCAAGGCCGGAGAACAAACATTACGCTCATCACACAAAGTCTACCCCGGCTGGGAATCGGACCCGGGACCTCTCACTTCAACTATCTACTAAGCTACGAAGCCTTCGAGTTGTCACATCGAGCTTAGTTTAGGGCCTTAGGCAATCACGATGCACGGTTCAAGGTAGTCTACTAAGCGTGCCACGTACCTCCAGCCCGTATGGCTTTGCTCTTAATTACATTTCACTCAGCTTCCGACGCGCAACTTCTCACGAACAGGATGTTGCGAATGCTCGCTCACGTGTTAGTTACAATTTGTGTAATTTGCATAATTAGTTCATTTTACCTACTCCTTAAAAGGTGCGTTCTCACGACCATAATTATCGCGATGGGGCAAGGATAACCTGAGTATTATAGTCTTTGTTTTCGACATAAAGGATTCTTTAGTTACATAAAATAAGCAAGAAATAATTAATAATAATAAATAATTATAGGTATTTCACATAGCGTCGTCTAGCCCTAAACTAAGTTTAGTACTGTGGGAACCAGACTACTGGTAGAATACTAGTTATTACATACGTAAAAACCTAGACACAACGAACAATTCGTTACACAAATGTTGACAAATGTGGGAATCGAAGTCACGACCTATAGCGCTGAAAGCAGAGTTACCAACTGCGAGGCTAGCCCTATCTTCAGTTCCCACGTACCTTGAAAGTACAACAGTATGAAATTCATAGGACTTATTAACTGCGTTATTCGTTTTGATTTGCTCACCACTTGTCAAGGACTTTGTGGCACTATGTTCATTTGCATTTATGAAACCTGTTTAACTTATAATCTTACCAACTTTTATATGTACACGTTATTGGTGTACATGTATAAGGTCCGAAAAAGATTCGCTAACCACAGACTTAGAGATTTCGGTGAGATGGATTACCTGAAAAAAATAAAACAAAAAATTAGTTTTAACCAAAAAATATAATATGTTTTACAATAATATTTATAATAATAATATTTATAATGTTTATAATATAAACATTATGTTTATAATCTAAATATATCTATGTTTATAATATAAACATTATGTTTATAATCTAATTACAGGAGCGCCGATCATAAACAATTTGAAAAATGGATGTAAGCTTTTTGCCCAAGACCTATTTTTAATAAGTAATGTTTCATTGCCTAATTTGCAATGAAAAATTTACAAATAATAGTAATAGCAACATTTAAACACTCGTACCCCGCCCTTCATACATGCTTTTCATGAACGTCCACGTAAAACAGTAATTAATAACAATTGTCTTGATAAACAATTTAATAAACTTATCCTTAATTTTCGCCTATAGGGTGTGAAAGGATTTAATTTCATGACATTTCTACGGAACCACCTCGAAAGTACGTCCTATCAATTTCAAAAAGAACAATCCAAATCGATCCACAATTGGTGAAGAAATCGTGTTACATACAAAAACAACTCCTTTTTTGTCTGTTTCAAAACTAAATTGAGGACCACCTCGTTTATCATGCCCGTTAAAAACTTATTGAGGTACTCTCTTATTAAATAGAAGTATAGTCGAGCACGTTAATAACTAGAGCATTAAGTTGGTAAGCGTCTTAGCAGTTGTAAGCTCATTAATTTGTGCAACACCTGATTAAAATAATTTTTTTTTTTGTTGATAATTCGGTTTAATTTTATTCTCATCCAGTAATTAATTTGCTACTTAGAAAGCTTTAGCAATTGTCAGACATAGCTAGTCCATTGAAATAGTCTAAGCATTACAATTAACAAAACACTTGAGTGCATGGTGGCTCAAGGGAACAGACGTCAACTTTCAGTCAGAAGGTCACTGGTTCAAGTCCACAAGAATTAAAATCGGTGCTAATTGTAATTCTTGGTATTTGTTGGAACGCTATATGCCACGGCTTGGAATGCTACGGCCAATGCTTTAAAAGACACTATAATTTAAAGGTAGGATAGATAGATATCGTTATAGACTTAGCAACAGGGTTTCTTTCATCTTTTAGATCGGAACCCTAAACCTTGTCAAAATGTTCTCAATTCGTTCAAACTTACTCAAACTCAAATTAATTTATTCCTTTCTCGAGTATCATTTGGACACGTCAAACATTTATACGTACAAACAAACACAGTCACAGGAGTGCTTTAGCACATGTACACTAACATACAGATATGTCAAATATAATTACAGTCAGTTTTCATAGCTAGACTTATTTGTTACAAGTAACTGGTTTAAAATGGAAAAAAAAACCAACTTCAACACTTTCAAAGTAGCAACATACGAAATTTCGTTTACTTGAATGACATATTTTTTCCCGTTATTTTGATTGAACAAAGAATCTATTGAACAGATTTTGATAAAACTCTCACTCTATAGGACCAATTTGAAAGCAAATTGGTTGATAATGGCGGGGAAATCGGTGAAATTCCGAACACATCCGAATTGATAACCTTCTCCTTTTTGAAGTCGGTAAAAATTAGGTCTGTTCTATTCCTAACTGACCAACCCGAAGGGTAGAAGTGTCAGTTCTTTATCCCGTGTGAGTGCCAACACTTAAGTACAGGATGTAAGGAAGTACTTTTATAAGTACCTCCTACAGGTGCACGAGTATTTAAACTTCTCACATCTTGCAACACCAGCTGTTGTTATACCTGCATTGTCCAGCCTGAACGATTGTCTCAGTGGAAAAGTAAATTGGCTGCGTTATGCAAATATAGGTCTACTTACCTACATTGCGTAGACTACAACACGCAAATTTGTACAATAATAATATGTATGTTCTTTCATGTGCTTACTACGGATATGATTATGGTTAATTTGTAGGGTTCTATGCAATCGTTTGTATCTTGAAATATTGGGAAATCAACATTATTCATTTTTATTATTAGGAAATTTGACAGGTATTTTTTTAATTGTTGTTAATTAGTCTAATTCGACAATTTATTCTACCATTGAATTCTGAACGACACCAACGTACGTAGTTGGTACCGTGTGTTTACAATATATATACCCTAAAGGGATACTAACTATTACGTTTCCACAAATAAGACAACAAAAACTTTCTACCAGTTAGGTAGCGAGTTAAAAACAGTAAATACAAAATATAACTCGAGATTAGAAACATTTATTTGATGGATTTAAGATAAATTTTAATAATAATTTTTTTCCAGGCATAGATTACAGTTATTAGATTGTAAAAATGATTTCTTGATGGACAATCTTGAAACTAAAATGCGCTTAAAGTTCGTAGAGCAATTTGATATACTTAATAATTTAACAAAACGGACTTCCGCCCATTTCTTTCCGCTTGCATGATTCACTGTTCAATTTCTACCGTATCAAATTAAATCCAATAACATTATAATTGCAAACGATACAAGCATTTGCAATTTAAACAGCACACTACTTACTAATACGTACTTACATAATTTTGAATTTGTATAATTCAATTAGCATTGATTGGCAAGTAAAGTATCATAAATCGTTCTTAACCACAAAGTTAATAATACGAAACTGACATAAAAGTATACGATAAATATCTTATCAAAATATCTCAAAGCCGTTTGTCATGACACAGTCCCGCTTACACAGCTCGATCATGCAATACAAGTATCGCAAGCGTACTTTAAATAAATTCTGTATCAATGAAACTACAGCTTAGTAATCATAATTAAGTATTACCGAGATATAAGTATCGAGGCAGTTACATGAGACCTACAGACCTACTTAGCTAAGGTTTTTTCATTGATATGTAAGGTGATTTGTAGCATATTTAAAAAAAAAAATATGTTTCATAAGTAATTTTAATGGGTAAAGTTTTAGAGTGATTGAGTAACTAAATTAGATAAGGAAATTGACGATTTAATTTTAATTTTAATTTAATTTTTATTAGGATATCTTTTGTCAAGTTATAATTAAAATAATGATACCCATTCATCATTCAACGCTTTAATATCGAAATATTAAGTGTAAAATTTACATGGAAACATTGAATAATTTTTTTACTCAACTGTAAAAAATTCTTTCTATATTTTTTTTAAAGCTTTAGACCCGTATCTTATTATTCAGTCCACATCATTATCGCAGTCACTGGTATTATTACTACATTAAATTAAATTAAATTTAAACTTGATTTATAAAAATACACATTAAAATACCTTATTATACTTCGCTGTTTCACTTCACACAACAACGAATTCCGTTCGTAATATTCAAGTTACGAAATTGAATGATATTCGTTTTGAGCCGGTCGAGAGCCTTTTGCTCTCATCAAAATCCCGCGTAAAGTTGCAGAGGCTGTCTGAAGCCAAAAATTAAACAAATCCAGTAAAAAAAAAGATTAGTACCATTAAAAACCAGCCTAGCTAGACACCTTTAGGGCTGTGGCACAGTTCGAGTATGAAACCTTGACACCGCGAACAGTGCTCACGCTTTCGCAACACGGCCCTGTCTTGTCTTTGCACTAGTTATTGTAATTATTATATATCGATCGAGACACTAAAAACTTGATAAGGAAATAATTTAACGAAAACAAGTCAATGACAACTCCTTACTTAAAATGATGAAACAATAATCAGCTATTATGCGTTTGTTGGTTTACTTAAAATCTCGGTATAGTCTATATTTTGTTCCAATTAACCCAGGTAATTTGTTAGAAAAAAACCAGTCCTGCTTGAAAGGAAGGGAAATATCTGAAATCATTTTTAGATTTAGGGATTTCCTTACCCAGCCGTGCAACATATACTTATGTAATATTCTGAGTATAGGTAGTGCGTTCCACGCTAAGTGGTTACTGCCGCCCATAAATAATAGCAAAACGACTCCGGTCTTCCTTTACCGAAGTGTAAAACATACATAACATGGTATTTAAAAAAATGTATTATACATAAAACGCAACGATACGACGAAGCCTGTATTTATTGTTTCCTTTCAATTATTAGAATTTTCAGTTCATTATACACCTAAACTAAAATCAACTAAGATTTTCTGATAAAATGTAGATTTACTAGCTTACGGAACGAAACGGCTGTAATAGGTAATTAAGGAAATATCGTAATAAATTCTAGCAAGCTATCGAACTTTGGCATCGGTTCGCTAAATTCTAATCTAAATTTAGTGGCACAGACCTGAGCCTGATAACGATTTAACTTAAAGTGTTGCACGAACTGCCTTAAGCAGTTGGCTTTGAACTGTTGCAATGTGCGATCCACACCTATCTATCATAGTCTTCGTTAGAGATAGATATCTCAATCCCCATACATGAACTAAGAAAGCTTTTAGTTTGGCTTACAAGCATAAGTCAGCTTCAAACAATCGCGTTAACTTTAGATGATCATGAATAACGAAAGTGTAAAAAAACCCGTCATGTTGTAATGGTAATGAGCTGATAATCTTCAAACGCCTGAACAGATCGTCATAAATCGCTAAGAACCATCTTGAATTTGTCAGCTTTCAAACAGAAAAAACTGAATCAAAATTGTTCCATTCGTTTTGGAGCAACGATAGTACAGACGGACACATATTAACACGTTAAACTTATACCCTCTTTTTAGATCGGACATTAAAAGGCGCTAAGTCTTATTCGAACTCGCAAACTGAAGAGCAACAATTGAATTATTTATGAGGGTATTTCAGCCCGACTTATGGTTTTAAACACACAGTCCCTTATTCATAGAACAGATAGACGTTCCCTCCGGTCGTGGAACTGTTAAAATAGTAAGACCCCTCAAATGCATATTATGTATTCGTCACATAATTTCTATCGAGTTGAATTTGCTATGTGACTTAGCTGCGCTTAGTTCCTGTCGTTAGTTTATTTATTTAATATTAAGTTGTCTACTCTACGACTGCTGGGCGTTAGGTATAATCTTTACCAAACAAGCAGTCGCAATAGATAACATAGGCTGATACCTATCTGTCGAATATAAACTGTTATTGTAATAAACATTTCACGCCCTTGTACTGCTGCTATTGTTTTTATACCTTTAGATAATGGCAAACCTAAGCCCATTATGAAATCCATTCGATATTACTGTCGGTAAGTAAATGTCAGCTAAAGCATAACATTTTGATTTAGGAACTAGGACAATTTTATTGTATAAATTTATATATAAATATAAGCAATACAATGTATTTAGAATCCATAAATGCAGTTTTACATAAAAATATTACTAAGAACTATCTTAGACCTAATTTAAAATCATTAAAATGGGTTTTATGAATAAAAAATATTTTTAAAACTCAACTAACAAGTAGATATCTTAAGAGGTTTACCAAGTTGAAGCCATTGAGAAAAGAGAGTGAAAAAGATTTTGCATAAGAACGTTTTATACGTTTTCAATGCAAAATCGATCAAAGATAAACACATTTTGGTGCCAGCACTAAATTTAAGTTTGATCAGAGCTTCTGAAAATAATATAATTAAACCAGGCTGTCTAATTAAAATTAGGTATGTTTTTATTTTATTTAAAGCTGCAGTTTCCGCGTCGACCAGTTTGCGGATACAATTTATAACCACCAAAAAACTTAATTAGAGTTGTCAGTTTATTTAAAACTATTTGTTTGCAAATGTAAATTATATTTAAGCGAGCTATAAAGTTAAAATAAATTACATATTTAAATTACAACAACAACAAATAGAAATAGCATTGCTGGTTGAGAGTATAAGAAACCTAAATAAATTGCTCCTGCTGATAAGAAAATTTAATTTCTAAATAAACTTCACTGCAATATTTTGAATGCATGAAATCTCTACCTATTTGTAAAACGTGTTTCTCTCCAGTCTCCAGTTATTTTTCATTTAAAGAAGAACTGGAGTTTTTTTATTGTTGTTTCGATATTTACAAATAATGCGATTTAGTTAAAATATTATTAATGTGTACGACCTAATATTTTTTTCTATTTTCTTTTCTTTTTTCTTTCATTTGGCCTTGTGCCCCGAACCATTTAAAAGATTAAGCTAGAGGCTGATGGATTTCTAACCGTGAATCATCATGTAAACCCAGCAACTGATTGTGGGTCTTAAGATAGGCCTGCAAGGCGTAATCGTGCGAATGATACAATAGAACCAGTCAGAGATGTAGCTAGGCTTCGATCTAGTGGTCCTGAAGATGGGCCATAAGCAGGGGCGAAAGGCTTTAGCCAATTTACAATGAAAAAAAGTGGAACTTGAATTTTTCTATAAAGTTAAAAAGTTAAGTTCTTGAATTAAATTCAGGAATCACATTGAATTTAAATTACAATATTGGGTATACAGTGGTCCAAAGGTTAAACCCCGAAATTAATTTTAGGATTCAAGTTTCAGGTTCAGACTTTGTCACACAATGTTTAAAATGTGGCAATCGGTTTGCGAATGTGTGGTAGGTATTTATTTCTGGGTATTGGATGGTAATAAATGATCATGTCCAAAATGATTAAAATAATAAGCAAAGAAGCAACCGTAATTATAACAGTTTAAGGAATGATAGAATACTTTAATTAGGGTTTATATCGACACTAATGAATATTTTAAACCGACTTCAAAAATGGAGGAATTTTTCCCCCTGGTTACGTCCACGTACCTTACCATTATGCTGTTATTCACAAGCACTCATTATTTTATTATCGACCCAACACTATAATTTATCGATACTTGCATAGAGTAACGTTGTGACACTAATTTGATATCAGCTAATCGAACGTATTAAATATTTTGCTATAGGCACCGGCTATGACACAAGCCGACCAGCCAATTTACATTCCAGATAGGAGAATTATCTAGATACCTAGGTATAAGGGGGTGGGAACTAAGACTAACTGAACCGTGTAAAGTGACTGTAATTTGACATATCTCTGTTCACAAGGAGCTCCTGTGACTTGTTGTGTGAGAAAATTCGCCTGGTGCATCAGCCTCAAAAGCATTAACTTCTGTAGATGAAGTGGTTCACTGATAAGCGAGAAGGCACGTACATGTTTGGACAAGTTTTCGCCAGTATGTCAACCAGACGAAAATTACGGGACGATCAGAAGTACTACAGCGGTTACAAGTCCTACTACTACTTCGAACTAAGTTTGAAGAGAAGAAAAAGCTACGCAATTCACTTAATCGCCGAGTAAAATTAGCGACGATCCAAACGTTTGATCTTCTTGTTTCATCCTTTTTAACGCGGACATGTTTTCATAACATTTCAATTATCTTAGAAGGAAAACGTAAAAACATACAATGATGACCTTTTTCCATCGTTTTAAACTAAATAAGACCTAGTTGCTTCAGAGCTAGCCAGTTAAGCAAGTCTCATTAAAAACAGATCAACATCATGCGTGGCTGGACGATCTGGCGACATCGGAAACTGTCATAACACTGTCAGCTGTCAAGTCGCTGAGCGTGAAGACCGTGGCCTCTTTAAGGCTATGGTTTAGAAGATAGCAGTAGCGGGAAAAGTGTTCTTTAAACTGCCAATGTCCTACCTGTCATGACCTATGATGCCGAAACGTGGACACTCACGGTGCGGTTAGTCCACCAATTTAAAGTCTTTCAGCTATGGAGAGGGCTATGCTCGGTTTCACTTTGAAGGATAAAATCCGAAATGAGGTAATACGACGAAGGACCTATGTTATCGACATAGCCCAAAAGATTAGCTGAAGTGGTAGTGAGCTGGCCACGTATGCCGAAGAACCGTTGGGGTAGACAAGTTCTTGAGTGGAGACCTTCATAACAAATTTCGTCCAAATTCGTTCAGCCGCTGAGGCTAAAGTACCAAACAAACTTTTATGTTTACTATAACACAGGCAATTGTTTTTTGCCAAGAAAGTGAAGTCTGTTTTTTACCATCATATGTTGATTTTTGAACAGCGCGCAGCTAGTAATGTAATAATGCGACAATTTAGGATTTTGGGAAGTATCATCGAATTACAATAGAATAAAAATGAACATTTGGGCTTCGTTGATCATCTAAAGGTTACGAGGGGGGATAAAAGTATATGTAGGAAAGCTGTTATATAAAACAAGGAATACGTAAAAGACTCATACTAAGATATATAATAGAAATGCAAAGGTTTCCACCACAAACATAACCTTACCATGGCAGCGGAAATGTAGCTGCGATTAAGTACAAAGTGAATGGGTAAAAGCCTAGTTGTCAATGGTAATAAGAAGCTAATAATTACATATTATGTAAGAACTTTTGACAAAAAGACTACTTAAAGATGACAGTGACATTGGGAGACACAAAGCGACTTTTAACATTCATACCCTGCAGGTTGATCGATGTTGCAGGTGGCAAGAACAAACACATATACAACACAAAGGTCGTGTTTATAATATATTTATAAAATATATTATAAACACGATATTATATATTTTAAAATACCTGTAAATAAAGTTTATGCTCATCCCATAAGTTTGCCTCACACATTCCAAAGCTACTAGAACTAAGCTACGGAGCCATCAACTTGATGTTTGATGATAATTTTTTTATTTAGTTTATAAAATATTTCTAAGAAACCGCGGCCAAAATGGTCGCGGTTTCATAATTATTGACTAACCTAACATCTAAAACGCAGCCAAAGTGACTAATACTGTATTAAAGTACATATTTCATGTTATTTAGATTTATGTACGGACAATGCAAAAGGGATCATGCTCGCAAAAAGAAAGTATTCCTTCCAATAGGGGTTTCTTGCTTGAAGTGCCAGGTAGGGTTTAAACAATTATATAAAAGAATGCCTGACCTTACATATTTATGTCCACCGAGTATTCCGTGAAAACTTGAAGACTTTTTCACGTAGGTATTATTATTTTGTGATTATACAAAAAATTTACGGTTTTCAGATTTTCCCCTTTACTTACAAGAAGCAATGTCTTATTTATAGCACATAAGATATTGCTTCTTGACAAATTTCATATTCTATTAGATCAATGAGAAGTACATAAAAAGTTAAATTTTTCAAAGCTCCAAGGCATTTTATACAATATTAATTTCAATATACAATATTATGTACCTCCCACGCATTCCTGAGAAAAAGGGTCTTGAGAAACAGATGGAAATCGAAGAGATCTTAATAAAGAATAAGAATTTTTTTTTGAAGAGCTTTACGGAACTTTTTAAATATATTTATTGTGACTTAACTAACCGTGCAAAAAACACTTTTAGCTTATTTGTTTAATCGAGATTCTAAATTAGCTACAACTGCAAGTGATTTACTAGCACTAAACAAAATAGCAAAGTTAATTGCGTTGTTAAAAATAAAATTGAAATTGAGCTTTAATTATATGATTTATAGTTCAATTTCATTAGTTTTTCACTCATTTCAAAGGATACTAAAAATTAACTTTATGCGTTTGCGCCATAACTTCTTCTACTTCATAAAAACCATGCACCTTGAAACACAATTCGATAGTTAAACTCTCACATAACGAGTAGGTATAATATAAATCAGAATGACCATAATTTTTTAACCAAGGCCAAAACCTAAGGCCGGGCCGGCCAATTTGGCTTATAAAATTATTGGAGTAATTTACTATTTTCGTTATTGTTGAAGCAATTCATGTTTCTCTGATTGTGTTGTTTAGGGTGGAGTGGACAATTTGTACAAATAAATTATTTGAAAATACCGACTTCAATACTCACATAAGCTATTTTGCTCCTATGTTTAAAAATGCACGCCCTTCCACTAACATATAATTGTGATGTGTGAAAAGAAATATTGATTGCAAAGCTTTACTTGTGTGCGTGTAGCGATTTTACTGTGAACACGGACTCGGCGCGTTTGTAATTTTCGGCGCGTTTGTAATTACATTTAATAACAATGCATGTACTAACAGCATCTACATTACACAAATATAAACTTTGAAATTTGACTCTTATAAAACTTATTATTTTGTATACTAAGCGACGGGCTAAACACATGGAGTTTTAATCAGGAGTTTCTTTTACATTCTGTATAACCTTCAAAATACCCATTAATGAGATGAGTAAGCTCATATACCTAAGGATATGCTTTATATACCTCGTATATCTTGCACAGTATATGTCATATTAACCAAGAATTATTTTAATGGTAATTATCTTTTCGTAAGTGTTGCTACACTTGCGTGCAGACTAATCGGTTGCCAGCAACAATGTTTTCTGAATAAAGCGGCAATTAATAATAGGTACTTAACGAGAGATAGACGCTCCAATGTTGCTACACAAAGCTTTTAGAGTTCTTTCATTTGGCAGATTTAATTTCTGCCTCATTTCATCTACCTATTAGTTCTCAATGTAAGTTTGTGATGGGTTTCTTATCATCCAATTTAATTTATATATACTTGTATATTATGTTGTAAATGAACAGTTTTCGATTTATTTTTATATAGTTTAATTTTTATAAAATTAGTCCAGCCGTTTTGGAAATTAAACGAAACGAACAGTCAAGGAGACAAAAAAAAAAGTTTTCAGTACTGTGTATTCTTCAAAATGCATGTAGTAAACAGCTATTATTTTGACATTACAAACAGACACTTAAATTTTATTGATATTTGTAGATATATCAGTTATTTAGATCCTTAAATTCGATACATGCTATGCTATGGGATCTAAATCTTTATGGGGATTTATAGTAAGGCGCTGTATAATATGTCCATGAATATTTATTATTACAATATTTTATATTATAATTATAGGTTTCTCATACATCAATCAGTCTTTGGAATAGCCTGAAATAACAGAATTTTAAGTATATTATTAGGCTGGACTCTGTTGTATGGCCACTTTATGAATCAAACATCTAGACCCATTTCTTTAAGCTAATACAAAAAGCACATTAAGCAAGTCACGAACTCTTCAATTGCTGCAAATTATCCAATTATAAGTCTTCACATGCTCTATTTTGATAAAACGTTCACTACATTTACACGTTCAAGTACACTGGTGGTACGTGATCGGCACAGTTGGATTCCGAATTTGGTTTCCCATCGCGTTCATAGACGATTTCACTGCTCTTGAGTATACTTTCGATGAAAGTATTTTTTGTCACTCCTACGATGAATAAACTGAATTGATCACATTTTTCTTGAAAATCACGATTGAAAGATAATCTTTATTTAAATCAGAGTAATAAATGTGACATTTTGCATTAAATTCGGTATCCATTAGCTCTGTGCGTATCACGTAAATTACAAGCGACTTGAAAATCGTTGTGTTTGGGTGAACGGGCCTCGGTAAACCGGTAAAACGTTACAATTTTGTAATAAATTGAGTTTTTATAAGGAATTCAATTATGCAGGTTAACTAAAACAGCAAAACCCTATCTAAACAAAATTTCATCCAAATCGTTTTCTAGGAAAAAATATTCAAAATTAGTTCCTAAATGACGGAGAACTGAGTTACCAAACATAAAAAAGAAACATTCCTATTGAAAGCCTGCTCCAGAAGTCGGTTGAAAAATAAACATTCAGTTGAATTGAAAACCATTTTTATTTAGTAGACAAACATGATGAAAATAGTAGTGATACCTCTTCATCGACTTGTATCCCGATCTTGGTGACAGAAATAGGTCAAAAAACGTCCTCTCGACTCCTGAACTACATCTAAAATAAGCTCATAGTAATAATATACTTATCTTTGTCTTACTGCTAGAGAGTATTGATTGTCGGTTTGTACTTAATAATATAACTTCTTAGAATTACATAAGTTTATTATTATTGTTTTGTCACGGAAACGAAAAGGAAACAACAGACAACGGGAGTTAATTAAACTATTCATTATTTTGCAATTGAATGTATTTAACCAGTAGCTTTTTGCAGTATTATTGACTCAAACGTGAACGTAATAAACTTATCTCTGGTCAGTACTGGAGCTCGAAGAAAACTTCGAAAAATAATGTAGGTCAAAAAAAAATCAATGTCAAGTTCGAAATGATAGCAAATTTTGAAATGAGAGAAGGTTTTACGAAGTTGATAGCAGTTCCGATTTGGCAGCAGGTTTAAATATAGATTGATCAAAATCAAAAATATTTATTATTTACCTTTGAATCAATTGTAATTTAAAAAAAAATTTAATATTAAATATTTGTCTACGAAATCATGATTTCTTATGCCTATTTCTTCTTAAGTCATGAACAGAAGCTACTCCTTAATGATGACATCATTTCATCATCACTGGCACCCGTCGATATTTTTATAGATAACACATCTATATTCCACTATCATAATTGTGCACGATAATAAAAATATTTACGGTTTAATTAGACGTTTATGACTGAACTGTGGGTGCTTTATCTAATTTCTCTTTAATTAACTTATGTAAGGTAATTTAGTGAAAAAGTATCGTAATTGTACAACTATTTGAATGATTCGCGCGTTACAAAATATTTGCGAGAAAGTTGCGTGCTGCTTTAATAATTTATTATTTATGATTAAGATTTGATTAATGGCTTATTCGTTAGTTAAAATCCAATTAAGGCACGTTGCTGTTGTATTGTTTTCGTTAAGCTTGCAACACATTGCAATAAAATACGCGTCAAAAATGTTTTACTATTTTTTTATGAACAAGCGGGCTACCACACGTTCGAAAACGTTTTTATTTTATCGAAGTCGAATAGGACGGAAAGTAAATAAGGCAGAAAATGAACGTTTTATTCAGGCAGTATTTCAGCCTTTATTTATTAGGTGGAACGGGCAGATACTGATGTTAATTATTATTGTTATTTACTGCATTCTGTGTGCATCCGCGCTACTTCCGACAGTACTCGTATCGCTAATCGCTATTACGTGTGACTGTACAATCGAACGTATATTATGATTATGACACAATAACCCCATGACGGTCTGTGGGAAATTATACGTAACTGGCTCTTACATACATAAATTCACACCTTTTCCTCGAAGGGTTTCGCAGAGCTTTAATGGGGGACTTTTCACCTTGTGGGCTACATTGTTTTTTTATAATATTACGGCTAATTATTTTCTGCAGATATAGATAATTTCTTCAATTAAAATTTTTCTTTTAATAGTCTTGACAAAATCTATACGTTCAATAATTACCAGCTAGTCAGAAGTTCAAAGTGTATTAGTAATAATAATATTTTTAATCAATATGTGGAGTGGCTGGATTTGCCGGATTTGTTATTAATTTACATTTCGCTTTAATAATACCCTTTTGCTAGATACCTAGATACAAAAAAAGAAACATATTTTCCACACATAATACAGATTGATCTTTGATGAAAATGTGCAATCGTTATTTTAAGTGTTTTAAGTGTTATTTTAAGTTTGATGGGGATGTGGTATGGAGTGAAGTTAATTCAGCACCTATTCATTCGCAGGTTCATTCATTCAGTAGTCATTCGCGAGTGGACTATGTGCAAACCTGTCTACTGATTCATATTGCAGAGCCGATATAGCTAAATGCTTATAACAAAAACTTCTCGATTTGTAATATAATCAAGCAACATTACTTGTGGTCGAAAGCTATCAGAATAATCTACTCTCCATTAAAATTAGTCACGCAATCATTATCTGTGACTACAAAAATAAATAACGTTTATTTGTTCGGCGTCAATAGTTTTCTGTGTAATTGGAGCCGCAAGTAGAGCAATATAAACCTAATCTACGTGAAAGGAATTAATGAAGTATAGCCGAGAGCTTTTTGATGTAAAACATTTTTAGCGCCATGACAGTAAGATCGAACCGTGTGACGCTTATGCCGTCATGTATCATATCTGCCGGGCGTCTTTTTATTACTCCTTTCACGGCTCCGTGGATTAGTTAGTGGCTACCCTTGCCTTTGACACGAGAGGTCCCAGCTTAAATTCCCGGCCGGGGTAAACTTTGTGTGATGAGCAAGGCCCTTGGTCATTTGTCTTGGGGTTTTGTATCCAAATCCATCAAGTTCTAAATGGTAGATTCAACTTGACAATCATAGCTACCACAACACCGTTTCCTTGCGATAGTTTCGTTCTCTCAAATGAGATCAATACCAAGTCATCAAAGCTTTTTAATGCTAAACTAGTGAAATGTTCCAAAAACCCCGAAGTTTAGCGTTTAAAACGTTTTTTTTTTAAATTTGTTTCTATCGGTATTAAATGCTTCGGATACCTTAGTTTGTGACCAGATGTGTTTAGTAAATACCAGTCAAATGACTCACCAACTTCAGATTATATAGGGCCTGCTGTGCTATGCCCATAAACTATTAGAATCGCTGGAAAGTTAACAGCTGTCTTTTGGATACTTGTATCTTTCGAAACATACTAGTTATTTCTGGTTATCGTGGTATAAGTTCAGATTGATACGAAAATTTTGGCTAAGTTGACTGGTCTCATAGCTCTATTGGTAGTAGCTCTGTCGATTCCTATCCAGGGCAAATATTTGCGACTTGAAAAATTGTTCCGGATGTTAAGCACACTGTGTATTTATATTAAAAGTCGAAAGTTTGTATGTATATGTGTGTGTACGTTTGTTACTCATTAGGCGGGAATAGTGATAACTAAGTTGGCAACACTAAATTGTACCTAGTTTTGTCAATATATGTCTCTTTGTCCTGTAATATTATATCATCTTATTATATTAAATCCATTAATTCATATTATTTGTATAGCTATGGTAATTAAATTTTATTAATTAGTTTAAAACGCTAATGTTTATCAATCAAGTTGACACAAGTGATACTTAATATCCTGTATATAAAAACTAAAATATTAAAACTTAAACGTTTTTAATTAAAATCTGTTTAAACATGCGTTTTTCATAAACAGTCAAAGAAACTGTTTAAACAGACAAATATTAATTTTAAGTGTAATATTCCAACATTTACCTATTATGTCGATAAAGCTGAACTACAATTTCGTCTAAATAAATTAAAATAACCAAGCACCGTATTTGAACGTTTTTAATGACACTTTATTAAGTAGTTTTTATTATTCCAAACATTTGAAGGTGTGAGTCCCGGACTCGCACCTTCAAACCGGAACCAAATGTTTTGAATATGATGATGATTCAAATGATGAATTTTCAGTAGCATGAATTTTTTTTAAATGTAGAAATTTACAAAATGTCATGCCAAATTGCGTCTGTCACTTCGTTAAGTGACTGGATTAATTCCGATCTCTGTTAATTGATTACAATCGCGAAAAAGTTTCCTAAATTTTTACTTTAAAAAAAATTTAAGCTTATTTCAACCATCAACATGAAGAATGGCATAAGCCAAAAAGAGGAAAGTGACTGGATTTTTATCGGGTAAAGATATCTACCGCTTCACATCAGGAAAGGCTGCCATATTGTAAGCTCCTTCGTCACTTAATTACAAAATGATTTTAATATATTGTTTATTTGGAATAAAAACCGACATTTTCGAAAAGGTGAAAACAATTGTTGCTTACACTTCAACCAAATATCATAAAATGCGTTAGATAGCTGACATTCAGTACTATCGAATACAAGTATGGTCATTTATTAGTACACGTAAACAATACTAAAAACGACATCTGTTGAGAAAGGGCGGAGTCATATTCACACACCCAATATTATCGTGATACAAATCGTAATGCTATCCCCATTTATGCAATGATGTTAACATTTTGCACTTAAGCCATTACAACTAGAGCCCATTTATGTATGTAAATCCAAGAAACTCTTTCATATTTCTGGAACCATTAAGATGTAATTTAACGTCACTTTCCAGTGAGAAACTCATGATAAATAATACAGGTTTTTAATGTAAATTCGCATGTTTCTTTTGGATTATCCTGTCACTGGCGCCATTTAGATACTGCTGTCACATGATTTGCTTTTAAAATGTATTTGGAGTGCGTTTTATCAAACTAGTAGGCCCATTAGCAATTCTGCTCTTGGTCAATACAAGTCGTAGATTATTCTATTACTTGTGTAGTATTTTTTGCAACAAGTCACTATTTCCGAAACTTGCTTTATGAAAGTGGATTTGTGACATCTGTCACATTTTCTGATGTGCTGATATCGGAGTGAGTAAGATTTAACAGCGGGGAAAACAATTTTTTTTCATGCTTAATAATAAGTTTTATTAAACTAGCTGAGCCCCGCGGTTAAAAATCATCATGAGACGATGGGATAAAGCAACCTATTGGTAGTGGTATGAGCTACCTTCGTAACTAATTTCATCCAAAAATTTTGGTCGTTGGGGCATAAAGGACTAGCAAACATTCATATAGCCAAACTTTTGCATATAATATTAGTATAATTCAGTTGATTGTTCCAGGTTGGCCTACAGTAATAAAACTTTTGTATTGTGTTAATTCTGTTGTCTATAAATTAGAATATAATGGATTTTGACTGCACTAAAATATTACTGTCCAATTATTGTATTTCATGTCAAAACTAATGAGATAAATGTCATTCAATTTAGGAGTGTAGCCAACAGAATCAGTATAATTACGTGAAATTACAGGGGCATAAGGTTTTACATCCCCGTCTCAGAGTGAAGGGCTCAATGCAGTGCGCAAAGGATTACCGACCGTAACTTTACATGAATTTTTTTTTTGCAAATAAGCCACTTTTCTCTACTTATACAAAACTCACACGCAGTTTTATGTAAAGTGCCTTGAATTGCATATATACTTTACTAGAGGGTTCTCTTAAGTTATAATAATGATGACAAAATATTATAATTCTCTAGGTTACTATTTCAACAACTCATAAGAGTGGGTAAAGTATTTGAATAGTGTGTGGCATGTATTGATGAAATGTTACAATGCAACAATGAGCCAGCTCACCGATTCATCTCATACTCTCAGGGAATTACAATGCCAATACTTAATGGATGAATCATCTTAAATGTATTAAAACGCCTAAAGTAATAGGTATATGTGTAAATTCATGAAAGCAGTCAATAGAGTTTGGGTAATAATTTTCGGATTCATCTTTTACACATTTAAAAACGAACTTTTAAATTAATTCGATACACAAATGTTACGTTCAAAATTTGACGTCACTTTTAAAATATCAATAGATACGTTGTTTTATTTGTGTGTGAACTCATATTTGTCTATACCTAACAACGTAGTGTGTCTCTTAATTGCTTAAAAATACGAAGCATTCTGTGAGATATATTTTTAAAACCTGTAGTTAATCGCTTAACTTGATTTAAAGTTTCCGACCTTACCCAATGCAGATGTGGGTTTTTTTTTTAAATTAGGTATGGTCAAACATAACGAAATAGAATGACTCAATAATGACTCAAAAACTATACTGCTTATTCTTCTGAATAAATTATGATATCGATTCGAAAAGTTAAAACTAATAACTGTGCTAACGTCAGAGAGTAAATAATAAGATAGACAGAGTATAATAATCTTGTAAAAGTCATATAAATATAACAATAAGCTCTTGTTAACAATTGCTATTATATATCTACCACAATTTTGAAACTTTTCTCTCATGTTGGATAATCAG
This sequence comes from Aplocera efformata, assembly GCA_921293045.1. Classification (NCBI taxonomy): domain Eukaryota; kingdom Metazoa; phylum Arthropoda; class Insecta; order Lepidoptera; family Geometridae; genus Aplocera; species Aplocera efformata. The sequence goes on from OV121042.1 coordinate 10,365,155, forward strand.
CGCTATTATTTTGAGAAACGACAGAAAGCATGCGAACTGTCACATTGTGACAAGCAGTTTGACAGGTTCGCGTCATCTCGAGATGTCATTTCGGTTATTCACATGTCGGGTGATGTGAAGTGGCGTAATACGTAAATAATGGATCATTAGCTCACAATAGAACGGCGCACACGCACAATATTTAGTGATTTGTCATGGATTATACGTTGATATTCGGTTGAGAACACTTGAAAGTAATCATTAACCAATTAATACAATTACAAAGTCACTTTGGATACTATTATATGTACGCATTTTGTATATTACTGTACTAACAGGTTACACTGAAGGTCTACCTGATGTTAGTGGTTACCTTCCTCAAACACATTAATACGACTTAGGCCTTTCCCGACCCAAGTGTGAAAAGAGTCAAGTCGCATCCCGTTGCGTCCGTCACCCGAATCAGGGATGTAATGCACATCCCTGATTCGGGTGATGTATCATGCACCTGTTATTATACCAACGCCCTCACCCATCCACCGGAACACAGCATCATTACTTGGCGGCAAATACCAGGTGTGGAGACAGTACTTCTCCTGAAGAACTTGGCACAAGTTCTTCTGCTACATTTTGTTGCTTTTCCGTGCAAATTCCGAACCACCTGATTATTTAAAGCTTGTCCATCCAAACTCAAGGAGTGTACGTTCTATAATACTTATAACGTATTATGTGCTGTTTGCCGTAACACGGTTTAAACAAGCACGGGAGGTAATGTTTTTTCGAACTACCGTCAATTTTGTTTTCTTGTTTTTGTTTGCCAACTTTACGTTTTATTTTATAATTCGAATAAACCAGGTAATTTGTAAATTAACATAAGTACATACATGTTGTTTTTAAGTATTGTTAAATAAATATTATATTCTATTCTAAATAATACTAACAATATTTTTGGTATTTATCGTGTACATGCTTGTATAAGAATAAAATGCTCGGCGATTGTACTAATACAACCGCCAAAGCAATTCATGCAAATCAACGCAACAAAAACACATTGCATTACCAACGCGATTAATTTAAAATAAAGGCTGCGAGTAAATCAAAATGTCGTTTTTGCACCGCGGAGCTCGTATATTTGTCCTGCTGTGGGCTGTATCACGTTTCAACACGATCCGTTTCCATAATGAATCATATAATTAAACCAACCTCCGGTTACCAATTAGCTAACTTTTATTGCAAAGAATTTTCCTTGTGCCAAAGAGCAATCGAGTTACAGACAAAGTCGGTGGATTCTGGTTGTATTGAAGTTGTTTATAACGCTACTGATAAATTAAAATTTCTAAGATATACAACGTTTGGTCTTCGTGTCAAAAATACAGTACAGTACAGATCTGTGAATTATTGGCGAGTGCAAAACAAAACAAAGGAATTGAGGGTCAAGCAAAATTCAATTATATGTATGTATTGAAATAAAAAATTTACTATTTTCTCTAAACAACTAACAATTAAATTCAGGATTACTGATAATTAGCTAATAATTAAATGCGGCTTTTGTACATCAAGACAAGCAGTTTTTGTTCGAATACTTTTAATAATTCATCGTTTAGTATACCCGTACAAAAATAAAACTGAAAAATCGAACGTTCTATCAAATAGGTGAATGCAAACTTTAGACAGTCACAGATTCGACAATATGCAAGGCGCACCGCCGCGGAATGCAGCGGCGGTATCTTTGATATCCGCGACGACTGAAACACGCGGCGCGGGCAGTCAAAAGAAAGGGGTTGGAGCGACGCTTGCCCTTTGATCTTAACCGGGTTATCACATCATTTGCAAATTGTGATGCGCGCGTGTTTTTAATTCAATGCCTTATGGGTTCTTCACGTTGAGAATACCAAAATGTACGAGTGTATGCTAGGTGTGATTGATATGTCTGAATCCTGTGAACATGTGAGGATTTTTCAAACGTGCCGACACCAGCCGTGTGACTATGCAGACTTTAGCGCAACTACAGACAATTAGAATCAAGAGCCGGTTCTAGTGGTTCTGTACCAAGACATAGCGTATACATAGAGTGCAACCTCTGTGTAACATCTTCGATTTCTTCGAGGCCTAATCAAAGACGCAATCCGTCGCGGTGATTTCATCTGTTTTGGGGGTAATAGCTAATGGGTATGACCTAGATAGGTAACAATTATAGGTACATCGTGTGATGAGCGATTGTCGTGTAGTTATTGGCTACGTATGCTGCAATATTGAATAAAACATTGTTACTATTTGGTTTATTATGACCGCAGAGCTAACGAGCATCGACAAAATCTTGGAAGAAAGGAAAATGTATTGTGGATTGACAAAAATGGTAGTACAAAAGTTGTTTGTCATGTTTTCAAGAGATTCCCTTAAGAGGTTGTTAGCTAGTTATCTGTAACCCTGTATAGAGGAAATCAATAACCTCTGTAGAGCCTTGAAATAGACAATAGTACATTTTGATTTAGTTTTGTCATTTACAATACTCACATTCATTTCCCTAATTAATTTCTTGCTTTACATTCAATTCAAATTTGAATAATATCAGAAGACCTAATTATACAAATATCGCGCAATGTCAAATACATACAATATGAATAAATTTATTTCAATTTAGACAGGTATGTTACTTTTATGCGTAATTTACAAAAGTTGACCTTAAGTAAATACATAATAACTATGTTATTTATAACACAATGATAATAATTGTTAAAATAAATATTATAATAATAAAGAATAAATTGGAAGTGGATGGTAATTAAAATGCAAAAATAAATTTCAGATTACAATCAGCATTCAATGTTTCGGATTGTTTTATTGTAAGAATTGTCATAGGTATGTGTTACAGTTTCGGTAATAATATAATCTGGGTATCATAACGATTTAGACATTTTTATTGATTTGGGGCTATGGAAGACTGTGTTGATGCCTGTCTGTTTAAAACAACACTCTCTCTAATCTCCTCATAAATTACTGGAGATACCATAGCAACACTCAATCATAAAGATCCATATTTTTGTATGGATAACAATGTTGCTGTAATGATTTATCTCCAGTTATCTCATATTAGATTATAGGATCTGGCCGGTATAATACTGATTGTTATGACGTAGTCTTCACTGCTAAATAGAGGCCAAATCTATTGCAAAACCATTTCAATAAGTTAGTGATTGAAACCATTCGTGACAGATAACTGTTACAAAGTTCATCTATAGAATAGCGATGAGATCGCGACGTTGATCAATATTACTATGACAAGGGCGTGCCGACATCCGTCTACTACGTTTGTTAGAGATTTTAAATCGATTAGATCCGCTTATAATTGTCATACAGCTCAGTCTTCTATAGGCGTGAGGGGCATGTCTTGAAATGCACAGTTGCTAAATTCGTTTGTGCAAATCTAGAATGCAATTGTCTTGAACTTAGTCGCTGGCACAGTCACGCCACATGGCCTTGTACACTGAGGTGCACCATTAACGGTCCGGAAATTAAGCTTTTGTCGCTTAGTACATTTCGTGTAGTATAAATTGAGTTTTTGCGGTTTCCCGGCCGCCTTCGGCTCCTCGGAATTGGATATTCTGTGTCGTAAGTATGCAAATTACACGAGCGCGGGCCGCGAGCATTTAGCGCTACCTAATAAAGTTTTTTAGGTCCATGCAATTACAAATATCTTAAATATCTAACTTTAGCGGTTATTTTATAATCCGCCACTGATAATATATTGCATTAATGAAACGGGCGAGCTGACAGCCTACCAGCGAGTGCACCATTGCTTGACGGTGGATTAACAGGTGGTGGCAGTACTTGTTGAACGAAATTACCACAAGTTCGTTTTACACCACGCAACTAGACGTATCCCACGTGTAGTGATTGAAGCACTACGGACAAGCAACATGGTCCCCCAAAAGTTGCGACATATTTAGCAAAGTTACATATAGCAAAACTAACTGGCGGTTTACGGTTACTTTCGATAGTCACGAACAATCTGTCGAGCCGCGAACGACCATAACAGTGCGTAAGACCGGTGTTTCTCAACCTTGTCACCAGTATCCCAGTAAGAAACCCGTTGCGCCACCAGTCAATGCACTCACTGCACCAGTTTGGCGAAAGTAAAAGTCAACACAGTCTCGCACTCAATAAATAGTCTGGCTTTATAAGCAAAATAGAGATCACGGCGGAAGGGTGGCCATCAAAATCGGAACATGAAAGTCGATGATTGATTTACTCCGACGCGACATTGGATATAAAATAGATACAGACTACTTTCGTGGTGCAAAACCAGCTTCTCCTTTAGTGGGAAAATAAAAAGTGGCCGAACGAGTCAATTAGACACTTTCGTCCTCCAATCATAACAAGAGGGGATGGTGAGCTCATTGATGCTGGCAGCTTAATTTGCATTCTTGGATAACAGCCACAGTAGATAATGGAATTACGGAACTGATTCGTTTATAGAACAAAAGAACTTCATCATTTCGATAGCTTAACTTGAAACTTTCTATTAAGATATCAAATGGCATTAGAATATAGATATATTACCAAAAGCAAAGTTTCATATAATTTTGACCAATTAATAAATACTATATGGTAATTTATCTTTAGTCAGATTGAGGGTTAATTGATTGATATAGGAGTCGAATCAACCGACTTTATTGTACAACCATAAAAGATATTATTGTAGAAGATTTTTTTTTTCAATTCATTTCAAATTCATCTCAACTGCGTAAGAAACATACAAAAAAAACATGTGGTTGAATTGACAACCTCCTCCTTTTTCAGTTTATTTATTATGTGGGTTGGTTAATGGGCTGTAAATTATAACGATTGCTTCGATAAACCAGCATTTCAGTTCGTAAAATGAACTGGTGTGCGCTAAAGAGTAATAATTGGTGTGTATTATGAAATGAGGGTCTCGATTCCAATTGCGAAACATGCGTGAAATTGTGAAACAAATTGAAAAGACTTTGCACTGAATAAAAACTTTCACAAAAAGTTTTACTTTCGAGTAATTGTATCGAGTAATCGGACTCGTTTCGGTTACAAAATCGTCCCATCATTCGGTGATGTTGATGCAAAACCATAAAAGACAAGAATGGTATTTTTACATAAATGGTCGTTTTTACATAACTATACAAATAAATGAAATTGAAGTGCCTGTTTGTAGTGTCAAAATAACAGCTTTTTCTCAATGCATTTAGCAAAACCCAAACTGCAAGCTTAAAATGCAAACGGTACCAATAATGTACGTAACGGTACCAAAAAATACATTTATAATTTTTTTGTCTGTCTGTTTGTTTTTAGAGAATAATAGTTCTAAAACTTTGAGGTCCAGTATTACGTTTCCAGGGCATTGAAAACAGTAACAAGATGTAATTATTAAAGAATTAATGAATGGAAGGAGTTGTTGGCTTTCATGAACTACTGAAACAACCTTAGCTTTAACTGACGGACATAATAGTTTCCCGACTATTATGTCCGTTACTTAAAGCTTAAGCATCGACTTAAGTATGTCTTATTTATGCCTTTTTGCATTGTCTTCGTCGTTACGTCACCTATAGCTTGAGGCAAGAAAATGTTAGACATCAGTTCAGGACTCTCTATGACCTTGTCTTTCCCTGATTTTATTCGATTGGCATAATTACAAACAAATGTGTTAAAACTGTTTTATTGATTATTCTAAGTTGACTTTTAATAATACTATGATTGACTGATTTAATAATCGAATAAACGGATGAAATTTATTAATAAAAATTTTACGGGGCATAATCGTCAATATCGGTCCACAATTGGCAAAAAATAATAGTTTATCAAACATACATACAGTCGAACTGAGAACCTGGTCCTTTTTGAAGTCGGTTAATTAACAGCTATTGCAAAATCACTATTTAGACTGGACAGATAATGTAATTCACCCCACGTTAAGGTGGACACCAAACAGGTTTCAATAATATAACCAATAATTGCGTTGCGACAAACTGTCAGTTTCACAAAACAGTGAAAGTGCTAATACCATAAAATGCTATGCTAATATCGAATCTGGTTCCAACATTCCAAATGCTGTAATAATGTTAATGAACATGATGACTCAATGGCGTTGTTGTTCGAACGCTCCATTTTGTCGGCCGATCCACAACAATATTACAACTAATCGCGTATTGGTTTGTGTTGCAATAATATATGCCAGATTTGTAGGCATGGGAACCGCGCGGTCCGCGGTCCGCTCTCGATATTGTTCAACAACTACATCGGAATAGGACCAATAAATACCAAATCACATTGCTGAATTGAATTTATTGCCGTTTGCGCTTTAGCTTGGTACCGATTACGAAACACCAATGCACTAGATACAAGTTTTTTGTTTAAACTTTCTTACAGGTAGTCGTTCTGCCAAATTTGGGTGTTACTGTCGAAAGACGAATATTTTTGTTGTTAGTTATTGGAACAAAGAACAGTCACTATGTTCATATTCTTGTATAAATTCTTTTAATACTATTCAAGTGCTGGCAAAATTAGAAGTCCCGTCCGCGTCAAACATATATTGATGACCTGATGTGTCGTTAACTATGATCTTCGAAATATGTGTTGTTTAATTGAGTTTCCACGCTTCCTGCGACTGAGGAATTTCAGTGCAGGAGTTTGAGTATATACGCGTTAAAATCATATAACAGTTATTCCGCTAGATTGTTGAAATAGTGGTTATCCGCTATCATGGCCAGCGCACTTGACCCGTTCTATGACCGAAGCATAGAATTCTTCAAACTAGAAGCCTAGTACTTCACGCAAAGTGATGCAGCCCCGTATATGACTATGTGAATAAAATAGAACTTTATTGTACACCATAACATATAAAAGTAAAACAGATACGTGGCACAATGGCACAAATATAACGTGATAAAACAATTTTGTAAATTTAAGTCTCAAGCATTTGTATTTAAAGAATATATTTTATTTTCAGTACTCTTGACAGAAACATTGAAGAACTAACGACATAATTCTTACGATGTATGTATGCGTGGTGGCAGTGTTATTACATGGAACTCACGCGGACTCATTGGTTAACTTTAAGCTCCGTCCTTCTTTATCTATATTAATTCTATGGACCGAAAATCTGACGTGCCATCATGTAAACAATCGATTATCCAGTGGAATCGAATCATGCGGAACACGACCGTATTACTTTCTATTCTGGTTTCGGTTCTTTCTTTTAATGGTTGAGGATAATTTTTGGGAAACTTCATTCTAGTTTTAACTATTCTTAGATATTTTTACCTATCGTTTATTATTTGAGAACATTTGTAATCAGAATTACTCTCTATAAGAAACATTAAGTTATAGACACAGACACATTTGTGCACATACAGTTGGATGAGAAATAAGAGAGTACGTTAAATAAATGATGAATTCTTGAAGATTTAAAAAGGTAATTCAAGATATATCTACCTACCGCGCGTGACTCGAATATATGATTAACGCATCCTTGTGTATTTTTCTATCTCTCTCTTTATTTGCTACTTGCAAATAGAAAATGAAAAATATACAAGTAATACCGAACAGCCAATTCTGCCGCGAGAGCTCTCAAGCTACTCCAGCAGTTTTCAAGTGCATTTTGCTGCCTACTTTTTATTTACATTCAATAAGTTCATCCTATTGATATTTTTTACAACAAACCAAATCTAGCATAACCAAAAAGATTTTTAAAATATTTTCTTTTACGTCACAAAATGAGTTGATGGCCCATCTGATTATGACTCTGAGTCAAAAACAAAACTTATTTGCACAACATGCACAGGCGCACCCAACGTGGTACAGGAGCTCCAAGCATATTAAATAGATAATGGCAAAATACAATCAGTGTTCTCAAACCTCATCTTCATCAAGTGACATTATCTAGAGTCATTGCCCTGATCTCGTGAAGATTCCGTAGATAGCAGAACTGGGAAACATGACACGGTGTTAATTATGGAATAAATTGCAGGCCAATATAAATAATCTGCTCAGCAGAGCGCCAGTCAGGGGAAATCTGTGAATGACCAGCTAAACGCGGGCTTCGGAGAAAGTTTGAAATTATACAGCGCAAGTAAACTGGTCACTTGCGACGACAGCTGATGTCCATACTTCTGGTGTAAGAGAACTCCTACATTATGTCAGCCAGGATATTTTTTTTGACCCACGATCATTCTTCTGATTGAATCATGGCCGATATCTTGGCGGCCAAGATGGCGAAGCTTTGTAATTTTTATTGACCTCGTCTTTAGTATTATATTTAATATTACAATATTTTATTACCTACTTTCTTACCTAGCAAAATGAAAAAACTGACTTTTTGCTCTAAAATTAAAATACGATATCCAAATCAAAAACTTTGTTTCATCTTTACTAGGTCAGATTTATTAACTGACACCCAATTTCAAGCTGTAAGCATTATAACTCCGACACCTGGTTTGGCCACTTATACGATTCATAGATCTTACTTCTAGACACAGGTTGTAAGATCTAAGTTACTAAAGACACTAAGACTGAGAGATAAGAGACACGATTACCCATACCAATGCAGTCATCGTGGTCCTAACCTTACCTACCATGAACTTCGTGTTTTGATTTATGTGCGCATGAATCGCGTAACGTTTCACAGATTTATTTATTTTACTAACCGTTCAAAGAATTTAGAGCCATAAATTATTTGTTATTGACGAGCCGCAGTAACATTACATCATATAAAAATGAATATATGATTGAACAACTTGATATATGCTCAAATAAATGTTACAAGTGAAAATATGAGGTACACAAATCGTGGTGTTGGTTAAAAGCATGATCTGATTGTAGATTTGATTTCAGTTTTATGAAACTACTAGCTGTACCCATGGTTAAAAAGCCAACATGAGACGATGACAAAAATACTGACATATTATGTTGTGTTTTTAACAGGCCTCACGGCTCAGTTGTAATAACACTGCCTTCTGCATCGTTGGTCGTGAAACACTTCTGGAACTTTGCTTGGTGTTATAGATTGGTATGGAGAAGTCTTCAAATAATTACTCCTTTACAATTCTAAATAATAATAAAAAAATGTTCTTCTATTAATAAAATCCCCGTCAGACTTTTTCAAATTTAAGTAAGTTTTTTTTAATGTGAATAATTGACGGAACGAGCTGAGGGCCCACCTGATGGTAAGTGGTGACCCTCGCCCATGACAACAGTATGCATGCGACTCAGCATGATATCCAAATCTTTACTGCGTCGCATTCATCATGCTGCGTCCATCACCCGAGACGAGGATGAAATGTATCATGCGCATGTGATTTCACCGGCAGCCACACCCTTTCACCGGAACATAGTAATGCAAACACTACTGCTTGGCGGCAGATTCCAGATGTGGTGGCAGTACCTTTTCGGACGAACTGAAAGTTACCTAACGGTAGCATTATGCGCTCGCGCAAGTCCGTATATCCAGTTATAGCAACTGACCGCAGCCCCATTGTCCATTCATTCAGTTAGAAATACATTGTGATAATTATTACTACTTAACAGTTTTCGATGCTGTTTGTTTTGAAATGATGAATGACTTGATTAGAAAGCTCTTGTTACGGTTCTGATCGAATCTTCTGATGCACTAATGTACGTTTAATTGAAGGTAGATTAAAACTCTATTGTTCCGTACGCAACGCAAAATTGTTACGCAATATAGTACCTATTCACGAAATCTGGTATTTTAATGCGTCAGCCACCATCGAAGCGAAAAGTTTTTTAATCATTCAATATTTCAGGTCATTCTAGAAAAGGATAAAACACATAACGTTAAAATTTGAAGAGTACAATGTAAAATATAAAGAATTTATCTTAATATTCAAAAATATTTCGTGATTAATTTTTTTTGTTGTATTGGCTTGTCAACTTTATGCGGTCCTTTGTTGAGAGCGGAAGGCTCTCAACCGGGGTTTTTTGTGAAACAGTAAACAAAGACTAACGTCGGGTATACAGACTGGCGCTCTAGTTGGTGGATATTGTAACTCAAACCGTAAAGTGTGGCTTGTTGTACTAGGTACTATGTAGCACATTGCCAATGGCCGGTTGCATACCTGCCGATACCGATACGATACCGATAAGGATATGTAAGGATGATTTTATCGTATGGCCTACACCGCACTCATTAGACTCATGGCACGCAATGGACTGAACTGGTGGACTAGAAGGTGTCTTCTAAAATCACGCCTTTAAATTATTATATTAATATTCTTATTCTTATTAAGTTACCCTGAATGCGCCGGTAAATAGATGACGGTGTTTTTTTTTTATTGATTTAGGATTGTATCAAGTTTTCGAGCAAAATTGGTAAATCTACGTAGCAAAGTAAAAAAATATCTGATATCCTTGGTCTTATTAATTTGTAATTTCGTATGATTCTATGAATTTAGCGCTTCAATAGTTAACGTATTGAATCGTGAACGGTTCGATACGCAATAAAGAACTGATAAAAATCGTATAAATTAAAGTACTTTTCCTTTCGTCTAAGTACATTTTCTTTTCAACAAATTAGCTCGTAAATTTAATGAAGCCTTCTTTAAACTAATTATTTGAAATAAATAAATAATGAATGACCGCGAGCCTGAAAAATATATTATATATATATATTATAGCCCAATAAAGAGGTCCCATGGATTTACTTTCAATTTGTTTATATATGATTCATTGTGTTCTGTTGTTCATTTATGTATGTCGTGGTAAATAAATATTAACCATTTTTTCTTTTCTAGTGCAGTCATTCTTATGTGTAATTAATGACCTAAAGAGCCTATTACATATTATTATTCATAGTTATTACCTACTAAAACTCAGTTACTAGCACTATTGAGGGTTGAATTGTGGTAAAATGAGGTAATTTATGATAACACTCCAAAATTTGTTAATGGTTTTTGACAGTTCTTGATGCGTTGTGAAGCGTTAGGTATTTAAAAAAAAACACAATAAGCTAAATAGAATATCGATGTAGCTATTTAAACATGCAACTTACAAATTAGAGAGTCTATTTCTATTAGTTTTCGGACTAAAAACGACACGAAAAGGTGTGCTTAGAATATATATTTAAAGGAAAGTAATTTCTAAAAATCGATACCATTAAATTTAACTGCTGCTTTAAGCTTTGAAATTGTGGCCGTGTTTTGTATTAGGATCACGTTTTATTCAAATGTGTTGAATAAAACTATGGTTTAAACTATATCGCCTAATATCTTCTACTTTCATTTGTCAATCCAATGCAATAATTAAGTAAGATGATCTAAAGATTAGCAGCACGCTAAACTTCTTAAAAATCAGTAAATACTAAAAAATATAAACGGCATTGATAGCGTGGCTTAGTTGGTAGTAGCTCTACCTTGGAAGTTTGTACTCGGATCTTGGGTCTTTATTTTTCTGTGTTTTTCCATGCCATCTGTGATACAGGGTGGAGTAGGGGTATGAGTGTGTGAACGTTTATATATTTACGTTTTACAATGCCGCGAGGCATCTCAGAAGTTTAACGTTTAAGTGTACTAAATATTACCTTTTTTCAGACTTAAAATGAAATTCTTAAGTAATTATTGCACAAAGTTCGGCCCTAAACTATTTTATCGATTGACTTATGAAAATATATCATTGCTATTCGTATATCGTAAGACCGTTAAACTGAAATCTTTGATAATAATAGCGGTGAGATTAGAGACCGCAATAGATATTTAATAACCAAGCACATAATTGAATAATATAATTGCTACTCGTATTTAATTCCTAAACTTTTCTAATGTTTGCAACAAAAATTTTAATTTCATTTAGGCAACTGTATAATTATACTGAATATTAAATTGACATGTCATTAATTAACTTTTATTACCTTTATTTACGCCACAATAATTTGAAATTCATATTTTTATTATATTCAAAGAAAGTTGGCCAAGCAGTCCGGAATTCGCAAACTTTCAATCTGAAGCATGCAAATCCGGGGTTGTGATCCAATCAGACAGACGTGCCCAAGTATTTATTAAGAACTCAACAGCAATAAAGATTTTTGACTGAAATTGTCGCGGCCGCAATATTGTGAAATGAAAATAAATGCGCCGCTTCTCCTTAATTCATTGAGATTCTGAGATAGGGTCATCGAACGAAATACCGTTTTTTGCTTAAAATCGGTTTCTGTTTAGAATTACATTATAGCCTCTCAACCGTTTTAGATAATAATATAATATCTAAAAATATTATTGCGGTCGCTATATATAGAAGCACTTATTTGAAAATAGCATGGCATAAAAGTAACATAAAAGTATAATAAGTTTAATACTTCCACGAATTTTCTTCAATTACCTGATTCAGTCATACTTTTTTTAAATAAAGCTGTTTGCTGTTAAAGTAAATCGCGCGTTGAGAAGCCAATTAGCCCGGAACAATAATTAAGTGGCACATTGCTTGAAAATTATTAAAAATTAAGTGGAGTAGCAGTAGCAAGTTAATATAATGATAGCACACGACAAATTGGTAATCATCGACAACAGTGTGAACGCACAAATGCATTATAAATCATGTTTCATGAATAATTTATGCCGTCAATGTGAAGCGTTGGTTAGTATAATGTGATTAGAATTTGTTATTTTGTTATACAAAATATGGTTATATATCATTGGCTCGTTTCTCGCCCGAACATATTTTTAGGCCGTTCAAAAACACCTCAGTTTTTTTTTCTCAGGTTTGTTTTTGTTTTTTTATGATTTATGCAGTTCATAAGATTGTGTACAATAAAATATGTCTTCAAATACGGCCTGATTTTGGTATGGAAACTGCTAAAAATCAAAAGTGGGTTATTGATAGGTATCAAAATCGGCTTTACAAAGCATTACCTATACCATTTATTTTGTGGTGTACAGTCTGTGTACACCACTTGTCTGTTGTAACTGTCACTTGTCTGTTGTTTCTGGGCTTCATGAAAATACCAATTCTAGTTCTTGTTGGTCTTCTTCTTTCAGGTAAGTCGGGAGTCGGTGTCGGGAGTTTTCAAACCGAAAGCCTCCGATATGGCTTAACGACTAGTATAGCCGGGACCGACATCTGAACTTGCCCTACGTGCCACGGAAGCGCTCAGTTCAAATGCCACTAAATGTTCATCTGTTCAACTTCTGACCGGCCCGAAAGTTGCTTCGCTTAGATGATCTGTAAGGAACAGCTAAGCGAGCTACGCCACGAGCTTCGTGAATGAGAACAACATGCTCCTGTATTATAAATAACCTCAAGTAGATATCGTACATTACTAGTAAATTTCTATATTGTGCTATTCATGTTTCAGACTCAGATACATGTTCCATTATGTATTTACGCCACGTAAATTAAACAACGGCGTTTACGATCGGTTTTATGTCAGGAAGGCTTTCAAGCTAGAGAAATAGTTTTCTTAGAACAATTTCACTTTCGTTACACAATGTAGTCATTCGATAGACTTGCGTAACATTGAAATTAGATTTTAACATTCTTGTTTTTTTTTTTTATGTGAGGTGGTGATGGTGCTACAATGGCATTGCGGCACCGTCATCATCATAGAGTTGTGGTCATGTTATTCAAACGTTCCTCCAACCTCACACATAAACTATAATACAACAAATTTTGGTTTGCTGGAATGCGGCCTAAACATTTTTTATACATTATAGTTGCTTTTAGGGTTGCTGGCTCAGAATTTATAGACACACCAAAACAAATTACAAAATATACAGAATATTTATACAAAAAAAGAAGTAAAATAAAATAATTAATGCCTCGTTCACACTATTTACATATTTTCGCTAGTTACCTACGTGATAGAGTAGTTTGGAGAAGCAAAAATCCAAGTAGTCTATGGGGCAAAGTCAGTTTACATTTTCCATCTTTAATGATATGTCATTTTATTATTGCGACCATAATAAAAAGAAATAAGCCAAACCAGTGCAGCCATTTTCGAGTTTTAGTGAAACTAACGAACAGCAATTGATTTTTACATCTACAATAGATTTACAATGTCACATTATTATACGATATCGTTTAAAGCATTTAAGTAATCTTTATTGATAATTTGATTCAATTGGTTACAATTAATGGTCGTAAAAGCGACTCAGGTTGATTGAATTTTTGATGAATATAAAGTCAGAAGTAAATTAATCAGTCTTGCATGTCTTGTCAATTATTTAAGCGTCTATAACCTAAGCTCATAAAAATCCAATCAATCTGTATAAGATTTTAAACTAGCTTTTTAAAGGTATGCGTTCACTCTCACAGCATCGAAGCGTTCAGTTTTGGCAAAAAGGGATCTATGGTTGGTTGATCGACTGGCATGCTGAGGAACTTTCAATACAAGACCAATTGATTTAATGTGATTATTTGTTACGCAGAACATAGTTTAGTCAAAATCAAAATAATAGCCATTGCAGTCATCTATTTTCACCTAATAATATGTTCTTATATTTCGATACTACTTTTTAAATCACGATGAAACAGTTTAATAAGTTTGTAATGTGTATCCGTGTGTCTGTCTATGGCATGGTAGCTCCCAAACGAATAGACCGATTTTGATGCGGGTTATTGTGTTTGAAAGTTGACGTGGTCGAGATGGTTTTAACTTGATGTTCATTAGTATAATATTACCATTATCCCAAGTCGGGGGTTTTTACTTTTTCGTAAAACCAACTTTGAGAGCGTGGTGGCCCAGCGGCATAGATGCCGACTTTCAATTTGAAGGTTGCTGGTTCAAACCCACACGTGCACCAATGAGTTTTTTCACTTGAAAAAATTTATGTGCGCAATACCACGTTCTCAAAACGGTGACGGAAAACATCGTGAGGAAACCGGCGTGTCTTAGAACCAAAAATTCGACGACATGTGACATCTACCAATCCGGATTGGGCTCCCGTGGTAGATCAGAGCCCATTCACTCTCAATTATCGAGAGTAGGCCGGTGTCCCTGCAGTGGGAACACTAGAGGCTGGTACGGTAAAACTAACTTTTAAACAAGAAGCGGCGAAGGCATGACTTTAGTGGATGCACACCTTAGTTGAACTAGTATTCATTATTATTTCTCGCTGACTTAATTTTTATTATACACTTAATCAAATATTTACGGTTAATAATAGGTGTCTGCTGTTAAATTATTTACTGTAAATATAATTTATAAAAGTAAATAAGTGTGAACATGGCTACTGAGTTCTAAATATAAATATGTACAATATATTATTAAATACTGAATATCTTAATATAACCATATATTCAAATATGATATATATTATATAATATAATAACATGCATAATTATAATATATAATATTTTTAATATATGGTCAGGGTAAATTTAGTTGGATGGATTAAATTTTTTTGATGGATTTCATGAAAGATGAAAAAGGTACAAAAGTAAGCATGAAAATGACGTGATAATGAAAATTAGTATTGGTACCTATTCGATAATGATTATTATCCAATATCTGGAAATTGTTGGATCAAGTCAAAAATTTATTTTTCGATACATTTTACAATGCTATTATAGTATTAAAATGTTATATACATTTATGTTATTACTGTACAAAATATTTTGCTGGTGTGGAGCAGAGCGACATCACACCATGGAGTTTTATCAATAATATAATCATTAACTGAGTAATACGCTTTTTGAGTTATTAATCTTATCAAATACTCTATCACTTTTGAGATAGGGTCAATATCAGGGTCTAGGTCTAGGGTTGATAATATACTCTTGTTTCGTGGTTTGGTTTCGCACACAGAACTCTCTCGTTTTTTTATCATAGAATTGTAGTTTAAATTACTTAATCTTGTAACAAAATAAATTTAAGTATCCTGTAAAAAACTCTGTAAGAAAAATAATCGTTGTAGGCTTTGTAGTAATCCCTTAATCTTTGGATACAGAATCAAAAGTATGTTATTACATCATTCTTAAATGACTTATAAAACCAAACAAAAAGTTTATCGGTAACCGCGAAATGCTCGCGGCATTCAATTTCACACTTTGAAACCACACTGTAGTCAATTGAGCTTTCTAAACTAATGATATGATATAAGTAAAGACAAGTTTTCAAGCTATAATTTAATATTATAGCTACTGATTGATCGTTGTGGACGTGGTCGTCTAGTAAAAGATCCACTTTATTAGCTACTTATATTTAATACCTATTTTCCCGCCTTAAATTGTTAAGGCCACACGCGGCCAAGGACTAAAAAAAAAAAAAAATTTTAACTGTGACTA
Organism: Aplocera efformata; assembly: GCA_921293045.1. Taxonomy (NCBI): domain Eukaryota; kingdom Metazoa; phylum Arthropoda; class Insecta; order Lepidoptera; family Geometridae; genus Aplocera; species Aplocera efformata. The sequence continues at coordinate 10,381,391 of OV121042.1, forward strand.
AAACGAGGTGACAGTTCAAGGGAGTTCCCGCCGCACGTAATAAAATTTCTTTTTAGATTGTATAATAGATTTCGTCTGGAAAATGCTTGTCTATTTCTGCCGCTAAGCAGTAACGGTATATTGCTAAGTATGCTGTGCATGATGGCCCCGTAGCTAGGTTAGTACCCCTATCTTTGCAGGGAAAGGTCCCGTGTTCGATTTTTGTTCTCAGGTCTTGTGTGCGTGTGTTGTGTGTTTTCACAAACCTGCGACAAAAGGAATCCTAGTGCAGTATCATTCATATTTAACTGTCATCGTTTGTCTATAAATTCATAACAATATAGCGTGCGCAATCAAAAAAAAACCAGCCTTTACGCCCTTGTAGAACATAATAATCTTTGGCTACAAGGCTGCCGTTGGTGAAATTACACAGTCAGGATGACGAATGCAATGCGATTCGATTTGTGTCTTACCGGTAGATAATTGCAGTTCAAGAAGATCTTACTCATTTAATCGTAATAAAACCGTTTCTTTTCAAGTTTCTAAATTGGACTTAGGCACGTGAATGACGTCCGGCAAATAGACACTGCTTTACTAACTATCATTGAAACTATGGCAAGTATCATAGTAACTATTGCTTACTCTGTGTCTGTGTCTTTAGAATAATCAGCAGATCTCTCTTGCGACTTCCTTCCATTCAGATCAACAAATTTTGCAACGTCGACTTTATTTGCCAAGAAATAAAATACAGTTTCTATATTATCGTTGCATTCAGGATGGAGCGCGACTGGGAAAAAAATATGGTAATGGTATTCCTCTTTTCTCTTATAAAATAGAATCTACAATGTAATGTTGAACCTGTTGAATACGTCAATTATATTTGCAGAGGTTTCTCTTAGATACCACTTTTGACAGATAAAATACCTATTTGTATACTATTATGTAAAAACTAGCATCTTTTCCGAATCGAGCGTTGACTAACGATTTCTTATATTTCTTTCCTAAAAAGTCTGAAATGAGTAGCACCTTAGGCAACACATAAGTATGGGTAGCACCTACCTATTGGTTTTTTTACGGTCATTTCTCATGCAGCGTAATGTGTTAAGGTCCTATTAAATGAACGTTGCTCCATCGCAGACCTAGGAGGTTGTCAATTTGGCAGTATGTTTTTCTTTAATGATTGTTACGCGACGGTTACGCCAATTGTGACGAGTCTTTATAATTCATAGGATTTACCTATAAGTCGGACACATAGACGTTTCACTAAAAATCTTATGAAATTTGGATGATGAAATTGATGTCGGCTTTCAAATCAGGCTTTTGTCAATTAAGCTGAAAATGGTTTATATGGAGGCCAAGTCGTACGAACGTTACCTTTCAATCCTTCAAAGATTACTTAAGCCACAAATATTTTCACTCATAACAAATAGGTATGCTTCATACTACTTGTACGTTCACAAAACGGCAAAGTAAGAAATTATTGAAATGTTGAAAATGTCTTCGAACCAAAAAAATTAAAACATGTCATATCTGCCTACAAGAGTTAGGCTACCAATTGAGCTCTGATACCAGTCAATCAATCTAAGTTCCGAGACTCGCCAGGGAGAGTTGCGTGCTTCGTCCGATTTTCCACGTTTTCCAAATAATTAGTCTCAATTGGCTGTACTGGATAGCTGCGACTACATGGACTGTTTTCACCACCACATTGGACTGACCCCTTACTGTTGTATTTTAATTTGAATGTGTGAACGCAACATCAAATATTTCAACTGAACAGCCCATTAATTCATTTATTAGCCGGATTTTAACCGGACAGATTGAAAATTGGAGTGTCACACAGTCATTAGAAGATTAACTAAGTACCATACAAACGCATACTACAAACTCATTTGAAGGTATTGAAATAATATCAGTAATTAGGATTATAAGAATCCCATCCTTATATTAACTAGAGTTTAATTACAAACGGATAAATACGTTTGGATTTAAATAAAAATTACTTTATCAGGTGTAATTAGCTAATTAGTGGTTGTGTCGGTAAAATAATGATGTAGGTTAAACAATGATTTAAAACTGTAGGGAGTTACTAACAATTTTAAATCATTGACCACGATTGCGTTTATTCTACAATTAGCTGCACCCTGCGGTAGTTTTTTATATGTGATAGCTGAAAGCCAAACTGATGGTAAGTTGTTCTCCACCCATAACAACGTCTTAGTTCATCTCCGACCGAAGCATAAGAAGACCCAAGTCTCACCCCATTGCGCCCGTCACCCGAGACGGGGATCACACGTCTCATGCGCATGTGATTTCACCGACATCCACAACCTTCCACCGGAACATAGCAATGCGAATGCACCGCTGCTTGACAGCAGATGATCAGTTTTGGAGGCAGTACTTCTCCGGGTGAACTTTGCACTGCTATTTTTGCGAAGTTTTACTGCTATTTTATGTTAAGTGATTCATTACGAGACCGCCCAAACAACGAGCAACGGTGTTACCAACGGGAATACTTTATTTATTTGGGATATAAAGTAGCTACCTTTATAACAAATTCCATCTAAATCCATTTAGCCATTTAGGCGTGAAGAAGTAATTAACATAAACACAGCATATTAGTGTGATAAAATTATAGGCGCACGAGAAAATCCCTAGAATACATCCTATATACATCCCTAGAATGACCGAAGTCGTACTGTTGTCTCTTAGGGGGTGACGGAAGCTACTTTCAATTAGTACTTGCAATCTACGAAATCCGGAACAATAGTCATAAAAAAGATGTTTGTTAAAAATTATGCGATCTAAATGTTAAACAATTTTAGTTCAAGCGCAGATACCCATTTAAGGTATACACGGTTATTACGAGTAAAACGATTATATTAACAAGTAACCTGCAACTTTGTAACTAATATATTTCAACGCAATATTTTATTTATTATAAATTATTAATTAAAACACGAATTGCTACAGAATAACTTGAAAATTGAAAGCGATTGGATACATTTCAACATTCCCACAATTTTTCGGGCCGTCGTTAATGAATGAGCTGATCAAAATTGGAACTACTTAAATTACTTAAAGCAATTTTACTGCATGCGCGCGATTAGCGACTTTTTGCATTTTACCTTTAAGGCTATATCCTGTATGCTTGATATTCTAAATATTCACATCCTGTAGCTATTTCGAATGCTAACATACACATAAAATTTATTAATTCGAGTTTTAATTATTCCTTCGAATCGTATTCATTCATACAGCCTCGGTTATATAGCCTAAAGTTTTCGGTTTAACCGCCGGATTAGCCTACACGGGCAATTTAGGTTTATGTTATTATGTCTTGAAGCACTCGTGGCGAAGTTTGCCTCGATGTTGTGTACCGGTCGTCTTAGTAAGCAACTCTCCGCCTGGACAGTAGTTGACCATTTAGTGGCACTTGAAAAATAAGTGCGCAGCTCATGTGTTTCGAAGGCACATAACATGTAAGCTATATTGGTCGAAAATTCATGTGGGCGGTCTTCGGGTGGTTTAGAAGCTCCGACACTAGAGGTGGTCCCTTACTGTCATGAAAAGAAGAAGATTATTATCGCCATGGACTGCTATGCCATATGACAGTTGGTATTAACAGAAAATCACAAAAACGTGACTCGATCGAGAAGGCTATAAAAGTAGGTGGAAGGCATTATTTCCACAATGCTACTGAGACGCAAAAAATGGATTTATAACGCCGACCGGAAATGACAATGACCACAAAAGCCACTCATAAAAAAAACCAACTAAATACTATTCGGACTTAGATAGTCACATGGTCCCGTACCACCAATTGTATTTATTGTTATTTGTTATGAAATTCGACAAAATATCGCACAGTTCCGAATATTCACAGCAGCTTGACGAAATAAAAGGACGGATAGAATATATAGGCTTCGTAATAGGGTTTTCATTACCCTTAAGAGACGGAATTCTAAAAGTGTTATATACCTAGATTTCTAAAACCAGTTGCATGTACCTTGCTTGTATGATGCAATTATCATTTACAAAGTATATACTCAGTTGCAAACATTTGCATTTACTAACTTAGATTGCAGTGATTATAAGTTAAAATTACGAAGAGGAGGCGACAAAGAAACTAGCTAGTTGGTAGTAGCCCTGCCTTCGAAGCGAAGGGTCCCGGGTTCGATCCCGGCAGGGGCACATTTTGTGTGATGAGCATGAAGTTTGTTCTCGGGTCTTGGGAGTTTGTCTTGTGTTTCTTTGTTTGTCCATGCCATCTGCGACACAGGGAGTCCTAGTGCACAGGTATGAGTTTCAAACGTTTTTTTTTTTTAATATTTACCATCTCTCCGTAAGAATACTTGTAATTTCGAAATTAGACGAGTATTTTAAAGAAGAAGAAGCATTCATTTCTTTGGTGTATTTTATGTTTGCGTGTTAACCTGGTTCGAATCTTCAGTAACGAATTCGAGGTACGCTGAACACAATGGTACCTTTTTCAAACTCTGCTTTGTTTAACCATAAAGGAACAAAAAGTGTCAAGGTGAATGAATGGACAATATAAAAATGTTCATTAAAATTTCGGTCGAACAACGGGTTTTATATAGCGGTTATTAAACTCAAATCTATTAAGAGTGACTCATGAGCAATTTTGAAAATTATTGCTCACAGATCGACTTGTCTTATATTCGTCTGTTTAAAAATAAAAAAAATCTGTTTCCTTCTCCCAGCAACATTTATTTTTCACTATTTTTGTAGATACAACTATTTAAAATTTAGTTTGCAATTGTAAAAATTATATTGTAACGTTCTAACGTTCTATACGTTGTGTGGATATTGTCACCTAAAACAATACAATTGGTTTAAATAAATAATATTTATTTTATTTTTATTTTACAATGTCTTTATTTTATTTTATATTTGACTTTTTATTTAATCATTGTATTATAAATTTTAATTTGATATGTTGGTGGATCACGCGTCTGTCATAAAGATTTATTTTTATTATTAAAACATCATCCAACTTTTTTACTTTTCCGATAGATATTCCAATAAATTTATCCGGTAACTAGGAAGGGTTTGTCTACAGGTAGTCTGATTAAAACAACCAAATTATAATTTCTTAAAATACAAACATTCGTAGTTTCACAACTTATCCTCAGAGGGGTTAAGCAAAGCCCCAATAGACCACTTTATACCTTAGGTACACTATTATGGGAACGTAGATAATGATAAGTGGTAAGCTCATAGCCGCCATTGTTTTCCCACGAATATTTACGCTAATACTTTCCTTTCGTAAAATTAATGTTTCTTAATAACCCGACATCCAACAAAAAAATATACTTATGAATCCGTACCTGTACGCCCGGGTACGATTGTTTAAAAAAAATATTTAGATGTTATTGTATGAAACCATAAAATACTTAGGAATTTATTTTGAGTCAGGGAAATTTATCGAAATGGGTAGGTTTAAGTAAAATAGTTATGTTAGGCATTTGAGAATCTGTCCAGTATAGTTACAAGTATATTGTACGCTTTTGCCATTAATTATATTTTACTATATTAAAAATAACGATAAGTATCTGATATGTCATTATTAATAAACATATGTACAATATAGTTTCATAGCCTTTGGCTTTTGGCATTAATTATATTTCACAACAAATATGAAAAATAACGATAACTGTCTTATGTGTAATTACCAAAAAACATACGTGCAATATAGTTTCCTTAGGTTGGTATTCAGAATCATGAGAACATTGCGGTATGAATGGATCAAAACATTGCGAAAGGTGCATACTCTTGTGGTCGCACTGAACTATTAATTACTTCGCCGGATCTATTCAACGCATTGATATTTGAAATATTTGCTTTGAAAATTAGTTTATTTTACTGTAGATAAAATAAAGAACAAGAAATGGCGTCATTTGATTCTATTAGTGAGCTGGAATCAGGTATGAGTTTCCAAATACTGGAAACTATGTAAAATGAATTGTATACTAAAAGTTCTAAAAAGTCTGTTCTAACTAACAACAATAATTTTCTTTTCAGCTTTTACTGGTCAGCTACTCTTCCTCTTTTTGCTTCTCTACTTTTATTAAAATGACGTGAAGTTGGCAGATATGGCCAAAATGAACGATTGCAATAAAAAAAGAAGTTCAAACTGAACAGCAGTTCTTTCAGGATAAGTATAATTACCTTTCTTTCTCTTGGGCACCACTCTGACACCGAAAGCATCGGTCACTAGGCACAATAACAAAGTCAACAAACAATATCGTCCACTGAACCCCATTTTTCACTGAGTCTATTAAAAATGTGTCCAAAATCTCATCTGCTACACTATTATGTGGAACTTTTCGATTCACAGTCGATGTCTTTCGCGCTTCGGGTAGCGCTGAGCGAGTGGTGTGCCCGACTACCCTATATTTTGAGAAATACCAATTTGGCAGTGCAAATTCCACTTGTATATAAAACCTTTCGCCGGTTCGAGGCGGGCGGTCATTGGTCGTAGTGGCGGCGTGTGGCGCTAAGGTGAAGGGAGCTGGTAGTGGTAGCCCCCCTCCGAATGGGGGGGATCACCAGGGTCGAGACACTTTTGCTATCGACGGCGTGCGATAGCTATCGTGCCGCTGCTGTTGTTACGTCACCGGTAGCAACCAGCTGAAGCCTTTGTGGCCAGTACTTGTGAATGCATGACGTGTTGAAAGATTTGACACCTTTTCGCCTTTTTTTGGACATTTTCAAAAAAGGATGTTCTATTATGGACTGTACGTATTTTTTTATGTATGTCACTGATTTCTTCTTCGATTGTGATCCATTCGATCCATTTTGATCCGAAATACGAAGACATTTGACATCTACTGATTCGGATTTGGTTGAAGCCCCATTAGCTCTGTCTTGTTCAGAGTAGTAGTAGGAGTAGGAGTAGGAGCTCTGCCTTCTGCGCTGTATGGGTTGCGCCCGTCACCGGAGACAAGGATGTTACGTATCATACGTATGTGTTTACACTGGCACCCATATTCTTCCACCGAAACAGCAGTGCGTGTGCACCACTACTTGGCAGCAGATTACCAGGTGTGGAGGCAGTTCTTCTCCGGGCAAGTTCTACAGCTACTTTTTGTTGTTGAGGGTATTCATCTACCTGAGTCATGCTGTTGGTTATGTGTGGCGGTAACCATTTAACTTTAGGTGGGTCAAATCACCCCGTCTCTTTCAAAACTGCTCGCGTCCGTAGGTGTGTAGCCTTTGATTCTCTACACGTACCCCCTGGGTGGTGCTAAAGGAGCAAACAAAATTAACAGTATAACTTGTGCCGGGTTCGTACGAAGAGGTACTGCCACCACACCTGGAATTTGCTGCAAAGCAGTAGCAGCATTACTGTGTTCCGGTGTAAGGATGTGGGTGCCAGAGAAATCACATGCGCATCAGACGTATCATCTCCGTCTCGGGTTATGGACGCAGCAGGATGAATGCGACTCAGTGGAAGATCCAAATCTTATGTTGAGTTGCATTACTGTTGTCATGGGCGGGCGTCACCACTTACCATCAGGTGGGCCCTCAGCTCGTTCCATTACTTATTAAAATAAAAAAGAAACGTTATCTTTGTATTCGGATAGTATATCGTTATGAGAGATACTATGCGCTATCCGCTAATTTAATGCTTCTTTGTCAAAGGTAAAAGTAGTAACAAATAAACATATAATTAACAATCAGATACACATACGACGTAGAAACGTAACTTAACTAACCATAACAACACTTACCTAATAAGTTTTAGCACATAATAATATTGTTAAGTTAGATATACAAAATATGCAACTTAATAAGGAAACGAGTAAGAAAAGTATCTGTATGAAAACGCAGTTTTTATTGTAATTGCAATGGTAATGAAGCAGGTGTTAAGCAATTTCATATGCATAAAATGACGCAAGAAATAAAAGTAACCTAATTAAACACATTTAAGCAAACTGTATGATGAAAAAGTTTTCATACAAGGCAACCTTCATCCACAAGCTAGAGGTGGGCGTACCACCATTCAAAAATACCATAAAAAAACCCTTTCATGTGGTAAATGATTTTTATTTAAATTAGAACTTTAAAGCTTACACACTCGTTCCCTTACACTGGGATTTTCTTTATCGCAGATGGCATGGACTAATAAGGAAACCCAAGGCAAACAGTATTTCGTTTTCAAATGATTTTTGCTTATCGCACAAATTTTGTCCCAGCTGGGAATCGATCCCGTGACCACTCGGTTCGAAAACAAGGTTACTTCCAATTATGCTGCGAAGCCGTCAAAATTAAGGGAAATTAAACTGCCACTAAACTTGGTATTCTGCCGTCAAGCAGTGGTGCGCTTACTTTGCTGTGTTCCGATGCTGTGTGAAGCTAAAGGCGCATAAAACGTTACGTCTCCGTCTCAAAGGAATTAACACAACGAGATGCGACTTGTATCTTCTGATACGTATATTTATAGGCGACGGTAACGACTTAAAATCAGGTAAGCCGTCAGCTCGTCCCGTCGATATTGTGACATAAAATAATTTAAGTTTGTTGAGATTTGATCGCTTTTATATGAGTACTCATATTACGCATTATATTTATATACTTTTCGAGTTACCTATTTAGGAACCAAATCTGGCATTTTTGGATAAGTTCAACAAATCAATAGCTTATAACCAGCAAACAATCAAGATGCTTCTAATGATACTTCATCTCTCAAATTATGATGAGTAGTTTAGAAGTTATACGCGAACAGATGGACATACGGGCTGATATCATAACCCTCTTTTAGTTTCGCTGTGTTCGCATAAAAATTAAAAGGCATTGCTCTTAAGCTGTGATAAGCGTGAAAAATGAATATGACGTCTGAAGGATAGATTTGAAGAGGTCCATGTTGAAGACGACGATCCACCCGGTGATGATCAACGTCTTCTGCGCTCTGGCAATCATGAATACCAGCATCTTTGTTATTTCGGGGTCTCTGGAGGTCTCCCATGAAACGTTATATATTTCGTTAGCTATATCATCGCTCACCTGAAAGCATTTTTAAATTTTGATAAAATTTATTTATAATGTTACATTAATTATTAAAACCACTTGAATATATAACCGTTTCGCGCGTTTAGCGTGCCCAGAATGTTGGGGTATCATTGTTACGTTCAATAGAAATGTTTATTAGCTAACCGTATTAAGTCAGCACCGGAACTACGGTCACAAAGACAGACTCGGCTTCTACAAGGCTGACCGTTCTTCTTCGCTAGCTCTTTAAAAATCTTATGTGTCCTAGGTTCCCAGTGTTTCCTGGACTGTGCGATTTGGATCATTCTATATTGTATTTGTTAAGGACAGAGGGTACCGGTACCGGTACCGGTAAAAAGATGAAAGAAATAACAAATATTACCTCAGCCAAAGTACTGGCGTAGTTGCACGGCCAGTATATATGGAGGACACCAAAAATCCCAAACATCGTATACTTCGGCTCAAGCCTCTTCAAGAGGTAGATCTGATACAAATTAAACGATATCATGAAAGACGTCAGTAGAAAAACAAAGAATAGCCACGGTCCGAAGCAGTTCTGCATATCAGTATAAAATTCCAAAGCATCCTGATGGTCTTTTATTGCCTCGTTTACGAGCTTCTTCAGGTGGGTTGAACTTTTTGCATCACGAAAAGCTCTATTAAGCTTGTGTGTCATTAATTTCAACTTCATACGCAGATGACAAGTCGATATACAGAAGGCACCATCGAAACCACAATAGTTTGGCACCAGAACCACGCACTGAATGCAATTGTATGCGAAGTAAAGGTGAAAAAATGGCCACTCGCTCTGAATATCTCGAACGTAAATCATTTCCATGTCATGCACCATTAGTCTCGTGTAATCGTCTGTCTGTACACTCTCGATTGACATACAAATTCCAGCGTAGATGGGAAACTGTGCACTTAGTACTACCGGGAAAAACAGCCACAAATACTCCGCAGTTTTACCGAAAGCAACGTGTTCTTCGTAAATCTTCTGATAGTCTTCAGTAACATCGTTGGCTTTCAAAAGATCTCTAGAAATCTTGAACAGCAAAGGAGCAAACCTGTGTGTGGCATAAATCACGTAGTATGTTTTAATAAAGAAGAGAACTAAGACAGTTAACAGTGTCATGTTTCTGGAGAAATTGTAAATGTCTAAAGTGTATAAGCACTTGAAAGTGTATGTGAAAAACCAGAATAGTTGTCCACCGTTAAAAGTTATGATCAAAGTTATAGTGATAAATCTTTTGATCACATTGGTTCTGTTCGGGTAAAGGAAAGCAAACGCAAGAGAAAAAGCGCATAGTGGAAAGGTTTCGTCAAAAACTTTAAACTTTTTTTTTGGTTCTATAGTAGTATTGATCTCCATGTTGGAGCAAGAACGTTTCACAATGAAATGTGACGTGTGATTGAACAATTGCGTTGAACATTTACTATAATCACGCAACAAATGAGGTATTCACCGCCTATTGCAATAACTAGCAATTTTCGATAAAATATTTTTCATTTATTACCGCATAAACTACCATTTAACTATCATCAGCCCATTTAGATGCAACGCTATTGAAGGCGTTGAATTATACAGTTGTGCCATAATTCAGTTATACGCTATACATTTTATTATTATTTTAAACTACCAATAAAAACTAAACTAAAATATTGACAGCACTGAAATTTTGTTATACTTGCTAAACATTGTAATCAAAGCACTTCCGCATTTAATTACCTTTTACAGTTGATGTCGGGAAGTTCTATATATACTCAAAATACCCGAAACCATCAATTTGCAACACTAACAAATATTTTACACATCAATAACAAGTATTTTTATTCTCAAAGCTGTCTCATGACTGTATTCCATTACATTATGTACATTTTATTATTTTGTTACTTGTTACTTTTTATTTTACTCTACCATTTCAAACTCACTAAAACAGGAATATAAATAATGAATTTTATATTGGCCGACTATTAGTAAAAAAATTATAATATCGATAAATAATATGTGGTTCAAAACAAGTGGAGATTACGATATTGATCTCGTAAAGGCGATATTGATGGCCCTGATTGGCATTTGTCCAAAAGAAGAGGACACCACATCGCATTGATGTACAATATTCGACAAATCGGATACCTTCTCAGGTATGCCGGGTTAAGACGGTCCACAGACGACGTATGCTTTTGCTAGTTGTGACAGCTGGTATCTGATTCTATCACCAACTAATCATATAAATAATGGTTCTGACAGGATGTCATTTATATAAATTAAAATGAATTGCAAATGTGTTGTTAAGCACAAAACTCGAGAACGGATGGAACAATGCGATAACTTTTTTCAAATATTCGTTGAAGTCCATGTTCTTAACTAGAGAAAAATTTAAAAAATTCCAGGAAAGTTGGAAATTTATAAAAAAACTTCGTTATGCACAAATTTCGTTTGATAGCTAATTGTCAATCAAGACAGGACATCGTCTGTCGGGCCAGCTAGTACTATAATAAATTTATCTGCTCAGATAAACCAGGTATAATGGTTTATTACATCATTATATCCGATATAATGGTTTATGTTCATCATACCATTATATCTGCTGATAATTATCACATTTTGTTTCAATAAATTATCCCAAATTTTCGTCAAGGTATTACGTATTATGATCAGTGAATGTTGTCGAGTGTGTTTTTGACTTGAAAGCCACACTTTCAACAAGTACTCGATTAAAACTGGAGCACTTGTGAAAACATAAATTTGTTGCGAAATAATTGCCGCTGTAAACTCGACGACCCCGTATTTAGGCTACAATTCCCCTCTCAACATCCTTACAAAACCGGCGAAGTGGAATTCAAACTCGCACACCAAGGAATCTGTTCCATAAATTGGATATTTGTTATAATATGATATAAGCTAAAATAACAAATTTCTGTAAAAAAAGTTAGGTTGCTACAGCTTAGGATAAAAAGATACGATAGTTATACAATAACAATAGACGTTGTATCCACAGGCATAGTTTAGTAACTTGTCATCTGCGTATGAAGCTTTATGGTGCAGAACCCTGAATAGCATCAAGTATACTCTGATTATGACGTATCTACGGCATAAATATCACTTCGGTAAATTGGCACTGCTACTTTTAGAGCGTGCCAATATTTGAGAGTAAAGAGTAAAAGTAGCCACCGGTATTTTTATCCGACTTCAAAAAAGGAGAAGTATCTCAAATCGAAAGTGTTTTTTTCTAGTTATTTTGTTATTATTGAACCGAATTTAATTACATTACTACGTGACCAATCTGAAATCATATCCTTCCAAATAAAAAAAGAACTTAACTAGAATAACTTAGAATTGCCAACTTTACCACAGCTATAGACTCAAATTTACATAGAATTGCCAAGTTTACCACAGCTATAGACTCAAAAGTACACTAGAATAGCCAACTTTACCACAGCTATAGACTCAAATGTACACTAGATTTGGCGACTTTACTACAGCTATAGACTCAAATGTACACTAGAATGTTCAACTTTGTCACTATATAGACTTATTAAAGCGGTGCTGTATCACTTTGCGTGCACTTTGCATGTATTTTTATATTAATTATATGCACTAGCCAAACACTAAACAAAGCATATTTTTTCCTCATACCTGTAATTGTAAATGAGTAATGTGCATTTGGTTGGGTGTTGACTGACATTCGAAGGATATTAATTAGGTTATTTATTTATCGAATGCCGTATACGACCTAAAGAATTTATAGTTCCGTATTTTCAAGGTCTTATTAATGCGGGCTTGAGAATTCCCCTTCATTTGCATATGTTTCTTTTTAATGTTACCAAAGTCACGGAACTAGATTTTACCGCCCGAAAATATTATAATTCGTATGTCATAATTCAGCTATTATTAACTGTTTATTCTGTATATACATCAACGGCCTTTTTAATGTTGCTTATTGTACTGTGTATACTTGTTCAATAGAACAGTCGATCTTAGTACTAAATTCAAAAATAGATGGCTGATTCAAAAAATAAAAAAATGACGACTAACATATTTTCATCCGTTATTTCTGGCCCGCAGGGGTATACCATACCCACCCTCTAAGACGCTGACGCGTGGGTCGGCGCAGGCAGGCGCACGAGCGCCGCCTGCCACCCTAATTGGGAATCTCCGGGCGACAGATGGGGGAATCTGTCGTCCGAATCCCCACCGGAGGATGGCGTGCTTCTTGTTCCGGGCACGCCATATATAAGGGAGAAAGCTAGAACCACTAGTTAGTAAGGATGGGGTCCCTACGATCGAGGATCAACGCCGCTGGGGCCGCGGAAGAGTAAAACACCGTTCCCGTAGCCCCAGCATAAAGGTGCCGAGCAGGAACACCAGGGTGGTTTTAGTCGGATCACGCCCGACATAACCGCCCCGTCCTCTTCCGGACGGAGCGGTATACGTAGGTATTTCCACCCTGAAAAAAAAAAGGGGTATACCATACCGTTTTACAAAAGAAACATCCAAATTGTTACACACACTGGGCGAAGAAAAAAGAAACAGGGAAACCCAAAATACCCAATTTCGTTAAACTTGGATGACATATTTTTGCCAGTTATTTTGATTTAACCCATTTTATTTTATTTTTATGGGCCCAAACCAAAATTAAATCCTTGCAAATAAAAAAAGATTTTTTTTTATATAAGTTCATAAATGACGGAGATCTGAGATAAAAAAAACGTTCAAATTGAGAAAGTCCTCCTTTCTTGAAGTCTGTTGAAACGAGAATTATTGTTTTCCTATATCCATTACAATAAGTAAATAATGTAGACCTCGAATGTGCACCGTAAGTAAATTAATTACAAACTTTTGGGTATACATGTTCATAATTTAGATTTATTGTTATATGAAGGTCTATGCTCGAGTTATGGCGATGTGTCATTGAAAAGTGATTATTAATACGAGAGTAAAAATAAAGATGTGAACCATTAAAGTGAGTCCAGAATCGCGTTCAGCAGTCGTTGGCGATCGTAAGATAATAAACCAACAAATCACAATGCGGAGTTTGTCGTCCGATGACAACGATGATCGTAACCACTTTAAAACATATATATTTTTTGTCCAGTCAAAACTAATCTGAATTATGTGGCTCAGATTTCTTCAAAACTTGTGCACCTGTATAACAGGTAACAGGTGTTCATCGGCATGAAAAACTATAGAACTATGACGTTTTCCAGAAATTGTTTAAATAAAAAAATATCTGAATAGTAATGAAAATGTGCTGTACTAAGCAATAAGCTGTAAAACTTATGTGCATGTTCATACCCGTGTTGTGTTATCTTAGTAACTTTTACTCTTTGGTTTTGTCAGTGTTCAAAACTGTAATTAAAGTTATTATTTTTGGTTAAGACCAAAAGCGTGCCTATAATGCCATAAATTTCATAGTTACTTTTGATGAATATCTCATTGGTTATTTATTATTTAAAATATAAATATTTTCGTTGAAATAAAATAGCGTTGCTCTAATGAATAAACGTTCAATAAATGTTCAATAATACTATAAAGAAATAGTCAACTTGAGAAAAAAACCAAGCAATAATCAAAATAATCTTAATAAAAACTTTTTTTTTTCGTTTGTAATCAGCACTCCCGCTTGTGTTGCAACAGCTGTATTTGTAGATTTTTTTGGATCTAGCGCTTTCCTATTTTCTTTTGCTGTATTCCATCCTTTTTTAGAAATCGTCGTAAATTGGTTCAAGTGTAGTGTAATAAAGAGGCAGGCGCAATTACGAATTCAAACCAGCTCCTCTAGAATTGAAAGTCAGAGACCGTATCGCTCAGCTTCGTGGAGCCGAAATCCACAACTGTACTTTCAAATTAAACACAGCTAAACTGTTTACTGTTTATTCAAAAATAAAGATCCGACACCATCCGGGTATACATACGTGTAGAAAACTCTAAAATGTATTCAACTACAGGCGCATGCAAGATGGTCCCTCAGATTTGCCCACTGCCCTCACTGAACAAATTTTTATCTTCATACGACACAGTTACAAGGCAGTTTCTTAAAAAAATCGGTGACACACTGACAGACGCAAAAGAAACTAAAAGCGAATACATTATGCAACGTTACGTCAAAGAGAGATATTATAATTTATTTCGAAATACATTTTATTTCGAAATAAAAGCCTGAATCAGGCGATGCATGATATAAATATATATAAATAAAAACAAACTGCCACATGTATGACCGAACATCACTTGAGAATGACTCGACCGATTTGGGATTTTATTTGAAAATCCACTGGAATTTCCGGATATTTGGAAAGAATTAGGTATGAAAATCTTAAAAAAAAAAGTTCTGTGTGACAGTTCTACTGTGTCATAAATTAATGAGGGCTGTTTCCAACATCAATATCAGATGGCGCTGCTTTGTAATAGGTAAGATGTCAAAAACAAATTGAATATCACTGTCTACATTCGACTTTAATTTTTATTTGAATAAAATTTTCCTTGAATCAAATCAAATTAAACATTCGAGACAAACTAACAAGAATCAAATAATTTTTGCTTGGTGTCTTGGTGCCAAGCGACAAAAAACAGTCATCCAAGTCATCTATCGAGCCAGTTGAAACTATTTATTCTTTACAAATCGGAAATGAAAAGCCCGTACGAAGCCGGGGCGGGTCGCTAGTAATGAATAAGTTGATGGACATATTGTGCGGAATGAATGCGCGGGTAATAAACAGCTCAATCACTACTATTGTTACGCAAATTAACGTCAGTGAGTGACTTGCTCGCGTCCGTAGGTGAGTACCCATTGAATTCATATACGTATCACCTGGCTGGTGGAACAACTAAAAGTACCAGTAGAACTTGTGCAAAGTTCGCCCGGATAAGTACCTATTGCCTCCATATCTGGTTATCTGCCGCGAAGCAGTGGTGCACTCGCATTGTTGTGTTCCGGTAAAGGGCTCCCCGATTTTGTGTCCTCATACTCCGGTCGGGGAGGATCTAAGTCGTATTGCTGTTGTTATGGGCGGAGGTAACCATTTCACATCAGGTGGGCTTTTAGCTCTTACTTCGCTTAAGTTAAAACAGATCAGTAATCAATCACGGCCCCGACTTTTAACCGAAATCAGTTATATAGTATAGCTTAACTAACCTTCAGATATTTCGCTATAACCCGTGAGTGGATCTTCAGATATCAATAAATCTAAATGGTGGCTATAAACATAACAACCCAAAAGTTTTATGTATTATTTAAGTATTTATAATATTTATATTATGCCAAGCTTTACCTTATTATTCTTTATTCTTTATACCAAATCACGTTGGTGTAAAATACTATTAAAATTTATATAATCATCTATAATCATCATGAATGCAAGAAAACAGAAAAGAATGATTCAGGTTTGTCAGATCGGATATTTCCTGTAGTAAATAATACAGTAAAAGTTTCTAAAGATAGTTACTAAAGGTGCTCCAAATCCGGAGACAGCAAAAACCAATGCGTTTTTCTTAAATTAAATTAATAAAACGCTGAGGCAATCGTTTGAATCATTATCTTGTTAGGTTGAATCACTAGAGCAATAAATAAATTACCAAATAAAAAAAGATGTCTATTTCAGGCTTCACAAAAGCTATGCGTAAAATTAGTAGCAAAGGTCCAAAACAAATAAATTACAGACTAACATACCAAAATATAAACATACAAATTATTGATTAAAAAAATTAAAAACACGAGTTCAATTCTGTCTTTTCTAATAGTTCATCTTTTAAATTGTTAATTGTTCGATACCTGAGGATATAAATTAACTATTTTTAAAATGATAAATCCAAATCGGTATGCCGTTGTAATTTCATTGGGACCCACAACCTTTCATTGGAATACAGAATGATATGATGGTATAATAGCATCACTGATTGACGCCGAATTACGAGGCAGTATTTCTTCGGATAAACTTGGAACAAGTTCTACTGCTACTTTGGGTTGATCCTTTTGCACTATCCGAGGGATACCTGTAGGAACACTGTGGGTACTCATCTACGGACGCGAGCAACATGATCCTCCTAAACCAAGCGTGAACCAAGAAGAACCAAGAAGGCGTATCGCGCGTCGGTGAAGTGTAAGAAACACTTAACCGATGCGCGATACGCCTTCTTCATCAGAATTCTTATCTCAATTAATACGGAGTTGTACGGAAGCTAATGAACTACTAATGCAGTTCCTTATTATTTCGTTACCAAGTCCATAACTTTATATAACACGCATGCTCAGTTATACCAACAGTTCTTTACTTTAAAGTAGTAAATATAGTAGGAAGGTCGGCAGTTTCATACATATCATGTGATTAATTAATTTAATGAGAGCGTGGTGGCCCAGGGGCACAGACGCCGACTTTCAATCTGAAGGTCGCTGGTTCAAACCCACACGTGCACCAATGATATTTTTCACTTGAAAAATTGATGTGCGCAATATCACGTTCTCGAAACGGTGACGGAAAACATCGTGAGGAAACCGGCATGTCTTAGAACCAAAAATTCGACGACATGTGACATCTACCAATCCGGATTGGGCTCCCGTGGTAGATCAGAGCCCATTCACTCTCAATTATCGAGAGTAGGCCGGTGTCCCTGTAGTGGGAACATTAGAGGCGGGTACGGGTTTAATTTAAAACCTAGTATATGCAATATGAGAGCAAGGTGGTAGAGGCAGAGTAGGTATTCAATCTGAATGTCGTTGGTTCAAACCAACATGTGCACTGAGTTTCTCACTTGAAAAATGTATGTGCGTTATACCAAGTTCTCTATACGATGAATGAGACATTGTGATGTGTGACATCTACCAATCCGGATTGGGTTCCCGTGACAGGACCTGAACTGGGAGCATTAGAACCTGATACGGATATGCAACATTCCTTATTCGTTCCAAACTTCCAGGTGAAGTACGGTGCGAAATATGTGAATACAGTTTTTATTATGCGAAAAACTCGAGTTTTCTCATAATAAAAACTCTCCGTGACGGCTCCGTGGCTTAGTTGTAGTAGCCCTGCCTTCGAAGCGAGGGGTCCCGGGTTCGATTCCCGGCCGGGGCACACTTTGTGTGGTAAGCATGAAGTTTGTTCTCGGATCTTGGGTGTTTGTCTTATGTTTCTGTTTGTCCATGCCATCTGCGACACAGGGAATCCTAGTGCAGAGGTTTGAGTGTGTTAACGTTGTTTGTTTGTTTGTTTAATGCTTAGTTAGCTTTCAGATAACTCCTCTAAAGTAATATTGCACGTTTGTACGCGAAAGTGGGCGAAGTTTTCCATATAATTGCTAACTTACAAAACACTCAATTATAAAATTGTTTATTGATGTGGTAACTGCTCGACCGCTACAGATAATTTTTCAGTCGAATAACTACTTACCATCAGACCGTTCTCTTACTAGTGATTTATTTCAAAATCAGCCAACAGTCAAACCTTATAAGGTTATAAGGTTTGTACGAATCTATTACGACAATTATAAATTACTACAAAAACATTGTTAACTGTAAAAAACAAACGGTGTTTTTTAAATAAGTGTTATAGTGGATTAAATGGTTTGGATGTAAGCCGACTTTAAACGTTTCATCCTTTATATTTACCTTTAGAACGCTAAAAGCGTTGAGATTGATTGTTCATACGAAAAAAATGGTTCGTAATTGGCGAATACATCATAATAAACATACATGTTTTTACATTGAGGCGAATTGAGAAGTAATTCAAACGAATTGCAGAGGTTTTATTGTTTGTTACCTCTTTTCTACGTCATTTTATTAAACAATTTGGTAATATCTTTTTTATTTTGAAGGATATGATTCTTTTTATTTAAATCGGTTCAATAGTTTGGTAGTTAAATCAATATAACTCGAAAATATACGTCGTCCAAGTAAACAAAATCATATGTTTTGCTTTTCTATGCCTTTTTCATCGCCCGTTGCATAATGATTTGGATATTTCTTTTTGATGGGGGGCGAAAAATCAGGACTTAAAGTCGGTTTTTTATACGGATAGAAAAAAAAATTAGACAGAACATTCTGCTACCTAGGCTAGTACGAGTATATATTTGTACAGTCAAATTAATAATACGTGACGATAATATCGCGTCAATAGTTTCCTTAAATAAAACATAAGTCGTTGATCTGACACAGATTTTATCATGACGACTGAAGCTCGACCCCATTCTATGCCAGAATATTTTAAATAATTCAGTTCGCAGATTTGGCAAAGCAGCTCAATGATTAGTTGCATGATAGTTTATGCAATACTTCAACAACTATCATTTCTACCTGTCAATTTTAACGATTGTATGACTGTGATTATGCATATATACGTGTGATTTCTATATCTATTAGATCGATATTGTACATTATTTAATATTAGTTTATACTATACTTGCGACCCGCCCAAATTAATTACAATTCGTAATGCATTTATTAGTACCTGTTTTTTCTTTACATCCTACTTTTGAGTATTTTGTCTTTATTGTAACGAAAGTGTCAGAACAACAATAATATAATACTACTTGGGTCCACCCCGACATCGGTATGAGAATACCCAAGTGTCATCCTGATTTTACCGGCACCCACACCTTTCCACCGGAATACAGCAATACGAGTGCACCACTGTTTGTCGGTTGCTTAACAGGTGTGGATGCTGTACTTCTTCGGACGCTACTAACCTAGTTGCACCTTTCGCACCACCCAGGAGATAAATGCAAGGACTCAAAAGATACTCACTAGGACTCCGCAAGAGCCTCGATAAGTACTCAGGAAGACATATATGTGACAACGATAATAATGAAAAGAATGCACATAAACCCTTGTTAAGGAGAAACTGTTAGGAGAAACTAAGCTATGTGTTCTATTGTATAAATATTTGTACACTGAGATAACGTTCGCAATATGTAATTGGTATTTATTTATGGCCGGTAAATTTGTGGCATTTGAAAATAATAATAATTCTTTAATTGGAAAATTGTAAGGATTTTTAAGCGTAGGAAAATATTTTTAACTTTTTATTGTGGTACCATTTGAGTTTTCACGCAAAACAAACGCTTGAGCAAAAAGACAGATTACATGGAGTGAGTTTTATTTGTTCAATACGGAATAGCTTGATTCAAGAATAATTCGAGCTGATAAATTTGGAATATTCTGTTTTTTGAGTAAACATGTTGCAGATGGATAGACTTCACGCTAATTGGAAGGCTCCTGAGAAGTAATCTGTTGGCGATCGTATTACTCGTATTACAAACTTTACATCTTCTGCTATCTACATATATAAATATGAATATGAATCCCTATTTCCTTTGGTCACGCCATTAATTGAAAACGACTTAACCGATCCCATTTATTTTTCTTTATATTTTCTGTTACTGCGTAAGGTACTTACGGAAACAAAATAGAAATTCGCGCCGAAAATTAGTATTTTATAGATAACTAGCTAGTTAACTATAAAAATACTATAACCAAGACGTTAAATCTATTCAAATTTCCAAAAATTAAAAATAAAGAAATATGTAGAACATAAAAAAAGGAATGGACTTAGGTCTTTTCGTTTTAAAGTGTATTCTGTGGGATATATTATTATTACAGACATTTTTGATTTTCAATGCGTCCTTTG
Source organism: Aplocera efformata (assembly GCA_921293045.1). Classification (NCBI taxonomy): domain Eukaryota; kingdom Metazoa; phylum Arthropoda; class Insecta; order Lepidoptera; family Geometridae; genus Aplocera; species Aplocera efformata. The sequence goes on from OV121042.1 coordinate 10,402,004, forward strand.
TGTTTTGTACTGGCATATCTAAAACTTTCATTTTACAACGAGAATTAGCATGTTTATTTAAAATAATAAAAAATCTATTACTGTGTCACGGTCTTAATTTTCAATAAAACATACTTCAAGTTCACTAGCAAATCTATTTGACGTAGAAGGCAGCGCAATCTGAACGCAAGACCAATGGGGCTGTAACCAGGTGTGGGGCGGTCGTAACCAGGTGAGGGGCAATAGTGCCGGGCCGAGCGGGGTCATTGGAAGTGGCCCACAAGATGGTGCTCTATAACCACTAGTGCTCCGTAGCTGTAATGAGGCTGCGGGATTGTATTTTTTATTGTGGCAGATTTTACCCTACATTATAGAGTTATTTTATAATACTACTAATATCAAAATATATTTTCCCCACGCTTCGTCCCCACATTTATTTTTTTCGGAAGAACCGAAGTACGAAGAAGCGAAGACTGACAGGAACTGAAGGCGCTGACTTAGAAGTTTAATTTTTTCACTGCTTCTACAGATTAATTTTGATGTTAATTGGTACTCGATACGTCGACGCATACCTGAAAAAGGGTCCCGACAGACAGACGAACCACGAAGTGATTCTATAAGGGATCCGTTTTTTTTGAGGTACGTAACCCTAAGAAGTCTTATATATGTATTGTATCAGTTATCTGGTTCCTTTGGTACGACCTATTCTTAGTTTGGGGCTAGCGAGCGCTATGTAAAATTAAGATAATATTTTGTGTTTAGACAAGATTTATAGTTGTATTTATTAAAAAAAAAGGTAACTTTTAACAAAAAAAAAAACTCGTAAAGAACTAAGCGAAGCTTGGTCGTCCAGTTCTTATTTTATTATAATATTATAATTGTAGGTGATTATTTAATAATTAAATACACACCATCATTTATTATAATATTTACATTCACACTACACTATTATCGTATACACTACCGACATACAACATATTTCGGGCAGGGACAACGTCGTCGCCGACACACTGTCCCGCGTGGATGAATTGCAAGCACCTGTCACCTACACAAGGAGTCACCTACACAATAAGTTATCTACTCCTTAGTTCATCTCTGGTACCTCGTGAACCGTAACAAGGTGAGTTCAACCCAGATTGGTTAACGATTGATTAAAACTTACAAGATTATCATGACCTCATCGTGACAGAATTTATCGTGTGTAAATTATATTTCATTGTTTCCTCGTGTCAGACCTCGGTTGAATAAAGTTCTTTGTAATTGGTATCCATTCAAAATATTGGTGATTAGAAGGCCTTTGGTGGGTCAGCTTTGAATGACTTTGAGCAAGTATGTAATTTAACTATAATAAATCTGTGTAGTGAAAACACAGGCTTTGAAATACATTTTTTGAGCCAATTATTTTTTTGATTATAAATATTGAAGAATTAGGAAAAATAAGCATTTATTTTTCGAGTAAATGGGATATTTAGCATAGTTTGTGAGTTTTGTTACCTTCGAATATTAGTTTACCCGAGACCAAGACGCATGAAACTGCGTCGAAATACTAGAAAAATGTGAACAACTGGCTGAAAAGAGCGGGAAGTGTTTGTAAACTGACCATTAAAGCACCTTTTACCGACGTTGATCTTGGTTTATGGAGCATAAAGTTGTGTTAAGTACCAACTGAATCATCTAATTACGTTAACACACTGCACTAGGATTTCCTATCGCCGTTAGTGTGAGAAAACAGATACCTAATCGGCTGACAGTTTATAATCAAAGAATTAAGATTACTTACATTACTATTTTATTTATTTTGCTTATAGGTAAGCTAAGACATCTCCCTTAGCTTACCTATAAGCAATATATGAGAAAAAATAGAACAATATTTCTTCTACTTTTCTCTACTTTCACAACACATTTACATGTATCTGATAAAGTTAGAAATGTTTTTTTTTAATTGAATGTTTAATACATTTGTAGATATCTTTAATAAATAGGCAAAGTAAGTGAACACCAAACCCAGAAGCTATTGCCCTAATGTATTGACTTATAATGAATGCACGACCCTAATATCAACCAGAGCCATTAGCCAATCGTGGCCCTTAGCGCTGTATAATCAAACACAGGTCAATCGAGGGGTCAAGCTTTGACATTTGTGGTACTAGTACACTTGTACCTTACTAGAGTACTTGCTCCTATTGTTGTGGGCTACAGAAGTGGCTATGAATTTGAATAGCTGTCAACAAATGTGATTGATGATTGCATTGTACTCAGTGACGCTGATTAAAACCTGTGACGTTTGAGGCTGCTTTTCCATCTGAGATGTAATCAGAGATTTCATCTCTGTTCTGTATCCTATCAAACAAAAGATCATTCGATTTTCAAACATAATTTATATTTTTTCATACCTGTTATTGTCCACCAATTATACATGACACTGCTTTTCCAAAAAAATATAAAAAATAATTGAATATAGTCAATTGTCAATTTAATGATTATTTTTTATTTGTTTATTAAAGAAAGGACCTACCAAATTTCGATTAGGAATTAATTTTCAAATTAGTCTATTATTATATAATAATGTTGTGTTTTATAAGAAGAACATATTATAAAATAATATAGATAAGATTAATTAATATAAATTACTTTTATCTCGTAATTAAATTAATATTTAGATTAGATTAATTAGATTTAGAAGCAATTATATTGTGAAATGGGATCATGCTCGCAAAAGCTCGTGCAAATTCTAAAAAAAAATTCAGATATTCTGTTATTTGGTAGCTAGACCGAAGGTCATTTACAAAATCCAAAAGAGACTTCCTACTTTTGATCGATTAAAATAATTGTGATTGTGAGATAAATTTAGTTATAGGTTATTGATAATGGCGGATACCACAGAATGTAATGTCATAACGATGCGGAATAGGTAGGCGGTATTAAATACAGTATGTCCGTGTCAAAGTAATAACTCATTTATCAAAAATGTAAGCATGATTGATAATTCCAATTTCATAGTTTATGAGTCGTGATTTATATAATAAGAGAATAGAAATAAAAATATTTACTCCTACCCCTACATAAGAATCCCCTGTATCACAGGTAGCATGACTAAACACAGAAATAAAAGACAAGACCCGACACACCCAAGACTCGAGAACAAACTTGAAGATCTTCACAGAAATTTTGCCCGGGCCGGGACCACTCGCCGTGAAGGCAGGGTTACAACCAACTAAGTTACGAAGCCGTTAAACATCATCAAAAGGCCGTTCCTTCATCAAAGATTTCGTCAACCAGGTTTATCTGATTCTTTACCAATATGCATATCAAACAATTGAATAGCTAAGTAGGCAGACATGTCTATCATTATGTACAGCATTTGTTACACAACTTATAAGCGTATTTCGTATGTGCCCAGATCAAGTTCCAAGTTCAAGTCTAGAGTGTGACGTGGAGTCGCTCGGTTATCAGTAGCATTGATCGGTTAGATAACAGCTTCACATGTCGCAGCTAGCCGAGGGATAGTAGGCAGTTCATAAATTGTACGCTTTGCCAATTTTGAATGCATAAAATTCAATATAGATTGTATAAAGAAACTTAATGTGGGTTCTCGTTACTCACGTGAAATTTGAGAGATAAACAACGACAACAAACAACGTTAACACACTCATATTGTACCTCTGCACTAGGATTCCCTGTGTCGCAGATGGCATGGACAAACACAGAAACACAAGACAAACACCCAAGACCCGAGAACAAACTTCATGCTCACCACACAAAGTGTGCCCCGGCCGGGAATCGAACCCGGGACCCCTTGCTTCGAAGGTAGGGCTACTACCAACTAAGCCACGGAGCCGTCAATTCGTCGGAGATTTTTGAAAGTTTATCTCATTTTTCATTATTCATTACATTATCCAAAAATATCATTTGAAAATGTGTCTTTTATATTTCATAGTACTTATATTATTCATAGTATTTATAGTTTAACAGCCTGCGACTGCGGTCACCCATCTCAAACCATGCAGCACTTGATGGAGTGCCCACTTTGTCCTATCAAGTGTACAAGTGCTGACCTGGCCACGGCCTCGGCCAACGCCATAGACATGGCTCACTTCTATCGTAACTCTCTTTAAAATTATTAATGATGAACCATTGACTCGCAAGAAGAAGAAGAAGAAGTACTTATACCAATATTTTAAGAATAATTAATACTTAAACCATGTCTTAAAGCTGAAATCTCCAACACCTTTTACTCACACGCAGAGGGAAAGAATAATACTTATTACCTACTCTTTGATTTGAAAATCCACTGACCAATCAAAGTCACTTTTGAATTTTTTGAAAATGGGTTTGCTATTCTTTCATCGGCTAATATTTTGGCTTTAAGTATACGTGCAAAAGCCTCTACGGTTGTGACATTCCAATTTGTTTAATTGTTTTTATAGTATTATATAATCCGTTTTGCACTCATATCCCCATTTGATGTTTTATATGCCAAAATAATTATTTTGTATTCTGAATATGATTGCATCCAGCTTAAAAATATCAGAAAATGAAATTGCCATTAGCTGCAGTTTTGCTAAAACATACACCATTCTCATTTTCAAATGCAAAGTAATCTAATCATAGTGTTGCGCCTGCGCATGTAAAAGTGATTCATTGCGCAGCCGGACCTCCTGTATCTTAAATTTATAATCGCTGTGATGAAAACGTTTATAATTAATGTATTACAAAGATACATAGGCGGACACGCTGAATATATGACAAGTGGAAATTAGATAACAATCGTAATTAATTTATAGGGTGCTTACAAATATCAGATTTGAACGATATAATTTGATTATAAAAAAATACGATTAAGTACGATTTTGACATGTAATTCGTGGGTTCCGTATCATATTTGGGGAGTTATATTATTATTATCATTTTATTTTTAGATTCTCAATCCATTTTTTTTTATAGATAATCGTTGAATATTTTGACTTATTCCCAACCATTTGACCCATTTAGCCCGCTACGGCACATCATTCAAAAGGTTTATTGCTGCGGCTCATCACTCAGACCGACGAAAACGTTTTAAGCTAGGTAATAGTTTACCATAACTAGCCAAGTTCCAAAGCGGTTGACTGATGACGAAATATTAAGGGAATAAATCTAAAACTCATAAAAAAAATTTTAACCTCCCCCGGAAGTCGGTTGATGAGTTTAAGGTAGATTTTGAGTTTGTGTTTGGCTGGGGCTCACTGAGAGGTGAGTATGAAGTCTCGGGTCTTGTGTTTCCTGTTTCCTGCCATCTGCGACACAGAATCGTTGTACAGAGTAGCTGCTCTCACGATTCTCACGATTCTCAACGATTCGATTGTGAGTGTTTGAAAATAAGAAATTTGAGCCTCAGCCTTAACGCCTTAATTATTAACTGATAAGAAAGGAACCATAAAATTATGCTGTTTCAATCACATCTCACACCTTATGTGTTCTAAAGAGATAATTTGTATCAAGAAACATCAGAGTTGAATTATTGAACAGGGCATATTTAAAAACACCGGTCAATTATGCCTTTCTGCATACGCACGCCTGTTTTAGTTATAAATTTTGTTATGTATGCTAGTTTAAGATATTTATTATATATAGGCCGTATATATGGTACTAAGTACATTTAAATTGAATCTGAAATCCAACAATTACTACAAATAATTAACTGAATTTCAAAATTAAAATTCTATCGTATTCATTACTTTCATCACTTATCAAATTAATGAAGAATCATCCGGATTGGTAAAAATCGCTTAAAACATGCAAAAAGCACACAGCCTGATTGATAACCTCCTCTTTTTTTAAGTCGATAATAAAAGTATTGATGCAGTCTAAGTCAGTCTAGCTGTTACATAAATACGAAAATTCGGACCTCAGTTCGGAAAGTTTTTTTTTTATGGATACATTAAAAGAAGCAGATCAATCAGATAATATAAATCTTTCTTCACCTTTTAGATCCCGGGTATAATCCTCGGCCGGGGCAAACGTTAGTGTGATGAGCATAAAATTTGTGTCCAAGTATTGGATGTAGATAGATAGATGACAGTTTATTGTACACCAAATAAACATAACAATCGTTAAGATATTGAAATTTAAACTAATAAAGCGGTGACACAATTAGCGGTCTTAACGCTATAAAGCGATCTCTTACAGGTGTTTGTATTCTGTGCCACCTGCAAAGAATCCTAGTGTAGTTTTTTCCCTATAGTGAAAAAAAAAACTTTGACAGAATCACTCCTCAAACTCTGTGCCCCTGCCATATCATCGGCTCTGCACCACAAAGTAACAAAAAGGTGAAGATTAGCAATGTAAAAAAAAAAACAATTCAAAATGTATGTACTAACTTTCTCACACACAGTAAAACAAATGTTGATCGACCACTTCAAATAACATGTTCAATAACCACAAATAAATTTTAAGTGGACGTTGACGGATCGAAACGTTGTGTAACTGAATGGTTTTATTTGATTTCTAATCATTATGTCCATTATAATTAGCAGAAAATCAGTGAACGTGTTTAAGGCTGAGGCGGTGTTGTTGTTGAAAGCTGAAGCGGGGGCGGGGGCAGGAGCGAAAGCGGGAGCGGGGGCGGGAGCGGAAGCGGAAACAGGAACGGGAGCTCTGCCTTCTGCGCTGTCGTCGTCGTTTCAAGCATTTATGAGCGCGCTCAAGATAAGCATTTATGTGACGAATATAAATCTTTGTTCTGTATCTTTATTAAAGGAGTATGTGATGTATTTACAAATAAAACAATTTATGTATTCTATCAGTTATCTACTTCCCATATACTTAAGCTACGTTGAGTTTGGGGCTAGAAGACGCTAAAAATAGGGTACATAAAAAGAAAAGGCTTCCAACTTCAGGAATAGTTTTACCGGCCTATACGGTATAACTTAAAAATAGGAGGTTCTCAATATTTTTCATTTTTTATATATGTTTGGGCGATAAATATGCAATGAAAGTATGGCAGTCTGTTAAGTGGTCACCGCTGCCCATGAACAAGAAAATTACGACTCAGATTGTAGGTACTAAAGTTTGTGAAGATCCAACTGAGATGGGGATGACACTCTTCATATTTATGTCCGTGGGAATCGAATCCATGACATATTTTTTCGCAAATTTTATATAATAAGTATAAATGTATTTGTGTATCATACAATGCAATATAATCTAGACATAGTCAAAACTCTCACGCAATCACAAATTAACATTTGAAAGCATTTCTCTTACAAAAAGTTTCATTTAGAAATTTTTGAACACACTTTTTGTTAAACTCTTAATAACAAAGCTGTATTATTTCTGTGGGACTACTCTCACAGTAACAATATTCCATAAGTAATCAAAATTACCTTATCAAGTGTTTCTACTGAAAGATGAGACTGAATGATTAGCCTAATAAGATAGTGAAATGCAAAATTAAGTAGTGAAATTTACGTCTTTAAAGAAATGTACGTAGTAACCGCAATTTAATTTTGCAAACTCTGTAACGACTGTGTTACAGGTAATTGAAAGTTAAACGAAGTGATTGCTTTTGTTAGTCGAAATTAACAAAGGCAATTATTTAGTTTTATGAGTATAATATCAGCAGTTACTAAGCGCGTATTTTATTATTTAAATCAGGGAGATTTAAACAATACAATGCGCACTCAGTAATTTACCCTATGGTATTATTCAGTCATAAAAATATTACTTGTTGGGTAAATAAAAAATTCAGAAGGTCTACGGAAAAAGTAATATTTTTCAAAGTAATAAGAATACTGGGTTGCTTTTAGGATTAAATGGGTTAAATGACATTGAGTTCACACGTTAATGTAATTGCATCAGCTTGCATTTTATGAAGTTGGTCCCATTGAGAGTATAAGACCACATTAGCCGTGGTAGCAGTGGTAGAAACATATATTTACATCGGCACCTGCAAGAAACAAACAAAAATTTTAAACAGATATTTTAATACATCCTGAGAACGTTTTGCAAAAATAATAAAAAAGGAATTAGAAGTTCCAAAAATTTCAATCCTAGAAATCTTGAAAGAAAAATAAAATATCTTTTCTTCATATACAAATCAATGGCCGTGCGTTAGTATCACAATAACTCAAAAATGGATTGACTGATTTAGCTGACTACTATTTCGTTGTGTTAATTATTAGGTTTATATAAAAAAATAAATATTTTTGCAAAATTCACGTAAAAGGTCCAAATTTAGGAAAAACAGAAACCCAAGTTAAGTGGCTACAAATCCCATAAAAATATCTGTTAGCTACTTCTAGATAAATACGAGATCACGGTTTTTAATTACTATATTAGGAGCTTGTTTAAACCCTATTCGCCCTTCCAGTATTACCAAGAATATTTTATTACACGGAAATAATAAATCAGGAATCTGAAAATCCGCTTTCAACTACCCCAATTACATCGAGGCCATTAACCTAGCCGCTGGTAAGTATCCTTGCAAGGTAGGTCGCGTCATAGTGTACGTGATCAAAGCAAGAAAACCCAGAAAGTATCATAAAAAGCTCATACAGAACAATGCAATTACTCTCGATACCTTTCAAAAAATAAAAACAAGTTATAACAAGGCCAACTTATTCTTGATAATTATTTCTCCAAGTTACAACTTAATTTGGGAAGTGGTGAAAGAGTAGTTTTAGGAAAAACCTTCGTCTGCCTATCATACTCATAGTCGAAAGGTATAGGTAGGTACCTTCTATAAGTTTCATAGGTAGCGTAGCTTGCTTAGAAGTTTCTAACGGATCATCCAAGTAAAACGATTCTCCACCCTGTCAGTATCTGGATGGGAAACCGCTTACTGGTATTTGAATTGGGTGCTTTTCTATTCGGGGGCCACGTTAAGATGTCGGTCCCGGCTATAAAAGTCTATACGCCATGTCGGAGGCTTATGCGACTTGGAAACACCGACATCATAGTTGGCCACTTGTTCAAAGAAAGAAAAAGATTGGTCAGAAAAAGATTATCATGATAATTGTGGTTGTGTTATAATATTGGATTAAAGTCAACTTTCCATGTTAGTCCACGTTGATGAAACATTGGCAAAGCGGCAACGTGGATACGTTAGCAGAAGATAAGACCCCGGTCTTCGAATCAAGCGGTCCCGGGTTCGATTCTCGGCCGGGGCAAACTGTGAAATAAGTGTAAATTTTGCTCTCGGGTCTTGGATGTCTATTATTTGTGTCCCCGTCAAACCCACTTGCGACACAGGTAATCCTAGTGCATAGATAGTCTGTGCGTTTACTTAAATTAAGCAATTCGTTTGCGTTATATTCAGGTTAGTATTGTGGGAAGTGACTATTTAATTTATATAGAAGTGCCATAAGAATAAATATTGTTTGCGGCTTTCTATTCCAGAAACCATTACATTTTGCGTCGAAGCCTACTGGATTATTACGAAACAGGTAATATAAGTTCATGGTGTAACTCTTATAAAAGAAAAATAAACATTTGCCAAGCGCATCAGTTGGCTAGACCGACTTGGCATTGCTTTAAACGACTTCAAAAATCTGTATTAATCGTAGGCCAGTTTTTATATACATAATTTTAAACAATGGAGCAACTTTATACTATTAATTTAAATCAATATGACCAGTACCTATGTTTTTACAACATTAAAAAACTGTTCGATTATGATATAGACGTATTGTCAAGGCATAGGAAAAAACATAGGTACTCTCACTATAAATGGCAAGCTACTTAAATTATCAAGGTGGTCAAGGAAACCATTGTGAAACAATATGAAATGCCTCAAAAAGTAAAGCAATTAACAAAACTAGTTCTGAATTTACTCAATGGTTCAATACTCATACATAAATGCTGATTGTATTTTCTTGATAGGTCAACATGAAAAAATTCATATTGCTCAAATCTCAAGCGTAGAAGACGCTACATCACCATTTCGGGTGGGGCGGATCTAAGTCGTATTACAGTTGCTATGGGCGGAGGTAATCACTTAACATTTAAAGGACCTGGACAGTTTGTCACATTAAAAAATAATAAAAGGTCCTAGAGAACCTACGAACACAATATATAACGGTTATCTAATGCAACATTGTAATATACAATACGTAACAGTAAAATATGCACCCGAGTAAGGTCATTAGAAATAATGTTAATGTCATCACATGCAATACAGAAAAGCTGGTTAAGTTTGATATTATCTATACAAATAAATAAAATGGTCAAAATAACAGCTTTTTACTAAATGTATTTTGAAATTATATACGGTACTTATAACAAAAATTTTATTTTTTATTTTTAGGAATAAACATACAAACAGAGAGTCTGTGTCTATCTGTCTGTTGTCCGGCTAATCTCCTAAACTGCTGGTTCGATTTTGTCGGCAACTTTGAGTGATATTATAAGGAGTAATATAGACTTCTATTATTTTAGAACAAATCGTACCCTGCTTATAAAATTGGATGAAGTCTCGGGAAACAGCTAATAGATAATAATATTGAGATTCTATTAAACCTATTATTCTGTGGTACCACATTGCTCTGTACTGGTACAAGATGTAGTTGTTGGTGAAATTACAGGCGCAATAGATGATACCTCCCCGTCTCACAGTGAAAAAAATCCAGTCAACAATGAAAATCAGGTGGGTTATCTGCTCCCACGTCACTTTAGTTACGTAAAAAAAGTACACTTGAAACTTGACGGGCGATATCAAAATAAATTTCTCGCACAGATTTTTTGTTGGCAAAAACATAACGGCTTTGACCCAACGCGTGAGTATACAAGCCGTTTTTTTAGGTCTTGTAAAGCCTTCTACAGTCACTTTAAGATATTTCAGATATGTTTATAGCTCAAGGGAATTGTAATGTTATCTATACAGATCCTGTTTGAATAATTTCGATTGTGGGTAAAAGTAAATAAATCTTAGTAGGCAGACAACACAGAACGAGTTCAATTTTGCTCTAACAATCTAAAGAAATAAAAAAGGTGTTAGTTCTAACTTACGAACTTCGTTGACGTAAACCAAATGAAATAAAATTAAGACTATGTTAAAAATTATGTGTCAAAATATGTTTTTTTCTAATTATTTATTTATGTTAACTTTAACCTGAAATAATTTCGGCATGTTAATATTAAACATCAATGTATTCGGATCAAAATTAATGAATAATTCAGTTTTTACGCATTTAAAAAATAATGAGACTATCAACTGGATTTCTCAAAAAAACTTACCCAACAACTATAATATAATAATTCAAAATGCGCATAGTAATGTGAAAAATGCTATCATCGATTTTTTATGAAAATAATGTTGCGTAAAATTGGCTAACATTAATAAACATTACGTATTTGGTCGCTAGGTTTAGCAACCAATTAATATATAATTGAAATATCTAGGTAGAAAGTATGTCACTTAAAAATTCCTACCGATTTATTTAAAATTTACACACTTTGTTAACTAAGAAATGTCAACAATGCGCTGCGTTAGATGCAGTTACGAATGAATGTTGAACTCACACTGTCTCGTCTATGTTCCTATAATCGTGTAGTATAATTTGTGCCTATAAATAAATGCTCTGGGACTAGGGTCGCACAGCACCTCTGTCCACTTCTTTTTGCGGTTGTTATATATACTTAGATATTTAAGAACCGCAAAAGAAACGAAGTAATCTACTTCAGTACTTTCCGTCCTCTATTTTTTGCCTTTAAGGGTGTATTTTTTTTCATCTTTTATAAGTTTAATAAAATAAAATCATCATCAATAGAATAATCAAAATCGTACAGAGACATTGCGCAGCCAGCAAACAAAAAAAAACCTACAGCTGAATTGAGAACTTCCTCTTTTTTTGAGTTGGTTAATGATCACAATCAAGTCCAAATTATAATCTACGGAAGTCTCTGGACTATAATTTACGTAAGCCCTATCTGTACTACCACTCATTTACCATTCTTTTTTTTAAAATGTTGTCTTGAATTTCCGCAAATGACGGATGTTAGATCATGAAAGTTTACATTCCTTATCTACTGTCACAGAATAAAGAGCTGTTGATTTTCGCGGAACTGCCAGACTAAATTACATTATCATAGTACCATTATTATCAGTCAGAAAGTTCCATACATCATTACATGGGACGTTATATCTGCATATTAGTGTGACGGGCGCAACGCAACGCGACTTGGGTCTTCTCATACGTAGGGTAGGGAAGGACAATAGTAGTTATACTGTTTATGGGTGGTAGTTGCCACTTAACTAGTTACAAAATAATAATAATAAACGTTTACACACTCATACCTCTGCACTAGGATTCTCTGTGTCGCAGATGGCATGGACAAACACAGAAACACAAGACATAATGAAATATTATGAAAATAATAATTTTTTGACAGATGATAATGTCTCTATTCTAATCTTTTGTGGGGAGTCCAGTTACTGAGAGTCCGTAGGTGAGGGACCCTCTAGTATGCTCCCTAGTAACTGTATGCTGTATCTGGTGTATATACGTAGCCACTGGGTGGTGCCAGAGGAGCGACTAAAAATAGCAGTGTGCCAAGTTTGTTCGGAAAAGTACTACCTCCACTCCTGTGTGACATCATATCCACAGTGATATGTATGTGTATTGCTGTGTTCCGGTGGAAGGGTGAAGGTGCGGGTAAAATCACCGGTCCATGACATGTACCAAGTGAGGGGCGCAAAGGAATGTTGTGACTTGGGTCAGAGGACCTAGGTCGTATTGTTGTCAATACGACCTGACGGAATGCCAGAACTTATGGCCGGAAGTATCCACTTACAATGGTTAAGTGGCTTCTGGTGGGTCTTCAGCTCCTACAGTCATTACAGAAGCATATATTAAAAAGCCATTTCCAGAAGTCTGATAGTAGATTCGAGAGTTTGGCTGTAAGGTGATTTAATGTCAACGTAGCAAAAAACAGTTGTTCTTTCTTTCAAATATTCCGGAAGACTTTTCTCCGTGTCCAGGTTCCATAAACTGTTCTGCAAATGTGACAACAACGATTAAAAGATAACATCCGCAACTGCATGAACGAGCATTATGCTTTCGAGACACTGCTGTCCGGTGTATTGTTTCTTTAGTGCAGAGCTGGCAGAAGGCCAATTTTTTATGGACAAAACTTGGACCATAAAAATTACATGCACGTACAGCATGAAGATTATCAAACTTTACAGGAGCAGAAGCTTCCACGAATATAAAATCTATAGACATTAATAAATAACTATTATAATACTTATTTATTTTGGGAGCCTTGGCCAGAACTTATGCCAAGTTTGTCCGAAGAGGAACTGCCACCACATCTGGAGTCTGCTGCCAAGCATTAATGCTCGCATTAATGGATTCAGGTGGAAGGGTGCGGGTGCCAGTGAAATCACATGCGCATGATACGTATCATCGCCATCGTCTCGGGTGATGGACGCAGCATCATGAATGCGACTCAGTGTAAGACCCAAATTTTATGCGGGTCGCATAAGCAAAATGAACGTTTTTTATTGTAGGTAATAAAATATGCTGAAAATTTAATACAGCGCCATCTCTTAAATTTTTGTGATACTTGATAGTAATCTACTGTTTCAGATAAAACACGATATGATAAAAAAAAAACTGGTACTGGTATTCGAAATTAATCCTGGATTCAAATTATAAGTCACGAAATACCATGCCATTTTTACACGCAAACCGAAACCATAGAAAATATTAACATATACCATATACCATGGAAGATTATAAACAAAAGATTGCGTCTTTTTAGAATAGTTGATAATATTACCCCATGGGTGTGTGAATATGACTCCGCCCTTTCTCAACAGATGTCGTTTTTAGTATTGTTTACGTGTACTAATAAATGACCATAATTGTATTCGATAGTACTGAATGTCAGCTATCTAACGCATTTTATGATATTTGGTTGAAGTGTAAGCAACAATTGTTTTCACCTTTTCGAAAATGTCGGTTTTTATTCCAAATAAACGTCATTTGCGGGAAGTGTTATTACATTATTTTATTGCGAAGAAAACTGCAGCGGAAACTTGTCGTTTGCTTGTGGAGATTTATGGTGAGCATGCTCCGTCTAATACAACTTGCAAGGAATGGTTTCGACGATTTCAAAATAACGATTTTAGTACTGAGGATAAAGAACATAGAAAACCACCAAAAAAATTTGAAGATGCTGAATTGGAAGCATTATTGGCGGAAGATTCTTGCCAAACTCAATAAGAATTAGCTGCAGCATTAAATGTTGATCGTTCAACTGTTGCAAAGCGTTTACAAATGATGGGAATGATTCAAAAAGCCGGTGACTGGGTTCCACATGATTTAAAAGAAAGAGACATGGAACGTCGGAAAACCATTTGTGAAATGCTGCTTCAAAGACAGCAAAGAAAAGGATTTTTGCATCGGATAGTCACAGGAGACGAAAAATGGATACACTACGAAAATCCTAAACGCAAAAAAGCTTGGGTGAAACCAGGCGAACCAGGCCCATCACAGCCAAAAATAAATATTCACTGTGCCAAGGTCATGCTCTGTATTTGGTGGGATCAGAAAGGTATTGTATATTATGAGTTGCTCAAACCCTCTGAAACTATTAATGGAGAAGTTTACCGACGACAACTAATGCGTTTGAAGCGAGCCATAGAAGAAAAACGACCAGAATGGGTGAATAGACATAACAAATTAGTTCTTCAGCATGACAATGCCAAACCGCATACCGCAGAAGTCGTAAAAAGATATTTAGAGGGACAGGACTGGGAAGTGTTACCCCACCCGCCATATTCACCAGACATAGCTCCTTCGGATTACCACCTATTCCGGACGATGCAGACAGACCTTACTGGAGAAAAGTTTACTTCATGTGAAAGTATCAAAATTTGGATTGACAACTGGATAAGCTCAAAAGACCAGGACTTCTTCCAGCAAGGAATACGAAAACTACCTGAACGATGGGCGAAGGTTGTAGCTGCAGATGGAGCATACTTTCAATATTTTTTTTTTTTAATTTTGTAAGCGAACAAATGTGTTTTATTTTGACAAAAAGGGGCGGAGTCATAGTCATATTAATATAAAAATTTCAGCTCGTTACATGGGTCAATATATACAGCAGCGTTGTAGGCTTAGTAATAGCACATATATAATTTATCTTATCCATAGCCTTTGGTTACTGGATCCTAAAAATGAATAAAAAATGTTTGATTCCCTCCGGACTCTTAAGATAAAGATATATTATATATAATAGAACCACATATTTTGTGGCATGTGTATGTGAATACATATTTATTTAATTTCATCAGTTGAATAAAAATTTTAATCCAATATTTTTTTACTCTAAGTACGTCCCTGTATTAGTCATTCTACTCTGCCAATGTCTCGGAATCACTTCCCAAGCTCACACGCAACTTTCTCGCGGCCTTACATAACAGTTGCTACACTTTTTGGTCGACTCCGTTTACGGCCTTGATACGCTTAGCGACACGAAAACGAGAAATCATATTTGACGAAACTTGAGATATTAACATTATCAACAGTTTAGTTACGCGGTTTTGTAATGCAATGCTTTCAGGTGCGCCTTCAACTGCTGATGCATCGCAATCGTGGCCTCGATTGCTGGTTCATTGTCATGAAAAGAGCTGTTCAGTTATTTCACCAGTAAGCGAATTACGCCAACTAGAGCAAAGTGGCTGCCACACAATAGAGTTGGATGGACAGAACAGAATTGAACAAAAATTGGTTGAAATCATGAAATATCAGCAAGTATAGGATATTTTTGAAAATTTTGTACAAATTGTTCAGACGAGCCTCAATTCTTTGTAAATAAATACTATTAATAATAATATAATAATAATAGCCTTTTATTCAGAGAATTGTTGGTTTACATGATTATACTAAATATTATTTTAAATACATTTGCCGTCCCTGTCCGTTTGCCATTTTCTGACAAAGGCCTCTTCCAATTGCTTCCATTCATCCCTGGCATTTGCTGCTCTGGTCCACGCGCCACCCGCTACTGCCTTTATTTCGTCAAACTATCTTCTGAAGGGTCTCCCTCGCTTTCTTTTCTTGTATCTCGTGAACCAGAACATTAATGTTTTGGACCATTTTTCTCTCCCCCTTATTGTATGACCTGTCAATTTCCATTTGAGCAAATAAATACTAATGCACAATAATGGTTGATGTTTTGATTGATTTCTCCTAAACATAATATTATGCTGGATGTAGCGCTGTTCAGAAGGATCAAATGTGGTTAGAGATACAAGCGAGCTGCGAGTTAAAACGCAAAAGGCATGATTTGTTGCCCAATCATGTAGTGGCAGTAATTGTATGTGATTTAAATAAGCACCAATAGACACTGATAAATTTCTTCTTAGACGTAATGGTGGTTGATTTCACAAAATTGCCGCCTATTTTGAACTGGTAGTTTGCTCTTACGTATATAAAACGGCTTAAGAATTAACTTCTATCACATTAATATTACAAATACCAAAGTTTGGAACTCCTTCGCGCCTCAACGGTGGAACGGATTAAAATTAAATTTGTTATAAAGGTAGGTCATACCCTGGATTAACATAGCCTACCACCACCAGGGGGTACGTGTAGGGTACACACCTACGGACCCGAGCAACTGGACCGCCCAAATTTATGTGTTCATCTTTAAAATATAGACATAAAATGAGGTCTAATACAATACAATACACACCCAGCACAAAATATTCACTGATTTTCAAGCGGACATTGGCGACTAGTAGAAAGTATGCAGTACAAGGCTAAGTGGAGGTCAGCCGGATGTTAAAAAAATTTAATGGACATATTTTAATTAATACCACCTCCAACCTATTTGTATTAAACGTAAGTAGAACGCATTTTGAATAAGTTATTTAGGATGTTACGTTATGTAATCAAGTGGTAAGGACCCCAATCTGTAGGTGGTTTAATATTAAGTTAAAATAAAAGAACTAATAAAAAGCCTTAACGCTGCGGAACCTATTGTAACATTTGACATCCACAGGAATTGTTTCAAACAAAAGATATATAATCATCCCACTAGCGAATTGTTCAAAATTTTATATTGGACTGGCTTTTTATAATGTAACTATAGTGACGGAACGTGCTGAAGGCCCACTTTATGTTAAGTGATTACCCGCCCGTAACAACAGCTACGTCTCGTACTACGTTGGGGAAGACCTATCCTCCCCGACGTATGAGACGGGCATGTTACGTCTCATGCGCCTGTAATTTTACTGACATCCACACCCTTACACTGGAAAACAGCAACACGAGTGAAACACTGATTGGCCGCTGTTTACTAGCAGCAGCTGTTTACTAGGTGGGGTAGCAGTACTACTCCGGACAAACTTGGCACAAGTTTTACTGATACTTTGGGGTGCTCTTTTTTCACCACCTGGGCATCATCATTATCGAGCTTTGGACCGGCTATGTATGATCGCCCTGAAGGATAACACCCGTAAGTAACCTGACATTAGACCAAAGATATACCAAGATCCCATAGGAAAAGCAAAATGAATTGCCAGTGGCTAGTGGTGGTTTTGAGTGGTGACCGCGTGTAGATAAACGTAGCGTAGGTCGCGGCCAGGTAGAACGACGAGTTGCGGCAGATGGCTGTCAGAGAGTAGATGCAAAGAGGAGAGAGGACTGGACGTAGTGACGCTTTCTGGGAGAGATCCATTTCTGATAGTTACAATATCAGTCAATTGTTAGTTTTATTAAATAAAAGATAACAAATTAAATGAAATAAAAATCACTATTGTATAATAAAACGAAACACTCGCTAATATATTATCCTATGTCCGCGACTTGATAGTACTAATAAAGTATTTCCGTTGTTAACCATATAGCTTACAAAATATCCGGATTGCTACGAAATCCGTAAACTAAAATTATGTTTTTTGTAATACGTGTATTTTATATGTTCTCATACATAAAACATACATACCTCATAAGTATATGAAGTAGTTACAGTATGAGCCGTTTATTGTTGTATGTAAGTAGTAAGTGTAGCGATATATTTTTTGCTGTGTAAATAATTTATTTTTTCAGCTGCGACTCAGTGTAAGATCTAAATCTTATACTAAGTTGCATTACTGTTGTCATAAACGGGGGTCGTCACTTACCACCAGACGGGCCCTCAGTTCGTTCCGTCACTAATTTCTATAAAAAAAAAATGATTGTGAATATATTTTGTGAAAAGATCTGTTACTTACGTCTACAGATATTTTTTGCATGTCCGCCACGACTGGTGGCAATCGAGAAAAAAAATTCCCAGCTGCCACCAGTGATGGCAATGGAGAAGTTTTTCGTTCTCGATTGCCACCAGTGGTGGCGGAGAAGGTGGTGGCAACTGGGAATATACCTTTAGTATTGGGGAAGTGATAAAATACCTGGTAGATACGTTTTATTATCCTGTTTCAGGTTTAATATTGCTGTAATTAAGTTGTTTAGGTAAACAGTTTAGTCAAACGCAATACCGCCATGTCACGGTTATTAAAAAAAAGTGACCACATAAATTATGATACTCATTTGTGTGCGTACACGGCGTGAACTGCAACGATCTCTGAACCCTGGGGGCCACGTACCTACTATCATAAGTAATTGTAATTAATCAATTAGCAGGGCGTGTTCACACATGCGCTGAATGTAAACATTTTCAACTGGCGTTCATACGAGTTTCTGACGAAACTTTTGCGTTATCTTTTTTCTATTTTTTTATTTGTTGACACTCATAAATCTGTCACATAAACCTTATTTAATTTAATTCAAAAGAAATACGACTTTGCTAGACTTTTTACCAAAATATGGCCGCAAGAATTGCTATTGATTTTTTAATGTATACGATTCTTACCTTTTTATTAATCAAGTACTTTGGGAAAACCCATCTGATGTGTAACAAATGAATAAATTAAATTGCCGATGTGCGAGACGGATTGTTCACCAATTATAAAATAATATTATAATTAAATAAATATTGATAAAAAGCCTCACAGCTCAGTTGCTGCCTCTACCAACTGGTCGTGGGTTCGGTTCCCTCTCAGGACAAGCATTTGTGCGACGAACATAGATGTTTGTTCTGTGTTAATATTTATTATATGTCATATATGTATTTACAAAAAATAAGTACGAGGTATATAAGTATTCTATCAATCATCTAGTTCTCATTGTACAAGCTATTCTTAGTTTGGGGCTTGATGGCGCTTTGTATAATGTCCATGAATATTTATTTATTTATTTAATTTCATACAGCGCTAATTAGCTCCAATTTAAGTATAACTTGTACAATGGAAAGCATATAACTGACAGAAGATGTATAAAAAACCTTTTTATAAATTCTACATATAATACATATTTACACCCAGAAACAACAAATACATATGTTTAGCACATAAATTTTTGACCGAGGTGGGAATAGTACCCAAGACTTACAAACTAAACTTGAACTACTGACTGTGCTGTGATATTTTTGTAAATATATAAAAATAATAAGCATTAACACCCATACCAACCAAACATCGGTGTTTGTTACAGTCATACCGGGATGGGAATGGAACTCATGACTTCGACGCAAAAGAGATGCCAACTGAGCTGTGAGGTAAAGTAATATTTTTGGGTAAAGTCAAGTCAGTCAATTGTTTTTTATATTACGCTTTACTTTTGGACCACGGAACCTTCATATATTATATTAATATTATATATTAATATTTTTCAATTAAATAATATTATATATTATATTAATATATAATATATTAATATTAATATATATATAATATAATATATAATAAGGGAGTTAAGGTTCCGTAGTCCGTGTTACATGCACCGACATTTGTTTGCCGACAGGCATTTAAAATACTTTAGCTAGGGCGCACTCCACACGACATTCATACTAACCAGTTTATACATATAAGGCTAAGTGCCCTAATTTTTATTGCAACGAATATAAAAATACCTTCTTAAATAATGTCTCCCTTATATAGCAGACCCTATGCTAGTAAAAAATACTAACCTGATTGGTACCTACCAGTTTTTTTGAAAAGAATGCAAGCATTCATGTAATATTTATCAATATACTCGTACATAAGAAGATAACATTCTTAACAATAATTTTTGTTCAAACCTTTAGATTTTCATTTTGTTTTAAATTTATTGACTTTTAATTTTAATTATTATACAAATATAAGCAAATATATAATAGTAAAACGAAAAATCCAATAACAATAATATGTCCTCTCAATTATATTGTGTCTAACAGAGTTTTAATTATCTGTACCACAAGTAGTATATCCGTTAACAAATCCGTAACTAACATTGCGGAATACAATAAACAGGTAACCAAAATGAGGGCAAAATTTGCCCGCATGCCGTCCAACGTGGTAACCCATCATTTTGAGCTCATCGTCGTCTGGTAATGTTTTAGAGTTGTAAATTTTTGTTTAATTATTTAAGTACGTTTAATTTACTTCTAAGTTGTTAAATTAAGAAGTATTATATTATATTTTGGTTTAGAAAACACGTGTGTTCCTACATTTCAGCTGTGTTTTGAATAGTTGTGGGTAGGTGGCGTTTAATTTTTTTTTTTATGTAATGACTGACGAAACGATCTGAGGGCCCACCTGATGGTAATTATTGAACCTCGCCCATGACAACAGTAATGCGTGCGACTCAGTATGAGATCCAAATCTTTACTGAGTCGCATTCATCAAAAGTAGTTTTTGATGGATTGGTAATAACGTACAGTAAGAACGTCAAAAACTTAGGTGTTATGTTTGACTGCGAGTTATCTTGGAGGTCTCAACTGGAAGCTACTAGTCGGAAATTATTCGCGTCCGCAGGATCTCTAAGGAAGCTCCGTAACTTCTTGCCGACTACCACTAAAATTGCGCTTGCACAGTCCCTACTTCTTCCTGTATTAGACTATGCCGATGTATGCTACCTGGACCTTACTGAGGAGCAGCTCAACAAACTGGAACGATTACAAAATTTCTGCATTAGGTTTATATTTGGACTGCGTAAATTTGACCACGTTTCCCCTTATCGAACTTTACTGAAATGGCTTCCAATTCGGCTTCGTCGGAACTTTCACATTCTCTCTCTTCTTTATTCAATACTTTTCAACCCTTCTACTCCTCATTATCTCAAAGATAGATTTGTATTCCTCCACTCCTCCCACACCTTTTCTCTTAGATCGTCAGAAAATTTAGCCCTTCAAACGCCCGTGCACAGCACATCCTTTTATACAGACTCCTTTACTGTACAAGCTGTCCGATTGTGGAATGCTATACCAGTCGAAATCAGACGGGCATCATCCTTGTATACGTTCAAGGAACAACTCAAGCAGCACTATTTATCTATTGGTCATGTATAGTGTAACCCCATCTTTCATATATTTAATGTTATGCACTATTTTTCCTTGTAAATGTATGTTAAATTTTGTATGTATTAGGTAAATATTTATTAGTTTATTTAGAATTATATTATTTGTATGTATTAGAATTTTGTTAAATTGCTTTCTTTAATATGTCACTTTAACTAAAATGTGTACACCGCCGTCCTATAAAGCGTCACAAATGTTTAATTCCATCCAAAGGTTGTCTGGAAGAAATCGCTCTCAGCGATAAGACCGCCCGTTGTCCCAAATTTAGAATATTATTATTTTTTTTAATAAGCTACCATTTAAAATTCTGTTGGTGTACAATAAAGTATTTATTCATTCATTCATTCATTCATCCTGCTGCGTCCATCACTCGAAACGGGGATGATACGTCTCATGCGCACCGGCAGCCACACCCTTCCACCGGAACACAGTAATGCAACCACTACTGCTTGGCGGCAGATTCCAGATGTGGTGGCAGTACCTCTCCGGACGAACTCCGGAAATCGCAAACGCATGAGACGTTACATCCCCGTCTTGGGCGATGTGTGCAATAGGACTTGGGTCTTATCATACTTTGCATCTATCAAAAGCAGGATTCCAGCTCAAGGTTCCATTTTCATCATCAAGCTCCGGAATCCAAGGCCTTCAGATTTCCCACAGCCATGAAGGAAACATTTGAATCGAACATTACATAATTTATATGTTGTTTACTTAAGTAGTTAATCAAGATACCGGAGGTAAGTGTGGTAGGGTGTGTCAGCGCGTGGGCATATATTTTTTAATATCTGACAGGGTTAAGTACGACATGTCACCTAATGTGCATTAGGCCACGCAAGACCTTGATCAGATAATAGATAATTAAATATTGACATTAACATCACATTAAAGGCTAACGGAACAAATACTTCTGCTTAGCAGATTCTGATGTGTATCTTAAATTTTCGTTAAATAAAAAATGCTAATAAAATCCTATCCGAAAAAAGAAATTATGTATTAGGTTTCGATATTCGATTCTATAATATGTAATCGATTGCAAAAAAAAGTCTGAATAAAATCAAATATACGAATAAATACATGAATTTATTCATTATAGTGCAAGATTACTACGTTCATCGAATTTTTAATCGAAAACAATTTTTTATAATATGTGCCTATCAAAAAGTGGCTGTAAGTATTTTTATGAACCTTGCAGCCGGATCTTGTGCATTGATATTATCAGATGTTGCATGCTTATATTGTTTTCTTACATTGCTGTACCTTATATTGTATTCCTCATCTATATAAGCAATATATTTCTCAAAGTAAATTATTATGATTGTGAATATTATGTACATTCAAAATGGATCAAGTGTTTTTCACTCATTGATTATTCTATTAATTTAGGAATTAACTCACCCTTATAAATCTTTTTATTACATATGTATCATATAAAAATGTAGAGTTTAAATATATGTAAAAAGTAAATCTGCCGGCTTTATATCAACGATCACCATCCATCAAATTTCACCATACATTTTGGACATAACAATGTTTCTACGGTAATCTATTTCCAGTTATCTGTTAGTCGGTTATAGGTTTTTGCTATTATGCGAAATACTATAGACTATTGTTTGACGAATGTACAATATTTCTCATCATTTATTTTATATAAGTAAATACAAAATTAACTTCTTTTTTTAAATTTTATTTACCTAATTAATTAGTCTATAATTATTGTTAAACTAATGAGTTTTTAGAGCGTTTTAGACAGTTATGATGAGGAATGTTGGTATGATGAAAGACGAAGGCGGTGCAAATGAGCAATCAGCCAACAACTCTGTTTCAATACCAACGTCACTATAAATTATTATTCATTAACAGAAATTAAAATTCCTTTGCAAGAAGTTAAGAAATCTAGTTAGGAAAACTGGTAAATTGTGTGTTTTGTTCGAGAAAACTCAGCACACGCTGCAATTACAGCCAATAAAAATATCTGTCTCACTGGTCCAACCTTCAATGTCATATTATTGAAATACGACAGAAAACGTGCCAGTTTTAAAATACAATATTTGTTAATAGCAATACAAGTTTCACATAAAAAATTTGGACCATAATAACGTTTTATCCCAAAGTAGCAATAGAACTTGTGCCAAGTTCTTCTGTGGAAGTACTGCCACCACTCCTAGTAATCCGCCGACAAGCAGTAGTGCAATCGCATTACATTCTGTAGGTGTCAGTGAAATTACACGCGTATGAGATGGTACATCAAGGCGACTTGAGTTTGATATACTTCTGAAGGAGCCGTTTTGCTGTTGTTTATGGGTGCCGGTTACTACTTAACATCTGGTAGGCTGTGAAATTGTATTTAGATGATTTGGCAAAAACTGGTGTTTTTCACGGTTTTGACCAGAACTGGTGTGAAACGTTCAGAGTTGGAAATGGAATTAAATGTAAAATTGTAAAGCTGAATGTATATTATAGAAACCCCCCATCTCATACTCGTATTGTTGATATACCATGTGCAGAGTACTTGAGATCGTTTGTCTAAATCAGAGCAATCAGAACTTGTATCTAAGATCAGTGTCAGCGTAGTGTTGACCCGAACCTACCTAATGTCGGTTACAACACGCAAGAATGTGACAGAAACTCGTGCGCGTGACATTACCCTACGTTTGTTATATGGACCGTAAATAGGGTTGTCCAAATGAAACAGATTGGGTACTTTGTCTAGAATTCAGATTAAATCGGTGTAACGTAGCTGTTCTATGTTCTATAGACTATTTATTTATTAAAAAAAGAAACCTCCCAATCAGTATACAACGGGAGAAGAAAAAAGTCAGAGGAAGCCAAAAAAATTCGACATATTTTTCTAGTATTTCGATTTAATAACCAAACTTTTGAACCGATTTTGATAAAAAATATCTCTCTAACGAAAAGCACATCCTTTCAAATAAAAAAAATCTAAATGAGGTAACAAACATAAAAAAATACATCCGAATTGATAACCTCTTCGGGTAGTCCGTTGAAAAGATTGTTAATCGTATTTTAGTGAGACTTTTTTAATATTCTTAGTTATTTTTGTGACCAATTCTATTGAAAAATACAATCAAACCACAAATTAGCCTAAGTGTCATCACTTAACTACGTTTATGATAAAGAAATAATAAGTAATTTGTTTTTGCTTTTTTGAAAACAAACGGTACATAATCAATTTTATATGTACCATATACAATATATAAGTAAACCAGCACAGTTTCCACTATAAGGTTATAGTTTAACAAGCATTTGGGAAGGTGAAATTGCTTTGCGCCTTTGATTAAATAAAGGGAAGACGGTCGTGCAATTTCGCCAGTAGGTACCAAGTGAGAAACTAAATTGTCTGTATGCGTTCCTTCTCCAGATGTAAATGTAGTTCTAGTGGTGTAATACTTTAAATTACTATTTTAACTTCTAAAGAAGGAGGTTCTTTTTTATTTGAAATGATTGCTTTCAGATTGGTTCCATAAAAAAGGTTGGTCGTTAAATCAAATTAACTGGATAAAAATAGATCACCCATCTAAAAAAAAATTGTTTATTGCTTTCCTGTGACTTTTCTCTTCGCCGTTGTATATTGATTTGGGTTTATCTCTTTTTTAAGTGCCCCTACCATACCTACTAAATGAGGGGCTTGAAATAAGGGATGAAAGTATTGAAGTTGTAATTTTTTTAAGATTTATTTTAATCATTCTCTTGTATCACGTTTGTGTCAGTGGTCAAATACACTCGTGGCAGCCCTGATGGTAGTTACTAGACATCACAGTACTGTTGCTCATAAATTTCCCACGGAATGACAAAACGCATTACTCTCTTTATTTGCACATTATTCTCGTGTATTGTTTGTTAATAGAAATGTTGATGCTATCACTACCCGAAACAAGGTATGCCCGGACGTACATAACATCATTGTATTCAAATTTTTGAATACACAAGTGTATAACTTGTTTGGTTATGGCAATAACTTGACAATACTTTGAGGGTTTGTCGGAGAATCGAACCTGCTTCTTTACATATGTTCTTTTTGACGTGTAGGTGTTAATTGAATAAAAACAATGAATATAACAACAAGTATGTAGACACCTTTTGCCACATAATTTTGTGTCATGCACTTTTTTCAAGTCTCTATATTCAGCTACCAAAATGTTGCCCAAGGGTTTGTACTGGATACATATTATTGGGCTTCGGAGACGATGAATAGTGCTTGGCAAGCCTTGTGTTTCAAGCTGTGTCAAGCATTGTTGTTTTTTAATGTAAATGTCCTACTAATACTATAAACGTTACTCTTCCACACAACTACTGTATGGATTATAATGAAACTTTACAATAATATAGCTCATACATCAGAATAATACATGTCTATAGGCATATTGTGTAAAGTAAGTCGGAACAAAAATCTTTTTAATGCATCAAATTGTTATTCAAGGGAGGGGCCTTTATGACTTTTATTAAGTGACTAAAGTAACGGGGCGATCCGACAGTCTACCTGATATTAAGTGGTTACTTACTACCCATAAACAACAAAAATATGACTACGGTCTTCCTCTACTAAAGTATGAGACCAGGATGATACGCCTCAAGTGTCTGTAACTTCACCGGCGCCTATACCCTTCTACCGGTACATACTCTTCTAACGCGTGTGCACCACTGCTTGGCGGCGGATTACCAGGAGGCGGAGGCAGTACTTCTCCGGACGAACTACTAGACAAGTTCTACTGCCACTTTTTGTTGCACCACCCAGGGGACATGTGTAGGGATTTTGATGGTATTCACGTACGGACGCGGACAACATGGTCGCCCAAAAACACATATTTTACATATAAATATTTTATTTACACATCCGTAAAAAAATTACATTTGCCTCTATATACTTTGGTAGACTCTCGATACGCTATTTCGTACCTTTTGGGGTACACATATCATGCCAATGCAGACTTGACAATTGGTTCGTTTTTGCCTCCACTGTATTCCCATACACAGCTTATACTTTCCCCTGGCAAAATTAGCTCCTTTATCCCACACCCATGATCATGTTGGTATAAGTTATTTATATTACAAAATGTGCACTTACGCCATATTTTGATATGATGGAGTGATTGGCACAGTGAAATTATACAAGTTGACAAGGTGAAGTTGACTTAAATAAATATGGCGTTCATATTTTGGGTTTTCGAAGGCCTTTGTTGCCGTATCAATTTATTAAAATCTGACATTTGTAAAGTTCTAATAGAATATTTTATTGCGGTTGCGTTCACTGATCAAGATATTACCGTTTTGTCCGTTTGAGAAATTGTACATTATCTAATGGCCAGGCTTTTTTTTAATAATATACATTGATAGTTTTAGAACGAAACTAACAGCAAAATCTTGTAATCGCTATGCTTAGTTTGGGGCTTCTATTTGTTATGTTATAGGAATATTATATATACTACATAATAAAGAGTTTACCAACTAGGCCCTGTAAGTATTTATTATCCACAATCCGTAGTTTTTATTTTGACCGCATTAAACTAAAATCTGGGGATTGTGTTTTGTTTCTATAAATAAATATGAATTATAAATAAATAGATTCTATAAATTACTTGGAAAGTTGACACTCTTTCATCACTAAAAAAAATTTATTCCGATAAATTTCCTATAACATAACAACCAAATATGCTGATATAATGCTAAATTAATTAAAATAAGAGCGTTTCTGTGTTTTAGGCGTATATATATTAGAATTATGCAAGATGGCGTCATATTTAATGTGTAAGAGTTCAAATGCGGTCACGGACCTTATTCTGAATAAGTGAGATTATATCTCGAACTATAAACATGAATATAGAATTATTCTAATGAAATTTATATAATCATTTGGCGTCATTGCTGAGGGGGCGGTCACATTGAGAGCTCTAAGTAATAATTGTTAAACTCAAAAGCAATTTATGACGCAAAAAAGAAATGGCAATAAAATTTAATAGCTAGCGAAGGACTGAAATTAAAGTTCAGCTGTTATCAGGACAGCATTTACTCACTCACAGACTTCTAATATAGATCAGCATTTGAACCGAGCACTTGCTTTGGAGGTCGAGATAAGAACAAACTTCATGCTACACAAGGTTTGTCCCGAGCGGAGATCGAATTAGGGATCCCCGATTCAAAGACAAGTTAACAGTAGCATCGCAAATGGTTATCCGTTATACCACAAGTATTTGACGCTAATGAGAATAAGAAAAGATCGAAATGTAATCAGAACTTTTTTAATATAGCGAAATTGGGGCCATATTGTTGCATTGTCAATGTGGCTGTTATTTAGCTCATTCACGTGCCACAGAGTAAACATTTGCAGATTTTGCAATACTGTTCAATACTTGTGTCGATGCATTGATAGCTCAATTTATGTTTCAAGTTTATAAATAAAGATATCGATTTAGTAGCTTGCATTGCTGATACGTGCCGCTATAAACTTTTTTTTTTATTTGTGCCTACCTGCCTTACAATAGCGACTATTACAGTAATACTGGTTATTCACCGATGCTGAATGGATGTGCAAAATTTTGCAATAAAAAGCTTATTCCTAACTTAAAAACTTAACTTAAAAACTGGTCTGACTTTGACAATAGACCTACCCATCAAACCTATACGATAAAGTGCGAACGCCAGCTTAAGAAAAGCTGTACGTTCAAAGATTTCTGTACCTTAGGCTTGTATGTCTGTAATTTCAGACCTCATTCAAGCAATAAGAACAAACTTCATGCTCACCACACAAAGTGTGCCCCGGCCGGGAATCGAATCCGGGACCTCTCGCTTCGAAGGCAAGTTTACTACCAACTAAGCCACGGAGCCGTCTGCTAAGCCACGGAGCCGTCTGCTAAGCCACGGAGCCAACTAAGAACACATTTTGATGTTTATTTTCTGTCCCAAGGAAACCGTGCTGAATTTCGGTATTCATCGTAGTATGAACTCAAATCATTTGAATTCATTCAGTAGTTTCAGCGCGATGCATGACCAAGATACAGTCAGACAAAAATGAAAGAAATATACAGCTCTGGATTAACAATCGCTCTGCAAAAAAAATATCCACAATTATCTTAATTGTACAGAATTGGACCTATTACAGTTTTATTATAACTATAGATTATAAGTTACAGCGTAGTTTAGATAAACTACTTATATCACAGCAGGCAATATAAATATAAAAAGATAAGCATAATTATGCGTTCCAAAATATGTAGATGGATTAACTAAATGCGCTAGACCAAAATAAAAGAAATTAGTCAAGCGAGAACTAGAGAATAAGCTCTTGGTTCAGGATTTAAGTTTTTTTTTTTTTAAGACCGTCTACCGTAGTTTGTAAAACGAAACCAAGAACCAAATTAACTCTAATTTAGTTAAATAATAGAATTCGAAATCAGGGTCAAATAGTTTATGAATATAGCAGAGCTGGGAAAGTGTCGGGATACAAAGCATCGTGTATGACATGTACATTCTAAACCAGCATCTAGGTACTCGTCGATCTATCTATCTCTGTCAAAAATATCAGAAAAATCAATTAAGTATTTTTCACAGACTTCAAAAAAGGAGGTTTACACACAAGTAATTTTATTTGAATTGCAATATATTCACATATAATATATTAGGGGCTTACAAACAAATATACAAAATTATATAGGTGTTATGTATGAATGTTGTCTAAGCATATCTCAGAAATTATTAATCGACTTGTGGCCATCTTTTTATTGGTTTACATTTACTATTATTTTTGTATAGATTTGCCTGTTTTTCAGGTACGATCCTGAATCAGACACGACCGCTTTTTAAATGTTTCAGATTTTGCTCAAAATAAAATATAGCCTAACGAAGTGTAGATAGTGGGGTTGCCGAGAATTAAGGTACCCTAAAAACAAGTTTATAACGGTTATCACATTAAATTCTAGACCATAGACGGCTAGGTACATAAATCTAGGAACACGATACGACAGTGACATCAGAAGACAAAGAAGCAATTTCTAATCAGCAAAACTCGTGCTCGACATTCAGATTACCCTCTACATTTTTACATATCCATTGGAACATTGACATAAGGTTCAAATTGGAAATTCCACTTTCTTCGTTTTGATGAAAGTTGTTACGGATTAGATATGAGTTTTATACAAATGCTATGGTAAGCGGGCGAAATCATAGAGATTAGTGTGTTGAATCAAACTGATCAACTGATCGTTAATATTTCAGACTGGCCTCTCAACTCAGTTGGTGGTAGCTCTGCTTTCTACGCAGTAGGTCGTGGGATCCATTGTCACCCAGGACAAACATTTGTGCGAGCATAAGAGTATGATCTTTGTTTGGGTGTCTACAGGTTAAAAAAAAAGAAAAATATAAGTATTCATTAGAAATCAGGTTTCCATGGTGCTACGTTGGTTTTCTTAGTAACTTCCGCTTTGCTGAAACGACGACTTGCATTTCACAAACCCCTTTCAAAGCTTCTGTTAAAGAAATCTTGTTAATATCTCAGCTATATCCATCTGCAAGCAGTCTTTCTGGGTTTGGTTTAAGTTTAATTACTTGTTAATTATCAGGACTGATCTCATAGCTCATAGTTTGTAACTATTTTATCCGAACCAGCCTCTAATGCACCCACTGCAGGGACACCGGCCTTTTTTTTTTTTTCTTGGGGAAATGCACTCGCATACCGCCCTGCCACGGGGAGACAGAGCGGTTATGTGGGACTAAAGAGCCTACTCTCGATAATTTGTTATGCTACTTAAGCATTTTATATTTAAAACGTGTGCATTCCTGTGGTCGCATACAGGTGCATACTATGCCACAGAAAACCAGCGCTGAAATAGCGAAACCGCTGATGCAGTACACGCTGAGTGCTATCTATTATTGCGGTTACCTAACCACATAAAAAAATGTACCTGCTTACTGTGTGTATGTAACGCAAAATAAAGATTTTTTTTATTTCTATTTAGTTGTTTTTTTTTTATTTATGCAGCGGCTTAGGCGTAAAATCTAAACAGACAGTTTCGCGTTTATAATGTTATGTGTGGGTGGTATCATTGATCTGATTTCGTGCTGTTATTGATCTACCGACACTTCATAAATGTTAATTATTTTAATTATGTTGGTCAAACGGATATGCATTCTCGAACTAGATAAAAATATTGAGGTGGTTATTTCGTCACATGAGACGATGATCAATCTTCCTCAATTGGGTGTATGATTTTTTTTATACATTTGTTACGCAAATTCTTGCCCAATTGTGGAACGATATGGATGATTGTTTTTAATAGATAATAATTCATAAAAAAAATAAAACGTATTAAAAAATTATGGAATCATGAACTTCTTAACATTAAATGTGCCTACTTTTACTTAGCCACAAAAAACATTATCGTATAGTACAAAACTCTATACTGAAACAGTTATTCGAAATACTGAAAATGAGGAAACAAAATAAGTAGTTCTTAGATTGCCAAAACACGATAAAAACAAGTATTATAAAACATTGGTCAACGGAGTCACGACTCGTTGGGAAAGACGAAATTTAAATAATCTCGTAGAAAGATCTTTCGGATGATTATTCTGTTATTACTGTGATTTTGCCATGAAGATAATGAGATAAGTATTGGACATGCATATTATTGGATTATATGTGATATACTCGAAGTAGCATTGATCATAGCTACTGTGATATTATTATGTAATTAGCGTGGTGTTGTAAAAATCGTTTTATAAAACACTTTTCATTTTGGAAACTATACCCTAACTCAGTAGATCGGGCTTGGTTTCCAAACTTAGTCTCTAACAATTGATTGAATTTGCAAATCAATTTTTTTAGTGCCGTGGAGGAAGATAATAAACTTCATGGTGACCACAAAAAGTGTGCCCAGGCCGGGAATCAAACCCAATACTACTAAGAATGTAAGGTCATGTGATCTAACTTATAAGTATTAACTATCAGTCTTAAAATGCTCCCCTACATGCAAAATAGTGTATGACGCAATACAAGCAATAGTCAATGTCATTGGTTCTTTAGTTGGAGGCCCGACGAAATTTCCCGACGTGTAAAATGCGACGTGTCCAAATGATATTGTACTTTACATCTAAAGGAATAAATGAGTTTGACTTTGACTTTGACATCACGCACACGAGTACGACTTACAGTAAATTCACTGCACGCACATAAAGCGTTGCATAAATAATTATTTTCACACATTTTAATCGAAAGAGTAGGGGTGTGCATTTTTAGATTTAAAGATACCCTTTTTCAAGTCAATGGTTTATCGTCTTTTATATGAATTTAGAATAATATTTAGATATATTCGTAGTCACGGTCAGGTAAGCCGTTTTCCAATATTTCTCTTCTTATTTATTTTGACAGATATCCAAAAAAATAATATTATAAATATTTTTTTGGATACCTGCCTGTACCTGTAGCGACTCGAGATATAAAACCTTCGGTGTGCACTCGGCCATTATTTATTTATGTGAATACTTGCGTAAAAAAATAGCGACATTCATTTGCGAATTCCATGAACCAATGTTATCAAGATTTCGGCGAAATGACATTTGGCATATCAACTTTCGACGATTCGTCGCCGCTTTTACATTCAATTACATTGAAATCCCTCCATGGATAATCAGTTTTTATGAAACAAGCTGTACCCGCAAATTTGTTCTCCTGTAATTAAATAGTTTATAGTTTATTTATTGATAACTAATATATAGTTACAGTGTACGTTAGTATTTATCTTGAACTAGTTGCGCCTGTAGTTTTCTGGTACTTTTGGTTCCGTAAAACCTATGTGTAGCCTATGTGTTAAGCAGTAACAAACATAATCAATTCTATGTCGATAAAGATAATAATAATATAACAAAAAGAAAATTTATGTTCATTTACAAAAAAAAAATACTGTTTGGTGGTAATATAATTTATAATATAACAGGATTTAAAATAGGACCTACTAATATATTTTTTAAGCTTTAATATGTGGGTAGATGAATAATTTGACCAGTACTGTTATCAGATTATTATAATTGTCTTTCATTTTTCATTACATTGCAATGTGATAAGAAAGACTAATCCATTAAAAACTCGGGTGACAAATATCTGATCTCTATTTGGTAAGATAAAATATAATTGATTGCCTATTAATTTGATCAGCTTATCTGCATAGTATAAAACAAACTATCTCTCCGCGTCTGTCTGTCCGTTTATCCGCAAACTCCTATATCCCGCAACGGATTTTGGCGCAATTTTCAGCATCAACTAGATAATTTTCACGGAAGGTTTATATAAAATATACATATATAAACATAATGTAAAATACATGCGTATATAAAAAGCCGGTAATTGTTTTTTTTTTTTGTAACGTTGTCGTATAAACATATTTTACATGGCTAATGCTGGCTTAACCTTACGAAATAGATCAAAGTGATGTACTGCGTACTTATATTTCTACCTACGAGTACATCACACAGACTATATACCGCGTGAAGCTGGGGCAGATCGGTAGTAGATAACATATATAATAGTATATACAGTATATAACAGTAAAATAGTAAGGGACAAACAAAATCTTCACCATACAGATTTCGCCTAGAAACAGTTTTATTACAGTATATAATTATATGAGTAAATAACGGATTAATTAATTCATAGTTTTACGATTATAATCTGATAATCCTTGAACTAATTGTAAATCGAAATGAAAGCTCTATGTTATCGATAGACAATTACTACAGATTGATAATAAATTACGAGTTAGTTTTGTTACTATTGTTACTATTCAGGTTGCATAGTATTAAAATCTACTTAATTTATTATTATTGGTCTATACGTTGTTGGCCGCTGATCGATTTTACAACCTTATGCGTGCTTTTGGTAAGAGCGAAAAGCTCTCGACTGACATAAAACCAATAATTAACAGAAAATTAAAGGACTACTTACATATGATCCTTGGCTTGGCTCGCTGCATTCCGAGACCCATTAAAATCTACTTTAAATGAATTCAAATAACGTTCTATGAAATGAAACCAGGACTTTTCAAACAACTAGAAGTCAGTTTCATAATTAATTAAAAACCACATAATACAAAAACTTTTACTAATTAGTCGACTTAAAAACAGGAATAGGTTCTCAATTTACATGTAAATTTGTTACTCGTACGTAGAGTTTATTTTCAAAGTGATCCAATAAAAGATATTTATCCTTAAGGGATGGAATTTTTAGTGAAATTTTTTACTGGTATAAAATTTATATCGGTTTATTCGACTTGCCTATTTATTAGTCGCTAGCCACGCCACGAATTTACCAGCTAAATAAGAAATCAATATTTTATCGTCATTATTTAGTATGTTTTGTAAAATGGCAGCCGGAACTCGGGAACAATTATTCCGACAAGAATGACATTCTAAGCTTGTCGTAACCTCAAGGACATTTACCTACTGCTTAACTGGCCTCACAGCTCATTTGGTAATAGCTCCGCCTCCGTAAGTCGTGGGTTCAATTCCCACGCAGGACAAACATTTTTGTGACACACATAATATTTATAAAAATAAGTATTTTTTAAGTATTCTAAAAGTTTCTATATAAACAGACATAAACATTTTATTAATAGTTTGCCTAATTACATGTCGAGCTTATTTCATAAATTATAATATTTGCAGGTATAAAATAATAATAGATGATTAACGGACGGACCGACCAGATGACCTACCCGATTCTAAGTGGTTACCGCCGCCTATTAATAACAATTTATATCTTCCCCAAGATGCAATGATGCAATTTGGGTCTTCACATGCTCCAGTTGTAAAGAAATATTTACGCCCATCAGCCTGAGATGACGTTGTATATGAAACAATGGGTCTGTAATTTCACTGGCAGACCACTCACACATTTATACTGGAACACAGTAATGCAAGTGAATCATTTCTTGAAGGAATGAATACACGAATCATCGATCGAACGAAAGAATTTCCTGCGTTCGATGGTAGTTCTTCACCGGAACTTGTCACAAGCACACTACCGCCCCAATTGCACCTCTCTGGGATACGTGGATATCTGAAGGACTCACCTACGGATACGAGCAACGAGGAGTCCAAGACCAAGCCCAAGGTTTAATACTACGTCATGCCCCGGCTTCACACGAATGGTACTTCCAAAGGAACATAACTAACTGATTTAAAAAAATCTAATAATCTGACATCAATACTTTCATGACTTAATTTTATGCCCTTAGGGATGGAATTTTATTAATTTATACTAATAAATAAATAATTTATACTAATAAAGTAATATAAAAATAGTAATCTATACAAAAAAAAATTGCGCCTAGATAAAATAAAATTTAAAGAAATAAGGTATACCCTACATTGTAAAAGAATCTTACACAATTGGCGAACAAATAGTACGCTATTTCGTCGCCGATGGATAATGATTCTCGTGAATGAAAAACAAAATGTGAATTCATAAAACAAACCGCTAAATTGATAATCTCCTCCTATTTTGAAAAAATGAGAAGTGCACTTTGCAGTCAAATATATAGTATGTATGGCTTGTTAATTGTCATTCATACAGTAGTTAATTTTTATCATACTACTAGCATCATACATACATCATCATACATCATCATACTACTCGCCCCGCGTTTAAAAAGTCAACCTGGATTAACACATACTGGCCAATGTGTTAATCCAGAGTATGAGCTACCTTTATAACAAATTTCATCCAAATCCATTCAGCTGTTGAGGCGTCATCATGATATATTATTGTGTCTATACTCGATAATACCTATGTATTAGTCAATTTTAGTGACTCGCCAAAAATGAATTTCATATATGACGGTTTAGAAGCGCGGGAGCTTTACAGTGTAACATCATCGTGCTGACCAGCGTTGAAATAAAATAATGTCAATATTTGTTAATCCTCCAGTATCATGGGAGATCGAGGCGGAATCGCGAATATGCTCAAAAGACAGGCTAACACATCTCTTAACATTCCCATAACCTCGAAAAAAGTCATTTAACAACTTATTGATAACTTGCAACATATTTTATTACTTGATGCTCGTTAGGAGAATGCCTATTACTCATTATAGCATAATTGATACGTTTTACTATAACGGATCGAGGTTATATAGGTAATAGTGCTCAGATTTTGGGTGGGCGACCATTAAAGGCTTTCGAAATGTTTACACACTCAGCACAGATTAAATAATAGTGATACGTTTAATGATAACTAGTTCATGAATCAATTATGGGCACGTTCAATGTTAACTCATTAACAAAATATTCTTGCTAGTTATACAAATATTGCGAAACGGATTCAATTTTATTGCCGCGGGTGAATTTGATTGATCAATGGCCACTTACTGCTACTAACCTTAGCCTGTAATACTTCCACTTTAGGGTGTACATGTTATATAGGCTTAGGGCCACTTTTCGGTAATATGCGCTTGCGCATGAGACGTAGGTATCATGCCCGTCTCGGGTGATGGACGCAGCAGGATGAGTGCAACTCAGTCTAAGATTTTAATCTTATTCTCTTATATAATAACTGGCGGGGGTCGCCACTTACCACCCTCAGCTCAGAGGGGGCACTCAGCTCGTTCCGTCACTCATTCAAATAAAAAAATATATATTATACATATTACATAAATATATTACCTAAATAGGTAAAATATATATGTATATTTATAACTGCAAAAACTGATAGAAGTTGTGTTCTCTGCAAGTCACAAAAATAGAATGCTTCACTTTTTAAGAATAAAAAGTATGTATTAATAGGTGTGTGAATATGACTCCGCCCCTTTTTGTCAAAATAAAACACATTTGTTCGCTTACAAAATTAAAAAAAAAATTATTGAAAGTATGCTCCATCTGCAGCTACAACCTTCGCCCATCGTTCAGGTAGTTTTCGTATTCCTTGCTGGAAGAAGTCCTGGTCTTTTGAGCTTATCCAGTTGTCAATCCAAATTTTGATACTTTCACATGAAGTAAACTTTTCTCCAGTAAGGTCTGTCTGCATCGTCCGGAATAGGTGGTAATCCGAAGGAGCTATGTCTGGTGAATATGGCGGGTGGGGTAACACTTCCCAGTCCTGTCCCTCTAAATATCTTTTTACGACTTCTGCGGTATGCGGTTTGGCATTGTCATGCTGAAGAACTAATTTGTTATGTCTATTCACCCATTCTGGTCGTTTTTCTTCTATGGCTCGCTTCAAACGCATTAGTTGTCGTCGGTAAACTTCTCCATTAATAGTTTCAGAGGGTTTGAGCAACTCATAATATACAATACCTTTCTGATCCCACCAAATACAGAGCATGACCTTGGCACAGTGAATATTTATTTTTGGCTGTGATGGGCCTGGTTCGCCTGGTTTCACCCAAGCTTTTTTGCGTTTAGGATTTTCGTAGTGTATCCATTTTTCGTCTCCTGTGACTATCCGATGCAAAAATCCTTTTCTTTGCTGTCTTTGAAGCAGCATTTCACAAATGGTTTTCCGACGTTCCATGTCTCTTTCTTTTAAATCATGTGGAACCCAGTCACCGGCTTTTTGAATCATTCCCATCATTTGTAAACGCTTTGCAACAGTTGAACGATCAACATTTAATGCTGCAGCTAATTCTGATTGAGTTTGGCAAGAATCTTCCGCCAATAATGCTTCCAATTCAGCATCTTCAAATTTTTTTGGTGGTTTTCCATGTTCTTTATCCTCAGTACTAAAATCGTTATTTTGAAATCGTCGAAACCATTCCTTGCAAGTTGTATTAGACGGAGCATGCTCACCATAAATCTCCACAAGCAAACGATAAGTTTCCGCTGCAGTTTTCTTCGCAATAAAATAATGTAATAACACTTCCCGCAAATGACGTTTATTTGGAATAAAAACCGACATTTTCGAAAAGGTGAAAACAATTGTTGCTTACACTTCAACCAAATATCATAAAATGCGTTAGATAGCTGACATTCAGTACTATCGAATACAAGTATGGTCATTTATTAGTACACGTAAACAATACTAAAAACGACATCTGTTGAGAAAGGGCGGAGTCATATTCACACACCCAATATAATAATTAATGTATATGTATTAATCCAGGACAAGAACTACCTTCATAAAAAATTTCATTCAAATCCGTTCAACCGTTGAGGCGTGAAGGAGTTACAAACATACATACAGACAAACTTTCGTATTTATAATATTAGTATGAAGGTAACTTACATATTTAACCCTTAACCGCCTACCATACGTCTCACAGATCCTGTTGACATAATGATTGTAAATATCTTTGCGCCTGAGTGTTGTATCGACTCGTTCGATCGTGTACCTTTTCCCCGCACCCCTCAGTACCGCACAACGGCTCGTGGAGGTTAGACGTGCGTGCGTTTGGATCAGGTGAGTAAAAAAATACTAGCGTGGGTCTGAGAGACCTCTGGTAGGAGGTTACGTATTATTTTCTAAATTGAGTTTTTTTCATTGTTTTAGTTATAATGGCTCTTAGTACAGCTTTAATTGAGCGTTGGTTAGAAAAGGATCTGTCGGACGATGAAAGCGACGAATGCAGCGATGTGGAGCCCGTCGACATTCATCAAATGCTGGAAGAAAGTGGAGCGTCTGAATCCGAAATCGAAGCGCCAACTGCAATACAAATAAATTCTCCATCGCAAAATGACATTCCGCCAGTAAGTGAGTTTTCATCTGATGATGATGTGCCCCTAGCAGAAGTTCGATCGAGACCAAGAAAGAAGAATTATTTTGGAAAAAATCGTTTTCGTTGGTCATCTGCTCCACCGATTTCACGATCGCGGACTATGCAACATAATATAGTTGAGGAAGGAGAAGGTGTAAAACAAAATTACCGGAATGTGCTGAATGGTTCGTCTTCTCCCTTGGATATTTGGCAGCAATTTTTTACTGACGAAATGCTTCAAAAAATTGTAAATCACACGAACGTGAAAATAAGAGAACTCAGACCAAACTATAAAAAAGATACTTGTGTTCAAGATTTAGATCTCATAGAACTAAAAGCATTTATAGGTTTTCTTTTTTATACCGCAATCTTTAAAGAAAACCACGAAGATTATGTTTCCTGGTATAGTACTGATGGTACTGGAAGAGAGATATATCGCTGTATTATGAGCAAAAACAGGTTTGAAATACTGTTGAAAGCATTACGTTTTGACGATGCAGCAACCCGTACAGAACGTCGAGAAACTGATGCATCTGCACCTATTGCTGAGCTCTTTCAATCATTTATGAATCGCTGTCAAGCTGTTTATGCAATAGGCACATACGCTTGTATAGATGAGATGTTGGTAGCATTTCGTGGGAGATGCAAATTCAAAATGTATATGCCAAAGAAACCAGCAAAATACGGCATAAAAATTCAATGCCTTACAGATGCAAGGACGGGGTACCTTCTCAATGCTTACATATATTTAGGCAAAGATTCTGACGGACTAAATTTATCACCAGAATTTCAGCGACTGAAGAAACCCACCCAAGCTGTAATGCGTCTAATTCCTTCAATCGAAAATTCCAAAAGAAATATTACCACAGATAATTGGTATACTTCTATAGAGCTACTTGAATGTTTAAAAAAGAAACAGCTAACAGGTGTGGGTACTATGCGGAAAAATCAAAAAGAAATTCCCTCACAATTCTTGCCATCTCGTCATCGTAAGGTTGATTCAGTGATTTTCGGCTTTACCAAAGATTTTACGATGTCATCATATGTGCCAAAACAAAATAAGGCAGTCATCACTGTTTCGAGCATGCACCATTCTCCAGAAGTCGATGAAGCTACTAAAAAACCGGAGATAATTTTATTTTATAACCGAACGAAAATTGGAGTGGATCTACTAGACCAAAGGTGCGCTAATTACTCCACAAGTCGTCGCACTCGTAGATGGCCACTGGCAATATTCTACAGATTACTTGATATTTCTGCTTCAAATTGCTATGTAGTTAACCTGTCTGTGAAGCCACTTGGACAAAAGACTGAAAGCAGGTTCAAGTTTATGAAGAAACTAGCTGAACAGCTGACGAGGCCGCATATGGCACGTCGTGAAAGCAATGTGAAATTGCAACGTGATATACGTATCAGTATACAACGCATCCTTCAGATCAACGAAACCCCACCAGCAGCCGTTCCAAGCAGCAGCACTGGTGAGGAGCGATTGGTGGTTCGTAAAAACTGTTCCACATGTGAATATAAAAAAAAACGCAAAACACAATACATGTGTTTCGAATGCAAATCGCCAATTTGCCTCGAATGCTCGAACAAGATGTGTTTTCACTGCCGTGAAAAGCTCTAGGTTAAGAGCCTGCAATTTTGTCAAATTAATTATTATAATGATAATTGTTATTTTTTTTCAAGTTTCTTAAAGATTCAATTATATAAAAAATATAACAAAAAGTTCCTATTACTTTAAATAATTTTTTTAGATCTCATTTTCTATAAGTGTTAGTAAAGAAGCTAAAAACAAGAGATTATACTATTTATCTTGAGTTATTAAAAAAATATTGTTGATTTTCATGTTCCTCTCTTTTTAAATAAAAAGTATAATAATTTTCAAAATAGAATTTTAATTGAAATCTGTACCCTCCCTTAATTTTTATAGTCATAATATTTTTTTTTATATCCGGGATCCCACAGACGTATGGTAGGTGATTGTGTCACAATAATAAGTGGTAGGTAGTTAAGGGATAACATATCTTTCTACTTGTCTATTCAAATATAATGATTGATTTACCATTATCCAAAGTTCATATTTTCAGTGCCGATTCGGTCTTCACCTTTGATTGTATGTGGGCGGGCGATCACAATAACATTATTGAACTTATGGAACCTTTGCAAATGGTTTTAAAGCTTAAACACACTACAGAGTAGATTATTAAAATACTAAAGATTTGAAAGAAACTAAAAACTTATTTTTTTGACATATAAATACTGCAGAGATTATGTATTAACTGGTTTCTATCATAAACGCAATTTTCAAAATAAAATTTCAAAAAATTAAGTTGTCGAGACCCCAAGAGTTAACAACTTAACAGACAGACAGCCAGCCAAACATTATAATAATTATTTTTTTGTTGTAAGTACCATTTTTCAAATGAATTTACTAAAAGAAAATTACTAAAAAAAAACTTCAAACTTCAGCGCTCTCTTCTTAATTTTATGCCAAATCTTTTATTGCACAAACTATATTTAAAATTGCAAATATTGAATTCGTTGCCTGTATACGTGCCAAGAGTCTCGTGATCTATGCTCATTTGAATTGTAAATTAAAAGGATATATATATTTAATTATGTATTATGTATATTTAATGTTGTTTAACAACCGACTTCCGGAGAGAATTAGGTTGTATTTTTTTATGTTTGTTACCTTTGATCTCCGTGTTTTATGAACAGATTTAAAAAAAAAAAAAACCTTTTTTGTAGGTTATATGCTTTCAGATATGTTTTTATCAATATCAGTACAGTAGTTCGAATTTCAAATCATAATAACTGAAAAAAATTGTCATCCAAGAAAACAAAGTTGCGTATTTTGCTTTCCTGTGACTTTTCTTTGCCCGTTGTATACTTGGAGCTTCAAGGTAGCCTGAATGAGACTGCTGATTGCAATAAAATGCCTACATAATTTAATGTATCGCTAATGTTATAATGTTTAAATTGTGTGGTTTATAATAAATAGTTGGGTATATAAATAGTTCAACGGGCTACATGCGGCGGTATTTCGGTTAGTTAGGGCCCTTCTCTTATCGTCAAAGATAATATTTTATGAGCTTCTTTTGATGGCACCAAATCTTCATCTTTCTTTATAGAGAAGGACACTTCTAGTCGTACACACATTCGTTTCCATGCCGCACGAATTTAAAACCTCTTTATACATAGTATGAAAATTATAGCAGGTTATTTACACAGAGTTGCTATTCAATTCTAACGTGGTAAAACCACTAGAAAACGTTCAGAACTAATATCATATTCAGATATGGAAATGCCTTACGTGAACGTGATCCAACTGACATTGTAATCACACTAATATTATAAAGGCGAAAGTTTATATATATGTGTGTGTGTTTATAACTCATTCACGCTTTAACGGCTCGACGAATTTGGATGACATTTTGTTTGAGTCTAGCTTAGATCCTGGATTAAAACTAAGGCTTTTTATCCCTAAAAAGTGAAGTATTCCCGTAGAACGGCCAACTGCGGGTAACACTGCAGGGCGCAACTACTTCAGATTAAAACAAAACAATAGGCACAATTAAAATAGGTACCCTTAATGCTCGATCGTGCCCTTAAACAAATCCGCGAACAGCCGCAGGCGAGTTGCACAATTGTAGATAAAACGTGCTTGGACATTAGATATCGATTTCAGCTCTTACTACGTGACTAAATACCTAAATCATTATGAAACAGCAGCAACAATCAGCTCAATAATCGTTTCGAACATTGGTTCCCACATTTATTAAGATTCTACAGAAGCTGGCGTGAAAAAGTTGTAAAGAGCTTTGAGGAGACACACTAGGTTTTTCTAAAGAACACCTAATTCAATTTATTTTGACTAGTCCAGTATATTTTTAAATTATTTTATTCCATTGTATTAAAAAAAAATATTCGTTAAAAATGGTTTTTGATAATTGAATTTCATTCGCTTATTTTATGCAAAAATTCTAGGACATACCAGTTTCCACAAGTTTTCCTTTACCGTTTATCTTGAATTTTCTATGTGCCAATAGTAAATTCAAGCTTTATAGTCATTGGTTCATGACTGGATTTGAACCTGCGACCTTCAGATTGAAAGTCATCTGTACCCTTGCGCCATTACTAGTCTTGATGGAGTCTTACACCAGTTTTTTTTACTTTCGTCATACTTTGATATGAGAGATAAGCAATGAACCAACAAACTTGTACCTTATTGATCTGGACAAGGTAATTTCATTTCAAGGTTAAATTTTCGATCGCCGATAGGCAAAGTTTGCAAACTTTTTGTTTGAAAAATACCACTTTATAAAGTGTCCGCAAGAATGAATGGATAGATATATATTTGACGCCACATTGAGATTCCTTGTATTGTGCTATAAGTTTTTAAATATAAATTAATTGAGTTTCTACACATTAGTGGTTTAATTTGAGTTACGACCGAATTCAACATAAATCCTTCTATCCCCAATAATATCTGCATAATTATTCATGCAAATTTTAATGAGACCATTACACACTGAATGTTTATAATCGATCCATAAAATGGCGGTAACGCGATATCATACTGATATTATACAATATATGTGAAAGTTTCTCAGTGTGTATGTTTGTTATTCCTTCACACATCAACGGCTAAACGGATTTGAATGAAAATTGATATGTCAGTAGCTGATATCCTTGATTAACACATAGACTACTTTTTAAAACCACAACTTTGACAGTTTTTTCCATCGCCTCATTTTGTCTTTTTAACACCGCGGGGCGCCGCTATTATTTCATAAACTATTGATCTAGACCATTTGAAAACAAGAACAACGTTAACACATTCATAACTCTGCACTAGGACTCCCTGTGTCGCAGATGGCATGGACAAACACGAGACAAACACCCAGGACCCGAGAACAAACTTCATGCTCACCACACAAAGTGTGTTCTTCTAAAAGTTTGTGAAGTCGTCCCTCATCTTCTTTTTTTTCCTATTTCTAGCGCTTTATACTTTCATTTGACAAAATCACGTGTTCCATCGCGATCCTGAAGCTGGTTAAATTATTATAGTATCAAATATTTAACAAAATACACAAAATATTGCCCCATGCTAACGAGCATTTTGGTTGAAAGAAAGAACCACTATGACGCCGAGGTTGTCAAAATTTTGATTGCGCAGGAATATTGCTCTACTTTATACTTTAGGTATAATTATTATTCAAACAAGTGCGACCTTTATTGTGAACTGGTGAATGCTACTTGTGCCTTAGGGCTTGAAACGACCAGCCTACCCTTATATGTATTTGGACAACGCTTACACACATTTCCTTGATTTCCTTGTGTAGCAGGCAGCATAGACACACATAATACGCAACATACACAACCAAGAACCGAAATCTATCTGTGCTAACCACTTGTCATCTAAAAAGAAGACAATAGATTTATTAATTACTAGAACATGGGCAGGTATAACAATAAAAGGAAGTTACCATACATTATAAAGGCGATAGTTTGTTTGCATGTGTGATGTGTGTGTGTGTGTGTGTGTGTGTGTGTGTGTGTGTGTGTGTGTGTGTGTGTTGTGTATGTTTATTATTCCTTAAAATTCAAACGGCTCAACGTATTGGGATGAAATTTGGTATCTCTACTATAAAATGCATGGATACTAAATATAAACCTTCTTCATGAATCACTCCATCTACTACTGAGTTAAAAAGATCTAAGCGGACAGATAGCGCAAGCGACTTCGATTTAAATTTAATTTAAATTCGATTTTATTAAGGATATAAAAATCAATTGCTGTTCGTTAGTCTCGCTCGACCGATTTGGCTAATTTCTACTTCGTTATGTTCGTAAATTTTCCAATTAAAATTCCAAGTAATTGGTAAATTTAAAGGAAAAAATATGAAATTGAAG
The DNA here is from genome assembly GCA_921293045.1 of Aplocera efformata. Lineage (NCBI taxonomy): Eukaryota > Metazoa > Arthropoda > Insecta > Lepidoptera > Geometridae > Aplocera > Aplocera efformata. Next base: position 10,445,962 of record OV121042.1, read on the forward strand.
AAAAATTTGAACTGTATTTTTTAATGGGATTTTTGTTCTTTGCTTCGTCATTTGACAGCTGATTGTGAATCAATATAGGAAAACATCTTTCGGGTCAGCTGATATACTAATAATGTTTATTGGAACAAAACAGACGTTAACATGGTACAACTTAAAACGACTTAAAAAACTGCGCTGCAAAGTCAGCGCCCGCTACCAACATCAACAGTGTGCCAGAGGAACGAAACTAATATATTAAAATAAAGGAAAAAAGATACATAAATTGAAACCGTTAAGTTTTAATTAATGTAGCTTTTATCTATCCAATCAAGAATCTATCTAGAATCTAGAATGTTAGAACTGAGACGGTTAAAAATGCTGTTTGTGTGAAAGTGTAAGTATGGCGAGTGTGTATTCAATAAAGTAAATATTATATTCTAGTATTTTCACCGACACCCACACCTTTCAAACCGGAACACTGAAATACGAGAGTATTATTGCTTGACGGCAACAATACGTATGGTTATAGTACTTCCCCGGACGGTTAAATTTCATTATGACGAAACTTTGAGCGAAAAATAAAATGATGTGACTTGGGTCATCTCATACTTTGACAGGGACCTGAGTCGTTTTGATGTTATTTATGGGCAATGGTGACCACCCAACAGGTGGGCCGTAAGATCTTGTAGCCATTTTCATCTCAAAATATATCACGGGTTTCATTAAACAGGTATATCCAAATAAGTATTTCAATTGATTGAAACAAACTTATACGAAATAAAACACCTGTCGCATTTTCAAGCTGTACATATTTTTAAAATAGGCTTTATTCAAGAAAACTTAATATATAATATTTTTGACTTGACATGCCAAACGATTAAGGAAAATAGTTTTGAAATAATATAGTACCTACTGTGTACTCTACAAGTTTTCATAACTTCAAAACAGTATACATTTATTTTGTGCGTTATCCGAATGTAATGCTGGCAGGAAAATTCGCGGTTTGAGGTTTGGCGCATTGATATGCATCAAAAACAATACCGCACGGAATATCGAGAGAACCGATTCTAAACTTCGCTTATACAATTGCAAAATTCGTACATACGCGTATTCGATGAATATTCTTGCGAATGCGATGCCGTAGAGAGCAGCTCACTTTGTTTTTTAATACCATAGGCATTGGATAGAAGCAGAATATTTCATACCCTGAAAGATATATTTAATATTTAATTAAATTCATTACTTTTTTAAATAACTTGAAATACTTTGATACAATGAAGATTATTAATAATTATTATCTTTTAATGATATGCTCTGTAATTTCAATTGTTGAAAATATTTAAATTATATAGATATTTGTGACATTCAAACATGAGAAATGGAAAATTGTGTGATTTTTAAGTAGGTAGTTGGGTATAATACACGTTGTTAACGGGTAATTATTGCCACATACCTGATTCGGCTCATTGACGGCAGTGACCATGCACAGGGAAATATACTGACGCAGTAGCCCAACTAATATTTTCAAAATTGGATTATGGGTTGGTTGTGCCAAAAACAGCGTCAAGTGGAAGATCAAAATGTTTCACTCAAGTCTATTAGACTAGAGAACTTCTTCGAGGGAAGTTTTTGAGGCGAAGTTTTGCTCGAAATTTCTATTCTTGCGCGTTTTGTATTATATTACACTGGCCTCAGCTTAGTTGTTAGTAGCTCCACCTTATGCTTTATTGGTCGTAGGTTTGATTCCCATCTATGACAAACATTTGTGTGATGAAAATAGATGTTTGTTTTGTCTGGGAATTAATATACAATATATTAAAAAAACGCTATATAAATATTTTATATAATACGTAATCTTGTATCCATAGACAAGATAGGAATGTTTATTTTATGAACCACGTACCCGCAGCCTCAGCAAAAGGCGAAATGTGTATCTTCGATGGGGTTTACCTGATAGGAGTCCAGCATAACCCTTCAAATTTCCCGCGCATTCGAATCAATTCGATGATTCCCCAACGTTAAGAAAATGTATGTTAAGTTTGGGGCTAGATGGCGCTGTATTCATGAATATTTATTTTTATAATCCAGCAACCTTAACCTTGACAAATTTACTCGGATTTGGCTCTCGACGTAACGGACTTAGGCAGCTGGTATGCGTGACGTTTGAATATAAAATAGATAACGCAAATCACAACAGCCTATGTAGTAACTTATTCTGTACACTATTTTCTACAAATCCTTAAAAAAACACAAGTTTCTGTAAAGAGAAGTGTAATCATCAAAACAGGACACAAGTTCAATAAATATGATAATTTTGAAACAACCAGTATATCAAATGTATGTAAGTGGAACATAATTTATGGAGTTCAAGTTGCTGGAGTCCTTGGGCGTGTACCCTCAGAGGCCGTGTCCTCCGGGTGGTGCGAAACAAGCAGACCAAAGTAGCAGTAGAACCTGTACCTGTACCAAGTTCGTCCAGGCAATATCCAATAAGCAGTGGCGCACTTGCACGGCTGTGTTCCAGACAGAGAGTGTGGGTGCCGGTGAAATTACAGGAGCACGACACTACATCCCCGTCTGATGGGCGCAACGTGATGCAACATGGATCTTCTCATACTTCAGATTCGTATTACCGTCATCTTCATCCTGTCAGTAAGCTCATCCCGTAACTCGCATTAAAAAAAAAAAACAAAAAACAACTTTATATTTTTTATCGGTATTACGATTAAAACTTATTCTACTGCTTTACTTCTTTGACTGTGTAATAGTTAGCAGTGCAAGGTCTGTGACAACGCCCCGATTACTTTCGGCTAATGAGCAAGAAATAGTGCTTATTTTAATGTACGCACCTATACGGTAGCGAGTAGTACGACTTTGGGCAGAATGTGCTATGACAAGATTTACAACAACATTGACACGTTAGATCAAGTTCACGATCCATTTTTTATTTCAATAGTGTCATTAATTTTAGTTTGTTGGCACATGACTGATATTGCCATACAGAAATGTTTTTAATATTGTAGTTTATTCTTAATGTATGAAAGGACGGCTCATACATTAAAAATAAACTCGCCGGCTAACGGCTCGCCGTATTTCATTTCTGTGCATATTGATTTGTATTTATTTCTAGTTTCAGCTTAGATGATAGCTCTGCCTTCTACGCTGTAGGTCGTAGGTTGGATTCCCAGGACAAAAATTAATATGACAATAGTTGATGTTTGTTCGGTGTTTGTGTGTTAATGTTCTATTATTTGTATGTCTTTAAAAATAAAAATATCTATATAAAAGCCTATTCTGGATCGCATAGAACAAGCTATGCTAAATTGGGTGTTAGATAGTGCCGTGTGAAATGACTATGAAAATGTTTATATTATGTTTATTAAATGCATGTATTCACCAAAATAAGTCCTATATAAGTGATATTATTCCCATAGGTAGTATAAGGTATGCTTCGTTTGGGGCTAGATGGCGCTATGTGAAATACATGAATATTTATTAACTTATTTATCACCACTAAGTAATCATTTGTTTTTTTCCAGTGGGAGTGAGCTCGTTTAGAAATACATATTTGCTTATTGCCCAACTTATTTGCCAGTTAAACACACGTTAACAATTTACATGTGACATAGATTTAAATGGAAAGAAATAATTTGAGTATATAAATTAGAATAAATGAATTAAAGAAATGTGTTGTGTCATGACATGAAATAAGTAATAAAATACGTAGAAACTGTATAATGTGCGCTACATCACCAAAAAGGTTTTTTCCTAACCCCCCACTATCATCATTTGGTCAACATTAGGTATAATCTATGTTTTGTATGGATCGAGGGGTCCCGGGTTCGATTCCCGGCCGGGACAAACATTCTGTTAAGATCGTAAAGTTTGTCTTAGTCTTAGTCTTATGTTTCTGTGTCCGTCCATACCACCTGGGACACAGGGCATTTTTGTACAGAGGTACAGATGTATGTATGTAAGCTTTTTACTTTTATTTTGCTCAATAAATTATGTCATCATAGTGAATTAATTAATCTCAAAATGTGAATGGAATGTTGTGAATTAATCATAAAATATGCTTAATAACTCATAACCTCAACACACAATATTAAAACGTATTATTTATAGAGGGACTAGGAGATTGGGCGGGATCGAATCTCTATAAGTTGAAACATTATGGAAATGAGCTTTTGTAAATGTGTTGTCCATGATACTGCGACACAGGGTCTATACTAGTCTTCTTCTTCTTCTTTCGTGTCAGCATTCCAATTCTAAACTACGTTTTTTGTAAAATTTGGCTACCTCAATAGCATTATTGGTAGCCATATTGCGATCTTCCCCCGGGCAGGTATGAGGGCACATGGGACACACGAGTAAATGAGGCATGGTCTGAATTGGGCTTCCACAGTCACGACCAGTTAAGTTGGAATCTTGCATGCCCAATCTACATAAATTCTGGCGCAGGGCCAACCTGGGACCGCAGTCGGTTAATCGACTTCCAGACTGGCCATGAAAGTTTGTGCCCTAATACTAGTGTAGAAGAATAAAAGTGTAAGCAATTGTTTCTACCTCACAGCTCAGTTGGCAGTGGCTCTGCTGTATTGTGAGCACGATTCCAGCACATTTATATAGTACTCTTTTTGATAAATGCATACATTTAGATACATATGATTACTCAGACACAGGCCAAACATCTATTTTCGTCACGCAATATCTGTCCTGGGTTGAAATCGAACTCATGAAGGAGGCAGAGCTTCTACCAACTGAAATATTTGGCCAGTATAAGAATAATGTCAAAGTAGGCAATCGCATAATAAAATACTCAAACGCGTGCCCGCAATACTTTCGTAATTCTAAACCATACCGACATTGTTACCTACACAGGCCAAGATCGATCATAATCGTAATGGTTTTTTATTTGCCTTATGAATGGTTTTAAGACCCATTATGGTCCTAATACTACTATTATCATAATAACAGCTCCATACCGAGTAATATCAGTGCTGGATCTGGCGTGGCCAAAACTGGCTAATAATGGCAGTAAAGTAGGCACGCTAAAACAAATCTAGAGCATTTTCTAGAAAAGCTGGTGCTTGGAGTAGTTACGTACTTTGAAAAAGATATCGACTTGAAACAAAAATTAAGATATGGTGTTACAAAATAAATCTTGACAACGTAAAAGCCGTAAGCAAAAATGTAATGAAAATTGAACCGGAGATTTTTTGAATAATAAGTGTGAACATAAAGGCGTCTTATCTTAACTTTTCTTTCTGAATAATATATTTATATTTTCTAAATAATTTTGAAAAAATAGTTTAACCAGAAACTTCTAACTATAATTGTTTGTAATATTATGATAAATAGTTTAGAAGTTATGCGGGAACAGATGAACATACATACATACAGTGCAGATCAGTGCAGTAATTTTTTAGGATTATCTGCTCCGAAAACATTGCAAGCATACTTAAACTACTTAGACATACTTAAAGGTGATTGCTTGAGGTTTGATTTTCATACAAATTACTTTTCCATTTATTGGCAAATTTTTCTATTATCTTTACACCGATATGATTGTTGTTGGTTTTTATATTAGTGTTTATTTGCGGCAAATTATATCTGGTTGAAGAAATCAGTGTATTAATGGTGGAAATAACATCGAAATTTACTTTACTGCCATGGGCTGAGGTAACTACTTAAATACCAGGAGGGCTATTAAATTGTTAAAAAAATGGAGTTCAAATATCATAATGATGAACAGGAACTGAGAGTCAGTTTGATAAACTTTTTAAAATCAATTTTATGATGGCAGCTCCATTGTCTTATGGTTCTAAGATTTTATTTGCCAATAAATCTTTTGTCATATTTCGTAATTAGTTTTGGTATGATGACTATTTTACGAGATGTAATTATTATGACTGTAAAGCTGCATTTATACGTGAGGACATGTTGGGAGGAACATTTTTATAAACCGAAATTAGTTAATGTCATGAATTAATTAATGATGTCGCGAAAAGAAAAGCGCTACACCACTCCTGAATAGGTGTCTCTCAGTCTGTTTTACTAGTATATTTAGTAAAAATTACACTTCGATGTTTTTCGACTTAACACATAGTTTCAAATTTATAACAGGCCTCAAGAAGAAAGAAGAAACGGCTCGTCTCGAAATTGTCTATTACTTTGATAATGAAAACGTATGTATTTAATATACCTACCTACATGTTTATAAAGAAAATAGCCAGTAGCAATGGTATAGGATCATTCGAGCAATTAAACGAGTAAAGGCAGACTCTTTAATTACCGAGAAAAGAAAAATCGTTGATTTATCCGATATCCCATAGGCCTTTGGTTTGTCTTACACCCAATGTAACAGCTACTCGTAGTTAAAATGTGAATAATGCGTAATCTACCACGGGAGTCCGTTTCTTCGCCATATATTCATTTACCGTTTAGGTAAAGTTTTTACGCACATACAATAAAATATTGCTGCACGTCTGAAAAAACAAGCAAATACCAACTAAGAAAAAAATGGCGTTTGAATTTCAAGCAACTGGGCTACTACATTATCTTTACCGTCAAATAAAACCTTGCACAATAGACATTTGAACAAAAAAATTTGTTTCGCAAATAGATCCTTACCGACCAATAAATTATGCACATTAACATTTAAGTAAGTGTTAGATTGCTATCATCACTTATTGTTTATTATACGGTCCAGTTTTCCGGCTATTTACACTTTAGACCATTATATTTAAAGCTCATTAATTATAGAGCTGATGGATACACAAATAGGCACTTTACCTTTCAACTGACTTCCAAAGGAGGAGGTTATGATTCGATTGAAAATAGGTATAGTTTGGTTTTTATGTCCAAATTAGTGCAAAATATACGTGTGAGTAAACGAAACTGCGTGTTTTTTTAATGGTTGGGTGTACTTCCTATAACCGAGAAATAAGGGAGCAAAGTATTGATGGTGTGTTATGTTTTATTATTATCTCAGATATTTCAACATCTCTATTTAAAATTGTCACCAAAACACCGTAATGCGATACGACTGTTTAGCGGCAGATTAATGAGTGCAAAATATCCAAAATTATGAAACCAAAATGGTTTTCTTCAAGGTTATTCAAAATAATTCTATTCAGTTTACGCAATGCATAATATTGTCATAATTAATCTGACTTAACAAGTATGCAATACCACTCCACAATCTTGTCAAATGCACATTTTAAGCACATAATGTCTTGTCTAAAAAGCTGTTATAGCCGGTTCATAATGAATAATAGAAAAGATCCTAATTCACATTAAGAAATCTAGGTCTAGCCAAAACAGTATTTGACTAACAAATGAGGCAAGATAAGATTAATTAATATGTAATGTAGTAAGGAAATTAGCACATAATTTCACCATTTGACTTGGTAATTGTGAGCTAATTAAATTTTTTAGTAAAAGTCAAAGTTTTACGATTCCGTAGACGTTGGTAACAAACTTATGAAGCTGTAGTCTCATTGTGAAATGAGCTTAAAGTTTATTCTTGAAATAGGGAGTCGTATTTGAATGTAAGATTAAAATATTATTTTAATGCAATACTTCTATCTAGCATGTTGGTATTTATTTGTATTAACACAGAGCTCAGTCATTTTGATAGAAATTATTTTTTGATAATTTTTTTTTTTTCAAGTTTTTTTATGATTTGGAACAAACTCACGCATCTATGCGATATAATATTATAAAGCTGAAGAGTTTTTTGGTTTGTTTGAACGCACTAGCCTCTGGAACTACCAGTCGGATTTGAAAAAATATTTTCTTATACGAAATATTTTTTCATTCACCATATTCATGAGGAAGGCTATATAGCATTACGATAAATTTCTTTAAGTTATACGCGGGTGAAACCGCGGAGCATTTCTAGTCTACAATAATATTTAAATGTGTATATTTAGAAACATTTTTGTGGAATAAAAATGCTTCTAATTTCGTTTTTTTTACTGGGTGCAGTCGAGCAAGTCTACGGTTTCACAAGCTAGTTCACGCAGTAATTTGTGGATTTTTATTTATAAAGTCAAAGATAAAATAATAATAAATAAATGTTTACACACTCATGCCTCAGAAACACAAGACAAACACCCAAGACCCGAGAACAAACTTCATGCTCACCACACAAAGTATGCCCCGGCCGGGAATCGAACCCGGGACCCCTCGCTTCGAAGGCAGGGCTACTACCAGCTAAGCCTCGGAGCCGTCATCAAGAACAATAATTATTGTAATGATTGTAACCAAATTGTTTTTATACTTGAAATTGAATAATTTTAATAACAATTCAATCCATATACTGCGCTCCTAAATCGTGACTTTGTTTACTTCACTGACCTAAAATCAACATTCTTGGGCGGACACTTTATAATAGATATATCTTGATATAAATTTATAATTACACAACAGAACCTTACTTAATAAGTTAATTGGATATGACTTAAGAATTAGATCATACGTAACCGAATTTTTTCACGATACCGTATAGAAAGAAAAATGTATACCTGTACAAACATACGGCATCCCAACGGTAAGCAATCATCATAGTCAAGATTATATTATCTGTGCCGGAGCCGCTTGCAATGCCAGAGATTGCCACTGGGTCCCTAACCAAACTCCTTGGTGTCTCTAAGGAGGTTGGTTAATGGAACGAGCATAAAAATAAGAAAATGTCTGTTATTTTGTTACGCCAGGGTGATCCTTCCATACAACTTACCTATCAAATAAAAAAATAGAATAATTACATATGCTTAATCAGGTAATTATTTAAATACAGATAACATATACATGTAATTCTCAAACTCAAACTCATTTATTCCTTTAGATCTCAAGTATCGTTTGAACACACTTTTTACACACACAAGTAAACATATTCATGAGCATATAACGTGACACAGGACAAAAAGCCAAAATCCGAGTTCTTGTGATCCACAACAGCTTTATAACCTGAAAACAAATTAAAATAGCTTTACTTAGGCATGACAGTAGCAAATCGTGCGCTACAGCATACTTCCCTAGATCAGAACTATTTTGTCTCGACACAATTTGACCTCAGGTCAGCTGGTTAAGGTGTTGAAAATGGTAGAAACTCAATTATAAACAACTTTATAGAATTTATATTTAGGTTTGTAAAATGTATGTGGTATATACTACGGTCTTAAAACGGCAAAGAAATAGAATTTGGAATGTTTATTGAACCGATAATACGAAGACATTACATTTGCCATTCAATCTCGTCGCCTCATGTCCCATGTAATTTCACCGGCACCCATCTGCGGAAACAATACAATGCAAGTGCTTGGCGGTATATAACCTAGCGTGGTGGCAGTACTTCACCAGACGACTATGGCACAATTTCTACTGCTACTAAAATTAACTCTCACTTTTCGCGAGTTGGCGTGTGTTTCTGTAGTAGGAACGCGACAGGATAGTACGGTTTATGGCAGAGTTAATTGATTTGTATTGTATAATAACAGTAACATAAATCATATCACTATATCACTGGCATAAAGACGAAGATGATATGAAAATCGCCGATCAAAAATATTAATCATATTTGTATCTCGAGAGTTATCTGTCATAAAATCTGATTATTATTCATAAAATAAAATGATTATGATAAACTATGCTAATTCGACTACTGATCAAATACGGAGCTTATATTTTAAATATTCATACATAAATAATATTCTTACTTATTAAAAATACATAGGACACATTGATAATATATTTTTTTTATCTAATAAACACTTATTGGTCATGTCAAACCGATCTGTTGAGAAAGAACTGCAATGTTAATGCAACCTTTTTTAAAACAATATGAGCTTGCATATAATTAAAAAAAAAGTGTAGTCTCAGAGAGATAAAACATATTTTTAGGGTTTCGTGCCTATAGGGTAAGCCCGGACCCTATCACTAAGACCGAAGTGATAGGACCGAACCGTGATAGTTAGAGAGTTGAAATTTTCACAGATGGTGTATTTCTGCCGCTAAACGAGTAACAACAAATACTAAAAAACAGAATAAAATAAATATTAAAGGTAGTTCTCATACAAAACGTGATTTTTATTTTTTGTTTTAAATATAATGAACCCTTCGTGCGCGAGTCCGACTCGCACATGGCCGGTTTTTTTTTCTTCCTCAGTATCCAATATAATCTGTTGCCTAGGCGACATCCTATACACGTTCTACCCTTCGAAGCTGTCGACACATACCAAAGTATGACCTAAACTATCATACAAGTTTCTACATATGTGACACACACAACAATTACCTAAGTAGGGTATTACAACGCAAATGTGGGTGGCGGAGAGCTTGTTGAAAACTCATTAAGTAACTGTTTCACTCAAATCGGATCATTCCTTACGTGTGCGTATTATGAAACGATTCTTACGTGTGGAGGATGATTTGAAGCGATAGGCAGCGTTGAGCTCCAAAGATGATCGAAACCTATCCAAAGGAGACCTACTGCTGTGAGCTAGGTATTTACAGTATGTCGACATATTAGAGTCTGTGTAAATTTAAATAGTTTAGTTTTACTTTAGATAACCTATGAAATGCGTGTTACGTATAGGTAGAGGATGGTTTGCAAAAATAGAGTAGCTTTGGCTCCAGAAATCTAAATAAATCCCAAAAGGACCTATTGCAATTTCCTAGTTATGTCGACTGTGGTCCCTTTAAAATTCAATAGCTTATTTTCACAGTATTTATCTGCAATATATGGAGACCAATGTCTCTGTCCATTTATGGGTTAGTTTTAATTTAGACAAATTATGAAATGCGTCTTACTTGTCGATAGCGGATGATTTGCAGCAATATACCGCGTTGTACTCCAGAAACGATCTAAAAAGGATCGAATGCAATGTCCTAGGTATGTCTAATATAGTTCCTATATTATATAATATAATATATTCCTACACTGCATGTATAACTTCTAAAAAAAAATACAATAAAAATATATTTAGTTCCTGTGATTTTTATTTTTCGTATGTAACCACAAATTTGAAGCGGCGCGTTTCAGGTTTGTTCCCCGTCCTGGACGAATAACTAATTATTATTTGTCGCAAAAGATTTAACATGACTTTTTCACGATTTCTCACAGGGTTTTCATAAGTTCATCTCACAAGAATAATATTAAAAAAAAGGTTAAAAGGTGCACTATCATGTTAGGGTGTGTGATGAGCATAAAGCTTGTCCATGCTAATTTCAAATTGTTATTTAGTCCCTATATTATTATACTCGTAGCGTGTGTTCAAAGATTCATTTGCGCTACATTTTCGTATTACAACATAATAACAATAATTGATTCAAAATGATAGTTTTAAACTAACACACTTCCTTATGGGGACACGCGTGACCTTAGTTAAACATTTATTTTGACTTTCAAAAAAATTCATGTCGAAATCAAAATCTAGTTCGTCATAGTTGGTCATGGTTGAATTTGAGTTTGAAATTTTGACACTGTTAATAAGTAACACTGCCTCTTTCACCATCTTTGGGCTATTTACCTAGACTTGTAGTATTTAAAAATAAATGTTACGCGCTAATACTCGCCATGAAGATTTTCTGTGTCGCCATGCTCAAATCAGAAACTAGAGAACTAATTTTACACTCATCACACGAAATTGCCAGGTAATTCGAACCCGGGATTCCTAGCTAGCTACAGAGGCAAGATTAATGTTTTTAAACTTCTAATATTTTTTTGTCATTAACCATGAACGGGTAGAAACCCGTTGATGGCCGAAAATGGCCTTGACAACTTTTCGTCAAGGGGTTTTGGTGAGAGCGGAAGGCTATCGCTATTACCATTGGCTTGAATGTCGCGCATTTAAATATCCGCATATTTTTATACAATCATATCGCTCTTAGCCACGTACCAAATTGTAAAGCTATAATAATAAACATAATCTTTACTGCACTGAATACAAAGCCATTTTCTACAATATTTAACTACTTATTGACTTCATTAAATCAGAAAAATCACTTTTGCATTACTCACTGGTCTCACACCAAGTTTTATATTAAAGGTAATAATGATCTGTATCTTGGTAATTTGTTTCATTACTGGCCAACTTGTTTCGATTATTTTATTTCTTTTGGCAGATTAGAAAACATTATATTAAATAACAATGGATTCAGAATACACTGAATCTCATATTACAGGTTCATATAAAAATAATCTGACAAAGCAATATTATTCAAATTATCTATCCCGAGAGAAACTATACTTTAATGTGACTTCAAACTTTTTACTCTCTACTTTAAAGTGCAAAATTAAATGAGTTATCTAATTATTCTCTTTTGTACATATAACTCTTTCTAACATGTTGGATACAATACGGTTTGGGATCTGTACTTTAAGTTTATAAAATCTGTGATTCCCATGGTATCGCTAAACGATGTAAAAATTTCATAATATACTATAGATACTAACGCGTGACGCCTTTCGATAAGCATAAAGATTAATATCATATTCTTTAATACTTGTGATCAAGTAATGTATGTAAAAGGTCAGATTATATTTTCACTTTTTCATGCTTTATTTATGGTTAGCTACAAAAGCTTTTGTTGACTTCAGACAAACCAAGATACCGCGACCTCTTTAACGTAATTTTATTTCTAGTACATTGCAGTTGGGACGATGTATTCTCACTACTCTGAATTTGATTGCAAAGGGTCGTAATGTATTGTTGTCTCATTCCGTGTTTCAGATAAGGTACGAAAAAAAACGTTTGTATCCATTTTTTGTCTGCGCTGTATTTTGTTAGCTGCAGATGGCATTCAAAACTTTATTCGGAATTTTAGTAAGAACACTGTATTCCATCCTAATACAGACTAGCTAATATGGAGCCCCACTCTAATGTGCTATAATTACGTTTTATAAATCACTACGTTTACGTTTACACACTCATCCCTGGAATAGAATTCCCTGTGTCATAGGTAGCATAGACAAACACAGAAACACAAGATCCGAGAACAAACTTCAAGCCTAAGCTTCCCCCGGCCGGGCATCGAAGTCACGACTCATAGGCAGGGTAGTTGTACCAACTAAGCCATAGTGCCGTTATTTTCTATGAATCAACCGCTATGCATTAATTTGAAATCTGGTAAAACAATGGGAGCTTTGAGCTGTGTAATTCTGTACAATCCAACTTCCGCCTCAGAGTATTGTTACAAATACCTATCAGATAGATCATTGACCCTCGATTTCATTCAACTTTAATATGATATTGGGTGTGTGAATATGACTCCGCCCTTTCTCAACAGATGTCGTTTTTAGTATTGTTTACGTGTACTAATAAATGACCATACTTGTATTCGATAGTACTGAATGTCAGCTATCTAACGCATTTTATGATATTTGGTTGAAGTGTAAGCAACAATTGTTTTCACCTTTTCGAAAATGTCGGTTTTTATTCCAAATAAACGTCATTTGCGGGAAGTGTTATTACATTATTTTATTGCGAAGAAAACTGCAGCGGAAACTTATCGTTTGCTTGTGGAGATTTATGGTGAGCATGCTCCGTCTAATACAACTTGCAAGGAATGGTTTCGACGATTTCAAAATAACGATTTTAGTACTGAGGATAAAGAACATGGAAAACCACCAAAAAAATTTGAAGATGCTGAATTGGAAGCATTATTGGCGGAAGATTCTTGCCAAACTCAATCAGAATTAGCTGCAGCATTAAATGTTGATCGTTCAACTGTTGCAAAGCGTTTACAAATGATGGGAATGATTCAAAAAGCCGGTGACTGGGTTCCACATGATTTAAAAGAAAGAGACATGGAACGTCGGAAAACCATTTGTGAAATGCTGCTTCAAAGACAGCAAAGAAAAGGATTTTTGCATCGGATAGTCACAGGAGACGAAAAATGGATACACTACGAAAATCCTAAACGCAAAAAAGCTTGGGTGAAACCAGGCGAACCAGGCCCATCACAGCCAAAAATAAATATTCACTGTGCCAAGGTCATGCTCTGTATTTGGTGGGATCAGAAAGGTATTGTATATTATGAGTTGCTCAAACCCTCTGAAACTATTAATGGAGAAGTTTACCGACGACAACTAATGCGTTTGAAGCGAGCCATAGAAGAAAAACGACCAGAATGGGTGAATAGACATAACAAATTAGTTCTTCAGCATGACAATGCCAAACCGCATACCGCAGAAGTCGTAAAAAGATATTTAGGGGGACAGGACTGGGAAGTGTTACCCCACCCGCCATATTCACCAGACATAGCTCCTTCGGATTACCACCTATTCCGGACGATGCAGACAGACCTTACTGGAGAAAAGTTTACTTCATGTGAAAGTATCAAAATTTGGATTGACAACTGGATAAGCTCAAAAGACCAGGACTTCTTCCAGCAAGGAATACGAAAACTACCTGAACGATGGGCGAAGGTTGTAGCTGCAGATGGAGCATACTTTCAATAAATTTTTTTTTTAATTTTGTAAGCGAACAAATGTGTTTTATTTTGACAAAAAGGGGCGGAGTCATATTCACACACCTAATATATATATTTGGTCGGTTCTCTAGTGCATTCTAATATAATTTATCGCAGATCAAATCACAGGAAGCATCTATGTAACATGCCATTAGTGAGTAGCCTTTGCCTTCAAATAATATATTTTGTTTTTTACTTTGCATCCGTTATATATCGATACATATCGAATTGAATATAAAAAGTAATATAAGTTTTTATTGAAGTGCGTACCAAATTATTTAAGCATAACAAGCCAAAGAAAAAACCTTTTCACACTCATACCTATGTACAGTCGCAAGTGGCATGGACATATGGACATGTGGAATGATCTCCCTGCCAAGGTTTTCCCTGGAGACAGTATGGGGTCCTTCAAAAGGGGTTTTTTAAAATATTTAAAGGGTCGGCAACGCGCGAGTGGTACCCCTGGTATTCCGCTTACCATCAGGTGGGCCGTATGCTTGTTTGCCACCTAAGTGGTAAAAATAATAATAATAATATTAACATAATGGTGTATACATAAATTACAAACACCCCCAAACAAACTTCATCACCATCAGCACAAATAGCTGTTTCCCCAGATGCGAACTACGTTTGTTCTGGTCCTGATGTGACGAAGTGAAGGCCCACCTGATGTTAAGTGGTTACTTCAGCCCGTAAAAACAGAGATTCGATTACGTCCACCTACCCAAGACGTATCCTGTAGCGCCCGTCGAGACGAGTCGACTTCAAATGCCACTAAATGGTAACCCATTCAACTTCTGATCGGGCGGAACATTGCTAACTAAACTACGCCACGAGCGGTTCTTTCTTTTCAAAGTGAAACACAGCATTCCCAAATACATACTCTGGCAGGAAAAAGGTGAGCGTAGTGGCCCAGGGATACAGATACCGCTTTTCATCTCGAAAGTCGCTGGTTCAGAAGAGAAAAAAAATCGTTAAAAAACATGACTGATTGTGTATACTTCCCTTTCTGCTACTAAAATGTACCTACTTGCAAATTTTTACGTAACCTGAGGGTTTAAGTAACTTAAATTTAATGACGTTTTTGTGGCTAATAATTATAGCTAACTAGCTGTTACCCGCAACTTCACCTAAGCGGATTTTTTTTGTTTTACAAATCTCTGTTCATTTGTTAAATTAAAAGTAGCCCAAGTTGCTCCTCATAAGCTATCAGCTATCTGCCTGTGATAGTCCCGTCAAAATTGGTCCAGCCGTTTCATAGATAAGACTGAACAAACAGACAGACAGACAGTCAAAAATATTAAATATTATTCTTTTGTTAAAACTACCATATATTTTAAATGTATTAAGTAAAAAAGCTGTTATTTAACAAACAGACACTTCAATTTTATTTGTATAGAGTATACATAACTGAATAATCTATAGATATTATTCAGCGGTATTAAAATATATATCGCAATATAAAACAAGAAGATAAAATTCAAAAGTAAAGTGATATAATGACCAAAGTAATTTGTAACGTATCCTACTGATTAATTAACATACTAGAAGAGAAGTCGTAAAATTAGAAAACCCAACTAGACTTGATAATTTTATTGAGTGTTTAACGTGCAGCCTTAATAAGCTTTCATCACGTCTAATTATAGACTCAAAAAAATCAAGATACCGTTCAGGTTTTCTTTATATAAATAATCTAGTTCATACAATTCAGTTCTTTAATTATCAACCGACTTTCGGATTAGGTTTTTTTTAATAATAATAATATCTTTATTTCAGGCAACAAGAACTTAAAAATAAGTACATTGGCCCATAGATAAATACCTTAATTTAACATACATTTTTATTTAGTTTAAGTCACAGGACGAGCTGGAGCCCCTCCAGTAGTTACCTCCAATGCAACTTAGGTCCGAACGAAGTAGAAGACTCAAGTCGCACCCCGCTGCGCCCGTCACCCGAGACGGGGATATTACGTCTCATATGTCTGTAATATCACCGGCACCCACACCCTTCCATCGGAACACAGCAATGCGAGCGTTACTGTTTGGCGGCATATTACCAGGTGTGGAGTTTGCACAAGTTCTACTGCTACTTTTTGTTGCTCCTTTAGCACTACCCAGGGTACGTGTAGGGATTCAAAGGATACTCACCTACGGACATGAGCAACTGGATCCCTCAACAGGTTATCAATACGGTTGTTTTTTTTTTTAATATTTTTACTTCATTTTCTTTCATTTATCCACCGTATAGCTTTTGACAAAAACTTTTATCTGTACCACCAAAGTGGTAAATAAGCGAAAAAGCCATTTCATGGCCAACTGGCTCATTACTTAATAAATAAACGATATCATTAAACTGAATTGTTGCAACATAATGATTCTTAAGTCGATAGCTTTCGGGCATTCTTGTGTCGACATGTTTTTATTAATTAAAACCGCATTTGTTATGTGAAAGGATATCAATAGGTATAATGAATCTGACACACAAATAATAATTCATGTTTTATCTGAATAAGCTGACGGCACGAGCTGACAGCCAACCAGATGTTAAGTGGTTACTGCCACTCATAAACGACAGAAATATGTCTACGATCTTCCTCTATTACGGTATTAGAAGGCTCGAGTCACATCGCTTTACCACCCATCTGTGACGGGAATGTAGCGTCTCATGTTATTTCACCGGCATCCACACCCTACCACTTTAACACAGCAATGCGAGTGCACCACTGCTTGCCGGCGGATTACCCATTGTAGGGCAGTACTTCTTCAGATAAACTAGGCACAAGTTCTACTACTTTGGTTGCTCCTATTGCATTGCCCGGGGGACACGTGTAGGGTCTCTGAGGGTGCTTACTTACGAACGCGAGCAACATAGACCCCCCTCGCATATATCACCATCATTATACATAAATATATTAATGAAGTATTCTGAATTAAACATTTAAGACATTCCTCAGATGCTTTCTAGAGGAGTGGTCTGAATAGAAAGTTATCCGCAGGCAATATAAAAAAAAAACACAATACCACCATGTGGCGTCTTATCTAAATACCATCAGTCTAATTATTAAGTCTTTTTTTGTTTCTTTCAGGTTTATAGGTAAATATAACAACGAATTTTTTTTTTAAAAGTTCGCTCACTTTGCCCTTTGTTTCGAAGTGCCGCAGGCATGGATAAAAAATAAAAACAAAGACAATAAAAAAAGTGAAAATTAATTAAAGTTTACACACTCATACTCCTTTTTTATGTTGGGAAATCCTCATGGATACTCTCTCGTTGCGGGGGCAGCGAGAGAGTTATGCCGGACTCCTACAGGCTAAAAACCCAACAGGGTTCCATCACGACGCTTTAGTTGCCGGAGACCGCGGGAACGCTTTCGAATTCTTCCGTAGCCCCGGCAGCTACACTCATACCCCTGCGCTAAGATTCTTTGTATCGCAGGACAAAAACAGAAGCACATGACAAAATCTAAATTATTGAGTAATTTGTAACTTTAAAAGAGCTACCTCCCTGAAGGTTGAAATAGAAATAACTCACAACCAACTCTGATTAACATAATCTTGAATGGTTTAATATATCTTTCACACCATAGTAAGCATGTTATTACACATTACATGGTACGAACAGTGTCAATGTCACTGACCGTTCACAAACTGGATTACGAGTTACGTGTGCTCGCATTAACAATACGTTATCTGTGCTATTGTTAGTATTGAAAGGTTGGCCAGAGGTCGAAAGTAGGGCTTCTTCTCCCACTTATTCTTGGTTTAGCGAGAGCGACAGCAAAATAATTTCTGTGGGGGCTGTGCATAATTTGTGCATTGACCCCGTACCTGGTCGAACCTTACCCATCCAGCCCACTTTACTAAGGTAGCCGGGTAAGACTCAGGGATGGCGGTAACACTTTATCGGCTTTTTTCTAATACTACGAGACGAGCTAAAGGCCCCTCTGATGTTAGGTGACTATCTTGTCCCATAACAACAGCAATCCTCTTCAACTGAAGCATGAGAAGACCTAAGTCGCACCACGTTGCGCCCTTCCCCGAGCCGGGGATGCGCCTGTAATTTCACCGGCACCCACACCCTTACACCGGAACGCCTTCTATTTAATACTTCCTCCATATAGCTTACTGTCGGGAGCTCCTATTTTTTTAATGCCCATAGTCAAGCACAGATTAGACATATAATTGATCTAAAAATCGAAAAAAAACATCTTCAATACTTTCCTACTTTATTTTTCTCACACACCCTACCAATAAAAAAAAGATACATACATATCGGTATATAACGGGCGAAGAAAAAGTCACAGGAAAGCAAAAAACGCAATTCCGTTTACTTGGATGAAATATTTTTATATGAATATGCAGATACTTTATTTATATATTATTTATAAACAGAGAAACTATCTGAATGAAATCTTCTTATTAAATCTCGTTCGATCCGATTTCATTTATCAACCCATGAGTCAGCTTATTAGTGATGCTTTCTTTCCGCTTTTATAATTTAGCTACGAAAAAGTACATTTCTTTGTTACGATTTAACAGGGAAGAAAATGTATGGGATTCAATTAATTTATATATGCAAAACTTTTTTTTTAGCCTTTCATATGAGTACCGGAACAAAGCAAATGCGAGTGCACTAGGCGGCAAATTGCTCGTTGTGGTGGCAGTACTTTCGGACGAACCTGGTTCAAGTTTTACTACTACTTTAGGCTGACTCGAGCCTCCACCACCCACACCTAGAACACGTATAGAGACTCCGAAGATACTCATATAAGTACATATAGGTTATAATGTTATTGGGGTACAACATGAACCCCAATAACATTATAACCTGTTGGCAAAATTTCAAGTCTTACCGAGCCCTTGAATCCGTTAACATGACGACAGCACAAAACAATTAAAGCTACCTCACAACACCTGTCCATTTGCGACTCGATGTATGTACCCTAATGAGTACATATATGAGCGATTGGCTATATTAACGTTTTTGATTTACTATAAACGGAAATGTCATGTTTTCTGTCTCTTGGTTTTGTGGCGCTTATAAGCAGGTTAATACAATATATGGTATTTTGACAGTTCTTGTTAGTAGTTTTAAGCTGACAGAGGTAGGTATAATTATTTGTTAGAGTTTCATAGGTCAGTTGGTATTAGATCTGCATTCTGCGCAGTCGGTCGTGGATTCGATTCTCGCTCAGGACAATTATTTGTGCGATGAAAATAAGATGTTTGTTCTGTATCTGGGTTAATCTATGTAATCACAAAAAAGTACTATACAAGTGTGCTATCAGTTCTCATAGTATTGTACAAGCTTTGCTTAATTTGAGATTAGATGACGCTGAGTGAATATCTATTTAGTTATTTAATTTATCTGTCGAATTTTGTGAGTTCTAAATAGTTTCCAAAAATATCAACATATAATATAAATAATACCAAAATGTGAACATACGTGTTTATAAACACTATAAAGAAAGTGAAAAAATACATGAAAACTGGCTATATGTAGAAATCAGGCTAATTAGAAGTCATAGCTTTAAAAATTAAAATACAACGCCTAGATTGACCGCTTAATGAATATTAAATAAACATTCATGGATATTTCATATAGCGTCATCATAGCGCCAAACTAAGCATAACTTGTACTGTAAAAACCGGATCACTAACAATACTTTGATGGTATTGTTTTCCTTGTAAATGTATCCCAGACATAGAACAAACAATATGTATATATTAGTATGTTTGTCACACAAATGTTTGTCCGTGGTTTCGCACTCACGGCCTACAGCGCAGAAAACAGAGGTAAAACTAGACGCAAACGTCAAAATTATATTATAAAAAAATCCATATTAGTAAGTCACAGCGAAATATTTCAGGGGTCAGGCAATAAACGTGATTCTAGGACGAAACAAAATTCATCATTTACGGTAGGCTAGGGACATTAATTACCGGAGTTGCCAACTTATAGTAGATAACTTGTATAGAATATCTAATGAAGCTTTGTCATGAGCGCTACATTTAATACCAGCTGCACCCCACGATGTAACCAGCGATTAAAAAGGCGACATGAGACAATGGGAAAAAACTCACAGTTGAGTTTTCTGCGAGCCCCTATAAAATGCTTATGTAAAACATATTATATTATAATCCAGAGAAAATTTGACCTATTTTCATAACAAACACTTTCGCATATATAATATGTGTATGATTAATTTATTGATTAAGCAGAAGATCGGCACCCTGAAATACCTTTCAACCCAAACAGACTTTGGTTCCAAAATATGCGGTATGACATTTCTTCTTCTGATTTTCTGCATGAAGTAACAGAAAAAAAAACAAATAACCGACCGAATTATGAATTGTCTCTGTTTAATTCGATTTGAGATTTCCTTGTTTTGCTGATCCTATCGCCTGATTTATGTACAGGTGTAAAATAATTGCAATTTCGTTAAGTTTTACTGCATAATTGCTAAACAACTTGTCAAAGCGTGTATCCATATTGAACTATCATATTGAGGCTTATTATTGAAATTATTGGCCCATTAAGCCTCAATTGGTCTCAATAAAGTCGGCATAACAATTTCACCCCAAGGCGAGTATTTTAGTGTAAATATCAAAATTGGTCAATGATAATAAGTAATGTCACTGATACGGTGGTTATCAAAACTTATGTATTCTTGAATACGAGTATAACATTCCGGACGTTAAGCTTGAAAGGTTATTATATAATTTTTATGAGATTTCTTCGCCAATAGTAGAAAGGAATTTCATCCTTTTTTTAGTGGGGTAAACCTTCACCGGCTAAAAATCCCACGGTCCCTTCTAGACGCCCATTGCTGGGGCTACGGGGACGGCTTGCACTCTTCCGCGGCCCCAGCGGCGTTAAGCGGAACGCGTATACGCCATTCTTCGCTGGAGAAATAATGGCGGCGATTTTTTTAATCAGTCTATTATTATTCGGGTTTCTTTTCATCAGAATGCGTGATAGTATGCTGGTAGTTATTACAAATTGATTGTAAAATTTGCAGATTATTTCTAGGCAAGTTGTTCAAGATACTGATAGATAAATATACCACTTTTGCAACTGTCTCTGCGTTGCAAAATTATGCATAACACCTATCATTTATTACTGAAAGCGATAATTAACAGATTGATTTACTAGAACACGTTGATAGTATACTCGGCGTTTTGATTGCAATATGCGGAAGACCTTTTGGAATGTTGGAAACACTCGCGGTGGGACTTGAGTGGTTGTAAAGATAATTAATTATTAGACCATTTTTTAAATTACAAATTGCCCGAATACGACAATGAAAATATTATGAGAAGTAAAAATGTATGGAAATATTTTTAGACTACGCTCACGTTAGTTTTACCAAATTTCATTGAAATTGCATTCACCGATATAGGGAAAAATATGTAACGAACTAAACGAAAATGAAATGAATTTATGATCATAATTCCGTAAAAATCACACATTTTTGCGGGATAAAAGTACCCTATGTCCTTTTCTGTTTTTCTTATAAAGTGCGGAATTTCATGACTTTAAGAATTAGACATCCCTACAAAATCAAGGCGGCGTTCTAAAGACATAAATCTGGTTAAAAGGCCTTTAAGAGGTAATTGTGGCCACGAAAAATGAGTTCTGTAAGGTAACTTAGCTTCCGGGCGTCTGCTTGGTCACGAATCGGACCGCTTGTGAAATTCTTCGAGTACTAAGGGGGGTAATTCTTGGAAACACTTCTTGTATGTGAAAAAATTGGTCAGACCACCTGACCACCCAAATGAAACAGTTACCACCTCCCATAAACGACAGCACTACTACCTACTCAAATTTACCCTACAGAAGTATGAGAAGTCACAAGTTGCATCGCTTTGTGCTCGTTACTTTGGGGATGTAATATCTCATGGGCCTGTAATTTTACCGTCATCCACACATTCTCAGGAGGAGAGTGTGGAACACAGCAATGCGAATACTAGGTGGAATAGCAAACGTAGTGGCAGTACTTCTCCGGACCAACCGGGCACATCTGCTGCTACTAGAAGGTAATACTTCGTAGCAGAAACTCACGGGAACTTGTGAATCAACCTTTCCTTGCAAAATTTTAGGTCTCCTGCTCATGATAGCTGTAATTCATTGGTTACATGCTACTTCTGAGTTAGATAAGATTTTGTTATTATAATTTGATCAGAATCTTTTCTACGAATTCGGATATATCAACTTTCATTCGAAAATGTTAAGGTTACAATTATAATCACTCCAAAATCTGCCGGTTTTTACATGTCAATGTTATCGACCTTTTTAATCTTTCTTCAAGATTATTAATTGAGGTCAATCTTGAATCGTATGAAACAGTTGAAATTAGTAACCTTAAAATTTCCAGAAGTTGTAGAACCAAATACTGAGGTAGCTTCTTTACATAGAAAACGTTATTTCAGGGCTGTTACCAATAACCTTGTATAACTTGGGTGTTCCTGGTCATTAATTGGAAGGTTCAACCGGAGTCCGTCCCTGAAGAGTTGGAAATAAAATGTCTCATGAACTTCTACGGGCTCCATAGACTTTAAACCGTTATATCCAGCTGTACCACGGCATGCCGGCATTAATATAGGGTTTTAAGGTGTATAAAATAATTAAAATAAGGAATTTGACTGCTAAGTTGATAGTAATGAAACTTTGTGTTATGAGCATAAAGTTTGTCTTGCGGGATTATGTGCTCTATGCTTTTTACGACACAAAAAAGCCTAGTGGAGGAGAATGAGTGTGTAAGTGTTTACTTGCAATATAGATTGCCATTTATTTCTTCAATATGCTGAGATGTAATCTCGTAGACGACTTTAATTCGGGAATAAGACACCGGCCCTTATATCATCGCTTTCAGTTAGAGCAAGTACTTTCAAAGTTGGAGGAATGTGGTTTGCATAGGCTTATGAAGCTAATTTATGCGAAAGATATCGAATTAACAGTAAAATTCATGCATTCTCTTTCTTCCTGAATCGACAGTTTGAGTAATGAGCCTGAGATTCTGTTTGCAATGGTTGCAGTTTCACTTACGTAGTTCATCATCCAATCAAGTCTTTAATCTTCCCAGTTAACAAAACCTAAGTAATATGGTAAGAATCCAACGGAAATAAAGTATTTTGAGATAATTTTAATATAATAGTAACGACCAGACATAATAAGCATCTCATTATATTTCTATCTTCTAGGCTGGGATAGATCTAAGTCCACGCGGACGAAGTCGCGGGCACAGCTAGTACATAATAAAAGCTATAACTAACGCAACACTAAAAGTTAAGTTTTAGTAGTGGTTGTTTTTGTTAAATTTTAAGTTTTTAAGGCGATTGAAAGCATTACGCTCTCACCAAAAGCCCACGGATGGCTTTAGATGGACGCTTTACTTCCATCTAAAGTCAGTCCAGAGCCTTCCGTTCTCACCATAAAACAGCGTAGAGCTGCCAAAAACGCAAAAACCAGTCAATAATTGACATATTTAAAAATATAATAAACCGAATTCAATGTTTTAATTTTCTAATTTTATGTCATTTGGAGTAGAATCTCTTCATGAAATTTCTATGGAACCATGTACCTAACAAATTAAAATAGAAATATACAAAAAATAACATACATCTGAATGAGAACCACTTCTGTAATTGAAGTTGGTAAAAAAATGGGGCGTGGTTGTGTCGTAGACACGGCCGTGTGTTTTACGTGATTACGTGTACGTTACGAGTCGCGAATTATTTGATCCTTTAGCTATCAAATGGTGTAATTAAATTTTGGATGTAGATGTTACACGTAGCTGTATATGTAGCTGCAACAACAAACTGTATCTCCCGATTTTGTTATCATCAGTTTTCTGAATTGCTTCCTACTAAAAGCAAATTTAAAGACGTATTCACGTCAAAAGTGACCAGTAACAAACCTTTAAATAAAGATAGGAAATAAGCGAGTCGAACCATTTGCTGCAATTTACCAAGATTATGGTACAATAATGCTATATTTTTAACGATTGCCTGTTATCTGCTGCCTGGAGGCACCATGAAACACGTCCATTCGCACTAATTGACAGTTGGAGCCGTGATGTTATCGACGCTTTCACGGTACTTTGAACCAATTCAGTGAACATTAAGACCATTATAGAAAAGTATTATAATTTCAATACATTTGAGAGCAATTATTTAACCGATTTTAAAAAAAGTAACCTTTTTAATTGGACTGTATGGATTTTTTTCTTAATATCATTGATAATTGTGGGTTAATTTGGATGGTTCTTTTTTTTGTTGATAAGATGCAACATAAGGCTGGTTGCATAGTTGATGGAAAAAATTCACGGGTTGAAGTCGAAGGTCGATAGATTTGAAGTCAGTACAAACCTTTCTAGTAATATTATAAAGCTGCTGTGTTTGTTTGTTTGTTTGTTTGAACGCGCTAATCTCTGGAACTACTGGTCCGATTTGAATGATTCTTTCAGTGTTGGGTAGTCCATGGTGGGGGGGGGGGTCCAGTTGCTCTAGTCCATAAATAAGAACGCTCTAGTATACACGTACCCCTGCGTGGATCCAAAGGAGCAAATAAATGTAGCAGTAGAATTTGTGTCAAGTTCATCCGGAGAAGTACCACCTCTACACCTGTCAATTTTTCATCCTCCACTCGTATTGCTATGTTCCGGTGGAAGCGTGACGAAGCAACAGGATGCGACTTAGGTCAGAAAACTTTTACGTGGGCCTTCAGCTCGTAAAAAAACAGTGGCACTAAGGAAGAGCCGAGAGAAGTGAAAACAAAAGAAGACTACTCTACTGCTCTACTAATACTCTACAGATAGTTAAATACAGAGTTTCTTCCTATCTCAAAAAATGCCCAACGCGCCTAAAGATTCAATGGAAATAAAGATTATACACTCTGACTTTGCTACGACACGATGAGTTACACCAATGCTGTGTTAGTAACATTATCAACTCCAGTATGTGAAAAGCACTATTTACAAAATGCTCTTATAATTACACCATGAAACACCAAAAGTTGCCACCTCAAAGTTTCGTAAAGGCTAAAAATAATTGTCATCCACATTAAGCAACAAATTGTTTTTACACCATTGTGCCTATTGTGCATGGTTTTAGTTCAGATTGAGAGATCTTGACATAATTGCACGGTTTGGTTTTTCAAGTAGATTTTTACAATGAGTTTACGTTGGGAATAGTATTGTTGGTGTCCATTTTGTCATATCTTACAAATCTATGAATGCTAATGACGGTAGTCGATTATATGATAAAGAAATTAAAAATTAGGGTTGCCTAATTAGAGTAATTATTATAAATGTATATGTACATTTGTACATGTTCATTTTTGTAAAACTATATTTTTAATGCATGTTTTAGGTGAAAACTCCGGTGATCGCCTTGTTCTGCTCCTGATTCTGGGTGAATGTTACAATAGCCTTGCGCCTACGCTTACTTTAAAAACAAGGCTTTCACAATTTAATGTCATGTTTCATTTCGATCAATTTTAGTGCCATGGAATTAATATAGACACAGAACGAGAATACCAAATAAAGTACCATTCAATAGTGAATTTAAAACAAACTACTGTGTTCGTGTGTGCACTAAATAAAGTGGCCGCCACGCACATAAGCTTACAAATTATGTTACCAATTGTATAACATTTCCGCAAAAAGTAGCATGAAATCTTGCACTGTAAAGTTGTCCAGACTAAGTCACCACAAACTTATACGGAACACACTTTGTGAGCAAGCAGGGCTCTAGTCTCATATGAATTTAATGGTTCAAACCTTCTCTCCAGTCTAACATTTGCTTTATGGTAATCTCAAAATGAAAAAGTTGTGTGTTCATAGTGATGAACGCTTTTTTTACCTACGATGCTTGTTCACAATGTATAGTTACACATGTAGTGATAGTTTATACTTTAATGGTTCCGTACACCTAGGACCCCATTAGTGATTTTTGAGAGTAATTCAGTTAAAAATAAATAAAATGCAGGTAGAGTTCTAATTAAAACAACATTTGAATAAGGTGACTGGAGACTTAGACTACGAGTGCATAATATTCGTAATAAGAACGCTCTTGGTCTGATGATGGAATGTCCAAACTGTTTTGTATTCATTACAAAGCAAAAAGTTCGACGTTGACGACATCCAGCCAGATTCAATTTGTCAATTTGCCAGGTCAATTTGAAAATACTTGACGGTTTGAACGTGTAAAACTCGGGAAGAGCTAAACAGTTAGTAAAGTAAATTATAATAAAATGCCCCCCTACACATTCAGTCAACCTTGTAGATTGACAAATTTCAGATACCTATTAGTTTAAGGTATTAGAATTTACTGTAAGAATTGTTCATTTGGGTTAAATCTCAGATGTAATATTACACGGTCGAACGCCTGCGCTAAGAAGTTTGCAGTTTTTGTCGCCATCTAGACAAAAATAAGAAAAGGTTTATTAGAGTTCCACTTCTACTTGTACTTATTATACATAAATTCAAGAGTAACAATAAATTCATATTCAGAATATAGAATTTTAATTCAAACGTCATCTGTAATTTATTCAATGAAAACATTAGTAAACATTTAATGGCTGTTTCATATCTTTTAATTAGTCTAGTTTCCTCAAATTGTCTGTGTTTGTATTTCCATTTTAATTTAAGTACATAGGTGTCAGTTATTTATTTTTTAAATGGACGATTTGTCATTTGATTTTTGAGTGTTAAAGCTCTTAAAGAAACATACCTAATTATATATCTGTTGTCTTAAAATAATAAACAAAAATTTCACAGCGTCATCAGCTCTGGTGTGTAACGATAATCCTGGATTAAACATGCAAAGGTCCATTTTGTCGGCATACCACTGATTTTTGACTTTAATGCCTCTAAATTTTAAATACCAAACAAAACCACATATTTTTATGTTTCCTCATAGTATTCACATGTTGAAAGAAACGGGTATAAAAAGTGGAATCATTCAATACCACCCATCATTGCACACGTAAATTTTTCATGCGTATCGATTCATTATTCCTGACAGCCATCATCGATATTTAAGTTATTGAATCAAGCAAGCGAGGTTTTCTGACAGAAAATTGAAAGAGGCGTAAGCTTAACCTTAAATAAAACTAGCTAAACCATGACAACTAAATGTAGTTTAACATATCTGTGTGCTTGTTATTCTTTTTCTGATACACTGTATACAACATAGTCTTACGCAACGAATAATGATAATGTTTTTATTTGAGGGAATAAGTAAGTTTGTGTTAAATATATGCCGACAACGATATCCGCTGGGAAGACGGGCGGGAAGATCTGGCGTGATGACCGCGCCTGGACCAGGTTGAGTTCCGAATTATGAGTGGTAGGGTAATGGAGGGCCCAAAAGCATATCGAAACATCGAAATATGTTGAATCTACCAATCAATTTTCAGTATACGGAACCGAACGAAAAAATTTATTTCCAAACTAACAAACCACGGCTAAAATAATTTATTTATTTTCATAAACCGAATTCAGGTCAGGACGGTTTCGATCTAGTTGTAAATCAGGTAACTGTGTTGTGCTGCGAGTTCCTTATTAGATATTTGCAATAATCCAGTTAGAGTAACTAATATTTTTTACTGACAAAGCTTGCCCGCGCATTAAACGTTTGAGGTTACTGATATTTATTTATCCAAGCTTTAATATTATAAATGCGAAAGTAATAATAAATAATATAAATGCTAATTAATTTTTATCTCTCTAATGGTGCAGGCGTAATGTTTACGTTTACACACACACACACATAGTCCTATACTAGGATTTCCTGTGTCTCAGGTGGCACGGACAAACACATAAGCACAAGAAAGACCTGAGAACTAAATTCACGCCCACACAAAGTTTGCCTCGGCTAGGCATCGAACTCAGGAACCCTCGCTTCGAAGGCAAGGTAGTTACCAACTAAGCCACGGAGCCGTCACTAAACAGGTATACATTCGTTATAGTCAAATAATACATTATAATTCGTTAATTAATTTATACTTGTACTTAGAATATTATTGCAAGTCCTTGCATTGCGAACTGCTAATTCGCTAACTGGCCTTACTACCTAGTATAATTTATAGATCTAATAAAATTGGGACCTAAACCGACAATGATTAATTAAATCAACTATCTACGTAAATAGAAATCAACGTGCTTATTATTCTATTCCATGTACTATTAGTACTTCTAAGTGAAAATTGTATATGAAGATTAGTTTAACAAAATGGAACTTATGATCGCGTAACCATGTTTGAATATTTGTCCTGGAAAATAAATGATAGAACCATGGTGATTGAATATTAACGGAATTGTATTTGTCTTTTCATCACCGAGTAAATTTTTCCCTAATTTACACGAGTGGTACCGTGGACAAAAGTAAATCACAATACCTAAATGTATTTTAGTCTAATTTTCGTGTTTCGAGATGGTATCACAGAAGGTAGGGACAGCACAATGGTATTTGATTCCAACTAGCTACAATTAAGGTGCTTGCAAATCTGTTGAGTGGGTCATTTCGTTTGATCTGTTTCTGGTTGGACTCACTAATTAAATTAGGCATATGCCCTGTGTTTCGAATCTGATACAAGCAGACGTTTGTAAACATTAATCATAAATGTATACCCAGTTCCATTTATGTAGAAAACATAAAGTAGAGAAGTAAAATCCATTAAAAAATTTATATTTACTGAAATATTAGATTAATTAACGTCATCCTCGTAGCTTCGCTCGCGTGGACCGATTAAAGCGTAAGCCATATACAAAGATCATCAGAAAACTATAGCTATTAATCTTAAATAAATCTTTCAGCCCGACTCACTCGATGGAGTGCTTCCCCGGTCAACCCAAACGGTATTTTACTCCGTTTGACCCAATACATTTGTTTGGTTACCCTTTGTACCCACAGATTATTATTCCTATTGCCTATTGTTTAAATTCAAATAGAATGAAATGACACAGTGAAACGCTAAAGTAGAAGGGTCAGCAGACAAAAAAATGCAGATACTTATTACAAACATTTTTATTAATAAAATCAGTCTTGTTCAGATATAGTCAGTTAAATATTTGTCTACTAGTCTAACAAAAACACTAATCTACCTTTTAAGAAACAATCATAATCAAATCTTGTAGTTTGCAAATCATTCATACTATCATTTATAATTATTTCTACTACATCGGTCATAGTTATGACTGGCCTCAGCTCAGTTGCTAGTAACTGCTTTTTGAGCTAGGTCATTAATTCGATTCCCACCCAGGTCAAACAGTTGTGCTACGAAAATAGATATTTATTCAGTGTCTGGGTGTTTATATGAATTATACGTATTTTTTTTAATAAATAAATAAGAACATTATCTGTAATGTGACCTGAATTCTGCTATTTTGGCATGTTAAAATTAAAGTTTTGATCTTCTGTCAATCTCATTAGCGTCACAATTGGTGTTCTACTAAGTACCAAACAAAATTAGTTAAATTAAATAATGTCAACGAAATGATTAAAATTATTTTACATATAAATAAGCACAAAATTCACGTTCAATGTAGAAATTTTGAGTTCGAAGTTCATTTAAATGTAACTGTCAATATATGTGAATTGGGCCTCTGGGCTACAGAGTACAAGTTATGCTTAGTTTACAACTAGATGGCGCTGTCCATGATTATGTAAATAAGAAAAATGTGCAGAAATTAATAGTTTTGCTTACTCTAAAACTATTTAATGTTATTAAATACATTTTGGTGACATCCAAATATTAAGCTTGCTTAAAATAAGTAAGTCACTAAGTATGGTC
Organism: Aplocera efformata; assembly: GCA_921293045.1. Lineage (NCBI taxonomy): Eukaryota > Metazoa > Arthropoda > Insecta > Lepidoptera > Geometridae > Aplocera > Aplocera efformata. The sequence continues at coordinate 10,476,217 of OV121042.1, forward strand.
AAAATGATGTCACTCAACATTGCCGGGTGGTTGGCTAAACAATACCATATCGGGTTCCCCTGATCTTTACGCTTATTGCATCCACTTTCACTTCCATCATCACATTATGCGCGGCTTTTATGAAAACTTAGGGACTGGACTCACGATAGTCCTATCCAAATAAATAAAATTGATGTGTCAATTTGTACTGTCAAAATAATAGCGTTTGAACGTTTAAACAGTACTAACAACAAAATTACTGTTTATTTTAAATTGTTGTCTGCGAAGTGGTAATAAAAAATGTTTACCCCTAAAGTCGAAAATAACGGGGACAAAGCATTAAAAGGCTTTATTTAATAATTAACCGACTTCAAAAAAGGAGATTTCTATGTTCCACTGTATAGTTTTATATGTATGTTCATCCATTTCTCCGCCATTTATCCATTGATTTGGAAAATTATTTTTTTATTTGAAAGGATATGCTTTCAGATTGGTCCGATATTTTTATCATAATCGGTTCAATAGTTCGGTTCGTAGAAACAATATGTCATCCATGTAAACGAAATTAAATTAGTGGCTTAAATTAGTGGCTTATTGATTGTGCACCCAGCTTTAAACTACTGATTAAAGAAAGTAAATATATATTATGGCCAATAGCAAGCCATTAGGAAAGTGCTGATTAGGTATGGAGTAAAAAATAATTACTTCCGACCAACAGTTCTTTGTTATGATGGACAACGATTGTTATTAGCGATTTGTGATGCTATAGCCGCTGTGTCTGAGGTAACAGAATCACGTAGCCAAGTTGACAAACAAACGGGAGGGGTCTGGTTGCTGGTTGAATCACTACACGCACCCCTGGGTACTAAAGGAACAACAAAAAGTAGCAGTAGAACTTGTGCAAAGTTCGCCCGGAGATGCTACCACACCTGGTCATCTGCCGCCAAGCAATGAAGCAATTGCATTACTGTGATCCGGTGGAAGGGTGTGGGTGCGCGTGAAATCACATGCGTATGAAACTTAAAATCCCTAACTCGGGTGGCGAGCGCAACTGTGTACGACTTGAGTCTTCTCATACTTCGGTCGGGGAGGACCTAATTCCTATTGCTGTTGTTGTGGGCGGAGGTAACCACTTACCAGCAGGTGGACCTTCAGCTCGTTCTGTCATTATCGTCATATACAAAATAGGAACACAGTTCTCTAAGATTCGAAAATATATTTTTATTATGACTTGTTCATCTCCTGAAAATCGAACCCAAAACCCCTCGCTTAGAAGGCAGTACATCATTAAGGTAGCTTCATTAAATTAGTGAGTTCTTCGATTCAACTTGGTTGCGTCGGCATTATCGGTATGTGGTCCTTCAGATCGTGCCGCTACATTTGTTACATAGAAAACAAATGAGTACCCTCAGGGTAGGGACGTTTGTCCACGTGTAAAATATATCCACCTTTGATACTATTAAAATGTATGGAACCCAATTTGTATGACATGTATGGAACCATCGCTGCAAAACTACAACTCACAATTCAACAGATTTTTATATTAATTTTATTTATGTTCTCAACACATTACATAGATGAATATCTCTAATACTCTAGTAATTATGAGTTTGTTTACAATACCAATGCACGATTTAATGTAACGACCCGTGAAACAATGCAATAGCGCCCTCTATTGTTCAAAGCAAGGTGAGTTGTTGTGAAACTTCCATACCTCTAAAGAATAGATTCATTTGTTATGCTTTTTCTAAGGGTCTGGGATTTGGTAATGATGCGGTCATTGGTCAATTGTGTTAGGGGAAGTTCGGTGGATTTACTTACGAGCTGATACCCCTATATCATTTATTATTAATTATAATAAAACTAGCGAACCGCCCCGGCTTCGCACGGTTAGCAAGCATCAGTGTCGTATCCGAAACTACCCGTGCGAAGCCAGGGTGAGTTGCTAGTGTATTATACATATAAACCTTTCTCGTGAATCTCTCTATCTATTAAAAAAACCGCATCAAAATCCGTTGCGTAAATTTAAGCATACATAGGGATATAGTGACAGAGAAAGCGACTTTGTTTTATACTATGTAGTGATAATGTGATACCTTGCTAACTTCAGTACAGGACTTACAAGCCTAAACTTAAATCTCGCACTTCTGCAGTGTAATATTTTTGAGAACATGTATGCGTCATCGTCACAGCCTCCAATGGTTCCATAGGCATTATTTCGACAAGCAAAAGCAGAAGATCTCAATGAGTCCAAACAGAAGAAAATGATAGTAGATGAACTAAAACCCATTTATTCCTTTAGTTCCCAAGTATCGTGTTTGGACATGTCAAATTTTATACACACAAATAAACATATGAGGAGGAATAAGTAAACGATTACGCAAAGTAGTACACAGGAATATTGAAGATACTACTATTCTAATACTACTATAATTCTTATTATCTATGATCGAACCCACGATCTCGAGTTTGATTCCCATCCAGGACCAATATTTGTTTTACGAACATATTATTCTGCAGATACCATTTACTGTGTGTCAGTTCCGGGTTCCATATTCCGGGTATATTGACAAATTATACGTAACAAAAGAACAAAATAAATGTGAGTAATCTGGTTGGCATGCTTGGATGGCGCTACATGGCAAAGTGTTTGAAGACCATTAAGAAATAAAATTGTGCAATTTCTCGCAAGTTTTAGTATGTAACACCCACCATCTTTAAGGATGAAAGTAACATCTGAGGGAAAACAATGCCTTATCTTAGTAATGTCCGTGCTTACATAAGTCATTGCATAAATTCTAAGGTGTCAGCAACTTTGATCGCTGCATATGGTATGAATGAGTTAAGTTCCTATCTTAGTGGGGCAGCAGTGGAGCTTGCTAGAACTGAACTGAACTTTACCTTATATTACAGCGCGTTGAACTATTAACCTCCGACTTAAAAAGGGGATGTTATGTATTTCAAAGCCGAGAATGTGGGGCAATATCAAACTTTCTTGTCAACTTTATTATTTACTAGCTGTCAGAATAGATGTCTTGATTCACAATTTGACAATTGGCTGTCAAACGATGAAGTGGCAATATCCTATATAAATTTTGCCACTTCATCAATGTGTCTCAAATTTTTACCAATTTACGACATATCAAAAGAGTTTCTCAAAAAAAAAATTGTTATTACAAACCTTGTTCTGATAATTACAAACAAAAAAATAATAAACCAACTATGTTCAGACGTTCAGAAGTCATGCGCTTAGGTACATACACTCGACAATTGCTTTTTATTTGTATAGATTGGATTGGATATTTGGATGGTACAAAAAAACAATGTAAGTGACTCAATCTGAAACAGTCACCGACAGAAATTAATCTGTCTCATTGTTTGCAATGGAATGTTCCTAAAAATCATATCCGAATTCAACTGAGAGCATAGATTTGACGTGCGTCATTTGAAATTTCCCACCTTTAACGCTTTAAAATAAGAGTTAAAATAGCTTGTGTGACCTTGTTGGAGAGTGTTCAGATCATGTCACGCTAACTGACGGCTTATCTGTGACCTCCATGTGGCCTTGGTCTAACAAGAAACATGGCCTGTGGGTACATAGGTGGTATTTATTGTATCAGAGACTATGCAACTAAACCACCTAAGATGTAGTTTGTTATTTGTCTATGAATATTATCTATCTACGTATAGATCTAGGAATACCGCCTGAAAGAAAGCATACTTATGAGGGAAGAGATTCTTTTTTTCGTTCTTGATGGTACGATCTGACAGCCCACCTGATGTTAAGTTGTTACGTTACAGTAAAATGACTGCAGTCGCGGGGATTTAACATCTTATGAGCCTTTTATTCCACCAGCACCAACAACCTTACACCGTGAACACGGAAACACTCAATGTGAGTAATTCTTGGCGGTGGACTACTAAGTGTGATGACAATCACAAGTTTTCTGCTACTTTGGGTTGCTTATGTCGAACCACCCGGGGGATACGTATAGGGACTGAGGGTACTCACTCGCTGATTCGAGCAACATGCTATAACATTATATTAGGAGCCCAATATTTTTTTTTATCTGAGAAAAAAGGCTCCATAATATTGTTTATACATTATTAATACAAAATCTATGACGAATATCCGCTTGCTTTGCAGAATCGAATCTGCAATACCATAGTTCGATGATGACCAATTCCGTACCTAAATTTTATTGACGGTCATGATGTAGGTGGATCTTGTGTTTATATGGAAATACCCGGGAATTTTATAAAATTGTAAATATCGACCGATGCATGCTTAATTATGCTTTGGGCCAATCCGACCCTTTCCCTTACAGTAATAATGTCAATGGCATTTCCTTTTCGGGCAATAACACTTTGCGGAAGTGAATCCGTGAGTCAAGCGATAAAAAAGACATAGTTTTCCGATTTTGATTTTTAAGTCTTAATTGTATAACTCATACAAGTGACTGAATCTGTCGCTAAGCAGTAGTGGTTGCATTACTGTGTTCCGGTGGAAGGGTGTGGCTGCCGGTGAAATCACATGCGCATGAGACGTATCATCCCCGTCTCAAGTGATGGACGCAGCAGAATGATGACTCAGTAAAGATGTGGATCTCATACTGAGTCGCATGCATTATTGTCATGGGCCAGGGTCACCACAAAACGGAAAAATATCTATGGGACCAACTCTAAAGTACATTCTATCATTTCATAAAAGGATCATCTAAAATGAAATCGAAGAAATCGCGTAACAAACATACAGAACAAACTACAGATGAAATAGGAACTTACTCCAATCTATGAAGTCGATTAAAAATATATTTTTTATGTTGTTTGTACATTGTCTTTTTGAGCTACTGAGATATTTGCCGTGATTCGTCAGTTATGTTGACTCCGGATAGGTATTTCAACGCAGTTTCATGCGTCATGATCCCGGATAATCCGAAGTTAAATTAAAACATAAAATTATTAACGAGACTAATTCAAATATAATAAAATACAATGGACGGGCTTAGCAAGCTATATATGCCAGGCAACCTTATATCGCGACATCACGTTCATGAAATTTTCATCACGTATTGGCCAGTATTTGTTTAATTAAAACAACGAAAATGTAGCAAGGTATTGGGATAAATGTTGATGGCGTCGTGTCTGCGTGACCGGACTCCGCACGCTCTGTCATCACGCCGTAATATCTTAATTAAGGAGGTCGCTTGTCCAAACCCACCGGACCGAAACTCCTTTTGAAATACCCAGGAGATTTCTGCGTAGAGATGTTTATTTTGCAATAAATAAGCCCGAGCGTGCCAAAATAGATACATCATATACCTTTGCTTTTGATTCCGGATCGGGCATATATTTTCATTAATAATTCGTCTCGTTAAAAAAACTGACAGTGTTTTTGGCAAATCACTAAAAATACTTCACTTTTTCGCGATTATTAGTGTTAATCCAGAATATGAATACCTTTATAACAAATTTCATCCAAATCCATTCAGCTGTTGAGGTGTGAATGGATGAAAATCATGCAGACAACCTTTCACATTTATAATATGATTATGATCTTTAATAAGAACTGAATATAGAACTGACGTTTTCATACAAATGACAATCCGCGGTAGCCTTACTTGCCCTACCAATAATAGATAGCAATCAAAGATAAGTTTGTCTACTGTCAGTAAGATTATTGGGATGAAAACATTTAAGATAGATTGAATAGTAGGAACGTCCGTAAGTCTGTACGGCGGTCTTATCATGGTGATCAAAGACAGCAATACACATAATGCAACCGCGAATTTTAATACCAGTTCATTAGCGTCGCGAATTAGTGGTCAGTTATTTAGAGTGGCGTAGATTTCTTCCTGCGTGTCTGTGGGCTCGACCGGAGGCTTTTTGATTGAATTTCAAGCAGGAAATTGTGTAGTACGAATTTATCAAAAGTTAAGTAGGCACAGTAGTGGCTGTACTAAGGAATATTAAAGAATGGGCTGTTTATTATGTGTAAAGTTCGTCCGGAGTAGTACTGCCACCACCTGTTAATTGGCGGCAATGTGGTACAATCCCGTTTTTGTATTTCGGTCTTTGGATAGGCGTAACTAATCCGAATTCCTTGTTGTTTATGGGTTATTCACTTAAAATAACTTCTTTTTCTTCCTAGGTATCTTTGGATAAATAAAATGACTTGATTGTACGACTAAACTAGATTGCATGATATATATAGAGTTTATAATACCCTAATATACGATTTCAGATTTAAATATTAATAAGTATTTGTGCCACGCGGTTTCACCCGCGAATAACTTAAAGAAATCTAGTGTAATGCTTGAGAGCCTTCCTCCTAAGTGGTGGCTATCATAATACAAAAAGATATTTTCAAATCCGGATGGTAGTTCCAGAGATTAGTGCGTTCAAACAAACTCTTCAGCTTTACTAAATTAGTATATGGATTCAATCAAACTTCGTAGAGTATAATTATTAATTAATTATTAATTATTTTTATTGTGCGCAGATGCTAAAATCATATACAAGCGGCACTTTCGTTATCTCCCTAATATTCCAACCTTCCGAGCAACTTTTCCTAAATTTATTTCCTTGTAAACCTTTAAAAATTGGCCCGGCCGTTCCCAAGCGCTGCGCGTATATTTATATTTATATAGATAGATAATCGAAATTAGCAGCTATCAATTATCTGAACTAGCAGCATTTCACATGAAAAGATTATTTAAACGAAAACGGGTATATTTCCTAAATATCTTAGTTTATTACTAAGAATTATGAATGACCCTATAAAAAAAATTGTTGATTGGGTTCTGCCCGGCACGGAATGTGCTGGTGTAGAACACTTAAGCTTGTAGTTATTAAGACATATCTAAAGGAAATATATGCAAGACTCGCATATTTGTTAATTAAGATAAGTGGCCAAGAAATTTGTTCTCTGCAAACCGTTTATTTATGCACCTAAAGCATAATACTTTTTATCGTATATATTTACAGTTCGTGTGTCATATATTAACTGTGTTATCCCTAACAATAATATGAATATGGTTGGAAGAGAAAATGGAAACTAAATTAAGCACGTCACTTATCGAGTGATGAAGTTTGAACCGAGAACAAACACCACGCATGAAGTTTGTTCTCGGGTCTTCGTTTCGATACGGAGATTCCTAGGGCAGAGGGATGAGTGTAAAAAAAACATGCTACAAGTTTTACTTTCAGTTTCACTTTTTGTGCTACTTTGGATATCCGTGTAGGGATTCTGAGGGTATTCATTAAATAAATAAATAAATAAACGTTTACACACTCACACCTCTGCACTAGGATTCCCTGTGTCGCAGATGGCATGGACAAACACAGAAACACAAGACAAACACCCAAGACCTGAGAAGAAACTTCATGCTCACGACACAAAGTGTGCCCCGGCCGGGAATCGAACCCGGGACCCCTTGCTTCGAAGGCAGGGCTACTACCAACTAAGCCACGGAGCCGTTCACCCATGGACCCCAAAGGCCTGACAAGCAGATGTTATTAACAACAAGTTACAAGGCCATATTTTCTTCAAATGTCTGGATATAATTTCGTATACAATAGAAACACGCAGTTACGGACTATAGTTTCTCAGATTATAATGCTTAAATCTTAGGTTAGTTTACATTTCTTATTATAAAACAAGAAAGTGCGTTTTAAGGCTAAATATGCGCTTATAAAGTAATAACTTTCAAAAAAATATGTTAAATAAATTATTACTACGTTACGCTATTTAGAAGTCATTATTTCTTTTTAATGACTTCTATAGTACGTAACTGCGTTTGACGCAATTTATTATGACGCTCTAGAGGTTTGCTACCACTGGCACCCATCGTACTTATTTTATTATTATTAATGGAATATTCGTAATAGTTACCTATACATAAAATCAGTAGAAATTTCAGCCCGCTAAGGCTAATAAAATCAAAATAGTTATATTTCTAAGCGCAAATTGAAGTACTTTCTTATAATATTAATTACCGTACCAGCCTAACGTACAGTAGAGCAGATAGTACATTGGTTAAAATAATATTGTTACTACTGCTTCCAGTATGATATTTATTTGTATAAAGATGTTTATGGCTTGTGTGATTTTTTTTTTCTCCTCGTGTCAAGCTCGGTTTTAGTAAGCCCTGAGACCCTCAGGGAAATGTTTGCGCAGATTATGACTACCCCCGTATTTGCCGAAAACTGTATGTTTACCTTACTGATGACGGTAACTGTGTGAATGGTTGCTTGGTTCTGTGTCATGTGAATGTTTCTGTGTGAATCCAGCTTATTACAATATTTATGTAGACTTTTTGCTACAACACCTGTGGCCAGCAATTACAATAGGTATGACTACGGTAGCTGTTTTCCAAAGTCTGGTAATTTCGGTTTTCATTGCATGGACTATTTCAATTTCTTTGGCTACTGTCATAAGGTACAGTTATGTCAATTCGTTAAGGTTAGTTTCTTATATATGTACCATTTAATTGGAATATACATATAACATTATATTGTTGTTATATTTTTGTGATTGTCTATTAGATACATTTTATATTATATGTATAAGTATTACAATATTTTTCTCATTGTATTCTTTTCTACTCGTATTGCTATGTGGCCGCTGGTAAAACACAACGCTGGTATTTTCTGAATTTCTGATGGCCGAATATGATGGCCAACAACAATATGTTGGATGTTGGTTGTTTGTGTTCCATTTTCTTTAATTTAATTTTTGCATTTTCATCTTTCCTACTAAAATTTGACTAAAACCATTAGCATTATTTTATATTATATAAATAGTGCTACCGGAAAGAATGATAAGAAGTTTGCTTTATATCAAAATAATTACGTATTGTTGGTGAAGTGAATTGAGTTTTCATCTGTATCGAGGTGCAAATGTTACGTAAGACAGCATTTCTTCATTAATTGTATAACTGTGTTTCGATAATAAAAACCAGTGCAATATACAACGTTACGATCTGCCATTATAGACATTTTATAGACTCTTTGTTGTTTATTTATTATTATCAACAGATTACATTTTGTTCTTGGTAAAAAGTTAGTAAGGCATTATTAGTTATTAACTATTAAAATAGTTTTCTTCATAGTTTCAACAACCATAAGAATTAATTATGTAGCAGTAAAACTTATGTCAAGTATGTCTTGAGAGGCCCTGCCAACACATCTGAAATCTGCCGCCAAGCAGCAGTTCTCACATTACTGTGTTCCGGTGGTGATGATACATGATAAGACTTTGAGTACTTCGATTGAAGGAAACCTGAGTCGTAACAATGTTTTTTAATGGGTGGTGGTAACCACTTAAACTTAATGTATTGGTTTTGTTGATGATGTACAGTGTATCTTGTGTTGGTAGTCCTTAATAAAAAAAAATAAGTTCTGTTATAAATATTATATAATTTATTAAAATTTCACCATAACACAATAAAGCGCGCGCTAAATATGTGCAAATAGAAATCTAACCTTAAAATTAGCTTAAATTGATTAATACTAGGTAATTTGTACAAGTGCTCAAAGTAACATGAAATCTTCGATAACATATCGAAGAGTTATTAAAAATATATAAATAAAAATTATGTTAATATAAATATTATGTTCTTATTAGTTGCTAAACAGATTAGCATTTATTCACCAGCCATTACTTCAATGAACTCTGTAAAGAAAAACAAAATCAATATTATTGTTAATTTTCAATTAAGATTATTATAATCGCTTGCAGATAACACTATATGGTGGTGGCAACTGGGAATAGACCTTGCTAGGTATTTTTGTGAAATTGTTCCTAATTAGAGGTATAGTTATAATGACTGTCCTCATAGCTTACATGGCAGTAAAGAGTTACTGCCACGACCTGCCACGACCTGCCACGACCTGCTCTTACAGCGCAGAAGGCAGAGGCCTTCTGCGCTGTAAGAGCAGGTCGTGGATTCGATTCCCACTGAGGACTAACATTAGTTTTGGGTGTCAATATGTAAGTATTTACAAAGTATTATATTTAGATAGTAATAATAAGTTAGATAGTTCTAATAGTACAATTTATACTTAGTTTGGGGCTAGATGGCGTTGTGTGAAATATACATGAATTTATACATAATATATTTATCACCATGATAATCTAGCACATTACTAGAGAAATGATTGAAAGGATAATAATTACGACAAAGAACCAATTATAGCAATGAGTAATAATCTCATTATATTAAAAAAAAAAAAAAACAAATTTGTAACTGTAAATTTTGATGTGTCCAAAAGATATTTGCGATCTGATAGAGTAAATTAGTTTGAGTTTGCGTACACTCACCGTCAAAATCAACGGTTCCTGAGCCGTCAGTGTCAATCTCCTGAATCATACTGTCCAGGTCATCGGCCGTGATCGTGTTGTCTAACTCTCTGAAGATCTCTTTCAATACATCAGTAGTGATGTAGCCATTACCTGAAATGACAGAAAGTTTTACGTACCTACTTATTAATAATACACAGTAAATCGTGAAGCTTCCCCAATGATTTTATAATTGTCTTCATTTATCAATAACCACTGTGATTTTGTTGAGCTGACAGTGGATGTGGATGTGATGGCCATCCATCACATCCACATCCACTTTTTCCATCCATATCGAGCTCAGTGTCTGGCTTTTTAGGATTTGTAATTGGATGGATTGCGTGAAAGAAGGAATATGTACTGAGATGACGGCTAATAGAAAATAACGGAAGAACAAAACATTTTATGCCGACCCCACCTAGAGTGGGTTAAAGGCATGAAGATGATGAACAGGGTTTCCTTTAACCTTTGGGTACGAAACCCTTAACCCGAAAATATAATTTGTCAAATCAAGTGATCCGAAAATTTTAATAAAATGTCAGCAATTACATGATCAGAGGAAATAAACAAAAAAAAAAACGATTTTTATCTTGACAAATAAATTATTCTATTAGTAGTACCTTCTCTGTCGTACATTCTGAAAGCTTCTCTGAGTTCTGCCACAAGAGCATCATTGTCCTCTTCCTCTTCTGTCAGGAACCTACCAGCAAGATTGCAGAAGTCTTTGAATTCCAATTGACCTGAACCTATAAAGAAATATGACACTATTTTATAAAACGAACTCACCCGGGTAACGGTTTACTATATTCATCATTAGCTTTCAAGCCTCGGTAGCCGTGATCGTCTAGTGGTTAGGACCCTACGTTGTGGCCGTAGTAACCCAGGTTCGAATCCTGGTCACGGCAATGTGAAAGCATTGTCACGGTGAGGTTATACTTTTTGTTTACTATTTTAATATTTTTTTCTAAAACAGCTATAATTTCTTGGTAGCAATGTTATCACTTTTTAAATTATTACAGAAATAATTACTTATACAGTTTTATAAGCGCCATCTAGTTAATATTGATGATACTAAGTAGTCTTCTGTATTCTGAAAAACACGCTTGGCGCGCTTACCGCCTAGTGACAATCACCTTGTTATAGTACATTAATTCAAACATAGATGGCGCTACTTGTCTTGATTCAGGACAGAAGAAAACGCACTTACCCGTTTGATCTACTTCAGCTATGATTTCGTTAAGGGTTCCTTCGTCTAACTCATGGCCCAACATCTCCAGAATGGTACCAATCATGTCTGTGCTGATCATTCCTTTTTTTTCATGATCGAAGGCGTCAAATGCGTTCTTCAGAACTAGAAAAGCAATAAATTTTCTGACATTGAGTTTATCCTTCAATGAAAAAAATAACTGATTTCTATTTTAATAATAACTAGCGTTATGATAAAAGGTTGTAGGTAAGCAAGTATTAAACATACGTTAAACAATTATAAGATAAGTACCTACCTAACTAATAATAATACTTATATACTTATACTTAAAATGTTTTGTTAATAAAATAACTCAAGCAAAATCATAAATCCAACGCGAGTAGCCTGACATAACAAATCTAATTAGAATTGCAATTAAATTGAGCTGATAATTTGCTACGTAAGTATTCAAACGGGACATCTGCCAATTCAAAGCTTAGGTACCTACATCTTATATCAAAACATACTTCGTCATGGTCAATGCATCGAAGATAATATCAACAGTAGGTATATGATATACGGCGCCACAAAAAAAAACATCATTTCATTGTTTAAAATGTACTCATAAGAGGTTACTCTCATTTATAATTATTATTGTGTCCAAACGAATCCATAATATTCTTTACCTATTATATTATTCTATGACACCTGTTTTTACAATATGAAATTGTATATATAGGTCGACATACTTTAATTTAACCAAACGCGTTATTTTTCTAGATTTTCTTAGATATTTCTATCTCTACTATATCGAGTCAAGGTTTTCACATTATTTTTATATTAAGGTTATAATTTTCAAACAATAATTTCATAAAACGTTATATCAAATTGTCCCATTTTTCATTAGTTATCATAAGACGGATTCATAATTATTTAAACCTTCCTGTTTCTATGATTTCTAAATAGTATTGTCTCGGAATATTTGAAAATTTCATTCACATTTCAATCCTAATTACTTACGAGTTAGTTGTTCTTTGTCCAGTTCCTCCTGTGTACCGCACATGTAAGAAAAAAACAAAATTAAAAGAACTGTCACTAAAACTTTTCGACACATAGTGAGCATATTTATCCATAAATATATTATTGAGTTCCGACTAAAAACACATTTGGGGTTACGCACCATTTTGTATGTTTATGAAACCACTAAATCACACCGAATGAAATCCGTCAATGCACATACGGGAATTGATCCAGATTTTCTGGATGTAGACTGTTTTATACCGGGGTTCGGCGTGGTTCCGCCTAGATGGAATACTTGAGGGGTTGTCAACAATTTCGGGGCGGAAGAAATATTTTTAAACGGCTATAGACGATATCTATTTCCGATACATAACAGAGGAGCCAAATAGGAACAGACGAAACGAAAGTGAATAAGATTCCACGCATGCATTAGATGACAAATGGTTTGATTGTTTTGCTTAACAATTCACCGTATTTCCTCAACAGTCAACAGATGAAGATAATCTTTTTCAAGTAATAGCCAATTTTATCCAGTATGTAATTTGGATACACTTAATAACCCGATGATAAGGAGAAAAAAATACACTTTTACAATAATGTGCAGGACGGCACATCATGTTCCCTTTATTGCTTCCCAGATAAGTAAGTACCTACAATAAAACAAATTACTAACGAGAACAAGTTCGTGGTAGTTCATGGCTGGCTTGCGTAGTGGTGGCTATTAGCAATATCATTTAGACATATAGAGATTCAAAACCGCGAGAGTGAATAATTATTTCAAAAACATATAGTACATGAAACAAATTAGCATAAATCATGTTTAAATAACTACTAATTTAAATAATATTAATTGAGTTACTAAAACTGCATAATTCATTTTAAATGAATCTATTGAAAAAGTCTGTACTAATGCTTGCACATTTTTCAAAAACAATCATCTATATAAAGCACATAATATATAAAAATGAATCCGTATGTCCCTTGATCGCGCCATGACATATTTTTTTATGTTAATTATATAGAAGATTAAAAAAAAATTACCGCAAAACCGCGGGTTTTACCGAGGAGCACAGCTAGTATTATATACAATTCAAGTATAACAAGTTACCGAAAGTAATCACATAAAAATTTTGATAATAAAACACAATGACATGACGGACAATATGTTGATCTAATTATTGTGGAATATGTCGAAATCAAACTGAGCCAAAGCAGATTGATTACCAACTGCCTGTACATAATTGATGAATCATATCACTGATCAATCATACACTAGACCTGATTCGGTAATTGCCTCCCGTTGCATTATCATCAGGCCACAGCGAAGTATAGAGTATATTTAGCAGCCTAATAAATTGCTACCTATTTCATTAATCAACTTGGTAACGAAACATTAGTTGTCGCTTCGATAAGCCTTTAAAAAACTTAATTTTATTTTCTAATCTATGCACACCAACATGCCCCTTCTATTTTTCTCTTTGTCTGGTCCATCCACAGGTTGCCTGGAAGAGATCGCTTTTAGCGATAAGGCCGCCCATTGTATTACCTTATTGTTAATAATTTATTGTTTAACAATTTTTATTTTTTTTGTTTGGTGATCAATAAAGTGTTATCTATCTATCTAATCAGTTTCCTGAAAACGTTTAAAAGTGGAAACTTTTACAACTGGAAACGTACCGTTATTATTATATATTAGTTTTTTACTTGATTATCGTGTCATATCAATTAAAAGTCATATCATCGTATCAAGTAAAAAGTGATTATAATAACGATACGTTTCCAGTTATAAACGTTTCCACTTTTAAAACGTTTTCACTTTTTTTTATTATTATATGTGGTGGGGTAGACGCAGTTTACTGCGTCATTCAATGTAAACTATTAAATCTAAGCCCATATTTACCTACTGTTACTCTGTACCTGTACAGGATATTGCTTTATTTTATGCGATTTCAGTGAAGTAACGAGGTGGTCTACCTCATGTTAAGTGGTTACCACCGGGTGGTGTATGGGTATAGGTAACAATATGACTTAGGTTCCTCCTACAGAAGTATGAGAAGATCCTGGTCGCATGGCGTTGCCCCCATCGCTCTGAGATGGGGATTCAACGCCTCATGTAACCTAATTCTGTATTTTCACCGTCACCTACACCCTTCTATCGTATGTTGATGTTGAATGATCGTGGTTCGATTCTAATATTATTTACCGATTATTCGGATACGTTTGAGATTGTCACATTACTAGTGATGACACAACGTTATACAATCATCAATTATCATCACTCACCGAATAAAATCGTGTGTATACCTTTATACAAACTCACTGCAAAGTGAATTACGTCATACGTCAAAGTATAATTTTTGGATAATGTACTCATCCTCATACTCATTTATTTTCACCATAGGATCATATAGCGAACACTTGGTTATGTCAAATTTAAAATTACACTACAATATTACAGTACTATCTTATAAACTAAATTAAAATAGACAAGCATAGTAGCGTCATAGAAATACTTAAAATAATAGAAATAAAATGTTACATTAAAAATAAAATATAATTAAACAATGGCTGCTGTATAGTGGCATTTTCAAGAAATAAATAATACATTAAAATACATAAAGTATGATGGCATGTCATGTCAATGTGTGTAAGAAATTTTTTTTTTATATTTCATAGCTGTCTACTTATATATTACCATTCAAATGATAAATCACTTTAAAGACCGATATACAGATAGACTGTGTACGCTTAGTAAAGTTTCATTTCCTTTGAGTACGGAACCTTAAACTGTGATTAAATTAGTTTGACGGCTCTGTAGCTTAGTAGGTCCTGAATTCGATTCCCCGGCCAGGCGAACTTTGTGTGATTAGCGAAAAGTTTGATCTCGGGTCTTGCGTTAGTCTATCAACGAGACAAGGAATCCTTGTGCAGGGGTAGGAGTGTGTTATGTTTTTAGGCCGATTTATAGATATATCTCGTATTAAAAGATAGTTATTAAAATGAAAATGTTATGAACACCTGCTCATCAAGCGCTGCACTTCAAGGAATCCCAAGACTGCGACATCCAATGATATCGACACGGTCAAAATACGTCTATTAATATATCATTACGTGGACATTAGTGTTTTTGTGGTGTACATTAATGTCGGTTTCGTCTCGCCAATCGATAGTGATTAAAAGTACGCTTGTAGTTTCTAATGTAGGAACATTCTCAGATCAAAACTGTTCCTGTTAAACACATTACCCAACAGGAAAGGATGTCTGTAGGATTCTTAGAAAAAGGGTAAATGCTAAAACATAAACAAAAACATTCCGTATTCATGGACATTTCACACAGCGCCATCTAGCATCAAACTAAGCCATGGCAACCACATTACAGATACAATACTATTTATTTTTCGTATACCTACATAAAACACAGACAGAACAAACATCGTTCGCCACACTAATGCTTGTCTGACCATTATTGTGGGTGGGAATCGAACCCATGACCTAACAGTGCAGAAGGGACTGCTCCGAATTTAGCTGTGAGGCCAATCAAAAGTAATGGTAGTCTATCGGATGATGTGATGATGAACTCAATCAACAAAAGATATATTTATCCTGAAACTCATAATAAATTGTAATAAATACAAATAAATAATATTCAAGTCTGTATTTAATGTTAAAATGACAGATTTTTACTAAATGCATTTAAGTAGTCTGTCTGTCCGTCGGTCTGTCTGTCTATTTGTTACAGCTAATCTCCGAAACGGCTGGACCGATTTTGAAGGCACTTTCACTAGCAGATAGCTGATATTATAAAGAATAACTTATGGAACTTTTATTTTAGGAAAGGAAAGAAAAGAAAATTAAATTCAACGCGAACGAAGTGGCGGCGAATAGCTAATTCAATATAAGTAATTGGCACTAACACTCACAATAAAATGTGAAGTTTACGATATCCCAGTTTCCGTCGCTACTTCATCTCATTACAGCGACGGAAATTACCACATTGGTTCAGGAGCTTCCCGGAAGCCATGCGATCTGGTTTGCCGTGTCTAGATAATTATATAGCTAGGCAAGATAGCTGTGGTTTGCCGTGTCTAGATAATTATATAGCTAGGGAAGATAATTACTTCTTCATGCCTCAGCAGCTGAACGTATTTGGATGAACTTTGATATTGAGGTGGCAGGAACCCTGGAATAAATACAGGCTATATATCCCGAAAAACGGACTCCGTGGTTGAGTTGGTAGTAGCCTTCAGAGCGAAGGGGTCCCGGATTCGATTCCCGGCCGGGGCACACTTTGTGTGGTGAGCATAAAGTTTGTTCTCGGGTCCTGGGTCTGTCTTGTGTTACTGAGTTTGTTCATGTCCTCTGCGACACAGGGAATCCTGTGTGTAAACATTTAAATGTGAAGTATTTTTATAGCATGCAAAAATCACTTAGCATCTCGGGTTTTTCCCATTTTCTGATGTTGACTTTTTCTTTTCCTACTTATACTATATATAAAATATAATTAAAACAAAAGTGATGTCATTAAAGCAACGACCCTGAATTGAAAGTTGGGATTCAAAACCCTCGGCCTCTTGAAGCATCCAACCTACTTGAAATACATAAAGAAAACCCCGTTATCCCCGGACGAGAACCCATAGAAGTAAGATGAGAAATAGTTCTGAGCCAAATGAAATTACATTTGAGAGGCATCATTTATTTATGAGGAATATCCAGGATCAAAGACAGTAATTTAATAGTCACTCCCTTTTTTATTTATTAGCTAGCTGTGACATATCATACCCGTGGGTGACGGTGATACTACTGCGGTCTTCTCAACCTGTGGTTGCGTAGGACCTAAGCACAGATAAACCACAGGGGGTAACCACGGGTTAATCACATCAGGTGGGCTTTCTATTCCTCTCATGGCTTAGTTGGTAGTAGCCCTGCTTTCGAAGCGATTCCCGGGTCCGATTCCCGGCCGGGGCTCACTTTGTGTAGTGAGTTGAAGTTTGTTCTCGGGTCTTGGGTTTGTCTTGTATTTCTGTGTTTGTCCATGCCATCTGCGACACAGGGAATCCTAGTGCAGAAGTATGAGTGTGTAAACGTGTAAAATAAAAATAGGCCCTCGCCCACCAGTGAGACAAAACATCTGTTAAACAAATTAATATAATTACAATTACCAAATACCTAGTTGTTCTAACACAGCATCAACTACATAGTAAACACTCCGAAACGCCATTAATAACCTCGCGGTGAGTGCAGTATGACATCTGCTATATTTATAGCCCATTTGCGAATGCTATAATTGCTTCTAGTCGTGTGTGTCTCGGCGAAATTAAGCATCTGTCATTCACGTTTAGCTGGAAACCCTTTGATAATAATAACTGCAAGAGCCGCATAATACTACAATGAGAAACAGACTTGGTGGTGCTTTGTTTTGCTTGAATATTTCTCATTTTCCATAGGAAAAGACCGAGTTTTACTATTGCTTAAGAATTAAATTTAAAATGCCTTTGAAATCGGAAAATTTCTAACAACACGAATAAACACTTGCACAGGCGTTTCTTCAAGATTTCGTGGCGCAGTTGGCATTTACACACGCAATCACACAACACACTCAGAGTATGAGATCAAATTTCATGCTCACGCCAAGTATCTGCCAAACGGGATCTGGTACGCGGGATGCCTCGCAAAGCAAGGCTTCGTAGGTTTTCTACCAACATCTGTACCACCGTACCAGCCTCTAATGTTCCTACTACAGACCCCGGCCTACTCTCGATAATTGAGAGTTAATGGGCTTTGATCTACCACGGCAGCCCAATCCGGGTTGGTAGATGTCACATATCTTCGAATTTATGGTTCTAAGACATGCCGGTTTCCTCGCGATGCTATCCTTCACCGTTTCAAGAACGTGGTTCCAACATATATGCTGCTTAAACCGACGTTTTGTATAAAACTATAAAATAAATACCTGTATTACCTAACCATATGAATAACAACAAAGAAAATGTTTAATTTTGGCATCTGCACTTCTGGTTGTTTGTTGGATGTTCGAAGCTATGTTACATAGCTTAGTACTTAGCATAGTAATAGGTATGTCTAGGTATATTTACCTGGACATACCTATTACTCGAAATGATTTGACGACCCGACTAATGCCAATTGGTATTTCTGCCCTTAGCAATAAAGGACTGGGTATTACTTACGCTTACTTCTGTTTCATTACACACAGCGAATGGTTGGCACGATAGGGGACACAAATATGAAACTTACGTAATTTCATGATATAATTTTTCCGATTATTTCGATTTATAAACCAAACTATAGAACCGATTTTGACAAAATTTCTAAGGGACCAATCAGAAAGTATATCCTTTCAAATAAAAAAAGATTTTTCCACATCGGTTAACAAACATTAGTAAAAAAGACGGAGACGGAGTTCTAAGACTCCGTTGTTTGACGGAGAATTGACAATCTCCTACTTGGAAAGCAGTTGAAAATAAAAATAACAAGTGACTGATTTAAAAACCGACTTCAATTGTTTCATCCCTTATTTCTCGACCTTAAGGGGTACAGCCTACCATTTTATTATGTATATAATATGGGTAGGCCAACTAAACGCACTACTCTAACAATGAGACGGCGAGGTTTCGGAGTAAACGAAAATATCATCAACGTATACAAAAATATAACAGTATAATAAAATAAAAAATATCCATCTACTAAATTTCCAACTATTCTCTATTCGTTTGTATCCCGTGGAATTAAACCATCTGCCGCTCCTTAAAAATATATCTATTTCTGAGTAACTTCTAATTAATTTGTTTTCTGAAGAGAGCCATGGTAACATTAGTTTCAAAGGAAAACTGAATTGCTAGATCTTGAGAACCAACGCAACATCGACATCGTGGGCTGGAGTCACAGAGCATTAAACCAATGGAGATCCAATTAATATAAATTATTTTTACAAAATCCAAAAATAAAAACAAAATTATTGGAATGTGTACAATGTTTTTAATTAGCATTAAAAGTTGCAGTAGAACTTGTAACAAGTTTATCCGGAGCATAACTGCCTTCATACCTGGAAATCAAGCCAAGCAGTTATGCACTCGTCTCGCCGTGTTTCGGTGGAAGGGTGTGAGCGCCGGTGAAATCACAGGCATGCATGAGATGTAATATCCCCGTCTAGAGTAAAGGGCGCAACGGGATGCGATTTGGGTTGGGAGAAAGCTGCTTAACTTAAATGGTCTGTAAATAACATATAAGCAAGCTTCGCCGCGTTACTGAAATATGGGAACACTCTAGAGATATCGCGCTTGCCCGTTACTATGAGACATAACGTCTGAAACGCCTATTATTTTAACGACACGCAAACCAACTGGAAATAGCTATGTTATTGCACTGTTGCCGCAAAATAATTGGCATGGGAGTTAGTACCTCCCTGGATAAACTTGCACAAGTTCTTCCTCTTCCATTTGAATTTATAAATTACGAATTTCTCTATCAGCTTCAGATTCCCGCAATGAAAATTTTTCACGTTATTTAAAGGAGATCATATTAATGGTAGAGAAATTTTCTGAAGCTAATTCAATGAAGGTTGGAAAATGAATGGTTTCTGTGTAGGGAAATCTATTTATTAACCCACTAGAGTTAAATGGATTTCCTACAACTTTAGTCCCTAGGTTTAACACACATCCAAGACTCGAGAACAAAATGCATACATGTTTTGTTCCATTTTTGTGCTTGAATCTAAGACGATAACATAAATTCAATTAAATAAAACAAAATAAATAAATACAATGTCCTAAAATGTTAAATGCATCAAGCCTGCATCTATATCAGCAAGATATTTTCAGACCATCGTATTATAATAAAAGTTTTACACCTGTCTGCTCTGGACATAAATTTGAAGATACGGTTTCTTTGGATGGCCTAAAAGGAATTCACATGAAAATGTCAGAGGTAGTGTTCCAGACCCAGCTGCCTAAAAATTATTATAGGCCGCGCAAATGCTATCATACGCTCTTTTTCTGTCCTCGTCATCTTTTAGAGTCGACATCACGATATGGCCAAGGTTTTTATAGACTGTCCATTGAGGGGGTACGCTATCGTAAATACTTACTCGTAAAATAACAATTAACTTATCTGCTTACGAAGTTGTTAACGACGGTAGTTTTTATGTGTGTTACCTTCAACCTAACTACAGCAATGCAATATACTCCACCACCTATGTGCGAAAAGATAGTAGGCGCATCGTGTTCCGTACGTGACTCTGAAACCGGGATTTGCCCCATGCCCCTTTAATTTTACTGTCACACATAGTATTATCAATATGACAATATCTCAGAATATAAAATAGAACTATTATCAATCTAAATCAATAAAAATGTAATGCTTATTGCATAAATACTTATTATATTTTAATTGAACAATAAATTAAAATAATAAGGTTTGTAAGGCAGTAAAACTCGGATAATTCCGCAAAAACTTAAAGGTTTGCAGTTTTTTTCCACGTCAATTTTTAAGCTGATTATAAAATTGTAGCTTAAATTATTGTTGTAGTTGTAGGTAACTTCTGTTTCGAAACTGTAGAGGAAGACAACAATAAAATATTACAGTTACTCGCAGCTTCGCGCAGTTGAGAAGTTGCTATGCATATTTCAAAAGGCGCTGCGCTGACATTTCTTATTGTTTCGTTTTCGTGCCAAACAATTTATATTTATGACATTTATCGTGTAGAAAACCGCTTAACTAAGACATACATATTCCTTTACTTTTTACTTATGTCAAGAATAGAATGCCAATAGAATAGACCCATGGGACAGTGGGAAAATCAAATGCGTATTTATAAGGAGCCTCGTCAGGTCGGGGCAGAACCTGCCGTAGGTATTCTGTAAGTGTAAGAAAATTGCACAACACTCACTATTATCTTGATTTAATGTTTCAGAAAAATGTTAAATGTAGGTAGGTAGAGTTGCAGGGTTCAGTGGTTCTTGTCCGTAGGTGAGTGCTTTGAATCCCTACACGATCAGGGGGTAGGTACGTGTACACATTCAAAGGTGGTGGTGCTAAAAGTGCAACAAAAGTAGCAGTAGAACTTTTGCAAGTTCATCCGGAAATGTACTACCTCCACACCTGCCAGTCTGCCACTAAGCAGATGTGATCTTCATTAGATATGTATGAAACTATCTCAGGTGTAGGCACACTAGAGAAGGCAATTGAAATGAAAAAAAAAATCCAACTCAGTCCACAATTGGCGAAGAAATCGCGTAACAAATATAGCCGAATTGAGAATCTCTTCCTTATTTTAAAGTCGGTAATAAATATAGAATAGTTCAAATTTTGGTTTCCAATGCGAGTCTCAATTTTAAATATTGACGACTCCGTGGCTTAGTTGATAGTAGCCCTGCCTTCGAAGCGAGGGGTCTCGGGTTGGATTCCCGGCCGGGGCACACATTGTGTGGTGAGCACGAAGGTAGTTCTCGGGTCTTGGGTGTTTGTCTTGTGTTTCTGTGTTTGTCCATGCCATCTGCGACACAGGGAATCCTAGTGCAGAGGTATGAGTGTGTAAACTTTAATTTAATTAAAAAAATAACTTTAATTTTAATTTCTGCCAGATTTAAACATGTGGGGTCATTGGGTAATAATAAAATACACAAAAATAATGCAATAGACGACTTATTATTGCAATAAATAAAATATCGATTTTAAAATAAATCATTAACAATAAAATTATAAGTTATACCTATAAGTTATAAAAATTGGGATGACAGAATAGATGTTGTGATTCGTGTGTTTATTTCCAAATAATCTTTCTTTTCAATCATGATAATTAATTCTACCATAATCATAGTATTGAATCCTGAAGGTTTGATGCTGTAGTTTAGTCGTCTCCACCAGTCATGACTTCCATAAATTCTGTAAACAATAAAATGTCATATGAAAATTTTGCGATGACATAAAATTCCTGTCAAAAAATTGGCTTGGAATCATTACCACGTTTTGTTTTCCAACAGTATCTTTAGTTTACGGTGAAGATAAAAAAAATATAAATCATCCCATGGTGGTATAATAAATAGATAGAAAACTCTTTATTGTACACCACTTTGACATAAATACATATAATACTAAGAGTAGATATCCAAGAAATGTGAAATACAATGGGCGGCCTTATTGCTTAAAGAAATCTCTTCCAGGCAACCTTTATATAGTAGTATCTCTGCCTTCTGCGCTATAGGACGTGGGGACCGTCGTGGGACGTGGGGACGTGGGTGCGATTCCCACCCTAGACAAGCATTTCTGTGACAAACACAGATGTTGGTTCTGTATCTGGGTGTGATAATTTAATGCTATACATGTATATAATGTAATACTTATGTAGTACCTTTATTGCAAATACATGTTTTTTGACTTTTAATTGAAATAACCTTTCGGTACGGAATTCTATAGACAGGTACAGGAAAAAGTTTGTTGTTCTGCTGGTGTCAAAGTCTTTTTTTATGAAGTACCACACTAGGTGCACTAACTTCAAGGAAAACTTTATTAAAGTACTATGCGGTTACTTTACATTTCAAGTCCCGGTGAGTTTTATAGTAATTAAACTTAAGAAGTTTGACATTATATAAAACCAATTAAGAGGCTTCTGCTATCGCCAAAGTTCGCGTAAGAGGTCCAAAAAAAGGGCAACTACTTTTTAGTCTTACAAAAACTTTTATTGATAACGAGATTCATGCCTTTTTAGGTAGAGCTTATATAAGCTACTTTTCACCTTTTCACCTTCACTATCGCGGGAAGGTATCAATCACGTTATATTTTTCTATTTGTGTATTCCAGGAGTGTTCCAAGTTATTCAGTGCCAACGTTTTAATATTGATATTGTAATCATTCATAACGCTATCTCGAATCGGCAACTTTTCTTCTTCAAACTTTGTAAGTGTTCTGTCGGAGAGTAAGGAAAGTTATGTTGTTTTACGATAGAGACAGACTTGCTATACCTTCTACTATTAACTTGGAAATCTCTGAGAATTTACTTTTGTAGGTTAAACGAAAATGGCGTCTTATGAAATCTGTAAAAACTTATTTTATGACTGTCGCCGGCAAGTTATAAACATCGACGATGAACAGACGTTCAAAATGAAAAAAATTCAAAGAACGCTTGAAAAAGTTATACGTGTTTTGTCATATTTTTTAAGTATATTAAATTTTACAGCCTATTAATATTAAAACTATTTTATAGACAATGGAAAGAATGTGACACACCCTAACTTAATATTATAAATGCAAAAGAGTGTTTTGTAAGCCGCTAAATCTATTTTGATGAATGTTGATACAGAGATAGATGGGACCTTGGAGACGATTATACACGTAAACTACATTTTCTCGCTAAAACTTGTAGGAGGTGAGGGGAGGGGTAAACTTTTTATTAAACAACCAGAATTTGTTGACAAAATCAACTAACGCGAGTGAAGCCGCGGGTAAAAGCTTGTTTTATAATAAACTGGTCATTTATCCAGTCTGACATTTCAGTCAGTATAATCCAAAATACCCCATCTTCTGGCATGACGCAGCTCATACTTACTAAAAATATATAATTTTGTTACGAACCTGCTCTATTCTCTGGGTGTCTATTTGGTCCCAAAGTCCCAGATCAAATCACAGTTGTTGCTCATTGGTTTTGTGCCATACTCTGTGGTTTTTGTTACTCCAAAGAAATTTGGTTAACAACTGGCTTCGCAAAAGTTTTAATTAATCAAATAAATTGCCAGTAAAACATTCGACGGATTTATACAATATTATAATTATAAACTAGAACATCAATTTGTAAAACGCAATCTGTTAAATCAACGTTATATATAGTTTTCTATGCAAATTATAACGCAATGTACAATTAGAATTTTTTATTACGAATGATAGAAGTCTGATTGCATTGCGCCCGTCACTCTGAGATAGGAATGTAAAGTGTCTATAATTTCACCGGCACCCAAACCCTTTCACCGGAACACAGCCACGCAAGTGTATCAGTACGTGGCATACCAGCCTTTTGGCAATACATCTTTTAACGAACTCTGCACAAGTTTTACAGCTAACTTTGATTTTTTGGGTTGCTCTGTTCTCATCATTATCAATATTATGGGGAAATATATTTGGGCCATCCATTGCCCTACATTATGACCTAAATACTATTATCTCAATTGCCTCAATACCTACTTGATAGCAATGTGTTGGCCCTTCCCGCCAGCAGATTGCTGTCAGGGCAGTCTGCGGCCAATATAGCCAATTTCTATTCTAGAAAAAGTCCCTTCGCAGAAAGTTATAGGGATTCTAGTAAGAAACACTTTACCATCAAAATCGACGGTGCCTGAGCCGTCGGAGTCAATTTCCTCAATCATCATGTCCAGTTCTTCGGCACCAATCTTGTCGTCTAGCTCTCTGAGGATCTCTCGTAAGACTGCTGTGGTGATGTAGCCGTTACCTGGAAGAAAAAATTCTATGTGAATCCATAGCAAACCATAAACCGTGTTTAACGCGTTGGGAACTTAGACATTCATTCCTAGAACCAAGGCTTAATAGCTATTGTGTGACTATTAGTGCTATTTGAGGGCTCCGTAGCTTAGTTGGTAGTAGCCCTGCCTTTGAAGCAAAGGTTTCGGGTTGGATTCCCGGCCGGGTTTACTTTGTGTGATGGGGGTCATGTTTGTTCTCGGGTCTTAGGTGTTCGCCTTGGGTTACTGTGTTTGTCCATGCCACCGTAAATGTAAGCGTTTATTTATTTATAAATTAGGGCTTTTGTGCTACGACGAACTCATATTTTTTTCTAACTGGGCAAATCACCAGGTGCATTCCTCAATATTCTGTTTATAACGTGCTTATAATGTTTTTAGTATCAAAAAGTAAATTTGAAAAGTATTTTATGAATATATACCTAGCAAATATGGTAATAGGTTCCTATAATTTATAACAAAGCGAAGATTTTTTGTTTTAATTTCCACCACATCTTATAATAAGCTGGTGAGGTTATGAAGCCGGTGGTGTAGAAAATTGTTTTATATCTATTATTTGTAGATTTTAGATAATATCTAAACCTAAAGGGAATAACCCTTTCAGGGCCTGTACATGATTTTATGCTCACCACCCTACCTGTTGATTACCCGTCATAAAACATAAAGTTATAATTTGATTCTGTTATAAACCTCATAAATTTCCCTAAAGATCTGTTGTTGTTATGAACCGCTAGCACCATCATAATATTAATAAATAAATATTATAAGCATATAAATTATAAGATAATTTAGTCTTACTATTTACTTATTTAGTCTTACGTGGAATACTTTTTAAGTAATTTGGACCAATTTTAACAGACTTCAAAAAAAGATAAAAGTAGGCTAAAAAAGTTAATTCTAAAGGGACTCTTTTTAATAATATATTTTAGTTCTTATATTATATTTTTTAAGGTTTTTAGTTTTAGGTTCATTGAATAAACTTGATTGTATTTAATATTAATTGATAATAAATAATTGCTGATTCTCAGCATGTTTTTAAAAAAAATCTTGTTTTTTAATTACGCAGTTTTGCTAATTGTGAACGATTCCAATGATTGTTCTTTAATTCGATAAGGTAGTAGTCCCAGTACCTCTGCAGTAGTACCATAGAAGTTGTATGAAGAAATTCAATCAATCAATCAATTATACTTTAGTAAAACAGAAAATCCAGTAATTAAATAAAATAACACGCAAAAATTGATTTAAAATATTTGAGCGTTGTATCAGCACCGGAACGCCGAAACACAGCAATGCCAGTGCACTACTGCTACGGCAGATTACCAGGTGTGGAGGCAGTAGTTTTCCGGGCGAATTTTGCACAATTTATCCGGATTATTTATAGAGTTCAAGATAATTGAGCATTCACGTGCTAATCGCTTTACAACTGAACAATGTGATATATTTTTGCATCTACCAAAAATATATCTGTATTCATTAATTACAGTTCAACATTTCCATTAACAAGTTGATGTGAGAATTCCTCAAATATTTTTTACTCCGAAATGCTTCGCTGTTCATTAATTATCACGTGATGTGAAAGTCTAGTGGTTTACAAAAGTTTCTTTGTACCATTAATTACCGGGTGATCGAGGAGTTTATTCTTGGACGATCGTGTCTGTGTGATGGTCGCGGAGGAGACGTCCACGAAACTGATTAGTGGCAGCTGTAGCCTACATTATTGCAGAGCTGTTTCTATTCGGTGTCTATATTACTGAATATAATACATATAGGTATTATATCAGTTATGGATCCCATAGTACAAGATATGCTGAGTACTGTATGAAATGTCCATGAATAATCATTTATCCTACTACTATTATAAAGGCGAAAGTTTGTAAGTATGGATGTTTGTTACTCTTTCACGTAAAAACTACTGAATGGATTTGAATGAAACTTTACCACAATATAGCTTATACATTAGAATAACATATAGGCTACAATTTTTGAGGTTTCTATAAAATCTATATATATAAAAGAAAGTCGTGTTTGTTACAACACTTATAACTCGAGAACGGCTGGACCGATTGCCATGGTTTTTGATTTGTTGGATTTGTTTCCGTCCCGAATAGCAGAATAACTATTAAAACATTGGAAAATTAACGAAAAAAATAAAATCAATTTATCCCCGTATTCTCCACGGGAACGGGAACTATGCGGGTGAAACCGCGGGGCGCAGCTAGTTTACAATAATATCTTACTTCATTTCATATTTTATTACATAGGCCTTTCCTGGTAATAAGTATTGAGAGGTCTTGTAGCAGTGGTTCTTACTATGCTAGGAATAAAAGTTAGTAACGTTATGTTTTAAGCAAATATTACATTATTATCAATATATTATTAAATTATAGTCCACTGCTGGACTCCTATGTTCCGAATATAATGAAATCTCATTTCCAAAATTACCATTAATTAGACGAAGTGGCACAAATGACTCCTACTGTTATTAATCGTGACCTCTGGGACTGGGATTGGAGATTAACTACAGATTAAATACCGGCATATTACGATTGCGTATGAATTGGTTTTAGTTATGCATGACGTTTGAGCAACGAAATTTGTGATATAGCCCTTAATAGCCTCTATAAAAATCAATTACTGCATGGATGATTTTTGCGTTAGTAAATTGTCAGAGCAATGTTTTTGGACATTTTGTATAGCATTTAAGACAAACTATAGGAGTGCTAGTGTTTTGGGAAGAAAATTCTTGTACCAATGAAGAGTTAATTACATATAGTACCATAAGGAAGATCGCTGACACCACGATACTGCAATTGCGTCCATCCACGGAATCCACGGAACCGCCGATGCAGCAATGACGTCAATCTAGCTCACAAGCATCGAATTATCATAGCCTGGCGTCACTTCTAATTCACGCCTCGAATTGGTTGTACTTAGAATAATTAAATCATAAATCTTAATGTAATTTTTATATCTTTCATAATTAAATATTTTATAATAATATAGAAATTAAACTTCGTAATTAATAATTGTTTAAAACTTGCGACCCACGCCAGTTTTGCGCGCGTCTCATCAAAAAATATCTCAAACAATACTTGCAATTACGAACACAATAAAAACAATTTCCTAATGGGTCGAGACATTCTCAAGCAAAACTCCGTCATACATGTGGCAACTAATTTTTATTTACAAACATGGAAGAAAATTGTCGCTTGTCAATAGACGATTGATCGTATGATAAACGAGTTTCCATGACAACGCAAGATAAACAAAACCGTCTGTATAATGAAAATTCTGTAAAATTAATACTGGTAAGGTATATGTGAATAATTTATTATTCATCAAATGACTTATTTAAGATACCGTCTTTTAAAGAACTTTATTAAAAAAATATTTAATCTAATTCAATCATTTTCATTGAAATGGGCCCAAGGTCGATGTTGATAGACATAAATGCCCAGCAAACAATTAATAATGATTCACCACCGAACAACTGACACAATTAGTGGTAGCCTGTCAACGAGAAGATTAATAAAGTTGTCTGTAACAGTATTGTTTTGCCAAATCACAACATCATTGATTAGTAATTCAACGCAAGGGCAAGTTGTACCTTTTGATTAAATCATTCTTTAATCTCGTTGCTAAACCCTACAGCTCTAAACCCTTGATTAAAAAATATAGCTCACGCATTTCCCCACGACGATTGTATCAAAGCTTGTAAATTGTGAATTCCGCAGTCAGCATTATCATGAAATAAATATTCATGGACATTTCACACAGCGTCATTGAACTCTAAACTAAGCATAGCTTGTATGGGACCTAGATAACTGGTACGATACTTCTATAGTACATAAAAGAAAAATCTTACATGTTAGACACACAAATGCTTGTCCTAAGTGGGAATCGACCAGTCCAGACCGGACTGACCAGACCGGACCAGACCGGACTGAGACCAGTCTATTGACTTATCTTTATTGTTTATGTCGGCGTTTATAAATTTTAATGACGCATGAAAAATATCTTATTAATGTTACAAAATTTGTAGCAACTAAAAAATAACCTGCACCATTATCTTGAGTAAAGTATTATATATTAGACAATATCTAATGTAAGAATACAAAGAAAATTGAAAGTGGATTAACTTCGTCATGCATGAGACCATTCTGACATCCCTCAAAACCTTAATATGGAAGAACCTTTCAAATACAATTCGATATTATCAACTCAAGAATTAAATACATGACAAGGGTTGACAACCACGCACGTTACGAATAGGAATCGATAAGTGGGCTTTTAGGTAAAACTCAAATAAGGGTACGAGTTTTGACGACAAATTCGATTGCCGATCGACCCTAATTACCGAGGTATCCATAGCACAAAAACATAAAAGTAAAGTGTTTGCTGATTGTTTAAACATGGCGTTCAATTAATTACATGCCATTAAACGTGAATCGTGAATCGTGATTTCAAAAATACTATGCTCGTAAATATTTGGCGCGCAAATATGCCATCTTTATTATCTTCCGAATCAACTTGTACCATTTCATTTGTGATAATAAAAGTGTTAAAATCAACGGGAAAGGATGCCTTTTAATAGTAGCTTTTGTTAATTTTGCTAGAGTTGACTAGAATAATTTGGCTACTTCTTATTTCGTGTAAGTGAGCGATGAGAGTAAGCGAAGTTGTCTCAGTATATTCATAAAAATGTATTGTATAAACACAAAAAATTTAAAGTCACGGGGAAAAGAACGATAAACACAAAAAAATAAATTGAGCATCCCAAGATTTAGATTGCAGGAAATCAACGAATCTTTTATGGACATTTCCAAACCGGAGATTTCAAATATTTTGGTTAAAAAGGCATACCATACTGTTTATGATTAGGTAACAATATATTAATGCCAATTGTCGCTCTGCTCCACAACATGCAAAATAACTTATAATATCAAATCAACATTAAGTAAGTTTTCGTTTAAGGGTAGGAACGTGTCTCCGAATTCTAAACATAAGGTACTAGTGATTTACGGTGCTTACCTTCTTTGTCATATAACCGGAATGCTTCTTTAAGTTCTTGCTGCATGGCTTCAGCATCTTCTTCAACCATAAACCGAGAGGCCAGTGTTACAAACTCTTCAAATTCCAATTCACCGGAGCCTGCAATCAATTCATAATTGTTAAGAATTCAAACCGGATTTACAGATCAGTAAACCGGATTTTTATATCAGTTGAATTACTTTGGTACTTAAATGCAATGTTATGGAATCAAACTAACCTAATATCTAAAAACTTGTCATGCACAAATACTAAAGATATTTAACCATTGATTTCTATATAAATTTTCGTTCGTCTTTAACCTATTTCAACATTAACCAGGCTTAAAACGAGTTAACCTCACTGAAATTTATTTATCTGGTCGACAATCAGATATCCAACCAAATAAATAATTTGGAGTACAATGAAAACAACATTCACCGCAATAAATCATTTTTATCAGCCAGCCGGCACAATATAATAGATAACGAAAATCTGAAGAATAATACTCAGAACCATTTTGCTGGACGATATATATTACGGGCGTAAAATTAATGGGTTTTACAGGATGCATTATTGCTAATGAAGGAAATGTAGTAGAGTTTACATTGGTTTGGACTTTATCTCTATTAATAGTTCAAGATTTAATTACCAAATCATTTTCAACACAGACTACTTAGACGTTGCATTGTATTGCATCTGTCTTATTAAAAACTCATGATGGAATATCTCGGTAGCCGGTGTTTTTACAACAATTTATATTACTGGGTGTATTGTATATAACATCGTATTAAATGTGCTTAAACAAATACCCATAATATCTCTTATTAAAATATATATTACAAACCGCTAAGTAATAGAGCAATCAAAAGGGATTTTGGGGACCAAGAGATTCGTGGATTAATAACACGCACTTAATCACATACATACATCTAATATTTTATGTTTTTGACCCGTAAAATTTGCAAAAATTTGTCATCTTCACTCACCTACGACATACCAAGAAACAAAATCGCCTTAGCAGATATCGACTAAGAGAAAAAGCAGTATTTTGCAATACTGCTTTGGGGAAAACCATCTTACCATCGGCATCTACTTCGTCGATGATTTCTTTGAGTGTAGCGTCTGAGACTTGGTGACCCAGCATGCCCAGAATGGTGCCAACCATGACTGTGCCGATGCATCCTTTCTTCTCCTGGTCAAAGGCTTCGAATGCCTTTTTCAGGACTGGTGACGGAATAAAGTATTAGAGCATAATTTCCGGCTACTGATTTTTATTAACGAAAAATTATTTGATTTCGATTTAATGGTATTATAGTAATTTATTAAAGATATGTAAATAGCTAAGCTACAAGTGAGAAGGACTGATTAATTTTTTTTAAAGATACAGAACAGCAAGTGTAATAAAAAAACAAAGCAGGTAAAAGATACGGATGTAATAAATATTAACGTTATCACACTTATACTTCTGCGCTTTGTTATTCCCTGTGTCACAGGTGGTGGTATGGACAAACATAAACCCAAAATAAATATTCAAGACCCGAGAACATCAATTCAAGTACATAATATCTAAGCGGCAGAACTAGATTAGGCATCTTTCCCGAAAGAATGCTTCACACATAAATAGTTCTACTGCTCCTTTTTTTATGAACTTCGCCATTTCATAATCATTAGATGAATCACAATTCGTTTTGAAAATCAATAGGTGAGCTAATATTTTATATTTTAACTTTTTAACAGACAGCGCGCTCGTAAAGATAATTCACAGATATGCGTATATAATTGTAGTTTGAATTCCATTATAAATACACAAATTAAGCGTATGTTCATTTAAAACAGGAACAGGGAATGAGTGGGTGCGGATTTGCATCCATTAATTACCCGCAACTAGTATTTCAGCCCGACTATTTATATGCGTCGTAACTCATTACTCACAGAAATTGCAGATTTACTACAGACTCTAAATTAGATTTAAAGTAAAGCTCAAACAAATTTCAATGAATTAATGGTTTCAATTGAATTAATAGCATTGAATATCAAATTATTATATTATGATTTAGTTTAGTTTTAGGATTAGGGCTATTTCATTGATACCAATGTTAAAACAAATTGGATAATTTATGAAATCATTTGTGAACAATATAGGTAAGCTAATATTTTGTTTAAAAGCTATCCACATAAATTGCAGTACGCTTAGGCTCATCTTTTGACATTTATAAAAACGGCATATATTACTTTTTTGTAGATAATTCCAAAAGTATAAATATGAAAATCATCAAAAATATCAGTCTTTATAACGCAAGTACTTGAAAACTTTTGTGCTATTCCTGCTTTTAGGCTTTGTAAAAAACTATGAGTTGTAAAACATGTGATCTAATCGTACTTACTGTCAATTTGCTCCTTGCCAAGTTCTTCCTGAAACCATCACAATATATTTGAATCCAATAAGTAATCCACAGGACATCGCATATCACAAGTAAACAACCCTCACCATTATAGCTACGGCTCAAGGAACTGTATAAGGGAGTAAGCTAAAGAGAACCAGATAACGAGGAAAACCAGTCCTTTTAGTTGGATGGAATGAGCTACAGAACGAAATCGTGCTAGCAAGTCGCCCAGGTTGGCACTTCTGCTGCTCAGAAATCTACACAAACACTGCCGCGGCGAAGCAATGCGGTTTTAACTCTCCCCTTTAAGGCCGGCACACACCGGATGCAGGCCAACTGCACTACAGCAATAATTAAGAGAATTAATTACCCCAGACGCTGAATTGTCTGGATGCTTGCCATTAGATTTGTCAATTTTTCGCATTAATCGACTGAAATAGTTGCCAGTGGAAATGTCCTGTCGTCAAAGATTGAAAACGACGGCACAGAAGCGAAACATTTTATTGTATTGTGTACCTTCAATTTTAAAAGTATTCTAGAATGCTAGTGGCTAATTCAAAACTGACTAAAATATATAATAGTTTAATTCTAATTCAAAACTTATCATCTATCGTTTAAAACATAAATATGTTAGTCTTGAAAGAATGAAAGGAAATATAAATGAATAATTTATTCGTAAACAAGATCAAACCCAAACTTTAAAAATTCAGAATAATAAAATTTGAAAATCACTAACCATGATTCCGTCCATGGTTGCGGCTGGTCCCTGGCTCTGCTACGACTGACAGGAATTTAAAACTTCACACTGCCGGAAACAAAGCTTTATGAAAACACAACTAATTTTAGTTCCACTGCCACGCGCGTTTCAGCCTATACCGTCAAATTAACGAAAACCAGAAATGTAGATGTAGGCACGCAAATAGTTTGACAGAATACAAGTGTTACTACAGATGAGTAACAAAACTTTGAGTTTGAAAGCAGCTGTAATATATTGACGTGAGTGTAAACACTTAGCTATAATGATATGAACCATATCGTAGGGATGTTGAGTTTATTTTCGCTAGCAAGTATACTCCTATAATATATATTATTGTACAGCTTTAGATATGTTGATATTTTCCCTAAGTAATATTGTTATGGACAGAAATACCATTTATTATCAAGTGGGCCCATCTTTTTACGACGGTACGAGAGTACCGTTCTTATGATATTGTAAGCGTTATCCTGGACAGACCATGACAAACAGTTTATTAATTTGGTAATTAGGCAAACAAAATAACACAGCTCAGGACGCACATCTAATGTGAGGGGTTGTCATCGTTTTGCATTTGTTTGTAGATTAAGATAAGGCACTAGAACTTAAATGCGTATAGTAAAAATTGAAATCATTTTATGGACAAACTATCGAAAAGCAAAGAATATATATATTTATTATAAATGCTTTCAAAGCCAAGCATAACCTGTTTTTAGCCTGTCAGCATAATATATCAACATTGAAAGTACAGGCACTTTCATTGGCAGTGTCAGAACTAAGCGATCAAACTAAAGTAGGTATTTATTCGGGTGAACCGTGTAAAAAAACTTTACTACGTCGTAAAGCTACGTGCTTACTTCGTAATAGGTTGATTTCTATCGGACTCATCTATCAGCTCATCTAGTAAGCTGCCTTCGAAGAGAGGAGTCCTAGGTTCCTATTCTTGTCTGGGGCTAACTGTGTGGTAAGCATAAACTTTTTTCTTGGGTTTGGGGTGTTTGTGTTGTGTGAGTATACAGGCTATCCTAGTGCAGAGGTGTAAGCGACTTTGACTTAACTTTTTTTGGGAGATCCAGTTGATTGCGTCCGTAGGTGTGTACCCTTTGATTCCCTACACGTACCCCCTGAGTGGTACTAAAGGAGCAACCAACAGTAGCTCTAGAATTTGTGCCAAGTTCGTCCGGACAGGTACTGCCACCAA
Organism: Aplocera efformata; assembly: GCA_921293045.1. Classification (NCBI taxonomy): domain Eukaryota; kingdom Metazoa; phylum Arthropoda; class Insecta; order Lepidoptera; family Geometridae; genus Aplocera; species Aplocera efformata. The sequence goes on from OV121042.1 coordinate 10,510,593, forward strand.
ACCTGGAATCTGCCGCCAATCAATAGTGCTGGTTCCGACACTTTTTTACATAAAAAAAAAAACTTTTCAACCGACTTGGATGAAAGTTATAATTCGGCTGAAACATTTTTTTAATGTCTGTTGCCTCACATCTCCTTCAGTTAGGAACCAATTTTGAAAATTATTTTTTTATTTGCAAGTATATGATTTTAGATTGGTCGCCTAAAAATATATTAAAATAGATTTAATAGTTTAGTTGCTAAATCAAATTAACTGGAAAAAGTATGCCATCAAAGTAAACAAAATTGATTTTGCTTTCCTGTTACTTTTTTCTTCGCCCAGTGCATACCGATTTGAATGTTTCCTTTGCAAAATGGTAAGGATAAGGGCAAGAAATAAGGGATGGAAGTATGGGAGTCGGTTTATTTTTATTTTTAAATCATCCACTTGTCCTTTTACTATATATTGCTGGAATTAAGTACTAATTTCACCAAACGGTCCATTTGTCTGAGTTTAGTAGTTAATGAAATTTGTTTAAATATTGTTTTCGACTCATCTATCTATAGGTTACTGCGAGCTGCATAATCTATAATGCAGTGTCACGGTCGAGGTAGTTGAAGTGTCAGGTGCACTGGTCTAGACAATATAATTTGCCTATAGCTTTCTGCAGTGCCAACAATACTAGGTGGCAGCAAAGGTGAATGAGCAGACGTGTTTCTTGAAACAACTGTATTGAAACTTGTTTATGCAAATTGCACTGAATATTATAAGTACATAGACGTTGACATTTGTCATACATTTTCACAATCTTGGCGACTATGACCAAATAGTTCAATAGGATGAAGGATAGGTATAAGGGAAAAGTTTTGATTATTTCAAATCAGTTGCATTCAATCTGATCGATGAATATATATCGCAAGATAATGATTTGACAATGTATGCTTCAAATAATCTACCTTCAAGTCTCAGAGTGGTACATTGGGATTCTACTGCTTGTTATGCACAAATTACAGAACTACCCCAGAGACTCCTAGATAGAAAATAAAAACACTATTGCGTTTAAAATAGTTCAAGAATCTACACAGTGGGAACACAAAGGATGAAACGAATTCTGAGCATGTCTTAAAGGATAAGAGACGGATGGACGATGTCAGTGCATGTGGTGTAATTTTAAGGCATGATTTGTTCATAAATATTCATTCTAAACGAGCTGGGTGGGATAAGCAAACCAGATTTAATTTTTAAATATTTTATTTCAGTTCAATAAATAGGATGTATATATGTATATAAGATACATATATACAGGCTCGTCAAGGGAGATCATCTCCCTGCTCTTATTATTTTCTTTGAGGAGCCGTCATGTTGTGACGTCATATCGGCAAAAACTGTCAGTTCAGTGTAAACAGCTAGGCACATATCTATCAACTTTAAATTCAATGAATATTAATTGTGTTCTTTCGTCGGTGCATTTTATTTGTAATTCATTATTTTCCCAAGAACACCAAATATTTATAGCTGTTAAATTAATGAACGCCGGTCGAACATATACATGACTGTTGTTTTTATCAATATTAGTACGCCACCAAAATGTCCGACAGAGTTTTTGCGGGAATAAAAAAAGGTTTAAAATTTAATTTGATTTAATGACAAAACCCTATTTTGTATTAAATGAGATAGTGAGTTGATAGTACCATAACATAGGTACATAAAGACAAATAACGCGTACCGATAATGCATAGGCAAGGTTGCAGGTAAGTGGATTCACCATTTTCTGCATCGCTAAATTCGTACATAGAAAAGGTAAGCTTCTATATTCCACGTTTATTAATAGCTAATATGATCCGTGGTATTAATGCCCAGACACCTGTAGCCAGCATTCTCAAAGCATTAAATTTAATGATATTCTCGGCGTCAGGGCCCGATAATAGTAGCGATGCACATGTATTAGAAATTGCAGTTCATAATTTATTAGAACACTGGGACGTATGAGGGTTCTGTATAGTCATATTTTCTTTAATCAGGGTGTGTTATTATGGGTAATATGTTACTAAATCTTTTAAATACACTATAAGAACAGAAACCTTAGAATGCGAGTCCGAATCGCACTCATTTGATAGGGTGCATCTCCAGGGTGATCCCACAGATGTTTAATGTAAAACTTCTAAAGGCATTTAATCGGTTTATCTGATGTGGCTGCATTATCAGACTAGCATCTAGTCTGCATTAGAAGACAGATTATTTCTTGAATACAAACCTTATTTATAAATAAATATTCATGGTCATTTCACACAGCATTATCTAACCCAAACTAAGCATAAATTGTACTATGGGAACCAGATTACTGATATAGTGCTTATACAAGTACTTTTTTTCTTGTTGGGTACTTACAATTAATTTGAAAATGGTCCTATACAAAAGCCTGCAATATATAAAAGTTTATAAAACCCGCAAAAACTTGCTAGGTATATCTGTACCCTATTATATATCATACTTGTCATGATACTTGCAGATTTATACATTAATCGTTTCAAAATTAGCTTCTCCTATAACCAGACGGGAATCGAACATGATACATTTCTGGCAGCTGGCAACTTACTATTGTTTTCATCGATTTGTTTTATTTTCGGAAGATTTTAGGTCACAACCGCTGTGCTGTGATGTTAGACTGCAACTTTATCAATGAAATGGACGCAAAAGTAATTCAAATGTTTTTTTAACAGTAATTGCTTAAATATTAACTCATAATAGATTTTTTTTTATTGAACGCTAATTTCCTGTTTTTGAAATCCAGCAAATGCATTGATTGATGATGACGGCAGCGTTTTAAATTTAAAAAAACATCATACATATTTTTCACAATACATATTAACAAATAGAAACCTTTTTGTAATAGACGGATACATCCGCAAGTAGGTTAGAATAGTTATGTTAGAATCCAGCATAATACAAAATAAAATAATCACCCACAATTTATAAATTTGTGGTAGACAAAATGGATTATCCAACCATGTATGTCTTCTCATACTTCAGTAAGGAGCACCTGAGTTGTATTGCTATTGTCAATGGGCGGCGGTGACCACTTAATATTAGATAGGCCACAAGGCCGTTCCGTCATTGTTACCATATAAAAAAAGATAATAATCTTAATAAAATAAGGAAGATGTTTTCGAAATAGTTTGCGATGTCCTATATCGGTGCTCGCTCGTTCTGTTCGATTGGTATAGCCAAAGCTGTTAGAACATCCAGATTTATGTGACAGGAATCAATTCTCACGACATAATCACACATTCTACAACTGCTTTTGTCTATTACTATTTTTATAAGCGTCACACGTGTTAGTCTAATTATTGTGGGCTCATCAACGTCAAATTCCACGGGCACACCTGTGCGCTTACATCATCATGAATTTAGTCTCTATGCGTTGACATAATTTTTAATGCAACTATCGTAACAGAATCGCAAACAGCCCACTAAATGGTCAATAAACAACAACGATACAAGTTAATATACCTCAACTAACGCATGACAAGACCCATATCGCATTGGGTTGCGCCCGTCACTCTGAAACAATGCAACGTCTCTTGTCCCACACCCTTTCACTGCCACCACCGGAACACAGCTTGGCGGCAAAATATCAGGTTTGGAGGCAGCACTTCTCCGGACGAACTAGGCACAAGTTCTCCTGAAACTTTGGACTCACTCTTTTTGCACCACCCGAAAAAAGTATGATCTAATCTTAATGAGTTCTTCTGACAAAATGCGACTTCTTGAACTTTCCTGAACTTAAATCTCACTTCAGTCATAAATATACACTTCTAATAAATGCCGCAGTATAAAGTGATTACACCTTTGAACTTGGGAGACCACAGTCTTGGCAAGATAGCTAGTTTATAACTGACTTCAAAAAAGGAGGTTCACGATTACGTCGAATCATCGGAGGTCTTTTTGTATATTTGTTACGCAATTTCTTTGGATGACTCTTTTTGAATTAGATAGGGTGTACCTCTGAGGTAGACCTATAGACATTTTATAAAGAAACTTCACCCCCGAAAATCGAATAAGTTGCGAAAGTAAAACCAAAGTCGGTTTTTATGATTTCTAAATCAGTATTTAGAAGTTTAAGTCATACTGTTAAACATCCGTCAAATATTTGTTGGAAAAAAAAAGTATTACAAGTATTTTATGTATTGTCCATTTTCCACTTTTGAATGTTTGTTTTGTCATCATGAGAACTCAGTCTATTTTCTTGGCTGTGTCGAGGTTTAGCTTCTGTAATAAACTCTAGGTGTCAGTTGTAGGGTGTGCCCGAGGGATGACGTGGTTTCACCTATTAACCTTTAGTAAACCCGTACAAACATTAATATATTATTAACTTTGAAGCTTTCTTCATATGTTTTTTGACTTATTCACTTTCTTTATTTACTTCTATGTTGTGTCAAAGTTATCAATTTGGTTGTTTTTTTATGTTTACCTCAGAACTCCGTGATTTATAAATTGAAATCTGTCATTTTAATTTGGTATGATTTCAGATTGGTTTCATGGAAATGTTATCAAAATTGTTTAATAATTTGGTTTTAAAAACAAAATAACTGGAAAAATACGAGTATGACATCCAAGTAAACGAAATTGCGTATTTTTGTTTCCTCTGCCTCTGTTTGCCCGTTATATGTGAATTTGTTTTTTTTTTTTTTAAATGGTATGTAAACTGGTGTATTCTCTAATGGTGACAAATAAAGGACGACAACATTGAAGTGAGATTCTTTTGTTTTTGAAATCAGTTTCTTGTTTGTTCAATTATTTTATTTGTCTATCTTACACTGAACTAACATAGAAACTTGAAATATTGAGGGTGCGTTGCTACGAGGGCCTAGGTGAAAAAATGGAATGGAATTTAGAGAATAAGACCTCTATGGAGTCATGGCAAAGCGTGCATTTCTTTTTTGTGACATAATAAGTGAAACTTTAATCAATTACCACGTGTTTAACAATTTTTGACAATGTAATCTGAGCGACTAAATAAGTAAAGTGAGGGTATTATTATTAAATAAATTAAATAAGGTTTGCGAAGCTTCCGTTTCTTTGCTGACCTTCACCTTCTGTTCTGTTTTAGTAAGAATGCATTATATTGTTATGTTAGTTTAATGTAATAAGTTGTTTTTGTCACCTAACACAATGCAACTCAGTCCAATCAATTACTGCAACTGATTCATCAAGTGACAAATTCACTAACAGGCATCAACCCTGACACTATGCACACGAAGCGGATAATGTAGGCTCAGTTACGCTATCTGTGGCACCACTTTTTACAGCGGACAATGGACAGTCTACCTTATTTATAACCTGTGTTTATCGAAGACAGACTCTGAAATCGCATTCCGACGATATGCTGTCAGGCATTCGAAAATCCACTATTCTACTATTTAAATTTCCACTATTATAATTATCTGAAAATTTAAATAGTGTAAATTCACTGTTTAAATTTTCAGATTCAAAGAACCTTTTTTTATGTGACTAAAGTAACGGGACAAGCTGACAGCCGAATGTTAAATGGTTACAACAAAAATATGACCAAGCTCTTCCGCTACTAAATTATGAAAAGACCAGCACATTGCATCCGTCACTCTGAGACGGGGATGATACGCCTGAAGTACCTGTAAGTACCCACACCTTTCTATCAGGACACAGCAATGCAAGTGTATGTATGTGTATGTGTATGTTTGTAACTACTTCACGCTGAAACAACAGATTTGGATAAAATTTGGTACCAGGATAGGTTATATATAATGGTTTAACACACAAGCTACTTTCGAAAAAACCACCGCGGGGCGCAGTTAGTATAATATATTATATGACAGAACAAGTACATCCTGCTAATTAGATAAGTCTGCTTGTAATAGTACCAGGTGTAATTTAATTCACTTGACCATCCGCTTGATGAACAAAGGCAATGATCATATCACTGCCAAGAGCATTGTTCTAGCTAACCACCGGAAAAGCTAGGGTTGCCAAAACCAATGTAGCCCGTTACAAACTATTGTTATCAACAGTTGGAAAAGGCAATAGGTATTAACTAAAAATAGAGTTGCTGCTCTGCGGTTTCCGATTTTAGCAGTTCAACATTTCCGAGTTTTAATTTGGCAGCGGATATGGGTTGCGATTGATTTATTACATACCAAAAACTTTTTAATGAGACATGTTTGTTATCGCCACGTGTTTTTCACAGTTGCCTCATTGAGATAATTAAATGAACAAACAGTGTTTTGTTTTTTTTAATTTTATTGACAAATATAATAGGTGTGTGAATATGACTCCGCCCCTTTTTGTCAAAATAAAACACATTTGTTCGCTTACAAAATTAAAAAAAAAAATTATTGAAAGTATGCTCCATCTGCAGCTACAACCTTCGCCCATCGTTCAGGTAGTTTTCGTATTCCTTGCTGGAAGAAGTCCTGGTCTTTTGAGCTTATCCAGTTGTCAATCCAAATTTTGATACTTTCACATGAAGTAAACTTTTCTCCAGTAAGGTCTGTCTGCATCGTCCGGAATAGGTGGTAATCCGAAGGAGCTATGTCTGGTGAATATGGCGGGTGGGGTAACACTTCCCAGTCCTGTCCCTCTAAATATCTTTTTACGACTTCTGCGGTATGCGGTTTGGCATTGTCATGCTGAAGAACTAATTTGTTATGTCTATTCACCCATTCTGGTCGTTTTTCTTCTATGGCTCGCTTCAAACGCATTAGTTGTCGTCGGTAAACTTCTCCATTAATAGTTTCAGAGGGTTTGAGCAACTCATAATATACAATACCTTTCTGATCCCACCAAATACAGAGCATGACCTTGGCACAGTGAATATTTATTTTTGGCTGTGATGGGCCTGGTTCGCCTGGTTTCACCCAAGCTTTTTTGCGTTTAGGATTTTCGTAGTGTATCCATTTTTCGTCTCCTGTGACTATCCGATGCAAAAATCCTTTTCTTTGCTGTCTTTGAAGCAGCATTTCACAAATGGTTTTCCGACGTTCCATGTCTCTTTCTTTTAAATCATGTGGAACCCAGTCACCGGCTTTTTGAAACATTCCCATCATTTGTAAACGCTTTGCAACAGTTGAACGATCAACATTTAATGCTGCAGCTAATTCTGATTGAGTTTGGCAAGAATCTTCCGCCAATAATGCTTCCAATTCAGCATCTTCAAATTTTTTTGGTGGTTTTCCATGTTCTTTATCCTCAGTACTAAAATCGTTATTTTGAAATCGTCGAAACCATTCCTTGCAAGTTGTATTAGACGGAGCATGCTCACCATAAATCTCCACAAGCAAACGATAAGTTTCCGCTGCAGTTTTCTTCGCAATAAAATAATGTAATAACACTTCCCGCAAATGACGTTTATTTGGAATAAAAACCGACATTTTCGAAAAGGTGAAAACAATAGTTGCTTACACTTCAACCAAATATCATAAAATGCGTTAGATAGCTGACATTCAGTACTATCGAATACAAGTATGGTCATTTATTAGTACACGTAAACAATACTAAAAACGACATCTGTTGAGAAAGGGCGGAGTCATATTCACACACCCAATAATTGGACTCATACAAAATTATAATAGACTTCCATTTAAATAAAATATTAAACATCGATTAACAGCTTTACATTCCAACATATAAAAATAACGATTTAAAAGAGATCAGAGTAGCGGAAAATTCCAATCTACGAAAGTAATAGTGGCCTAGTACATTTTAAATACATTCAAAAATAGATCAGTCTAATGGATGAAACAATGCATGTCGTGCGCTGGCTCACAACTCAAACAGCTGTACAGGATTGATTCAGAGCCGGCCGGTGACGAAGGCGGACGCACGAATCAATGCCGGCCAGCCACACGTTACCGGAATATATTAACCCACCGCAACACCAACGCTAATGGAGTGCCCGACTCCACAAGTGAAAAACGATCCATTGTGATAAATTGCCAATGTTTCCTGCATAACAAAAGGTCGCGAGCGATAGAATGAAACTATTTTAAGCTCTCATATGTGATATCACTTTCGAGAGAGTGGTACGAATTGTCGCCGTAGATCCACGACAACGAAGACAATTCAGATTTCACGGAGTTGATAGTTAAGCTGTTATTGAAATGGTGCCGGATCCGCCAATCAGCGAGCTGATCCTCGTCAGGTTGCAGTGCCGAAATGTAGCTAGGCGTGTTGCTTTTGTTACTTCTGATAGATTTCATTCTGCTTATATTTGGTGGTTTCGATTTTTCATTCACATTCAAGGTAAAAATACCTCTATCTTTCAAATCAAGGGGCGCGTCATTGATCAAGTCGTTGCGGAGCGGCACTTTAGGTGGTAAAACTAGAGCATCGACCGTTTTGTGCTTTACGAACAATATTCTTTTGCTGCCTTTGAGTAAGGTAGGGTAGGTGCGGACAACTCCATAAACGATCACGGCACCAAAGCAAAAGAAAAATACAACTGTAAAGCTGTATATGAATATATTCAAGTAAGACGCATAATCGTCGTCTGTTGTTCTTTCAATGTTGTATCCAACACACTCATCTTCTTCCACTCTTCCTGTGTTCAGACGAATTGGGCAGAAAGTGTACCGAGCTCTGACATCTACATTGTAAACTTGAAGAAAATAAGGGATCTTATCAATACAGTACAACTCGTTAGGACAATCAGATTGAAACCATAGAAGACCGTACTCTGGAGTTTCGGTGCCCTTAATGTGTATTGAATTATACAGATTTGTCTGTAGAAAGTAGGAAAACTCAAGCCAGTAGTTACTATGAATGTCTCTGAAGTATATTGATCTTGTGGCGAGCTTAGAAACATCAATTTGTTTAGATTTATTAAGAGAACATAAGTTTTGTTCATTGGGAGGAACCAGAATGAAGCTTCTTGTCATTACACCGCCAATATGTTCAGATCTGCTTTCTGTAAGATTGTTTTTCGACTGACATGTACCGTTCAAGAATACAGTATTGTCATTGTATTTAAATTTTAATGTATTTGCTGACTCATCACTGTGCTTTTTGATTGCGTTGACTGGGTAAACGTACATATTAGAACAAGAATTATCAAACTCTGTAAATATTTTTCCGTTCATTTCAATTGGAGACGTGCATTTTGCATCCACAAGCAGTATATCTTTTCTAGCTAACTGTCGAAGGTCGTCCACGTTACAGTCGCAATGCCATTGATTGTCTTGCAAGGTAATCCTTGGCCTAGGATCGGTTATAGCAACTATATTGCCAAAGAGTCCCGGTGGAACAGTCGTTAGTAGATTGTCATGTAAGTAAAGAACTTGAATTTTCTTCAAATGGTCAAATGTTCCAGTGCCAATCGAAATAATGCCACAAGAGTTTAAGTACAAAACTGTGCAAAATTCTAACCCTACAAAACTTTCACTACTCAATATGCTACTGAAATCGTTTTGTGAAAAGTCCACTACTGTTAAGCTATCAAAGCCCCTTGACCCAGTTACATTAACAGGGTCCCAGTGACCACTTTTGGTGATTGTTAATTTTTCTATCGTGTCGTCTACTGCTCTTAGAGCATTGGCTTGGATATCGTCGATTTTACACTGTATGATGCTGAGCGTCTTGAGATTAGATAGTCCTACTAGACTGTTAGTGTCCCAAGTCTTTATATGGAGGTTTTGCAAAGCCAAGTACTCCATAGTTACTGTAAATTGCGACACAAAAGCTTCCGAATTTAAATATTGTAGATTTCCACCGTTGATGAAGAGGTGGTAGATATTGGTTCTTATTTGAGACGTCCAATGAGTTGGCAATGTGTTGTTGATGAAGGCAGGTGATTTCAATTCTAAAGAAACTTGGGCACATTCTGCATCCTGAAACAAGTGAAAATTAAGTGTTCAGTACAGATTCAGAGTAAGAACTACTGCAAATCACTTGAAGCTTAATTTGGTGTGGATTCTGATTTTTTGGTGACCCATTTGAGGGTTCGTTTTTATTCCAGTCGTTAGGTACCACCATTCTAGACCTAACTAAAATGCAAATGTAAGCTTTTTTTGTTCGATTGTTTGTTATGGTTTACGTCATAACTCTTCAATCCGAACATCATGAAATTTTTCATACACATCGAGGTTACAGACAAAGGACATTCAATACCTATATTCGGAAAATTTAAATGAATCCAAGCGAGTTGGGGGGCAAAAGCCAGTCTGCTGTATAGCCGTGTTACATTAGGTTACATATCCAATCGCAAATGTGTTTGATAAAATAAAGCAGCTGCTAAATGGGGACACGTTTCGCGAATATAAAAAGAACAACAGAACTGGCTTTGAACGAAAATAACACTTGTAAATAGTAGGTAATTGGAAACTACATTGGTTTGTGAGGCAAAATCTCTACTAACTTGAAAGGTAGTTTCTTAACCGGAGATTAACGTTACGTGTCGCCACTATTCTAACTAATGTTATAAACTAGCTTTTTATATATTTTATAAACTAATTTTATGTTATAAACTAGCACAATTTGACATAGATGTCAAATGACGTCAAATGTCAATGATAGATGTCACAAAAATCGCATATAACAATTCAGTTTCACTTTTTTTTTTCAATGGGTATTTTTACCCGTAGATTTTCTAATTTTTTTCTTTTATACAAACCTTGTTCTGATAGTAACGAATACAACGAAGAAGAATCAGAAATAAAAAAAGAAATATTTCAAACCGGTCGACCCATTTTCAAGTTTTAGCAACACAAGAAGCAAAGAGCCATTGATTTTTATATATTTTAATTATAATGTAACATATTTTTTTTGCATACACGTTGTCAAGGATTCAAGAAAACAAAGGGTAACTTTACACTAGACATAATTGACAAAATCTACATTCCGCCGCAGCCGAAGCCGCAGGCAAAAGCTCGTCGGTTATATACTCGAATTATGTCCAGCTACGTTATATTCAAATTGAGCTTACAAAATAATCCCGGCAAACATTCCACAAATAGGGAAGGAACCAGTTTTGAACGCAAATAACACACTTGTAAATGGTGGGTAATGGGTAACTCATAATACCTACTCAGCTAGGGGAGGCGAAACCTTTCATACCGAATCGTAAATTTCTATTAAGGGGAAAGTTCCGGCTCCCACGGGTGCATAAATAATGAATGCCAAACCGTGCGAACTAAATGTTCTGAAGGTAAATATATTGTGTTCCGAAGTGATAATGGTGAATTGGTCCACTTAACCCTTCCTTATGACTTCGCAGCCTTCGCTCGGGTCAGGGTTTTCTAAAGAAATGGGTTTCCATGATTAGGAAAATACTCGTAGTTATATTGATCTCACAATATCGATGAACGTAGAACGTAAAACACAACATTCGGTTACGCATTTAGCATTTCAACTAAAGTTTAGAGGCATTTGAGCTGAGCGCTTCCGTGCTACGGAGGGCACGGTAAAATACACAAAAAGAACAAAAGCTATATATTAAATGTCTATGAATATTTATCTATCTATAATATAATCAATGGTTGTATGTTTGTTCTCTATGAGTTTGTTCTGGGGACGCTCGCGAGGGCTTCTGACCGCAAAATCTATGTATAAATGTGATCTATCTATAAATCTATGTGATTTTATTACGTGGCATTGCAATGCATTCCGGGTACACCTATCTATAAAAATAAATAAAATTGAAGTGTATGTCAAAATAACAGTTTTTTCTAAATGCATTTGAAAGTATACACAGTAATTATAACAATTTGCCTGTCTATTTGTTGCGGCTAATCTCCGAAACGGCTGGACTGATTTTGATGGGACGTTCCCTAAATAGCTGATAATTTTAAGGAGATAATATAAAAAACTGTTTAATTCGATGACGCCGCGAGTAAAGCTATTTATAATATACATACCGCCACAGCAGATACTATGTCCTCCAGATATTTTCCGTAGTAGGGCGCATCTTGGCACGTGACTCTACAATGTTGAATCACACACTTGGGTAGTGATCCGACTGGGCGGTGCGGTCCTTTTGTTGGATTCTTTATTGCCATCACCACGATCAGGATGAAGCTGACAGTTGTTATGACAGCGAATATTCCCTGCAGCACCAGCCTGAGCCTGGCGCGATTGCATGATGAGTTCCTGAAGGGAAAAAGTCGAATATTTGATTAAAAGTCAAAGTCAAAATACCTTGTTTCCATTAAATTCTTAAAAAAATACATGGAAACGTATAACCCATATTTAGTACCACTCTGAAAAACGTTTAATAAATGTGTACCTAAATACTTATGATAAAATCCACACGTTCACGTTACATACACACATATGTCAAATTACAGTCAGTTATTATGTTGTCTTCTTTATTAGGATTCCTTTTCCAACAATAACCGCCCAACCGAAGGGGAAAAAGACATATTGGAACCGAGAAATGACAAAACTCTAAATATATTTTCCATCACGTAAGCAATTAGCTCATGTTACCATTAGAACCACAGAGTATTAATTTCTTCAAGATGTTTACCATCACTGGGGACTTTCCATGGGATTCCATGTTCGAATTCAATTGAGCCATTGACGGGTTGCCAGTCAGTCGCTTCAATAAATGGTTCCCACGATGATGTGAACCAAACTTGACATTTCTTTCCCTTTTCCATTCCGAGGACTAAATTTAACTTTATTACAGCCGTAATAGCATGGAATAACAAGGGGCGGCCGAAATAAAATACTCTTTTCGGCAAAGGGAGGCATGATGTCACCAAACGGTCGCCAAATAAGATTACAAAAAGAACCCGAGATGTTATTACCCGACTGTCCTATAAGAAATGTAGTGTTTTTCTGGATGTAAACGCAAATGTTTCGAAAGGACTCGAATCATCGTACCGCCATAAAATGCGGTTATTATATTTTGCGTATTTGTTTATATCATGATCAAATACAATGGGATTATTGCTTTAAAATGTCATATGCAGTTTATTATTATGTATGCAAAGCGATGCGCCCTTTATTATATGTTTGTCAAAGAAAACCCTTGTAGGATCACTTTTTTGTCTGTCTGTCTGTCAAGTGCCTTTTTCTTATGAACGCGTGGAAGTATCAAGTTAAAATATCAAATACTCAGGTCTGTAATCAATTGGAGCTGTGAAAAAAGAGAACGAGTAACGCTATCAAAAGATATGGCCGTTTATGCCGCATATATTGACAATCGCAAGGGAATCAAAATCTATACGGTACTTCCCGTTGATCTACAATCATGAAATTTGGTAAGAAGCAATGTACTACAAGTAAAGGGAATAATCTGAAAACCGTAAATGTGTTGTTATATCACAAAAAATACCTGAAAAACCTTAAACGTTTACCTACAAGTTTGTATGTAGCCCTCGATGCGAGAGTCTGACACGCAGTTGACCGGGTTTTACCATACTATATATTTCACTCGTGCTGTAGTTTCGCAAGCATTCAGAGGATCTCTTTGCAAACACCATCGACAACCACGCTATCGGATCGCCCGATGGGAACACAAACTTCAAACTTATAATACAAACATTCCTTAGCCCAATCGGCTGTTTTCCATAAAAGCTTTTACTTGTATAAAATATTATCTTCTGAAATGTACCGCTGACCCTTTCTAGAAGCTTTTCCTCGTTAGAAAATATTCTCACAAAAACCCTGAGACAACCTCAATTTTCTCCATCTTCCACAATACTGAATGAAATACAATATGGGAATGAGATCTAGATATACTTAATAATAACTATCAAATAAACAAGAATAATATTTATTATAATATTATAAATTATAAACAATTTTTTATTTCGTATTTTACTAAAGTGATAGGACGAGGTGTGCCTTCACCTGATATTAAGTGGTTACTTTCACCTATAACAACAGCAGTAAGACTTAGGTATTGGTATGAGAAGACCGAAGTAGCATCCCGTTAGGCTCGTCACCCGAAACGGTGATTCAACGTCTCCGGCGCCAGTAAATTTACACGCACACCCTGCCACCACCACTGCTTGGCGGCAGATTAATAGTTGTGGCAACAGTACTTCTTGGAAAGAACTTGGCAGAAGTTCTATTGCAACTTTTAGTTGCTGCTTTTGCAGCACTCAAGGGTTACGTGGATGAGTGTGGGTGCCGGTGAAATCATATGCACGTGAGACGTAACCCGTCTTGGGAGTCTTGGGAGTTGAGTGACTTGGGTCTTCTCAACTTCGGTCAGAGACTTCGGTTGGGGAGTACCTAAGTCGTATTGCTGTTATTATGGGCGGATGTAAACACTTAGCATCAGGTGGGCCTTCAGCTCGTTCCGTCACTTTAGTTATATAAAAAAAATACTCAAAGAGTACTCACCTACGGACCTAAGTAAGTGGACCTCACAACATATAACAATTTAAACAACATTTATTATGAAAAAATTGATTACAACATAATGATGTTTTAATATTTTCCAGACGTTTCCAATGTTGTGCAATATTTAAGTACGAAGCAAATGGAAAATCTCATAAATATCATAAGTTGAAGGGTTGTTTTTGTATGGAGAGAACGAGATGTGATATTTGTTGGCAAAGTGAATCTTGCTTAGTAGATACTCTACTAGAGATATTTTATCATAGAAATACAAAATCTGCTAGTATATAGTACCAGTCTCAAAGTTTAAATACGAAACTTAATTCTGTGAAATATGAACAAACGGTTGAGACTATCATAAAACGTTGCAGTGTAAATATAGCAACGTTGTTATTCTTCAAAAAAGTCCAGAATTTTGTGCTAATATTCTCTTCTTCTAAAATGTGGGCGCTATTAAGATTTGGGAATGGTAAGAGTAAGCCGGAAAAACCGGTAGTTTTGTTACTAAATAAAGGATTTTATATAACTTGGGACCTTTTTGGTATTTGAAAGTAAGTCAAGTTCATTCTAAATTTGGGACAAATTAAACTTGTGATTTCACCCAAAATTCTTGGGGTAATGTTTTGCTAAATCTAAAAACATAATGCCAATGATGACGTAAACATTGTCGTTTTTTTTCTCCGTCCACGAACATTATATAAAATACACATCTATTTTTAAGCTTAGTTACTTAGGAACTTAGTCATAGTTATTTTTAAAGTAACTTACTTTGCCGCAGAAGAAAGCGCAATCTTGTTCATAAAATTTACTCTGGCCACTTGCATGCTATCCGTAAACTAATGTTCATATTCACCGCAAAAGCTCCAATGACTAATATTGTCCGGATGACTGATACGAAATCTGATCAACGTTATCGAAGTCTCTAGAAGTGATTCGCCGTCGGAAATTCAACTGCACAAACAATATTATTCTCCCTCCAAGCAGTACAAGTAGGAATAAACTGGCTATATACATTTTTGACTCATCATATATTCACATATGAAAAATGTATTGGCGCGCCTTGTCAGTAAAACCAACGCGTATGACATGACGGCATAAGGTCTTTTATGCTGTTATGTTTCACATCTGCTGGTTGTCCCGTGATGGACATGTTTTTCTTATTATTTTAGTCAAGACAATGCACACATTGTCAAAATACGTTATATGCTTAATCAGCTTGGATACAGAAGTCCAAGAAGTTATTTATAGGATATATTAGTGATGAGATACAGGCACAAATTATATAGGTACAGTTTCAAATGTGGCATCTTTTTCACTATAATGAATTATTTATTCTAAGTATACTTTCATTACATGACAGATAATAGTTTTATTAAAGAACCTTTTGGCACGGATATTTTATATTCGTGCCAAATCAAAATGAATGAATTACTTCTGGAAACTTCTACTTCTTCTTATACACGTACTTCTGGAAAGCCTCAGCTCACGAGTGTACTTTCCATTCTAACCTTTATTACGCGACCATCGATAAGGTTGACAGTTATGTTGAAAACCACCCATTATATGATAAGCTGGACAAACACCGAGTGATCGAACGCTTAATTTCATGGGCAAGGACATATAAGTCAGATTAAAAAACAATACGTCAATTTTATCATTGTGATTTGTGAAAATGCCACCGAGACTATGGCCAGCAATGTCCAAATATTTAGGTTAGCAAATCCTTTTTTATACGACACATGTACGACTCTTTTATGTGAAGAACTGACGTATCGACCATAAGGCCCACCTGGTGGTAAGTATTATAGTTACATCCGCCCATAACAACAACAATACGGCTTAGGTCCACCCCGACCGAAGCATGAGAATACCCAAGTCGCACCCCGTTACGCCCGTCACCCGAGACGTCACGTCTTACGTCGCATGCGCATGTGATTCCACCGGAACACAGTAATGCGAGTGCACCACTGCTTGGCGGCAGGTAACCAGATGCGGAGGCAGTATTTCTCCGGGAACGTTTTACTACTACTAAAACCATTCAAATATCGAATAAACCCCTAATTTTTCACCCCAAGGGATGAATTCTTTCATGAAATACTATGGAACCAAACTGAGAGTATAACCACTCAACAAATATTAAAAATCAGTCCATAATGGATGCCGAAATCGGTGAACATATATAAAAAATACAAACAGTCGAATTAGTACTTCGTACTAAAGTACGTTTTGAAGTAGGATAAAAGCAACAATTGATATCGGAATATCGCAATAGATGTGGAGATAAATCAGGAATTACGCCGACGCATCTGTCGGCTTTATTGTAAGCCGAGTTTAAGCCGATCGCTAATACCGACGGGGAGAAATGTGATTGTGATCGTTTATTGCGACCTTTTAAGATTTTACTTTTGATAGTTAACACTGGACTTTTGCAGCTCTTTTAAACTTAACGAAAAAGAAATAAAAAAGGGGTATTATAAGTTTCATGGCTTTTTCTGTGTCTGTGGTGTTGTTATATCCCGTGAGATCGCGATGGTCCAGTATTTAATACTGGACCATCTCGTTTCTCTCAAGCTGTGATTTTATTAAGCTTGTTTATGGAAGATGGTTTTCAGGCTACTTCTGTGGAAGAATTATTTATTATTTTAGTTACATAATTATTAACCATTTCTGGTTATCGCAGGTAGCCACAAAAAATCACACAATAAACACGAAAGACCAAAGAAATAACTTCATGATTATTATCCTACAAATGATTTGCCCATTTTTTATTCGTTAAAGGTGCGAAAACGGCCTGTGGTCTTACGTCCCACTGGAACTCCAAAATATGAGTGCACTACTGCTTGGTGGCAGATAACCAAATGTGGTACTTTTTCGAGTATTCTGAATATTTCTTTGAAAAATATCTTTTTTGTATACCACAAAAGTGATCAGACCTGCTGAAAACCCTACTAGTTTTAGTGGATACTTCCACGCATAACAACTATTAGATAAAACAATAGATTACCCTACCCGACTGAAATATGAGAAGGCCCAAATACTGATGCGGTTGCGAGCGTAACCAGAGTCATTGAAATAGACTTAAGTCATCAAAATCACTGCATAATGTTGTTCTAACCTCTGAATTTCGGATTTCTGATCTATGAAGTATCAGAAATATAGACATATACACAGATAAACCCAACCGTCAAACTCAGAACTCCACGACTAAAAAGTTCTAAGTCGTGGTTAAAAATAACTAAATTCAGTCCAACTTTTATCCGCTCGACTTATTATCCAAACGTAATATATCTGCCACGTCAGACACCGCCTTATCTAATTGGACAGTAGTTCTGCAAACTTGGTATCGCAGAACACAACTTGCGTCCAAGCAAATGCAGCCACTACTAGATAGCAGCGGCGCGGCAAGCGGAGCTGAATGATAAGCGTTTTTTATGTAACACTCATACCGCTGCACTAGGGTTCCTTGTGTCGCAAGTAGCATGGACGGACACAGAGACAAAGTGTGCCCAGGCTGGGAATCAAACCCTCTGGGCTGGGATCTTTTGCTTTGAAGGCAGTGCTACTACCAACTAGCTATAGATTATGGACACAAATTAATAGTTATTACCTACATAACATACCAAAATCCGAGATTCAGACCATTTTTTTCCAAACGTCTATTTTTCCGAGCTTTTTTCTGTAGTTTTTTTTTACAATAACAGAATCAATGCAAAAATGACAATGTTCTGCCATTGCATAAATCATGGAAGTCTAGACTAGGTTTTTATTAGAACTTTTATAAGATTATGGTATATTTTTCCAACTATCTATGTTTTCACTGTGCTCGTTCCCTTATCTTTTGTTCGTAAATACTAGACCGACCACGAACGTTTTAGTACTCTCGGGAGACCTATGTTTAGGGAACTTAGATACACTTTCGGGGGTACGTGAGTAAGAACAGGGTAGTATCGTTTTATTACTAACTAAAACATAAAAACTGAAGCATGTATATAAAAGCTAATTAAAAAATGGTTCGGCACTGTTATTATTTAAAATATAGATTAAGGTAATTTAAATGTAGATAAATGTAGATTAATTTTTTTTGTTTTTTAGTTGCTGTCTCTGAACGAGCTGATAAGATACATTTAAATATTTTTAGTGCAGTAGTAGATAGTATTATAGCTTTTCACCATTATTGCTTAAAATTGGATAAATAGAACTCAGTTTAAGACCCAAGTCTTATTCTGAGTTGCATTTCTGTTGACATTATTATACAGCTGAATCAAAAACCACTTCTTTATTTGGAGTTTCTTTATTATCCTATAACTGAAACAAAAATATACCCAAAAATAGCCTTTAATCTGAAAGCTTGATGAATGATGGCTTTTATAGCTTTATTGGATTTCCGACAGTATCTGGTTTTACAACAAAAACCACTCTGATGCATGTTAAATTTTATGCAAAAGCTTCATCAAAAATTTCCCGTAACTGTAAATTTATAGGTAACTTGTAACTTACAATATCACAATTTTGAAAATGTGTTGGAACCGAGGTCGTTTGTTAAAACCAGACGTGCACCCAAGAGATTTTCGTTTGATAATGCGCAATACAAG
Source organism: Aplocera efformata (assembly GCA_921293045.1). Taxonomy (NCBI): domain Eukaryota; kingdom Metazoa; phylum Arthropoda; class Insecta; order Lepidoptera; family Geometridae; genus Aplocera; species Aplocera efformata. The sequence goes on from OV121042.1 coordinate 10,529,486, forward strand.
TTCTCTAAACGATGAAAGGAAGGATTAGAAATATATACGGATATGAAAGTCAATTATTTTAATTATTCTCGCGTTTGTCAGAAAAACTTATTCGGAGTGACAGGGGCAACGCAATTTAGTAGAGAAAAGCATTTTTGTTGATTTCGATCGGTGGTAACCACTTAATATTAGGCCGCCGTCAGATCGTCCCGTAACATTAGTCGATTTAAAAATATGTGATTTCTTCTTCCTTAAATCTAATTCAGTATTTTAGTTAACAGACTTTTCCACAGAAAAAATATTAGGAAAGTCAATAAATATTAGGAGTAACGGTACAATTTTCCAACACGGATTGTATCTGGAACTTTTCTTATTCACATAAACTTCGGAAAGTTTTCTTGAGAGTTAAGTGAGCTGACCTGGGGCGAGGAACATACATCAAAGAATAACGAAATCATCAGTCAAGTGAATATAGTATTTACTGAGAAATACTGTCTTGGTTTGTGGGTTCAATTCTTGGAAATGTTTGCGTAATGAACTATCGAACCGAGAGTTGCATGCTATCCATATCAATACATCCTGTTAAGGCATAGGTACACATATAATAGTGAACTTAATGTTTGTTGTTCCATACCAGCTTCTACTGATTCCACTATTCACTAGTGATCTATGTCACCTATGACCCAGCGGTCATACGCTGTGCTTCGGAAGGCTCGTTCAAATGTTGATTTCAGATATATTAGTCGATAAGGCACGTTGGAGGCCTCTAGGTGTACACTTATACCTCTAGGATAAACTTACACGATTAGAAGGCTTTTTTTGAGTTATCGAGAAACTTACCATGATTTGTGAGTTTCGTCACCTGAGACGGGGATATTTCGTATGTGCACATATGATTTCACCGGCATCCACACTCTTCTATCGGAACACAGCAATGCGAGTGTATGCTAGGAGGCAGATTACCAGGTGTGGTGGCAATACTTCTCTGAGCGAATTTTGCACAAGTTCTATTACTGGTGCTCATTAAGATTTGAACGGTCGGTAACAGTGAGTCACCAAGCTATCCACGATGATTCTTGTTATTCATATTTTATTATTCACCTATGTAAACGTTGCCAATTTTAATGTAATAAAGGCACATAAAAGGGTTCTTACTAAGGCTACCTTCACGTAAGTTCGAATTTCAAATACAATAGAAGCCTCCCAAAATACGTAGGGAAGTTGGGGTACTTCACTTAATCGGATTTTGATCGAATGCTAATGAAGCTGGAGTTCTGTCGAAGATCTAATTTCGACGGAACCCGCCTCGGGAAATTTAATTTGCCATTTCTGGAGCGATATAATATAACAGATATATTCGAACATATGTTAAGCATAGTGGAAAATGTATTACTGTATAAACAAACAAACAACAACGTTAACACACTCATACCTCTGCACTAGGATTCCCTGTGTCGCAGATGGCATGGACGAACACAGAAACACAAGACAAACACCCAAGACCCGAGAACAAACTTCATGCTCACCGCACAAAGTGTGCCCCGGCCGGGAATCGAACCCGGGACCCCTCGCTTCGAAGGCAGGGCTACTACCAACTAAGCCAAGAAGCCGTCTAACTGTATTTTACTGTATTTTCATACGCTCTCGGTAAATAAATCTTATATTTATTGGTAGTAAAATAATTTTCTACTAATCTCATTGGCTGCGCTGTTGGCCCGGGAACAGACTGAGCAAACATAACAATTGTTTTTATTGACTTTAATCAAAAACTTTGAACATTATGTAGAAATTGTAGTCAGTTTAACTGTAATTTTAAGGTAATTGGCATTTCATGTCGTCGTTTCAACTAAACTTTTGAGTAAATGTAATGAATATAATCTTTGTAGCAGTTGAACTTATTGCATGTGCAGAGTACCTAATGCCACCGATGTATCTTCCAGACAAGCAGCAGTACGCTCGCATGGCAGTTTCGATTTAAAGAATATATGACGGTGAAATTTGTTTGACAACAAATACAGATATTCTTTTTTTTATAAAACGTACCTCGAAAGTTGGTGGGTGTTCAATGGTGATCACAAATTCTAGTACAATAACAGTCGGTCTATTTCGAATATACAATATTAACATGAAATACAATAAAACAAAACAAAAAACAAGTGAGTTTAATGCAGTGAACAGTAGCATTCTTGCAAATTCTCGAAAAGCGTTGAACTTTTGCCATTTTTAATGCAAGCATCTTGTATGGAATAAGCCTTAAAATCCATTCTCATCGTTCATTGTGAACAACCTTTAAAAACATTGCAACTTAAAACCACGGAAAAATACTATTTGCACTATACTAGTTCGCTTTCATTGGTTTGGCCTCATCGCTGCGGGCGAATGCAATCGGAAAAAAATGGAAAACATATTTTTCATCAAGCGCGGGGTAAAAGGGGGTGTCAGGGGTGCTAGGGGGTGCAATCACGGGTCGAGCTCGGGACGTCTGGTTATGCGTTCGTTCCCACGCTCTGAAAATTGCCGTGGATTAATGGGAAGTCAGAATGGAGTGAGCTGTTTTGTTTACAGCTCACTTTGGTTTACTTGTCTGAAAAATATCCAGTTTGAAAAGGAATTTTCAGGCAAAATATTTTGTTCTTAAAATGATACGCGTGGTTGGGGATTTGTTTACCGGGAAAGCAAAGTTGAACAGTTGTGTAATTAAAATAGGTATTATATATTGGGTGTGTGAATATGACTCCGCCCTTTCTCAACAGATGTCGTTTTTAGTATTGTTTACGTGTACTAATAAATGACCATACTTGTATTCGATAGTACTGAATGTCAGCTATCTAACGCATTTTATGATATTTGGTTGAAGTGTAAGCAACAATTGTTTTCACCTTTTCGAAAATGTCGGTTTTTATTCCAAATAAACGTCATTTGCGGGAAGTGTTATTACATTATTTTATTGCGAAGAAAACTGCAGCGGAAACTTATCGTTTGCTTGTGGAGATTTATGGTGAGCATGCTCCGTCTAATACAACTTGCAAGGAATGGTTTCGACGATTTCAAAATAACGATTTTAGTACTGAGGATAAAGAACATGGAAAACCACCAAAAAAATTTGAAGATGCTGAATTGGAAGCATTATTGGCGGAAGATTCTTGCCAAACTCAATCAGAATTAGCTGCAGCATTAAATGTTGATCGTTCAACTGTTGCAAAGCGTTTACAAATGATGGGAATGATTCAAAAAGCCGGTTACTGGGTTCCACATGATTTAAAAGAAAGAGACATGGAACGTCGGAAAACCATTTGTGAAATGCTGCTTCAAAGACAGCAAAGAAAAGGATTTTTGCATCGGATAGTCACAGGAGACGAAAAATGGATACACTACGAAAATCCTAAACGCAAAAAAGCTTGGGTGAAACCAGGCGAACCAGGCCCATCACAGCCAAAAATAAATATTCACTGTGCCAAGGTCATGCTCTGTATTTGGTGGGATCAGAAAGGTATTGTATATTATGAGTTGCTCAAACCCTCTGAAACTATTAATGGAGAAGTTTACCGACGACAACTAATGCGTTTGAAGCGAGCCATAGAAGAAAAACGACCAGAATGGGTGAATAGACATAACAAATTAGTTCTTCAGCATGACAATGCCAAACCGCATACCGCAGAAGTCGTAAAAAGATATTTAGAGGGACAGGACTGGGAAGTGTTACCCCACCCGCCATATTCACCAGACATAGCTCCTTCGGATTACCACCTATTCCGGACGATGCAGACAGACCTTACTGGAGAAAAGTTTACTTCATGTGAAAGTATCAAAATTTGGATTGACAACTGGATAAGCTCAAAAGACCAGGACTTCTTCCAGCAAGGAATACGAAAACTACCTGAACGATGGGCGAAGGTTGTAGCTGCAGATGGAGCATACTTTCAATAATTTTTTTTTTTAATTTTGTAAGCGAACAAATGTGTTTTATTTTGACAAAAAGGGGCGGAGTCATATTCACACACCCACAATAATATGATATTATGTGTCGTATCATGTATTTGTTTGATCAACACAATTTATTCTGTGGAAATTACGGTTCAAATTTATTAGCTCTTTAAGTTCAGACTGCCATATATGCCGATAGACATTGTAAGTGGTTTCCTCCGCCCATAACAACAGCAATACGATTTGCTGTTGTTATGGGCGGTTCTTAAACTATCTATTTGTAAAGAAATTTTGTAGCAAAAGTATCTTTAATTTTTTACTGATATATCTGTGGAGATGCTTCCTGCTGAACCATTTGACGTGCTAAGATGTATTAATGCCCGTTACCTATTTCAAGCGGCTCTACGGATTAACCGATGCTGATTACTACTGCTTGCACAGCCATTTCTCCTAGCGACAGGTGATTTATAGAATATCCGGATACATACCCGAAGGCTCCGGTTCAAAGGTTTATTTAGATCCGGTTCAGATCTAAATAATGTACCGATTAAACATTGAGATAGATTGGCTAAACACGTGATCTATATTAAGTTTTTCTATCTCAATTGTGTACCTAACTTCACAAACAAAAAAAAATAATAATAATAGAAAAATACATAAATCACACTAATATTATAAAGGCGAAAGTTTGTATATGTTTGTGTGTGTTTGTTTGTAACTCCTTCACGCTCAAACATCTCAACGGATTTGGATAAAATTTTGTAGCAGGATAGCTTTAATCCTTGATTAATACATAATCAATAATAATAATTATTATCCCTAAAAAGTGATGTATTCCCGTAGGATGGCCAACTGTGGGTTACACCGCGGGGCGCTACTTTTATAAACCATAAACACTGACTTCAATTCTTTTATCCCGTGTTTTTGGCCTTATATATTTCCATTTCAAAAGTATTTCAATTAACGAAGAATCTTCACACTTCAAGAAATTTCAAGAATCTTCACGTGGGCTTCAGTCAGCTGGTTCAGCAACAAACAAAGCATAAAAAAATTTGCAGAGTTGTACTAAATAATAGAACATTTAAACATGGATTCCGCATATACGCATCGGGTGTATACTTTGCGGTTGTCCATTAATTATCTTAAGTGGAAGAAAACATTGAGGATAATTCATTATTTTGTTGTTACTGTTGCTCGCTTATGTCCCATTACTTGTAGTCGTCACCTGTAAATGTAGTGGCATTAGAATTGTATTATGTAAATGAATGATTTATTAATTATTTGTATTAATGTACACTATGTTGGTGATCTTATAAATAAATAAATACCGTCATTACCTATAACCAAAGATTTGAGATCAAAGATCGTTTAGGCTACTGTGGTATATCAAAAACCAAGTACGAACATTAGAGGATATACCAGGTACAATCACGGGGGTGATAGATGAAACGATAGCACCAGTGGCGCGGTGACGGAGACTAATGGATTATCGATCCGTAATACTCGCCTCATTAATATTTAAAATTTAATCATACACCCACCAATAACTTATGAGGTTGATGCATGATAAATGATCTACGAGTATCTGAACAGCCATTTTCAGTAATGGTAGAACTTGTGTCCGGAAAGGTACTTCCTCCACGTATAGTAATCTGCCACTAAGCAGTGACGTAATCGTGTTACTGTGTTTCGTAAGAGTTTGGGTGCCGGTGAAATTACAGGTACATCCCCGACTCAAAGTGACGGGCGCAACGCGACTTAGGTCTTCTCATATACCGGTGTCGTGTTGTTGCCAATGGGCGGCGGTAACCACTTAACATCGGGTGGACCGTCAGCTCGTCTCATTGCTTCAGGCACATTAAAAATACTATAAAAGGCGTTAGGTATATCGATTTCCAAATTGATTACGTGGGAAAGAGATTTTATCAATCAAATCCTAAGATCTAAACATTTCATATCAGCAATAAAATATTAGGAATCTCGTTCCGAAATGAAACAATCTTGTTACAGATATTATTTTTATTTTAACCAACTTAAATAAATACACGTTTTACAGCAATTTTCAATACAAGATTAAATTATCTAATTACAGATTATAATTTAACAATAATAAATGTGACTTTAAAACCGCCAAAATACTTGTTTCAACATGAATATGATATATATATATTTAAATAAAGATCATGAATAAATTTGGATGGTCCTTGAATTCAAACAATGGCCTTTTTAATACATATTCTCATAGTTTTCATTATTAGAAGTATTTCGGCAACTTTATTCCAGTCGATAAATAAATATATTAATGTTCTGATTTCTGAAAATGTACAGACTCCTGCGAAATAATTTAACATATGGGACACAATAATCAAATTACAATAATTAGAAGGAATTCGCGATCTTTGGTTATTTTATTTAAATTGTTGGCTATGTTTTGTTTTCAGGGATCAGATACAATTTATTTAAAAAATAGTTTAGTGCATAGCAAGATGAAATAACCAATATTTTTGGTCTTTTTCAAAATATATCAATACTATATTACACAAAAATTCATTCCTTCTGCTTTAATAATGGTTTAGGATACATAACGAACAGAATAATGTTTATAAGGGAACAATTGAAAAAAAGGTTAAACGTTTAGTACATACATACACACACAATCAAGATTATAATGATCATCTATATATTTCAATTATTTATTGATTTAACTTTAGAATACATATCATGACTTATCTCTAATTTCAAGCATTATTTTTTCAAAAATACATAACAGCGATTTACAACATGTCTACTTTATAAAACACGACAACAATGGATATATGAATTAAATAGACTTAATACTATATTGATATGCAACATCATGGTCTGTGATTGTTTAATCGTAATATTTATATATAGAAAATATCCACAGATATAATGGTTCCTTTGAGCTAGAATAACTGAGCTCCTTGAAGTTTATATAAAACGTTCATAAATATGTAAGTTTAGTTACTCGAATATATATTGAATTTTAAGTTATTAAAGTTCCGCACTAAATATGAAAATGAGAGAGAAGTTGAACTATAAATACTTACCCACTACTAAAAAGCAAAATGTTAAGATTTTATTTATTTCTGAATTTTCTTGAATATCACACAATCGAATATTTTTAATTCCAACTCGTTTTCTCAGAATGTTTTTAAATCACTCGAAGGTCAGGAACCAAGATTTTAACCAACCCTCTGAAGCTCGGAATCGCTCAGTGTAAACGCCAATGAACAGTTACCCCATCCAACTACAGTCAGGTTGGAGAGTTCCTTTACTTAGATGATCAGTGAAGAACATCAAGGCAAGCTTCTTCACAAGCATTTCTTAGTAATGAACCTGTTAAAATTGTTAGCTTCATATGCATCACGTAAAATATAACACCGATCAAATAAACTACCTAATTTTAACTTGCATCAGATCAAAATTAGCCATTAGATATAAATATATTTATGGAATAATTTGCATTGATATAGGTATAGAATTGAACACGACATATAACATTTATTAATAAGATAATAGAAGTGACAACACTACACGACGAGATGAAATCCTTAATTATTCAGGTTCCCTTGACTCTGACTACATATACGCAGTAATATATATTTACCTAATTACTTGGTGCATCACATAGTTCTAAGTTTGTGCAATTTAAGTACTATAAAATATCGTGATGTTTCATATATCATGGTATGTAATGGAATGCGAAAATCGTATTCCATCTCGCGTCATACGTACCATGAAATCTTATCATTTAAAATTAACATTCATACAAATATATATATAAATACTTTTATACTTTCTCAAAAAGTGGGACCAAATATTTTATAAATTCAATTGAAGCCCAAGACAAGAATTTTTCAAGATTTTATTTGAACTTCTTATCGCATCATATATTGACATCTAAAATGCGAATGCAATATTAAATTTACAATAATTTACTTATTCAGACTAAGGGATATGTTTTTAGTTACATTGTTGTGTAGCACTTGATAGTATAACTATATATTTACTAACTTCAACATCGTAATAATGTTATTGTGAACACGATGTAGGTAAACTGAACCAAAACCAAAGGTAAACTGAATTGAATAAAGGTTTTAGATAATATAATGTATGTAGTAAAAATTATAATGAAGCTGATTTTTAGAGTCACATTTATTACCTACGCTCCTACAATGAATATTTATACATATTTATTACTAAAATAACAAAATAATCATTAACATAAAACAGAACGAAATAAATGCTATAAAACACCGTAACTAGTAAAAGAAATATCACTACATAAAAATATAAACCGCTATAAAAGTATAAGAAGCTCTTCAAATGAAGGACTAAAAAAAATACGTAATATTATGATTAAATTCCAACTAACATTAAACTACTATAAACTACATCAAATCGAGTAATTTACGGTAATAACAGCAAATGTAACTACTACTGGTTAGATTTTTGCTCAAGAAACTAACTACATCATATAACTTCTTTATATCAAGAAAAGATGAACCATTTGATTTAACTTGTGAATAGGAATGTTCAATATCAAGATTTTCGCGCGAAATATTACATACAGAGTATAATATCAAAGAATATTATAGTAATAGTCAACATCGTAAATACATTTAAGCTTATTAATATATATAGAAATGGTACTATATAATTTTATCGTAAGGCAGGGGTTAAACAATATAAAATATAGGGTATTGAAAATATCAAAGTCGACTACAAAATTAAAACGTTCCGCTAAAGATTACTTTTAAATTCTATGATGTTAATAACCACATTCATCAAATTTTTGTATTAATCCAGCATTTCTCGTGATACATGTATACAGCTCCATCAGTATTATTGAAGCTACTGGTACATTATAAGGCATACCAAGTTCTAGTAAACACTGTATCACACTTACTTACATTCCTTAAATCCATATTTAAAAAGCTACCGCTCCTTTACTCTACTTTAGCCCCAAATTGATATGTATCGTAGTTTATTGCACAATTTACGTCAAACTGAAAATACGAACGGCGAAGAGTGACACGTCGAGCTATCCGGCCACAGCTAGCTCGATGCTGACCCTTCGCAACAAAAGGGGGACAACGTAAGACTAAATATTTTAGTATATAATCTATAGCCATTTTAAGGCGATGTATAATATAGTGTTAGTCACCAGGTTGCAGGTGTTAGCGTGTGCGGCTCCGGTACGTCCGTAGGCGGGTTTTCTCTTGCAGTTCATTTTTTCAAGGGGCATCTTTGCCACGCTGTACTCCCGGTGCTCGTTGACCATGGTGCAGACGGTGCGTTTCTTCTGCATCATCTCGTCGTCGCGGTCCCGTAGACCGGCCAGCCACGCCTCGTACCAAGCAAGCTCGCAATCGCAAATTAGAGGGTTATCTGTAGAATGAAACAATACTTGTTTGATCATTACAGATTTAAGACAAATGAATATCTTTATATACAAGTATAACAAAGTCAAGCAATACTCGAGACAGAAATGTGGATATGTAAAAAAAACGCACCCATTATATCGACGACACGGAGCGTATCCAGAATTGGTTCCATTATTTCCTCGGGTATATGCTGCAGTTTATTGTTCTGTAGGTTCAAGGTCTCCAGGGAATTCAAATTGTCGAAGCCCATCGTCGGCAGTTGATGAATCCTGTGAACAAAGGGTTTGTTACCAAACATATTTTCAAAAGAGACTATTTAGGTATGTTTTTCTCGTTTGGATTTACGTGCCTTTTGAAGAACACGCCGCATTGTACTCTTGAGCAACATTGCTCCTGAATACATTTTCGTCCGTTCCCGAAACTCATAAACATATTTTATATCCGTCGGTAAGCATTTATTCGTGGTAGTATAAATGAGTTATATCTAGGCATAATTGCTGTCCTTTTTGAATTTACTAACTAACCTCACCCTCATAATTTTGTACAAATAAATAACTCTACAAAAATTAATGATCTCAATGGTGGAACCAACTTCTTCAGAGCCCATACCGCCACCATGCTATCATTTCATTATAGGTCAAAGACGCCAGCATCGAGTTTACTAGCAAAGCGACCTTCAAACTAAATTGGAAGTTCGTACAATTTAGGAACTCTATCTATTAGCAAAAACACTTCCAGCTACCTAAACTTCGTATGATGTACGTTTCGTAATAATTAAACTCCTTTGAACTTGAGTATTAACTTGGTGAATACGAACTTTGATTAAATAATTCCTTAGAAGTTGACCATGAAGTTGACGTTACTAAAATGTGATGAATGGGAACGATAATATGAATGTAACACGCTACAGTTTCATTCGCTTATCGGGAGTCGTAACTTTTATTTAAACACTGTTAGTAGGTACATATGTTTGGAGTTATATTCCATGCAATATTTATATTATACTGACTTCCAAGCATTTCCTCACTTATTTGGAGAACTACCTACAACTCTGGCACCTGTTTTTGCTGCTAAGCACTAGTATATTTAATTTTTTAATGGACTATGCATTGTTTGCCGCCGATGGTCCTGACAATCTATCTTAAAACTAAACTATATTTTCATGTTTTCCTGTTTAAAAGGTATGGATGTCAGAGAAATTGCAGCTACAGAAGATATTCCATCATAATGAGACTCCAGAATGACAGCCGCAACGCGATGACACTTGGGTTGGACCTATGAGTAGCTATGATGTAGCTGTTATTGTATTATAGGCAGAGCCACGTAAGAATCGCGTTCCGTAACAATAAAAATGTGCAGTGATAATTCATGTATTATTCAGCGCTAATTACACTTGGTTATGTCAAATTGCCAATTAATTAATTAACTATAATATGATGATGACATTCATGTCAAAACGAATTAACAATTACAACTATACAATAACAGTGCCGTTACGATGGTCTTCACTCAAAATTAAATCGTGAGCAAAATACAACTTTCAATTTACTCTTTACGATCCTTAATAAGAGTAAGGTATATAGGTACATGTATAATACAATTTTATTTTATTTTGTTCATTCAATGTAATAGGTGTGTGAATATGACTCCGCCCCTTTTTGTCAAAATAAAACACATTTGTTCGCTTACAAAATTAAAAAAAAAATTATTGAAAGTATGCTCCATCTGCAGCTACAACCTTCGCCCATCGTTCAGGTAGTTTTCGTATTCCTTGCTGGAAGAAGTCCTGGTCTTTTGAGCTTATCCAGTTGTCAATCCAAATTTTGATACTTTCACATGAAGTAAACTTTTCTCCAGTAAGGTCTGTCTGCATCGTCCGGAATAGGTGGTAATCCGAAGGAGCTATGTCTGGTGAATATGGCGGGTGGGGTAACACTTCCCAGTCCTGTCCCTCTAAATATCTTTTTACGACTTCTGCGGTATGCGGTTTGGCATTGTCATGCTGAAGAACTAATTTGTTATGTCTATTCACCCATTCTGGTCGTTTTTCTTCTATGGCTCGCTTCAAACGCATTAGTTGTCGTCGGTAAACTTCTCCATTAATAGTTTCAGAGGGTTTGAGCAACTCATAATATACAATACCTTTCTGATCCCACCAAATACAGAGCATGACCTTGGCACAGTGAATATTTATTTTTGGCTGTGATGGGCCTGGTTCGCCTGGTTTCACCCAAGCTTTTTTGCGTTTAGGATTTTCGTAGTGTATCCATTTTTCGTCTCCTGTGACTATCCGATGCAAAAATCCTTTTCTTTGCTGTCTTTAAAGCAGCATTTCACAAATGGTTTTCCGACGTTCCATGTCTCTTTCTTTTAAATCATGTGGAACCCAGTCACCGGCTTTTTGAATCATTCCCATCATTTGTAAACGCTTTGCAACAGTTGAACGATCAACATTTAATGCTGCAGCTAATTCTGATTGAGTTTGGCAAGAATCTTCCGCCAATAATGCTTCCAATTCAGCATCTTCAAATTTTTTTGGTGGTTTTCCATGTTCTTTATCCTCAGTACTAAAATCGTTATTTTGAAATCGTCGAAACCATTCCTTGCAAGTTGTATTAGACGGAGCATGCTCACCATAAATCTCCACAAGCAAACGATAAGTTTCCGCTGCAGTTTTCTTCCAATAAAATAATGTAATAACACTTCCCGCAAATGACGTTTATTTGGAATAAAAACCGACATTTTCGAAAAGGTGAAAACAATTGTTGCTTACACTTCAACCAAATATCATAAAATGCGTTAGATAGCTGACATTCAGTACTATCGAATACAAGTATGGTCATTTATTAGTACACGTAAACAATACTAAAAACGACATCTGTTGAGAAAGGGCGGAGTCATATTCACACACCCAATAGATAAGATACTATTCAGAATAACATGATAAAATAATACCTACCTTGTCTGAAAACTAATACATTTTGGATATGAAAGCATAAAATAAATAAAAGCTTGTATTCTTTACCACAAACGAGATTGAAGCTTTAATTTTATTTGCTACCGAATCACCTTTTGAAAAGATCAAAAACACGTTCGTAAAACGAAATACAAAGAAGTATTTTAATGTTTTCGTTTAAAAGTAATTGCCAGTAACTCGAAAGTAGCTGACACAGCTATGATATTATAAAAGTATGTGATAATGTTTTATTTCATACACCTTTATGGCTTGATTTCGCTTGTACAAAAACTCGTTTTATAGTGACATTAAACTTTAGTTATTATAAAAGTAATAGTATCAGTGAAGTTCATTGAGAAAATAAAACATCAGTACTACTGTACTGATACCTAAACTACTTTAAATGGAGCATGTAACAGCCATTTTCGAATAATTTGGTAACATTTACGACATGTTTTAGATTCCCTTTGAAGCTACGTTCGATCTTTCATATCAGTCATGTTTTAGTATTCTAGACATCTAACAGAATGGTTTGAATGAATTCCTAAGAAATATTTATATCTTTTTCATTCTACCTTGTACAACAATATACAATTGGCAGATCCACAGCTCAGTTGCTAATAACCCTGCCTTTGGATTCGTGAGGTCCTGGGTGTAAATTTTGTTATAAGCATGTAGATATTTTTTTACCTATAATTTGATAAAACTTGTTTACAGACAAAAAAATATCTAGTATGATTTTGAATGAATGTGTGAAATTCTGTGAAGCTTGGACATGTGCAAGCATTACTTTGTTGCACATGTCCAACAAAGTAATGCTTGCAGATGTTATTCCATTATTTTATTGGGTGTGTGAATATGACTCCGCCCTTTCTCAACAGATGTCGTTTTTAGAATTGTTTACGTGTACTAATAAATGACCATACTTGTATTCGATAGTACTGAATGTCAGCTATCTAACGCATTTTATGATATTTGGTTGAAGTGTAAGCAACAATTGTTTTCACCTTTTCGAAAATGTCGGTTTTTATTCCAAATAAACGTCATTTGCGGGAAGTGTTATTACATTATTTTATTGCGAAGAAAACTGCAGCGGAAACTTATCGTTTGCTTGTGGAGATTTATGGTGAGCATGCTCCGTCTAATACAACTTGCAAGGAATGGTTTCGACGATTTCAAAATAACGATTTTAGTACTGAGGATAAAGAACATGGAAAACCACCAAAAAAATTTGAAGATGCTGAATTGGAAGCATTATTGGCGGAAGATTCTTGCCAAACTCAATCAGAATTAGCTGCAGCATTAAATGTTGATCGTTCAACTGTTGCAAAGCGTTTACAAATGATGGGAATGATTCAAAAAGCCGGTTACTGGGTTCCACATGATTTAAAAGAAAGAGACATGGAACGTCGGAAAACCATTTGTGAAATGCTGCTTCAAAGACAGCAAAGAAAAGGATTTTTGCATCGGATAGTCACAGGAGACGAAAAATGGATACACTACGAAAATCCTAAACGCAAAAAAGCTTGGGTGAAACCAGGCGAACCAGGCCCATCACAGCCAAAAATAAATATTCACTGTGCCAAGGTCATGCTCTGTATTTGGTGGGATCAGAAAGGTATTGTATATTATGAGTTGCTCAAACCCTCTGAAACTATTAATGGAGAAGTTTACCGACGACAACTAATGCGTTTGAAGCGAGCCATAGAAGAAAAACGACCAGAATGGGTGAATAGACATAACAAATTAGTTCTTCAGCATGACAATGCCAAACCGCATACCGCAGAAGTCGTAAAAAGATATTTAGAGGGACAGGACTGGGAAGTGTTACCCCACCCGCCATATTCACCAGACATAGCTCCTTCGGATTACCACCTATTCCGGACGATGCAGACAGACCTTACTGGAGAAAAGTTTACTTCATGTGAAAGTATCAAAATTTGGATTGACAACTGGATAAGCTCAAAAGACCAGGACTTCTTCCAGCAAGGAATACGAAAACTACCTGAACGATGGGCGAAGGTTGTAGCTGCAGATGGAGCATACTTTCAATAAATTTTTTTTTTAATTTTGTAAGCGAACAAATGTGTTTTATTTTGCCAAAAAGGGGCGGAGTCATATTCACACACCCAATACATAAATTTTGTATCAATCAACTTATTTTTATTTATTTATTTATTTATTTATTTAACAATACTTCAAAAAACAACATGTATGTACTTATACTAATGCTAATTGTCAAACAAAAGAAAACAAAAAATGACGGTAGGTACATACATAGTTCGAAAAAACATTACCTCCCGTGCTAGTTTGAACTGTGTTACGGCAAGGTAAGGATTCTCGCCCCATATAAATACGGGTCAATGTCGCATGTAAAATTTTAAAACAAATCATGCGTACTGAGTGCATCGATAATGTAAACAAGTTAACATAGTATATACTCGTAGAACAGACAAATCAAGACAAGTATAAAGTAAGGTTATATAAAAGTATTTAAGTATTGTAGTAAGATTCTAAGATAGTGATACAGTTTATTGACTATGCTTAGAACTATGTTTGGGAAAAATATTTTACTATATTATTAATTAGCTGTTCCCCGCGACTCCGTTCGCGTTGAAATCAACATAAATTTAGTGAGGTAAAACAAACAAAAAAAATAAAAAATAACAACATTAACATACTTATACCTCTAGGAGTAGTTTAGGAGATTAGCCAGAACACATAGACAGACAGACAAAATTTTTTCAATATATGGAGTACTATATAGATTTACAAAAATAAAATATAATACTACTTTAACACATACACACAGGTATATGTGTGCATATACATACATATACATCCATATACAAATCCTATTGCTTACTTTAATATTTGTATGTATTTTTCAGTTTTTTCATAATCAAAGTTACCCAGAAAGTCATTCAAAGCTTTACGACAGAGGAAATTTGATTTATCTAGAACTTTGGCCAAAGTGGGTAGTAAAGAAATTGGACGGTAGTTATTTATACTGTCTCTGTCCCCTGCTTTGTAAACCGGGATCACAATAGAGTGCTTTAGTAACTTCGGGAACACCCCTGCAGATAGACAAAGATTACAAAGATGAGTGATAGGCATGACCAAAAACTGGATGCATTTTTTAAGAAATATTGAGGATATACCATCCCAACCAGAAGAAGGTGTGTTTTTTAAGGAGGTGACTATGTTATTTATTTCATTAGGGTCAGTATCAAGAAGCAATCAAATGTAAATTATTTTTATAAGATCAAATGTAAATTATTTTTATCAGGGTTAAAATTTTGTGCCAAGTTTTCTTCAGACGTGTTCAGGGCATTAAGAATATTTGAGGCGAGTTTACTGCCAACGTTAACAAAAAAGTCATTAATATGATTGATAGAATCTTGTTCCGTTTCTTTCAGTTTCAAAAGTGGACTGGACGACATGGAATTATTAGAAGTATTCAGCCCACAAACCCGTTTAATCACATTCCAAGTTTTTTTTGTGTCATTTTGATTTCTATGTAGATCCGATCGGTCATACTGATCCTTTAAGTTATGCAGAATGTTGTTACAGAAGTTCCTATAACGTTTGTATGTGATTTCCAATTTAGCATCATTTGGTGATTTTTTACAGCGCCTATGGAGTGTATCTCGAAATCTCATACATCTTAACATTCCAGGTGTAATCCAGGGTTGGTAAGTTACTTTCCTGTTAGAAGTCGCATATGAATGCGTACAAAATTTTATGGTATTTGTAATTATGTTAATAAATAGTTCAGTGGCAATGTTTGGGTCCTTAGCACGATAAAAATCCTCCCAATTAACCTCCGCTAACAATTTACAGGCGTTTTGGTAATTTATTTTACTTATGGTTTTTTGAACTTTGGCAGTGCTGAGGTATTTTGATGAAGGTATAGCTAAATACACACAGTTATGGTCTGTAACTGGTGAATTGCAAATCGCGGTTAGTACTTTGGTACTTGATCTCACAAAGCAGTGATCTAGACACTTCTTACCACGTGTCGGTAGGGTGTGACTAGGTAGAAGGCCATGCGCTGCAAGCAAATCTTGATAATCATCAGACCTGGGGTCCATGTTGTCTAAACTAACGTCAATATTGAGATCTCCTAGTAGGTATATGTTTGGAATACATTTTAGGTTTGTTAGTAGCTCATCTAAAGAATTAAGAAAGTTAGTCAAAGATATAAATGACGGCGACCTATAAATGCATAAGAAAGCATAACTGTTCCCAAGTTTGACCACAAGACTATCTGCATCCATCAAATTAGGTTCATACACATAGACCTCTTTAATATTATTTCGGGCATATACAATAACACCGCTGTTCTGGTTGATGTGACTAGTAGATTGAAAGGCATTATAATTATCAATTTGCGGTAAATAGTTACAATTTTTCAGCCAGCACTCTGTTAAAATTATAAAATCGTAGTAAAGATTGCTTCGCGTTAGGAAAACCTTGAACTCTTCAAAGTTTTTACTGACACTACGAATGTTTTGCACAATAACTTTAAGGGCAATTTCAGATGAAGCATTAAGCTCAAGTTTGGTGAAATCACTTGGTTCATCAACCAAAAACGATTCACCGGCGTTGATCTCACGATCAACGCTAGTAGCAACAACATTTAAATCATTAACCATATTTAAAATTATATCTCAAATTTATTTCTGAAATGAGAGGAGTAATCATATTTGATTTTTTATCAGCAGTGATGGTTTGACTTAGGTAGGTGTTGTAGTACTTAATTTTACTTAACGGGATAACTTTCTGACTATAAACACGAAGAGATAAATACACATGAATATAAGAAGCCATACAGTAGACGTTGTGAATATTATAAGAAACAAAAACAATAGTATAAATTTTACAGAAAGGGAATCTGATTTTGTAAGATATTTGAGATTTTACTATACTAACTAGTCACAAGGAGCGCAGTGCAGCAACTTGATGAAGCGATTTGATTAATACAGCAGGTTGCCCTTCACATTGGCGCAGCAACACATTTCCACGGGATACCCAGCAATATTTGAATTGACCTATTTTGACAAGATCACGAGCTTCTGCATAAATTTTTTTAGTCAGAGAAGTTAAAGCTTCCGACAAGTACACTCTTGTTTGGTCTCCCTTTACTCCCAGATGACCAGAGTTTAACTGCATGTTTTTATCAGCTTTATTAAACTTTTTAACAGCGGAAATGAGCTCTTCCTTGCGTTTTTCGTCACCGAATTCAATAACAATTGGGGAGGTGTTATTTTTGCCTTTCCTGTATATTTGTGATATCTCATCAATGGGTTTGATATTCAGAGTGCTAAATAGGGCATTGCATATTTCAACAGTGTTTTCTTTATCATGTCTTGGAACATTTCTTATTTCTACCTGTTTCTTTTTTTGCTGCTTTTGTACTTCATGCAGTTGATATTCAAGTTCATTTATTCGTTCTGTTGCTATAGCGTGTTCAGACTCCAAAGCCGTTATTTTCTCATTGGCGTGTTTTAGTTCAGCTGTATTAGCCTGTAGTAAATTAATAATTTCGGCGTTTGATTGTAGAATCAATGCATTTTGTTGTTTCATTTCAGAAACTTCATCACTAATCATATTCTTGAATGACTGCAAGAGGGACTCCTTAAGATCCATAACGATATCCATATCTAGATTTTTTCGCTTTCTGAGATTACTGTTTTTTATAAAATCATTAGGATGGTCCTCTACGTTGATATTTGGTTGCGAAGAAAACATGCGCCCAGATACCGGGGTGTGATACATGATTTATCTGTTTGTTGAGGATGTACTGCAAGCCGAGTTAAACTACTACAATGAGTAGGGTAGATGTATAACTTGCCTTCAACTATGGTGGGATCTTTTTATCAAAACGTCGTATGCACCAATTGAGTCTTCTTCTAAGCTACACTTTAAGTACTAATACACAAAGGTGGAATTAGAATGACTAGTGTTTCAAATTTTATAAATAAAATGAGCACACGTCTTGCTTCCTGACTGTTTCGGACTTATACCGGGTTACCGGTCCAAATGATACTTGAGATCTAAAGGAATAAATGAGTTTGAGTTTCACCTAGTGGAGCTCAATCTAGATGTCGATGTACGTCCATGATTTATTCAAATGCAAGTCACAACTTACATGTTCTTCTGCATGTTGAGAAACGTGATGGAGTCTCCATATCCAGTGAAGGCGTCCTCGCTGATGTACGTGATGTTGTTGGATCGAAGGTCCAAGTGGCGTAGACGGTGCAGCGGCCTCAGAGCATCTGATGGTATCTCGTGGAGTCTGTTATCGCCAAGTCGCAGGTATTGTAGGTTTTCTAGACAAAAATTAGACATATATTTTTGAATAAAAACTGCAATTTAAGTTTTCTATTATACATTTTTGAACAAAATCTTGTTCCACATGTAAACGCACTTTTTGTGTATTTTGCATCATTTACTGATCATCTAAGACTATTCGCTTGGTAAGTTATTTGGTGTCCGATTAACGGCATTTGAACCATAGCCGTGATCACGGCTCCTTACCTAAGTTCCAGGGTTCCAGGGTTCGATTCTCGGCCGGGACATACTTTTTGTGGTGAGCACGATGTTTTTCTCGGATCTTGTTTATGTTTGTTCATACGATCTGTACACGGGGAATTCTAGTACAGAGGTATAAGTGTATAAAAGTTTGACGTTTAATCTGAACCGACTTACGGACTATCCGTCAGAGACTTACCTTCGAGTCCGGAGAAAGCCTTCTCATCAATCCTTTGTATCTGGTTTCCTTCCAATTCCAACGAGTTGAGGAATGTTAAATGTGAAAACACTTGCGCTGGCACTTCTCGTAGCTGGTTGTGGGCTAGTCCAAGAGAATCTAGGTTCCGCAGACCTGAGGATAAGTCTTTTGTTTTACATTCAACAATATAACATTACTATTTACAGATTAAAACCCATCTGACCCAACCCATCCAACCAAAACCGCCAAAAAATCTATGGCCGCTTTTATTCTTTTCTATTTCTGAATATAACACAAAATTACTATCTACTAAATAAAACATATTAAAAACCATGAAAGACAGGCTAAGATAATTAAAAGGCTATAGAATTTATGGAATTTATTTCCATTCATTCTATAGCCGCTTAATTAACATGGTATTTTATGCATCCAATGTCTGCATGTCTGAATATTCTAAATGCTAAATATTACCCAGCCACCAAGTAGTGGATTAGTTGCGCTGCTAAATTCAGTTCGAAGGACACAAGTGCCGAGGAAATTGTGGGCACATGAGACATCCCTTTAAAATTCCGAACCAGCCTCTAATGTTCCCACTATAGGGACACCGGCCTACTCTCGTTAATTGAGAGTGAATGACCTTTGATCTACCACGGTAGCCCAATCCGGATTGGTAGATGTCACGTCTTCGAATTTTTGGTTCTAAGACATGTCGATTTCCTCCCGATATTTTCCTTCACTGTTTCGAGAACGTGAGCGCGATTTCAAGTGTAAAATGTTTGCCGTGCCTTTTGCCGTCGCATCATCTGAGTCGGTCTTAAATATAATATACTCATAAAAAAGGCGTAATAGATGTTTCACTGCAAAACTAATTGCAATCTAGGCTAAGTAACGTCAGCGCAGGCTTTATCGGACATTATTAATTCCGTCCAAAGGTTGTAGAAGAAATCACTTTTAGTAATAATGCCGCCGATTTTGAGTCTACCATCTGTTATTTCTTCCGACATGATTTTATTTTACTTTTGGTGTACAATAAAATGTTATTATATCTATCTATTGAATAGCCGCAATTAGCCTTGTCTTTACTCGGGCTTTTGGCGAGAGTGGAAGGCTCACACCCTAATCATCCCTTAAGGATACAAATAAGAATGAGATGACGAAAAATAATATCCTAATTATTATATTATTATTCGCATTATCTCAATCAACATAGCACTGTAACATTTATGGAAACAAATTAATATAATCAAACAACGTTTTGTCATTAAAACAACTTCCCAAAATTAGCTCAAAGTTACCCAATTTTCTGCTAGTATTATCTGAAATCAGAGCGTGACGCTCGGTCTTAATCCCCCCATGATTAGGGTTGACAAGGGGATGAAGGAAGCACTATGTCTCCAACGAAACAGTAATTTGTTCCGAGACTATGATAAATAAATAAATATTCATGGTCATTTCGCACAGCGTAATCTATCCCCAAACTAAGTATAGCTTGTACTATGGGATCTAAATAACTGATAGAATACGAAAATAGTTTTTTTTATAAATACATATAATACCACCCAGTCACAGAATAAATATTTATATTCGTCACACAAGTGCTTGTCTTGAGTGGGAATTGAACCCACGACTTACAGCGCAAAAGGCAGACCTACCAACAACCAGTCACTTAGCTATAATAATAATGTCACAACATATTTATATAAATACTAGCTGCGCCCCGCGGTTTCACCCGCATAGTTCCCGTTCCCGTGGAGAATACGGGGATAAATTGATTTTATTTTTTCGTTAATTTTCCAATGTTTTTAATAGTTATTCTGCTATTCGGGACGGAAACAAATCCAACAAATCAAAAACCATGGCAACCGGTCCAGCCATTCTCGAGTTATAAGTGTTGTAACAAACACGACTTTCTTTTATATATAAGATTTCTTACAAATATCAAATAGTCATCCATACGTCATTACATAGCTGTCATTATACGTCAATTTTGTTATTCCAAGTCTGATTCTTTTTTGTTATACCACGTTTTATAGTGACTGACGTTACATGTCAAGTCACACGGGAATGATGTCGAACGGGATAAAAAGTATCCTATGTCCTTCTCCTGGCTCTAAACTACCTCCCTGCCAATTTTCAGCTAAATCGGTTCAGCCGTTCTTGAGTTATAAGTGAAGTAACTAACACGACTTTCTTTTATATATATAGATGTTCGTTAGTAAGTGCAAAACTTGAAGAGGTCTGAGCTAATATGGCGTATTCTTATTTTTTACGGTCGTAATAATCTGAAAAAGGTTTTGAAGGAAGAAAAATTCAAAGAACTTTTTTCAAGAAGCCTGCTAAATTGGAGAATTTGTAAAAAACTCCAACGCCTTTTTCTATCCCATAGAAATGTTCATTTGGTTTTTGGACATCTCCGCGCGCAAACGCCGTGTAACAGAACATAATAAAAAACTTTCCTTTGACATACAGATTACGAGTAATTGAATAAATCAATCACATCTGAATGTAAAGTCGTTAATCAGGACAGGCCAACATCTATCGGGGCTCCCGAGGTAGATCATAGCCAATTCACTCTCAATTAACGAGAGTAGGTCGATGTCCCAGCAGTGCGAACATTAGAGGCTGGTACGGTCTAAAATTTTGTGTCGCAGGACACAAACAATTACTTAACACAAACGTCTAAGACCTGAGAACAAACTTCATGCTCACCACACAAAGTTCAAAACCTCCTATCCCTACCGGCAATGAGACAATGGGCCCCTATTCACTACACACTAATTACGTTTCAATGATTGTGTTTCATTGAAACGTAGGCGTGAAAAATGGTGAGCTCATTTCGGCTATTGTTTTCCTATGTATAACTCTGGTAACACTTTCCTCTAATACAATAACCATTCTGTAAATCTGACATCCAGGAATAAACTTATGGAAACAAGTACCACCATCGTATCGGGTCCGTGGCTTAGTTGGTAGTAGCTGTGCCTTCGAAGCGACGGGTCCCGGGTTCGATTCCCGACTGGGACAGACTTTGTATGGTAAGCATTAACTTTGTTCTCGGATATTGTGCTAGTAGTGCGTTTCTGTTTGCCCATGCCATCAGCGATACAAGGATCCTAGTGCAGGGTATGTGAATAAAAAAAATATCATGCTGCTTCTTACCTGCAAAATCTCCTTCCGTTATGATGGCGATTCGATTCTCTTGCATCTCCAGTTTTTTCAAATTCTCCAACAGAGCGAGCGCTTTTTGCGGAACTGCCGTCAAGTCGTTTCCGCCAAGATTTAGCCTCTTCAGTTTTCTGTGTCAAATCAATAAATTAATATATATTTACGGCCATTTAACTCAGCGCTATGAAGCTTGAAACTAGCTCAGGTTTTCCCCTACTAAGGTATGAGAAGATCTAATCCGCAAAACATTGCTACAGCTTCCTGTAATTCCACCAGCGCCCACACCTTTCTACCACAACACAACAACGCTAGTGCACCACTGCTTGGCGGGTTACCAAGTGTGGAGGCAGTACTTCCCCGGACGAACTTGACATGTGTTCTACCGCTGCTTTGGGTTCCTCCTTTCCCAGGGGTTTTGTAAATGAACACTGAACATTTGTAAATGGGTACAACGGACGTGAATAACAGTCCAATTTAGTCACAACTCCGTTTACATAATTGTATCATTCAATACATTTTACATTTACTATATCATTATCCATTTTACTATAACATAAAATATAATATTATAAGATACGGTCATTGTATCGTACCAGCCTCTAATGTTCCCACTGCAGGGACACCGGTCTACTCTCGATAATTGAGAGTGAATGGGCTCTGATCTAACACGGGAGCCCAATCCGGATTGGTAGATGTCAGATGTCGTCGAATTTTTGGTTCTAAGACATGCTGATTTCCTCACGATGTTTTCCGTACACCGTTTTGAGAACGTGGTATTGCGCACATCAATTTTTTCAAGTGAAAAAACTCATTGGTTCACGTTTGGGTTTGAACCAGCAACCTTCAGATTGAAAGTCGGCGTCTATGCCCCTGGGCCACCACGGTAATTGTATTCCTAACAAATTAAAGTCATTAATTCAGTCATATGAATGTCTGATGTATGTCTGATGTCTGTCCTATATATGTTTGTCTAAAAGTGAATAAAGTTATTAATACTAACTTCTATTAGACTAGAGTATATCTCGATACGAAATGTTTCTACAAAGGTAGTGGTTTGTCGAATTCTTCCCTACACTTACGAGCAATAAAACGTTCTGCTAAATGCGAAACGCCAGCGCTTTTAAAAGCACTACCTGTATTATTCAAGCCATTTTCACAATAGCACTCATCTCCAATGCAAAACATAGCTGTAACGGAAAACAGCGTACCTACCAAACCGGCAATCAAGTCAGGGTAGTGTGTAATTTATTTGAAATTTCCTTACCGTCGTAGTTTATACTGTAATAACTTGTACTGGGAAACACATTACGTAAATGGACTATTAGGTGCCCAGGCTTTTGGGTAATTGTGAAAAATAATTGTTCTATTTATTACTGGTTGCGATGGCAAGACAGCGGTTATTTCTGTCACAATTGTCATATGGGCAATAATTGTAGAACCCCGCGGTGTTGCCCGCTGTTACAAAGTCGTACATTGCCCATCACACGGGAATACTTAACATGTTCAGTATAGCTTATGTATTAATTCAGGGTATAAGCTATCTTCGTAAGAAATTTCATTAAAATCCGTTCAGTCGTTGAGGCTTGAAAGAGTAACAAACATACATACAAAGTTTCGCGTTTATAATGTACGTTTTCGCGTTTCTGTGTTAATCCAAGATCCTGGTCCAATCCTAGTGCCTGATCCTGAGGTAGAGGAATACGTGAGACTGAAGGACATACGGACCTGTTACGTAACAGTTCATATTTTGTTTTGCTTGTTATCTGTTTCATTTCATTTGTATGCTCAGTATAGACTGCCAGTACTTTGATAGTGTGGTTCCTGAATTCATGATTTTCGATAGCAAGGTTTCTATTTTGCATAAAGGCAGGTGTTTATCTCTTGAAAAGGTCATGGGCGTAATCTAAACTTATAATATATTCTAAAACATTTATTATTATTGGTTAGCAAACTGTAACAATTCAGTCGATTTCAAAAATATTTTACAATACATTATCTTTCCAAAATCCGATCGCTGGCAACAAAAGCAACCTTTTTAGGATTCCGTAACCTGTTAAGTAGTTTCATACTGCCCGTCTGTCTATCTGTCCATATATCACTGCCATTTTCTTGGAGAATATTGTCATTAATTCATTAAACTTTGGACGTATCCATATAAATAAAACTCAGTTTGTATGTGTGTCCTCTATGCGTTTCAAAACCATTGATCAGATCGTGATGATACTTTAGGAGGGTGCTCTGGGGATGACTGCGAGGGTTTCTGGTTGAAAATCTATATGTCAATGACCTTTACGTGGCATTGCAATGGATGCAGGGTACAGCTAGTATCTAATATTAACCGACAAATGTTTACACCATTAGTGTAAACATATTTAATATATATAGATATGTGATACTAATAATATATGTAGAGCACGTTGCGACTAAATAATGAATACAATATATATAGCTAATTCCTACCTTCATGAGATAAATTAAATTCTTTATTATAATGATTTCTTAATTGCATAGTCAGAAAGGCATTTGAACAAACTATTACGAAAAATCAATCCAGATGTAAAATCTACGGTTTGATAACCAATCCACTGTTCTAGCCAGTGGTCCTAGAGTAACAAAGAAGTATGCAATAAATACTCACTTTTCCAATCCCTTAAAAGCTTCTCCGTCGACAACAGATATTCTATTCTCGTATAGCGTCAGTATCTCTAGCGTATCGAGTCCCACGAACGCGCGGTTATGCACCGCTGTTACCTGGAAAATGTTATCTTTATTGCCTCTATTTGAGGAGCAGAAACGAGAATGCATGCTCGTGTAAAACACAAAGTAAGACAAGTAATAATATAAAGTTGTGGTAGTATACATTATTGGATTGAAGTGAAGGGGTGTACTGCATACAAAATAGTTTAAAATGTCTGCATTAGCTTGCGTTAATTTGTATTTTATATTGAATCTCAAAAAAAAACTTTTTTTTACAATAATATAAATTTAACTGAATTTAACTGTGGTGACTAAAAAGTTGAATTCATAGTTTAAAAAATAACTTGACTTATTTTTTTCATCGTACGCCATAAAAATACTAAAGCAACATTTCACAATAACTCCAAGTACGCGTATACCACGTATTATAATATAGTACCCAGCAGCAGTAGATCCCGAATTTGCATGCAACTAGAATTGCTAATTTTATAATGTATGTGTGATATTTCAAACTTATTTTTTGCGAAAAATCTGGAGCTAGACCAGGAATTTTCTTCTCGTATACGTTACTGTACAACTGTTTCTTCAAAACAAGAATGTCAGCAAAATAAAATTGTGTTTACTACATGGCATTTTATTTTTTTGGAAAAAGGTTTGTTTGGCAAAATTTTGTTTGACGTTAAAGTAATATAAAATAATTAATATCTGCATCTTTACGTTTATATTCTGTATTATTTCACGCATAGCATTAGTAAATTATACATTTAATCATTTTTATTTATAATAAATATGTGGTCTCACCTTTTTTAAAAATGTGATAGATTTTTTTAGATGATTTGAAGACGAATACGATTTTTATTGATGTTTGAAATGTTTATCAGATTATAGAGTTCTATACAAAATTGTATAGAATTGGTGTTTAATTTTGTTTTTCCTTTCCAACTGAAAGTAATTACCAAAATGTTTCAATATTCGCCCTCCACGTCCCAATTTACTGAAATTACTCTCCATAATACTGATACCAGTGCCGTAATTACCTTGTTATGGTTCATGTTCAAAATAAGCAGGTGATTAAGATGCGCGAACGACGAGGTCGGGATGGTTGCCAAGCTGTTCTGAGATACGTCGAGTTGTGTTAGCTTGTTGCCTGAGGAAGATAAAATTGTTTCAAATTATCTCTGTTAAATCATTAAGATTGAGAACCCTAAAACGGATAGTATGGAATTTCCGTATCATTTAACTGTACCAACTAAAGTAACTTATAATAACGCTTAGTCAATCTATATCTCTAAAAACAATAAATCTATTTAGCAGATAGGTATGCATCGCCAATCATGTACTTTTTCGTTCGTGTTTTCATCGATATTATCAATATTAGTAAACGAGTGGTCTAGGAGAGGCTGATTGATCATATTGGTCTGCTATTCCAATTCTGCTATTGCATCTTTTGCTGGTCGCTGTATTCATCAAACATCAGGTTTCATATATTAAGTGTACAACATTCAATCTGTTAATTAACATAGGTACCAGACATTCAATCAGCATTACTGAAAATAAACCAATTATTACATGCTAATTTCGGTTATCTGACGCCCATCAATTTACAAATTACAAACACGAGGTAAGCGAGCTACAAAATTTTTTTACCATGATAAGCGGTCCACTAAAATAACACTCTTGATCAAAACTGGGGCAGGAGTATATTAGGCTAAAACTACTACTGGAATGTACCTGCGATAAATTATGAGGGGGCGTGCAACATGTGATACCCAAAACAAATATATTCAAAAAAAAATCGCAGCGGGCGCCAACTGCTTGCTCCGACGCGTATTTTTAGCCGAGGCTCAGAAATGACCTCATAACCAAGGAACAAGGAACGCCTGTAGTTCACATATGTACATCTACAATATTTCTTCCGCGTCATAATCTTTAGGTGATCCGGAAGGGATATTATCATCCCTTATCATGCTCCATTGGCCTTCGCGTTGCTTGTATCTAATCCCTTTGTGATCGACCAAGTCTCGGAAACCTGGCATGTTAAAATTGTACATTCGAATTGCCATTAATAAAATGACCAAGTTCTCATGAATCCACTTTCACTGGCAGTTCTGGCAGCGTGCCAAAATAGCTACTAAGTTGGTTACGTACGCCAAGCTTACCTTTTCGGTTATTTAGTACAGTGTTGACCTTCAGAATGAACCTCACCTTTTAATGTCTTATTGCCAGCACACAGGTGCGTATTATCACCATTAAGTATGGATGGATTTACAAGGTGTCTTAGAAAGTGTGGGTAAGATAAAGATGGGTACATTTTTCTTTTATTTCAGTGTTGTGGATACTTTTTCTATTCAATACGGTACTTTCTTCAATCTTGCATTTAAATGTGTGGTCTATCGTTTTGTTACATTAGCTATCAATGCGTCCCGTGTTTGTAAAAATATATATTGTTTTTAGATATTTTAAATGAAGATTTTGAGCAAAATATTTGCTTGATTCTGAGCAATCATTACAACTGCATTATTATCAATACCTTTAATGTCTACTGTTTGACAGACCTCTTAGCTCTCTGTAGACAAATTTTGTAATTCTTTGGCGTTGTCACTCCCCCTGTCTGCGTGGTGTTCTAAACATTAGCCTCAACACTACTGAATGGGTCAATACTTTCCACTTTACTAGATTTTTTCCATACCTATGGAGCTAAGCGACGAGTCTTCAATCACAGCCAGACTGCTGTTGTGCACGGTGAGGTGACGGATATCCAGGCCGAGGAAGATATACGACGGGAGCTTTGCGAGATTGTTGTGTCGTAGTTTCAAGTAGAATATTATCATCGGTTTAGATCTTAGTGTGTTCATTGCCTGCGAATAAGAAAATAAATATAAGTATTGCTTTTTCTTCTTTTATTTTGGCTTTATTTATGCCGGCAAGTGGTTGTGCTAAGCAATGTTATGATTATAGTGTGGCTCGTCCATGACCTGCTGATATACACTGATGACAGATTCTTTATCTATCCCATTCACCAGAAGCTTCAACTCATTGTGAATATGACAACGACTACTAAGGATGTCAAGTTGATATCACGACGAACTAAGCTATCATAGATTTAAGCAGCGCTTTTTGAATAAAGTTAAAGTACTGCAATTTGAAAAAGTAATATGTTTATAAAAATTTAGTAGACGGCCAAATAATAAATAAATGTTCATTGACATATTTCACACAGCGCCATCTGGACAAATAATCGTGATGTCAAAAAATTATATTTAAGAGGTTGATGAAATGGCGTCAGGCAGGAATAGCGTGCATTTCACAAATACCCCTGCAACTGCAATGAAAATTTACAAGTTGACACTGCAGTATTGTATTGATCTTAATTTCGAATATAGATGTAAGACAATAACGTAATTTTAATGAAAATTAAGTGAGAAGAGTGATTCAAATTGTTGAATCAACCAAGAAGAAAGTACAAAATAAGAAATACGTATATAAGAAAAAATCTGAAAGTAGTGATGGAACAGGTAATAGGTAAGCGTGGTACGGATATGATACATAGATAGATAAAGCGGAGAAATGAAAGTCAAAAATACTACTACTCCAAAAATACTACTACTGTATATACTGGATAAATGAAACACAAGAGGCAGGTCAATAGATGTGTGAAAGATAATATGAGTCAGAAAGGAGCGAGTACTGAGATGATGTCATGTCATGTTCAACTTGTGCCAACCCTAGTTAGTGGTAAATAAAGGCAGAGGGATGACGACCTAAAACATTTGTTTTGTATTATTTTAGCTGGAAATGTTTCATTATAATTGGATGTTTAATTAAAGCAGTGCTGCGGTACGCCACATTTCCACCTATCAGTTATCAAAATCATTTGACCATTTTAATAACACATTAATCAAATTATTTTAAACAATATATCTTGTAATAATAAAACCTTTTTGTTTTACCAAAACTCTTTAAAAAGAAGTCAACGCATACAACTTGGGTTATACAATATTTTTTTGGATTATTTTCTTTTCATCATTGAAATTAAACTGATATGAGTGAGAATAAAAAGAAACTAAATAATGTAAGCCCTAAAAATGAAATAAAACATGGTACGTTAATTAATGTATTTTGTTTTAACGGACTTCAAAAAATGGAGGAGATTCTCGTAAGGCTGTTTTCAAAATGTTATTTTTTTGTATGTTTGTTACGCAATTTCCTCGCCAATAGTAGACCGTTTTGAATGATTACATGCACACAAATTTGTTAAATAACAGTATTCATTTTCGTTAGATAGTCTTATTTCTTAACTTTACATTCTTCTTCTGTCGTGTGAGTGAACTAGGCGACGTTTTTAAGACACCCGAAGCCCTCCAACATGGCTTACATTTATTCCAACCCTCCAAATTAATGTGTGCTGGGGAACACATAATAATGTGCAAAAGTTAACTATATTCCTTCATATTATGAATAATCCGTTCCAACCAAAATGGTGACATTTTACAATAATTTATACTCTGTCGTCTGCGTGAAAAGTGGATACTGGAAATATGCCAATGCTCGTTGAAAACGGAATTTCGATGAAAAGCACAAAAAACGGACAAAAGTAAGGTTTGGATTGACAACGGTTTCATTGTTGAATTCTGTTTATTCATATCCGTCAAAGGTTGTTTTTCAAAACTGGCTGTATACTCAGCTTCAGTTTTACTAGCTATAAATTCGTGTTTCATAATTGACTGATATTTAAACTGTATGCATGATTTTTGTTCTAATAATTTAATACCAGCTAACCACGTTTTCAAGTCACAGAATTCTTTCATTTTTTATCATAAATAATAGAATATTGGTAAAATACGCGCTCAAAAAGTCAGTGAAAAATAAGTACCAGTTTTTTATAATTGGCAAATTATCGTAAAACTCCAAAAAATACTGATAACTTATAAGAAAAAAATATTTAAGTCAACATAACTCATTTAATAATGGAGTAGCCGAGATAGAAACAAGCACTAATATCTAAGCAATCTGAGATGAATCCATAGTACTGTTGCTTAATTGCCTTCCATATTATATCGGTGGTATCGTTAAGGTTATCAGTTCAATGTGCGTATAATAACTAATACAGCTTTTGTTGACTATCATCTGAAACCGCTTTTATACAATTTACACAATATACCTACATTTATAAGTTGACGACCTTTTCGCCGAAAGGTTTAGGATGGCCTCAATAAACCAATTTTCATGATAGTATAACCCACATTTTGGTTCATAATCGTACGAGCCGTAACATTGGGGATGTTACGTCTCATGCGTATTTGATTATGAACTGAATAAATTGATTAATTGTAGCAGTAGAACTCGTGTAAAGTTCACTCGGAGAAGTAATGCCTCGACACCAAGGTATTTAGGTATTAGCCGCCAAACAGTGGTGCGCTCGCATTGTTGTTTTCCGGTGGAACGGAAAAACACGTGCGCATGAGACGTAACATCCCCGTCTCGGGTGACAGGGGCATTGGGGTGCAACTTAGGTCTTTTCATACTTCAGTCGGGGAGGACCTAAGTCGTGTTGCTGTTGTTATGGGCAAAGGTAACCACATCAGGTGCGCTTTCAGATTGTCCCGTCATATTTGTTACATAATAAAATGTGAGTTAATTTATCATAAGTAGCCAATCGTGGGTATAAGGCCATAAAGGGTGTAATTATTGCCCACAATGAATATCTTAGCTATAAACACATTATTTCTGGTATAGAAATATGGCAGTCAGGATTATAAACGTTTAAGTGTATAAACTGTCAGATTAGTCACTTTATGTATTGTACAAAAGAAAAATATAATTAATTAGGTAGACTATACTCTATACTAGATTGTTTTACGTATATGTATTTCTATATTAATAATAATACAATTGGCATCTTATTGTGCCTTAAAACATACTATCCGCAAATATTAGAACCACTGCGATAAATTGTATTTAACTGAATACAATCTAGGTATGCTGTAAAACTGACGAAAATTAAACCCAAAACGTACCGGCGTAGCGTTCCTTGTGTTTTTCCTGCTTAGTTGTAATAATGATTTGTAACAACCAAGACCTTCTCAGAGAAGAAAGTCACCGCTAAGCCCATTATAATGATGTCAAAAAATATATTTTTGGTTAGCAGAGCAAATAAGCCAAGCTTTCATAAAAATATTTCTCCGTGAAGCGAAATTCGGTTCATTATGTAAATATTTGATGACAATTACGGAGATTTACATAATCCGTGATTAAACAAAATAATAGTCTGCTGGCTATATAAAATGAATAATCCTTTTTTAAATATAACTTTACTAAATTTGGCTTATCTAACGATCGTATTTATTTTTGATGTTGACGAATTACGCTATGATTTTCCAAAGAGAACAAAGAGAAAAAATTTAATTATAACTTGTATTCTTTATTAAATATAATCTTATAATCTTGTTGTTCTGTAATCTTGTTGGGTTTCGTGGATTTCAAATATTTAAAAATGTCTATGTCTATTTTTTCTTCTTATCTTTCTGGCTTTCAACCTGCTACTCTTCCAAAGATACTCTAGTCACATCTCCAAATAGCCACTGCAGGATTAACAATACTGTTTAATTTGCATACTGAGATTAATTGATATAGATATTTATTTAGATATTTACCTTCTGAATATGCTGCTGCTCGGTGAACTCGCATAGGATGTCGAGGCCGTTCTTCTTCACGGTACAACTGCATGGCGTGATGGTGTTGGATACTGGGCACTGCTGCGCGCCTTGTGGGTGTGCCGGTCGCGCGAGCAGCACGACGCAGCACAGCAGAAGCCAGCGCGTCAGCATTGTAGTTAATCTGTAAATAGAAGTAATCGATCAGAGATACTAGAATACTGGCACTTAGATAGATAGATAACACTTTATTGCCCACATAAACAAAATAAAAGAAATCATAAAAAAAATACTACACAAGTAATGTAAAACAATGGGCGGTCTTATCACTTTAAAGCGATCTCTTACGGACAACATTGGATGGACAAGAAGTAACTATTACTAATCTCTACTATTACTAATTACTAATCTCTTAGGCAAAATGCTTAGACGAGGCGTTCTTTGCTCTTATAGTGCAAAATGTTGTTTTCCAAATTAAAGTATTTCCAAATGTATGTTCTCTTCTGGTTCTAATATTAAAATAAATAAAAATAATCGATACCTTACACATCGTAAATTTAGAAAAATAGACAAACATATTTACCTATCCTTACAACTATATAGTTTTGAGTTTAGAAGCTCCTTAGGCACATTACATGTATACACATATATCTAATAATAGTCAGTTTTCATATTTTAGATAGTCTTATAAGATACACCTTATATAAAGAGCTATGAAGTTATTAAAAACTGCAAAATCTCAGACAACTTAGTTGAGTTATTGAGTCTAGAAACAGCAGCTTAGGAAAAGTACAAAATCAAATAAAAATTTCTGTCCAAAACTTTCTCACTTTGCAGATATTTTATCAAGCGTGTTTTGCACTTAATGCTAACAGTTTGCCTGACAGTTTATTCATATATCGCAGAGCTAGATCGTAAAACACGTTCCAGAAATATTGTCTCGACACATTGGGGTTGAGGAAAGTCAATAAACGGCATCGACTGGAATATTCTATTGAACACGATAAAGATATCGTTGAATCACAATGTACTACTAAAAGATATGAGCGAGGTTGGACACGACGCGATTTTATTTTATATATATGAAGGTCTTTGTTTGATCTCTATGTCGCCTGATGCTAAGCGATAATAAGGTTGGTGATGCAGAAGGACTGGAAGACACCTATTTATTCTATTTATTAAATAACCTATAGTAAAAAACTATGTTTCAGGAGCCAATGGCATTAATAGCGTTTAATTTAAATAAAGAGCGCCAAGACAGCGTAAAATTGGAGAAGAAAGTTGGTAGCAATAGGACAATAATTAGTGATCGATTTTAATCGTTTAGCCAAGAAAGCCTTTTCCAATTTGTATCAGAGTTGCGTGACATGCTTCTATTAAACCAATTATTATCACAACGTGTTGGTCAACTGTTAGTTAAACTGTGACTTATTATTACAAAGTAATTAACTTTTAATTGGGTCTGATGCTTATTTAATGCTTGCAGGAGTTTATAGCCAATTTCATTTGACACTTCGATATTAACATGAATTTCATGAAAACGTCATAGTTTAGCAATTATTAAAATACTAGGTGCGCCCCGCAGTTTTTCTCGCAACTTTCCGGTATCAAAAGTAGCCTATGTGTTAATCCAGCTTATAAAACTATCCTGGCAACAAATTTCAAATTAACGGCCCCGTGGCTTAGTTGGTAGTAGCCCTGCCTTCGAAGATTGGGCTCAGGGCCGTTTACTAGGAGAGATGGATGTCCAGCAGTGGACTATGGACTAATGACAATCACGTTACCCAATAAATCTGTGTTAGTGCGTGGACTGAAATACAATATAATAACACAGGCCAGCTCACCTGTCGGTGTGCGTGTCAGGTCGGAGAAGTACAGGGCGAGGTGGGCGCCGATCATGGGGCACTAGGTCATGATCACGGGAACACTTCGCTGGCCACCCTGCAAATAAAATAAAACTATTTTTGTAGGTGGCCACATTTTACTTAACTTATAAGGCCGCAGTTGCTTGAGACCCTGAGAATTATATTAGAGTCGTAAATGAAAGGCTATCTGCTCAAAGCGACAAAGACAAAAAAAGAATATTTGACATAGCCGTATAGATAATTGAACAGTATAGCGGTGGTAAGTTTTATCAAAGATCTGCATAATGTGGGGTAACAGGTATGGCATACTTTCTTTTTGGTATCTAGTTATGCTAGAACCAAACGCTTTGCATATCAAATAGTTTGTACACTTATCTATAATACTATTGAAACTTCTCAGAGTTTGAATGGTATTGTAATTATACTTCCAAAACTAAATTAATGAAACGTTTCTATTGAATTGTCTAAAGTATTTCCGAGAGCTTGAAGGTTTTGATTTTATACTATACAACGTTGAAAGTATTTTTATTAAACAAACCCAAAGGACAGATCATCAATATATAAATTTACTATTTGATCAATATTAAATTGGTGTTCGTCATAATGTTAAAACAAGCGAGTTTTTTTTTTTTGTTGCATGAGTTTATTTTATCTGATATCTACTATTTTATCATGTAACCCACCAGATAACGTAAGCTGGTAATATTTACATACTGGCTAATATTGATGCGATGACACCCCACAGACATTTTGTTTATAAATCTTGTCAACACCATCATCACCAGCGTAACCGAGCCCTTTTGTTACTTGGGCAGTGGGAAATATATTTTTTATAGCATACGTAAAAGGTACCTTTTTGTAAATATATTTATTTCTCACCTAAACACAGAACAAATATCTGTTCGTTTGACATAAGTGGAAATCGAACACACGACCTACAGCGAAGAAGAGAGCTACTACCGACTGAGCTCCGTGGCTTAGTTGGTAGTAGCCCTGCCTTCGAAGCAAGGGGTCCCGGGTTCGATTCCCGGCCGGGGCACACTTTGTGTGGTGAGCACGAAGTTTGTTCTCGGGTCTTGGGTGTTTGTCTTGTGTTTCTGTGTTTTTCCATGCCATCTGCGACACAGGGAATCCTAGTGCAGAGGTATGAGTGTGTTAACGTTGTTGTTGTTGTTGTAGCTGTGAGTCGATAAAATGGGCCTACAACAAAGGATGATATTCTATAAAGAAAAATAAAAATATGAGGGCGCCTGAGACGAAAAAAATCTTAACAATACAATCCAATTAACTATTTAAAGTAAACCAATTTGGTGTTTTCATTCTAAATCTTTTCAGAGAGACCTTTCCTTTGGGAAATTTAAAATACAGTGATTCGAGGGCCTGCGGCCGGGTTAGCCCCTATGCTCATTTTGGGAAGCCAAGTGATAGTTAGGCTTCGGCCTCAAAGCGGTTCCATAACACTTTATTTGAGGATATTTTTCTTGTCAGAATGTCTGGTACGTTTTCTATTTCAAAGGAGAAAATTGTTCAGTTTACTGTTTTCATTGTCTGTATCTGAATTGCTTGCTTACTAACATATGGAAATTTAATTTGCTTTTATACGATAACGTTTCATGGTGGTTTTTTTAAGTGGGCAATTAATAACTAATGAATACTAATTACTTAAAATTTTGTTTTAAACTAGCTGTTGCCCTCAACTTCGTCCGCTTAGAATTTAACAATTATTTTTTAGCGGAAACATGGATTTTGTTTTTAAATAATAGTAAAGTGTTTCTTTTTATAACATCAGTCTCACCCTTCAAAATTCGTCAAGCCGTTTCGGATATTAGTAAGAACAAACAAAACAGACAGACAGATATACAAAATAAAATAGTTTTTGGTATTTATACATACCATATACCTTCAAATGCATAGGCCTCTCCAAGTAAGCGCCACTGAGCCCGATCTTCGGCTTTTCTCATCCACCAAAAATGGTAACATTCATTAAAATATACTCGCAGATAATTGGTTAATACACTTTTACCGAATCTCTGAGTAAAATGTATTTATTATAACCAAAAAAACATTGCTCATACGTAGTTTTAGCATCATACACAATTGGGAAATTCTCATACGGAGATGGCATTTTTTTCAAAGTCAATGTCTTACGGACTGAGTTTTGAAATCTGAGCTATGTTTCGCATAATTGTATATTTAACGCCTGTATAAAATCTCCTTGATCGAAACTCTATGAAGAATAATACATAGATTAACGGGTTTTTGTTTGGATGGTAAGGTGTATAACGTGGATGTGAAAAGGCACAATGGCGCTTATTGACTAAGGTTTATGTCTTGCAGTGGACTAATTTAGGCTGATAATGATTATAATGATAAATCATCGATAGTGGCTTTAGCATCAAGATTGATTTCAGTTTATTATTTTCTTTCGTGTAAGTGGCTAACCCTGGTTTTGGAGTTTTCAAGATCTCTATTCAACATGGTTTTTCGTCTAGTATAACATGCTAGTTAGACTAGTTTTAAAATGCATTTCGAAGCACGGAAGCGTTAAGTTCAAATGCTACTAAATGGTCACCCTTCCAAATACTGACCGGGCGGGCAAGTTGCTTAAGTTATATGATCTATAAAGAACATTCAAGTAAGCTTCGCTACTATCGATTCATTCATTCTAAGCTTCAATTCAGTTATTAATTTAAATATGCCGATCTTGATCGCAGTTCTGAGAAATCGACAATACTTGAGGGAAATTTATGGATACACGGAAATATCCGCAAAATATTTCAGTTTTACTAAATCCACCGAGGTATATTATTTATCCCATATCGGAAACCTGATTACCATCCGAACCGCGCAGTGAAATATATATTGTTTCTCGGAAACTACACCTGCCCTTACCCAAAAATAATTGGATTTAAGGCCTGAATAATAACTTTTGTATAGTTAGAAAAATTTGAATAATACTCCGTGTGGGTCTGGAAAGTCAAATTGAGTAATGATATATTATATTTACAAAAAAGAATTCAGTAATGGCCAATTTAATTTTCTTTTAAAATTATTTATAATATTTCGATTCGGATATCTCATATATATATCTATTAGTTGAACAAATACCTTGACCAACACGACGTTTGATCTTCATGTCGCAATAACTATTTCGTTTATTTGCGGTAATCGACGGAACTTTGTTCGGAACATCCTCAATAACCACCCCATCAGTGAGGACGTTACAAATTATAATTCCCATCGGCCCCGGTGTTGGGATGTCTGCCGAAAAGTTACTATATCTGTTTCCTCATATATTTCAGGTCGTTACAATACATGCCAAAACCCAACCGTGCCCCTCTGACGTCTCATCATGCCCGCTGTATGGATATTCTGTATATCCAGTAGTGCCAATAAAATGAGCCGAGGACGTAGGTTATCTTCAAACAAGACATTAGATCGCTCCGTAACAGAAACCACATCAAGTCTATTGAATTATGACCTTTGCCGAATACCAAACAGGCTGGCAAAGCAGTATAGATGTTGATAAGTGTTATGGGCAGAGGTACTTTTGATATCAGTCGACCCATTTTGTCATTTTGCCTTCCGCTTCATTTCATACAACTTCGTAGAAGATATTTTTATGGGCTCGAAAAAGTTCGTGAGCTCATGTACTTTGATAATAGAGAGTTGACGCGTTGAGTATTGATGATATTATACTTACGTTTAGTTATGCACTTTATAAATTGTCGTGGGAGTAATTTGCGGTATTAGTCCAGACGACTCCCTATCGATGAAAATTTTTCTTCGTAATCACTTTTTCATTTGGCAGAATATAATTTCGTTACCGATACAAGTAATACGATAGCTTAGCCCAAAAATAACTTGAGACATAAACTCACAATATTCACTCAGGCTTTTCACTTCCGTTTTCACACCTTAATAAAAATCACTGTGAAATAAAAAGCGTAATGTGTAACTTCCGCAAACACTTTTAACTGGGACCGCGGGAAAATAAACCATTATATTTTACGGGCGAATGCACTCAGAGTATAACAGTTTGCTCGAAAAATGTTGGGATAGAAACTGAATGTTAGATGGATCTGTCAGCGGTCGGGTTGGAATACTGGTTGTGCGCAGATAGTGGTCCAGGCCCCTCGACATCTATTATAGTTTGATGGGTCATCTCCGTTCGGATCATGTCATTGTGCGAGTGGTGTCAGTTCGTCACATATCGCTGACGTACTATTGGTCGCTGAACATACATAAATTGGGATATCCGATATAGTCAGTTCTGTATCTTTAATTGTGAAAGTTGATTTATATTAAGGAAATAAGCTGTCTCACGGATGTATTCTTTTTGTATTCTTATAATCTCTGTGTGTCCAAGCGGTATTGTTTTTAAATCCTTGGTTCACAATCTGTTTGTCTGTATGGATCCTTCAAGGTTATGCTGGTTTTGAACCGTTTGAATATGAGTTCCGTGATCTCGCTTTTCGATCTATCCAATCCGATCCAGTCTGATCTAGGAACGCTGTGAAGAGCTCACAGCACACAAGTTGGTTATAAGTAAACCTAGCACTGACATAACCTCTTTTTAAGGTAAATGTATATGTTCTTCTTCTTTCGTGTGAATTAGTGGCCAACTCTAAATAGTATCGGAGTTTTCAAGCCGCCCGACATGTCCTATCGATTAGAATATTCATTATTTTGTTCTTCTGTACTAAGTTTTCAGAAGCAAGGGCGATCTTTCAAAAATTTCAAACGACTGTCATAAGTGTTCGTGCTTCATATCCATATTAACTACAATATTTCAAAGTTGGAAAATGAAATGTGCGTGTCAGATTTGCTACAACATAAATAATTTTTTTTTTTTTTTAATTAAGTTTGGCCAAGGTCATCGCAAGGTCATTTAGGCCGTATCCTAAAGTTGAAATAACCTTGGACAGATTTTGAGGAGATTGAAAGACTGTGAGACTGTTATTGCTAATCTAGATTTAAGAGATTAAGAGATTCTGACGCCCATTCTAGTATTTTAAATCTCTCTTGAATGATTTACACTTAAGAATTTTTATTGTTCCATTCTATCGAAGCTAGATTCAAACCTGATTACCTTAAGCGTTGTTCTGTACCTGTGTAAAGGATCTAACTTAAGTACCAATAATAAATATACTTCTACTTATTTTTGATTTGTATATGCCAAAAATATTCCACAATGTTTAACCATACATCTAATATAGCATTACAATTTAATTCCTTAGTGAGTGCATGCCACCGCTTCATATTTTTTCAAATACTGTCTTGGGGGACCATTTTGCTCGCATTTGTAAGTGCGATTACATTGCATTGATTACAAGTTCCCGGCCTACCAACGCAACTTAGACGAAATTACGTTTATCTGTTAAACATACAGCTAATAAACTAGTTACCTAAGCGACGTGAGTACCCAAGTCATTAAGTTTGCAAGGCCGACCTTGCCACAAATTTGGAGTTCGCATGCAGGGTCGTATAGTCCCGTCTATTTTTATACAATGACGACGTCGTGTTGCACGTCAATAGGCATTATCATGATAAAGGTAGAGGTATACTTAAAACCTGCCTAAACTGTTTGGAAGTGAGATGGATCTGGCTAAATTGTCGTAAGAGTGTCTTGTTAGGCCTGAGAGATTTTATTTCGTGGCTTTGTTTTGACAGTTGTTGACTTTAGTTTGCCAATATCTTTGTTGGAGGTATTGATTAGCAATTTAATGATGATTAATGCTTTATACGGCTTTGTAATCTTTGATAATAGAGCTGGCTACTTGTTCTTTAGAAAATAGAGGAAGACAAGAACGGCATCGTGAAGAATCTAGGATATCACAGAATCAAAGACACATCCACCGACTGTGTTGCTGTCATACCCCACCTATCATATATCGAGAGTAGGCCGGAGTGCTTACAGTGGGAACAATTATAGCTGGATCAAACAACCCGAGTAACCCCATTTTTCTTATACACCCCCAAAGTGTCAGAGCTGGCTCTGTCACTTTAAACAGATTAATGTCTCGGAGCGACTGATCCTAAGAGGGCATACCACAGACACAGAATCACACGATTCTCGTACATTTCTTCCGCTGAGCTCGTGCTCAAATGTATCGGATAATTTGAGCGGTAGAGGGTGGCGTATCGATCGCTGTACGTGACACAGGCCACACCGGGGGAATTTCGTCTTATCCTTGAACCGAGATATACCTTTATCTACCTGCCTATACATATTTAATAGCGGCACAACCAGCTGGGCTCGGCTTTTAAGTGTAAGGTTTAATGTCTGTTTCAGATGTTTGAAATGGTAAAACTCGAGTTTGTTGAATTATGACTTTTGGAGCTTATAGCGGATTCCAATAATATACTTGATTATGATTGAATCTGTATTAGCAAGATTTCTATTGAACTTTCTCATATTTAGCTATAGAAACTTTTTCAACTAGATGAATCGTTGTTATAGAAACCCTGGGATAATTTCATTAATTAATCGTACTTTAAACGTTAATTTTAATTACTATGATCAAACGTGTTAAAGGAATCCATAAATAAGTGAAAGCAAAAAATATAATGATATTATAATTATAGTAAATTAATTAAATTGATTCCAATAAATGGAAAAAATATAATATAATACTAATAAATATATTTGTTACTCGTAGAAAAAATTGTTCTAATGTGATAGTTACGGTGAAATGAAAGAATTACTTAAATAAATAACTTCGGTTGCGTTCCTTTTCTACGTGTAATATAGTCGAACTATGAAGACGGAAGAAATATAGAAATCAAAGCCAATGATTTTCACATAATATTTTTTCTTTGATCTAACCTCCGTCGAAGTGATGTGATCGTATTCTGCAGACAATTATATTTTCCTCTGAAAAAAAAGTATGTTTTGTAGAAATTTCTACACGTATTTTTGCTCAGAAAAATATTGTATTGAATTAAAACTTTTTTACCAATACAGATTTGAATTAACAATTAATTTTTGTTTTATGTGACAAAAGGGACGGGACGATCTAAAGGCCCACTTGATGTTTACTAGTTACCTCCGCCCAAATATGACTTAGGTCCTCCCTGACCGAAGTATATGAGGAACCAATTCGCCCCCGTTGCGCCTGTCATCCGAGACGGGGATGTTACCTCTCATGCGGATGTGATTTCAGCGGCATCCAAACCCTTCCACCGGGACACAGCAGTGCCAGTGCAGTGACTGCTTGGCGGCAGATTACCAGGTGTGAAGCCAGTAATTCTCCTGGCAAACTTGGCATAAGTTTATTGCTAATTTTTGTTGCTCCTTTAGCACTACCCAGGGGGAACGTGTAGGGACTCTGAGGGTATTCACCCACGGACGCGAGCAACTGGACCTCCCATTATCCCGTTAAGAAGAGATGTGAGTTTCAAAGCTTTTGAGCAGATAGCAGTGTATAAAATAAAATCAAAATTTATAAACTTAAAATATATGAATTTTATTCACAATCAGTTCAGATATTGAATATAACTAAAATTACATTAGCTTAGCTTCTTTAAACATATTTTGGTATACTAATGACCTGATATAGGAAATTGTTTTAATGTATTTATCTTTTTAGTAAAAACAACTTTATTAAAACCTTAAAATAATCCTATAAAATTGCTACGCGGCAAAACAAAATATA
This sequence comes from Aplocera efformata, assembly GCA_921293045.1. Taxonomy (NCBI): domain Eukaryota; kingdom Metazoa; phylum Arthropoda; class Insecta; order Lepidoptera; family Geometridae; genus Aplocera; species Aplocera efformata. Next base: position 10,570,530 of record OV121042.1, read on the forward strand.
CCTAAATAATGCAAATAAACTCCAACCACCTCCAACTTCCAAGTTCTCTATTTTAACTTTGTAGCGCAAGGATATGAATATTATTACATAATTTATGTTGCAAACTATTGCAGGCAGCGTTTTTAATAAGCTTGCATGCAATATTTGAATTTGTTCTATAGTGTCTAGCAGAGGATGGTGGGCCAAAGGAATTGACTTTCAATGCGAAGGTCACTGGTTCAAATCCAGAGGTCCACAAATCTGATTGCTCATGACCATGTTGCTCGCTGAATAACACCGAAATTTCCGAATCCCGATATCCCCAGGGTGGTGCGAAAGGAGCAGCCTTGTCAGTCAGCAAAGTAACAGTGAACCTAGTGCCAAGTTCGTCTCACCACACCTGGTATTATGCCTCCAAGCAATGGTGCACTTACGTTGCTACGTTCCGGTGGAAGTGAGTGAGTGCCGGTGAAATATCAGGCACTTACCGTTTCAGAGTGACGGGAGGTCTCATCATACTTCGATCGTAGAACCTGAATCGTATTTCGTTTGTCTAGGGGTGGCAGTGACCACTTTATATCAGGTAGGCTGCCTGCTCGTTTCTTCACTTTTATCGGATATATATATGCGCTACTCCAATATATACAATATGAATTCCCAAAAAATTGCAGAAAACCATCCTTGTGAAGATGGCATATTCTTGAAACATAAATTGGAAGATAGAAAGCTAGTTATCAATATACCACAATCAATATTCTAACCAAGAATACTAGTGACTTTTATACAGGCTTGTTGTCAAGTGGAATTGGAAACAATTGGAAATCTTCATAAAAATGCTCTTGCATTAATGGCCCACAGATTCCCACTAGACACGGCAAAGACCCATCTACGGTTTTCTTGTAAGCTTGACGTAAGCTGCAGCTGAGGGTTTTAGGATTTAAATTTACTCACTCACTCACAAACAGACAGTTTTTAAACATATGACAAAACCAGCTACGCCTTGCAGTTTTACCCGCGTTTTGCCATCCTACGAGAACCGTACATTTTCCCGGGATAAAAGTAGTCTATGTACTATTTCAGACTTTAACCTATCTCTGTGACAATTTCATCCAGATCCGTTCAGCCTTTCTGGCGTGATGAGTAACAAACATGAATCTGTCCATCCAAACTATCGCGTTTATAATATCAGTGTAATTCAATCAGTACAATAAGCAGCCATCAGCCTTGTTCGTTAACCAACAAGAGCTAAAAGCCAATATAGTAACAACCCAGTTAGGAAGTTCGCATTGTAATTTGTACGGTGTGCAAGCTTGTGGTCACTTCCGCTGCTCACTTACAGTGGGAAATACTCTGGTCTATTCAGGGATACTCGGAAACTAGCTAATAGCTTTGCCGTTACCACTTGGTATATTCCTCACTCAATTTATAATTGGTAGTTGGTAACAATACTCTTTCGGATGTGGACTCTTGGAAAGAGGACAGCAGTAACTATTAGGAATTTAAGTTGATCTTTTGAGTTGGCTCCGGAATTTTTAGATACTGAATTTGAGATAAACATAAAATAGATTCATTCACGACGATTTGGTTATTTCGTACTTGCGTTGCTCTAGATGAGTGACTTCAGCGTATGACGTCACTCATCTAGCGCGTATGACCTTTATTGTATTCTGGTGTACTTGGCACATTCTGGTGTGCAATTGGTCATTTCGTCAAGAACAATAAACCTTATTTATAATATCATTCATTTGAGTTATGACAAAATTTTGTGAGTAATTAGAAATTGTGACAAATCAAACCAAATACAGTCTACGCCTCAGGCCCTAACGATCCATCCTCCAGTTATCAATACTTTTTTGAACGAAATCAAAAAAGGTGGTTATCGATTCAGATCTATGTTTAATTGCGCGTTTTCTTCACTAATTCTGGACCTATTTGGATGATTCTTCTTATTCAGAAAGGGCTACCTCCAACTAATGTGGTCCCATAGTGGCCCTAATGGCGTAAAATATAATAAGTAAAAAGGTAACAAAAGTAAATAAGTGGGTTGAATCGCTTTTTAAATCAGTTAACTCTTTAGAACACGTTTTTGCTTCTTTAACTAGAAAAGACGAACTTTAAGTTTTATGTATACAAAAATAAAACTTTGAATTTACGACTTTTAAAGTTTAGCTTGCGCTTTTAAACCCAAATGGCATCCTCAAAAAGCGTATAACCCAAAGACAGTTTTAATAACTGTACTTTAGATGTGCAGAGGTCGAAAGTAAAGTGAAAAGCGCTTCATTATCCAGACCGCTTTCAGAAGAGCTCATATATCACGGAAAAGGTCACATAAAGATGAGCATTAGCTAAACGGCCAAACTTACGATCATATATTTAATAATAATGTGAGTGATGTTAATAAGTAAGACAATTAGAGGCAAGATCAAATATAGGTAAGATTTACAAAAATGGATTGATTAATGCATACTGGAATGCAAAAATGGATCGTATGCACCTCCGATAAAGACAAAAAGATTTGAGTAAACCGTACTGCAAAAGAGATAACAATTTTAAACACTTGACTTCGACTTGACGTTCGTCCGTCCGTTTTTGACTGACAGTGTATTGTGTGCATGCACCTAATTAAAGCGGTCCACGTCCAAGGTGCTAGATGATATATAGATAGATGACACTATTTTGCACACCAAAAAGATAACAAAAGGTAATTTTTTACACGATTTCTTTGTTTTGTATTTTGGTTATGGGCAGCGGATACAAATCACATTGAAAATCAGAAAGTCAGTAGTTAGCAGAAACTTGAAAAACTATTTTTCGCTTACGTCAGCGTTAGGAGACAATTGTTATATTTATTGTGTTTACTTATAAATTCTAACTACACTCTTCAAATTACTCAAAGTAGGTCGAGGGACCTACTATGAGTAATTTAGTAGGAGGCTACCTAAACTGTGTAACAAACCCCTTGAAGGTATATTATTAAATCGTTTAATATCATATTAATTAGACGTAACCAGCAACAAGGGTTGCTATAGAGGGTTCCTCAAACAATTTCCAAATTTTATTCCAAAAATAAAATGTAGCCTCATGGCTGAGTTGGCTGTAGCTCTGCCTTCTGCGCCGGAGCTCGAGGATTCAATTCCCACATCGATCCAACAAACATTTGTGTAACAACTATGGTCATTTTCACATACATATATTAATATTGTTAATTTAGTTTAAATATGAAAATTTCTGGAAAATTATACTCATTAGGAGTTTACTTTCGATGTGTGATGTAATATCATCTACCCGAAATGTCTGATTCTAACGAACATACAACCTCAAAGCACCCTTTTACGCCTTCGGCATTAATAAACATCAGGGGGTAGAGTGTGAACCATTTGTAAACAAAGGGAAATGCTGAAATACAGTAAGCCGTAAAATGTATTAAATATGTGACGTCATAAATCATATCGTTGTTTGTCGTCACGTCCGTCTAGAATATGGCACCACTGGGTCTGTAATATGATACTCATAAATACCGGATGCTTTTTAGATATCAATGTACAGGGACAGTTGTTTTTGAGTTTTTGTGTTATTTAACTCGCACGCCCCGTCTTCGTACGGGTAGCAGAGCATATATGCCTGCATTTTTTTTCTGTCATAATGTTGTATCAGCCTGAAAATGTTATGTTTATCTACTTTTCTTGGTATTCTTTGATATATTGTATATGTATATTTTTGGTTAAGAACATAAACTGTACCCTATTCTAGGAGGTGGGCGTTGGGCGTACTAGTTAAATTTTAATGTGTACAACTAAATGGTCCAAATAAAGAGTGTGTTGCGTCCAGCATATATGGTTAAGTCAATCAAGCAAGCGGTTCCAACGACGCAACGTTGCGCCGGTTGCTCGCTGAATTTTACCCGCGCAAACAGGCATACCAAAAAAGCACTTGTAATAATTTTACTGATCCGAATTGTTTGATAATAAGGTATAAGACCTTATTATTAAATCAAGATATGCAGAAAATCTAATTTCATTAAATAAAGATACGTACATAATTATACCATATTTTAAAAATATTATGTTTTAAAGCATTTTCTAGAATATTTTTCCGTTATTGTGGGCTTTAGATATACGAGTACATAAAAGCGTTAACTACAGTTTAATAGTTCATTTTAAGGCGAATAATTCTGTAAAACATTGGTATCATAAATTTTAATTAGTTACGGCGGGTCACGCCAGTAAAGCTACCAGCCGGCCTGATTTTTTCCAACCTCTTAAACAATCATCGTCATACTCGTATTTCAGCCAATTTACACAAAACTTCAATGAATTATACACCTAAACATGCCTCATGAATAATTTCGTACATTAGTGAGTACTGTATGGAAATCCGTGGGAGTTATAAAGTTTATTTTGTTTAGAAATATCAACGTAGCGGGGAGCGTTGTTTTAAGGTACGTAATGATATTTCTTCGTTTATTATTTGGTTTAGATGCTCCAATGTTTTCAAACCCCTTGAGAATTTATAAGCTATTAAAAACATGTGAATATGCAATTAGTCGCCTTCAGCGTGAAACTAGACATTACTTAAAACAAATAACAAAATGTTATTTTAGGAGAATAACAATATTGTTATAAATTATAGAATAATTATTTAACTCCTCTGCCGAGTCCCACTGAAAATTATAATAAAACTAGCTGACCCGGCCACGCGTTGCTGTGGCTAACGTTTTTGTCATATGATATTATAATTAGCAATAAAATAATATTGCGATCATAAATTGAGATGTGAGCTATCCTATCTTTCAAGTTGGATCAAATTGCACACGGTGTACAAATTTGATTAAAATCGGTTCAGTAGTTTAGGAGTCCATCGCGGACAAACATCTTGACACGTAATTTATATATATTAAGATTATTTATTCGTTTCACTTTAAATACTTTAGGCAAATTTAGGAAACGGAGTCTTGTAGACGTTTCACTATTCATCACGGCGAGTGCAGCGTTCGTTAACAATTCTCTACAAGTCTCCGCTCCGTCTCGAAGTCGTTCTATCTCGAACATTATATGTTTTCAAATATGTTAGGAAAATGTCTGGTTGGTTTTGAAACTTGCATTTTTTTTCTTTTAAGCTCTCTTTTGTACATTTCTCACGTTTATGTATCGTGACAATAATATCAAAATAACAAATATTTACATAGAACTTTTATAAAGCACTTTCGGTACAAAATGGAAATGATGCTACCTGTAGAAATGTACACTGTGTCGCAGATAGCAAAGCCCTCCTCTACACTCCACACAATTTATCGCGACACCCAACATTTTATAGATAGCGTGACCGCATTAAAATAAAGCATTGTAATTTATTTGCTATTTTGTAATGTAATTTTCTTTGGGCGTTTATATATTGCATAGACCCGCAATATAAAACAACATTTCTGTCATAGCACATTATGTGCGCACAGGATACATACATACAGACTTTCGCCTACATATAAGTAAGATTTAAAATCTTACTTAATCTTATACCTAAAAGGTAATTAAACGGGAGTTGGTATCTCTTGTATCTTTCGCTGTTCCTAAGTATTACATACATTATTTTATTGTCTGTGATGAACGTCCAATAATGTCAAACAGAAACATTTATTTGGAAATAATTCAATTCGGCATCTAATACCGCGGGGAGGCTTATTTGTCGTGCTGCCATGGTATTCATAGTAAACATTTATGTCAGATCAAATAATTTATTACGTACTAGCTATCCACAATTGTTTTCCTGTCTTGATTCAGAGTTTAACAACCGGGTATACCCCATTATTCCCACTAATAATAGACACGTTAGGGTTTCCGTTAAAATGTTAATTGGGTCATACTAAATCTCGCGGCAATGACTATGACTACTAAACAGAAAAACAATATGACTACTAAACAGATATTAAAAAAAACAAGTACAGCAAAACTCACATGTTTTATTTAAGGAGCGAGCAAAATGCGAAATTGTATTCACCAAGTTTCTGTTCAAATTAGTCAGCGGTTAGTCGTGTGGGTGTTTTAGTCGGACCAACAAATACATACATACATACTCACAACTTGCGTCAATTCGATGCCCATAATGTTGTAGATAAGCAATCGAAGTATTAAATCTAAAAAAAAACTTTGGTGCAAAACTTGATTTTTCCAATGACAATTTTTCTTTCTTAGATTCTTTTTTCTTGCATTCCTACAATCAACGTGCAATCAACAATGTCTGCTCATTAAAAACGACGCGTACTTAAGTTTTCACTACAAATATCAGTTACGTACGGGCACAATAATTGGTTTCGGCCCGACACGGAAATCGAGTTATTTTCAAAACGTGCTCAGAATTTGTCCAGAAAATGTTCCCGTGTTTACTTAATGGACGAGGGACACACATTCCGAGTGCGTATTGGTTGAGCTCGGAAAAATACTAATTGTGTTACCCCAGTTTTATGGGGGAATTTCACCGTAATGTTATTTTTATATTTCAACATCCCCCGCGGTGTTACCATCTTAAGGGAACACTTTTCCGGGATTTACCAAATTTTATCGAGACCCAGTTAAATGTTAAATTCACGCTCAAACGGGTTGAGCCGTTTGAGGAGTAACAAACATACACACACACAACTTTTCAACCGACTTACGAAGAAGGTAATCAGTTCGACTGCATTTGTTTTTTTATTACCGCAGTACTCATTCATTTATATAATAAACCCATTTGGATAATTCGTTTTTTATTAAACGGATATTTCATCAAAGTCGGTTGAATTATTTAAGTCACTTTTTTTCGATTTTTTAAATCACTCGCTTGCCATTTATGAGGCACTTTCTTAATAACATCGATGAAAGAACGAAATGATAACATTAGCCAAATACTTTTTATTTATTCTGTGTAATTATGAAAGGTGAGATAAACTTGGGAAGACCAAGACATTTGGCCATACAGACGTAGTTTTACATGAATCAACTGCGCAGCCATACCTTCTGCTTTTTGTTAACGCAGGGGAATCTGCAACATATTCAGAGAAAAAAAACATTTATTTCGATATAACTAACAATGTCGGCTCCATAACTAAGTTAGTAGTAGCAATGCCTTCGAAGCGAGGGTTGCAAGTTCGATTCCCGCCCGAGGCTCATTTTACGTGGAGAGCATGAAGTTTATTCTCGGGTCATCTGTTTCTGAATTTGCCCATGCCTAAACGAAAAAATAAAACAAAAATAATTGGGTCCTGAGACTGAATCTATTAGATTCAGTCTCAGCATGTCGCTGCACTGAAATTGGGTCAACAGAATTCAAACTGGGCTCTAAAACACAACCAGTTGGAATTTTCACAGAATGTGTTTGTAATAAAAAATATATTTGGTGTTACAAAGTGTTACCCTCAGTGTGCGAACTCACTGGCTGGTTCATATAATTTTGCGTTACCGCAGGCAGATCGTTTCCCGGGAAACTTCTTAACGAACCGGCAAGGCTTCATATTATACTCCTAGATAAAGTGCGTTGTGAATAACTACCCATATTGAATTATATTTGGTGATGGAATATCTAATCTATCCATCATTTTTACATACACATGCACTATCCGTCAAGCGAAATGCATATTAGGTGTCCCATGATCTGTTTCTTCATAGACCAGCGTTTTTTTTCTGTTTGAAATTATTCTTCTTTTTATTCTCGTTTTTCATAGTAAAGGGACGAACTGAAGGCGAAATATGAGAATGTCCAAGTCACACCCCGTTGCGTCCGTAACCCGAGATCGGGATGAGATGTTGCGCATGTTATTTCACCGGCGGGTGCGCGTGATACAGCATCATCTGACGTGCGCATCAGAAAAGGATGAATGCAATTCAGTGTAAGATCCAAAACTTATACTTGGCTGCAGATTCCAGGCGTGGTGGCAGTACCTCTCCGGACGAATTTGGCAGAAGTTCCACTGCTACTTTTGGTTACGGACGCGAGCAATTTAATCCTGGATTTCGGTGTTCTAATTGCCGTACAAGGGGACAGTTTGGTGAAAGATAGAGAAGTCGGTACAGTTGGTATTAATCTAAAAGTATGTACAAGTTAGTGGCTTCAAAATGTTTGTGGGAAATGTGGGTCTCTCCAAAGGCTTCATAAACGAGCGCTATTGTAAGCTCAGTTTAAACGCTCCAAGCTCGCAGGTAATTATGGTGACTGAATCAAGAGTCGCCAGGAAGTTTAACTGTTGACATCACAGTTTATATGAAACCCATATTTGAGACTGTAGTTTTTAGGGAAGGGTCCATATTTTTCCCGTCTGTCGGTGAGTTTTTACAGTCTCTACACGAATCCTCCGAATGGCGTACTAACAGTCAAATCCTATATTTAAAAAAAAAATACATTTGAAATTATTTGGACAGATATCAATGTTTCCATGGTAATCAAACCTCAGTAACCCGGTAGTAGATTATAGGGTTGAGCTGAAAGTAGCTACCTAAATAGCAAAATGTCTTCTGGTTATAGGCTAGCTCAGTAGAGACACTGTATTAATATTTTAAAAATATCTATGTTTTGTACATTATTAATGTACAAAGTTAAAAACAATATTTTATTCTTTCAACATACTCGCTACAAACCATGTTCCATTTCAACTAATTTTGAAAAATTACTTAATTATGAGTACCTTTATACCACGAGATTAATTGTCATTCCAATTAAACGACAATCAGGTATTCGGGTGCAACCAAAATTCAAAAGCAAATCGTTAACTAACTATTTCCACAATTTTAATATCGGCCCGTTTTTGTAATAACGCTCTGCCGTGAATGTTGTAATTAACGAAATAATGTAAATCATTAACGTTCCAAGTTTTTCGAAAGACTTGAAGCAAACGATGCCTTGTGTGAGTCATAAATATGTGATTAAGCTTCGAAGAAAAATGATTGTTGAAAGACAGTTAGTATGTCAAAATAAATGTTTTCTATTCTATTCTATTCTATTATATTCTATTCTATTCTATTCTATTCTATTCTATTCTATTCTATTCTATTCTATTATTAAAATATCTTTTATCTTGAAATTTAACGACACCTATCAAGCTAAAATCCACGAAGCCGTTTAGATTACAGAGCGTGCCAAAGAAATACACATACATCCACTTGAAAAACATGACCCTCCTTCTGGCGCAGTAGGGTAAAAAACTAAAAATTTCGTTTATTTGTGACTACGCTATAAAGGAATTTTTTTACACTTTCCTTATTTCAGAGCGGCATCGGAGAGGCAAAACATTTTAATTATTTTAGCAAAATCTTGAACCGAAGGATCTGCCGGCGAGCACTTTGGCACGACCTGAGCTTTTTGACCCCTATTTGTGCTCAAGTACCGAGATTTATCTGTAGAACTTAAGTGATGTGACTGTTACAACAGTTTTTAAAACTTCAAACGAATTTCAAAGGATGTAATCAATACGGTCGTATTTTTTTACGTTTGTTACCTCTTAACTCCATCACATTTGATCCGTAAAACTCTTTTATTTTATAGTACGATTTGGCAAACTCTTTTATTTTATAGTTTAACCTACTTCAGATTGGACAAAGGAATTTCATCAAAATCGGTTTAATATTGTAGTTTGGTTTTCAATAAAAAGAACTGAAAAATATTCGTCATCTAAGTAACCAAAATTGAGTATCTTACTCAACTGTGGCTTTTTGCTTCGTCCAGTCTGGACCGATTTAGAAGTTTCTTTTTTAAAACACCCCTTTTTCTTCCTGTTAGGACGAGAAATAAGGCTTCATCCCTTATTTCTGTAGCAGTAGCGGTAGTAGGTTTTTTCAGTTTTTGATATCGGTCAATTATCAAATTGTTTTTGTGATGGCTTCAGTAACCTATTTCAATCTGTAATAACAGAAATACTTGGACCTCATGCATCGCATTAATATCGAAACTGATTTCCCCTTCATTTCTCAGTCACCCGCACCAATCTACACATTCCAGACTGGAACATAGTAAACCGGAGCATCACTACGATGAGCTTGGTTCGCCCCGAAATGAGAACTCACGAACTTCATAACATTTAATTTGTATTATCATCCGACTCTCTAAGATTAGTACCAGCATTAATGTTTATGATATAAAGATATATCAGAACAGCTACCGTCAGACGACTACCACTGGACAAAATGATTACACGCAAATGATTTTATTTTGCTTTTCTAATGACAAAAGATTTAAAATAACGCACTAAATATGGCTATACTAGCTGCGCCCCGTGGCGTTAACCGCGGTTTTCCGGGATGAAAAGTACATGCGTATGTCAATCCAGGATATAAGCTATCCTGGAACCAAATTTCATCTCTACCCGTTAAGCCGTTTGAGCATGAAAGATTATCAAATATACACACACACATACATTTAAACTTTCACCTTTATAATATATGTAAGATGTAAGATAAAATGTAAGATTATATCAATGCCACCTTTCCCATTTCTGATCAAAGCGTTCCAGTCCGACCACACTTAAGCACAAGAAAAATTGTATACAATAATTATCATTGCAAAAAGATCCCTCTAAGCTCACGAAAGCTTAGGAATTACCGGGAATCTCATGTTTAGGTAATGAACGTTCCAACAAGCTTTAATTAAGAATTTAAGCGTATATACGGGCTGGGGAAAAATCCGAATAATTAATGATTATAATCTATAGCCACTGAGTTCGGGAGCTATGATTTTATAGACCTTTTCACATGGTATAGTGTCGCGAGGAAAACAGCCTCAACTTAAGTATTTTATGTATATTAATATTATTTTTTATTAAATTTCTTTGATATATTAATTATTATTATTTTTTTATTTCATGAATTATAAAGTAATTTAACACGATAAAATGTTGACCTGTAATATTTAATTTACCAATAATATACTATTATGACTATTATGAAAACTTGAAATCTGTCTGGATTTCTAGAACAGCGATGCCGTTATTTATTTGCCACTCTATGATATATATCATCCATCATAACGTAGATTTAAACAATCAATCTTCAACTAACGTTGCGGTACAAATTACAAAGATAGAATAAAGCGGCACACTTACATAAATATGCATAAGTAAGTTGTCTGAAATCGCTCTTAGGCAAACAATACCATCTTATTTCCAAGGCAACGTTTCAGATACTTCATGTACAGAAGCCGTTAAGATACAGTTTCGCTATTCCGCTTGAAATATTTATACGTAAGCATGCTTCATTTTATGAGAACTGGTGACATATTGGTATAAGAAAGGTTTTATTTTAAATACTCTAGCTACTAGCTATATTTTACTACAGGAAACCGACTAGCAAGGCAGAACAGGAAGCCCATTCACTCTCAATTAACGAGAGTAGGCCGGTGTCCCTGCAGTGGGAATATTAGACGCTGGTTATATATCCTTTGGGTATGGAACTCAGGAATGTAAATTTAAGTATGGATTAACAGAAGTAAAAAATACGAGTATGTTTTGTTAAGCGTACCTCTAACGTTCCAATCTCTTAGAAGTCTGTTATTGTGATGCTCGCTTCCCCAGCACAAACAGGTCGTAAGCCAACCGTTGCCTGGGGAATGCTCTTGTTATCCGAACAATGGACCTACAGGTTTGAACTTGAGCTAACTTGAAAGCGTATTCGTTCCTGGAACAATTGGTTTCTGGACCAGAAAAAATATCCTTTATTAGAATACTATTTTATTATTTAGGTACTTTCAATAAGTAATAATTGGTAATTTGAATATTACTTCTTTTTATAAAACAAATGTTGTATTTGAGCTGTTTTGGGGAAATGTCGTAAGTAAATAAAGGCTGTTTTTGAAGAAAGTTAAGTAATCAATTAAGTAATATATATATATTTATATATTTGTTAGCTCAGTACTTATCATACGATTTGTATTTTTGAAAGGATATGCTTTCAGCTTGGTCCCATATATTTTTTATCAAAATCGGTATAATAGTTTGGTTGTTAAAACAAAATAACTGAAAAAAATATGTCATGCAAGTAAAATAACTTTCCTGTGACTTTTTTCTTTCCCCATTGTATACCGATTTAGATGGAGTTTTTTTTTTTTTTAAATGTTAGTGTTTACCCCCAAGAGCTAAAAATAAGAGATGAAAGTATCGAAGTCGGTATTTTTCGGTTTTTTAAATCAGTCACTTGTTTTTGATATTTTTACTTGTCATCGGAAAACGAAAATGTTCTAAATAATTGCTTTTAGAATAAATTAAGACGGAAATATACACTCTTCAATGTATATTTTTTGCGCTCAGATTTCACAGGTGAAGCCTGAGCAGGCAGAACAATAAATATGTATGATCTTGTAAATGTTATTCAACTGAGTGACTTGAATAATAGCTCTCTGAAACCTTAAACATGAAATAAATAGTTTCTTCATAAAATTATTATTTTTCTAGAAGCTACGAAAACTGATGCATTCTCGTAATAAATCTTTAATGATTTTGTTGATTGGGCGACTCTAGTGACGACTCTCAAGGCTACTCATTGAGTAAACCTATGTCGTTTCGCTTCTGTGTGTAATTACGTATAACGCTCATACATTGGTTAAGTTTTGGCTTCACCATTGAGCGTTTTGTGTGACGTCTATAATTTTTTTCTATTATATATTAATTACTTAAACTTAAACAAGAAAATAATTCACGCATTATAAGAACTTTATGAATTATTTTTGTTTGAGCTCTAATCGAAAATGCTTAGCTTAATTTTTTTATAAATGCTGAGTTATAATTAACTTGTTTTTAATTTAATCGCTTTATTTACAGAGGACTACTCGGCACATTTTATTCGTTTCCGCGATAGTTGGATTAGTTTATATAAATACTCGTCAGCAGATCACAAACATTAAAATGAGAGATAACCGGTACACAGAAATTATCTACGCTACGGAAACGCTAATCAAAAGCTTCATAGACTATTTTTAATTCAGATCCAAAGGTTAAACCTTCCTAGAGTTCACTCAAGCCAACGTAGACGAACGAGTACGCCCACAGCATTTGCACTCTGTCATGCAGAAGGGAAACAAGCCCCTAATGGACCTGTGATATGAACTGACGAGTAGTACTATCGGTCAACGGGTTTTCATTTTGCAAAGCAAACTGGTGCGTGAGGGCAAATAGGTACTAGTTCGCTTTACGTTGTATGCGTGTTTGGTAGATTTCGTTTATGGTATATTTATCTCAGGTATTAACTGTGTAGGTACTAAAATTAGTTTTTAGTTCTAAGAATGACTTGCGTGCTTAGTTGAAAAATACTAGTTTATGAAACCGTGTAGGATTAAAAGTAATATGCTCGTAGAAACAGTTAAGGGCAAGTGGTCATTGACTACATTTTTTTATTATTATGTTCACCTTTGGAGACCCTAAGCCTGGGTTGTGCGAATTGTGCGAATGAAGTAACCGTAAGCAGGAGTGGACCTTGTTCATAATTCCGGAAATGCCACCTCGTAATCCATTCTCGTGCTCCAGTAGAAGGGTAATGGTACCTGTTTAGTTACAGGTACACGAGACTACATAATCGTCTCAAAGTCACGGGTGCAATGTGATGACACTTTGGATCTTTTTATATTTGGATAGGGGAGAGAAGAGACGTATGCTGTTGTTTATGAGTGGCATGTAATCACTTAACATCAGGTGTGACGTCATATTTTCCCACACAACAAAAAAAAACACAATTTTAAATAGTCGGCGCGGGCGGAAGCCACGCAGAAAATACATGTCATCAAAATACCAAAAAGAAGAATGCCGAAATAATGCGAAAAAATTGCAAAAACAGATTGCATTCTCTCACGCGGTATGTATGTAAACAATGTTAACAAGGCTTTTGAAATACCGTCGATAAATGATTGTGTTTCACGTGATTGTGCAAAGCAAAACGAGGTTATATTAACACAATTTCAGTCTCTCACGTAGGAATAATAGCCTATCTCTAGGCGTATCTAAATGACAATTTGAATTCAAAGATCAATGAACCATACCTTAGAATAAAAATTCCTGGATTCCTTCATCTCCCAAAATATAACACCCACTCACACTTTTTCTAACTTTATACTTTTAAATCATTAAAGTCTTACATTGATAACAATAAAAAATGAATTCTTAGACATATGAGATGGCCAAGAATTTATTTTTTACTGTAATAATATAATTTATGATTCCATTTAGCCCAAACTAAGCATAGATTTTACTGTAAATTAGCTGCGCCCCGTGGTGTTGCCAGTGATTATTTTTCGGAACAAAAAGTAGCCTATGTGTTAATCTAGGGATTTAGTTCCGAAAGTAGCCAGGTGGACCCCCAGGGGTTATACGAGACACGACGGGGTTCTACGTTGGCGTGACAAAAAAATGGAGGTTTACAATTCGTAACTGAGCCGCAACGCAAATTTCCTCAGTTAGATCTAATCTTCACATTTTTTGTCGAGTTTTAGGAATAAGGTAGAAATGTAGCTATAGGGGGGGTCCACCGGAATCAGCTATATTTTTAAAGTGGTTTATGACAAAAAGTCTGGGGACCTCTGATCTAGGGTATAAGCTACTTTCAACACATGCATCCCAATCCGTTCAGCTATTGAGGCATGAAAGAGTAACAAACCTACATACAGACAAACCATCGCATTTGTATCAGACTAATATTATATTACCGAAAATTTGTATGTGTGTTTGTTTCTCCTTCACGCTCAAATGGTTTAACGGATTTGGATGATTTTTGGCACCAAGATAGCTGGATTAATATATAGGCTTACACGGAAAACAGTACGAGTAACACAGTGCACGCAGCTAATGATTCCACATAAAATTACATACATTCCTAAACAGAAATGTTCACTTTTTGACGGCTAAATTGCCATTTCTCTTGGGCCATATACAAAAGCTTTTAAAACCTAATGCTGTAAAGGCGCGTAATATTGCATCACGTGGAAGTTCTGCGTCAAACTACACTACAAAGTTGTAGGTCAGCAGCGCTTTGTTTATTAACGTTGAGGAAAAAAATACTATAGAGTGTGAGAGCTTTTTTTGTTATGCAACAAAAGCTATGGGATGAGCTGAAGGCCCACCAGAAGTTAAGAAGTTACCTCCGCCCATAACATTACCTAAACGATTTAAGTCCTCCCCGACCGTAGAGGCCCCAGTCGCACCCCGTTGCGCCTTTCATCCAAGACGGCTTGTGATTTCACCGGCACACCTAGAACACAGCAATGCGATTGCACCACTGCTTGGCTGCAGATTACTATGCGTGCAGTACTTCTTCGAAGGACAGTTTTATTGCTGCTTTTTCTACGGTTGCTCCTTCAGCACCACCAGAGGGTACGTGTAGTGACTCTGAGGGTATTCACATACGGACGCAAGCAAGTGGATCCTCCAAGCTAAGAAAAACCGGCTAAGTATGTTTCGTTCTCACACAGAGAGGGTACGCACAGAGATAGTTTTAGTTTTTTTGGTTTGGTTCAAATCCAAATATAATCAAAAATTTTAACACTTCTCATGCCCAAATGCTGGAAAAAAAGTTGTAGGTGGAATACTAAGTGAATCACACAACATAAACCCAAGAACCGGGAACAAAATTTCTGTTCTGTTCGCAACGGGGCCGTCACAGTTATATAATATTTTGTGAACATTAAAGCCAGCTCAGCTTGGGCTCCAAAATATACCGGCTCTTTAAACACTAATAGGATTTCCTCTAACGTTTGGGTACGTACTAAAATCGTGCACAGATTTCTCTGGCCACAAGGTTTTAACTTTTCAAAATGAAATCATAAACTTTGACTGGCGGAATTGCTCCGTAAAAAGTAGCTCCGACCGGCTCATTCACACTGTTTCCCTGATTGTGATTTCTGATTGGTTCTTTTAAAGCGTATAAAAATAACAATCATTGCAATCAGTCTTTTTTGTTCTATATATATTTCGAAACTATAATCTTTTTCCTTCTGAGTATTTATGCAAATTTTTTGGAACAAAATAAAACACATCGCGTGCTTCGTGCGGCTTCTAGAAAACGTCGTCTTTCATAAAGAACGGACGTTTTAAAAACTAACCATAATTTTGCATATTTGTGTTAAATTAACATTGTGTGTAATGGAACGTAATATATCTGTCCCTCTTCCGCAAAAACTTTTTTACCTTTGACAATTAATATTTATAACGATAAAACTAACAGGTACAATTCTGTACAATGAAGATATTTTGAGTTTTTTTCGGAGGGCACATTAATGAACAGCGGTATTGCAATAATATTATCGCTTATACCGATGAAGCAAACACACTATAGAAACAGACTATAGTTGATGAACAAAGTGAAACGAAATAAAGGATAAATCCAATTCATTTTGCATTTATTTGTGCAACTAAGTCGTACGAGCAAACGCCCCGTATTATTATCCCTCTGGGTGGAAACTTTAGAATGCATTTCACCACGCATTCGTGAAACTTTCACAATTCAGTTACTTCGTTGGAACGTTCTGATTGTTTGTTCTTAGTACTATAGAAAACAATATTCATTTAGCCTCGTTAATACACACAGGCGTTAAGCGAATGAGTTCATCTTAGTAGATTGCGAGTGTTAGGAAGTTCCATTCCAACTTATTATGTATGTGTTGATAGGTGTTTAGCCAATTGTATTGGACAAATCGAACTTGCTGTTTGTCCAATACCTGGTCAAAATTCAGAGTTCTGAAAATGAACTTTCACGGTACTGCTGTATTTAAGTAAAGTAACTGTTAATATATCTAGGTATACATTTATCTAGGTTTTGTTTAATGTGATGGAACCAGCTGGCGGCCTTCCTGATGTTTAGTAGTTACTGCCACGGCATCACGACTTAGGTCCTCATCTACATAAATATAAGAAGACCACAGTCTTATCGCGTTGCGCCCGTCACTTGAGAGGATGTAACGTCTCATGCACCTGTAATTTGACCACACCATACCACCGGCTCAGCAGCGTGAGTACACCACAGTGTGGCGGTAGATTATCTGGTTTGGTGGCAATATTTCTCCGAACCGGGCACTGATTCTATTGGACACGTGTAGACACTCTTAGGATATTCACTTGGAGACGCAAGTATTGTAATATGGGGGGAAAATAAGGGGCCAACTTGTAAAAGGCTACATATTAAATCACATCGCTAAAGTAACAAGTATACTTCGCTTAACGTAAATTGTGACCCATTAACATTGCCAGATGGTTATTATGATTAAGACATTAACACTGAAACCTAAGTTTCCTAGTGCTCTATTAGAAATTCTATTAGTGGTAGATATTGCTAGTCTAGGATGTTTGAATATTCATTCTAGCAATGTGGTCTTACTTTATGCTGTGATACACGAAAAGAAATGAATAGTTAAACAAATGGTATTTAAACAATTAAAAATAAAGTTATCCAAATCAAGATATAGGTACTCCATATAGGTGTTACCGCTGTTTAGAGACTGTATGTATACTTTAGATCTGAATGACACAGCTCAGCATATGTTGTGAGGAAATATATATTATAGCATTTTTAATACAGGCTTGCGCGAAATCAAGCACGTAGAGTGGACGCAAAAATGGATGAGAGAGTTGCAAAGCTCGTACCTGAATGTTTGTTATTTTTATGTTGGTAGTACTGTACATCAATATAGCTCAACGCGAAATGAACAAAAGCTTTGCTAAAAGCGTTATTCTGTAAGCAACAATGCTATATTTTTAGTAAACTGGTTAGCAATTTATTTTTATTTCAAAAATGCATGCTAGATAAACAAAAAGTTAAACCTATTAAATATGTGACACGGTTTATGTTCAGCATTTTCAAATCCGCGCGTCAATAAAGATTTTACGTGAAAATAAATGCGACGAAAAATGTACCTGGTGATATATTTTATTTAATTTATTTTGGTAAATTGCGTTAGTAACGGCTTTTTCCAGACATAGAGTAGCATTAATATTATACTATTAGTTACTGGGAGATTTCACCAAGAGTTTTAGTCTCATAGTAACTGCATCACCGACCTAGAAATCATCATGATTTCTCGGGTCTTGGATGTTTATCTTGTGTTTCAGTGTTAGTCCATGCTTGTGTTGTCTGCGACTAAGAGAATCCTAGTTCTACACACTCATAATCCTAGGGTTATGAGTGTGTAAGCGTTTATTTATTATTTATTGTTAACAAAATGTTGCCTCTGTTGTCATAAGCTAATAATTACAATTTTAACACATGGCAGAGATGACCTGACTAGTAATAATAATTATCGTCATACCTCATCACGCTGAATCTCTCAATGGTAATAGTTTTTGGCAACCATCAAGCTTGAATAGTCACTATATTTCATTTGCAGCAGGTTCTAATTGGCAATCAAATTTAATTATAATGAGTTTTACGATCCGATGGTTCGCCCATGGCATTAGCAGCAGAAACCAACGGAACGAGTTGGCGGCCCACCTGGTGATGTTTACCTCCGCTCATAGACAGCAGGAATTAAATTTCCCAGATCTTCAAACAGGGAAATGAATCGAAAATTAGCTTCACTAAAAGTTCCATGATCCCTTTAACTCTATACAATTATCTAATATCGAAACTTTGTAATGTCGGTGAACATTTCATAAACTTCGTAGTCTATTTAAATAGATAAATAAGATTTTGATATAAAAATTTGGATTAGACATGTAACTAATTAATATATATTTTTTATAACAGTTAAATTGGTTTGGTAATTTAGGTCTATTAATAAAAAAATACAATTAATTTTTATATTTACATATATTTTAAAATATGATTTCAGCAGTAAAACAAAATTAAATATCAAAGGAGATATTTAATTTTGACGATTTCGAAGCTAAGTAGGTGGAAGGAGCCCTTTCTTCGAAGCGAGGGCTTGATTCCCGACCGGGTCAGACTTTGTGTGATGAGCGTAAAATTTCTTCCCGTATCTTGTGTGTTTGTATTTCTGTATTTGTCCAGGCTGTCTGCGATACAGTGAACCCTAGTGTAGGGAATGAGTGTGTAAATATAAATGTAATTAACAAACCCATAAACTAAAGGAAGAAATAACAATAACATTTTATGTTTTGTTTGGAAGTGTTTCGAAATAGAATTTACAACAAAACAATTCCTTGACATTTTCTAAGTGGACGTGAAAATGGCCAACACATTACGGAAAGCTGATAAATAGGTGAACTTTATTATCTTGGATAGTTGCATTTCTCAGCGCGGAGTCACAGGTTGGACCCGAGGTTTTTCACATCTTTTCCAAGAAAGGAATCTTCTAGCAAAATATATAAAAATATATTTTGCTAGAAGATATAAAATATTGCTAGAAGGTATAAAAATCAACTGCGTGCGTTAATAACGCAAAAACTTTTTTTTTTGCCTCCATTCTTTGGCCTAGACATAAATATAGAAATAAAAAACAAGCGGCAATTCCCGTACAAAATCACCAATTTAAATTTATTCAACCAAGAATACCTAAAGAAAATTCTTTTTATTTGTTTTAAATTTGACCACCATATTTTTTTATTTTAATGTGACTAACTGGACATGTCGAGCTCAAAGTCCACCTGATGTAACGTGGTTACCCCGCCCGTAAACAAAGACTTTCCCTTACCCTTATCGCCTCAAGTCGTATCGTGTTGCGCCTGACACTCGTACTGATGTAGCGTCTACAAAATTTCACTCACACCCACTCCCTTCCACGAGAATATAGCAAAAAAAAAACTGTAGTTGTTTAAAAGACCTTTCAAGTTCTCGTAGGCCAGATATTACTGACTGTAGAATAAATTACCTGGTAATGTGAAAGTGCGCTTCTTAATTTCTTCTTGGTCGGAAAAGGCGAAATGCCTTAAGAATCAATAAAATGGACGCAATGCAAGTTTAAAATAAAATTTTCATTCGTTTTAACGACGGCAAAATTGGATAAACATATAACGTCAGCAGCGAGGCAAGTCTGCAATTTCATTTCATGTCCGAGGAAATTGAATTATATCCACTTTTCCCGTATAATAACAATACAGCACTAATTAGAAAAGTGAGTGCTTTTAGTCCCTGAAGTGTCTTCTGAATAGGAATGAGGTCTTGCTCATTACTATTCTGTATTTAGATGTGTCTCAATAAAACTTTTGCGAGCGGCAGCGCCTTTTTTTGAAATTAATTATGTTTCTATAGCACCTAACTAACTATATCTTATCTGATATATCCTTACAGCCCTGCCTGCAATTGCCTTATTTGCAGTTGTAGGTTCGATTTTACCCACTATTAAAATTTGTGTGAAGAACATTTTGTTCTTTATCTGGGTAAACGCAAAGTATAGTGTATATGTCAGTATTTCGAAAAAAAAGTAGTTATTAAATATTTATGTACATTTCACACAAGAATTAACATAACACAAGCTATGCTTAATTTGGGGCTAGATGGCGCTTTGTGAAATGTCTATGAGTATTTATTTATTTATTAATAAAAATGCTGAACGGTTTTCTATATTTTTATAATATTAATTCAACAATACTGTTTTTGATCGTATTTTTACCTCGTCTTCATTATTGTCTTACAAGAACTACACAGATTTATAAAACGCTTTGGGAAACTTGAGACTGCTTTAGCTGCTTTCACAGACTTTAACGAGCTTTATTCATTTTGTACCAAGTTTTGTTCTAGTTCGGACAAAGGTTGTCTATATATACTAGACTTTTACATTGTACTTAAATAAAGAGAATACATATAAAAATGGATGGGAATACAGATAATAATAGATGGGGCTATTTTAAACTCTTCAGGGTTGAATGTGATCTGTCGTAGTCAAGCACTCTAGCACGGTGGGGGGTCTTAGTTGGTAGTGGCAGCTTATATCACTACTTACTTGAGCCTAGCCCGATATATCCTGCCTCGCTCCCCTCGCGAAGTGGGAATAATATACCCCCTAATAAACAAATAAATTTCAATGTGATATGGGGCGCACACAAGTTATGCCAATTTGGTATCTTACCCGTCGTGTCTACGAGAGAGAACCATCGTTTTCGCTGATCAGTAGCCTCAGAGTGGTACAAGAAGCAGTAGAACATGTGCCAAATTTATTTGGCTTCATTAATATATTCTCAATTATTCTCCACAAATATATATTCGAGTCGCAATCATATCAAGATTTAGGCATAATGCTTCTAACCCGTATTAAATTATTACCAAATAATTGACAATCAAAATGAAGCATCAAAAAGCGATTGCTATTCGCGCCATCCTAAGATCAACCCATCAATATTCATTTAACCCTCTAACGTCGAACAACCCTTGGTTATGTCGGCAGCAACAGGTGACACTCATTTTTATTCACCCATCATGTTCGCTTTGTGCCGAGATCGAATGAAGCGCGCACTCTTGGCAGTTTCACTGAGCTATCTGAGAAGGATACTTTGAGCTACATTTTTTTTTTATTTTAGTTCCAAGTTCCGTACCATTTTAAAATGTCTGATGAAGCTATGCGTATCAAGCTTCAATTAGTTTTTTTTACTGCAATAGGTTTTTTCAAAAGGTTGTTACTTTATTTGTACCAACAGTTGTAATAGTATTAGTGTTTCATACTCAAAGGTTAAAGAAAACTATTATTATTGTTATTCCATTCTACATTAGGTATATCAGTATATTTTTTTTTGTTTTGTATTGCTGTATCGTATATACCTTCAAAGGGTACTATTAGGTGCCCTTTGAAGGTATATACTTTACTTTGCTCTACTATTAGGTTGTGTAAGTGTTCTCTTTTCTGGTCATGTCTGTCTGCTTGATAAATGTTTTCACGGTATATTCCACTTTATTGTTTTTTTTTACTTTAATATATTTATTTTGTTATAATTTATTAATATCATGCGCCGAAGTGCGAACAGTTTTATTAATTACAGTTCGAATTCTATTGAGAAAAACACTGACAATCATTTTGTTTTATGTTAGGTGGAGATAAAATGAAACGACGTCAGTAAATTGATATTTACGAAACAGAATTCATCATTAAACATGTTCAATTGCAATTACGGCTGTGATATATGATTCCGTGATATGTTACGATATTTACCGTAATGAATGAAATACATATTGCATAATTATTAAAAAAAAACACATCAAATTTACTTACCAACTGCCAGATGAACATTAAAAGGTAATCTAAAAGATTTCAAAGCAAAACTCAAAAGGGAGTGTTTCAAGATATCAATTTTATTTTCCGTTTCGTCCCAAAAATTTTACGTTTGAATGTCAAAGGAAAATCTTAGCAAAGATTGTCACAATACATTTAACACGTAAATGATGCAATGACATCCCGAATTATCGCTTTGTGCGAACCCTAAAACCGAAAGAGACTTGCGAGTCACGAAATGGAAGAGCAGACTTGAATAGAGATTTCTCACAAAGACTTTTTTGCAGAATCGCCGAGATTAAGACGAATATTGAAATACGCCCCAGTAACGTTGAATAAAACATCCTGACAACTGGATGGCTCCTATCCGGTGAGCTGCTATTAAATAAGTACTCTACCTCTATAATATTGCGAAGCTTGCGAATAATGAATTTGCGTGCTAGCGTGTTCGGATTTTAGAAGAAAGGCTAGTAGGTCAGTCTTTTGCTATAATAAAAACTAAGGCAACTTGGCGCTAAAGTAATAATTTATGACCAGTTTACTGAACACGAGACAGCCATCCTACGCGTCCGAAAGAAATAAGAGCATTAATCATTATTTTCTTATAAAAATTATATATAAGACACTTCCAGAATTCCTTGCGGCAATCTAAAAGTTAGTCTTAGCGTAGCTTTTTCTTTGTTCTAAATTAAATGGAACTTTCTCGTAGAACAATTTTCATGAAACTATATGGTTATATGAGTACATTTATTTTCGTAAGAGGGTAAGTTGGGAGCTTACAGAACAGTTCACATATTTATAGTATTAAAGTTAAGTATTGTATCATCTCCTTTTTATAATTTTTAATCCAAAGGCAAGCAAACCAATGATTTACATCGTTTTCAAGTTAAACGCAATGAGTCTGAGGCTGATTACTTTCGTAGCTTGCAATATATCGAAAAATAATAATATTGCCTGGAAATAGAAACACAAATACATTCATGCAAGTATATAAATTAAGATGATTAAATTATCTTGATAATAGCTTTTAAATGATGTACTATGTTATGTGATGTAGTCATGATCACTGTACAGTTTTCTTTACCTTCGAAAATCTTTTGAAAGATGAATAAAACACCTCTCCTTGCTAAACTAAATAACGAGCATCATATTTTTTTGAAATCAGAGCTGTTCTCTTCTGACCTTTTGTTACACAGCTTATTGCCAAAAACATCTAATATGGCGGCCCAAAAATGTTTACTTGCTAAAAACTATTTTAAGGGACCCTGGAGCCATCAATTTAGTTGGTAATTACCGATTACACGATACAAATGATTAATGTACACAGGTGAATTGTAAATCATTATTTAGCAAATTGAAATGGATGTATTGGGTGTGTGAATATGACTCCGCCCTTTCTCAACAGATGTCGTTTTTAGTATTGTTTACGTGTACTAATAAATGACCATACTTGTATTCGATAGTACTGAATGTCAGCTATCTAACGCATTTTATGATATTGTATTTGGTTGAAGTGTAAGCAACAATTGTTTTCACCTTTTCGAAAATGTCGGTTTTTATTCCAAATAAACGTCATTTGCGGGAAGTGTTATTACATTATTTTATTGCGAAGAAAACTGCAGCGGAAACTTATCGTTTGCTTGTGGAGATTTATGGTGAGCATGCTCCGTCTAATACAACTTGCAAGGAATGGTTTCGACGATGTCAAAATAACGATTTTAGTACTGAGGATAAAGAACATGGAAAACCACCAAAAAAATTTGAAGATGCTGAATTGGAAGCAATATTGGCGGAAGATTCTTGCCAAACTCAATCAGAATTAGCTGCAGCATTAAATGTTGATCGTTCAACTGTTGCAAAGCGTTTACAAATGATGGGAATGATTCAAAAAGCCGGTTACTGGGTTCCACATGATTTAAAAGAAAGAGACATGGAACGTCGGAAAACCATTTGTGAAATGCTGCTTCAAAGACAGCAAAGAAAAGGATTTTTGCATCGGATAGTCACAGGAGACGAAAAATGGATACACTACGAAAATCCTAAACGCAAAAAAGCTTGGGTGAAACCAGGCGAACCAGGCCCATCACAGCCAAAAATAAATATTCACTGTGCCAAGGTCATGCTCTGTATTTGGTGGGATCAGAAAGGTATTGTATATTATGAGTTGCTCAAACCCTCTGAAACTATTAATGGAGAAGTTTACCGACGACAACTAATGCGTTTGAAGCGAGCCATAGAAGAAAAACGACCAGAATGGGTGAATAGACATAACAAATTAGTTCTTCAGCATGACAATGCCAAACCGCATACCGCAGAAGTCGTAAAAAGATATTTAGAGGGACAGGACTGGGAAGTGTTACCCCACCCGCCATATTCACCAGACATAGCTCCTTCGGATTACCACCTATTCCGGACGATGCAGACAGACCTTACTGGAGAAAAGTTTACTTCATGTGAAAGTATCAAAATTTGGATTGACAACTGGATAAGCTCAAAAGACCAGGACTTCTTCCAGCAAGGAATACGAAAACTACCTGAACGATGGGCGAAGGTTGTAGCTGCAGATGGAGCATACTTTCAATAATTTTTTTTTTTAATTTTGTAAGCGAACAATTGTTTTTATTTTGACAAAAAGGGGCGGAGTCATATTCACACACCCAATACAAAATGTCGGTTGTAGCCGTCCGCTTAAAAAAAAATAGTCTCTTGAATTTGTGTCATCGTTAACGTAGAAAATTGTAACAGCTTTGCTACGTGTCACACTGTGCTTTTATAGGCATGGCCCTTTTGTCGTGCGCTCTTCCGTGCTAAATTGTCCGGCAAAGCGAAAAGTCCTTTGTTTGATATTCCAGACCAAACGGCTAACAAACACGTCAGGATTTGCATATAAGCATGCTCATCAGTGACGGACGCTACGCAGGGCCAAGTGACAGCAAACATTTAAGTTGATACTTTCACTTGTGATTTGTACCTATATCAAATTACACTTAAAGTTATGAATAAATAGTACTTAGAGAGGATCCGAGCTGAGGAAAAAATCATTTACTAATAGGTATTACAAATTCGAAAGTTTGCCGGCTGAACAAGTTTAGATGAAATTTATTATGAAGATAGCTCATTCCCGAAATTGACACATAGGCTACAATTTATCCTGAAAAAAATTAGGGTTTTTGCCATCGCCTCATGTTTTAATATATCCTGATTCTCCAACTCACTAAAGTATATTACCTAATATACCTAATATAAATTTTCGCAATATCCTATTTCATTTAAGTCCTTCCCTACTATTATAGTAATATTAATTACTAGTTAACTTACAATTAACTAGTGATTAACTAGTATAGTAATAAAAAAAAAATTAAAAACGTAGTAAAGAAACATGGGTAAAAATGAATTTGAAAAGTTTAAATAAAAAATACATTGATATATTTAAACACTTTGCAGCCAACTTCATTCAAGGACTGTAAATACTTAAGTATATTGCTGTAAATAATGTATTGTGACCAGGAAATAATCTGATTATTTTAAAGAGGTTTCCAGTGTGATAGAAACGTACGTTTTACGATATTGTCGGGTTTCTGCATTCATGCGTGTTTGTTTAATATTTCAACGGATGCTTCTAGCTACAAACCGAATACTCAAATATTTAGAGGAAGGGCAAGTATCCCTTTGATCCCAGGGGAATATAAAAAAATATATGTTAAAGAATGTTCCCTTTCAGTCACATTTTCCTTATTTTGATAACAAATCTTTGCGTATTTTATTGTTACGCTACCAGTCACTTAATACAAATCAGAATAAACAACTTAGGCTGTATTGTATCAGAGCTGTGTTGTTTAGTTTGTGTTATTTGCCCAAAAAGAACATAGGGATCCATGTTGCTCCCTACCGTAGTTGAAAACCCCCGACTCCCTCACGTGTCCCTCGGGTGGTGCGAAAGAAGCAACCTCAAGAAGCAGTAGAAGTTCGTCTGGAGAAGTACTGCCTCCACACCTGTTATCCGTCGAGTGGTACACTCGTATTGTTGTGTTTCCGCGGGAGGGTATAGGTGCCGGTGAAATTATAGGCGCATGAGACGTTACATTCCCGTCTCCGATGTCAAAGAACACCAGTGGTACCAGTAGGCAAAAGTACTAGACTTTAGTTATATTTCCGTGCTTAGATAGATCAGAGTTAGAATAAAATAGCGGTATAAAAAATTTGCAACGAGCTCACCACTAACATTACCACCCATTTTGAAAATTGGCCTATCTAGGCTCTGTTATCCCTTCGAGGGAAAGGCGTGAATCCATTTATGAGTTAATTCATTATTCATACCTCGGTCTGTTTCTCTAAGAAGTAATAAAGCGTCATTAATTTGAACTTTATCTAACCTTTTGTTAGTATAATAACACTGATTTATACACTTTAGGGTCCTAATTGGCTACTTTAAGAAGACTTGGGTCGGGTGACATAAAAACTTTTTCATTACCACTACGCGCCGGCGTTATTAAATTTAATAGGTATTATAAAATTTAATCATGGTATCATTCACGTTAATTAAGGTATAATTTTATTAATTTATTTAATTACGTTTCCCTTTCAGTATTGTTTGGATCAGTAATGACTGAAAAATAACGTGTTATGTATATTTTTGTTTGTCGGAGTCGTTGACAATTTTTCCAGGTAATACAATACCCATTTAAAGTATTTAAAAAATACCATCGACTTTGGACACGACAGAAAAAAAGTTAGATACTAACGAAAGAAAAATTGAAATAAAAAAAATAGCTATAACAAACCCGAATTAGAGATATTTTTGGCCAACTATGATAATAACTACAAGGATGGTTTAGAATCTTTGTAGTTATTTTACTACAAACTTGGATCGGAGGACCTAAGTCGTAATGCAGTTTTTATTGGCGCAGGTAACCTTTTAACATCAGTTGGAATGAAGGGCTTCCAGCTCGTCGCACTAGTTTAGCCGTATAAAACAACCTTGGATCAACAGAACTTTAATCTGATTTAGAACTTTGCATGCCATTCCACAGTGAAATGCACAAATCCCAAATCAAACTAAATGATATCAGATCTGCGCTACTGTTTGCCAGCGAGATTGGATTCTCGATAACTGCATCTGACCCATTCTAGATGATCAAGTTATTTTTTATGAGATTATGGGATTAATATTCAAAATTTTAGAGACTGAAGGTGTCTGTCTCACTTTAGGTCCATTTTAGATTCCCTGGGAGTTAAAAAAGGAGCAACCAAAAGTAGCGGACTTTTGCAATTAAAAACAATCAATTATATATATATTCATAGACATTTCACACAGAAATTTAGCCCCAAATTAAGCATAGCTTGTATTATTGATTACCGATACAATACGTAGTACTTCTTTTATAAAAACATAATTATATATAGATAACAAAGAATCCCTATTTCTTTCAATTGGTCACGGCACCACGCGTGAACGGCTGGACCAATTTTGCTAATTCGTTTTTTGTTGTATTTCATATTGTCGGGAGAAGGTTCTTATGACAACAATATTTAAGGAAGTTACACAGAAAATTCCCGGAAAATCGCGGGGAACACCACAGCGCAGCTAATAATAAATATTAAGTACTAGACACTAAACCGAACATCCAGGCCCAGTACGCACACTTAAGTGAAAAAAAAAAATTGTTCGTGAAATTGATCGTGCTTATGATACGGCCGCTGATAAAATCTTAGTCTCTCATTGCTAACTCCGTTCAGTGTCATTGTAGTGTTAAGATCAGGATCCTTAGGACAGCTGACCAGGTCTGGATGATCCACTAAGTTGCTTGTAAGTCGGCTATTAGTTACTCTGCTTCAAACACCCGATTTTCACTAAACCCAGTTTGTCTGTCAATTGAACTACAGCCTACGATAGTAGATATTAATAGGGGCAACTCATTCTCTTATAAACCGGGGTTTACGTGATATCATGATGAAATTTTTACGATACGACACATTACCTGATTGAGATCGCTCTTAGCAATGAGGCCTTTTATACTACTTGATTGCCAAGGGCTTTCATTAAGTACATATCTTTAGAATAGATATTATAATCCTTAGTTATACGGCTTTTTTCACACTTTGCGTACGGAACCTTTAAAATTAGTAAATATAGACTGGCCTAAACGTTTTTGACAGATCATCGAAGTCAAGCAGATGGGTGCTTCGGGCATGTATTATATCATGTACATATAGGTTTTATATCTGTTCTTCGGGAGACTTGAAACTCCTACAACAGAGTTAGCCACTCACACGAAAGAAGATGTAAATAAATAAATCATAATATATTTTAACGCTAATACCGTGGCGAGGGTTAGAGTTGATTACTCCCTAGGGTCGAACAACTCTGATTAGCAGGTAATCTTTGGCCCTGAGGTACAAGTGTGACCTCCCCTTTCTTAAATTGGTGGCAATCGTGGGGGGTCAGATCGTAAGGTGAATCAACCTCTGCCATTCACGACATCCCGAGTAATCTTTTTTTATGTATGTTGGTGACGGAACGAGCCCACCTGGTAAGTGGTGACCCCCGCCCATGACAACAGTATAAAATGATAAAACTAATACTTAAGTATTATTTTTACAATGCATTTTCTTCAGTATAAAGGAGCTCGTGCATATGATTGGAATCGGAGCAGCGAATTGATTTGTATATAGAAATGCCTTTAATACATTGCTAAATCCGGGGCAAACTTTGCCACTCTCAAGATCTGTCGATAATGATATCCGCACGTGAGATCACGTCCAAAATCTTTACTCGTAACGAGCCAAAACTTTAATTAATCAATTAACTAATTTATAAATCTGAAACTAATCTACCTTATGTGATTATACCATCTACCTATTTTTTCACATATAACAAAAATCAGATTTAAGGTCACAAATTGATTTAGCAATATCAAACCATTTGATTTTGGCCTAAACCATTTGATGCTTACTATGTAACTAATAATAAACGCACCTCATCAGGAGCGTTCCGTAAGTTTCGATTCAATCATATGCACGTGCCCCTTTTCTAACCTACTTCAAACAAGGCAAAAGATATTGAGTTAGAGTTTTATTTTTTGTATGTTTGTCACGCGATGTATTTCACAATTTTAAACCCTTTCGTTAATTCTGTTTTAAAATGACAGGGTGTACTTCCAAATTAGTCTGATAGAAGTTTCATGATTCATGACTGGCCTCATAGCTCAGTTGGTAGCTCTGCCTTCTGCGCTGTAGGTCGTGGGTACAAGTATTGGTGTGACGAACATAAATTTTTGTTCTGTGTTTTACGTAATGTAGTTATTCGTTTCCTAGCGATGACGTCCCGAATCACGAAATATTTTTAAACAATAAATAGTTATGTTTCAGCAGCTTCTTATGATTCCTTGTATCACAAGTGGCATTGCAACACAACAGATACCCAACTGTAGCATCGGACACCCAAGACCAAACTTTTGTTCATCACACAAACGCCCCGAGGATTAAACATGCTGGAATAAGCTCAAAAGCAGGCTATATTAAACTATACCTATAAGATTTCTAACTATATAACTGATGAAAATTTCTTAGTCATTTTGCCTTTAATATTAAATGACATTTGTAATCCAATGACGTTTGAAAGATTTATTATTGATTGGTGACTACCCCGGCTAAATCAATTTGTCCTGTTGTTGTTGACATAGAGTACGCAATAATGACTACCGTTTTTGATATAATTATTTGACAGACGATGTTACGACTAACTCGATTGAAGCTTGAATGGATTCCAAGAATTCGTTAAAACTTTTAACATTGTGAGTGGGCACTTTCATTCGTCTATAGAATTATTTTTTGTAATGGAAATCTCGATCCGATTATACGTTTTTAGGACAAAATTAATATTTTCATTTCAGAAAATACGCGTTATTTTCTAGTTTTATTAGGTTCTTCTTCTTTTATTATTTTATTTTATTAACCCAACTTTGAAAAATGGAGGTTCTCAATTTTGCGTTATAATGTTTTTGTATTATAAGGTGTACCTTTTCGGTAGTAACGAAGCTTCACGGAAAACAAATTTAAAAGCAGATGTAAGTATTAAATACTGTTCTTTTAATTTTTAAATCAGTCGTGTTTATTATCTATTCATGAGATTAAATTTCATTCTTGGGAGGTTACAGTAGGTCTTATGCTAAGTACGTCCATGGAAGTAAGTACAACATCCATTCATATTATTCTGTCGCCACCCACGCAACCCACGGCTCAGCGATAGAATAGCACTAACTTTGCTGTATTTCAGTCATAAAGTTTGGTTGAAATTACATGCACTAGAAATATTCTAATCTTTGGTTCTGCAGGTTACAGCTTCATAAAATAAATTCGATAGCTCCAACTGGATTGGTGAGACGCTCACTCAAAATTTGATACTACGCACATACCTACTCGTACAATTATAATTGGTTTACCACAGCTTCTTGGAATTAAGACCTTGACCAACGATTTTCAAATTGAAAATGAAAGAGAAAGCCGAATGATGTATTCTTTCATTTTCAATTCACACACTTAAAATTAAACACTTTTACTAATCACCAAAACCAAAAAATTTAAGATATATTTAATAATGCTTCAAACTACTTAACCATTCATATATTGTAGATTTCCAAGGAGTCTGGGTATTTCAAAGACAGAATAGTTCTGTTTGCTCAAAGAGAAGCTGGGACCCCAATTATATATTTAACCTACTTTTACCCAACGAGCTGAAACTGCTTTGTGTCACAGGAAGCAAAACTCTTTTCTCATTTTTCGCTGCAAACTTTCCAGCAATGGTATGTTCTAAATGAACTTGCTATTTCACGACCACAACTTTTTATACCGTTTTTTTTTTTTTTTTTTTTTTTCATTTTGAGCCAACTTCCGAAGGCGTATAAATTCGGTTGTCTCTGTCAATAGAACTGATTAGGAAACATATTTTTGTTTCAATTTCTTTATCAAAATCGGTTGTTTGGTTTTTAACAAATCGGACAAAATATGGGCTTATTTCTAAATAACACAATGGGACATTCAGTGATTAACAATTGCTTCCCTAATTCCAGTTATCATGACATTTTGAATAAAATAGTTAAATCAAAGTTTAGCTGTGACACCAATTTGATACTTTTTATTGGTAATAGGGGGGATGTAAACAAATTGGATCTCATAAAGTATTATGAATCCATAAGCTCATTAAATGTTAATAAAATAGTTATGTTTACATTCCCTTATAGTAGGAGTTTGTCACAAGCAGAAAATCAATATAGACATAAGTTAAATCTGACATTGCATACTATGTCATGCAATAGTCAGAAAATACAATTAATTGACTGTAACAATATTGTTACTAATAATTATTATTTGACTAAAGGTAGTTATTACCTTTCAAAATTCTATAAAAGACAAATAGCTGTAACGCTATCATATTTTTTTAATATTACAGCCAAAAATTTGGCTACACAGACTGCTTCTATTGAGCAAAATTATGTAATTATAAACAAAACACTGGAAGTAATTCCATGTTTAAATTAGATAATGTGACAATAGAGGAAGTCTCTAGCAATAAAAAGTCAAAAAATAATTTAGATCAATACCCTAATAAAAATAGACAATTGTTAAAAAATATTAATTTTATTCACTTGGTGCATCAAAATATACAAGGCATAAAGAGTAAAGACTTAGAAATAGAGTTGTTCATGAACAGTAATCAAATTGATATACTATGTATCACTGAACATTGGCTAAAAAGCCATGAGTTCATGTTCAACTTTAATAATCACCAAGTGGGTAGCTCTTTCAGCAGAGTCAATGCAATACATGGTGGTTCATTAATACTCATAAATAAATTGCTGAAATTCAAAGAACGCGCAGATATAGTCCACCACTCTGTTGAAAGAATTATTGAAATAGCCTGTGTCGAGCTGGAGCAATTCATAGTTATTAGTGCGTACAGACCACCAATTGGTTCATATGATATTTTTGAAAAAACATTAGAATCAATTTTGTTCAAAATATGTAAATCAACTAAGAATATAATAATTTGTGGAGATTTTAATATAAATAATAGGTGTGTGAATATGACTCCGCCCCTTTTTGTCAATATAAAACACATTTGTTCGCTTACAAAATTAAAAAAAAAATTATTGAAAGTATGCTCCATCTGCAGCTACAACCTTCGCCCATCGTTCAGGTAGTTTTCGTATTCCTTGCTGGAAGAAGTCCTGGTCTTTTGAGCTTATCCAGTTGTCAATCCAAATTTTGATACTTTCACATGAAGTAAACATTTCTCCAGTAAGGTCTGTCTGCATCGTCCGGAATAGGTGGTAATCCGAAGGAGCTATGTCTGGTGAATATGGCGGGTGGGGTAACACTTCCCAGTCCTGTCCCTCTAAATATCTTTTTACGACTTCTGCGGTATGCGGTTTGGCATTGTCATGCTGAAGAACTAATTTGTTATGTCTATTCACCCATTCTGGTCGTTTTTCTTCTATGGCTCGCTTCAAACGCATTAGTTGTCGTCGGTAAACTTCTCCATTAATAGTTTCAGAGGGTTTGAGCAACTCATAATATACAATACCTTTCTGATCCCACCAAATACAGAGCATGACCTTGGCACAGTGAATATTTATTTTTGGCTGTGATGGGCCTGGTTCGCCTGGTTTCACCCAAGCTTTTTTGCGTTTAGGATTTTCGTAGTGTATCCATTTTTCGTCTCCTGTGACTATCCGATGCAAAAATCCTTTTCTTTGCTGTCTTTGAAGCAGCATTTCACAAATGGTTTTCCGACGTTCCATGTCTCTTTCTTTTAAATCATGTGGAACCCAGTCACCGGCTTTTTGAATCATTCCCATCATTTGTAAACGCTTTGCAACAGTTGAACGATCAACATTTAATGCTGCAGCTAATTCTGATTGAGTTTGGCAAGAATCTTCCGCCAATAATGCTTCCAATTCAGCATCTTCAAATTTTTTTGGTGGTTTTCCATGTTCTTTATCCTCAGTACTAAAATCGTTATTTTGAAATCGTCGAAACCATTCCTTGCAAGTTGTATTAGACGGAGCATGCTCACCATAAATCTCCACAAGCAAACGATAAGTTTCCGCTGCAGTTTTCTTCGCAATAAAATAATGTAATAACACTTCCCGCAAATGACGTTTATTTGGAATAAAAACCGACATTTTCGAAAAGGTGAAAACAATTGTTGCTTACACTTCAACCAAATATCATAAAATGCGTTAGATAGCTGACATTCAGTACTATCGAATACAAGTATGGTCATTTATTAGTACACGTAAACAATACTAAAAACGACATCTGTTGAGAAAGGGCGGAGTCATATTCACACACCCAATATATTAGAAAATAGTCCTTCAAGCGCAAGGTTGATAAATTTATTTAAATCTTATAATTTAAACCATTTGTTGAGCCAACTAGAATAACTGCCACTTCGGCTACATGCATAGATAATATATTTACTAATTTTGACATATTAAATAAATGTATAATTAACAAATTAAGTTCAGATCACTGTGGTCAATTTATTAAATTCGAAAGCTGTAAGAAATCAATTGTTAAAAGAAAAATAAATTTTGTACCAGTTACCACTGAACGTTTGGAAAGGTTAAAATTAAATTTAATTACAAATATGCCCTTTTTACCCAATGGACCCAATGAGTCTTATAATTATTTCTTTAATAATTTTAATACATTATTTAGCTCAATATTTACAACCAAATCAATCATGGTATCTGATACACCAACTTTTAGTGAGTGGGCAACAGTAGGTTTACATAAAAGTAGAATAAAGTTGTATGAATTATATAGTGAAAAACAATTTAATACTAGTGAGTCATTTAAAGATTATGTTAAAAAATACTCTAAGATTTTCAAAATAGTATGTCGCGAAGCAAAATCGCGGTTTATAAGTTCTAAAATCAGAAATAGTGAAGACAAAGTCAAAACAACGTGGAAAATCATTAACAGTGAGACTGGAAAGTCCAAAACTCATATAAACACCTATAACTTGAGTATAGGCAGTACAGACATCAAACAAGACAGCGAAGTAGCCCTGGCGTTTGAAACCTTTTTTACTGACATTCCAGTCTCTACTACCAAGTTATTGAAATCCTCGCATGTAATGGCAGAGTCATTGCTAATTGACAATGTACCATCATGTTCCAGAGATTTTAAATTTGATTATGTTAATTGTACTGACATTTACAAAGCTTTTAAATTAATTAATGTAAAAAAAACTACTGATCTATGGGGTATTTCTGTTAGCATCGTAAAACCATTAATTAACACCATTGCACCTGAACTAGCTATCATATTTAATGAATGTGTTGATTGTGGGGTATTTCCTGATTTAATGAAATGTAGTAAAATAATCCCTCTGTTCAAATCTGGTAGTACATCTGACCCCAGTAACTTTAGACCGATATCAGTACTGCCAACATTCAGTAAAATCTTTGAAAAGTTGATCTTAAATCAACTACAAAATCATTTTGACTCAAATAACTTACTACATCATAAACAATTTGGTTTTACAAGGGGTCGCTCAACAACCGATGCTGGTGTTGAGTTAGTAACACATATATTTGATGCCTGGGAGGGATCACAAGATGCATTAGGTGTCTTCTGTGATTTGTCCAAGGCTTTTGATTGCGTACACCATGAAACGTTGATCAGGAAGCTACACCATTATGGTATAAAGGGCAATGCTCTAGATCTTCTTTCCTCTTATCTGAGTGAAAGAGTACAAAGAGTTGAAGTTAACGGAAAGCGATCCCCGGGGTCAGTGGTTACTATGGGCGTTCCTCAAGGATCTATACTTGGACCCTTTCTATTCTTAATCTACATAAATGATCTTCCCTATATTGTAAAGGACGATCATGAGATTGTATTGTTTGCAGATGACACTTCGCTTTTATTTAAATTGAAACGGCAACAAGTCGTTATTGACGATGTAAACAATGCTCTCTCTAAAGTAGTAAATTGGTTCAATGTAAACAATTTGCTACTTAATGGAAAGAAAACAAAGTGTTTAAAATTTGTTTTACCCAACGTTAAAAAAGTAGATATTAATGTTAAAATAAAAGATGAACAGTTAGATCTCGTAGATACCACAACGTTCTTAGGAATAACTTTAGATAATAAGCTTCAGTGGGGCCCACATATTGAAAGATTGTCGAAGAGACTTAGTTCTGCAGCATATGCCGTCAAAAAGATCCGCCTGCTCACAGACGTAGATACCGCTAGGCTTGTATATTTCGGCTACTTTCACAGCATTATGTCATATGGCATACTGCTGTGGGGGCATGCTGCAGATATCAACACCATATTTGTGTTGCAGAAGAGGGCTATTCGCGCAGTTTACAATATGGGTCCCCAAGAATCATTACGGAAAAAATTTAAGGATATAAATATACTAACGGTTACATGTCAGTACATATATGAGAATGTGATGTACACTCGTAAACATATGAGCTCGTTCACAAAGAAAAGTGACAATCATAGTGTAAACACTAGGCATAAAAATAAACTCGCTGTGCCCACTACTAGGCTCCATAAGGTTAGCAATTCTTTTAAAGGTCAATGTGTACGCTTTTTTAACAAAATCCCGAGCGAAATTCAATTACTGTCAATAAATAAATTTAAAACTGTCATCAAACGTAAACTTGTCGCAAAAGCTTACTATAAAATATCAGATTACCTAGATGACAAAAAGGCTTGGGAATGAATTTGCTCCACTCTAGACGCAGGACCATATTCGCGATTATGTAGTACTGTCTCCGAGGGGTTTCTTGTCTGTTTCTTCCCCTCGGGTTGGTCGGTTAGGGTTGGAACAGACGTAAACTTAACAAATAAGATAAGCTTAAACATGAAAACTGACTGTAATTTGACATATCTGTGTGCATGTAATGTGCCTGGGAGTTCCTGTGACACGTTATATGCTCACGAATATGTGTACATGCATGTGTAAAATTTGACGTGTCCAAATGATACTTGAGATCTAAAGGAATAAATGAATTTGACTTTGACTTTGACTTTGACTTTGACTTTAACTCAATAACTGGAAAAAAAGTTTCATCCAAGTAAACGAATTTTCATATTTTGCTTTACTGTGACTTTTTTGTTTGCAAATACATATTAACATCTATATTTTAATTTTTTAAGATTGTAAGTGGTGTGACAACCAGCGCAGAAGGCAGAGCTACTACCAACAGAGGTGTGAAGCCTTAAAAAAAATGTTTTTATTTATTAAACCGAGGATACACGGCGTGTGTTGCTACGCTAAAAAAAGAAATACATTTTAGTGGTCTTAAACCATCTTCGCCTTTGTAATGAAACATCACATCGTTTGATTTGGGGTTTGGTTTGGGGCACTCCGGGGCAAATAGTTTTATTTATAAAAAAAAACAACTGTTCCTATAGGTGTGAAGTTAAATACAGTTTAGTTAACATCTACACTAATATTATGAAGAGGAAAGATTTGTACCTATGTTTGTATGTTTGTAATGAATAGGCTCAAAAAGTACTGGGCCGATTTAAAAAAAAATTTCACTAATAGAATGCTACATTCTTCCAATTTGACATAGGCTACATTTCATTTTGAAAAAAATTAGGGATCCTTGGTAAAATTTGAACAATTTAACCGAAGGTGTAGAAAAATGAGTCTTAAAATGTCTTTCGTCGAATGCGCTGCCGAAACTATTAGCGATAGAACAAAATAATGTACAACAATATTGAAGAACATCATAATGTCTACAAAAAACTCCGCGGTAGCATATGTCCAACTGTTGTAGTTATGTCACTACAACAACTTTTCCCGTGCGAAGCCGGAGCGGGCCGCTAGTTATTTATAACTAGGAAACGCTGGCAAATTACAGAAATAGAAAAGGTTCTACGGCAAGTTTCACATCAAACAGAAGCCCAGAATGTAAATGCGAAACGAAATCCGTCACGTAGATGGTAGAGTTTGGCAAAGTTCTCTAGTTTAATTCAGTCTTCTTTCATATCCCTAAGGATTTTCCTGTAAGATTAAGAACCTTCGCTCAGTGAAACTATATCAAGATAAGGAACTATACTCTGGGGCATTCCAATTAGACAAAGAGCTCGTCAAAAAAAGATTAGCATCCAGTTTTCTAACAGAATGACTGTTGGACGAATAAAGATATAGAAACATTTTTATTAATTAAAAACGCCGATCTCTATTATAGCATCACTGTATAAGAAGGGAAGTGTCATTTTGTATTGTGCCTAATTGATTAAGCTATTAACGGGCTGTACACCGTCTGTTGAAGGAATTATAATAAAACATATGATATTATAAGTGTCCAAAGAACTAATATACAATTAGTCATGTAAAGTAGTCAATTTGAGCAGTCATTTGCGATATTAGGTCCAGAGACACTTGCACGTCAAATTAAGATTCATATTTAATGCACATTACATTTAGATTTACTCTTTATATTCAAACGTTAATCGTTTGTCATTTATATGGTGTCAGGGATCAAAATCAAAGTCAAAAATCTTTGATTCCATTTAATAACATGGAAACGCGTCTTTTTTTTTAATGTTGAATGTTGTAAAAAATAACGGTTTGGTGATTTATCAGTCACTTGTTAGTTTAATATCTAAGTTACTTGGATTCTTTCAAATGGTAGCAACTATTTGTATCTGACAATACAATTATGAAACTATCTCGAACTACTTCGAGACTCGTCTTTTTCGTTTGTATTGTCTGGAAGAGCTCTTTCTTTTACTGCAACATCTAAAAATTTTTCTCGAGATAATAAAACCATGCTCAAAGAAAATGTTTGTCTAGAAACGAAGTGTACCTGGTTAAATTTTTTAAATTTTACTTAAAGCGGATGTATTTTGAGATAAATACAACCACTTTAAGTCAATAAAGGATATTAATTGTTTTAGGATATTAAAATTTTACTAAAAGCGGATGTATTTTGAGATAAATACAACCACTTTAAGTCAATAAAGGATATTAATTGTTAAACCAATTCAAATCTGTAGAAAGAAACACAAATTTCAATTAAGTTAAGTTTTCCAGAACATTTGCATTAATCATTAAGCAACATGAAACCCAGGTAAGCATTTCAGTGTAAAATTGTCAAAGGATAATAAATAGCATGCATTTTGCAACTCACGATATCCCAGGAGATTACAAGAAGCACGTAATAAACAACCTGTTTTACCCGACGTAACTGCTCAAAGTAAAATTAGTTCCGAACCCGTTATTACGGTACCTCAGACGTGCATGTCTCGCGGAGGTTCACACTCGACTGAACAGAACCATGCAAAGCGCCGACTGTAAGGACTACCCTCATTTTACAATTGATTGTGGAGATCTGAATACCGTCTCGTACAGTCATGAAAGTATTCGAAGGCTTCGTCCGAGTATTTTATTAACAGCCAATAAGGATCTACTTCGGGAACCGTTCCATTGATAAAAATACAACGTTCAATATAAGCCTCTTTATTGCATTCATCAGACTACAATTTTAGACAGAAATAAAGTCGTCTAAGATGGGCAAGAAAACATTGACATGATGTCAGTTGATTGATGTCTTGCACTATCAGTGTACAGACATAATACTCCTCTTCTACATTTAACCAATTTTAACTAATTCAGGTTTATTTTTAACATACTTCAGAAGAAGAGGACGTTCTCGATTTCAGCCAAATTAATTGTTGTTTTCCGATTTTATCGGCAATTATCAAGCCATTTTGAGAATTCTTGTTTTATCTGATATATCTCCGAGGTGGTGCAATAGAAAATGGTAAAAAACGCTTTGAATTAAAATTAGGATATGAAAGTATTGTGGTGAGTTATTTTGGTTGTTAAATCAGTTGTTAGGACATTACTTTTTGTCAGCTAATTTTAAGTGAATTGATCATTAAATCTCACTAAAAAGTAACAAGCTTCCCTTGTCATTTCGAGAAATAAATCGAAAAAGTGCGGACGAATGAAATCTTTCTTTTGTGAGCTTATTTCTGACGTTCCCTGCAGCTTAATCTGTCTGCTGTGGCTTAGTTTCAAAACTCTGCAGCAATTACAGTTATATCTTTTCTGGAGAATTTCCCTGAGATTTTTTTTATAACCGACTTCCAGTGGAGACTACCAATTCGGCTATTGTGTTTTTTACCTCTCTTCCGTAGATTTTTTATTAAAATCAGTTTATTAGTTTCTTAGTTAAATCTAAATAACTAGAAAAATAGTCATCCGAGTAAATGAAATTACATGTTTAGCTTTCCTGTGACTTTTGTCTTTGCCCGTTGTATGCCGATTTGGATATTTCCGTACCAGCCTCTAATGTTCCCACTGCAAAGACACCGGCCTACTCTCGATAATTAAAGGTAAAAGCGTTTATTAAAGATAGTTTTGTTCGATTTTTAAATCGGTGGCTTGTTTATAATCGTATATATTACTAATGTGGTGACCAATGACTCTTATAATTTTCCTGTTTATTTTGAATAGAATCGCGGTGAAATATTTTGATCCTTGCTGTAAAATCAGATTAAGAATTATGAGTATAAACAGGGTTCACGAACAGACGATCTTGTTAAAGCCCGTTCAGATGTTGTTTGTACGTTTTACTAAATAAACCACGGACGAATTGTAAAATTGTATGCCTGTTCACATTCTTCTATCTCTATGTGACTGCCTCTGGGGAGACCAGAGAAGAAAGCCTTCTTTTGTTTTCCCGATGCTTTCATTTTCGTTGTCTAGAAGCGCTCATAATAAAAACATGCGTGACGTTAATCGACCGACTTGACGGTACTTAGAACTTGATATCATCAATTATTTATATACGTAAAACCTTCCAAGTCCAAACCCCTTTTTTTTTTTTTTTTTTTTTTTTCGTGGGGAAATGCACTCGCATACCGCCCTGCCACGGGGAGACAGAGCGGTTATGTGGGACTAGACCCACTAAAACCCCACGGTGTCCTCCTCTGCCGCTTAGTGGCGGGAACACGGGAACGTTAACACACACATCCGCGAACCCGCCACGGCTGTCCGTCTCCGGACCCCTCTCTTTTTGGCACCGAGTGCCACGCCTTAGTTAGCGACACGCCAGAACACATAGCGTGTCGCAACCACCTCGGGGACCTGGCCAGCGAAAGGGCGTTAGATGACCCCGTATCTAAACGCCCTAGGTCCCCATGCGACGGGTCAGATATGTGGCCCCGTCGCCTGCCACTACGGCCGCAGAGGATAGGGAGAGCGGCGCCTCGCCATACCGACACTCCTCTTCCCCTGCGGCCCCACCGCGTCCGCCATCCAGCGGTGGCGACCCCGCCGTGGCCGCGGAAGGTAGGGAGAGCGGCGCACCGTAATACCGGCACTCCTCTCCCGCCGCGGCCCCTAACCTTCAGCTGCGGTGCTGCCCATACAGCACCGCAGCCCGCCTCAGTTGCGGTGCCCCCCATAAGGCACCGCCACCTACTGTGGCCGCTCCTAGTCGGCTTGGAGGCAAAGCCTAAAGGAGCAGCCCCTCCCGGGTTCCTCTTGGCTTCACCGTGGGCAGCCCAACCACGGTTACTAAGCCCCCCCGCCCCGACAAGGCGGGAACCCGCGGGGGGGAAGTCCAAACCCCTATATACTTATTATAATTAGTAAACTAAGACCCCGGGTTAAATATTCTTGCGGTGTTGTTCACTTTTAATTAGTTCTTGAAACAACTTAGGCAGGCATGACTCACGTTTTATACGAATTGGATTTTAATTAAACAGACTGGGAAATTGCTTGATTAAAAAACTAATAATTTCTTCGATAAAACTTATATCTAACATCTTTTATCCGCTTTCTTATATTTAAAATAAATAAATAACAAAAATAAACGTTAACACACTCTTACACCTGCACTAGGATTACCTGTGTCGCAGATGGCATTCTGTGTTTGTCACACAGAAACACAAAATAAACACCCAGGACCCGAGAACAAACTTCATGATCACCACATAAATAACACACCACACACTGTTTAATAAGTCAAATTTCTTAAGATCTCACTTGGTTCAACCTACAACATTTCTGTTCAAGAGTTCCAAACAATTTCAAGTTCAGTGTTACAAAAATAGCTATTCTCATTACTGTAAGCCACAGGAAATAGTCTGCAGGAAACGGTGAATCCAAAACTTCAAGATTACGCGAACGTCTTGAACTCTAAACTTTTTCGTTTTAAAATAAATTCACATCTCAAACGCGACGAGGGAAATGCCGAGCAGGTATTACATAAGCGCTGGCAGAAAGCGAGGAAATCGTAAAACATGTAGAAAATTGGGGATGCCTTGAAAGGATCTTGTATTTCGATCTCGTTGAAGCAAGTAGAAGCTGTTAAAAACTTCGCGGTTACTGAAACGTTCTTTGAAAGTAATTGCTTGTAGACTGGATCTTAGATCCTATTCATCTTAATTAAAAATTTTAGTATACTCGTAAATAAGTATTAAAAAAATGTAATTGCCGCATGTATGCAAGATCACTTCAGAAACTCGACCAATTCGGAGGAATTTTATTGTTGTGTTCGTAATTGGCAGGACATACCTTATGTATTAAAGAAAGTTTTTAGAAAATCCACTCATAACGTTGGATATTTACAGGGAATATTTGTATCAAACTTTTACTATTCAAAACGTTCAGTTTGAAAGTTCTGTCATAAAATATTTTCATAGCAACGAACAATATATTCAAGAAACATATTTAATTATTTTTTTCTAAGGACTTTCATTATCTTCATTATTTAATCGCACCTGTGCGAAGCCGGGACTGGTTACTGGAAGTGTCAAACGAAGCTTGTTATAAGCTTCGGTTGACATGACTTAAAACTAAACGGATTATTCATTTTGTCTAAATGCTGAAAGCCTTTGTCACATGAGATTATTAATCCAGTTAAACCCTAACTTTTCGTATATAAGCGAGTTCACATATTAAATATGGCGACGGACGCAAACATCATAGTTTATTCTAAAAGTTTTAACAACAACGTTCCCCCAATTTTGAAGCCCTCATTGAAACTTTGTTGGTTGTTATAATTTATGCTGCAAGGATAGTATTTGAAGGTGACAAGGAAGTTAGCTGCTGCTGCTGTAGTTGCTATAGCACACAATGTGAAAGTTAGATTACCATTTCATTAAAAAAAAATACTTTAACACGCCATAATTCAGAAAACATTTCAGCACCTCTGAATGTCGGTAGTCCACATTCAGAAGTGCTGAGTTTTTCAATTGATTATTTTATCCACTGGACCATTGAGCATAAACCGCGCAACATTTGAAGTAAGATACGTTTGCCGAATGCACCCGGATAGGTGGGTAAAGATCTCCATCGACTGTACACCGACTGAGAACCGAAGGCGGCGCAGGCCGAAGAATTGATGGCGCGACGACCTGGACGCATTCTACTCGTATTGGCCGAAGGAAGCACTAGAACGTAGGAGATGGAAGAAAATGAACCTCTGCCCAGCTTTGGTACGAAATAAGTTAATTAAAAAAATGTTTATGTGAAAAATACCATGTTCTCAAAAGGCGAAGCGAAACATCGCAAGGAAACTGGCATGTCCGAAACCAAAAGCGATTGAGATGTGACATCTACCAGTTCGGATTTAGTTCTCGATGTAGATCTCACTTGTTCTGGAGTACGCTGATATATGCCGATATATAGTCTAATATTCCATAAGAGACTGATACACAAGTTCGCGCCTGATTCTTCAAAGGATTAGGCAGGCCTTTT
Organism: Aplocera efformata; assembly: GCA_921293045.1. NCBI lineage: Eukaryota > Metazoa > Arthropoda > Insecta > Lepidoptera > Geometridae > Aplocera > Aplocera efformata. Next base: position 10,613,344 of record OV121042.1, read on the forward strand.
AGTCGCATACACTTTTTACCTGATGGATTACACTATCGTGGGAACTTAGACGTTAATAGTGGTGAGCTTGTCGCTACCATTATTTTTCCACAAATGTCTCGGCAAAATGCGCTGTAGATCGTGGGTTCAATTCCTACTCAGTACAAGCATTTGTATGACAAAAATAAACGTTTGTTCTGTCTCTGAGTTTATATATGTTTAGATATTTAGAAAAAAAGTACTATGCAAGTATTCTATGAGTTTTTTAGTTTTTATAGTACAAGCTATGCTTAGTTTGGGCATATATGACGCTGTGTGAAATGTCCATGAATATTTATCATTATTATAATTATTGTTTATAACATAGCTTGTAGGTACTATTATTAGCAAAGAGTCCGGGAGATAGTAAACAATGTGTTACTTAGGTTAATAAGGATAAGAAAAGAAATTTATACACAAAATGTTTCACATTAGCTCAACGGCAACTTTACTTCACGACATAAGATCAAGTAAAGTGGATAGGCGCTACGAACATCGTTACCATAATGTTGCCAAATTTACGACCGGAAAAACCTTTTACATAAAATTATTTTTGGTAATTTTGTGGTCCAACTTTTTTTGTTCTAAGGTTACATATTATATATTTTAAATCCATGAAAATACCTTATTTATCGTTATTCGACTGTTTTTATTGATTGGTTGAATGATTGATTGGTTGACTGATTGATTGGTTTTCTGATTGATTGATTTATAATGCAAAGGTTTGAATTAGCGCCCAATTTAGTAATGCCGTGTAATCTTGAAGTTTTATATTTATTATAATACAAAAAAGTGACAATTCCCAGTAGACTTTTATAAATTAATGGAAATAAGTATTTTTTACGTTGACTTAGACTTGATAAAATTATTAGCTCTACCAGCATTTGTAGCATACAGTTGATGATCAAGTTTTAATGGTAAGTTATTAAAAAAATACAGAAAAACAAAAACATAACATAAAACATTTATAATACCAAATTTTATACACGGTTCACTCTTCCACACCAAAGGTTCCATACCATTGACTTCTTTTTAGTGTTCCGTACCCGAAAGTAAAGGAATCCATTTCACTAAGCCCATCACAACTGTCTGTGTATCTTACTTATATAGGTGTATCTTTAAAACCATAACCAATAACGGCCAGACTTTTTTTATGCCTATAATGTTACTGGAATAGCAGACAATTCCCCTGACGTTAAGTGGTTACCGCCGCCCATAAACAACCCCTACTGAAGTATGGGAAGACCCAAATAGCATCGCGCTGCGCCCATCAGTCTGAGACGGGGATGTTGCGAAGTGACAACACCACCACAACACAGCAATACGACAGAATTTGTATTTGACAGTATGTGTTAATTCGGCAGCAATCTTTACAAATACAAAAAAGACACATTCCGTATTACACTTAACTTAACCAACAATATTATGTAAAATTTTCAACTTATAACTATTCAAACATCATGTAACAAACAGATTCTCAAACAAAATAAAATAAATTGTTATAATACGTTTATAAATTTCATCGGCCTTAATTGTTTGCTAATTATTACAATCAACGTGGATTTTGATAAGTTAGTCAACTTTTGTAAGAACCTCAATAGGTTAACGTTTAAATATTTGTTAAGGTACAATATAATATTGTATTGTTTCGAAACAAATGTTAAGGAAGATGTTCTTGGTCTTCATGTAATATTTGTTGAGATCCATCATAGTATTTATATTTGGTGAAAATTATAACGCGCTACGGCTGATGGATCAAAACATACAGCCCTTTAAAAGTAGAACAGACAGACAGACATTGTAGTCTTAATAACAAGTCTTCCTTTACCCTTCGGGTACGGAATCCTTAAGCCATCTTGGGCTCACTGATAGGCTTGCTCAATTTTCGTCAAATATAAGATAAATAATAGGAGCGATTTATCCTAAACGCTTAGAATTATTGATAGAAATTCAAAGAAATATTTCGCTCGTGATTCAGGTTCTTATAAAAGAAAAGCTCGTAGGATACCGTAATTCTACGTGAATTCTGAGTAGTGTGAGGCGAGATCCATTCTAGTTTATAGAATCCATGATTATTCAATTTTGTTGGCTTTCGGTTTAAGATGAATATCGAAGGTACTCGTAAATTTACTATGTGAACAACCTATACGTAAACTGTAGTTAGTTTCTTTAATAGATAATGATTTATATGGATCATAGATGTAACTGTTTGTACATTATTTACTCAACTTAACAACGTATAAAGATTAAAAATTGCTTAAGTTGCTGGTAATTCAGCAGTAATCAATTATTAAAGAATTATTTACTTCTCTGAAGGAAAGTTTCCAGGGAAGCGTAAACGAATAAAAAAGTGGTATTCCTAACCCGTGAAACTAAGAAGCATATTAATATTTCAATACGCAATAATATTAATTTTTCGACATTTCTACCAGAACCAATTACGATTAAAATTTGGCTGGGATTCCGTTGAAGTTGATTTAGTTTAATTAATTTTAACTAACAACCAATTAGTCCTAGCCTCTAATAAAAATTATTATATAATTTAAAATTGTATTAATTATTCTCTAAATTATAGAGCGACTGACTCGAAATCATATCCAATTTATGGGGTCAGGTCCATAATCCCGGCTTTTACGGCTTTTTTGCACGGGTTATGCCTACATTTTTTTTAATGCGGGTTAGATTAAATTTTAAGTGATGTTCATCCTCCTTGGCGTATTCTAGTGTATTTTATTTCCATGGCCATGGTCTTGACACGCGTGTCGCGTCGGGCAAGCGCTTGCTAGATGTTATTTTTTCGAGCAAAATTGCATACCAAAATCACACGTGTTAAACTTTTACTAGTAATCGAATAGTAATTGACAGTTTAATCTATTGTAGATAAATACTTATAAAATGTCATAAGTACTCAAAAAAAGTTCCTATCTTATAAGAATTTCCGCGAAAAACTGCATACTTAAAATAATGACAGTTTTTACAAACTATGTCAATTAACTGACATAAAATGTCAAAAACGATAGTCTAATTGAAATTTAAAAGGATACGTAAAGAATGAATTTTGCAAGCTTCAGTGCAGGCCTTGTCACCTCCATCAAGAATACCTTCCTTATGAATCACCTTGTCCATTGGAGAAAACCATATGAAAATCCGTTGGGTAGTTTTTTAAGTTTATCAGGTTCACACAGACAGACTGACAGACGCAGAAAGTCCCCGGACTTTATTTTATATTTATATAGTAAGTAATAATCTTATATAATTAGGAAAGTTATTTTCGCATAAAAAATATTTTTAAACTTTGTGTAGAATTGCTACAACCATTATGAAACCATTTTCTACTCAGTGACCCAGTTTTTATTTCTTTAGATATTTCCTGCCGCTACATACCAATGCGAATCCGTTTGAACCTCTAATAAACACCGTAAAAGGTCCTTTAGAATCTTAATCCGCAGTTAGTCTCAAATAAAACATAAATTATGTCGTAGAAAACCCTCGACCCGTGACTAATCTTCCCTTATCCTATACGTATAAAAGCTACATTGGATTAAACCATTACTCGCAGCTACATTTGAGAAACAGGTACACTTCTAAGTCCTTTTTTTTTTTCGTGAGGACATGTACTCGCATACCACCCTACCACGGGGAGACAGAGCGGTTATGTGGGACTAGACCCACTAAAACCCCACGGTCTCCTCCTCTACTGCTTAGTAGCGGGAACACGAGAACGTTTTTACACACATCCACGAACCCGCCGCACACTCAGCCATTTCATTTTCCTACTACTCTCAAAAAAGGGGAAAAGGTCTGTGCTGCCATAAAAGCCTAATAATAATTGTTGTCACGATGTTTTTTTCGTCGTTTCTATAACTGGCCATTTTTCAAACGTATTCAAATCACAAATTCGTCTCCAAACGAAAATGTCATTGGATCATCCCAGCTCGGGGTTGGAGCCTCTGGATTCAAATTCACTATTTTCATATGAAATGTGTTTTACCTCGCTCTACGCATTTTCGACTGTCACTCAGGAGAGATTTTTTTGGTGCGAATTTTTGTTGTTTTCAGGGGAACGTCCCCTGAAAAATGCATGTAAAACCTTGCTGTAAATGGACGGAGGGTTGACGCAGAGCAAACATGACGAAATAAGAATTTGACCTCATTCCAATGAGTCGTTGAATAGGGGTGGGACGGATACCAAACCTAGCGTGATCTCGTAAGTAGAATTTACGTTTCCAAGAGAACTTTTTATTAATTTAAAAGATTATATGTATTGTATTATCTCTAGATTTTACTTTGGCGAATGTAACAATAGAATCATTCATCATGTTTTCAACTTTATAAAACGGCCTAAGCTGGATTCGAGTGAATTTTTTGACTTTATCAATATATGCTAAGTGTTTTTTTATCTGATTAAGTGAGGCTGTCGAAACACGACATATTTATCTTATGTGTAATGTTAGTAGAATGACTTACAGTAGGTACAGGTAATAATTTTTGCTCTCTCCTTGATTGTATTCATGAGTAAGCCAGCTATCTCCATCAAACTGTGAAATTACATTCTGCCCCTTGAGACGTATTCTTCTAAGTTTACGAATTTCGACGGCAGGCAGATTTAAATGGTGGTTTTATGTATTTGTACCATCTACTTTTGCTAAATTATGTTTCAATATTTTATGTTGGAACATTTGTGAAGAGAATTTTTTGTTGAGAAATTTGATTAGGTATATTAAATAATATTAAATATGTCATTTGGCCATTTGGCCGCATTTGGCCATTTTGTTAACCGACTTTACAAATGGAGGAGATTCTCAATTCGGCTGAATGTTTTTTTTTTTTGTATGTTGGTTACGTTATATCTTCGCCAATTGTGGACTGATTTGGATAATTCCTATATAATGGTTTTATGTGATAGGATATCCCGAGGTACCATAGAAATATCATGCAAAATTTTCATTTTATGAATTCAAACGGTTCATTTGTTTTTCACTTGTTTGTAAATTATTTTGTGACTGCTACCTATAAAAGTATATACGAACGAGAGCGCACTAGAAATACACAGATGTTTGCGTCGAGTTTAAATAATTAATCTGTTTTAAACGAGGTAAACTATGTAAACTCTACGCAGAACATTCAATTAACTTGGTTTAATTGTTCAAGTTCCGCTTCCGGCTTCAGACACTAACTTGAACGTTGTTACTGCTAGAGTGCTGTTGGTGCAAGGGTTTATTGTTTATTGTTACTATGTCTATATAAGCATAGACTAATTAAGTACTAAAATGTTAGACACGCAACTCAATTATGAAAATGAGGTACAACTCGATCATTCAGTGGCGAGCTATCGTTGAATTCAGTAATAGCTTGCTCTAATTTTAAAATCAGAACTTTTAATCAGGTTTGACATTGTCAAAATGATCATAATACCATACTTTTAAAATAAGAACTCGGTGTGTTCAAAAGTGACGCACAGTTGTGCTGTGATAGAGATTTTGTTTCAAACTGCGTGTCTATGTAAAAAGCATGCTGTGATGCCCTCAAAATCTAAGACCTTTTATTATTTAAAATTGTATGGACAGTGAATCCTGTGTTTGGAATTCTTATTAAATTAATATTCATTTAAATTAATTAATATTAAGTCTACGAAAATACTACCAGTTTTGTTAAATTAAATTCCAGTCTGTTTGGTTTTAGGGTTGAATCCCGTATGGAATAGACAACCGTTAAACCCTAAAATGAAAGAGGTTCTCTTGAACTGTAGCAGGCTAAAACTCAGTTTCTTTTGGTGGATATTATAATTAAAATATAATCAGAGGTATGGAAGGTGCGAGTTTAAATTATTTTGTAAGTGGCATCAAATTAAGATTATCGTACAAAATGCGCAATAGAAAAAACTGATTGGAAATATTGTCTTAAATTTTTCATCCCTTATTTCTCGTCCAGGGACTTTCATTTTTATAATGGTAAGTTGTAGACCCTACCATTATACTCCTCGCTCCGAAGGCAGGGCTACTACAAACTAAGCCACAGAGTCGTCTCAATATGATATCAAAATTGTCAAAATAGTACTCAATAAGTATCTAATTTGTTGGTACATTAGAACACGGTGCGTTGTTCCACCCAAGGGGTCTAATCGTGGTGATTAATTGACTGCAATCATGTGCTCAAGGTGGTTTCCGAGGGTGTGGTTATTACGTCATTTACTGCTTTGTGACGTCACGACGCCGTCTCGAGTCGGATTGCGGGACATTTGCATATTACGCCTGAATATAGTCGAAGGTTTCGAACTGGGTTGTTATTAGCTGTTCATGCTGGAAAGTATTACTTTCCAGCCTTGGCTTGAAATCATTGAAATGAACTACAGTTAATTTCCAGTGTTTAACTGTTTTGTGTGCATTCAAGTTTTTTGTTGTATTTTTCTTTTGTGCGTTCGTGTTCTTACTGATCTATGCTTATGATTACAGAAAATTATGGCACTACAACAATGTTAATATGTTATAGGTACAAAACCTCTTCAACTTTTGGTTTGGTTTCAAAAACCTTATGTATAAATATGAACCATATCTATGGAAAAAACTTACTTCGTTTTGGTTTCGTCTTGTTTGTTGCAATATCACACGATATTGCACCTGAATGTTTATTTTGACTCGATGCAAAAACAATTTGATTCATATAAAAATGTTTGAATCCAATTTTGACATTGACATTCAATTTGTTTTTGAAATCCTACCCACTATAAAGCAGCGCCATCTAGTATCGATGTTGGAAACAAGACCGTAAAATGCCCTCAATTGAAATGATATTGTTAAACATAATAAAAAGAAAACATGTTTATTCCCAACCACTCGAAATATCGGAATCGAAACCGTTTAATTTTTTTGAAGTCACTTAAATATTTTAGATTGAGGTTTTATATCTTGTCACACTTTTTACAAACAATAGCATAAACTAAACATTATTCCCATATGCACTTTTTTGTAGTTGTGCCGTATCCTAACACCGGAATCACTCTTATTAAACCATTTTGTTTCTTTATATACTAATATTATATATTATGAATTTTGTTTATTGGTTTATTCCGAACTAGCAGTTTTCCGATATGAGCCTAACGCATTTCACAAACCTAACCTGTTGCTGCTTTCAGAATATCTTACCATTAAAAATGCATCCCAGTTTAAGTGAAGTTTATCCACCTCACCAACGAAGAAGACGTTAAAAGCGAAGTATTGTAGCCTTGATACAAACTGTCAGAATGAATAATAAGTTTTGAATTTTGATACCTTCATTATACAGTTCAAAGTTATGATAAACATTCAAAGTTTTCAAAGCTGTGTTACGCCAGACCTATAGTGTTCTAGTTTCACTATCCTGCCGATATCTAAATAGACGAATGAGAACTCTCGCTTCAAAGACAGATATTGATTCATGATTTGGCTTGAAGACTCGTATTCAGGCCTAAGTGAGGTGTTTTTCTGCTGTGATATTTTGTACTAAGATACCGTCAAAAATGAAATAAAAATATATTGTTCGAAATCCGTCACTGGGTATTCTAACAAGATTCAGCGCCAGGTAGTCGGGCAGTAAACACGTAATACTGGCTGACCCATTCTCACCCATGAGATTGACGTCATCAGGCACAATGAGGGTCCCTCCTCTAGTCCAGACCTAAGCCTGTTACAGAATATGACAACATTGGAGAAGAAAGCCTAATGTCTAAGCGCTAAATGTCAGGAATTTGAAGTCTCTCAAAGAATCCCTGATAAAACGGTCGCTGTATACACATGAATATTTGAGCTGCGATGGAGCACCGGCACCGGTTGAATACAGGACATGTATAATCAGGGAGGATATCTACAGGGGACGCACACATATTGTATCTGTTGAGAAAGAGCGGAATCATATTCACATGTGTGAATATGACTCCGCTCTTCGCCCTTTCTCAACAGATGTCGTTTTTAGTATTGTTTACGTGTACTAATAAATGACCATACTTGTATTCGATAGTACTGAATGTCTGCTATCTAACGCATTTTATGATATTTGGTTGAAGTGTAAGCAACAATTGTTTTCACCTTTTCGAAAATGTCGGTTTTTATTCCAAATAAACGTCATTTGCGGGAAGTGTTATTACATTATTTTATTGCGAAGAAAACTGCAGCGGAAACTTATCGTTTGCTTGTGGAGATTTATGGTGAGCATGCTCCGTCTAATACAACTTGCAAGGAATGGTTTCGACGATTTCAAAATAACGATTTTAGTACTGAGGATAAAGAACATGGAAAACCACCAAAAAAATTTGAAGATGCTGAATTGGAAGCATTATTGGCGGAAGATTCTTGCCAAACTCAATCAGAATTAGCTGCAGCATTAAATGTTGATCGTTCAACTGTTGCAAAGCGTTTACAAATGATGGGAATGATTCAAAAAGCCGGTTACTGGGTTCCACATGATTTAAAAGAAAGAGACATGGAACGTCGGAAAACCATTTGTGAAATGCTGCTTCAAAGACAGCAAAGAAAAGGATTTTTGCATCGGATAGTCACAGGAGACGAAAAATGGATACACTACGAAAATCCTAAACGCAAAAAAGCTTGGGTGAAACCAGGCGAACCAGGCCCATCACAGCCAAAAATAAATATTCACTGTGCCAAGGTCATGCTCTGTATTTGGTGGGATCAGAAAGGTATTGTATATTATGAGTTGCTCAAACCCTCTGAAACTATTAATGGAGAAGTTTACCGACGACAACTAATGCGTTTGAAGCGAGCCATAGAAGAAAAACGACCAGAATGGGTGAATAGACATAACAAATTAGTTCTTCAGCATGACAATGCCAAACCGCATACCGCAGAAGTCGTAAAAAGATATTTAGAGGGACAGGACTGGGAAGTGTTACCCCACCCGCCATATTCACCAGACATAGCTCCTTCGGATTACCACCTATTCCGGACGATGCAGACAGACCTTACTGGAGAAAAGTTTACTTCATGTGAAAGTATCAAAATTTGGATTGACAACTGGATAAGCTCAAAAGACTAGGACTTCTTCCAGCAAGGAATACGAAAACTACCTGAACGATGGGCGAAGGTTGTAGCTGCAGATGGAGCATACTTTCAATAATTTTTTTTTTAATTTTGTAAGCGAACAAATGTGTTTTATTTTGACAAAAAGGGGCGGAGTCATATTCACACACCCAATACATATATTTACACAAACATCAAAAGTCGTAAAACTTATTTATTGAAGTGTTTGGGACAAAACTTTGGACAAGATTAGGTACAATAACCATTTAAGCTTCACAGAATCCAACCACTTTCTCGAAAGTAAATTAACTGTGTATACTGTGTACAAGTATCTATAAAATAAAATATACAATATATATACAAGATACAGAGGATATACAAGTGTATGTTCTCTGCACCCAATTCAAAGGAACATAAGGAAATTTAAACGTAATTTTGGTCGGTGAATCTGCGGCGTCGATGGATAAAGCATCCCTTTAGGGTAGGACTAATTGCCGGCCAGTCATTTGATTTCGTTGGGTCGGATGCCGAAGGGCAGAATACCTTTGTGAAGGTTTGTGTGGGTATCTTGTATTGTAACTGAATGTGTTGAGTAATTAACGCGAAAATTTACTTAATAAGTAAATGTTCATGGCCATTTCACACGTCGCCGTTTAGCCCCGAACTAAGCATAGCTTGTTCTATGGGAACTAGTAAACTGATAGAATACTAATATAGTTTTTTTTTTGTAAATACATACATATAATACATATTAACACCCAGAAACCAAAATGTATATTCTTCACGCAAATGCTTGTTCGAGTGCAGAAGACAGAGCTACAGAGATATTAACTGAGCTGTGAGGCCAGTCGTTACTCGAAAATATAGTTTTAATGTTCAGTAACTTGCTCACAAAGTACTTTTTGTTCTATTTTTAGTGTCACATTAACGGGCAAAAGAGTATTTACACTGTAACCAAACCTGAATGATGTCGAATAAGTGTGTATTGACCAAACACTAAGCATAGGATTCTGTATTTGTTAGGAAATCCGCTATGGTGCACCTCTCAAAGAGTGGAAAGCTGGGAATAGCTCCAAGTCTAGCAAAAATGAGCGGAGCTCTGAAAAGAGCCAACGCTGCCGGGGCCGTGGAAGAATGTTTCACGTGCCAGCAGCCGCAGCAAAAAGCGAGATGGATCTCCGTTGGGGTTTAGCCGGTAGGAATCCGGCATAACCCTTCTGATTGCCCCCACAAGTGGGAGGGTATCAACTGATGATTCCCCAACGTATAAAAGAAAAAGCTTACGGAATAATGTTCATACCCTTTGGTGCGAGAAGGAACATCAAGGGGTCAATCACCTTATTTTGAATTTGGTTAAACAATAAATTTTAAACTATGTATTTCTGTTAAATTCATGTAGAATTAGATATCGATTTTATAAACTCTTTATAGCGTTGTTAGTTTGAATGCAAAAAAGAACAACAGCAACTGTAATTTATACTGTGAAATTTACCAAGAAATACGCTACCAATAAAACAACAAACTTGTATTGAATAAGTTGGAAGTGCGTCGACTGGCGCGGCACATAGCTGTATATCTGGCGAACAACAACGGGGAAGTTTAAAACAACTGCAGACTGATTCTACAGAAGATACTTTCAGGGCAAATGCTTACCGATTCAGCGGGTACGATCTAGAAAAATATTGCGTCCTGAAGCGTTATAAATTCTGAGTAAATCCCATCCCATTCCACTATTCCAATCCCAGTTACTCAATCTTACTACTATAAGAAATGCGAAAGTTCCGATGGAGGGATATTTGTCGCCCGAAAGGCTGAACGGATCTAGATGAAATTTGGCACTGAGATAGATTTTAGCCTGGAATAGCACATAGGCTACTTTTAATCCCGGAATAGTCCCGGAAATGTACGGTTCCCGTAGTCTGGCAAATTGCGAGTAACACCGTAGGGCGCAGCAATATTATATATTGGAATGTATGCATATTTCTTACACTTTCACGCCAAAGCAATTGTACCGATTCAGCTGAAGTTTCAGTCTCATTTGATACTTTCGATTCAGTGCTTGGCAGTGCAGTCTTGCTGCACTACATGTTAAGTAACACGTCATCGATGAACGATGCGAATTTTCACTCGGAAAATCGCTATGACAGTTTAATATATCTATCATGAAGCGAGACACCAAATCGTGGCCACTATTAAGGCAAAATCATGCGTTGGTTTGCTAGAGCATGTCAATTGCTTTGTGTTGAGAGCTACACAGCATAACGTAGCTCTCAGCACGAAGCAATCAGCATAAGGTTTACAATCCGTCCGTAAATCGTATAATAACTAAGAACGTGATTGCTTCCACTCAAATAGTGATTATTTTTCCAGAACATATTCTCTACTGGATCGTTCAAGAGGAACAAGGTTTGGCTCACGCGAGTATTACTCTGTTAATCTATCTGTAAATGATTCAATAACGAGATAAGATTTTGCTGGGTTCCGTACCTAATTACTGCAATTACCAGTTTCAATAACTATTCGATACGGTAAAAAATCTTAGTAACCATTTTTTCAATCGAAATTTGAACGCGCTGATGGGATGTGCATTGCATATAGTGTGTAATATGGTATACGGCCAACATTTTGGTTATACCTATTTCTAGCTATATGGTTCGCCGCAAGCGCTTCAATACCAAAATAATTGAACCAAACCCATTTGTAAATGATCCTAGTAAAACATATAAGCTTGTTTGAAGAACCTTAAGTCGTCAGCGAACATATAGAACTTGGAATTTGGGACGCCAGTGCCATTGTCTTTGATGAATAAGTTAAATAGGATAAGACCCAAACGGGAGCCTTGGGGTACTCCAAAGAGCAGTAAATAGCATTTAAGAATTACTTCTACTACAACAATTTTCTGTAAGAGTTAGATAATAAAACAGAACTTTGAGGCACAAACTTGCAGAGGACTCATAATTTAGCTCATGAGTTCCTCTAACTACCTAAACGCAGATTGGTAAATAAAGACAACATTTATTACAATAAAGATTGTTTTGAAATAACAAGATACAACTAGATATAAAAAAAAAAAAATTATTTCGACATAATTAGACATAGGATCAATACGGCTTAAATACATGTAAAAAAAAAACTTTAATATTGACTGGATTTTACGTCGTTGGCCACAGATGGCTTTTCGACAACTTTACGAGAGCTTTTGGTAAGAACTGAAGGCCGGCGACTGATGGATCAACCGTTTAGTGTCATTTATACTGAGTGCTCCCGTAGTATAGGATTAGTTATCAAGCCATGTCATCGGACTTCGAGTTGCTTGAACTCTGTGATGTTGACACCAGAATTGGCGTACTCACATGAAATGGAAGAAAGATTTCACAATGCAATTGTTGTATAAAGTCCAGGAGATAAGAGAAAATAAACGACAACTAATACCCATCCAGTATTTCACGATTAAGCGTTGTGTAATGTTCATTTACGAGACAGGTGGACTGGGTTCAGACTACGTAGTAACAGCGGGTACAATTTTAATTCAGAGACATGTTGGGAGCAGATTAAGTTCGCTTCGTATGTTTTGTACGTATACAAGTGAATTGCATTACACAAGTGCCTGATTTAAAATCGAATAAACTGACTTCAACTGTTGTAATTTTGTAAGGCAATTAAATTACCAATATTATTAATGCTTTCCTAATTTTTATTTTTCCGAAACAGAACTGGTATTGAAGCGAAAAAAAAAAGAAACGCACGGCAATTGATTTTGATTTATATAGAAGAAGCTCTTGACCAATTTCAACTGAAATATTTTCATACCACCGACAGTTTGTAATAGTAAAATAACGAAACCGCTCATTTTGAAATGCTACTTTATGGTCCCCCATCGTAATCATCCTAAACCATGTTCAAAATCTAATCAGCTGAAATTATTAACAAACCATGCTAGAAGCACTTTGGCTGTTGTGGTTTTGCCCACAAATTAACGTACACAACATCAAAAGCAAACAAGCAAACCATAGATAATTGCTGATGCCGACCGGGAGACTAATTACCATAGACCTAATAATTAACCTCATCGCGTTTGATGTGACATTCCAACGAGCAGGTAGCACCAAAAGAGATATTAAAATATTTTTTATAAAACGTAAATACACAAGCCAAAACCTGAATCTGAATTTATTTATTTTCGTGAATATAGGTACATTAGGAGGTGTTTCATATTATATACAACCCCTTTTATACCATCAATATGGTGTGCAAATGTTATGTACATTAAATAATAAGCCAATTCTATATAGGAAATAAACAACTTCAAATATATATATGAACTCTATTTATCAAACAAGCAACAATAAAATAATACTTCAAAATTAAGAGCCTCTTCCTTTTTTAAGTCAGTTTATTAAATGTGCTAAGTTTGATAAAAGTACATTATTGTGATGGAATTGATATTATTATATAAACATTTTCCTCAAATGCACATTTGAAACCACGGGCAGTTTAAGCAGCCAAATAAGATTGCAAAAATATTATTTGGCTGCTTAAACTGCCTAAGCCACTAGGGCATCGAGGCTTTTATATGGAAAACCATTACTATGAGAAATGGCTCAGAAAATCAAAATCATAAACTTTGTATTCCTTTGAATTTGAGTGAGTGGTGGTTTATATAATTGATGACCAGAAATAATATTATTTTTGTCGAAATTCTTCTCTCGTATTGCTGTGTTCCGGTGAAATAGCGTGGGTGCTGGTGAAATTAACGTGATGGACGCAACGCGATACGACTTGGGTTCTGTCGTACGAGAGAACCGGAGTCGTATCGCTGTTGTCTATAGGCGGCAGTAACCACTTAAGAGCAGGTGGGCTGATTTCCATCACTTTAGTCACATAATAAATGTTTTGCTGCGCACTGTACTCCAATAATTAACCTGCTATCGCTGGAGTGCCTGTTCATGAATTACTAGCTTAATTGTGAAATACGGGTATAACCTGCGGATGCTCTGGAATCCTAATATTTTGACTCATAACAAGGGAACGGTCCCTGAACAAATTGTGACGTCAGCGTGAAATTGGATTGGGTCAATTACCTACTGACAAATGTTGTGACTGTGGGCCACAGTCGCCGGATATTTTTAATTTATATGGAGTTGTCTCACTGCCAGGGAAAGATACTAACATTATTCCTCACTTCGCAAAATCTTTCGGGTTCTTCTTGCGTTGATTGTGAACAAATGCAGAATCTGACTCCACAAAAAATCAGATGAAAGTGGCAGGATTATCTTAACCATTTTCTTATGAGTGAACTTAGTCATAAAACGTGAAAACTGGAAGGAATTAGGGAACGTTGTGGGGTGGAAATGGTTATGATAATAAAAGCCTAGCAAATATTACGAGCAAAGTCGATAAACGTAGTTATTATAAAAATAATATTACCTACCGATTTAACAGACAAACATAGGTATTATTGTATAGCTTCCTAAGTATTCCTTGTATATATAGCATCTATGCTTTGTAACAGGGATTTTAAGCACGAATAAAACTCATTAAGAGCTTCTTTTTTGCGTTTGTCAAACGTTTATCATGAAAAAGTATCTAATTGGCGGGCTTGTTTTTAATGCTTGCTAAACGGCAATCCCACTGTCTTCTTACGACAGCAATGGGTAAAAACGTGGCGTAAGCTTGTCTCGTTTTTCTTTACAGATCATCTCAGTGAAAGAATGCTCCATCTGGTCAATATTTGAGTTGGGTAATGATCGCATTTTATTCGAGCACACCGAGGGGACGATAGTTTTTTTTAATGTGAATATTTGACGGTACGAGCTAAGGGCCCACCTGGTGGTAAGTGGCGACCCCAGACCATAACAACAGTAATGCGACTCATTATAAGATTTAGATCTTACACTCAATCGCATTCATTCTGCTGCGTCCATCACCCGATGGTTGAGACGTCTCATGCGCATGTGATTTCACTGATACCAACTCCCTTCTACTTGGCGGCAGATGTGGTGTGGTGGCAGTACCTCTCCGGACGAACTTGCGAAAGTTCTGCTGCTGCTGCTACTTTTGGTTGCTCCTTTAGCACCACCAGCTGAGGGTACGTGTAGGGAAAAAACACACCTACGAACGCGAGCAGCTAGACCCCCTAAGTCATAGAGCCCTTCGAGTGACATAAAAACTCTGACAGATTCGGCACACAAACGAAAAAATAGGCTAATTACATTTACAATGTTTGCAGACAAATAATAATAGTATAATATTTTACAAATCCAAACAAACACCATTGAAATACAAACGAACAACCCAACTCATCTATTCAGACAGTGTGCTCAAAGATTCATAGCGGGGTTGCCTCCCCATATTTTCCTTCGACTGAGAACGTGTGATAAATATTGCTGAAGTCATGCACACATCATAAATATGGCTGCCAGGATAAATAACCGCTATATTAGAGTAACCAATGTCTATGTGCGCGATGTTCGATTATTTGCGAAGCAATTAATGTGATGAAAAATATCAGCTTTGATGCTGAAAAAACGCTTTCAAAATCAGCTTTTAGAACGGTGATTTATCAAAGGTATTCAACGGTAAATAAAAATTACATACAACTTTCAAAGTAATAACACCCCTTCTTTATCCGAGGGTTAATTATTCGGAGGTTAAAATTTAATCACCCTAATATTTTGATATTCGTACCAGCCTCTTATGTTGCCACTGCAGGGACACCGGCTGACTCTCGCTAATTGAGAGTGAGACTTTGATCTACCACGGGAGCCCAATATGGATTGGTAGATGTTACATATCCTCGAATTTTTTTGATCTTAGACTTGCTTGTTTCTTCACGATGTTTTCCTTCACCATATCAAGAATGTGGTATTGCTCATATAAATTTTTCAAGTGAAACCTCATTGGTCCACGTGTAGGTTTTGAACCAGCGATCTTCAGGTTAATAGAGTAATGTGTGGTGGCTCAGGGGCACAGACGTCAACTTCAACAACAATACAACAAATAAAGATTTTTGACTTTCTAAGTATGTACATTTTTTAATTATATTTTGACAATTTGATTGAAATCAGTAGATTTAGTCGCAGTATGACAACCGTGGAGTTAATAAGCAATTATTCAACAATAGAATCGACACGTGTTTCACCTTTCTACGAGGATTTATCATAAGCGTCAAAGGCTACACTAAAAATGTACCTAAAGTTAAACTGAACTTTTGTCAAGTCATGTCTGAATCTTCGAGCATCTAGCTTAGTGTGTCCAGAACGAAGTCTTTCTGTATACAAAACAACATTTGTCTCAACGAAACAGGCATTTGTACCCAGTTACTGGCAGAACCTGACTCGAAATTGACTAAAATATTGCTCAAATTTGTGAACTTAGGTATTAGACGTAGGTTATAAGAGTAATACGCGTTGCAAACTCGAGGGTGACATGTTCAACTTTGAACAAACCCTCTAAAAATAAATGAAAATTCAAAAAAATCTAGCTTTCGCGAAAACCGACACAACACATAATTAACCAAAAACATATGTAAACTGCTTAGAGCAAAAAATACAGTTAATGTTTGATCTTAAAATTAAGACAGACTTACTTAGCAATATGTTTTCCAATAACATTCGAGCACGGAACCAACTTTCTCCGATAATGTAACTCTCCAGCGTACTATAACCATATTGCAATATGAATTTAATTTATTTTACCATCTTGAAAATAATGTTGGAACTTTGCTTTGAAGAGACACTTGAAGATTGTCTCATTATTTTCTTGCAAAGAGCGGTAAGATCGTAAAGGTAAGAGAATAACCGCTATACAGATATTTTGTAATTATCAATTCAATTATTTAACCGATTTCAAAGAGGTAAAGTTCTGAATATGACTGTCTGTGTTTTTATTTATATTAGTCACATAAAAAACGAATTTTTATAATATTATAAAAATCCGGTTATAATATTAGAGGTAGCTTTTAAAAATCACTATGGGACATCATTTCAAAAATTATTATGAAACATCTAAATCGGTGTACAATTGGCGAAGATAATGCCTAAAAAACATAACAAAAAAACGAGTAAAACAGTGTATATCCTCTCGTTTCTTTAGAATGGCGAGTTATTGAATCAAGTAACGACTTGCCACTCGAGACTTTCTTGGCAAATGGCGCCTCTTAGACTTCAGTAAGTGGATTTAGACTTCACCACACCCATGTCATACCTTATGTGCTGGTAAATTTTTCAGCGTCAGTACGAGTAAAGCTGCTCTTTCACTGTTGAGTTTTAAACTTTGTACAGCCTTTGAAGCTTCTCTGAAATAAACCTGTATTATCCACGACACACATGTCACCTGGCTATTTTTATTGCACAAAATTCTCTTTTGGTGTATTTACAAAATTACCACAACCCGTAATAAACTTATTAAAATTTCTAAAAAGAGTGGTAGGGTCAGCACAAACATTTGTGTGGCGAACTTAGATGTTTGTTCGTTAATTGGGTTTTAAATATTATTATTATACATGCGCAAGTATTTACACTTAAAAAATTCTATATAAGCATTGTTTCAATAATCTGGTTCCCATAGTAGTTATACTTAGTTGGAGTTAGTCCCAATGCTTAGTTTGGGGTTAGATAGCGCTGTGTGATATGTCCATTAGTATTTATTATTATCGAACGCCGTAACCTTACCATCAAAAACTTATTTTATTATACTGAATAAACTGTTTCATTGCTATTTTAATCACGTAATCTGATCCCATGTGACGGGAGCGACAAGGGGGACTACGGTGATAGACATGTATCTCCCCTTATTCCGCACGCACCCCTCTGTCATCGCGTCAATAATAAGTTATCTGGTTTACCTCTAGATTTCATATAGTACTACTATAGATTGGTTTCATATATACCTATAGTACTACTTTTTTGAACTGGTCTCCGTTTTGTTATTTTGTAATTAATTAAAAGAAATTCCACCCTAAGAGCGAAAAATATGGGATCTTCTTCTTTAAAGAGAGTTTAAGAAGGGAGGAAGATATTGAAGTCGGATTTTTCGATTTATAAATCAGCCACTTGTGATAAAAAACATTCCTCACTCTGAAAATGAAAAATGAAATCAACGCGCAGCTGCAAAAAGGCTTTGCAGGCGATTCTATCTAATTGGAGAAACCACGCAAAGTATTACAAGGAAGGAACTACTTTTGCGCCTTATTAAAGCCATTTTCCTAATCCCTTTGCCTTAACTAGCCCCAGCTCGGATTCGCCTTGATTATAAGAATTAGGTCACTGGGCATGGTTCTGCCTTTCTGCGCCTTTATGCGAGTTTAGTTTATGGGCGAATTAAAATGGTATAATATAAACGGATAAGTGACACTAGTATGTGCATATCTATTACGTTCTTGTACCATGTAAACTTACGGATGGCCTGTTATCGCTTTGCTGCACAACACGCAAAATAACATTTATATATTGAAAAGCAACACATAATGAACATAATTATAATGTTTGTGAACAGGATTATGCCCACAAAAAGAAAGTAATCCTTTTGATTTTGATCAATGCCTTCAGAATCACCCTGTCTGACCCCATAACGATTTATTGCGTATTTTTATTTGTGACCACGGTTCGCACAGATATCCCATGTCGTGTTATCTTAAACACGAGGGTCATGGTAAATCCATAAATTCATCCACAGATAGAGACAATAATCCTTTTGAAGCGGCTTAGGAATCGTTTTGTGAAACTTTTTAGTTATGTGCTGAATTTGTTTGTCATTTTATCTTAGATAGCCATACGTCAAGTATTGAGTGAAGACCTAATGGAAGATGTTTAGTCCGAGGCCAATCGGGTGAATCATAGAGATTCCCTTTCAAAAACAAACTACATAGATTTTATGTATATTGTGTAACCAAAACCTAAACTCAGAACAATGAGCTTGACTAAGCATAGATCCCAACGGGCTTTTTGGACCCTTTTCACCCTGCGGGAAAATATTTTCTTTTCGTCACTGACGAAAACTGAGGTTTAATAATAATAAATGCTCCAGAATATTTCACATAGCGCCGTCTCTCAAACTAAGCTTAGCATTTACAACGGGAACCAGATCACTGTTAAACACTAATATAGTAGTTTTAAAATTACATTCATAAACATATATGTATGTAATTTTGAAAAGTATTTTATATTCTCACACATAAACATTTGTCTTTGGTGGGATCGAACCCAGGAGGCAGAGCTGTTACAAACTATAGTACAATCAATCGAATCGTCTAGACTATGTGTAAACATAAATAGTTATTGATTATATCATGTTAAAATTTAAACTAACTTTAACACCCGAAGTTGAGATAAACATTTGAAATGTTTGTGAATAACTGTTATATTCATAGAGAAAGTAGAAAACTTTTCCTGTTGCTACATCGATTCGGAAAGTAAAAATTGTGTTGAGGGATGGTTTTTATTTTTTATAATTACAGGAAATACAATTATAGATGTAAACTTAACAGCAAAACTCTATTTAAACATAAAATTCATCCAAATCATTAGAACCGTTTCCGAGATAGATACGCGAAATAAATAAAAAGAATTGGTCGTTTAACGTAATAAGAAATACAAACAGTCCAATATGAAAACAAAATGCTACCAGATTTGAATGCTACTCGTTTATTTCGTGTCAACGTTACCAACAGAGTACACAAATGGAATGATTTCATTTTAGATTTTGCGACGTCCACGAACGTGTGAATTTTAGTGTTGATGTGGTAATCCAGTAATCACTTCAGTCACTGCTTTCAAAGGACAAATCCATGACCATTTTCAGATAAACCAATTACATAAACTTGAAAATATAAGCACATGAGTAGTTCTTCTTCAAGACTAAATATAGAAATAGAATAGAATAAAAGCTTGTCTAGATGTTCTTGACAGATCATCTATTTCAATAAATTTTCTGCCTAGTCAGTAGTTGGATACTTGGTTAATTTTAATGTTTATATAAATAAAATTGAAGTATTTGTTTGTAACAGCTTTTTACTAAATGCGTTTTGAATTATGTATGTGTATTTGTGTGTGTACATAATATATTTGTTACTTCGTCACGTTCACACGGCTGAACGGATTCTGATGAAATTTGATGCCAGGATAGCTTATATCCTGGGTATAGGCTATTTTCGATCCTAGCAAACTGCGAGTAACACCGCGGGGCGCAGCTAGTTTAAGATAATTATTTACGAATTTTTCATTGAAATAATTCTGAATCAAATCAAATCTTAAATTTTAAGTCACCTGAATAAAACGTGTCTTGAAAGGATTGGTTTACCCGAAAAATAATTTGTATAGGACTCCTAATAATATAAAAATATATAAAATAAAGATTACACCCCTACACTAGGGTTGCGTGTCGTAGGTAGGTCGTGATTGTGTATGTCTACACCCAGAAAATCACCATACAGAAAATGAGAAAACTCTTCATGCAATACAATTATATCTACGCGCATAAGATGGGATGAATACTGTTATAAACAATGACAAATATATAAATGTTAAGCAGCATTTCTTTAAAAGTGAGGTTTATAATGTTTGTAACTCTTCCAAGAAAGCTGGTCACCAGCAGGGGAATAGGAAATATGAAAAGTTTATTTTATAACATGGCGGCAACTCGCAAGACAGCATGTCACAGCCAGATAAGAACTTTTCAGTACCATCGCCGTCGGCCAGCCTTCCAGAACACGGTACGCCTTATCGCTTCTGCATAAGAGATATTTTTCATTACAAACTCAAGTCCCAGAAGCCTCTTGGAAAGACTTGGTGTAACAAGTTAAGGTAAATCTTGATTGGGTACGTCGTATCTGCTTTGTGTTGAATATATTATAATATTTATAAAATACAACAATTTGACAATTTGGTGCAAAAAGGGAGCAATCTATTAAAAAAGTCGAATATATATAATGAGTTGTTTTAACCTATATTATATACAACAAGCAATGAAATAACAACTATACGGTATTATTAATTTGATATTTTAAGTCCGCTTACACTTGTCCTAATTCCGACATAAAAGTCACACGCCTGAAAATCGATACTTAATTTCATCGGCTCACGTCGGCTTGAACAAAATATTCTACCGGTACTCTGCGTCTAAACGTTTTCATTTATCCAATAATAGATTTCATGAAAGCAAGAAAAGGTCACGGATATTTTTATAAAGTAAAGGGATTTATTTCTTTATTTAAACAGATGCTCCTGAACTTACAGGATTATTTTACAGCTAGGATTATTTAAAGTTATAAAAGTTTATTTTTATTACCTACCTTATAATTTAAAAAAGCGAATTCATAAAAAAATATAAAGTGACTTAGCTTATTGTAAAACAAATAAACCTGTGGTTCCTGAGCAATCATTGCATTTAGAAAAGCGCTCTCAGCGTACCGCGCGATGTCGCTGCGACACGCAGTCGGCGCTAGCAAGCGCCGCGTGTCACCGTGCCTCTTTATTTCGAAGAAGTTGCAAAATTACTTACGAGCAACTAAATTAAAATCACTGTCAGATTTGACAGCTGCCAGAAGTTCGCTGCAGCCAGCAATGCCCTAGCTATCTCAGTATTCGCTTTTCAAAATCATCGTAGTAACAATCTAGAACGTTGCTCGCAAAGAGTGACTTTCTGTCAGATAAGCTTTGCTTCAACTCCCCTGCCTATTTCAATGCGGCTGAGCCAGTAAAATCGATTTTAAAATCACCTTCTCCGGTACCGAGTGGCACCTGATCTAATCTAATCAGCGCAAGCGGTGTTTTAAATTGGTAACTTTCTAGGACCCTACGGAGGGTCGGATAGACCCTGAATAGGCATCGAACTTAGCAATTAGTCTGCGTGATTTTGAACATACATAAAATGAAAACAAAATAAATAAATTGACTTGACGTAGTTCTAATTCTATTTATTAATTTAAACGAGCAATTCATGTATATTTATTTATTTTGCGTATCTCAGAAATGGCTCTTACGATTTGGATTAACATTTTGTGGTTTTGCTGTTTAAGTGTACCTGTATCATTTTATAACTTATAAAAACGCATTTTTTTCGATCGAAACAATTGAAATCGAAACAATTGTTTTATAGTATATTCGATTCGTTATTGTACCTGTACAAATATAGATAAAAAAAAAATTAAAAAACACCTATATATCCGAAATTTACACTATTTAACCTGTGCAACATATCAATAACTAAAAATTATAATATATAACTCATCAAGTATATCAAGACAACATGATTGTAAGAAAAAATAAAATAGTGAATAATACATTTGCGGTAATTTCTAAAAACAAAAACATTTTGAACATAAAGCTCCTCAAAGGTGTCGAATACAATTTATTTTATCGAACTTTGTGGCAAAAGCCTCGTGTAATAAAATTTATCTTTGTCATTTCTATTTAATCTAATTTCATTCTTTGAGAAGCTGCCTAATCTTGTTTTGCACCTTTGATCAAAGTAATACATTGAATACAAATAAAACATGAAATAAATCTGATACTTTTAATAGGTATAAGTTTATATTGTAATAAAAATCATGCTCGGGTAAAAATATAACCTGGTTTGATATAAATATAACAAAAGTACTTTTGTTTTAAAAAAAAGTCAGCTCATATCGAACGATAAATAAATAAAAAAGAGGCTTACTATTTATATTATAAGTGTATAAAACTGTAACGATATATATACTAGCGGAATATTAAAACGTTGATAAATATAAAATAATGTATTTCCGGCAATATCGAAATTATTTTTATTGCTAAAAAAAAGTGACGGAATAACCTGACGACCAACCTGATGTTAATTGATTACCGCGGTCGGTATACAACAGAAATTCAGATCCTCCCGTTTTCGAAATCCTCAGACCCAAATCAGGGAGTCTGGGATGAAACGTTGCATGCCCTGTAGTTTTACTGGCACCCCTAAATAAGGTTAGTTAAGATCTAAAGTTATTGCAGAAAAAATACTTGTTTAAAAATAAAATTTTATTTATTGTTAATAGTTTTCGTGTTTCCGAAGGTAAATTAAACTAAATGTTATGTCCTAAAATAGCTCCGGATTCCCAGAGCGAAAGCAATTTCAGAAACCACCAGAAGTATAAGATGTCCCTGGAGGCTGTGTTTATGTTTATGCTCTCTTCGAATAGAATTTCGGTAATATATTTCGTAGCAACATTGAAGTGTTTCATTTTTCTTCTTGTGATTTCAAAATTACTTCTAAAATAAATGATAGTATGTAAGCATATGCTGGCTTCATAGCTCATTTGCCTACCACCAAACTGCCACTGCCTTCTGCGCTGTAGTTCGATTCGATTCGATTCGATTCGGTTCGATTCCCACGCAGGACAAGCATATGTCTCACAAACTTAATGGTTTTTAGTATTGTTTAGGTGTGGAATGTATTATATGTCTGTATTTATAAAAAAGTACTACATAGCTATTCTATCAGTAATCTAGTTACCATAGTATAAGCTATGCTTAGTTCGAGGCTAGATGACGCTCTGTGTTATTTTCATAAATCTTTATTATTATTTATACCATTATTTTTTTTATAAAGAAATCATTCACGCCCCAACGGTTCAATGGATTTGGATGAAATTTGTGATGAAGGTAGCTTAGATTATCCCAAAAAAGTGAAGTATTTTTTTAGTGAATTAGAAAAACACAGCTCATGTTGTCAACTCAACTCAACACAAAACAAACACAACTCCAAAAGTTTCATCTTGAAATTTTTACTGCGTATTACACTGGGTGCGTATGGGTATGATGATTAGGATTATAACATTGTGATGAAGAAGAGTTTGTGTTGCAACACACATTCTATGATACGATCCATCGATAAACGGTAATTCAGTACACAACATAACACAAAAATCTCTCTGACTATGATGAAAGAGCCTCTTCATGCTTTGCATAATCGAATACGCTCTAACGACGCGAACATTTGACTGTTTATTTTTCATTAGTACGTTCAGACTTGCTTATGAGCTGTTTGCTTTTAAGATCAAACAAGTGGAATAATAATATGCTAGCTTTACTGGGTTAAAACATTTCAACGGGCTTATTTCTAAATCATCTTCTGACGTCACTTATAAGAATCTCGAAGGCAATTCAAAAGAATGTCAAACGCAATTTTCGAGTACTTAGATAAGAAATTAAACTATCAGCTAACAAAACTAAAGTTAAGTAAGATTTTGATAGACTTTCTGATGCAAAAATTAAAAAAGAGAGGTACTACAATAGAAATGACTCATTAAACAATAAAAATTCTTGACATCCATACTTTCATCCCCAATTTTTGTATTAGAGGTGAAATTTCTTCACGAATTTCAACCCTATGAGTCCACAATTGGCAAACCAATCAGTTATAAATCATACAAAAACTACATACAACCCAAAGTGGTTCAAGCTTTTGAGGTTCTTAAGAGAAGAAATTTTTTAAGTTAGTTCAAGTTAATATGTAAATTCCCTGCTCAATCGATACAAGCCTATCAATATAAACTCTTCTTCAATTGTGCTTTCAGCCTATAAAGACGATGTGCGTGAGTAATACCAACCATCCGACCGCGAATAGGTAATTTCCCCCGACCATTAACTGAAGGAATAGGTTTCAGCAGGGCGTAACACGTTCGAACATAAACCTACTTTTAAATCAACTTTTTATGCGCTTTGTTGCATAGTAGGGATTCTGAATGTCTGATTGGATCACGTTCGTAATGTCCACTTACAACGGTATTATTCAACATGTTAAATCTGATACAAGATCACCAGGATTGAATAAATAAATATTCATGGCCACATCACACAAGGGCATCTAGCTCCAAAATAAAAATGGCTTGTACTACGGAAACTTGATAAGTAAAAGAATACTTATATATTACTGATAGTACTTTTTTGGTAAACACATACATAAATTACATAAACACCCAGACACTATCAACTGATCTGTGAGGCTAGTCAAATTGACAATAAATTTTAATTCTGTTGACATCTCTTAAAAATATTATCAAATATATGCATGAAAATGGGGTCATAAGAAATGGGTTGTATAGTTTAGTTGAATACGAGTATATGTACATTCTAAAATAGTTTTGAGTTTTGTTATAAACTCTACTTGAATTAGAAGACTTTTCGACGATTCTAATCTTCAATAATATTTGTCTTCCTTTAATATTTGTCGATCGACAAAAATCGACAACAATCGACAATAATATTTATCGATTCTAATCTTCAATAATATTTCACCTTCCTAATATTTGTCATTCGAAAAATTGTAAGTCTGCCGTTTTAACATTGGCGATAGCAATTTAGTAATGAAACCGTGGTGGTTTAAATCAAAGTTCAGTATTTCTACTTATACAGTTACATTACAATATAAATAAACCAGTTGCATGTGGAATAACAGTTTTGATCTTGAAACGTTTTCCGTAAACGATAAAATACCTACGAATGCCAAGTTAATAGCAACAATAATTCCAGCCCGAAAATGTGTTAATCGCTCGCAGGATTACGCAATCGTAAGGAAATTACTACCAAAATATCAGATGAAATTACGGCAAATGCCGAGTTCCGGTGAAATTCTAAATGCGAGGAATCCGGACTCCTGTTAACGAGTTAACTAAATCCCGCGTTGATTTCCGTTGCTGGTTTTCGCAATGATCTACGTGCATTTATTTGAGGAAAGAAACTTAAACTTAGCAATCAAAACCTACAGCTTTAGCAATAGGTAAAATAAAACTAGTAATGCCACAAACTGACCAGTGTTTTATATTCCATTGTTTCCTTTAACGGTCAAGGTTAATTGAGTATTAGAGTTTTCAAATTAACAAAAGTAATTACTAACAAAACCTTTCAACTATTGTATACTTCATTCTATAAGGATTATAGGCTGTATCGTATAATCTTAAGGAAATTGGTTGATATTTCAAAGTATATCATGCTTATTCTTAGTTATATTATTGTAGAAAGGAGAAAGTTTGTATGTATGTGTGTGTGGCACGTATTTGGATCAAATTTAGTACCAGGATAGCTTATATCTTGGATTACCACATAGGCTGTTTTTAAACCCAGAAACACAAGGGTAACATCGCGGGGCGCAGGTAGTGTGTTAATAAACACAATAATAACAAATGAAAAACATATACAACAAGTCAATTGTGTAATTGTGTAATTATGAATCGCACTATATTTGATTTAAATACCTTACCATAAAAGAAACGAATAGAATATTGATATAAATACTTGAACTACTTTTTGTGTCTCATTAAACGAGCTCACAGTGTATTTTAAAACTGAAAAATGGCTAATTTATGTTACAAAAGCAAGTTGTGATCCGGTTAAAGAGTCGTGAGTACACAAAACCACTCACTGAGGAAGGACAAGAGATGACAATGCCTTTGTCATTTTACCCCAGGTTCGTAAGGTTAAGTTAATTTGCAAAGTGGGCGGCGTAATAACTCTAAATTTTTTTATATAACGCGATTAAGATTTTTCTTCTTATTCTTAACTTCTGATGCTTTATTGCCCGCAGTTTTGCCAGTTAAGATTTTTTAATTTGCACGTTTATTGATTTAAAATGATGATATGGACATTGAGAAAATCGTGTGACTTCAAATAATAAAGATTGACTGACTGACCTGTATTCTAATTTTTCAAACCGCTTTAATACATTTACAGTCAACTGACCAAATGTGGGTTCAATATCGCGTAATAAGGGTTTCGTACCTACTGTTAATTATTTTTTTGCTGCGGGATTAAAGTAAACCCTATTACTAAGCCAGCTGTCTATCAGTCCTAATTAAAAAGCTATCTATTAAACCAAGTTAATTCATCGTATAATATCCTTTGCCCACTGCGTTGACAGATAAACCAAAAATTGTTCAAAGTTAACACATATGCTCATTCTTGTTTTCATAATCCCACAGACTAAAGTAAAACGACGCATTCTTTGAATGCATGTTTATAATTTTATTATTTTATTCACAGCAACACACACACACACACAGTTGAATAATAAACTGAATGCACAATTTTCTTACTCACATTAGTCATTTTATAGCGGGAGGCGGCTGGGATAATGAAAGAAAGGTACAGGGTACCTCATTTAAATATTGCTTCACTTCATTTAAATAAAGGTTAAATATTGCGATCTTTGACTTGGTTGCTTGCATATTAAAATAAGCTGCTACATTATATATATTATAGGATTTTTTCATTGCCCTTTAATCATAATATAAATTACAATAACCCCTGCGCTTACCTCAGTAATAACCTCAAGACTGAGAGCGCGCGTGGGAAGTGTGTCATACGTTTGTGATTTAGATTGGTAGTCTCGAAACGTCTAGAATGGATTCCTTCAAACAACCCAAAAAATCACTTAATAAGAAATACGTTTGAGCCATTAAGTGAACGAAATAAAAGCAATTTGAATTTGATGTTCGAGCCATTCAAATTTTGACCCAGGAAGGTGATGGCGCGCCTTTCTTATAGGCGTAAGTATTTTAGTATAGTGCCTTTAGCATTATTTATAACACTTAGGGTAACTAAAGTTTAGGCATGACTTCTAATTTTCTTCGTAACAGAATTGTTTGAAATTTTGTAACAAAAGTATTCTCCCTGCCTAAGTTTAAAGAGCATAAGAATAGCTCAAGGGCTTTTATTAAAATATCGCTTTAGGAGTAAGGCTTTGTTTGCTGTCACTTGATCTTACTAATAAAAATGCAAAAAAATTGGATTGATCGATGGATGTTTGTTACTTAATAATACCAGTACGACTGACTGGATCCAGGTGAAATTTCGCACAGAGTCTGAAATTATTCCGGTAAAATGTACGGTTCAAACGGATAAACTGTTGATTCTTTTAGTTTAATTCTTAAGGCTGATTTCTGTAGCCATTTATTAAGCATTGTTTATCTTAGAGTAATTGCCCAAAATGTTTTTTATTTTGTTTATTTAAAACACACATTAAATAGTTTTGAGTCTACCATGCCAGGAATATTAATGATGTAAGTGAAAGCGGGTAACATTTATTCGAATTTATTGTTATATGCTTGAATACATATTCCTAGTCGCGAATAAACGCGTTATTAAAAATAAATAATGGATAAAAGTAACACTCTTCCCACAAAACAGATGTACTCGTATAAACATCAAAATTGCTTCATGCAAAATTCCTGTAACTTTGCGGCCGCGTATACTAATAAAATTGTCAGGAACAAAGAAATGGGATAATTTATTCCCGGGCGGTGCCTGAGCTCACTCTGGATGGACTGCACGGTCGTCCGTGGTTGAAATAACCGGGGAGCTATTAATTGATTTTTTACGTCAAACTATGCTTTATTAAAAGTATTGTTCGCTAAGCTTGCCTGGCTGTTACGGCGCAGTTGTAGCCCTGCCTTTGAAGCGAAGGGTCCCGGTTTCAATTTCCAGCCGACACAAACTTTGTGCTTATTAATTCAATAATAATTCAGATTTTAATGTGTGTCAGGTGAGTGTCTTTTGGTTATCCTAGCTATCTACGATACAGTTGTGTGCAGGTCCCCCTACTACGCTTGGTATAAAAACTTTTTTTTATTTTATTCCTTAGAGAACATTTGCGTAAAGCAACTCTCCCCGCAGTCAGTTGGTTAGTTGGATGACGGTTTATTGGCATTTGAACTGAGAACGTCTGTGCTTTGAAAGGCCTACTACCTACCTACATAATTACCTATCTATTTGAATACAACCCTTTTCTTGCTCTGAATTAAAATTTTGCACATTTGACAAAAAAAAAATATTTGTACAATATATGTTTTTTTACACAATATCTTCGCTAATTCTGGACCGACATAAAGGATTTATTTTATTTTAGAGCTTGTAACCCCTAGTTGCACTAACAGACAAAAAATAAGTTATGAAAGTATTGAAGCCCGATTATTCGTGGAAGTATTGAAGCCGGATTATTCGATTATTAAATCAGCCACTTGTTAATTCAGTCAGCCGCTTTTGCTTGACGCAATGAAACAACCACAGCTCCCGCTCCCAGCTCAACATTGATGTGCCAAAAAGGATTTTGTATTCAGAGTCAGAATGCACTAACGATGCTCATACAGTCACATCCGGCAATTACGTCATTTCGTATTCAAAGCGGTTTGCTTCAATTGATAACAAGCGAGATGGGGTGCGGGCTTGTCGCTGAAATCACGTCCCTTTTCAATTTGAATGCCAAGACGGTGCGTGAGCGAACTCTTACGATATCGTGTACGAGAAATTTCATAGAAGTTGACATTTTAATAAATATCTCCTATAAATATCACGGCTAAATATAATGGTAAATTTGAGATTCATTAAGAAAGCGCCTATTTCTTTTTCTTTTATAGGTGCCTTATGAAATAGAACGTATAGAACGAACGAACTTACGAATTGAAGATCATTGATTGAACCTAAGTTGGTAGATTTCTTATTGGGTAGTATGAAAGGAGCAACCTCAACTAGCAGTGACAGTTGTGCCAAGTTTGTCCGGAGAAGTACTGTCACCATGCTTAGTAATCTGCTGCCAGGCGATACGATAGCGTTGCTGTTTCGGTAGAAAGGTAGTGACGGTGAAATGAATAGATAAGTAAAATACAATTCAAAACAACAATACAGTACAATCTGAGTCACATTAACAATGATAAATCACCGTGAGTTTCAACACAAGTATAGGTATATCGAACATGCATTGTACAACAGAATCGAAATAAATAGAATATTCACCAACCAGCTGGTAGGTAATCATAGGCAAGCAGCCATTGTTTGTTGTAAGTCATTATTTGTATGTCACAAGACACTTTATCTATGTCAAAGAATTCCCTACCCAAAGGATGAAGTATGTGTTAGTTGAAATTATACAACGTCTTGTGTAATCTTCTTTTATTGTAATAGTAGCCGGTTCTACTGTATAATTAAATGTTTTGAAGGATCTTTAAAAAACACATTTCACAAAAACACAGTCGGGTAAAAAGCAAAGAATAACACTTATTAAACGTAAAATATCGGAAAATATAAGGCAAAGATTAGTTCGCTGGAACTAAATCCAGCGGTAAAGCACCTATTCTAGATACAAAGTGAGCTACGGACAGCTAATCTGTTACCGTGGTCCGGCGTCGGAAATATCACGTGTTTCAGATCTATTGGACGCGGTAATAGCGCAATTCACACATCCATAGTGTGAATAGAGGTATATTGTGATGTATGGGTTCGGTATTATACACTTCGATACATCATAATGATCCGGTACAATAAGTATTTAAGTTTTTGTCAAAGCCCTATTTCAGAAATGATTGTGAATTATTGACAGATTTCAACAAAAAGACAAGGTTATCATTTAAGATATTTTTTGTATAATTTTTACGCGTTTCTATTTTTATATCTTCGAGTTTATCTCCGAGGTGGCCCTATAAAAATTTCAGGAAGAAATTCTACCCCTAAGGGCATAAAACAACTAAATCAAAGTATTTAAGTCGGTTTATTCGACTTTTAAATGAGCCAATTATATTATTTAGTAACTTCAAGTACTTTCCCATCGTTTCTATTTTATGATAATGTATGACGATCTAATTTAACATAAAAATCATACTAATATTATAAATGTGAAAGTTTTTTTTTGTATTTATGTTTGTTACTCACTTCAATGGCTGAGCAGATTTGGATAAAATTTGTAATGGAGATATCTCACACCCTGGATAGGCTACTTTTTATCCCGTAAAACTAAAGTATTTTAGTGACTTCCAAATAACACAACTACTGTTGACTTTTTAACCGCAGGTAACACTGCGGGGCGCAGCTAGTAAGGTAGCATATCGCATCGGGTGTACAATATAAAAAAATAGAATTTACTTCCCTGTCAACTAAATGTCAAACAGCTTCGTTGATGGTGATGGTGTTGTTACGTCTGTATGTGTCAAACGATCAAACCAGTTACGAGTAGGTTCAACTTCAGCAAAAGGTCAGCCGAATAATCGAACTCGGATGGAATCAAAACGCTGCCCGCGTTCGAGAAATTGCCTCATATCCTCTAGCCGAACATACCATGACATGAGTATCAAGTCACCACAGAGTATCACCACAGAGTATCAAGAATTATCTTGAGACACAACCAGTGTGTACTGCCCGTGATGACTCATACCACTGACACGTGCTAATAATTGGCTTCATACAGAAGATAAAAGTTGATCAACTTAGAGACCTATGCTTAGTGAAACTCCAAGAATAGGTCTCTAATCGACTTTAAAACAACAACTCCGCGATAGAATTAGAACTGAAGAAATGCGCTGAAGAAACTAGGTCATCAAGATAACTTTTAGAATAAGCAAACTAAAATCATAAGCCACATATCTCGCAGAATCGCGATTTATGGGGAACAAAGGCTCTGGAATGGCGACCACTAATTACAAGACGCAGCGTAAGACGACCCCCCACCTGATGAACCGATGACATCATATAGGTTACAGGCAGACCGTGAATATTATCTCAATACCACTTAATCTATAGACGAGCCTAAAGAAATAAGATTAGAATATTAAAATGCCAAAAAAAATATAGATTCCTTTGTTATTTCTTTGTCTTCTATCCAACAGTAATAACTCTTTATATCATCGTCGTTGGACAATTGTTCACTTCGCTTCAGTCATTCATTTTCACCCTCAAGAGGGAAATGTGGTGTGGATCGAGCCAATGAATCACAGAACCTTATTCCAAGGCAATTCTCACACGAGATGGAAATACCATCTCGTACGGTTCGCTTACAAAAGTATGGTTTTCGTCCGAGAGTGAGGTGTTCTCGCATGCGACATTATTCCAGAAATGCTTCCCGGGGAACAGATATGTCTCCGCGGTCCGGCACTGGTGGCAGCGGTCGGAAGGAACCCATGTTTCAAACATCCAGTGGGACATGTAGGTTTACTTTACTGAGACAAATGACTTCCTTCATCCAGTTTGTCGTACTGATTGGGTAGACGGCTATTTTGACGGCTCAAAATATCCAGTTATAAATATATCTCTAAATATATGGCTGATAAATGACCTTTGCTGATAATTGAGAATATAAAGATTACGTAGTTTTTTTAATAAGAAAATACAATGTCTTCTCTAAAAAGTTAAATTGAAGATATACTTTGTGATAGCCTAATACTCATGAAATAACAAGGCCCTTCCTTAAATCACAAAATCCGTTGGAAAATAAAAGCAAACGTAAAATTGTAATTAAAATTTGCCTTATTTCCATAAACATTAATATTCATAATTTTAATTATTTCCGGCTGCGTGAGTTAGAATTGTTTCATTACCTAAGTGGATAATATTTCACCTGTCGTAGGACGGAATCTTTGTTGCGTAATTCCACGAATCGAGGCCGGTTTATTCAATATTTTAAAACTGACTTAAAGTAATTTCCTGTCAAACATTAATTAACCAGAGAACAAGGAAGTATAATTTAAAATTTACCGGAACCGTGGACTTGCGTAATCCGAAAAGCGGCCTATAAAAATGTTGATCCTTCCCTTACGACAACAAAAGAATTCAGGTACTTACGAGTTTATCGACTAGGGTCCAAAAAGGCGCGGCCTTGGTATTTGGGTATTTTCGAGCGCAACAGGCGCGGGTGGTTGGTTCGGTTCGCGACACACACAATTACTAAAGCACGGCCGGGTGGGTTTCACACAGCATTTAGCACGGAGCACGAGCCACTGTAGTTTTAGATGAGAGTTCCGGCGGGGCCTAACGCGGCGTTCGAACGCCGGTCGCGCGCGCTCGAATCTGCCCACCTCTCTGGAGTTGCCAGACCTGGCTACTCATTTTGGGTGGTACAAATTGTAGGGAGGCTTTTTTAGTTTATACGTTATATTTCAAATAAATGTTATGAGTCCAAATGAAACGAAAAAATCTTTACTTCCATTTAATATAATTATTAAAATGTGTCCTCAATATCACGCATTTTTATAACTATGTAACATTTCTTAGTTGCTAGTACGCTCTGTTTTCTTCGTTTTGACATTTTTGACATCTTTTTAATTTTTTTATTATTAGAAGTTGGTTATTTTATACCCACAATTTTGAATAGCTTCTTTAAGATAAAAATTATTTTATCTTAAAGAAAATTATTTTATTATAACTTTTGGGTTTTTGCAGTTTTTATTTGGGTTATAAAACTTGCGTGCGCACTGTATAAAGTTTATTTTAAAGAGAGTGAACGAATGAAATGGCAGAACTCAAATAATATGCAAACAAAAAGATTGTTCATAGAGACTGAAACTTTTTCCAAATTTGGTTTTTATGGTGACAACATAATTGGAAGTCTAATTTTCTCCTGCCTACGACACAGGGGAGCTTATTAGATTAAAGTTGACAATTTCTCCCTTTGTGGTATAATCTGTAGTAATTATTAACATACTAAAATATTTATGAAAACTTCCATATGTTCTTCAATTATAAACACACTCAAAATAACTATTGGGCTAATTACCGAAAACATTACCCGAAATGTAACGAATGCAATAACTTGGCAACCCAAAGGCAACCGACTCGCCTCCCCTCCGCCCGCCCAACGCCGCGAAGCCTCGATTCGTTTAGTATTCGCGCCCTTTGTGACACTTTAAACCATTGTTCACGAAATAACCTTCCGAAGTTAAACTACAGCCGTTACATGAATATGATATCACTGGAACAACTTTAAATTAGGGGTTGGCTTACGATTTTATCGCGCTATCTATCGTCTTTGTTCAGAAAATGAGCTAAATCTCGCTTAAAGAGATTGAGATGTGACTGCGACCACAAAAGGCTGTGGATAAAGTTGACATAATGTTTTATGACCCGCAAACTTTTTATATTAATTTGAAATTGTATCTTGTGTGAGAATAAAGTCCTGGGTACAAAGGAGCTACGCTTGTTGCTCTACTCGTATTCTACGCTGCATTCTATTCATAGCTAAGGATAATACATAGCAGAGTGATTAAAAACTTTCGCTTGGAGCGTCATCTGTAGTCTCATAGGTGTTTCTGCGGCACATTATAAAAGAAACATAAAATAAACGTACTCTAAGCTTTGTCACAGACACTAGGCCTATTATATGAGTAATTTTTTAAATACATTTCTGGGAGTAAGTCAATCTCAGTGTTATTTAGTACGAATATTTTACGTTTTACAAAACGTATTTTCCTCAAGTTGCATTGCATCAATCATCTCACCAAATAAAGCATTTTCAGGTAAATTGGGCGAACACAGAGTAATTTCGATGCCAATTTGAAGCAATTTCGTATACCAATGTTACAGCCGCCTACTCGCTGGGGAAATTAAAAAGCTTTCAATAGAGAATTTAAAACATAAAGTTACAACAAAAACACAAAGTTACGGAAGTTGAAATTCATTAACAATAATTTCTGTTATGAAGCGATTGTGCTGAATTGTATTATATTAAGATAAAAGATCCTTTTAGGGTTCCGTAGCTAAAGAGCTAAGGAAACCCTGTTACTCAGCCTACATAATGTGTTCGTTTGAACTTTAAGTGGCTGTATCTTTTGAATCGTAATATATAGGAAGTTTAAAATTTCACATAAAATGTGTTATGATGGTACATAACTGTTTTCTTTATAAATTTATCCATAGAATTATGCGTTTAATTTTAATAACTGTATATTGCTACATTAAAGTTAGAGTATGATGAAACTAGCATACTATTGTAAGTAAAAGTACTTAAAAATACAGAGCAACAATAAAAATAAATGCTATTGTTGGTATGGAACCTTCGTGATATTCCAAATCGCACTTTTCTGTTTTAATCAAACTGAAACTATAATAATTTACATCTCTAGTATCGCGTTAATACATGTCAAATTTACATTCCTATAAGCTTTTAGCTTACTTCCAGTACAGTACCTCCAGAGTAGAAACAGATATGACATCGAGAACATTATAAATAAATGAATATTTTATTCTATTATTTTGATGTGTGTTATTATTATAAGGTAATCAATGACTTGTACATAATTATTGACCAATACATAGTCTGTATCTGTATAAAATACAAGTAACGGATAAAAAAATTATAAAAACCATCTTCATCTTTTCATAAATAATTTCTCACCCCTAGGCAGAAATAAAAAAAAACAAATCCAAAACGGTACGCAGTGGACAAAGAAAAACGTCACAGGGAAGCAATATACGCAATTTTGTTTACTTGAATGAAATTTTTTCGACCTATTTCGATTTAACAACCAAACTATTAAAGCGATTTTGATTAAATTTATTTTGGACGAATCAGAAAGCATATAAATCAAAAAATAAACATATCTGTTGATACATAACGGAGTTCTGAGGTAAGGAACATAAAAATATTTAACACAACCAAACCGGAAGATGGTTGAAAATTTAAAAAAACTGAAAATTAGGAACTCACTGGATTGTCATCTACAGCAATATTTTGTTAGTGCACACACACATTCAGAAGGAAAACTTTGAAGCCGATGATGATGGATCGATGTATTTATTACACATCGATCTTTGATTTGGGCTCCCATGATACCAATCAATTACAATATAGATTAATATATTAAATATTCATGTACAATTTAATCAGCGCCGTTGGAACTAAGCAAGGCTTGTAGTGCACTGGTAAGATATTTAAGTAATTTTTTGTATATAAATTGGCGTATAAGTAACAAAAAGGTATTTTCTCAAAAATAAGTTTTATATAATAGGTGTGTGAATATGACTCCGCCCATTTTTGTCAAAATAAAACACATTTGTTCGCTTACTAAATTAAAAAAAAAAATATTGAAAGTATGCTCCATCTGCAGCTACAACCTTCGCCCATCGTTCAGGTAGTTTTTGTATTCCTTGCTGGAAGAAGTCCTGGTCTTTTGAGCTTATCCAGTTGTCAATCCAAATTTTGATACTTTCACATGAAGTAAACTTTTCTCCAGTAAGGTCTGTCTGCATCGTCCGGAATAGGTGGTAATCCGAAGGAGCTATGTCTGGTGAATATGGCGGGTGGGGTAACACTTCCCAGTCCTGTCCCTCTAAATATCTTTTTACGACTTCTGCGGTATGCGGTTTGGCATTGTCATGCTGAAGAACTAATTTGTTATGTCTATTCACCCATTCTGGTCGTTTTTCTTCTATGGCTCGCTTCAAACGCATTAGTTGTCGTCGGTAAACTTCTCCATTAATAGTTTCAGAGGGTTTGAGCAACTCATAATATACAATACCTTTCTGATCCCACCAAATACAGAGCATGACCTTGGCACAGTGAATATTTATTTTTGGCTGTGATGGGCCTGGTTCGCCTGGTTTCACCCAAGCTTTTTTGCGTTTAGGATTTTCGTAGTGTATCCATTTTTCGTCTCCTGTGACTATCCGATGCAAAAATCCTTTTCTTTGCTGTCTTTGAAGCAGCATTTCACAAATGGTTTTCCGACGTTCCATGTCTCTTTCTTTTAAATCATGTGGAACCCAGTAACCGGCTTTTTGAATCATTCCCATCATTTGTAAACGCTTTGCAACAGTTGAACGATCAACATTTAATGCTGCAGCTAATTCTGATTGAGTTTGGCAAGAATCTTCCGCCAATAATGCTTCCAATTCAGCATCTTCAAATTTTTTTGGTGGTTTTCCATGTTCTTTATCCTCAGTACTAAAATCGTTATTTTGAAATCGTCGAAACCATTCCTTGCAAGTTGTATTAGACGGAGCATGCTCACCATAAATCTCCACAAGCAAACGATAAGTTTCCGCTGCAGTTTTCTTCGCAATAAAATAATGTAATAACACTTCCCGCAAATGACGTTTATTTGGAATAAAAACCGACATTTTCGAAAAGGTGAAAACAATTGTTGCTTACACTTCTACCAAATATCATAAAATGCGTTAGATAGCTGACATTCAGTACTATCGAATACAAGTATGGTCATTTATTAGTACACGTAAACAATACTAAAAACGACATCTGTTGAGAAAGGGCGGAGTCATATTCACACACCCAATATGAAACGTGAAGAAAAAAAGTGTCACGCCGTGTCCAGCACGTCTTACGAATCTGTTTTATTGCCAAGGTGCGCCAATAATGTTTCCCATCTAAACATCTATGTTCTTCAAACAAATATTTACCATTTATTTGGGAATGGAACATGTGACATGCAGCGCAACAGGCAGAGCTACGAATACTAAGCTATGAGGCCAGATGCAACACCTAATGCTTAAAACCATATAATATATCAGTAATTAATGTTAATGGTTACTTTAGACTAAAATCATGTCGGAGGCACTCTGGCGGTTTGAAAATTTTTATCCCAGAGTTGGCCACTTACACAAACTATACTTTCATGTGAGTAAGTGGCCAAACCTGGTACCAGTGGTGAAGAAATAAATACAACTTTGATCTCTCCTCGACATTGACGCCTCCATACATATTTTACGATACAAATGTCTCCAAATGAATTGCTTCCCACATTCGAGTGGTAAAAGCCTACTTCTAATTTTAATTCAACAACTCAACGTCAATTCACAATCCTTGGCAGCAAGTTGACACCTGATACTGCGTCCACACCTAGCGAATGAAGCCACGGCAACGGTGCAAACATTAGTGAAAATTCAGCGTTCACGACGAATGCGTCGTAGTGACACGCAGGAACAACTCAAACAAATATTCAAGAACATTATACACAGCACCATGCAGCACCAAACTAAAAATAGCTCGTTTTAAGGGAATTAGAATACTGATTCCCTGAATACTGAAACGCAATTCTTTAAAAAAAAGACAAAACCGAAGATCGGTCGCCTGACAAATAATTTAAACTAAAAATTTAATTAAACTCAATTGTTTTTTCAGATGTTGTTCTAAAACATGTGCGTTTGGGTGTTAATGTTTAATCAATTCAATTGCTTTCAGTTGCCTGGTTCCCATATTAAGCTATGCTTAATTTAGACCTGAATAAAGATGTACAAAATGTTAATAAAAAATAAAAAGGTTTTAAAAAAGCTTTCGTTTGTGCTGGCTCCGAATGAATACTCGTATTCGCCAAGTCTGGACGCAGCATGACAATCACGTTCGTAGACCCGCTACGGCGTAGACCCTTTGTGTACGCGATCCTCGCATTAAACGGGAAGATATTGTTGATTAAATCACTTCTTTGTGTGCGAAATGTTGATAAACTTTGTGAAAGAAAGTAAATTTTGGAGTGGGTTGTTAATGTTGTGAATGGAAAAAGGAAGGAGAATTACTGTATAAGGAAAAATACTACGAGTATTTTACCTTATGTGAATTCATGGAGATTATACCTTTGGATTTATGCATGATATAACATATTAAAACCAGTTTTTTTTTATTTGACTATATTATTGACTAGCGACCCTCCCGCGACTTCACACGGGTGCAAAATAATGTTGTGATTTGGTCGTGAAACTAAAGCTCATTATACTGCCGAGACATTCTTGCTATCGGGTAGAAATATTAATTTTTATGACATAATAAAGAAAAAATGTTGGTTTGATTAGATTGACAACACGAAATTTCATATGAAAAGAGATAAGTATGACAGTAATTCTGATAAGTCAATATTTGACCCTCGTTGACCCTAAATGTACTGATGGTTGATTATTTGCATGTCAATTAACTTTTGTGATATAATCCTACTAATATTATAAACGCGAAAGTTTATAAGTATGGATGGATGTTTGTTACTCAATCACGCCAGAACGGCTGAACGGACCTAGATGAAATTTGGAACAGAAATAGATTATAGTCTGGAATAGCACATAGTTTACTTTTTATCCCGGAAAAATGTACGGTTCCTGTAGGAAGTCAAACCGCGGGTAACACAACGGGACGCAGCTACTATGTGTATAATTTATAGTTAAAGTCTTAAAGAAAAATACATTTTGTTTTTCTGTACTATTCAGTCAATGGTTTTGTCTGTACATTTCCTTGCAAAAACTCTTGATTCAAGATACATTCATTCTAACGAGGAATGATGGTCTTGTTTCTTTTGTCTTCTTTTTCCACGAAAATGTCGTTAGTTTTTATGGTCCGCGGCACATTGTGATACGATTATATTAGCTGGGAAAGACGAAGGTATTTAATGGCCGGCCGTGAACTAATTGTATTCTAGCAAATCAGCCCAGCCATCTATTAGGAGTACAAATAAGTTTCCGCCGTTTTATTGTAGATGGCGCGGCACGGAGTTTCGGTTAGCTTTCGCAGATGATAACCGGCTTAAAAAATAGTTTGGACATTCAAGAACAACATAACCTATTAATATCAAACTAGAATCCTAGAATCTGTAGAACTTATGCCAACTTCATCAGAAGTAAAGAAAGAAACATTTATTTAGCACACGAAACAATAAAAATTACAACAAGAAGAATATAGCACTAATTAAAAGACTGAATATACATAGATAGGGAAGAAAGTTGGATAGTTACGTGGCTAAAAGAGCCAGTCTCGGCAAGATGCAGATTTTTTTTTGCATATAGAAAATCTTTGACTGGCCTCTTAGTTCAGTCGTTGTAAGTCTGCCTTCTGCGCTGTAGGTCGTGGGTTCGATTCTTACCCAGGAAAAACTTGTTTTACGAACATAGATGCTGTCGTTGTTACATAGATCTGTAATCTGGTTCCCATAGTACTATGCTTCGTTTAGGGATAGATGGCGTGACCGTGTGAAATATCTATGAAATATCTATCTTTAATCTGAAGTTTTATTTTACCAGACTATATGTCATCTACACGCTGTTTCTGAATGGCATGAAATATTTTAACCGGAAGAGAAAACAAGCAGCAAACTAACGGAAATTGCGAACACGAACGGCTGGCCGTCCATTATTACCCAGTCAAATTTCTGAAAACGTATTTATTATAATTTCCAACAATTACCTTTTTTCGTGCTTTTGTATTCATATAGTATTTTATTAATACTGAAAATATTAATGAAATACTACAATATATTAATCTCATAGTTTAGTCAATATTATAATTTGTTGTAACTTGAGACCGTAGCTTTTAAAATTGCTTATACGAGTATAGACCATATACATAGAATAACTATGTTTTTTTTAATTTGTTTGTCAAAGATCATTGTCATTGATCTGCTGACCCAAATCATTCCTCACATTCCGATCTTTCGGGATCTTGAGCATCTAAGTCGTCTCCTTAGCGGTTTCTCAACCGACCACTACGTCGCCTTCCGTGTTCAAAAAGCCACCATGGCTTTCTGAAGATGGAAGCCATGGCGTATGTCCATTTTAATTCAGGCGCAGTTCCACCCCACGGGCATCGTGGGCATGCCCACGACAATTATTAAGGTACACACATTGGTACCAAACATATAAACCTCCCATATCATTTATGGGAATGCAATGTTAACTATGCTTAGTCCCAACGTCCGCTTTAATATCCCAGTTATTTTATAAATGCCATCCTAGGCAATTACCCTACCAGTTTAATCAGGCTTCTGATAACAGCGGAAAGAAGATATAATATAATATTTCATACAATCACAATTCAA
This sequence comes from Aplocera efformata, assembly GCA_921293045.1. Taxonomy (NCBI): domain Eukaryota; kingdom Metazoa; phylum Arthropoda; class Insecta; order Lepidoptera; family Geometridae; genus Aplocera; species Aplocera efformata. The sequence continues at coordinate 10,653,889 of OV121042.1, forward strand.
TCCCTCTAATTATATTATACTGGCAATCTGCCCGAGCTTCGCACAGGTGAGATGGCGGCCAAACGCTTGGCTATACATAAATAAAAAAAAAAAAAAAAAAAGTTATCAAAGCATATATATGTATGCCAACCTTTTTTTTTATCGTAGTGTCGTATCTGTTGCGTCGTGCATATGTTAGATTACAAGTAACTGACTAAAAATGAAAAAAGAACCGACTTTAACATTTTTAAAATATCAAAAATACGCAATTTCGTTTACTTGTAAATATTTTTCCAGTTATTTTGATTTGACAACCATATTATTGAACCGATTTTGATAAAAACTCTATGGGACCAATCTAAAAGAATATTATTTCAAATAAAAAAGAATTTTCCAAATCGATTAATGGCGGAGAAATCTATGAGCATACTTAAGAAATATACAGTGGAACATTGAACCTCCTCCTTTTTTTGGAGTCGGTTAAAAATTTAACTGATGTTCATGATTTTATTCCACCACTAGGCGTCGCGCCGGTCTCGCCACTCGCGTCACGTCACTTGGCGACTGCTTGTACGCTGCACCTTGGCATTTTATTTAATTATTAAATAAGTAGTACTGATCGTATGGAATTGAACACCACCTACATCTTTGGAAGCTCTCCACCAAGATTCCAAAACCATTCACAGAACAGCAAAAGTTCAAAGTGGAGTTAGACGTTTGACCAAAATAATCACACAGCACGGCAGTGGATAGAAACATCAGCTAATTGGGTCTCTTAAATCTTAATTAACGTTATTTACAAAACAGAAACAGTTTATATGTCAATATATTTTTTTTGTGAAGTGTTTTGTGGGATAAGGACAGGAAGATGATGACTTAAGATTATGAAAGACTTCTTAGATACCGTCAATTTTCAAAACAACCTATGAATATATTGCTCTGTTTGCTTACTATTCCGTTTTGTATAATAGTATTATTGAGATAGGGACTCATTCGAATACCGAAAGAAAAGAGCAATCACTCGTAAACAAATTGCTGCAACAAATTATAAAGGCACTTGTTATGAGCTCTCGTGCGGTGAAAGGCTATCCGAAACGGACAGCCATAAATGGTTATAAAAGAGAAAGTTCAGATGAATTCAGTACGTTAGTAAAAGCTTTACCCATAAAATGTCAAATCAGACATAAGTATGCACGTAAATAAGCGTAGACCTGTGAACAATTTAAAGATATATGACATTAATTGTAACTGATTGAGTTTAGCTATAATAGAAAGAACTGTAGAATCAATCAAATAACTCATACTACTTGGTTGAAACATGTTAACGTATGGCATGAAGGCATCATTCAGGTAAGTCAAGTGATGGCCATGATTCTTAACGTTACTCTCAACAAAAGCATAAATACCTAACGCGGTTTACCGATTCCCTACCCATAACAAAATGGAAAAAAATGTAGATGTCATATGAATTAATTGAATTGACGGGCCTCACGGCTTAGTAATAGCCACCTAGTACAAAACGTTTGTGTGACGAACATAGATGTTTGTTCTGGGTCTTGCTTAAAAGGACCGAAATAAAATATATACCAAAGTATCGTACCTATAGTAAATATTGTAAATAAAAAATATTAATTATAATGATCTAAAAAAGTTACTTTCATGAATTAAATAAATAAATGAATCACTTAGGATCAAAATTACCAAAAATAATACAATTTTTTTTTTTTTCAAATCCTTACAGGCGATTCGAAAGCGGCAACCCAAAGTAGCAGTAGAACTTGTGCCAAGTTCATCGGAAGTAATACTGCCACCTCACCTGGTAATCCGCAGCAAATAATTCGCATTGCTTTGTTCCGGTGGAAGGTTAGTTGCGCGTAAAATTACAGGCGCATTATACATTACATCTCCTCACTTAACACTTGCTGTTGCCTTAAATAACATCAGGAGGGCTGACACTTAAGTTACTTAAAAAATCATGTTAAATAATAGTAGGTAATAAATATTCCTAGTCCTCTAGAAATACCATATATTTATTCTAATTGGACATTAAAATGCAAAAGGTACAAAATTACCTAATTTTAACCGTCGCAATATTTCAGTCATGTCCGAAAAATTACTCAATTTATCATTTTTATCCAGTATATACGCAGGAAACACTTCCTTACAAAATTATTTTGAATTCATGTTTTTGTATTAATTTAGATAAAAACATAAATTTTACGTTATTGAAGTTATGTAACTCAACTTGGAGGAATCGATATTTTGGAAATTTATATGGGTTAATCCGACCAAAACTCCCACACCACCGTTTACCCAATCTTCTTGAAACTTAGTAGATGGATGGTCAATAGTTTTGAAATTCGGGTGTTGGCTTTGGATGGTGCTGAATGAAATTGTTTTAGTAATTTTTGAAATAGAGGTTCAAAAGGAGATGAAAATCGCCCAATACTCTCGAGAGACACATAAAAAGGCTTTAGGATTTCAAAATAATTTTATTCGTTATTTTATCAAGAGTGCTACAGTGAGTATACAACAAATGCTGTGTTGAACTGCAATCACCAAAATGGAAATGTTAAATTCAAAACCCTTGATCTGTATGTATTAAGTAAACTTCACTGATTTTCAAAAAATCTTTTAAAATAATTTACTGATATATTTTTTAAATGAGCTCAGTATAAATACTTAATATCGGTTGTAATTGAGAGAAAAAAGTCTGAAATTAAATAATTTTAGTTCTGGTGTAATCGGGTAATCATACTTCAAGCTAATTGTAATGGCATATTAATAAGTACCTCTTCAGATCTTGAACTGTAATTTTTAGCTCGTTATAGCACACAAATAGTATGACTATAGTATACATAAGTAGAGCTGCTACAATCTTATTTCAGTAAATTGAGCACCATTACGTATTATTTACTCTGTAGTTAATGTTATTCAAAAGTGTGCATTATTATCTATCTGTAGATATAAATCGGATCTCGAACTGTAACCTAAGGTAATGCAACGTTAACACGCTCATACCTCTGCACTAGGATTCTCTGTGTCGCAGATGGCATGGACAAACACCCAAGACCCGAAAACAAACTTAATGCTCACCACACAAAGTGTGCTCCGGCCGGGAATCGAACCCGGGACCACTCGCTTCGAAGGCAGGGCAACTACCTACTAAGCCACGGAGCCGTAGACGTACAAGTCTACGGCTCCGTGGCTTAGTAGGTAGTTTGAAAATGGCCTAAGAACTGGAAGTTCTATGAATGGTTCTCATGCGAGTTTTCAGTTCAAGGTAAACTCGCGATATTAATTTTATGGTAAAAACTGACCATCTCGAGGTCAATATTTTATCTAAAAGGTGACCTAAAAGAGTGAGGGTCAAAACATCAATTTAGACAACTGTCTAGACGAAAATCCACCGACTCCGAACAGCTTTATATCGAAGCACTTAGGTTTAAAATTGCTATTTATGCGTACCTGGCTTGTCTTTGTAGGTTACACTAGGCGAAGAGCGAATGACTGGATTGCATGTGAAAGCTCAGTTTACCTGACCCGTGAACTACAATCATATGAAAAAAAATCTGCTGACATAACTATCATGTTTCACATTACATGCTTATATTCTCGGATCATACGACGGCGAATAGGTATACAACTTGAAGACTAGGGTCAAAATTAAAGTTAAAAAATCAATATAAATTATTTTCGTTGAATTCTTAAAAAAAACAACTCTGTAACTATCACGGTTCATGAGATACAGCCTGGTGACAGACGGACAGACAGACAGACAGCGGAGGCTTAGTAATAGGGTCCCGTTTTACCCTTTGGGTATGGAACCCTTAAAAATTGGGGGCTAACCCAAAAACCTGATTCAAGCTATTACAAACAATTAAAAAAATATATCGAGCTATTCATTAGTAATGAGCTTAAAATACGGTCCCGGTATGTTTCTGAACCAAAAACCATGAAAATTGAGTAACCGATATAAATGTTCAAGAAGTGATTAGGTATTCACTGTTGGTTTTCTACAGTATGCAGTGAACGTTTCAGAGGCTAAAACGTGTGTTGTGTGTGAAATATCTTGAATAATTAATGAGACAAAGGCTCAACGGTGGCAGGTTTTGTATTAGGGGTTTGCTAAATGTTAAGGATAAGTGAGAGCGTGGTGGCCCAGGGGCATAGACGCCGACTTTCAATCTGAAGGTCTCTGGTTCAAACCCACAAGGGCATCAATAACTTTTTTCACTTGAAAAATTCTTCGAAGACATGTGATCCGGATCTACCAATCCGGATTGGGCTCCCGTGATAGATCAACTCTCAATTATCGAGAGTAGGCCGGTGTCCCTGCAGTGGGAACATTAGAGGCTACGGGAAGTACGTGTTGCTACATGATTTTTTTTTTTATATTGTTTCATGGTTTTGCGTTAAGTTCTTGAAATAATAAAATAATCGCATCTCAAGATCGTGTTTCCATTATACAGTCTAATATTGTTATCCCTTAATCTTTTCTATAGCTATAAGAATGTTTTTTTATCCTGTTTAAGTGACGGGCTATCCTGGTGGCCCACCTAATATTAAATGGTTACTGCTACTTACAAACAAATATTATAAGTATTCAATCAGTTCCCATAGCTATACTTAGTTTGGGGCTAAATGACACTATGTGAAATACCTGTTATCTATTCGTTTGTTGATCTTTAACCTAACCCTTACTTTATATACAGAAGCTGATAATTTTCAACCACGCACTGGTAAATTACTCCTAGACTAACATGGAATAATCTACTTATCTAGTTAGTAGGTGATCATTGTAATTGTACTAATGATAGTTGGGTAAGACCGTCAAAGTCGTGACCCGTGACATAAGCGAAAAGTTAACGAGGCACTTATTCTTATCTTATTACTTTGAACGAGCAATTCGTGTATGTATTTATGTATATGTATATATGTATGTATGTATGTATATATATGTATTTAGCGTATTTCGGAAACGACTCTGGTGATTTGGATGACATTTTGTGTTTAGATAGAGCTTTGCTGTTTAAGTTAATTGTATTTCTTGTAAAAAGACATTTTTTTTTTCAGAATTGAATAATAATTGAATTGAATTGAATTGAAATCATCAATGAAATAATGCAATGAGACTCATCATCCCCGTCTCGGGTGATCCAAATCTTATACTGAGTCGCATTACTGTTGTCATGGGCGGGGGTCGCCACTTACCACCAGGTGGGCCCTCAGCTCGTTCAGTAACAAAACCACATAAAAAAACAAACCCGAACGGACCTCGAGCGCTCCTGTACTAATATTGTTTATATACTGTAGTTTATTACGATCCAAGTATGATATGGCTTGGTAATACGTGAATTATTCTTACGTAACAACCTTCATAATTTGACTCTTGGAAAGCGAGAGCGAATTGACTTCAATAAATCACGGTATCCAGAAACTCGTAAGTATGACAATTATACAAGTTTACTTTCGTACCATTAGTTCCAAGATGCCCCAGACCAATTAAATGATCTACGGTCAGAAAAGATTATTCAACTTTTTTTTAATAACCTATAGAAACAAAGAGGCATAAGGTACCTGTTTGATTCTCCGATGAGTACTGAATCTAATTGAAATAAGAATTGAATCCTCTCTTGAATAAGTAGGTCAATTTCGATTCCAATCTCGCCCATGTTGTCATTCTGGTGAATTTGAATAAAGCTACAAGACTGCATACGTAGAACAATGGGCCCCATGACACCTCTAACGCGAGCCAGTGCTTCATCAAAATGTTAAATAAATAAAATTATCCAGTTTGTCTTTTGAAGATATATTGCACTGCAGATGTTACGACCAATCCAATATGTTGAGCTTATGTCGAGAGAACCCAGACAGGTGACTGAGATTTTCAATAAGGTCAGTGATGTAAATTATTAATATTTTTTACACAACTTAGATTTAAGATGTTCTAAACCTAGTTTTTATAACTCGATCTAAAACTACCGTCTAGTCTTTCGTTCAATGTTTGACTTTAACCAAAGTTACTTTAATCAAAATACTGGAGTCGTAAAGCATAAAGATCTTATATCTCTCAATATATTGTACGTCCCATGTAACATGTACAAATAGAATATTTTCAAACCTTTAATTTCACTTTTACGCTGTAAAGAGACGAAATACTTAAGCTTATTATCATAACATATTCGCTGCTGCATTAATATTTAAGTATTTATATTACATAACTCATGTTTCCGTTCAATATTATCAAAATATCTTACACAGAAATCTACGTTGTTACAACACAATAGTAATAGTTTGACAAATTTATTAAATTGGGATATTGCAAAAAATTAACCTGAAAATAGCAAATATTTTCCAATGATTGCAATGATAGTATTCCTATTTTAAGAACGTTTTTACAGGTTTATAGTTTTGACAAGTACAGCTCAGTTATGTTACTAAGCTTTTTTTCTTTTTAGATAAAAAAACGACAATAAAAAGTCGTTAAAGATAATTAGAACAAATATCATCTCGGAAGGTTCTCTTGAAACGGGTACTGGCAAGAATAACTCTAACAATGACCATTGTTTGTATTAAGAATATCTTAGTTGTAGAATTAAATGAAAAAATGTCAACAAGACATTCCTTTTCCGTTCCTATTTTCTATGTTCCTAGGTTGTTCCTTAATTTAAATGCAGATAGCCTTGACAACTTGAGATGTATGGGCCCAAAGGTCAGCTGTTGGTTGTTACAACAGATGTTACAACTCTATAAAGCTTATTGGTTAAAAGTTATAAGTAGGGGTTAAAATGTTAATCCGCGGTGGTTCGCTGAGGTAGCGCAAGATACAGGGACCTTTTGTTAGCAATTTCTTGGTCTCAGAAGCCCGTGTCTATGAATTAGTGATGTGGTCGCTCCTGAAAATCCTAGCTCCGTAAAAGTGTGGTCTCCGTGTAAATTATTCAGCTGCATCGACGGCTGTAAGTCTGATGAAGCAGCCAGTGAAGCAAGCTTAGGTATAAATTGCAAACATTGCAAAAACAGTTATATAGTGTTTAAATTAGTTAATAAGATAATTTACAACCTCTTAAGGGTTTTAAAAACCTATATAATGACACCCCACACCCATATGTGCACTGAATATTCTACATTGCCTCATAGTTCATTGTTTTTTTGTGAACTTCCTCATTTTACATCGGTCGGTCATACTCAGATTAATATAATGGTCAAAGCCAGATTGACAGATGGACAAACGGACAGGACGAAACTGTAAGACTACCAAACTCTAAAAACAGCCAAACGAACAACCTCCTATTTTGAAGTCGTTAAGAAAGGAAAATCATTTGTAGACATATGATATTAATTCTTATTTGTTTCAACAGTAACGTAAAGAGAGTGATTGTATCAACACGATGCTATCTGGGCCTTATAATAAACAACTAATTCTAATTCTAGTCCTAAGTAGTATCTTTGTTGTAGGCAGAGGAATCAACCTAGGTCATTTGGTCCAAAAAGGTATGGTTTCGTTCAAAGAAAAAATACGCAATAAATATATTAACAATCGAAACACGCAATTTTGAAAGGGATTAAAACCGCGGGTCTGTAACAAAGAACATCTAAAAATTAACCGAAGATCAAAGCATACGAGATGTTATGATAGGATATTGAATAGCAAGAGGGACGTGAAATGTCCTTAAACCCTCGTCAAAGCTTTTCATTGTATTTCGATCCTTTTACGAATTTTCTAAGCGACAAGATGTATTTTTGACTACATAAACATCCAGATGTTTTTATTGTTATTTTTAACCAATAAACCCCTGGTATTTATGAGACATTTCACTCAATGATTCTTGTTTTTATAATTCCGTACGCAGGGGAGAAAGGAAACCCTATTATTACGCCTGAAACGTCTGTTTGTTTGTCGAACCTATTATTGTAGTATCTTTAAGTCATTGAGAATATGACTGAGATTTCCATTTGTTTACTCTCTTTAGAATTCTTAGGTATTGTATTTTTTTTTTAGTAACAGCATATAAGTTTTATGGCGCTGAAAATCCATATACATATTTGGAATAAATAAAGGCAATCAAATTATTATTATTCCACAATAATTTGTTAAATATTAAAATATAGGCATTTAATCAGTTAAAGTTATAATTTGAAATAGGCTGTGCGTTCATTCACATTACATTTGACGCGTGGAAAAAAAACTTGCGCGCCATGAACCATAATATTAACATTATGTTTTTATCGTATTTGTCGCTGTGTGGTAAATTATTAAGCAATACATGTTTGTTTTTTCCTCGCAAATGTGTTGAAACTCGTGAAACGCGTACGCTCAGGCTGCAACCCACAGCCTCGTGTGTAGTGAGCAACTTAGCTCACTTATATCAATAATATACTATATGAAATGTTCAATATGCGGTTTCCATATAGATAAGTTTATTCTCTGTTCAAAGCCTGAGATATTCTTCAAGAGACGACCGTTGAATTACTTCCTTACTGTAAGAGGTGTGAATTTAGTTATTAGTTTCTTTTATGCAGTTTCATTTTTAGGAAACAATTATAGATACTTTTAAATAAAAATATTTACAACTGTAAAATGTTACCTGTCGGCAATGTTACGTTTAAGTATCTTGTGGAAATATAGTTTGGTAATAATAAAATGGAAGAAACAGACTTCTAAAAAGGTTAAATAGTTGGGAGAAGGATTTAATATTTACAAAATGAAATGAGGAAATCATAAAGGAAGCATCGTGAGCCTTTACTTTCTCATTCAAAGGAAAAAATTATAATTACTTTTTGCTATCCACTAATTAACTTCAATTAATTTATATGTAAGCAAATGGCGAGTCGTTGACACAAATTAAAAGGTTTACATAGTACCGACCATTAATTTAACAATGAATCCTTTAAATATCATTTATTATAACACCGTTGTTGAATTAATTTAATTTTATCATAATTAGCAAGAGCATTGATGAATTTGCTATTTAAAATAAGTCTATGCATTTAAGTTTGTAAACCATTTGAGCCGTAAGAGCGTTTTATTCGTAACTAGCTGTTCCTCGCAACTTCGTACATGTGGAATTTAATTTTTTTTTTCTGCCCGGAACCCTATTTTTTTCTATTTAATATTAGCCAGTGAAAGTACCGTCAATCAATGAAGCCGTTTCGGAGAGCAGCAGCGAGCAGCAGGACCACCCAAGATTTAACATCAGGCGGTCTTTGAGAGTCCCAGAGTTACTCAATACTCAATATATATATATTTTTATACCTCTCAGGTGGCCCACCTGATGGTAAGCGGTTACCGTAGCCTATGGACGTTTGCAATACCAGAGGTATCACTCGCATTATTTATTGCATTCACATGGTGCATTAGGTATTTTACATTGATAGTTTCACATATGAACCCTTATATAGTGTATAGCAGAAGGTTGGTCGACCTAGGAGTTCTACTGTGACAACTCTGAGTGCACATGTGTTTTGTGTCTCCAAAGGCATGGAATACAGAATTATTTAACAAGAAACACTGGCACCAGATATAATTATATTACAAAACAACCACAAGTTGTATAACATATTGTTAGCCATCAAATTACGTGCATGTGCAAGATATTATGAAAGAGTAATTTATGGTGATTAGATACACTTAGGTTGTGGATTAGATTAGTACCACAGATTAAATAATGTTGATAGTGCCGAGTAGTTTTGCGTTCGCATTTTCTCGACATTTTATATTACTTGAGGTTTACCTTATATAAAAGCAGGAAGGTAAATTTGTTACTTGTTTAATGTATTTTTAGACTTATGAAAAGAAAAGTTGTAATCATATTTTATAAAACATGTTTTGACAATATTGTCAACAATATTGGGTTTTCTACCTACGAAATCTCCACTTTGTTAAACTGGTTGAACAATTTGAAGTGTTATAGCTATTATAGTCTATAAAAACAATAATTTCATAGGCATAAAAATGGGGGGAGTGGTTTGAAGTTTGGGATTTTACCGCGTCCTTGGGGCGTCTTATACAATACATCCCCACTACTCACTCCACCCTCATTTCCTGCAATGGCACCGCAATATGCGTGTGCGCACTAACAATGTCTTTTTACCCGACTACGGCGAAGCCAAAAAGAGGGTTATGGTTTCAGTCCGTATATCTATATCCGTTCCCGCATAACTTTTGAACAACTTATCGTAATTGAACAAATGAATTGTTTGTAATGTCTTGGTCGTCCGCTGAATATAATATATGAATTTTTGGAAATTATCCAGATTGGTGGCTTTTTTCACAAATAACTAACTCGAAAGGTAAAAATAAATACAATATTAACTAACAATGTCTCAACTGGGGTATCATAAAAAAGGGTTAAATTTATTGGGTGTGTGAATATGACTCCGCCCTTTCTCAACAGATGTCGTTTTTAGTATTGTTTACGTGTACTAATAAATGACCATACTTGTATTCGATAGTACTGAATGTCAGCTATCTAACGCATTTTATGATATTTGGTTGAAGTGTAAGCAACAATTGTTTTCACCTTTTCGAAAATGTCGGTTTTTATTCCAAATAAACGTCATTTGCGGGAAGTGTTATTACATTATTTTATTGCGAAGAAAACTGCAGCGGAAACTTATCGTTTGCTTGTGGAGATTTATGGTGAGCATGCTCCGTCTAATACAACTTGCAAGGAATGGTTTCGACGATTTCAAAATAACGATTTTAGTACTGAGGATAAAGAACATGGAAAACCACCAAAAAAATTTGAAGATGCTGAATTGGAAGCATTATTGGCGGAAGATTCTTGCCAAACTCAATCAGAATTAGCTGCAGCATTAAATGTTGATCGTTCAACTGTTGCAAAGCGTTTACAAATGATGGGAATGATTCAAAAAGCCGGTGACTGGGTTCCACATGATTTAAAAGAAAGAGACATGGAACGTCGGAAAACCATTTGTGAAATGCTGCTTCAAAGACAGCAAAGAAAAGGATTTTTGCATCGGATAGTCACAGGAGACGAAAAATGGATACACTACGAAAATCCTAAACGCAAAAAAGCTTGGGTGAAACCAGGCGAACCAGGCCCATCACAGCCAAAAATAAATATTCACTGTGCCAAGGTCATGCTCTGTATTTGGTGGGATCAGAAAGGTATTGTATATTATGAGTTGCTCAAACCCTCTGAAACTATTAATGGAGAAGTTTACCGACGACAACTAATGCGTTTGAAGCGAGCCATAGAAGAAAAACGACCAGAATGGGTGAATAGACATAACAAATTAGTTCTTCAGCATGACAATGCCAAACCGCATACCGCAGAAGTCGTAAAAAGATATTTAGAGGGACAGGACTGGGAAGTGTTACCCCACCCGCCATATTCACCAGACATAGCTCCTTCGGATTACCACCTATTCCGGACGATGCAGACAGACCTTACTGGAGAAAAGTTTACTTCATGTGAAAGTATCAAAATTTGGATTGACAACTGGATAAGCTCAAAAGACCAGGACTTCTTCCAGCAAGGAATACGAAAACTACCTGAACGATGGGCGAAGGTTGTAGCTGCAGATGGAGCATACTTTCAATAATTTTTTTTTTAATTTTGTAAGCGAACAAATGTGTTTTATTTTGACAAAAAGGGGCGGAGTCATATTCACACACCTATTATATTCCAATATAGTTTTTAATTTTGTAATGAACTTGGCAGTTATTAAAATATCTGCAACTAAAGATTGATAACTTTTTTCTACTAAAAATACAAACATATTGTTTTTTAAGTTTTGATGTGAAACATCTTTAAACTGACAAGTTCCGGCGGCAACGGCACACTGCATGACGCTATCTTATGCCGTCATGTGTCGCATCTGCCGAGTCCCGTGACGGCAACTTTTTTCACACTATATTTAATTATTTCTACACCCTAAGACAGATAAATTAATGATTATACTTTGCAAATGACATTGAAGCGTCAACGAATGTTACCAAACATTGTACGAGTACGTATTGTTGTGTACTGTCAAAGAACATAATATACTAAGTACTTTCTATTTTACAATTACAATTTTTTACTTGGGCTACGGGTCAGCTTGTCATATTTTGACGTTGAACACGCCTCTATCACAAGTAACGCCATACAATATCGAACTTTATTTCAATGCAGTATCGTATATGCTCAGACGCAAGACAAACACAAAAAATATGCCGATAAGCCTCAAAAAGTGAAAGTACCCTAATGCAAGTTCCGTTTGTCTGTTTCGGAGGGGGGGGGGAGTTATTTAATAAACACGATTTGCACACAACCTCTGGTAAACAATGCTGCCTTAGTAAAATTACTAGCTGCGCCCCGCGGTTTCACCCGCATAGTTCCCGTTCCCGTGGAGAATACGGGGATAAATTGATTTTATTTTTTTCGTTAATTTTCCAATGTTTTGATAGTTATTCTGCTATTCGGGACGGAAACAAATCCAACAAATCAAAAACCATGGCAATCGGTCCAGCCGTTCTCGAGTTATAAGTGTTGTAACAAACACGACTTTCTTTTATATATATAGATTTTATAGAAACCTCAAAAATTGTAGCCTATATGTTATTCTGATGTATAAGCTATATTGTGGTAAAGTTTCATTCAAATCCATTCAGTAGTTTTTACGTGAAAGAGTAACAAACATCCATACATCCATACATCCATACTTACAAACTTTCGCCTTTATAATAGTAGTAGGATAGGATGAACGAGTAAATATATTCTATAACTAGCAGTTTAGTAGGTACCCACCCTTGTACCTACTAAACGGTTCTATTTTTTATTTATATAGAATAGAATTTAGAAAAGAAAATACATAGAATTTCATCTATTTTCTTTTCAAAATACAAGCCTTTTTGGAAATTAACCGGAAGAACAGATAGAAACTGCATTTAGCAAATTCATTCAGTAAAATGCTGTTGTTTTGACATTACAAATAGATACTTCGATTTAATTTATTTGTATAGATGTTAGCTAAGTGATTCCATACGGAGCTACGCTCATTCATTAAGATTTAATGTACACTTTCACAGAAATATGTGTTATATTTTGTAAGAGCTTCTTGAATAAACAATTGAATATTAAATTACAATACTGGCTACTTCCCACATTATTTACTTGCTTATTATTTGGTAGCTATGTTATCGATAGATAGTACTTTTAGTAGATAGTATTTTTGGTTTGAATATATTATTTTATCGTCTTATATCACTTTATAATATGACTATATAATTATACCTATATAGACTGTTTTCATCAATCTTTATTTCTTGGATAGAAATGCAGTGCAACTTTACGAAATTCCTAAACACAGCAGCGTTATCTCAAGATATTTGTTTGGCTTAGACCATTGATTCAATAGGATTCAGCTTGTTTAATTATCATTAGCACGCAGCTGCGACACTAATTGAATTCCCAGAAGCTTTGGTTACTCTCACATATGCCAGGTGGCCTAAGTTTATACTCTAGGGAACAATGTAAACACAGATTATCATAATTACTAAGTGTTACCTTTCTGGCACTCAACTTGGTGGTATAAGAGAATATAATGAGATAAAATATAGACAAACCGTTTCTGTCATAACTAAAAAAAAACATATTACACAAAATAAAACAGAGCGAATCTCGTTCGCCCAGGTAATTTCTATTGAAATTAATAATAATGAATGATGGATTTCATGACTCGTTATATCGAAAGTCAGAGATTATTATTAATTAGTTTAGATCTCGCCGCAAGCCCTCGCTCGACGACCACCGTCGCCACTTTTTTGTGTTGTTGAACTGTGAACTATTGATACACATCTACCATTGATTAATTATATTATTTAATATGTGCCTGGAGCCTTTTTTTTTTCTTTATTTTATGTTACAAAAGTGACGGGGCGACCTGAAGGCCATGTAATTTTAAGTGGTCACTGGTTACCTCAATAACAACAACAATAGGACCCCGTTGCGTCCGTCACCTGAGACGGGCATCTTACTGATGTTACTGATTCCACTTCCTTACGAGCACAGCAATGCAAGTGCACCGCTGCTTGGCGGCAGAATACCAGGTGTAGATACAGTAATTCGCCGGGCGCACTTTACATAAGTTCTACTGCTACTACCATTGATTAATTCTATTATTTATTCTGCGCGTGGTGCATTGACATTTCCATCTATACAAGAACTTATTAAAGAAATGAAAACCAACACGCTCCAATTGATATCCGTTAGCTGCCAAGTGGGCCAACAGAACTGACTATTCATAAAAAGTGCGTTGCGTCACGTCTTGAGTGTAATTATTTTGTGAAACCAGAGTCGGATTTTTGGTCAGCTTCTGCGGCCCACTTTTGAACGGCACCGCAATCACCAACACCTTTCACTGTTTGGACCATCATTAAGCAAACTGCTTGCATTCATGACTTTATCATTAGGTTTGAATACAGTAGCGGCCTTGAAAAACATCAATATTCATTTTGAAGCGGCGTTTTTTTTTTGACGTGAATCTTTGCCAATTGTGAATAGATTTAGGTGATTGTTTTTCGACCCCAAAGTGTCAAATTTGGAAATTAATGTATTGAAGTTAGATTTTTAAATCACTCTTCTTGGTCAAACCTCCACAACTACGCAACTGGTTTTAAGACTCTGTATTGAAAGGGTTGGGTAGTAAATTAGTGGTTAGCTAGTCAATCAGTGGTACAAGGATAATCAATCAATGTTACGGGACCGTCGTTGTGGTAGTCTAAATCATGAAGAGCGATTTTGTTTTTAGTAAGTATGCCTTCAAATTGTTTTTCTACATGAAATATATATTCCTTAATCTTTCATCCCACCCGAAAATATAAACTAGAAAATAATGGCCATCCAGTCCTTTTAACGAGAAATCTGCCGATAAAGCCAGAATATCCCTCATAACATTCATATTGCGATTCATCATCCATCATTTTACCAAGACCATTTTTTATATGTATTTATCGCAAACAAGTGTAAAAACTTTAAAAAATATATACCTATTCTTAAAGTTAAAGTTAAAATACTATATTGAATTCTTAAAAAAATACTTGAATACGTCACTTTTAAATAAATACGTACTTACAAGTATTGTATATGCCTTCTTAATACATATTTTTGGGAATTCATGCAAATTGTTTGGTTGTGAAGTTGACAATGTTGAAGCAAGCAATTTAACTTCAATTAATTTGCTTCACTGAGCGGTCTATCAAAATTCATAGCCGATATAATTTAAGTAACTCGTATTGTTCAAAAGCGTCCTTTCAAGCCATTAATATTAATTTTGTTCGTTTAGATACATAAGGAATTAGAAAAATAATTCCAACATTGACATGCTATAGGCACGCAGCTTAGAATATAATCTCCGTACAGCACGGGTGTAAAGTATATGTTACGGTAATCATATTATCAGGTAATTGACAGATATCAGAGTTCTGATAGTGATTATTATATTATTATATCTGTGACGATTCGAATCATTATGCGTTCTGAATTTAAAAACAAAGAAAACTATAACCCCCTTGTTGGTGGCAACGATTAACTAACTCGTTACAGTTCAAGAACTGAACTCTATGGCGATACTGAATTGCAACACATAAAGTATAATTACGTAGATTATCTATGGTTTTCACTCGGTTATTCTAAATAGAACCTGCTAGGAGTTATGTATCAATGGCACAGATCAAATTATTTAAGTTTTATAATTATAATCGATTGATATTCAACGATTCCGTAGATTAGTTGGCTAGTACATCGTCGTCAAAGCGAAGGGCGGGTTCGATCTCTGTTCGCCGCTTTGTGTGATGAGCAAGAAGTATTTTAACAAGTCTTGGTTGCTGAGTTGTATGTTGTATTCTTCTTCTAAAAATTGCAAACATATGAAACGGTCTACCTTCAAGTCTCAGAGTAACGGGCACGACGCAATGACTAAGCTTTTACTATGAACAATCACAGTAAAATAATTATTTGTATTACATTGTGCATTAGGCATGTAGGTCATTTATTCGTCACTTAACTCACGAATGAGAATAATGTCTCCAAGCAAATTCGGACGATATATAAAATGTTTATTTATCTTACAAATTATTTACACAATACATTCAAACAGCCAAAACAATCATATCACAAATCAATAAATAATTAAGCGTCTATAGTTAATATCATATCAGAAAATATTCAGGTCCAACGTAAGAACCACACTTGGGAAAGTCTTTTGGAGCTTGAACGAAATCACTTTGCTCCCCCACTTTGAGGATAAAGTCTAGCCCTCTCGTCCAGTGAGTGGACCTCTCGTCCCTCATCAGCCAGTAGCCAGGATTATCGGCTTTGAACCTGAGTGACACTACTCCAAACCTCGGTATCACTATCGTATCTTTACGCACTGGATTGATCAGGTTCTGGTGTGGAAATAGCGTGCCTTCTTCGTGCATTTTCTTGATGGTCTCTTTGTCTGAGCTGCGATTGAGAATTCTGACGGCGGTGATGTAGAAACTGAACCCGTGGAGGTGGAATATGTGGTCCGATTCACCACCTGTAAACAAATAAGTTATTTTATTATTCTTATAAGCAAATTATAACAGTTTTCAGGAGACATTTAGACAACCTGGGGCAGTAGAATGTAGAATTCCTCGACTCTATCTATTTAGATACAAATAATCAATGGATTTTTCATGGGTAATTGTGTACGTTTGTATAATAATTTTCCAGAAAGTGCTACCAAGCGTCCAGTCCGGAGAATAAAATCATATCCATAAAAAATATTTTGTTTAAAAAGACGTACAACAAACTTAATGATTATATGATGATATGTTGTGTTAACAAGCGCTAAACTTAGTAATAAAAACGCGTAGGAACAGTAAAGGCTGATACGTGTTGGGGCTACTCTTGCGTTGCGATATGATCGCTACCCGTTCGCACCCCGCTATGGTTGAATTCTATTTCTTTAAAGTCAACGTAAAAGTCAAAATATTTTTATCCATAGAATTTTTTAAAATCCTTTTTTACTCTTTGGCAGAACTTAGGCTCTGCCTAAAATAATGTTTAATTAACATCCGTTACACAACTCATAATAAAATAAATAAAAATCTTTTAAACACTCATAACATGCACTAGGATTTCCTGTGTCACAGGTAGCATGGACAAACAGAAAAGCAAGACAAACACCCAAGACCCGAGAACAACTTCATGCTCACCACACAGTGTGCCCTGGCCGTAAATCAAACCCGAGACACCTCGCTTCGAAGGGCTACTACCAACTAAGCTATGGATCTATCATTAGTTTTGCTAGAGTCGTGACTTAGATTGTTATCAATTATGTAGCCGAGTCAATCGATCTTTTCGCACTGGCAACTCGATTATTATATAAGTTAATATCTTTCGTTAAGTTATATAATATCGTCATGCCGAATTAAGTGTACCAAGTCACGACCCAGAATTATAATACCATTGTTTTTGGACTATTTCTCATCAATCACCGGAAAATTGTAAGTACTAACAGTTTATATTGTAATAAAACAGGGAAGTACCATCTAAAATTTATTAGTAGCAGCGAGTCAAGTCCGTACCTATGTGTTGCCCTTCGTACTATTGTATAAGTGCTGCTATATTAAAATTTAGTTTTCAAGTCGGTCAAGAGCCATCTGCTCCCATCAGTTACTCTGGTAAAGTTATCACGGCCATCTGCGGTCAACAACCTATTGTCTATCCAAAAAACTCAACTACTTAAATAAAAATACCTGAATATTTATGAACATTTCACAAGCGCTATCTCATAACTAAGCACGACTCGTGCTATGTGAACTAGATTGCTAATACAATACACATTGACACCCAGATACTGAACAAACATCTATGTTCGTCACACGAATGGTTGTCCTGGGTGAGAATTGAAACAATTACGCTCAATTTTTTTGTCAAATTTTACTTCCTTCACCACAAAAAGATAACTTTTGCTTCAGCTTAAGAGTCTTTTGTGGTGTAACGGTAACTTTGAATCTCAAGTAGTTTTTTCTGTTTACTGCTAAGAGCCTTACTCAGCAACATAAAAAGCGTGAACGGTGGATTCAACCAAACGATAAAAACTACAATAAGATTTTATGAGATCTCACGTCTATAGACTTTCTCTGTCTGAAAAGTGCAATGATGTCGCCCATGTTGATGGCATGTATGAATAAATTGACTGGTGGTGACAACGCATTTATGTCAAATCATGATCTGGTATGTATGTATGTATGGGTTATACGCATAATTTTCTGACAAATCAGAACGTTTTTTATAAGAACGTGATTTATAGGACGTGAATTTTTGTGGTAAGAATTTCTTTGCAAAGCCTTTCTTCTGGTGTTTTGAGAGTTTTGTCTAGGCGATTCACGGGTAACCTAATGTAAAAGTGATTACTGCCATAAACAACAGCAATAAGACTGTTTCTCCACTATCGTCTTATACTTATATGCTGGCCGTATTTACTTATAAGGCGGCAAGCATCGCATCCCGTTGCGCCTCTGAGACGGGATGTAACGAGTCCTGCGCCTGTAATTACACCGGCAACCACACCTTTCCATCGAAACACAGTTGCGCGAGTGCGTACTTCCCCGGATGAATCGGGCACAGGTTTTACTGCTACTTTCGGCTGCTTCTTTCGCACCAGACACGTGTAGGGAATCTAAGGGTACGGACGTGACGAAAGGGACCCCCAAGCGTTTTGTCGTTCTCCGGATCGATTCGATAACACCGAAGACAAAAAATATATATTACCCAGTACAGAGTAACACAAGGCAAATGATGAATTGATACAATCTACGCTTTTGCATGCTATAAGAAAACTTTGCCGGCAGAATTTTCATCATTAATTATGACCAAACATTAATTATCCCACAGTCGAAATAATCATAAAGCAGCTAAATACATAGCCTGGAGCTTTATGGCATTATTATTCGTGTTACCGAGATATTTACCATGATTTGTGAGTTTTGTTGACTCCCGATATTTCGACGCAGTTACATGCGTCATGGTCCCGGGCAAACTGAAGTCTTTGCGAAGTGAAGTGTGCAAAATCATTGGCAGACATATCGGTCTACCCTCTTGCGCACTCGTTTTGTACGTTCGACCACGTCGCCGCTACCACCGGTTTCGTTTTCACTATTAATTCGATCGCGACACACAACACTCACTGTATCGAGACGTGCCACAGGTTCCGTGTTTCTTCGGTTTTTGCACAACCTGACCACCGGATTCCAAATACTAGAGAGTTTAAAACCATCTTCCCGATTAAAGTTTTTATGTTTGGTAATCTCAATTGCTTCCTGGACCAGTCTAGGTATATAGTGACGTTCTGTTGAGATTACCTTCGGGTTATGTAGCTCGATCCAGTGATTTGAACCCGACTCCAGAAGATGTTCTGCTATGGCGGACTTGTTAGTGTCGATGTTTTTAACAGCTCGTATATGTTCTTTTACCCGGCAAGCTATGGTACGCTTTGTTTGCCCAATATACGAACTTCCACAGCTGCAGTCTATCTTATACACGCCGGGTTTTTCAAACGGAAAGGAGTCTTTTGGTGATCGTAAATATTGTGCAATTTTCTTCCAAGGAGAAAATATGGTTTTGATCGAAGCCTTCTCAAGAACTTTGGATATCTTATCCGTCACTCCTTTGATGTATGGAAGAAAGGCCGGTTTCCGCTGTACATCGCACCTGTAGTGTTTGGGTCTTCTTCTGAGAGGTATTGATTTTACCCTATACCCATTTCTCCAAAGGACGTGGCGTACGTGATTCAGCTCACTCTCTAGGTGATCCCCATCGCATAGATCAAGTGCACGATTAGTGAAAGACGTTACTACCGATTGAAGGTGTCTCGGATGATGGTGAGAATCAGCCCGAAGATAACGATCTGTATGTGTAGGCTTTCTATATACAGTGTGGCTTAAGCTTCCATCTCCACGGACACTAGTTAATACGTCCAGAAATGCTAGAGATCGTTCCCTTTCCATCTCATATGTCCAGAAGACTGGTCCAGGAAGCAATTGAGATTACCAAACATAAAAACTTTAATCGGGAAGATGGTTTTAAACTCTCTAGTATTTGGAATCCGGTGGTCAGGTTGTGCAAAAACCGAAGAAACACGGAACCTGTGGCACGTCTCGATACAGTGAGTGTTGTGTGTCGCGATCGAATTAATAGTGAAAACGAAACCGGTGGTAGCGGCGACGTGGTCGAACGTACAAAACGAGTGCGCAAGAGGGTAGACCGATATGTCTGCCAATGATTTTGCACACTTCACTTCGCAAAGACTTCAGTTTGCCCGGGACCATGACGCATGTAACTGCGTCGAAATATCGGGAGTCAACAAAACTCACAAATCATGGTAAATATCTCGGTAACACGAATAATAATGTTCATAACCATGATAGTTTTAAATTTTAAACTTTATGGCATTATTAATATCAATGACAATTAATTAAGCGCTACAAACAAGATTACTTTCAGCCCCAAGATTTAACATAATTTTATTAATGTTTGAAATAATATCCGAAAAATATTTTAAGCAGTTATAAAATATTAAATTTAGTTTTTCAATAATCTTTAACGATTCCCTCGTGCCATTTATACAAAGAAATAAAATTCAGGCTAATCAGGCTTTCTGACTTCAGGCTTATAAATTAATTGTGTTACATCAGGGCTCTTATTGTAAGAATTTCACATTCTAATCCCCAAACTATTACGTATTATAGCCCCGAAGATTAATTTTATATAGACACGCGATACCTAAACGATTTCGACGGTGATCTGATAATTAGCAATTATCTTGATCTCGTCTCGCCGTCATCAAAGCCATCAGACAAGTATCTAGTTAGAAGACCGTTCAGTCTTTGTGTTTGAATGAGATGGTGCTCTTGAAACTTTTATATTCTCAAACCGGTCAGATATTATTGAGCATCAGTTTCCGTAGAATAATTTCCATTATGGCACGATATCAATCGTCATTTATTGTTATTTATTATTGGTTATATCATGATCACACATTCTTCAATATTATTTGTAAATAATAAACAAATTCAAATGAAAACAGGATTCTATATCAGAAGGCAATGAAATGTTGTTGCGTGTGAGTCACTAATTGTATTTATTTAATTGATAGTTTGCAATAAAATATAATTGAAATAACGATTCAAACTCGTTAATTGACAGAGCAGACATTAAAAGTAAAAGAATTAAATTAAAAGTTAAAAGGTTTAGTTCAGATGACTTTAATAACTTAATAATTTAATTAATTTAATCGATTAAAAGATCGGCGACGAAAAGGTTGGAGCAGTGGATAAACACAACGGTTAAATCTCAAAATGCAATGGGTAGATAATGCAATTAAATTAAAATTACAACAACAACAACGTTAACACACTCATACCTCTGCACTAGGATTTGCTGTGTCGCAGATGGCATGGCCAAACAGAAATACAAGACAAACACCCAGGACCCGAGAATAAACTTTATGCTCACCACATAAAGTGTGCCCCGGCTGGCAATCGAACCCGGGACCCCTCGCTTCGAAGGCAGGGCTATTACCAACTAAGCCACGGAGCCAAACAACTAACTCGGTAATTATTAGCAACACACAAATGTGGTCTATTTATATACGATGCCGACCAAAGTGTCTGTTTGTGTCTATACCATGTGTTTTACTCCTTTGCGCCAAAACGGTTTTGGATAAAATGTGTTATAGGTAGCCCATACCCTGGATTAACACACAAACTACTTTTTATCCCGAAATTGTGAAGTAATTTTTAGTGACTTCTCTCACTAAAATGTTGAGTTTTTATACCGCGGGCACAGTTAGTACTTAATAACATATTATAGTAAAGTTTTTTTAGATTTTTTTTAGACAAACTTTAGTTTTTTTAGACAAACTTTAGATTTCATTATTAAATTAAAACTAAGATACACGAGGAAAGAAAGTGGCATCATATTTTTATATCACTTCCATAACTAACCGCACAAACGCTTAGTATCAAAGACTAACTTTTCTACAAAAATATAAGAATTTTTTTTGCTTCGTTGTTTTCTCTTGCACACTCATTGGGAAATATTATAGTCTCTGTATTAAATTCATACATCACATGATTGTAAAAGAGAAATTCGTATTTTGAACCCGTGCAGTAAATGTTCGACAGTGAGAAAGCCCTGGTCCCCACAATTATCATTTTAATGCCTCTGCAGCCTCATTTCGTTGCAGTACGGGCCCATGGAAAAGGGCAGCGTAACCACTTATTTAAATTTGTGTTAAATGCGAACCATTATGTGAGAGAGAACGCAATGTCTCTTTTTCCATTTTCAACCGATTTGTAAAGTAGGCCAATTACTTATCAAAGCGGTTGTATTTCTTTGTTTACTTAAAAAGTGCTGCGTAATTTATCAATAGATTTGGAAAATCCGTTTATTAAAAGCTTTTAGATTGGTCAAAAAGTACATCAAAATTGGTTCAACAGTTTGGTTTTTAAATCAAAATAACTAGAAAAAAATATGCATCCAAACGAAATTACGTATTTTTCTTTCCTTTTAAAAATTGTGGCTAACTCTGTGACCCTTATCTTCTTTAAATATCCTAACATAGTATAAATCAAAGTCGTTCCCACTAAACAGTGGGAACAACAAACGTAGCGTACAAACGTACGCTGAAATCTTTTAAACTACACAACGTATTTTAATTCAATATTCAGCAATAGATACCTCAGTGCAATATGACACTGATGTTCTACTAACCGTGTTTAGCCGGGTCGCTAGTTTAGTTTAAAGCAAAGTCGCTGTTTTCGTCTGTCTGTTTCTCCACTAATTTCTTCGAATCCACGCAATGGATTTTGATACGGTTTTCACAATCATTTTTCTGAACTTATACATATTTTACTGGAGGAAAGCCGAGAACTGCAAAAAAATTTTTAATGTTCAATGGTTACATTATTAATGCTGGCTAAACCTTACGAGATAAATCACAATGATGTACTATAGAATTGTATGCATTAGCTATGCAGCGACGTTGACGTTGCATGTTGTGCAGTCAATAACATTACGCAACTGCGGTGGTTAAATAGCATAATCAACTTATATAGTGCCTATCTGAATGCTTCAATCTATTTAATTTATCTCATAAAATAAATTGTAAAGTCAGTGATGCATAATAGTTAATGTGTTACTAACTGGTTTCAGGATCTAAACAAAGTTTTAATTGGATTCATTTTTCGATTTCTTTGTATTTTGTATTGAATAAGGTGCATCTTACCCCTATAAGAATGAATAACAAACGAAGATTTGTATCATATCATAGATTTTTAAATCTATTCTTCTGCTATCTATATCCAGTTTCTGCAAACAAAGTCGATGCTCACACCGTTTCGAAGAACAATAAGGTACATAACATGACCCCAGCTGGCAACACAAGTTACTTAAGCACCATCACCTCTGTTTACTTTGCGAATATTGACACACGAAACTACCCAAGTGTTGAAACAAGTGTCGTTTCTAACTTTCGGAGATGGAAAGTGGCATCGCTTTAGGCCTTTACAGATGTTAAGGACAGCTGGTACACAGTAATACCTATAACGGCTTCGTAGCTTAGTAAGTAGTAGCCCTGCCTTAAAATCGAGGGGTCCCGGGTTCGATTCCAGGCCTTCTTAACACTGATATCCCGGCACAAATATTACTTGTAACACAGGTCGCATGGACAAATACAAATATACAAGACAATTATCTAAGACCCACAGAGTTTATCCAGCCGGCAATAGACCCTGAAACTCCTTGTTTTGAAGCCATGAATACTACCAACTAAGCTACGGAGCCATTAAATGATAAAGCCAGAAGAAGAAAAAGATTGTTGGTAATATCAGAAACTATTACGAAAGTACCAAAAAAATTTGTAAGTAAAAAATATGATGAGGTTTTCTCTCCCAAAATTTTATATATTCATTAAACGCTAAATTCAATTATTGCGATAGGAACGTTATTGCTACTATGGATTTTAAATTATAATACCTAGTTTTTTTTATTTGAAAGCGCCACTACACACCTCAATTTGAATTTCAATGGTCCAGTCCTAAAATACTTAACGCTCCACCGATCTATGCTCCTACTCGTACGTCCTATACTACCTACAGATCGTATCAGTTTCTAATATTCCCAATGCTGGGACGCCGGCCTACTCGCAGCAAGCAAGAGTCAATAGATTTTGTTCTCTACTATAGTATCCTAACAGTGTATCTTATCTAAATTTCATCATCCAATTTCAAAGCAAAATAGTGACTTTATGCAATCACTTTTACATTGAATGGAAAGTCATATGAAAACTGTAGTTTATAGTATAGGAAAATTATGTACAGTTTGATCGACTTTTATATATACTCGCAATTATGATGATCTTCAGAACTATACACGACACAACTGAACTAGCTAGCTTAACAATAAGCTGCATCTTTGCTTACCAAATTAGGCGCGTTGGCGAACCATGTTATATAGCAATTGTATGTAAAATCATAAATGGCTATAGACGCCATCTTAGTTTCAAGCAATTAGAGTTGACTTTAGGTCATTGTAAATGGCTTTTACTTCCTCCATTATTCAAGTATGATAGGTAGATATGAATAGAGGTAGTAGTTAAAATAAATTATGACGAATGACTGACTGGGCGCGTGGAGACCGTGGTGGCCCATCGGTACGGACGCTGACTTTCAACCTGGAGGCTGATTTGATTCAAGACGTGTAGATGAATACTCCACATGAAAAATGTGTAAAGGAAAAACTTGTTAAGAAACTGACATATCCTAGAACAGGCCATCAGCTAACTACGCTATCACGCGAATAAAAATGTTATATTTACCTTGATCAAACATCACAATTTCGACTGTAGAATCTAGTGGCACATTCTTTACGTGCACACACTCATCACCTTGGCCTGTTCCGTCTGGGCAGAAGGTGTTGGGACCGAGGTCACCGCCTTGTGTGAGCAGTGGGGATGCCGGATACGTGAACCGATGCCCGTCCGTCTGGCCCCAGCTCTCTGTAAACATATACAAGAAGATTTATATTTAATCACAACCAGATTCTTCCCGCAGCTTTGCCAACGTGATACCTGGATAGAAGAAGCAAGCCATCCAGGCAATATGCGTATGTTATAGTAAAATAATTTAATTGTTTAGCGTGAAAGAGTTAGATAACAAACAAAATAACATGGATATATAAATAGATAAAAATTTCACACAGCCCATCTAGCCCCAAACTAATATAACTTGTTATATGGGCATTAAGAACTGATATAATACTTATATGCAGTACTTTCTATAGACAAGGAACAAATATTTTTTAATGCTTGCCCTGAGTGGGAATTGAACCCTCGACGTACAGCTCAGAAGGTTACTATAATAACAACTGAGCTACGAGGCCAATCATAGCTCATTTGGTAGTAGCTATGATAGAATCAGACATATTTATTACTAGCTGCGCCCCGCGGTTTCACCAGCATAGTTCCCGTTCCCGTGGAGAATACGGGGATAAATTGATTTTATTTTTTTCGTTAATTTTCCAATGTTTTAATAGTTATTCTACTATTCGGGACGGAAACAAATCCAACAAATCAAAAACCATGGCAATCGGTCCAGCCGTTCTCGAGTTATAAGTGTTGTAACAAACACGACTTTCTTTTATATATATAGATTTTATAGAAACCTCAAAAATTGTAGCCTATATGTTATTCTGATGTATAAGCTATATTGTGGTAAAGTTTCATTCAAATCCATTCAGTAGTTTTTACGTGAAAGAGTAACAAACATCCATACATCCATACTTACAAACTTTCGCCTTTATAATAGTAGTAGGATGAAATTTATAATAAGAGCTATTATTACCTGAAACTGTAGTCGGTATTTGAAAATAAACAAATTTACGCCGGAATCAAATTTCAATGTTCTTTCGTTCATGTAATATGCATCGTCTGTAGGTAAAAAAACAGCCCTACGCTAACATTGGGAAAGTTCCAAGACTATCCCTATTCCCAAAATAGAATTGTAATATTGGTTCGTCCCGAACTGTGAACTCGCGATCTATTTGTTATTGGATACAGAGTTATTCCGGTTAAGGAACCATTTGAACTTCGTAGAAAAGACGTCCCGGGCCAGTCATGACGTACACAGACACTTGTTTTATGTCTGAGTGTAACTATAATATGTATCTCTAAAGATAAGAATATAGAAACCAGATTACTGAATGCTCGTAATATTCGTATGAATAAGTATTCGTTCAGTAATCTGGTTTCTATATTCTTAGGGCTTCCTTTGAGGCGGTAATTATTTTATATATAATGGTGTATATTTATAATTAACTACCTAATGCAAAACTACACCTTAATTACACCGTGATTAGTTATAAGAACATAGATAACGTATATATACAATATTCTCGAAATCATTTCTAGAGCATATTTTATCGTCAGCTCGTTGCATATTAGAGTATTTTTTCAGACAAACTCAATACAACCCGGTATTTCTTTTTTAATCTCACGTTTAATACTTTTTTTCTATTGCATCACAAAGCTGCACAAACTTTGTAAGTGCCTACCCTAGAGATTTATCACGTTGCCCATTTCAGTAAAAGTGTGACATTTTAGCAATAGCACTGTATCTCACAAAATGAAATAATTAAAAACTATACCTTTTCATATGAAGGCACTTTCAATTGGTTCAATAACTCCAAGTGACAAATTTTACCAACTGTTAACATTTTTTTAATATAATTGTCATCACTAACGGTGCTGTAGTTTTGATCGGACAAACACCTACAATGCAGTTCATTAAACTAAATTTAGAAAACTACGCTCAGTTCGCTCGTCCGTACAATTATTATACCTACTAATAACATACAAGCACACAGAATCGGACCATCATATCTATCATCTGACTATTCGATTCTGTTCGAATAATGCACCGACGTTTGGAATGAAAGAACGATAAAAAACTTCGGCATAAAGCTATCTTGATCAACCGAACCGAACGAGACGCTATCGATTCGAATGATACTCGTAACAATCTATTTGCAGAGTAACAAAGAAACTTTTATAAAAGGCCAATGAAAAGTTTATTACGTGATAGGTAAATCTTTTATTTTTTGTATCTAAAACGTTTCCTCTGGATATCTACTATGTTGTCTACTGTCTGGAAGAAATCGCTTACTAGCGATAAGACCACCCTTTGTACTGTTTTTTTATTGTATGTTAAATGTTTTTGTTAACCTTATCATCTGGTGTACAATAAAGTATTATCTATCTATCTATGTTAATTATTCGATTATGTTATGCATCATTTTATCCATAACCTTAACTGTGTGCTCGGATTGTTGGTTTTATTCCGTAGTTTAGATATGTAAATGAATTAGTTAAATTATTAACAACGAAAGAACTCCTACACACTTATTCCCCTGTACTAGGACTCCCTGTGTCACAAGAGACCCTGTGTGTGTCCATGTACACATAATGACACAAAAGCCCGCGAACTTGATATTCAGACAAAGTTTGTCTTGGCCGGAAATTAAACCTGGGACCTCGCTCCAGAGGCAGGATTAGTAACAACTAGTCTACAGAGCTTTCATGAATTTATATGAAAATGTCCCTTATTCTATTACAATCTAACGCAATTACAACCTATATTTCAAGCGTGGTCTACGCTACAAAATATAAACTGACTTTAGAACCATTTTAAGATATAATTCTTGCATAAAAACAAAAATGTTGTGTAGATATAGATAAATCACAGGAAAGCAAAAATACTTTTTTTATGAAAAGATTTTCTTCTTCTTTTCCTCTCTCTACATCTCCATCTCTCTGGCAGTTTTCCGGCCTATTCTGTCTTACGAGTTGATATTATTTTTCAGTTTATAATTCACAATTGTGTCGAGCGGTATTAATAATTGAAAGCGACCGACATTGTATGAATGAAATACGAAATAAAGTATTTATGAGTAAAATGAGGTCAGAAATTTAATAACGGAGGCGGCGGGTGTTCTTAGCGGGGTTGTTTAATTTGGGCACAAAATCATGGGAAAACTGAAGTCTCTTTGGGGTGGCTTGGACGAGAAACGCGATGAAAAATGGAATTCATTTTTATCGTATATACAATCAGTAGGTCGCGGCATCACCACTTTAATATTTCAACATCTGCAATCAAGTGTACCACTGCCATTTGTAATTCGATTTGACGAGAATGTAATTTGCAATGAAGTTGCATTGAAAAGGGTTTTAGTCATTTTCTTTTAAAAAACTACGCATTGCCATGTAGGGAATTGGGCATCAACAATCCTATTAGTTGATGCCAGACGGCTCCTTGGCTTAGTGGTAGTAGCCCTGCCTTCGAAGCGAGGGGTCCCGGGTTCGATTGTGTTTCTGTGTTTGTCCATGCCATCTGCGACACAGGGAATCCTAGTGCAGAGTTATGAGTGTGTAAACGTTTATTACGTTTATTATTCCCTACATGGTCTCGAATCACAATAAATATTGCGATAGATCTGTCACCAATACTTCGTGTCGAAATTCTGTTGAAATGATGGCTTTTCGTAGTTCCTTCAGTGATGTGCACGAAATCGAACAACGCAGAACATTGTGATTGTAACAACATCATAAATACATTTCTTAGAAAGAGAAGATGGCCTACAAAAAGTTATTTGTATCCTTTATCCATAATGAAGACAATACAAAAACTTGTTTTGTATTATTCTTGACTAAGGTATACGTACAATAAATCGAACACGATCCAGAAACACGGTGCGAACAGAGCCGGACGTAACCGCAGGACTCATACGCAAAGACGTGTTTTACATAAAAAAGCAGACATAATATGGCAATATTACAAACTATGGCTGACCCCGCTGTTATGCTTCGAAAGCTTCTGTCACAACTTTTCAAACTCTATTACTTAAAGCCTATCTGTCCAAGGGCTAGGCTATCAGAAAATATATGTTTAATTTAATGCAAGAATAATACGTTGTTATATTATACTATGACATCAAACTGTGTACTACAGTTATTGGAAATGCCACAGGTAACCCATCAAGCCAAGTAAGCACTGACGTATTTACTATAGTAATTATGCAAGTAAAGGTTGCGATTGCGCACGCTTGCTCCCACACCATGTTATTTGCGGTCTCAGTGTGATTAGCTCCAACGCTCGATTGCCTCACTTTCTTTAGCGATTTGTACCGATATATTGAGATTTTAAGCCTAATAGAGCTATGATAGAGCCAGGCTAGGTTTTAATACAACTTTCGATTATGCACAAGCTGCGAACAGAGTCTCAGCTTCGCATCGAATACTACGCATAAACAAAGTATACAAAACATAATTTAGTAGACTTATTGGATCAACAATTTTGTATATCAGGTTTTTATATTACTAGAAAATCAATGTTGCTACATTTATTTTACTAAATAGTGAATAAATCAAATTACTGTTAGTATTTTAGTTCAAATCCAGAAGGAAAACAATGAGTTTTCTCTCAGAACAAAAAATACCACGGTAAAGGAAAATATTGTGAGCAAATCAGCATGCCCTTCAATCAAATACCAGAAGACATGCGCTATCTATCAATCCCGATTAGGCTCCGTGGTAAATCTTAAACCACTCACTCTTACATATTGAGAGTAGGCCAGTGTCCCAGCAGAGAGAGTATTATAAGCTGATACTCAAAAATTATATTTTTTGGAACTCGGTGATAATAGGTACGACTTTCTGTTTGAAGTTCTAATTTGGTTAAATCATTTACTTTGTTTTTCATTTGAACCGGCCTAACATCACCTCTAGGGTCAAAGGAGGGGAACATGACAAGCTTAACATGACATATCTGTGTACATGTAGTGTGCCTACGGAGCTCCTGTGACACATGATATGCTCACGAATATTTTTACTAGTGTGTGTAAAATTTGACGTGTCCAAACGATACTTGAGATCTAAAGGAATAAAAGTGTTGATTATGGGCGGCGGTGACCACTGAATATCAGGTGAGCCAAAAGAAACATTAGGTCGTTGCGATTAGTGCCTATGTGTTATGAAATAATTCGACCTACTAAGGATGTCTTCGGTTTTGTTGTGTAACTTGCGCTTACACACGAGAATCTAATTTAAAGATAACTAGTGATGGGACATGCTGATCATCTAGCTATAGTTTGTATGCTGATCATCTTAGTTTACAGACACGTAGTTCGTAAACTATGATTTGTTTCGTTTGAATGGACTATTCTCAAATTCATTTAGTACTCGTATGTCCGTCTAGGTATATCGGAATCGATAAACACTTGCACACTCATACCCGGCGATAGGATTTCGTTGATCGCAGTTTTTGAATGAATTTTGTTTGTAGTATTTTAATTTTACAAAGTTTTGGAATATTAAAGATCAAAAACGAATGATAGACCCTTGCAATTAAAATGGCATGATGAAGATTACCTACGTGATGATGGCTTGATGGTTACCTGTGGCATTTTGAATAACTGTACACCGCCAAGTCACATTAAACGCATTAGTCACTCATAAAATAGTGATATTGTTATTTATATATTGAAAGCCACGAAGGTACCCTTGGAGAGACAAGGTTTATAAGGTATTTTCAAGTAAAAAAAAATTACAAGTTTTTTTAGTCAAAGATACCTCGAATTGACTGTAACTTTTGTAGTTAACAGTAACAGCACAGTACTTCGTAATGTTGCCTCATTAAGTCTATTCTTTTGTAAAACACGCCTTTGAGTGTATGAGCCCTGCGTTTGCCGCCGGTTCTGTTCGCGCCGTGCCCCGATCGTGTTCGATTTATCGTATACCTACCTATAGTCAAATTGTTATACAAAAAGAGCTTTGATGTCTTCGAACCCAAAGGACAATAGTAACACTGTAATTAAACTACATCACGGACTCCTAAACGGTTAAAAAAAATCGGTCTAAATCTAAACCTACAACTTCTGAATGTATATCTACCCTACCTTGAAAGATTGAATATTATGAACATGATGGTAAAAAATATGGAAGGCGGTTAAAATTTCCACATAATATTTTTATGATAAAGCACAAAATAAGTAGGTACCTTTCCTTTCTTGTTTTTGTCGCTTTAACCGTATTTGACCAAGAAGACTGCACAACACTAATTGTTATGAAATCATTCAAAAACCTGTTATTTTATCTGCATTGGTGTGTGTGGTTGGGTCTCTGGGTCTCAGGGTCAACATTATGTTTATAATATGGTAAGTTTTATCCATTTATTGGATTCTCCTTGCAAAAAGGATTATGTTAACATCTTATATTTGCAATAGAATCATGCTCAAACTACTGAACGGGTTTAGATGAAATTTGGTACCTATAAAAACAGGCAAATTAAACTCTGAAATAGCATTTTATGGTATTACTTATCCCAGAAAAACTAACTTATTTAAAAAAAGGAAATATAATCTCCGTGATAACTTGAATTTTGACTAATCTTTGTCTAACATTAATATTACCACTTGTTTAAACACCCGTTACACAGAGATCTCTTTCTGTGGTTACACTTCAACATGATTAACAAAATAAATCCAAGAAAATTGTCCGGAAAGAACAATACAATGGTAGATATTCATTACTCACCCACTCGTTTCGGCGAAATTTGTTTCGTTGAGTAATTAAACGGTACATAAATTATATCGTCCACGGTCGTTGCCAACTCGGTCGGCATTTTAACTGAGGCGCGAACTTCACCCAAACACACCACTTTGTCCAAATTACATCTATCACTTAGCAATGTAGTGAATTCAGTATCCACAGAAGCACTATCGACTTTCTGCAGAAAATTTTTACCGTCACTCTCATACACTAACTCGGCCACGCCTTCCAAGTTATCCTGACACGACTTGTCTGCAACGACACTTATTTTGTAAACACCCGACACTTTTTCAGCGCTTAAAATAAAGTCCGCGCGTTCACCACGGCCTAACTCAATAGAGTTCACATCCAATGGCTCAATATCATGTCCATCCAAAGCCACTAACTTTAAAACGTGCTCGTCGATTCTAAACTTCACAGCGCAACTTTTAGATCCTCCTCCGTAAGCTACACGGAATCTATATCGTTTCCCATTTTCTACTATGAATTTGGACAATGGAGCATCAGGGCTCTCCGTCGAGTGACCTTTCCCATTTACCAAAAGAGTCTCAGAGTCGGGGACGGCTGCTATTCCAGCTAGAGGCCCCATAGAATGTCCCCATTCCGATATAAAGATCGTGTGTTCCGTCGCATCCACATCGTACAATTTTTTGATGGCTTCTATTCTAGGGGACTGACGGACTATGAATGCACCGGCGAGGCCGTCAGCTGCGTCGGCTGCTGAGTGAGCATGATACATGTGCGTCCCAACTGCTGACGCTCGGAACTTGTACTGGAATGTGGTGTAAGCGGGCTGCGGGCACTGCGTCAGCATTGGCGCGCCATCCATGAACGGTGTTTCTTTCTGGGGCTGTCCTCGCCAGTGGATGGAAAGCGCGTGCGCCGGCGCTCTGTGCACGACGTCGACGACTAAGATGTCGTTGTGGCACACATGGAGAACCGGAGCCGGCAGACCTCTATTAGCTGAGAGAACTCCTCGCTCACGGCCATCTGCGGATATGCAGGTTGCTGGACAAACTTGTCCATCATTTTCTGTACAGCTACCACAAGATCTGCAAAGAATAAAGGTGTGAATTAGACAATTATTTTTACTTAGATTATTTGGCTGAAGCTTTCACATTCAAACACAGCGGATTACAGAATCCACAGGGGTTCAATTAATAAAAGCTTGTAATTATGCTCTTGTGACTTGTACCTAAAGCACTCATAACAAGTAATGTCTTTTGTTACTGGCATTATAATAGGTATTTACAATAAAAAATATATAATATATGAAAGAAGTATCATTTTGACACAGTGTTTACTGGTACCTAATAAAAGTAAACATGTTACCAAAGATCCATATTAATTGAACATAGGTCAAGGCTAGTGGATTTCGGCACTTACTTGCTGAGTGTTTTGTAAACTTCGATGACTAGCTTCACTCGGCATATCATTGGCCAATCCAGCTCGTGGCACTCTCGGTCGCAATTTTCGAAGTACTCCTCTGTAAATAATGGTAATGGGTAATGTAAGTATACCTAGAAACGGCCTTGCGAATACACTTGCCAAAGTACCTAACTGCTATTAGCAACCGAGAAATAGGTACATTGTTTGTACGCTGTGGCAATAACCTCCAGGAAGTCTCGAACTTTGCGAAATTGCTTCCAATTTGATAATGCAATATAAGTTGCGATATAATTCATTTCGAACGTTGATTGCCCTATTTGCCCTATACTACTCGTATATTCATTGACAATATGGGTAGTATTATTGTATACATATTCATATAATTATTCATGCAAGGCACATTTAATTGCCTACAATCTAAAATTATTATATTAATTTGAATAGGTAATTCAATTATCGAGAATCGATTCTTTCATTCTTAGGTACGCTAAAACCAGTGTAGAGCAGTAAATTTAACCACGGACCTATTTTATGCAACTTATATGGGAAGGTAAAATATAGATATCGATGTACAGTACCTGGCATTGGCGTGAAATGAACTACAACTAAAACACCGGCAAGTATGACAGACAGCACAAATATCCTCTGCAAGGACATGAGCATGTAATTCGGCTTCACCGGAACATTAGCTTCGCTCTTTTCGGACTCCATTTTTTTCGATTTGAACTTAGCGGTTTTGTATCGGCACTTTTTACATGTTTGACTGAGTGAATGGGAGTGACGGTAGGCGCGACCTCACGAGTCGACCACCAGGTAGCGACTGGTGGGTCTTGCACTTGCAACACCGACTTGGGTCGAGTTGCACCTTCAGGCTTCGTATTACGGTGTTACAGGGCTCCGTCGGACTAGATTCGGAAGTAAATTGGCGGTACGCTCTCTCGGGTTATGCAACTTTTATATTGTGCAACGGTCTTATATTAATCTCAAGCAAGACCTATTTATGATGTTACGCAGTCGTACATGGTATTTACTTCTTGGTTCAGAATTTCGTTGGCGACGCGACGGTGTAACGGAGTGGGTAACCGTTTGAAACGCAAGGGGTTCGATTCCTAACCTACTTCGAAATAATTTGCACGATCTGCAAGTTTCTGCTACAAATGTTAATTGTGGGATTATCACTACACCTATATACTTACCTACTATCTATTGGCTTGTCGGCTGTAATTATCGTTTTATTGAAAGTAATAATATTAATCAATATTGAAAGTAATAATATTAATCAATTGTTATTTACTAATCATTAAATGATTTTTTTCCTGTTAGCGCTTAAATTTTTCTGTTGACATAAAGCAAAAAGCTTACTTACTTGGTTTTACTATGGATCCATATGACTATCCATATTAACTAACAGAAACATAATAGAAAGTTAGCATAAGTTTATTTTTAACCTAGTACCTAGTAGTAGTTTTAAGTAGTATCAAACTGACTACCTAAATATTATTTGCTAAGCACTAAATAATTAAAGCTGGCACCATAAATATTAGATGCAGTTACGCGCGCTATGCAAACGCGTCCAATTTTTTTAGGTATTCATACGCCTGTCTGCCTGCTGTCCTATCTTTCAAGGGCTGTATTTTTTAAAACGTAAATACTGGAGCAGTTTATTTCCGCATCGGGACTCAGCATCGGCGCCCTGTAGTCGGGATGCGCCGCAATCAGGTCGCAAACGTAATTATATGGCTCATCTGGCTGTGACTTTGAGGCTTTATTAAGTCCAGTGCAACGCGGATAGTTCCGACAAAAAGCTGTATTTTATTGGTAAATACCTACATATCTTGCTTCACCGTAACTAATGAATTTAGTTATTTAGTACTGTCACAGAGGAAGGTACAGTTCCTGCTTGGTCAGAAACAAGGTCTTAATAAAAATAACATGTAATAATGTTCACTGATCCCGCGTAAAAGTCAACATGAGAGCATGGGAAAATCCAACAGTGGTGTTTCTTGTAAGTCACTGCAAAAAATTACTTCACTTTTTCGGGATAATAATTAGCCAGTGTGTTAATACAGGGTATGAGCTACCTTTACAGCAAATTTCATCTAAATCCAATCAGCCGTTTAGGCGTGAACGAGTAACACACATACATACTTTCGCATTTTTATTATTAGTATGATATTGCATTAGAATTCCCTAAGTCGCAGATGGCATGGACAAACACCGAAACACAAGACAAACACCCAAGATCCGAGACCCCGCGCTTCGAATGCAGGACTAGGTAGTAGGTACCTAATACAGATTTCAGTATAAAATACGGTTGGTGCCCTGTGGCTACAGAGCTGTTCTGAGACCCTCAACAGTTTTGCCAGAATGGTACGAAAAGTATGATAGTCGTACTCTCTGGATTATGTTCGTACCTCTGGTCTTATTTTCGTATTTTTTTTGGTACTCCGGAGAAGTACTCAAAGCATATTTATTTTTTTCCAGTGGAAGAGTTCTGGTGAATTTATGAACAGACGTATAAGACTTTACATGTTAGGGGCGTAAGTAACTAAAAAACTCATTTACTTACACACTTATACTCCTATAACTGGATTACCTGTGTCACAGATGGTATGGACAAACAGAGAAACACAAAAAGAACAATCAATACCCGAGAACAAACTTCATCCTCACCACACAAAATGTGTCCCGGCCGGGAATCAAACTCGAGACCTCGCCGAAAACCAAATCAAAACCGAATCAAACTCGCTTCGAAGTCGTATAAGCCACGGAGCTGTCTAAAACTACTGAACTAGTGAGTCTTGTCACATTTTCAGTCGATCACAGTATCGATTAAAATCTAAATCCCAACATAAACAACAGTATCAAATCAAGATTGAAGAAATTGCCCTTGTAATATAAGGTCTCGTCTCGTTCCGTTCGTAGTAGAGATGTGCCAACTCGGAATAAACACGACTCGAGTTAACTCGAGTTGAAATACAGGTAACTCGAATTAACTCGAGTTTAACTCGAGTTAGCAGGAAGAAACTAAGTATTGACTTTTTTACTTATTTGTTCTTCCACCCAACTCTACTTTGATACTTTTGCTGACTTTGTTTGTTTGTTGTCAATCAATTGTTGCAATAATAAAATTCATTCAATTATAATACTACTCGAATTAGAATAATATTTATCTCATTAAGATGTTTGTTTGTGCAACAAACAAACAACTAAAGTGAAACAAAATAAAAAGTATTTTTTGAATAAATAAAAGTTATACAATGATGAAGTCAAAAAACTAAAAATATTTTCTTGTAAGTTAACATTCATAACACAAAATAAACCTAACCTCAAACGTCAAATCTGCAACATTTGTGACCAGTGAATACAGTTTGATATGATGAGAAAATTTCTTGTCGTCGTCGGTGTCGTTCGGGCGGGAGTATTAAAGTGAGCTGCGCGCACCCCCAACGAGTGAATTGCGGTCTCGTTCTTTCGCTTGATTCGTTTTTTTAACGCCAGCCCAAACTCGAGTTAGGGAGAATTCAACTCGAGTTAACTCGACCTGAGCACAACTCGAGTTGACTCGAGTTAGTAAGTCGAGTTGACACATCTCTAGTTCGTAGGATTCGTTAGTTACTATCTGGCAAGGCTAATTTACATAACCTATAATATTATTGTTTTGTTTTTTATCTGATTTCTATTCTAGCCTAAGCCTAGTTGTACGTGATATTCGAATAGAATTAAATTACAATGCACATAGTAGTTATTTTGGCTGACTTGGCTGGACAATTGCATATAACGTATCGTGAAATACCTTCTTATCTAAGAATATAACCATTCTAACCGACAGTGCAATGGAGATAACCCTCAATAATTTTGCTGATCAAATACCAAACATAACCAAGGATCTACATAACTCCAGTTTTGTGGGATTTGATGCTGAATTCACTGCTATTTTATCAGGAGAATGTTTCAAACACAGGTAAAGTACTACCTTTAATACCTGCAAATAACCAAAATTACCTACTACCACAAAAAAATATTGAAATAAAAGTTGTCTATAAAATTTAATTAAAGGCCAATAAAAAGCCTTGAAGGATCACTCTCCCTACCAGTCTTTCCCAAATCTCCAGATCCTAAAATCTCAAGATTTTAGGATGGGTTTTAGAAAATATTTTTTAAGGATTATAGCTGCCTTCCAATTTTACATATAAGGAAACGTGTATAAATGGTTTTTATTACAGAGAATTTTCGACAGTTAAGATAATTTTTTATTGTAGAGTAGTTCACAATATATATTTTTGCACTAAAATATTTGTTATTCCAAATGGAAGTCTCAAAGTCTCTACAAATCTTAGAAAATTCTAAATTATATCTAGATAAGAATAAAAACTTCATAGTTTTCAGTTTGCCGCAAAACACTGACTAGTAGTATTAGTGCTAGGTAGTACACAACATACTATCGCTACAGTTATAAAAATTTTTTATTGGGAAGGTACGAGTTGAGATTACTGTTGTGATAAAAACAAGTTAGCAACACCCATAAAAATGATGATACAACTCCTATTAATTTTGAGTAAGTCAAAGGTGTGTTGCACCTGTTTATGGGTAAGCAATTCCTTATGCGCTTGTAATTTCAATATTTAAGATCTAGGATATGGATATCAACTCCTTGATAAGTTACCTTTATATTTCCTCTTTTAAAATCTATGTCTGTGTTGCCAATGTAAAAAAAAATAAAAAAAATAAAAATACATGGTTCATTCAATCATTCCAGATTATTTGACACCACTGAAGACAGGTACAACAAAATAAAGAACGAAGTGAGTAAGATGATCATGACTCAAGTGGGGCTGACAATGTTCCAGTATGAACGAGACACAGATAAATATATAGCAACTGGTTACACATTTCACCTGTGCCCTCAGGACTTTGGTGATGTCGACCAATCATTCATATTCCAGGCATCCACACTGAAATTTCTATGCAAACATAACTTTAATTTTAATAAGGTAAGTTAACAACAACACCATTAAAAGCTGTGAAGCCATTTCATAAACTAACAACCAAAATTTATTGTCCCACAAAATTTATTGTAATTCTGTAACACCAATTATATTTTTAATGCATTACCCTCAATTATAATTAATTTGTATAAAAAATTTAATTGGTCACCAATGATTCAAAAGTCGTCCAAAAGTGGTACAGACAGACATTATCATTCCCTCTTCACCCAACAATTAAAAACTCAATTTATTACTGAATTTCAGTTTACGTATGAGGGTCTTCCGTATCTCAGTAAGACTGAAGAGGCTGGTATTCAGGAACACCTCAGGAAGAAAACCATGGTACAGAGCATCACCAACGGTTTCACTATTGAAGAAGAAAGAGAGTTGCAGCATTGTTGTTCTGCTGTTTCCGAGTATGTTTTTTTTTTCATGTGGCTACTGGGGCGGGATT
Source organism: Aplocera efformata (assembly GCA_921293045.1). Classification (NCBI taxonomy): domain Eukaryota; kingdom Metazoa; phylum Arthropoda; class Insecta; order Lepidoptera; family Geometridae; genus Aplocera; species Aplocera efformata. The sequence continues at coordinate 10,692,343 of OV121042.1, forward strand.
AGTTGACAGCCTACCTAATGTTGAGGGTACCTCCCTTATAAATAACAGCAATATGACCCAGGTCCTCCCCTACCCAAGTATGAGAAGACTCAACTCCCACCATTTAACACTGTCACTCTGGGATGGATGTAATGCCCCATCAGTAATTTCACTAGCACCCCCGCTCTTGCATGTGATGGCAATAAGTACACAACTGCTTAGCAGCAGATTACGAGGTATGATGGTAGTACTTATTACAAGCTCTACTGCTACAATAGTCAGCTGCTTTATATTTCCATTAAATACTTAAAAATCAATCAATATATAATATAAAAATGATTACCAGTAAAATGCAACAAAGTTAAATGTTTGAAGATTACTTGAGTGCATATGTAGTGACGCAGTGAATCCTAAGTGTATGAGTGAAATTGTTTAAAGAGTTTATTATAATCAAAAATTACATGTATATTTCAGCTGGCTTACTACAAAGAAAGATGAAACAATGTACTTGGATGTTGTGGATCCGGTGATGAGATATGTTGTCCACAACGAGCTTCGAAGCCGGTACCCAGCCATCCTCACCACAGATAGCTTAGGTAATAGCCATAAGGTAATCCTATTAGCTGGTAGCTAATGTTTTAAAGATTAACTGAAAGGTTTTAGGTCGAGTTTGGCATTGAAATTTTTTTTGTAAAAAGCTTGTATTCACTTCCTTGCTGAAGCTAAAATCATACTCACCATTAGAACACTTTTATTAGAACCGTAGATTATTATGAATAGTATTATGCAATGTTATTAATTATTAATGCTAAATTAAGATTTTATGCCAGTAGGGATTCCTCGAGCCATCAACCACAGAGATTGTGTTTTGGACTTGGACTTTGGAATTATAAGTATAGATATATATTATAGATACTTCAAATGTTGATTTAATATATTTTGATTTTCAGATCTTGGTGTATAGAAATAAGAATGCAGAGGGCGCTAATAGCGCACCAATGGAAGTTCTGGACGAAAAGCTCCTCAACCACGTTCTAGGTTTTTCTAGAATAATATCTCTTCTAGAACAATGTCAGAAACCTATCATCGGTCACAACATATTTCTGGACGTCGTGTTACTGCACAACCAGTTTATCGGACCATTGCCTGGTTGCTACAAGAAGTTCAAAAAAGCTATTCATGATATGTTCCCGCGCATATACGATACGAAATACATATCACATCAGATGGGGAAAATGCTGACCTTTAACGAGGTGTGGAAATCGAATGCGTTGCAAGAGTAAGTTGGAAAAAATGTATAGAAAATACAAACATGGTCTGAAAAGGGGGTAATATTTAGTATACCTCCTCTAAACTTCTACAAAAATATAGCTCATAACATAGCTTAGTAAAAGAGCGGACGCATCGATCGCTTATTAAAAAAAGATAAGCATTTGCTACCAAATGCCAGCCTAAATGACTTCGACCACTTCGAAGTTCATGTGTTCATATGTAAATTATTATTAATATGATAATAATAATTTACATATTTCCGGTGGTAATATCCACACATGAATACGAAGTTTATAAACAACCCTCAGACCGTTTTAATTTTAAGAACACGCATAGGCTATTTATTATCCCGAAAAAGTAAAGTGTTCCCGTAGAATGGCCAACCACGGGCACATCTAGTAATTATATAAAGTAATAATATTTTGATGTTTTACTACGAAATAATATATTGGGTGTGTGAATATGACTCCGCCCTTTCTTAACAGATGTCGTTTTTAGTATTGTTTACGTGTACTAATAAATGACCATACTTGTATTCGATAGTACTGAATGTCAGCTATCTAACGCATTTTATGATATTTGGTTGAAGTGTAAGCAACAATTGTTTTCACCTTTTCGAAAATGTCGGTTTTTATTCCAAATAAACGTCATTTGCGGGAAGTGTTATTACATTATTTTATTGCGAAGAAAACTGCAGCGGAAACTTATCGTTTGCTTGTGGAGATTTATGGTGAGCATGCTCCGTCTAATACAACTTGCAAGGAATGGTTTCGACGATTTCAAAATAACGATTTTAGTACTGAGGATAAAGAACATGGAAAACCACCAAAAAAATTTGAAGATGCTGAATTGGAAGCATTATTGGCGGAAGATTCTTGCCAAACTCAATCAGAATTAGCTGCAGCATTAAATGTTGATCGTTCAACTGTTGCAAAGCGTTTACAAATGATGGGAATGATTCAAAAAGCCGGTGACTGGGTTCCACATGATTTAAAAGAAAGAGACATGGAACGTCGGAAAACCATTTGTGAAATGCTGCTTCAAAGACAGCAAAGAAAAGGATTTTTGCATCGGATAGTCACAGGAGACGAAAAATGGATACACTACGAAAATCCTAAACGCAAAAAAGCTTGGGTGAAACCAGGCGAACCAGGCCCATCACAGCCAAAAATAAATATTCACTGTGCCAAGGTCATGCTCTGTATTTGGTGGGATCAGAAAGGTATTGTATATTATGAGTTGCTCAAACCCTCTGAAACTATTAATGGAGAAGTTTACCGACGACAACTAATGCGTTTGAAGCGAGCCATAGAAGAAAAACGACCAGAATGGGTGAATAGACATAACAAATTAGTTCTTCAGCATGACAATGCCAAACCGCATACCGCAGAAGTCGTAAAAAGATATTTAGAGGGACAGGACTGGGAAGTGTTACCCCACCCGCCATATTCACCAGACATAGCTCCTTCGGATTACCACCTATTCCGGACGATGCAGACAGACCTTACTGGAGAAAAGTTTACTTCATGTGAAAGTATCAAAATTTGGATTGACAACTGGATAAGCTCAAAAGACCAGGACTTCTTCCAGCAAGGAATACGAAAACTACCTGAACGATGGGCGAAGGTTGTAGCTGCAGATGGAGCATACTTTCAATAATTTTTTTTTTAATTTTGTAAGCGAACAAATGTGTTTTATTTTGACAAAAAGGGGCGGAGTAATATTCACACACCCAATATATTTCAGTAGAATGCAGTGGAATTTAATTTAAATTAGCACATAAAAGTATTTACAATAAAACGAACATAAAATATAATTTTCTTCAAACTGACTACTAAATATAAAGACATCTAATCAACAACTACTCGTTGCCTAGGATACCATAAATGTCATTTTCTTAACATTGTCGATTACTAGGTTCTAGACAACACCCCATATTATTACTTTATATAATTACTAGATGTGCCCGTGGTTGGCCATTCTACGGGAACACTTTAGTTTTTCGGGATAATAAATAGCCTATGTGTTGATCCAAAGTACCTCGTCACAAATTTCATCCAAATCCGTAAAGGCGTTGAGGTGTTAAGAAGTAACAAATGTTCATACAGACAAACATACATGCTTAATATTGTATTTTTGTTGGATGTAGTTTCAGCTAGGTAGCCTGGCTTGTTTGATTTGAATATGATAATTTATCTTGCAGCTTATATGAGTTTTTCGAGAAGGGCAAATGCAAGAAACTGCGGGACGGTTTGAATCCGATCGTACTGCGAACACCCTTCAATGTGAAACAAACGTACCACGAGGCAGGATGGGATTCATATTGCTCAGGTGCGTTTTTTCAAACCTTTGTAAATTCACGCTTGTTCCTCGAAATAAAAGACAGTGCTTCAAAACTTACTTAGTAAGAGTTCTTACTGTCTATGCTTAATATTTCTCAGGTAGGTTTTTTCATACCTTTATAAATTCACGCTCGTTCGCTGAAATAAAAGACAGTGCTTCAAAACTTACTTGTAACGGTTCTTGAAAGTTTAAAATTGAAAGTAGGTTCATGGATCAACCATGAACCTACTTACAAAAATGATTTGGACGACCAAATTAGATATAGCTTGGTCTCTTCAGCTTCTAATGTTTTCGCTGCCCACATAACCATTATGTTACTATAATATTATTTATTTATTACTAGTTGCGCCCTGCAGTGTTACCCGCAATTTTCCAGCATCATGTTAATGCAGGATATAAGCTATCCTGGCACCAAATTTAATCCAAATCCGTTGAGCTGTTTGAGCGTGAAGTCGGTACAAACATACTTACAAACTGTCGCCTTTATAATATAAGTGTGATAACTTTTTTCACAAAGATTGCATTAACACATGGCTAATTTTGATCTTGGATAACCGCAGGTAACACCGCGGGGAGCAGTTAGTTAATATTAAACTTGTTATTCAGGATTCTGCTTCATAAGGCTGGGGCACTGGGCGGCGTCGGTAAACAGTGGAATAAGACGACAAGTTGGCCCATCCGAGTTACTGGCAGGATTGGCGGAGCACTGCAACAAAGTGAACGTAATACGAGCAGCCACGCTTTACATGGTAACATTATACCGTACCGTACCAGCCCCTAATGTTCCCACTGCAGGGACACCGGCCTACTCTCGATAATTGAGAGTGAATGGGCTCTGATCTACCACGGGAGCCCAATCCGGATTGGTAGATGTCACATGTCATTGAATTTTTGGTTCTAAGTCATGCTTTCCTCACGATGTTTTCCGTCACCGTTTTGAGAATGTGGTATTGCGCACATAAATTTTCCAAGTGAAAAAACTCATTGGTGCACGTGTGGGTTTGAACCAGCGACCTTCAGATTGAAAGTCGGCGTCTGTGCCCCTGGGCCACCACGCTACAATACAAAAATACTTTTTTGTAAACTAGGTGTTACCCGTGGTTGGACTTCTACGGGAGCCGTACATTTTTCCGGGTTAAAATGCCTATATGCTATTCCAGACTATAATCTATCTCTGTGCCAAATTTGATCCAGGTCCGTTCAGCCGTTCTGGCGTGATTGAGTAACAAACATCCATCCATACTTACAAACTTTCGCGTTTATAATATTAATAGGATGATCATCCATCCAACTTTGACCAGGCTGGCAGTTAACTTAGAATGATCTGGAAGAACAACTGAGCAAGCTACGCCACAAGTGCTTTCCTCTATGATGGTTATTAATCAAATTATTTCTCCACACAGAATTTGGCAGAAGGCGATCCGCCTCGGCAGCGACCCGATTGGCTGCATGTGTTAGCGCTACAGGAGCCAGTCATCGACGTTGGAAAAGTAAGTTACCTTGGTCTGAATGAATAGTTAAGATTTTTATCATATCAGGATTTTTAAGAGAAAGATAGTCACCCGTCTCGCTCACGCTCATGCTGACAGTTCGAACGAATAAAACGAATGCAAAACTTGAACAAAAAAAAAGATGTCATATACTTGTCATGCGATTGACTGTTAAAAAAATTGATAAAAAAGACTTTTTTTATCGAATCACCCTTATTTCTCACCCTTGGTATTATAGCTTAGAAAAAAATCACATGAAAGCAAAATACGCAATTTCGTTTACTTAGAAAACATATCATTTTGACATAACAACCAAACTATTATCTTTGTTACACGATTTCTTCGCTAATTAAGCACCAATTTGGATGATGCCCCGCCTTCGAAGTGAGGGGTCCTGGGTTCGATTCCCGGCCGGGGCACACTGTGTGGTGAGCTTGAAATTTGTTCTCGGGTCTTGGGTGTTTGTCTTGTGTTAATGTGTTTGTCCATGCCATCTGCGACACAGGGAATCCTAGTGCAGGGGTATGAATGTAATCGTTAAAAAAGTTAAAATGATAGGCTGCCTCCAAAACGTTCCCATAGAAATTTCATGAAGAAATTCCACTCGTATTCCGCTATGGTCATAAAATTAATGATAGTAATGAAATCGGTTTATTTAATTCTTAAATTAGTTTATTAGAAAACTGTATAAGGTAATACATGGTATCCAAAAGGTCAGACTTATGTCAGTAGAAGATAAACGGTTAAATATCGAATTCTTCGTCAAAACCCAGTGAAACTGCGATCAAAACAGTGATATCGCGCAAATTCGTCAAATTCACGAATCGCTTTGATTTCTTGAGAAGTTAATTCTTAAAGTTGGCACGTAAAATGGTTGCGTAACCCAGTGATTTTATCTTTTGTTTGTATTCTGAATATTTCGAGTTCATCGTTCCATTGCGATTAAATAATAAAGTTCTGTGCCCCCTGGCTAGATGGCGTAAGGCCAAATGGAAACAAAAACGGGGCGAAAATATTTTGCGCCGTTCTTTTGGTCTTTTTACGTGTGAGTATGTGGCCAACTCTGGTGTAGGAGGTATCAAGCGGCCCGAAGGCCTCCGATTTGTCTTATAGACTGATATAGCCGGGACCGACATCTTAACCTTCTCTGAAGCAGGGAAGTCTTCTAAACGGACACCCATCCAAATACTGGCCGGGCGGAATTTAGCTAAACATAGATTATCTTTAGATTTCATCTAAGCAAGACCCAGCTTTTGATTCCTTTGATTCCCTACACGTACCCCCTGGGTTGTGCTAAAGGAGCAACCAAAAGTAGCAGTAAAACTTGTGCCAAGTTCGTCCGGAAAAGTGCTCCCATCACACCTGGAATCTGCCGCCAAGCAATAGTGCTCGCATTACTATGTTTTGGTGGAAGGTTGTTGGTGCCGGTGAAATTACATGCGCATCAGATGTCTCATCCCCGTCTCGGGTGATGAACGCAGCAGGATGAATGCGACTCAGTGTAAGATCCAAATCTTATACTGAGTCGCATTACTGTTGTCATGGGCGGGTATTGCCACTTACCAGGTGGGCCCTCAGCTTGTTCCGTCACTTAATCGTATAAAAAAAAGCAATACTCATACCCTTTCACCTCGATTATACGATACCACATATTTAATTATTGCTATTATTGTACATATGATATTTGGAAAAAGGGTATCATATACATGTATCATACGCTCGCGGCTTCGATTCCCACTCAGGGTAGACATTTTTGTGACGAATATAGATGTTTGTTCTGCGTGTAATATGTTTATAGTAAAAAAATAATAATATAAGTACTCTAACAGTTATCTTACTAGATAGAGCTTGTAAGATGTGTTTAGTTTAGAAATTATTGGAACACTCAAACGCAGAACAAATGTCTACTGTCACACAAATACTTGTGCTGGGTGGGAATCGTACCCACCACCTACAGAAGAAAGCAGAGCTACTACCATCTGTGCTTTGGGGCTAATCATCTATGTATTATTAACTATGACGATTATTATTTTCATTTGCAAGTCAGGAAACGAAAGCATCTCATTTGTAAATGTTTAAAAGTCGTACCTACACGCTCGCTTGTCAAGATGGGACAGCTGACAGTTGGCACTACTCCAGCAAACATATCTCCTCATTTCCCGGTACGTTCCGACAAAAGTAAAGTAAAATAATTCTACACATTTTTGTCTTTGGGTTTAAAAAGCTTGAAAACGAAATATTCCGTTTGATTATGTGAAAATTAAATATATATATAAGCTGCAATGTTAATCCATTTTTGTACCTGACGGTTTCATGTTCTTTACATAAAATAAGGCATTTATTATAATATTTTTAACTGACTTCAAAAATCGAAGGAGGTTCTCATTAAGCTGTATGTTTTTTTTTTATTATATATATAAGATATCTTTGCCAATTTTGAACCGATTTCGATTATTCTTTTTACTTGATAGTTTGTACCTTTGAGGTGGTCCTAAAAAATAGTGGATGAAAGCATTGCAAGTCGATTTATTTACATTTTTAAATGATCAGCTCTTTATCTGTGTTGAGTACGAATAAAGACGTCCATAACTGAATCAAAACCAAAGTTTTTTTTTGTTGTTTTAAAATACGAATTGTATTATTCAGTAAAATATTTATGATTATCTGATAGTCGGGAGTAGGCCCTCATATTAGTCACTTTATTGGCAGACTGTAGGTAGTTTCAGATGTCAAACAGAATAAACTGTTAAGAAACGGCAACAGACTCGGCACGAGCTGGCCTATCTATATACACGGGACATCTCCCGTAACATAAATCAATACTACTGGGTCATGGGCTTGTGACGTTAGCATTGTTACCCGACGAACGAATCCCGGCGAACATTCGTTCGCACACATGCTCGCGGTATCTGCCAATCAACGAGAGTCGCGCAATACACATGTTTACTTACATTTCACCGTTCGCTGGTGTATTTCCGCGAGGTGTGGACGCAGCATTACGCGTCACACCCACATACGCATTACCCGCTGCTAGTTAAAACAGATTGATAATGCCCAAGTGTCACGGCGGGAAACGTTATTTTCGCCGCGGGAAGCTTTTCCAACCGCTCGGTGTTTGATTTCCTATAAAATAATGTGAACGCGCGTGTCTGTCCGCGCATGGGAGGTTCCGTATACTCTTTACCGAACCAGGTCCACTGTACCGATTTCAACACCACAGATAAATCAAGCTAGAAGCTTGTAGCTCTAAAAATTATAGCTTTTAGTTTACACGAAATAGAAAGGGATGGTATGTTTTAGTTTGGTTAGAGTGACTGAACCATTGTTTTGATTTAGTTACAATTAAAGCTACTATCATATTTGTGCGTGTAAATCGTTTCTGATTTTGGTACTGTTTTATTGAAAGACTATTTACGATTTTTTCAAATCTTTTTCATCCCGTTGTGGCTTAAATTCTAATAAAATCTAACCACATAATGAGCCTATTAGTAGTGGGTTCTGTATTGCGCTTCCAACTCTTTCGGATTGGCTTGATTGATCGTATTATTCATTGTCGTTTTAATATTTAGACCTGTCTATGAAGTATACTTGCCACCACTGGAAAATAATGTTGGTAATTAATAATACTATGGGTATTTAATTCGTCATGAATATTGGAATATAGAATGGTAGGATAGAATACAATAGATACTCGTTGTCATTGGTTAGTTGTCGCTATAAATATTCCCTGGCTAGACTGCGGTACCCCAAGAACGATTCTTCATGCCACTGTCAAGGTTGATTTAAGGTTATGATATAAATAAATCCATCCCGGTGCGATGTCGCTCGTCGCTACCTATATTTCAATGGCCGATAGCCGAGGCTGTGTTTAGAAATAGATGCAAGCCAAATCCGTGCCATAAAAGTATATCGCGGTTGCGCTTGCCTGCTTCAATAAGATATAAAGTTATAAAGAAAACAACATAAACGCGATGACTTATGCAGCTGAATTATCTATTGGGTCATTCTTATTAAATACTAGCTGTTCCCCGCGAATTCGTCTGCGTTGAATTTAACAATATTTTTGCGAATAACCCGAATTCTTTTTTTCTTTTCTAAAATTAAAGTAGCTTTAGTTACTCCTTATAATATAAGCTATCTGTAAAACATACACAACTACAATATAATAAAATATGCAATAAACCGCATTAAGACGTCTGTACACGTCTGCTCTTAATTTGAATTAATTGAGCTCCTAGCTCGCTCTTCGTTCTTACCTGATTATGATTACCTGATAATAATAATTATATAATGATGTTTGGTTTTAGATAGCAACACTGCTTTCAAGCTACGGAAGCATAGATGTGAGACCTCTGAGTCGGAAGACGGCGCTGGTCGCGGCCAGCTCAAATATAACGTGAGTATTTTAACAAAAAAATATTTTTCTGCAAAAAAATTTCGAAAAAAGAACACGCGATGTATCGAATTAGAACAAATCCATAGCAGGAGCATTTTTTGAATTTGGAACATTACAATAATCCAGCAACGTTGTATGAAACGGCGTGCTGGAGTTATTAAATACTCTTTTCTTTTAGTAATTGCCCCTATATGATTAATGTAACGGGACGAGCTGGTAGCACACCTAATGGTACTGCCACCTGAGATACGACTCCAGTCCTCTCGTACTGAAGTATGAGAAAAGCCAAGTCGTGTCGCGTTGCACCTATCACATTGAGGTGGGGATGAAACGTCGAATCTTGTAATTTCACCAGCACCCACACCCTTCCGCCGGAACACGGCAGTGCGACTGCACCACTTGATGGTGTGATTATCAGGTGTGGTGGCAGTACTTCTCTGAACGTACTTGACACACGTTTTACTGCTACTTTGGGTTGCTTTTTGGGGTTTGGGTCCACCCAGGGGACAGGTGTAGGGACTCTGAGGGTATTCACCTACAAATGCGAGCAATATGGTCCCCAAACATGGTCATCTGTTGTGTATCTTTTGCCCATTACAATACCAATACGACCTGGGTCCTTAATCAAGTAGCAGTAGAACTTGTACCAAGTTCATCCGGAGACGAACTGCCACAACACCTAGAATCTGCCGCCAAGCTGTGCTCGCATTGCTGTGTTCCGGTGGAAGGGTGTGGGTCCCAGTGAAATCGCATGCGACTCCCCGTCTCGGGTGATGGACGCAGCAGAATGAACGTAACTCAGTCTAAGATCCAAATCTTGTACTGAATCGCATTACTGTTGTCATGGGCGGGGGTCGCCACTTACCACCAGGTGGGCCCTAAGCTCGTTCCGCCACTTATTGAAATAAAAAAAAAATATTACTGCGCTCTAAAATTGAGCCACTTGACTGCATTATCAGCGACAGCCATTACTAGAGCATCGAAAGACCCAGATCGCGTCATCTTGCGCCCGTCACTGTGAGACTTGAAGGTAAAACATCTTATGCCGTAATCTCTCTCCCAAGCAGTCATTAGGCTCAAGTTACTGGCGAAGACGTAAGCAACATAAAATGAACTACAGATAATAGAGACATTTGCATATGTTATAATAAAAAAATATCTATTTGGCTAATTAAATAGTTATACCATCGCCAATACTAGTAATATTTTTTAGTAGTAGTCTAGTAATATAATTTAATCATGGAAGGAGAAATCAGGAGTGATATTGGACTCCCGAGATTTCGATGTTAAAAATATATTTCATAAATAAGCTCATTTAGATGGCAACTTGACTAAACGAAACATTATAAAACGATAACGCGGTCGCAAAAAAACTTGACGAATGAATAAAAAAAAAATATCTTGTAGCATTTTGATGTCTGCCGTTTGAGTCTGCCAGCTAATCAGAGTGTATGAATTTATGAGTTGCTAATATTATAAGTCTAACTTGTGTATTATGCAATAAAATAAAATATATCCCTTCTAAACATCTTATTTGAATACCAGCCTACATACATTTTTTGAAGAGCATTCATTTCAATCGACACTTTTAAATTTCACCGCCTGAGGTTATAACAAAAATAACTGCACTCTAGTGTCAGTCCGGGCGAAAGTATTTTTATTGTATTGAATATAACTGGCATGCTGCCCTAATGGTTACCTGTAAATACCTGCTTGGCATTGCAATAGACGGAAATCTAATTATGTGGTCGTTTTCATAGCTACGGACACGAATACGGCTATTAACATTATTGGATGGCTGTAAAAAGGCCATTAATCAACGCCAAGCACGTTATAAAGAAAAAATATAAAGAGGCTATCGTAATTAACTGAAATTATTTGGTATAATAGCTAGAATGAATACGTCGTTACGATTTGGAGTTGAACTTGTCTTGGTTCACGGTCAAGTGCAACGATCAACTGCATTTTTCTTTTTTTTTTAAATAAACGTAGCCTAAGTTACTCCTTATAACATCAGCTGTCTGTCAATGAAAGTCCCGTCAAAATCGGTCCAGCCGTTTCGGAGGTTAGCCAGAACAAACGGACACAAAAATCTTAAAAATTGTGTTTTCCTTATAAGTACCGTATATACTTTCAGATACATTTAGTAGAAGGTTATTTTGATATCACAAACAGGCACTTTAATTTTATTTATTTGTATTTATTTATATTTAGTAAAGCAATATTTCTTTCCAGGGTGGACAGAATACTCAAGAATTTCAAAGCTGATAATGAATACAGGATAACTCCTTACAGCACCCACAGATATTTTGTGGCGAAGCGAATGGCGATGTGGTAAGTACCCAACCATATCAATTACTCATATTTAAGGCTCGGTACGCACTAATAACTCATTTTTATCTAACTGTTCAAAAAATACATAAACATAATCTGGAGCAGCGGTCTGATTAGGAATATTATCGGTATAATATTATACTTATCTACAGAATATTAGCTTCCAGCTCGTCTAAAATAAGTTGTAAGTGCGTACAGAAATAATAAATAAATTAAATAATATAAGTAGTTTCTTAATTAAAATTATTATTTGTTATATTATCCTATTAAGAGCGTGGTGGCCTAGGGGCATAGACGCCGACTTTCAATCTGAAGGTTGCTGGTTCAAACCCACACGTGCACCAATGAGTTTTTTCACTTGAAAACATTTATGTGCGCAGTACCACGTTCTCAAAATGGTGACGGCATGTCTTAGAACCAAAAATTCGACGATATGTGACATCTACCAATCCGGATTGGGCTCCCGTGGTAGATCAGAGCCCATTCACTCTCAATTATCGAGAGTAGGCCGGTGTCCCTGCAGTGGGAACATTAGAGGCTGGTACGGATTATCCTAGCATCAAGCAAAAACGCGAAAGAAATAGTTTTATGCAATTTATTTTTATAATATATACATTGGTTTCTATAATTTTATAATCGTTTAATTTTATAACAATAAGAAAAAAATCATAGTAATTAATTCAGATAATAATAATGCGGTGATACATAGTTGGCATCCCCACCCGGAACCTTGGAGTGATGGATCGCGTATGTGCTAGGTCGCGTTATAATTAATATTATTTACCTCTTGTTCAATCTTAGAACAAGTTCATTTTACAAGAAGCTCGAAGTTTGTGTCACTGCCAAACGGAAGTAACAATCGATATTTCTTATGACATATAATGAATTTATTGAGTGATAAAAAATTTCACTCAACAAACTAAAATCCTCATTTATATAGAAATTCCAATATTGCAACCAAATAAAGGTCAATCAAGGTTGTTCGGCTCCGTGGCTTAGTTGGTAGTAGCCCTGCCTTCGAAGCGAGGGGTCCCGGGTTCGATTCCCGGCCGGGGCACACTTTGTGTGGTGAGCATGAAGTTTGTTCTCGGGTCTTGGGTGTTTGTCTTGTGTTTCTGTGTTTGTCCATGCCATCTGCGACACAGGGAATCCTAGTGCAGAGGTATGAGTGTGTTAAAGTTGTTTTTTTTTTTTTTTTTTTTTTTTAATCAGGCAATTGAGTGATTTTTTTTTATAGACATACGAGTAATTGATTTAAAAAAAACTGACTTAAATATTTTGCTCCCCAACTTTTTGCTTCAAGGGTTGAATTTTCCCATGAAATTTGTTTGGGTCTATAGGAGGTTACATCTTATGAAATTAATAAATAGTCATCAAAATCGATTCACAATTGGTGAATATATCGAGTTACGAGTGACAAATGTACAACAAAATATAACATTTGACGGCTCCTTGGCTTAGTTGGTAGTAGGTCTGCCTTCGAAGCGAGGGGTCCCGGGTTCTCAGCCGGGGCACACTTTGTGATGAGCATGAAGTTTGTTCTCGGGTCTTGGTTGTTTGTCCATGCCATCTGCGACACAGGGAATCCTACTGCAGAGGTATGAGTGAAAACGTAAAAAAAATATATATTCGAATTAAGAAACTCATCTCTTTTGAAGCCTATTAAAATTCTGTTTGCAATACTAGTTATTAGATCCAACATTCAATTCTATGCGTTCGCTGCACTATTAATATTTTTTCTTTTTTTTCCAGGACTGGAGCGATACTGACCGGTGGCATTGTGATATATGTGGTTAATAGAAAATTGAAATCTATTTCTTAGTTGTCATCGATCATTAGACTAGATAGAGCTTACGGATCAATGCTAAGTGGAAATTTATAAGACTGGCCTCATAGGTCGATTGGTAGGAGGTTTGTGCTGTAGGGTTCCATTCCCACTCAGGACTTTTTTTTTATTTGAAAATGTGGCGGAACGAGCTGAGAGCCCACCCGGTGGTAAGTGGCGACCACCGCCCATGACAACAGTAATGCGACTCAGTATAAGATTTGGGTCTTACACTGGGTCGCATTCATCCTGCTGCGTCCACCACCCGAGACGGGGATGATATGTCCCATGCGCATGTGATTTCACCGGCACTCACACCCTTCCACCGGAACACTAATGCGAGCACAATTGCTTGGCGGCAGATTCCAGGTGTGGTGGCAGTACCTCTCCGGACGATCTTGGCACAAGTTCTACTGCTATTGCTACTGTGACTAACATAGATGTTTGTTCTGTGTCTGGTAATATATATGTATTTAAATAAACGAAATATGTAGGTATTCTATTAGTAATGTGGCTCATAGAGTACAACCTTAGTTTGGGATTATATGGCGCTGTGAGATACGTACATATATATTGTATCTGTTTCTTTTCTATATTTATAATGACTACTTCACTCAAGTACTACTTGCTAAATGTACAGTTTATCAAAATCGAGAAGAAACCAATCGCCACATCGGCTGTCTACAGCGCACTTATGAAAACCACAAGCACGCACTCAAAATATGTGTTAAATCAGTTATTACCTAGTTGTAAGTGAATTCCGCTGAAAACTACCTCAATAGTAACCTTTATATTGTGTATAATAATTATATAAATGTTTAAAACATCACAAAAACGCTTTTATTTTAGTTTTATTTATTTTATCTGTGGTCCTTTTATCGTTTTTACAAGCTTTTATTTCGTGGAATGTATGTTTGTCCGGTGGAATCTTGCAACTGAATTTTAAATCAGTTATCTATAACCGATTGAGCTGAAATTTAGTATATACGCTTATTTTGGGTGATAATACATGCTTAGCTATGTGACGTCATTCTAATTACTATATGACGGATCATCCAAGATGGCCAAAATTAACTAGTCCAATTTTTCTGCATTACCACAGTATGGGTATCAAATGAAAGGGCTTGCTGAGGAGAACACAAAAACTAAAAGCTTGATTTTAAAAAGTTTTTTTTTTACCATTATTTTATTAAAGTTTTAGTTTGGTTTAAGTGTGGCGATTCCAGTATTATTTTATCATTTGGAAAATTGCATCCCTAGCGAGTAACATCGGCCTAACTATGAAAAAAAAAAACAAAACAAAAGCCTATCGAATGTTAGAAATGTCAATAAGTACATTTGAACAATTCTCATTTTATATATTGTATAATACTTATGTGTACGATGTTTAATAAATAAACTATCCTGCACTTGGTACACCCAAAGGCCAGGTAGGTTTTGGGGGGTCCCGTTGCTCGCGTCCGTAGGTGTGTACCCTTTGATTCCCTACACGTACCCCCTGGTTGGTGCTAAAGGAGCAACCAAATGTAGCAGTAGAAGTTGTACCAGGTTCGCCCGGAGAGATACATCCCCTACACCTGCAATCTGCCAAGCAGAGGGTGGTAAAATCTCCTAAATAAGTTAGACTTCAAAGTGAACCCAAATTGTGTTTGTTTTTCTCTTGAGAAGACCACGAAGCTACGGGCATAGTAGTTATATATTTTCGTCGATATCACTGTTACGTCATAATATTCTATTCTAATAATCCCAGATTTTATTGATCCGGAAATGTAGTATCGCCGCTCCCATTGGCTACCCAGGAACCTACGTAATACGACTGATCAACAATGACCTCGTCTTGTCTTTTCTTCAAATGTTTTTCTATGATATAAAAACATTTGATAATAAGATCGCAACCTTGGTGAAATATGCAAGGTGATATCAATTTTATTTGAACTATCGCATATCTACACCTACTTTTCTAATTCTAATGTCTTTAAATCAGTTTTTACGAAGCTTTAAAATTAGTGTCTATTTCCTAAGCAGCAGAACGTTAAGACGAACTTTTGTACGTCGCTACGTTGACTCAGCTCTGTTCCGTCAACATAGCTCCACCACATTGTAATTATCCCATAACTACGCCATCTTGCACAATAAAGTCTTACTAGTCTTCCGAGGTAGCTAAGCGCAGAGTGAGAGCTTTTTTTTTATATGAGTTTGTGACGGAACGAGCTGAGGGCCCACCTGATGGTAAGTGGTGACCCTCGCCCATGACAACAGTAATGCGCGCGACTCAGTATGAAATCCAAATCTTTACTGAGTCGCATTCATCCTGCTGCGTCCATCACCCGAGACGGCGATGATACGTCTCATGCGCATGTGAGCTTTAAAATTAGTGTATATTTCCTAAGATAAGTAAGTGACTTAGCAGAATCGGTAAGATAGATATGCTTTAAGGTGAACGTTGGCTCTGTTCAATATAGCTCAACACTCGCGGATTCCTAGCATCCGCAGCTCACTTCAACGAGCATTTTACAACTTGTTTCGTTAATCTCTTCTGTACTAGAGCTGATGATCAAACGCCTTTATTGGTTGATGTCACTCATTGACGACTCCTTGGCTTAGCTGATAATAGCTCTGCCGTCACTTTGTGTGATGAGAATGAAGTTTGTTCTCGGGTCTTGGATGTTGTGTTGTCCATGCCATCTGTGACACAGGGAATCCTAGTGCAGGGGCATGAGTGTGTAAACGTTTATTTATTTATTAGTATCCCTCATCCCAATCTGTTAATTAATTCGCATCGAATCGTGCGCATGTTGATCTTGTTTAAGCGACGGCGGCAACTGACGAACAAAACACGGAGTACATTATCTATTGATCTTCAATCATTATTGAAGGTATTGGTATGTAGGTAAACCTAACGAAATTTCCATTAGATTATAAACAAATGAAACCATTAGGAACCCATTTGACATGCGTGAAGATAAACGAAACAATAATGGGATAAAATTGAATATTTGAAACATATTGACTTGCCTCACAGCTCATTTGGTAGTTGGTTTGCCTTCTGCGTGGGTTAGATTCACATCCAGGAAAATCATTTGTGTAACGAACGTAGATGTTTGTTGTTAGTATGTACATATGTATTAACTAAAGTGCCCAATATTCTTAGTATTCTTTGAGTAACCTAGTCACCATAATAAAAGCTACATCTAGATGGTTAAATCCATTATTAAAGTCCGTTTTTGTGACGGACACACCTAATTTTAATTGTCACCACCACCCATAATTAATCGAGTTAAAGTCCTAAAATACATCGAATTACGCTCGTTACTCTGAGGCGGGGATAACGCCTTAAGTGAATATATATTAAATTAATGATGCTCTATAATAAGCTATTGTAAAATTAAACACAGTTTATTGTTAAAGATTGTTAACTCATCACGTCTACGGTCCCATGGTAGTCATGTCGTGTCACACACGTTGGAAAGTATGCCCCGGCCGGGAATCGAACCCTGGGCCCCCGCTTCGAAGGCAGGGCTAATACCAACTAAGCTACGAAACCATCAAAATGTTCTTACCTGTTTGGTTAAAATAGAAAACACAAAATATTTTACTGCATTCCTAATAAACTACGAACGTACTGCGGCTTAACGATAAATATTCCTGTGGCCAAATCACATTAAACGATGGATAAGATAAACAATAATTAGGTGCACCGATATTTACGATAGCAATAATGTAAGTAACATCGTTTCCCAATAATTATCGGCGCTAATTTACTCCCACTTTTTGGACAGTTCATTCTGCTTGCGCCCTTGAATATACATGTCATATTTTATTGGTTTACCAATAACACTAGCTTGCCAGAAACAAAAAGGCATGTCATTAGATAGATGACTAAATTTTGCAAGTGAAACAATGTACGTCTTTTATTGTTATGTGACTAAACTGACGGGAAGAATTGACAGATCACCTGATGTTAAGTGGTTACTGCGATACAACTCCGGTCGTCTCGTAATGAGGTATGAGATAACCCAAGTCTCTAGTACTTTGGGTTGCTACTTTCGCACCCAGGGGACACGTGTAGGGACGAAATTGGCCGAAGTTCTGTTACTGTGCTGTTAATTGCACTCACACTTTGTATTTTGAGATAGAGGTCTGGTCTCTAGGCGTGATCTGAATAATAGTCGCTTAAAATCAGATCTATACTAAGGCATATTACATACATATATGTCTATTTATACAAAATAAATCTCTATTTGCTTTGGTCACGGTATCACGCGTGACCGGCTGGCCAATTTTGCTAATTCTTTGTTTCTTGTGTTTGTTATAGACAGTAGAAGGTTCTTAAGAAAGAAAAAGTTCGCAAAACTTTCCCGGAAAACCGCAGGTAACACCGCGGGGCGCATCTAGTATGTATATAAAAAGGTTGTGTTACTATAGTTTAAGCTAACAGGCTGCATTATTTCTATACACAAGCCAAACCTGAGAAACAGTAAACTAGATTAGATCTGATGCTAGCTAGGGCTTAGGTAAATTATACTGTTCAATGTCCGGAAGTATTAAAACAGCATGGATCGTTAAATACAATGTAAACTGTGAAATTGCTTACAATATGCGGTTTATTTTATTGGCATCGTAATGAGCTGACGCATATTTTAATATTTGTTTTATGGTGTAAAACATCGGATGTTCATTATTGAGTATAGTTAAGCGACTTCCATCTCTTTGTACAATACATCTTAAATCATCTTACTACTATTAAAAGCGAAATATTGGAGGGATCGATGTTAATTACTCAGCGGATTTGGATACAATTCGGCACAGAGACAGATTTAAGTCTGGAATAGCAGACGAAGACTCCTGTCTTCGGAGCGAGGGGTCCCGGGTTCGATTCCCGGGATTCGATACGACGTTAATTAATTAATAAAAAAAAAAGGATACTTATTATCCTGAAAAAGTGAAGTATTCCCGTAGGATGGCCTTGTTGCAGCTAGTAAAATCACATAACGATAAACATTGAGTTAATGACTGGTCAATACTGTGATACTATATCGCCTTGTTCAATCACCTTAAACGTAAGATTGTTGACACATCGGTATCTGAAATTTCTAATATCCAGTACTTCTTCTTTTTGTGTGAAAAAGTGACTGCCTGAAAGCCTTTGACATAGTTTGTATTGTCGAAACTGAGAGCAGCAATACAATATGAAATATCTCGTATAATATAAAATAATTTGAGACGAATCACACGGCTGGATAAATTGTATTTCTATTTCGAAACAACTTTAATTTCACATTAGCTCTTACTTCTTCCGGGCAGTACTTAGTAATGAGCAAACTGTCATTCACAACCCACAAGTGAAATTCAAAATGTTAGTGTTTGCATATCCGTCTGTCCATCATTAAGTGGGTCAAACGCTGACTTCTACGTACAGTTTCCGCAAATACTCGTTGAGTTATAGCTTCTTTAATCATTCGCGTCTCCCCTTTGCTCATAGATGACACGTACAAATAAATATTTTTAGCTGCACTAAAAACCTTTCTTCCTTTTTTATTTGCTCTATCAATGAACTATATCTTAGTAAATGGAGTGATTGTGATTAATGACTCCATGGTTGTGTATCGCACTGACAAGCAAAGCCCGCTTTAGCTCTGCTCCGTTCAAAAAGGTGAGGTTTTATCCGTACCAACCTCTAATACACCTTGCTTCGCCTATGTCACTGCTGAGACACAAACCACAACCTCTTTTCTCTCTCATACGTCGGTAGGGGAGGACCTGAGTCCATTTCTGTTGTTTTCAGTGGTGGTAAGCGGTTGCCGCCGCGTAAACAGATGCGCTGTGAGATCCTTTCGTCACTTAATCACATTAAAAATAAGAACTATGTTGTTATTGTCGTGAGAATCAAATTTGATTAATTATTGACCCCTACTCATAAATCTAATTTCTATAGTGACTCTTTCACTGTTAGCGCTGTGCGTTTATGGAATAACCTACCTGTTTCAGTTAGACACTCCAAATCCCTTACCATATTCAAAAGCGAAGTGAATAAATTTTATCTACAGTCCTGTCACAACCGCTAACACTATGTCATGGATTTTGTATATCTCCTGTATTTTTGTATGTTATTCTTTTTATTTTGCTATATACAATTGAGTAATGTATTTGAACGTCTTAATTTTATTTTTTATTTTATTTCTTTAATTTAACAATAAGTATGTTCAGGAAATTAATTACCTTTTAAATTTATATTAAGTAAACCACATATTTTTTATTGTTGCAAAATTATACATAAGTAGATATTATTGTGACACCGCCTCCCCGTTTTTCTTTGTTAAAATTGTATCCATCCAAAGGTTGCCTGGAAGAGATCGCTCTTAGCGATAAGGCCGCCCATTGTGCCATCAATTTTATGTTCTTTTTTTATTTGTTTCTCTGTACAATTTCTGGTGTAAACAATAAAGAGTTTATCTATCTATCTATCTATTATCATGTGATGATTATCGGTTTGTAATTTCATCGTAGTTAGTTGATTCGGTTTTGCCGCCGATGCCATAAGATCAAACTGACTTCTCATTGGGTAATCTGATAATCTAGACTTGATTTTCTACCCTCTATTCATCTCTCACGACAATAAAATAAGAATGTTGGTCCTCCTGATGGTGCTTAGTGGTTACTTTTGCCTTGGTAGAACTGTCTGATATGGTAATACGCTAGGGCATACGCTAGCTAAAGCAACTTTCTTGTTTTTATTTTCTACACGATTAACATCATCAAACATACTTGCTTCAAATCAGTTGGTGGATATTAAAACATTAAAATTTAGTTGATCATATGTAAGTGTCGTCCCGATATGGATTTACAGACTCAGTTGAAATATACAGATATACAATTTGCGAAAATATGCAACAGACAGAAACAAGCTAAGGCCATAACTGAATGCGATGACATCAATTGAGCTGTTTTAAGCGATAAGCGCGAGCTTAAAAAAGATCAGTAGATAAACAGCCTATTATTACGGAAAAATTGTTCAACTAATTTCCCAGCATTGAATTGACAACCTAGCGCGCACCTCAAGATTAAGACATGTAGAGAATTCACATCTGAAACCCAATAAATTTCCGTTAATTAGACGAAAAGTGTTTTAGTTGTTGATGGGCGGCTGGGAATAAACTAGAATATCGCGAAGTGGCTCCTGATTGTTTTATCAGGGTGACGGTATTCGTGGCCTCGCAGATCGTCACTCCCGGCCTTCCCTTGTACCGCTAGCCGGCACCATTGTTCACTTCACGTCTGTCCCGTTGAAAAATCTTCTCTATTTAATTTCTTTGGCAGCTGGCGTCGTCAAGTATATTTTCATTTGGCTGGCGCGTGGGCTTCACTCGAATATAACAGGTGACTGGCGATGATTTTTATTACGATTCTGATGCAGTATTGTTTTATAGACGAGTAAAATGTAAATATCGATGACGTACGCGTAGGCCTATTTCCATTTGAATTTGCGCGGTTCGATAAGTATACCATAGCCATAAACAATATTTTTGCTTATAACTGCGAGCTGCGTTTGCAACAGAGAATGAGTCACCACTCACAACATGCCAGAATCTGTTTTATTCGAAGCATTGGCCTTGATCTATTGGATTGTGCGAAAGGCCTACTTTTGAATTTGCTTCAGGTATATTAAGGTCACAAAATGATTTATTCTGATAGAAATTCAAGTACTGGGCATTTTGATACATTTCGACTTTTATAGAAAACTATTATGGAAACTAGACATGACAATGCTTACAACCATTGCTTTTTAGGTTATTTTCTTTTTATATTCCGTCTAAGTTTCTTTAAAAAAAGGAATGTAGAGTTATTTAATTTTGATATATAGGTATCATATTTATATTAGTCGACTATTAAATTTCCAGCGTAGGCAGGTGAAGAAACCGAAAGAGATCAGTCGGACGCGACGCCCGGACACAAACTGGACAAAACCATTAACATGATAAACTGTAATTGCATGATACCAAACAAAAGAGACTTTTGAAAGTTGATGTAAATAACATGGTATAAAATGCAAATGGATAAATAAGTGCTGAGTGAAAAAAGTATACAGACTGATTTACTTGACACTATCGGTATTTGGCTAATGTAAACACTTTAATATAGTCCAGTATCTAGCACTGAATAGATTAGCTGGTTATTTTTATCCAGCAATATAAATTTGAAAAGTGAGACTCTACGCCGTAGTCTCGTAGCATTATCTGAAAACCCGTAGACCTTGTAACTATATATTTATTCGCTAATTTAGCACATACAGCATAATATTGTAGTATTAAACCTTGTTTTTATGTAGGTTACAATACCGAGCAAATTTCTTGACTTTTACCTGTAAAAACGTGTTCTCTGGACTAAATTCCTACGCCGTCTGCTAAATACGTATGGTCAGTGATACTTCCGATACGACGGTCATAGCGAGGCTGCCACAAACGCGCATGTTATATATATGTTTTGATCACGCGTTGCCCGGCTGACACACTACGCACTTCCTACTCTCGCCAATAGGAATTCAAGAGCTGAAGTTGTATTCCAGACGTGTGAACTTTAGTGTTCTAATCGTCTTGTGGAACAATTATCATGGACAACTCATCAAGCCTCAAACTAACCATTACTATGGGAACTAGATAACTGATGGAATACTTTTTTTTGTAACTTCATACGTATAGTATAAATTAAGATCAAAACACAGACTAAGCATTTATTTTCGTCACACTAATGCTTGTCCTGAATGGGAATCGAACCCACTACCCACTGAGCTGTGAAGCCAGTCGATTCTCTTTCTAATGAATCCCAACTAAAACTAAACTATTAAGGGATAATAAAGCATTATTATTATTATTTGCCTCGGATAAAGGTTCTTTATCAAACCGATAAAGTAATTCCGATAAATTAACTCCGTGGCTTAGTTGGTAGTAGCCCTGCCTTCGAAGCGAGGGGTCCCGGGTTCGATTCCCGGCCGGGGCACACTTTGTGTGGTGAGCATGAAGTTTGTTCTCGGGTCTTGGGTGTTTGTCTTGTGTTTCTGTGTTTGTCCATGCCATCTGCGACACAGGGAATCCTAGTGCAGAGGTATGAGTGTGTTAACGTTGTTTTTTTTAAAAAAAAAAAAAAAAATTCATAGCTTTTCAAAATATACTTATTTCCTAAAAGCACAGTTACTTATTCACTTATAATATACCCAATATATAAATAAAATTTAAATGTGACTTTAATTTTAGCATAGACAACATTACTATTGAGAGATACTCTGCCTTGAAAACTTGTTGCTTGAAAAATATGCAAAGAATTTCCTTTGTTCTATAGTTGCCAAGTTGCTATATCGGTTAGTCCAAATCTCATAATCTTCCTTAACCAGAATATTTGGCACTAAAGCCAGAAATCACAAATCCCATCAATTCTATAATGTTGGCGTACCTACTTTCCGTATGGAGTCGCTGCCAAACAATGATCACACAGCATTTGATACTCGATGGTGATACAACGAAATAATTAATGCTTAATTTACTAATACTTCTGGTACGCTATCTTCCACATACTACATTAATTAGACCAATTATTAATGTAGTTTTGGTTTTATATGATACACCACCTCACCTGATACTAAGTTATGAGGAGGCCAATGATGGAGCACGAAGGTTTAGAAATAAGCTTTTTTAATCTTGATATAAAAATACACAGGTTTCTTTTTAGCCTTTTGTTTGATAAAAGTAAAGGAGAATATTTTGTGCGAATGAGTGGCAAATACCTCACACAACGCAGAACACTGCGTGACCACTCTACATCAGAGCGACATTAGTGTATAAACGCGCGAAAAAGCTCTTATCCGCTTTTAAAACTGGAGGTTAATTTACCCGGCGGGGTTCCATTGAAACGCAATTAATATATAGCCTAGAGCCAAAGCAATAGAGATCACTTCCCATGTACTCTCATGTCACACAGCCCGATACAGCTACAGCAGTCAACATACGCCAGTCGTTGATATATACGGGCAGCAGGTGTCTATGTGAACTTGTCTCATGCGTCTGCGTCGCGATACGAACGTACATTTAAAATTAAATGTTTGGCATCTTATAATGTTGAGACACTTTACATTGGTTTGACGCGATTGAAAAATAGTTTTCTTGATGCTGGACCGCGATTGGCTGTTCTGATAGATGGCTTCGATTACAAAGAAAACCTAGTCAATTTATCTCTCTATTAAGATTGAAATGTCTCTGTTAAAAAAATGTTTTATAATATTTCAATACTTACTCACATTTTTGTGATAACTCATTTAGTATTAACGTAAGCGGGGTCTGCGATCTGATTTTGATCTGCTACAATGAGCTATATACAGGTTAAAAGTCTATGTGCAACCTATTGCACATAGACTTTTAACCTAACCCTATGTAAGGGTTCATGTTTGATGCCATCTATGTATGATATCTAATATGACAGCAATAAATATATTGAGTCTTGAATAACCATATTCTAATGGTTGGTAATTCTAATCCCATTTCACGTCATAATCTATTTTCCAACAAGTTAGGTTAGGTTTTTTTAAACATCTAATTTAGCTGCTTTCCTTTCATGTCTGTAACAATAATGTTTTATATTCTTGTCATTGAAGTAATAATGTCTCGATATACGGTATTTCTTTTATATGCTCAACCAATTTTTCATCCAGAAACCACTTTTGACAATTTGTTCTGTATGAATACAGAAGTTGATGTTGATTTTCCTGATCTTAAACTGTGTCGATATTAAGTACTAATGAGGCTCAAAACACCCACAAGCCCGGCATGTTTTAACGGTTTAGTAAGCTAGCGATGACGTTCTATAAAATATCCAGACTGATATACAGACAGAGATATAAGAGCGGTAGACTAAGCGCACAGAATCCGACTTTCAATCTGAAAGGTGCTGGTTTCAAACCTACATGTGCACCAATGAGGTTTTTCACTTGAAAAATTGATATAACGTGGTATGGAACGCAATACCACATTATATACATAACTTTAACCTTAAATCATCAAATTTTACTTCTATAATACCGGACTGCTGAAGATTTATTTCTCGAAGACGTCACGTTGAAGTTAAACTCTCTAAAACAACAGAGGGATTTAAATTTCTAAAAAAATTCAATTCAAAATTCAAAGAGACAGAAAGTTTTGCAGCCGATTTGAAACTATTATAACTAAAATGCAACCAATCCCAAGTATAGCTAAGTAAGCTGCCTAATGAGGACATTTCATTTTCGATTTAAAAAGAAAAACATTGTTCCTACTAGCTTGATAGACTTTGTACTTTGTTTTGTCTTCAGTTGACACAAAGTAGACAGGTAGTCAAGTCAAAGTTGCGATTACAAAAATGTTTAATTGGAGGAAAAAGCCAATTGCCAATTGACAATTTGTTTTTGACACCCTACCTACTACAAAGCAGAGCCATCTGGTATCGATATTGGAAACATTCACCCCCTTATTTCAATTTTGACTCTTCTGATCTGATTCGATGTTCACTCACATGCTGTCTCGCTCGTACCTATACAAAGCATGGGTGCTTTGTATAGGTACTCTCAAATTTAGTCCCGAACACGACGTTTTTGCCACGCTGTAACCACCTACTCATTATTCTATGCTCATCCAAGATGCCTCAGCGACATCGCCCGGCACGCGGGTAATGACATATTTCGGGCATACACCACCAAGGACACATCACTCGCTCTATTTCAACCGGTGGCTATTCCTGAAAGCTTACATTGTTTTATTTTTGTCCCGTACACTGTCCGCTATATCCATTAGCTGCCATTTGTTTTTAGTGTTACTTACCTATTTTATTTTTAATATGTTTGCTTTTTTCGTGCCTTCCTCCTTCCAACATTATCTTCCTAATATTTTAATCTGTTGAAAAACAGGCCTACTCTCAAATCTGAATCTCTGAAATCTGAATGAGCTTTAAAACGGATTACGGACTAAATATTTTACGTCATACGTACACCGCCGACCAATTTTCCAAGCCATAAACAATTCGGTCTATCCAAATGTTGCCTGAAACAGACCACTTCTAAGCAATAAGGCCGTTCAAGTATACATTAATTTTAATTATGTTAGATTCCTTGTCCCTGTGTTGTTATTTAGTACAAATTAAATAATTTTTGTATAGTATTGTAAATTACAGATGGTGGATGTCATACGATTTGGAATTTGCATGTTACGGTGTTTTTGAAACGTCATATTACGAACATTGATTTCTCAAATGAAATTATCGTTAGTGGTATCCCACTCGACCACAAACTCAAACTTTATCCATCTGTGTATTAGGTATAATTGGGTCATTAGCAGGTTAGATGGAATAGGTAATAATTAACGTGATCTAGATCATTGTGACCGGTATCAAAATGCTCTCACCGAATTGAAAAAACAAGAAATTTCACAGAAGTTTCGTTATAAATACAAATCTCTTTGATCAGTTCACGCGTCACTTCATAGGATCATTTCACTATCGCCGTCTTATTTAGTGACGTATGCATTGACATCATCATTCGTGTCGCATCGAAATTTTTGATAATGTAGTCCCTTCTAGCTAGCTTTTATTGCTATGAACTATTTTATTTACTGTACAGTTGAGAAAATGTAACTGTACCATTTTGACACAAACAGTTATGCAGCTTAATATCCCTTTGACATTTACTCAAAGTTGCTCGTTGGTAAAAATATTCTTAACCATATTGACATTTATTGTGCCGACCGTTCGTCACCAAGTCTAGCCAGTACGTAAAAAATGCACTAATATATACACCGTATATATGCGATAATTTAACAAGTCCAGCAGAAAAGTGTAGTACAGCAACAAAATGCATCACTAAATCAACAGGTTCCTTGTTTATCTTTTTTTTTTTTTTTTATTAATGTGTAGCCAAGCGTTTGGCCGCCATCTCACCTGATGGGAAGTGAAGATGCGGCCAACGATGAAGCACGCTTGTCTAGGAGAAACCTATTCACTCTACTCTTGAAGACTCCCAGGTTGTAATGGTCAGGGAACACAGACTCAGGCAAAGCATTCCACTCCCTTGCAGTACGCACAATAAAAGTATTTTCAAATCGTTTATTATCATCATTAAATCATCTCCTATTATATATCTTCATTATGCTTCTGAAATTGAAAATAATTCAATTTCAGCAGCAAAATTGAAAGCTGAAATTAATTAGTTAGTTCACTTTCTTGGTAAGAAGTTTACCAGATGTTTGTAATTCCTTTGTCATTTTCGTACCTTATTAATAAAAGTAGTGATTTTTTTTTCCTCTTATAACTGAAAGAAATTTTATTAGTTCTGTATTATTATTATTTATTTATAATAGGACGACAACGGTTTCTTATTCAAACACTACTTACAATTAATATAAGTAACCACAGCAACGAATAATACAGTAACGTTCTCGCGTTCCTGTAATAATAGCCGCGCAGAGGTAATACTTTAGGAGGAACATTAATCCCACTACAGGAATACAGGCTTTCTATCGACTAGTGACAACAGTAGTTTTTGTTTCTAAGACATGCTAATTTCCTTAGGTTTTTTCCATCACCGTTTCGAGAGTGGTATTAAGCCCAGACATATTTTAAAGAAAATCATCATTAATGCAAGTCCGAGTTATAACCAGTGATCTTCTGATTAGAGTCAGGGGACAAGCTTTTGACAAACCGCTAACAACAGTAACTCATTTACAGCCAGACCCTAAAATCAACAACAGGAAATATATTGCCACAGTAACATTAGTACCCGTCAAAAATGTATGGCCCTTTTGGACAAAATTATGTTGTCATATTAATCTACAATATCTCCAGTAAGATGTTAATATATTACAGGGTTCGTTAAACCCTTCCCGCAACAAAAGATAAGTGTTGTCTGAGAATAGTAACTGCAACAACAGTAACTATGCTGTTCTCACGTTACTGTGGTAATTAACCAGTAAGGGTTTTACCATAATGATGTCTATTAATCCGCCCATTGAACGCACATGAAGTATTAATACTTGTTTATTATTAGTCGTGGCGGTCACCTGGGACCTTGTGTTCAGTGCCAGATCACTTTACATAATCCGATTTTATTTTCCAAAACATTGACGAAAAGCAAATGAAAGATACGTACTTAAAGTTATGCTCATACCCGTTATATGTATAGTAAGTAAAAAAAAGTCCCTGTAAAAATCTTCTGTCACGATCCCGAATAAAAATCACATATTTTTATTGAATAATATGCTAAATTATAAGCGCAATTTCCAGTACTTACCAAATTACTTCTTAGCATACTCAACCAGGGATTGATTAATAATCTAGGTTACCAGTGCATTCTTGATAGCGACCTACACGATTTCGATATCGTACAGCAACAAACTAAAACGATAGAATCGCATATTGTAAATGAATGTAGAATTAATGAGTTTGAATACTGGGACGACACGAGTAAGTGCAACGTCATCTTCGCCCTGCTTTGCAACATACGTCTGGTAACATTGTACTATGGTCATAGGTACAGGTTCTTTCAATGTGCCAAGAAGTATGGTTTAAACCGAGGTTTTTGTAATACAAACCCAGTATTAAAACTCAAAACTTTATCTTATTTATTCAGTTAAATCTCAACTTCATACACATGAACGTTTTCACACTCTGCACTAGGATTCCCTGTGTCACAGATGGCATGGACAAATACAGAAACACAAGACAAACACCCAAGACCTGAGAACAAACTTTATGCTCACCACACAGTGTGCTTGGGCCGGGAATCGAACCCCTAGCTTCGAAGGTAGGGCTACTACCAACTAAGCCACGGAGCACGGACAACTCAACATTTACATAAAATTACTGCGCTTACTGTTTGTTTTTTTATTATTATTTTTAGGATATCCGTCAAAATGCAAATTCTGTGAACTACTGTGTACAAATTTCGTAACGCTACGGCTTATTATCTTAAGGGCTTTTGTGAACGTAATCCTATATATAACTAACTCAGTGATAATTTATTAACTGACAGGCTTATTGAGCTAGCCCATCATAAACATCCAATAACATAATAAGTGAAGTATAATAAACTATTATATAATAAATAAACGAGGATTTAATTCATAATCCATCGGCTCAAACCAAACTCTTATTATTGACTGCTGAAGATTGAGCTAGTGAAATACGACATGCAATTCAAATTCAAATTATTTTAAAGAACATTTTTAATACTGGTAGTTCGCAGCACCTGAATTGGAAAATGATTAAAGGTAGTCACATGCCTTAATAAAAAAAAATATCCCCATGTTTACATCGCCCATTATAAAGAATATGGTATTATCCACACACACATTTTCAAGTGAAAGCTCATTTATTATGTTGGATATTCAAATATCACGTTTTTTCTCTCCGTTTGAGGTCTCCAACTCCTTACGCATCAGAAAACACGCTACCAATTAACCTAAGAATAACCATAATAGCGAAGAAATTGGCTATAGCACCATATTCCAAGCAATAATAAGATGCTGATTGATCCAAAGTCAATCTTGCTTACCAGACCCTGGGTATTACCCGGGCTTCGAGTAGAAGCTTGAATTATCTTCAGGTAGGTATATCCTCTCAAAGAAAAACAATTATTTAGTTATTGATGCCAACGACTCAGATGACTCAGACCAATGAATTAGATTTGTCTGACTAGCAAGTGAAAGATATGAATGATTCATGATGAAATCGTTGCCTGGCGAATACATTATATAAGTACGCGTAACCTCATTTCTTTCCTATAGGTAGTGCGGAGTATAGGTAAGGAGTGGAGTTTAGAGGAATAGTTAATAGATAAACATCACCATTAGTACACCGGTATTGGTGTACCAATGGTGATGTTTAATTAAGGTACTTGTTTAAGTAAGGTAAATTAAGGTAATTGGTACACCATTCATACACCGTCCGTTTTTTATTTCAACTCTAATTTAAGGAAAAAATCAAGCTTGCGATTTCAGCAGCAAGAGAACTCATTTCGCCCTGAGTTCTGCCACTATAATTTCTAATTCTGCCACTCATTAGAACATCTCACTCATATCGCTGTGTGTCAAGAAGAGGTTGGCGGTAAAATACAAGCCTAAGAAATGTTTCTTCTGATGGACGCAATGCGATGCTACTTAAATCTTTACAGTTCATTTTTTAGTCCAAATGTTTTTCATGCAGTAGTAGGCAGAAGGTATTATTAAAAAAATACTTTAAACGAGTAATTCTTGTATTTAGATATTTAATTTAGATAAATAAATATTTATTTATTTCGCGTATCTCGGTTATAACGATTTGGATGAAACTTTAAGATTAGATAGGGTTTTTCTATTTATGTTTACCTATATTACTTGTAATTAAAAAAAACCGAGCTAAGCTCAGTCGCGAAGGTACTAAAAACTAAAGAAATAATTGCCAAAAGATAACTTGATTTGTACTACAATCAATTTACCTACTGACAAATTACTTGGCTGATTTTATTCGATAGTAATTTATAGAATATAAAAACTTTATTTAGCGTTTTATAATTAGGGCTCATTTAAAAACACAATTACATGTTAAAGATTAAGTAACAACAAAAATTTGTGTAACAAATGAACAAAGCTGGAATCTGAAATTTTTATGGAAGAATGTCGTATGCGAACTATACGACGGTATAGTTATTTTATTTATACGCGGTAGATTTTTAGGAATCTACGTTTTGCGTAACTACATTATCTTACTGGAATATAATTAATTTACGAGATGACGTCAGGAAAACATAAAATACCTAAATGAATAAATAAACCTTTGCAGTAACTTTAAGCCCTAACTCGGAGATCTAAGAAAATAAGTGCAATACATGCCTTCAGTGGGATATTTTAGAACATAAAATGTAGTTTCTAACAACACACGCAAGTCCGTCTATAATAACATCAAGAATGCAGACAAGTCTACATATAAATTCAGAAATGCAGCTTAGATATCCGACCAAAATACACAATATTATGCAGAATTACATTATCTGAGATTACCTTGGGTGTAAAATTAGATAGTTTCGCATGTGAGCCAATGCTATGAGTTCGTCCGAAATATTTTTAGTATCTACTACACGAAATACTTGGGTCACCGCTTGTGGCTTTCACAAATTACCGCTTCCGTGGTTCCACGTCCCGGCTGTCAGATATTGAAGCTGAACGTTTGTGGCTTAGAATTTTTTAACAAATCTGGCTACTGTAATCCTCTTCCTTTGTTTACCGTCTCTGTGTCTACAATAAACATAAGAAATAGCTATACATAACAAATAATCTCATAATAGTATTCTGTTTCAGGCAATTACTTGTTCACAGCGTAGCTTGTCTGGTTCCATTGTTATCGCACACGCCTAATTATTTTATGCAAGCTTCTATTTAAATATATTGACTATGTGACCGATAGTGTGATAGGCAGCTCCTAGTTTGGAAAACTGAGTCAATGAAGTTAAACTGCCAGAACAAATCATGAGCATGTGATGAGGACAGGCGAATCACATATAACTAGGTAAAGAAGTGGATAGACTAAAGAAAATAGTGTAAAAAAGGAGTAGGTAAGTACTGAAACGACGGCTGATAAAAGAGAATGTAAGAAGACGAAAAAATAAAATAAAGGCTTGTTGTGCCTACCTATGGTGGTATAAGGACAGGATAACCATGCTTGGAGTTTTTGCGATAGTTATTATTGACAGTATTACCATACCAAAGGTAATATAATGATACTTACTTATTATGGTTTCATTAAATGGGAGCATAATCTCACTATAGATTCCCACAGTCACAAAACAACATAGTTGGTGTTGGCAGTTTATCCATCCCTACTTCAACTTTTAAAGCGCTACATAATCTCAAATCAACTTGCATGCATTGCATACATTATTTTTGAGAAATTATGTTATTAACGCTTCATTAGCGTCGATCGTATCTCACCCTCAGATCAAGAAACACATTCTATCTGTCACCGTGTAGTTAATGCGCTCGGTACATAACCTCATCATCCCCAAAATAAACCGCAGCCTATTATAACAAATCTAGTTTCTATTCTCTTCCGCGTGTAATGGAACGTTAACGCACGTAAAGCAAATTCACTTGCACTGTCTGTCCCAGATTTATGTTTGCTTATTGAAATAAATCTTTTCTGGCAATTAACTCTAGGTATTATTTAAGATATATGCCTGGTAATTATTTTTGTTTAATCGTACTTTCTAACGTGAATAGGTAGGTGTAATTTGTATTTCATTAAAACAATGTAGAACGGAAATGTGTGTCGTAGTAACGATTATGCCCGGCGTCTATCAAATTAGACGGCTAACATGATGATTCTGTTCGTATAACAGATTTTATAGCAAGTTTTGTGTACTTTATTATCTTTGATGCTGGGTCAAATAAAATATTAATAAAATATATTATTATATTGTAGTATCAAGATTATGGACATGGTTTTCCTATAAATCAGAACCTATGAAACCATGTTCATGTTTTTTACAATAATATATTTAATCTACTGTTAATTATTTACATACATATTAATATAGTTGATGCTTATTATAAAGTGCGCGATAATGTTCCGTAGTGACTGTAGAAATTATTAACTAAATATTTTATTTGGACTACAAATTCTATTTAAATCAATGCAAGTGTGAATCATATCAGATTTTTTTTATTTATGTGTTGTCTTATGTTGTTTATATTTCAATTATGATGATACATATTATACATACATATGATTCCAAGTAGAAAACATTGGTTATATCAATTGATAACGGTAAAATGCAAATTACCAATTTCGGATTTTAAAACCTTCCGGTCATTTTTTCCATTGCAGTATAATTTTTTTTTTAATTTATCGGAAGTAGACGTAACAACGTATAAGTGAGCCAAAACTGAACTCTGTAGGAGGTTTAGTTTTAGGAAGAATCGCATAGGAAAATTTAGCACTAGGATTTTCTGTATCGCCGTTGGCCTGGACAAACACAGAGAGACAAGACAAACACCCTAGACCCGAGAATAAAGTTTGTAGGTTTATCCTATCAGCTACATTTAGAAAAAACCAGGTGAAATAGCATCGTGCAGGCTATAAAGCTTTTTATACCATACTCTAAAATCACGCTCTAAAATATAGATTTTTCAACTGTCTCCAAACATCAGGGTCATCTCTAAGGTTGCTCTAAATATTTTAGTTCCCATGACAATCTTTGCGAACCCTAAGCCAGTGGGATTCTAACAACATAATTATTATGCCATAATTTACTTACGTAATCTTGTAAAATTATTGTACAATGTTACTATTTCGCTCGTGGAATGAATCTGGCAGTACACAAATACAGTAGGTAAGTGGTATCTACAGATCCCAGTTAAAGAGTTATCAAATATAGGAGCGCGCGGCCGCGACACAGACCAGGAATTTTAAAATGGCCCCTTGCCAGCACTGCTCTTTTTAAATTAATTATTGTTACAGACACTAAAGCATTCTAATATAACAACACTCGTGCTCCTCAGAGTGGGAGGTGTGCACAGAAGTAGACGCAAAACAGAGAGCAAATGTAAAAAAAAATCCGTTGTTAGTTTGGTTTCTAAATCCATGCTTGTCAAGGGTAGGACTCAGTTTCTATAGTGGAAACATTATAAGGATTATATAGGTATCAATAAATCATTGGTTGGTGATTCTTATTTGAATGTGACTAAAGTGCCGGCCAATCTGATGTTAAGTGGGTACCCATAACAACAGCATAGGAAATAAGTCCTCTTATACATGAAAATAATGAAAAAAAAAATTGAAAAATGTTTATTGCAACTTAAACTACTAAAAGTATATCGCATCATGTTACCCCTGTCACTTAAAGATGGGAATAGAACGTCTGATACCCTTGTAATTTCACCGACTAATTTCTCATACTCTGCATCATATACATCAGGGGGGCCATATTGCTCACGGCCGTAGGTGAATACCCTCAGGAGTCCCAAATGTGTCCCTGGGTGGTGCGAAAGGTACAAACAAGGTAGCAGTAGAATTGATGTCAAGTTCGTTCGGAGTAGTACAGCCACAACACCTGGCAATCTACTGCCAAGCAGTGGTTCACGTTGCTGTATTCGGTAGACGGGTGTGGTTGACACTGAAATTAGACTTTGGCGTTACATCGCCCTCTCATTCTCAGACATTGGACTTTTCATACTTTAGTAGGGAAGACCTGAGTCGTATTTTTGTTGATTACGGGCGGCTCGTTCTTTCTATAGTTGCATAACTGTTTTTTTGTGTATTATTGAATTAAAAGTAATCAGCGTAAAAATGTACAATTCTTGTTTTGTAAGCTCTCAATCTCATGTCAGTTCTTGCAGTTCTGTTCATATTTTACTAATGCGTAGAGCGCTGGCGGTAATTTATGACTGTTTGATAAGCTCTCTTAATCTCGGCTGTTTCATCAAAGTCCAAGTCAATCTCTTCACTGTCTCTTAAATTAATACAGGCTATTGTATAACCTAGTTTTAGACAAAGCCTAGAAAATTTTGTTAAGTGAACCCACTTGGGATGTATTATTCACTGCTAAACTATGTTTAAAGGCTACGAGCAATTGATAGGAATCAAAGCGTACAGAAATATTATTTTTTTCTATTCATATTGAAATAATAAACGGAAATTTTGTGACGTTGCCCCCTATATGAGCCGTAATATGAGGTTTTAGTCGGTAGTGGCAGATCATATCACTTTTACTTGTGATATGGATTTACCCAAATGAAAAATGGCTACGTTATTGTTTTGGCAAACATTTAATTTAGTTATCTGGCTAATATAACCATAATCATAAAATTTACGATCCACCGTTGCACCATCACGTAAACTGCTACAGTTAAAGTTAAGAGGGTGACGAGTGATAAAACGTAACTATAAATTGAACCGCCCAAAATTAAGCGGTTAACGTTATTTGTGACGTATTTTTAAACCAAGGAGTTATCGACTTCCGACTATTTTAAACTCACCTAAAAACTGAACGAAGTAAAACAAAACAGTATCAAAAATGCCGTGCAAAATATTCTTAATTTATTTATTTATTTAAGGCAACGCCAACAGCACATATTATAGATATGAGATTAACAAACATTATAATTAAATTGTATAGAATGTGTGCCAATTAAAGGATTGCACATTCTCCGCATACATCAGACGACAGCAAACTAAAAATATAAAAACATTAAAAATATATTTAAACATCACATTCAATGATACTCGTAATTTCAGTAATCATAGCAAAATATGATCAAAATAAATTAATATGTGAATTATTTATATGCCTTCGGATAACTACACATGATTTTTACATCATATAATTTCAAGCATAAAATTAAATTTTCTTTTTAAAAGCGCTGAATATGACTACTTTTGCTTAAACTTAGGGGCCTTATTGAACAAGCGAGACAAAACATATCCCAGTTTTATAAACATATGCAATGTATGCAAATATCACGATGATCGCTTGATATAGGAGGAGTTAAAGCGTAACAAACAAACATTCATCTTTATATTATTAGTTTTCAATGTACAGAGTTTTCTAATTACCGTTTTTATTAAAGCATATAGATTTATTATAAATACTAGGTATAAAATCATTTTAACCCATCAATCGGCATAGAAAATTGTATAAACATCTGAAAAATTTCCGTGTCTTTCATAATTACTCACATTGAACAGAACTGGATAAATAAACATTTTTATTAGACGTCAGCTGTGCCGTACATTGATTTAAACTCCGTAGATTTTATAGAGACTATCCTAAAATATACGTATATTATTTATTAAAACTAGTCGTTCATAGGAATAGTTTACAAACAGACATGACTCGGTATTTTATCTGAATCGAAATCCATAATCGACTATTATGTTATATGGAATTTTTTTATACTCTTTATGATAAACGGTTAATGTTCATCCGCACGAATAGGCTCCTACTTACTTTGGAATGTTTTAATGTCATTTTTTTTTATAAAATCCGTCACTAAGCTGAATTCGTAGCTTTGGTGCGAACAGGCAGTGTTTTAAAGTTGTCGCAATCAAAAGCTCTTTCCTAGTAGCTGTATTTTCTGTAAGTAATGTAACTGTATAACTGATACTGTGTTCACTTACCATTAGGTACGTTTCAGCACCATCATTTAAGAGATATTTTTTTAGAGAACTAGCCGATTCGTTAATAACAAAAACATTTACCCTACTCAGCGAAACGATGACACGGTTTCATCACGCATCACTATCCTTACCCGCAAGAAAAAAAAATTTGTAGGATTCGAACCAACGAAGAACAATTGAAATTCTAGAATACGGAATAAGCCGTGTAAAATACAGTGTGAGATATAATTTGAGAGAAATAAAACTATAAACCACTGATCACATAGGCCTGAAGTGAACAACGGGCTTTTGGTGCGAGTAAGGATATAAAGATACAAAGAAATATTTTCCACCAAAACGACACCAAAAAATCGCGATCTGGACTAAAAAACATAATCTGCGTCATTGACTTTTGCTTACGTCCAATTTTTAGATTTCTGAAATGATACAAAAAACATTCAAAATAAATTACCCTATCATAACTTTATGAGAAGCGGTATATATAGTCCTAAATAATTTTACACAGAAATAAAATTTTAGATTAAATAAATGATTTCCATCACCTGACGCTTCCCTGATGCCATCATAAATATTTTCGACACTTGGTTGCTCAACTTTTATTATTAAATTTGGTCACAAAAATGAGACATCAAATAAAAAAATAAGTCAGGGAAGTTTTTTTTAATTCTTTTTAACTATCTGCGTCCTGCGGCGTTACTCGACGGTTGACCATCCTACAGAAATGATATTTCTGTAGGATGGTCAACCATTTTTGATACCATCATAACAAAATCCATTGAAGTCGTTTGAGGTTGAAGGAGTAACAAACATACATACCGACAATTTTTCGCATTTATAATATTAGTAGGTATTATATTAGTAGATATTAGTAGCTCATATTAGTATGAGCTGTCCTCTTTATTTCCAAGTCTATCCTAGTATATAAAACACAAAAATTATTTCTACCTATGTCTTTTATAGACTATGAAGCCATCCAACCAATGTGCCCCAAACCGGTTTCATTACAAAGACAATAATGTGAAGATGGCTTTAAATCTATGATGTCTTACGGCCCCGTAGCGTAGCTGGTAGTCACCCTGCTTCCGAAGCGAAGGGTCCAGGAATCGATCCCCAGGGGGGAACATTTGTGTGATAAGTATGAAGTTTATTCTCGGGTCATGGATGTATGTATTGAGTAATTGTATGTGTCTAGGATACTTTCAACATAGGAATCGCAATGCAGGGGTATGAATGTGTAAGTGATGGTATTATGATCTATTTTCAATGTATATAAATAAGCATTTCACTACATCTATACGCACAATAATATAAGTGAATACGTGGTGCCTGCATGCAATCAAAACATTTAGTTCAAAATACCAATAACTTTCATCACCTCAGACTTTGCCAGTCATAAAACTAACACATTTAATTGTTTTAGCATATATTTCGAGTTCTAAAATTAACAGTTTCACGATTCACGACGGAAATATCTTGGTCGTTATCCCAAGTGAAGGAGACTTAAAAATATTCAAACCATAATAGCACAGACTAAAAAACTAGTAGCATGCAGTGAATGTTTTGAATGTGAAATTAAGTGGGTAATTAACTAATTTAATTAAATTTTGAGCTGAAAATAGTTTAATGTATATATGCAGACAATTATTAAACGAGCAAAAAGCGTAGCGAAAAAAATGTCAGTATGTGAATTTGTTCGACCAAAACTTTCACTGTTTTTCCAATTTTCCTGAAATTTTGTAAATAGATAGAAAATGATAGCGAAGTTTGGATGGTAGTTTTTGAACCAAAGTTGTAATTTCTGAATATGGTGAATTCGAAAGGGGTTAAAAATAATGATATTGGACCACAATCGTCTCAATAAGATATCATAATATATCGATTGTTTTATACATATGTTTAGAAGCTGAGTGACCGAGCTACACTCGGTTTTCTCTTGAGTAAAACGTTTATTTGTAACAAGAATGCATTTAACCAAAAGTACAATTATACAGGTAACCGCAAAACCCTATATACACAAAATTTCATCCAAATCGTTAGAGCCATTTCCGAGACACGCGAAATAAATAAATATATCATCAAGCATTTCTCAAGCTCATTTATAGTAATAAGCTATATTTACTACTAATACAATAAATATACTTATACCGCCAAAACAAAAATTAAATTACTAGGATACTTCCAATAACCCTAAACAATTTTATAGCTTTTATGACATATTTTGAAGAGGTCCCATGTTGCATGCGTCGGTACGTATCACTACAACTCCTTTCGTACCCCACGGTGCTACGAAAGAAGATTGCTCCTTTAGATTGCGAAGTAGCAGTAGAACTTTTGCTAAGTTCGTACGGAAAATTGCTGCCACCACACCTGGTAATCTTTCGCAAACCAGTGATCAACACGCACCCGAGAGGGGAATGTAACGACTCACGCGCATGTGATTTCACCGGCACCCACACCCTTCCACCAGAACAGAGCAGTGTGAGTGATTGATTGTGATTTAATGTGATTTACCACATTAAAATACAATAGAAAAGTAAATTAAATAAAGAAAATTAAATACATAAGAAAAGTCTGAAAACTTGCAATCCTCAATTTGGATGTCTTAAATATGTACAATATTATATTAAAAAGTTGCTAAATGTCAAAAAAACTTTAACTCATGTGTCAGGAATACTTTCATCCAAACCGGCTGATATGTTATTATAACACAATACATCTGTATTATATGGGTAGCCTATATTGCCCATATTTTTTTTAAATAATGGTACGAAACACAGGGCAGTATTCCATGAATTGTTGGCTTAATAATAGGATTCCCTTATACCAATGGGTACGGGAAAAAACTGGGGCATTAGGTACCAGTGTCAGATTGACACCTGCCCGTCCCACGGCCCATCTAGCGTACGCGTAATAGACGGACGTGATGTAAATGTACTCTGATAAAACATCTCACAACATCTTAGAAAATAAACTAACTGAACATGAGAAGACGAAGCGTAACCGCGGGTAGTGTCTGCATTAGCTGACTGACCAATCCATCTTTCATAACACTCCTTTCAAAGCAATGTCAACACTTCAGTCTCCGTGATTTATTGGCGGACGGCTCACGACGCGATGGCCCTGCGATAAACGCGATAAAATAAAAATACATAGCTCAAGGCAGATGCCACTAGAGATTTGGGCATCAATTTCAAGATTTCAAATGTTGCAGCTTCAAATTAAACTTTCATGTAGCTCTGTAGGATTGATATTTGAATGTACACGTTTTGTGTGGTAGGCGAGCGATGTGCGTGGGTTTTGGCTAAAGTCCAGAATTCACCTGACGACCCTTGTATACTGATAAAGCTAAACATTATTTACAGCAGTATCTTATACACTTATTGTTACAAAAGATGCCGTTATTGTACAACTATCTCGCCCGGAACAATTGTCTGTTGTATAAATAAACACAGAGTTAATACATTTTACAACACAGAGCAACGAATATGCTGCTCATATGTTTCCAAAGTTAAGAACAGTACGTGTGTTGTTTATTTTAATATTAGGAACACTATAAAATGATTCGTTATTACACTATTAAATGATAGTTAAATTGACTCCGATTTTCTATCGTTTATAACACAAACACTATGATTTACGATAATTTTGTAAAGAATAGAGTACTTTTAATATGAATAAAACAGTTGACACCGGAATTCCTAAATTACTGAATCGATTTAAATATTAATCGGTTTTAGACTTTGATTGGTTTTAACTTTTTCAGTGGCTAGTATTGTATGAACTCGTTTGTCAAAAACAACAATGGTAAAAAATTCAAATATGGTGTTTTTACTAATTGGCGGTTTAAGATTTTGTTGGTTGAGTAATTTTACCTGCTTTACCTGTCATAAAATTCATTAAGTACCTATATTTTATTACATTAATTTAACGATCGCTGATTTGAGAAACTTTGAATGTGTGGTAACTTGAATCGTATCTGTAGTTCTGTTGCAATTATTGTAAGTAAAATTCGTTTTTCTTTACCGGGTTCCTGTCAATTGGAGCTAACATTTGAGTTGTGTCGTTATTGAGTGAAAAAGATTTTACAATTCCCTACCATTCTACATACTTAACTGAAAACACGTGATATCGGAAATGCCCCTAAAAAATCTGATCGAAGATATATTAGATACATTATCACATAGTCACATAAAATCATTACTCTGATACAAGTGAAACAATTGAAAAATCGAAAAAAACCGGCTTCAGTACTTTCATCAATCATTTCTCGCACTTAATTAACGCATGCGTTGTTTACCACATAAGATAAAATATTGAATCCGGTTTTTTTCGAATGGTAGGACCATTTTATAAAAGAAATATCTCGATCGAATACCACGGGTGAAGAAAAAAGTCAGAGCAAAGCAAAATACGCATATTTAGTTTACTTGGATGACATATTTTATCCAGTTATTTTGATTTAACAATCAATATTAAGTCGATGTTGATAAAAAATTCTATGAGGCTAATCTGAAAGCATATGCTTTCAAATAAAAAAAGAATTTTCCAAATCAGTTGATAATTGACAGAGCACTGAAGTAACAAAAATAACTAAAAAAATATATGCAACCGAATTTACAACCTCCGAAAAAGCAATACCAAATAACGATTGAATAAGAGACTCTCAAGTGAGGTGTCGGAACATATTGGCGAGCGTAAGCTTGAGTAACCTTCTCATTGGAAAACTGGTCCTATAAATTCGGCCTAGTTTTCCACTATCTATATAAAGTGTAAACTGCATTTATAATTAAACCGAGCTTTAGCGCAAGGAAGATCTTCCTCCAAGCTATATTAACTGAAACGATAGCTAGGCAAGCGTTAAATGGTACAAGGCGGACAAGCGAAGAAAATCTTTATAAATTAAAACTCTCTGAGTTGCGAAGATTGATAGTAGTCGTGACAGACGTGTGCGCAAGTGTCTGGTGTAGAAGAAAATGATGCCAGCAATGCAGACTGCTCCTGTGCCAAGCGAAAGCACAGATCTATGGTCTGATAATCCTGCCAAAAATACCGCACCAAATGGAATTAGCCACAGTACTACACGGAAACAATTAGGCGATGCAATATATGATAGATAAATTTTAGCGAATTACAATGATAGGTTTATAAACATACTGCAAGTAAACAGATAAAATAATGATGACTTATAAACGCCATTGATAATTATGTTTGAAGGCTCCGTAGCTTAGTAGTGTACTGTAGTGTCTTCGAAGTGAGGGGGAATCGATCTCGTCTCTTGTTCAGTCGGGACAGACTTTGTGTGATTAGAGTAAAGTTTGTTCTCGGGTCTTGGGTGTTTGTCTTGCGTTTCTGGGTTTGTCCATGCCACCTGCACCTGAAGAATGGTTATATTTGTGTAATATAGAAGGTCTAAAGTCTTGAAACCCGTAGTTCATATATTTTATTATCTTGTTGGTTGTCTGTGTAGTTTGTTGTTCAATATCTTTTGACAGCAGCACATCTTGACATTGTATATTATTATATATTCAATGGTGACATGAATTAATTATCATAAATATATATTTTTGACATGAATGCATCTTGTCTATTTCTAGCACCAATACGTTGGAATTGTAATTAATAGTTATAATAGAGCGACCCGCCCACGGCTTCGCTCGTGTGGTATATGCGTTTTCATCTGTCTCTGCCATTGAAATTATATCAATTCCCGTTGCTGTTCCCGTTTCCTTTTCCATTTCCGTTTTTGTTTCTGTTCTCATTCCCGTTTCCGTACTCCTATCCGTGCCTATTATCTCCCGCTCACGATAAAATAAAGCCTGTTGGCGCTGAGAGATAACGTAGTAGGGAAATAAATTTTGGAATTGGAAAAGCAATTTCGATAGTAGGGACATCCATAGATATAATTTTATCTCTTTGTTTGTCTAAGTACAATAATATACTTAGTATAAATAATGGCATGATAAATAAGTTTGAGTATTCTAGGTTATTTATTTTAAGCTTGCCCAAAATGCTATGGAACCTAAGGTCTAAGGTATTGTATTGGACCAGGTATTGTATTTTATTTATTGGATATATTCCTGAATTACTAAATATTATAAAACAAAGTCCCCCGTCGGGTCTAACTCAAAAACAGGTTAACATACGGTTTTTACCAGTGAATGGATTGATTCTTTTTTTTGTGCATGTAAATATATCATGTGCAATAAAGAACTACATAAATAACTAATATAATAAAGTACAACCGAATTGATAACCTTCTTGAATAAATGAAAGTATATCATATCAGAAACAGATGCTAGAACGGGCGAATGTTCTTGGAAAGCTTATCTAATCAAAAGCTATGCGCATATTTTATTCTGAGCTCCAGAATGGCAAGTGGAAGAGCTCCAGCTCCTGAGATACAAAGATACTCAAAATCGAAATATGAGGTGTAAGATCGATCCATCTGCATGGGAAACTATGGCAACAAATCCGTCAGAGAGGAGACAACAGAGCGTCTCCACTTTTGAAGACGAGGGCGAGAGTTGGATACAAGACGAGACCATCTTAAAAATAAGCCGCATTCAAATATACATTATTATTATGTCAATGGTGAACTAACATGCACTCTATGTGGACGAATATTGCACATAAAAAACAAAAAAACAGAGCTCACTAACGACAAACTTAGAATAAGTGTAGTCACCATAGCCGAAAGCATAGCATCATCATCATCTAAAAATTGAAAGTAACGTGAGACTCAACTTTATAAAACTTTATAGAATCAGGCTCATTTCCGAAGTGACCTAGATGTTTAATGAATGAAATTTAATAAACGAAGACGAACCAGCTAACTACAAAGTAGAAAAAAATTACAATTTGCCACCCTTACTGACGTCACGAACGGAGGGTTTCGTGCCCACCTAAAGCGCACACCACACGGCAAATAAACCTTACACACTCCAACACATCAAGTCTCGGATAAGCTAGACACACATATGTATTCACAATCGGTGTTGAGTAAAAATTCAATACACATCTAACACTGGTGAAACCAGGACTTCTTGCTTAAAAGTTTTAAACTAATATTGTATATTTTATTATTGTTATTCAAGTCAAAAATCTTTATATACAGAAATTGAGAATGTATTTTCTAGAAAATTACTTTTATATGTCACATTATATTAAAATACATATGTACATAAAAGAAATGTATGTATTTAAGTTTGGCGCTTCATGGAAAAGAGAACTGAAGAACTACTTAAAATTTATCTAGGTACTTGCTCAAAGATTAGCTTTAAATGTGTCTCACTTATGAGAAGTTTGAAGATTCATTCAGTTTTTTTTTGGATCTGTGATTATTAAATATGTATTTGTATACAACATTTGCTTGTAATTTTGTAGCTAATTTCTTGCTACATAGTGCTACGGCCTACGACGTAAAAGCACAC
The DNA here is from genome assembly GCA_921293045.1 of Aplocera efformata. Classification (NCBI taxonomy): domain Eukaryota; kingdom Metazoa; phylum Arthropoda; class Insecta; order Lepidoptera; family Geometridae; genus Aplocera; species Aplocera efformata. The sequence goes on from OV121042.1 coordinate 10,735,567, forward strand.
GGGAGAGCCGCTAAACTTAAAGCTACGAAAAGCTACGGCCTACGTCGTAGAGGCACACAGGAACGATGCCAAACCTGTTCCTAAGTAGTTTCGGCTTCATGCAAATATACTTATTGTATACAAATATTGGGTGTGTGAATATGACTCCGCCCTTTCTCAACAGATGTCGTTTTTAGTATTGTTTACGTGTACTAATAAATGACCATACTTGTATTCGATAGTACTGAATGTCAGCTATCTAACGCATTTTATGATATTTGGTTGAAGTGTAAGCAACAATTGTTTTCACCTTTTCGAAAATGTCGGTTTTTATTCCAAATAAACGTCATTTGCGGGAAGTGTTATTACATTATTTTATTGCGAAGAAAACTGCAGCGGAAACTTATCGTTTGCTTGTGGAGATTTATGGTGAGCATGCTCCGTCTAATACAACTTGCAAGGAATGGTTTCGACGATTTCAAAATAACGATTTTAGTACTGAGGATAAAGAACATGGAAAACCACCAAAAAAATTTGAAGATGCTGAATTGGAAGCATTATTGGCGGAAGATTCTTGCCAAACTCAATCAGAATTAGCTGCAGCATTAAATGTTGATCGTTCAACTGTTTCAAAGCGTTTACAAATGATGGGAATGATTCAAAAAGCCGGTGACTGGGTTCCACATGATTTAAAAGAAAGAGACATGGAACGTCGGAAAACCATTTGTGAAATGCTGCTTCAAAGACAGCAAAGAAAAGGATTTTTGCATCGGATAGTCACAGGAGACGAAAAATGGATACACTACGAAAATCCTAAACGCAAAAAAGCTTGGGTGAAACCAGGCGAACCAGGCCCATCACAGCCAAAAATAAATATTCACTGTGCCAAGGTCATGCTCTGTATTTGGTGCGATCAGAAAGGTATTGTATATTATGAGTTGCTCAAACCCTCTGAAACTATTAATGGAGAAGTTTACCGACGACAACTAATGCGTTTGAAGCGAGCCATAGAAGAAAAACGACCAGAATGGGTGAATAGACATAACAAATTAGTTCTTCAGCATGACAATGCCAAACCGCATACCGCAGAAGTCGTAAAAAGATATTTAGAGGGACAGGACTGGGAAGTGTTACCCCACCCGCCATATTCACCAGACATAGCTCCTTCGGATTACCACCTATTCCGGACGATGCAGACAGACCTTACTGGAGAAAAGTTTACTTCATGTGAAAGTATCAAAATTTGGATTGACAACTGGATAAGCTCAAAAGACCAGGACTTCTTCCAGCAAGGAATACGAAAACTACCTGAACGATGGGCGAAGGTTGTAGCTGCAGATGGAGCATACTTTCAATAATTTTTTTTTTAATTTTGTAAGCGAACAAATGTGTTTTATTTTGACAAAAAGGGGCGGAGTCATATTCACACACCTATTACATCGGAGTCAAAGAATTAGTACCATGTATTATATTACAATATTTTATTTTTTTATTCATGTCGCAATATAACCTGCAACAATGCAGATCTGATATGTTATTATTAAGAAACATATTCTAATAATAATTAGTAATCTCTAGGAACAGAGCAATTTAATCTCTACGTTTTCTATATGTTTATCAGTTTATTAGAACTTTGAATACAATGTATATTGATTGATAGACGCATCCAACAAGATAAAGGCATCAGCACACATTACTTTCGTGGCAGGGACGTAGCTGCAATTATTTGTGAGGAATTGCACACGATAATTTAACGCCTTATAAAATTAAAATTATATAAAGAGCTTTATATATAAAAAAAGATTATTATAACTCGTATCGACATCGACATTTTGTCAGTGCCATACTGGCAACACCACGCCGCAACACATTCTACGAATTCCAACTTTATAGCTTAGGCATAAAGTCGTTGCCAACAAATAATCGTAGAACCGTTGAAGAGCGCGTGTGTAAGTAGCCTAGGTGTATCTGGCAAGCAGCCCGCAGCCCACAGCGAAGCTTATAAAAGAGGGCACCAATCTCATCCTCCGCCCGGCGCGCCATTCTCTCGACGCACTCCTCATGGGGCGCGCAAACTTCATTGGATAGTATTTACTAAAAAAAATACTTTTATCAGGGACCAAGTGAAATAAGTGATACGGTAAGTTTGGTTTTAGTGATGGTGCTACCACCTGGACTGTGTTGTGCAAGTGACAAGTGTTGCCAGCTCGGATGGACACGGATTTTCAAAATGTGGACCCCTTGAGTGATTTTATTGTGTGATAATAATAGAAATCAATGACATTGAAGAAAAATAAACCTTAACAACAGTGACCAGTGTTGCCAGAAGGAAATTTTTAAAGTAAAGAATGTAAAGTCGAATAATTTAGTAACATAGCGTTTAGAATTATCGACTTGTAGCTTGCTGTTTACTACTAAAGTATGTTTACAAATTGTTATTCAGTCTAAAACTGGCTTCTGTTGTAAGGTTATTTAATGTTAGGTTACTTTTAATCATTTATAAATGAAAACATAGGCGTAGGTAAATAAATATCTATTTCTGAGACACTAGAATGATGGATAGCTTAGCAGCGCCATCTTGTCTATATCGAATTACATTCGCTTTCATAAAATGTATAAATATATATTTTTAGAGTTAATTTTCCTAGGCAACTTCAAATCTATTCAAATCAGACCCACCTTGAAACACAAAATAAATATGATTTTAATGAAAAATAAAACCTAATGATAGAACAAAAATAACACTAACCCATTCATAAAAATGGAAATATGGAAGTCGCCGATGTACCTTGTATTGTACCGCCGATGTATTATACCGTGGGTAGAAAGGAATACAGCATCACAATTTGACTTTGAGCATTTTAATCGACTGTAGGTAGGCATATGCCTTTTAAATTTAGACGTAGTAGTCGCCAACTATCTAACTGTCACGGCCGTTTTAAATAACAGTCACTGAGCACCGGCGCGGGCGGCGATCGACGTCACAAGGGACAGCTGCTGTCGTCACGCACTAAAACAGTGGCATGGAACGCAAAAAAAAATACACACCATGTATTTTTATACACAAAAGAAAATACAGATTATTTAACTCATTTTAATAAAACTGAAAAAGCTCATTTCTGCAATGAAATTAGCTGTTTACTCTATACAGTTATTGCCAGCTGTAAAAACAGTCTTCATTTTATATTATAAAACCACGAATGAACAAAGCGTCTAATTTCCGTTGACGTCAAACTTTTCATTATTGCATGTTCTTGCTTGTTTGCAAAAAAGACACGAAAACGTAGGTGTATTTTTTAGTTTTTTAAAACCTCATATGACTCTCTCGTCATTTAATTTCATAAAACTATTTATGTGTATATCTTTTATTGAAAAGTTAGCGGAGTTTGTCTTGAATTTCGTTTTTTTTAATCCTTTATTGTATTATTAAACTTCATCTTATTGGCAAAACAAATTATTTGTATTTTGTATTTAATCTGTATGAAAACGAAATCGTCCGCCACTGAGAAAGACAAAATCTATCTATCGGAATTATACAACATTTTGATAGGGTATTTCATCATTAATTACTTGGTAATTTTCCATTTTCCATTCATGCCATATAAAGCTAATGAAATATTTTTTTCTGGAAAATCTTTCACCATATTTTTCGAGTTGTGAGTTCTGTTAACTCCCCGATGTTTTTCCTCATAAAACTCACTCTGTAAATCGACAAATAATATTCATTATTATAATAGTTTTAAGTTTTACATCTTTCACCTTACTTACGTTATAAAAATCTGTTATTCAATCTATCAGGTGATAAATAAAATATTCAGGGGCTCTTTCAATGACTTCTAAGTAGGCAACTTGGTAATTACTATCAGGCAACTTTTCACCAATAATCTAGAGTTTAGCTCTAAATATTACAAAGTAGATAATATTCACAGTGTATAATAAAATACACAGTGAAATCTAATGGCTTTTGTTCATTGTCTCCTCTTCCGCTATCATTTATCATTGAGCAGATATCCACTGCATTATCCCCAGAAATAGAGATAACCTTCAATCTAGTAACTTGCTGGGATTAGGAGCTGTTCGCTGAAATCCTTAGCTGCCAACGTTAGATCTGGCAGCTTCGATCATTACGCCACGGGCCAGCACAATAATTCTATTTCGATTATTACCTTCGCCCGTTTATTTGTAGATGACGAATAGCAATACAAACATCGAGGTACGGGGGAGTACATCGAATACTCCACTCGTTACATTATCTAGGAATTTTAAAAGCTATTTCTACGCACCTTACTTCTGTCTAGTTGGATTTTTACGCCACCTTTTATCCTCTTCTTTTGTGTTCACTCACATGAGTCTGAATAACTTTCCTCCTATTGGAAAATATTATTGGTTGATTAAATTTTTAAAAATAGATTCTTATACTTACCTGTAATTAAGTATATAAAACGCTTGAGCATTTCGTATAATATATTTAATATACCTTTTATGACGATACGGTTATGCTACGAATTAAAGCTTCATGTGCTAACTTTCAAATAAAGATACCTACATTAATATTCAATTCATTTTACAATATTTTCTTACGTATAATTGTAAAAGTTCATACATTCTGTAAACTTGTGATTAAATCAAATGACCGTCAACGAGAAAAATGGATAACCAATTAACCAATTACTACGTTTTTATTAGAGAATTCCTTAGAAAAATAGTATGTTTTGAAATGTTGGGGGAAACAACACAAGCTTCCGCACAACAAACCAAATAAGCTTCAATTACTGGCATTGGACATTAGCAATAAACATGAGCGAGCATTTAACGAGCGATTAAAACTCACTCGGGCTTGGCTAACGTACTATTTGTGATATTTTATGGATCATTAATTAATACGTTATCCAATATTTTAGACTCTTCCCGTCATATGTTTATGCAATAATTATTGAACGGCCATTAAATGGATAATACCAACAGTATACTCAACTATTAGATAAGGAAGGAATTTCGGCATGTATGAAAAAGTAAACGTTTCTTGCTCGACTCCATATTAATTTACTGTTTATTTATTATAAGAATGCGTTAAATTAATTAAAGATTTTTTAAGCATTCGTTATTATTTCATGCCCCTTTTTAATTATATCTTTGATAAAATGCGGATTTCTCGTAAGGTGATTTTAGTTGATCAATGGCTTAATGGCATGCAATTTAAAATACGACTGTCTAAAAATCCAGGAATTCAAAACAAAAATGTCAATTTTCAATATTCTCTTTTTATATAATATATCTTTTTATCTTTTCTTTACATTCGATACCAATCATAGAAAGTGATTATCTTATGGACTAGCCACTAGCCACTTTACGTCTCGATTACAAACATAAAATGTGTTTAATTATTTATTTTTATTCGCACACAAGATTCTTACTTGTGACCCTAATAAAAAAAATAGTCAGTTTGCGTGTTGATCAACCCAATTCATTTCATGTAGATTGAGGACCCCGAACGCCATGTACTGCAATACTTTTAGAATGATCCGTATGTCACCAAAATCGCAGCTGAAACAGATAAAAACCTATCCTAAGTAATATTTTTTTAATTATAAATGCGAAAGTGATTTGGTTTGTTTGTTTGTTACGTTTTCACGCCTAAACCACTGAAACGATTTTAAAAATTCTTTCACCAATGGAAAGCTACGTTATCAGCGAGGAACATAGGCTCGGAAACGAGTACTACGCGGGTGAAACCGCGGGGTGGCAGCTAATTCTCTACATATCACGAATATTAGCATGATGCCCAGAAAGATGCGTCCTTGTATCCACATAGTGAATTTATTAACGATTAGGTGTTGAGTTTTAGTTTATAAAAATAAAGACTATGCTTGGGCTTAAGTAATATTATTATATTATTAATATATTATAATAAGTAATATTGTTCTTGGCAGGTGCTTGTAGGCCATATTGTAGTCACTTGAAATATAATTTTTAGATTACTCAGTATTCTTTGGATTGCATATGCCAAGAGTCAAATTTTGGCTCAACTTATTTTCTCGTACCCTTATTCGGAGGTTAAAAAATAACCACGCTGATCGAGGAAATGATGTCAAGTGGAAACGACGGCACGGCACCTCAGGACCCTAACAAATCAACCCGTGTTTATTCAGTGAATTTGAAGGACGCCTCTTAACTTCTCATCATTTAGTCAAGTAGGAAGGAAGTTATCTTCACTAAAACATTATAATATGCTTAATAATATTTCTAATCGCTGTGTTTGAAAATTTAACTACCAGTTTGAAACACAAGTATTTAAATTGAACACAATAGGTATATTAGTATGCATATACTTGTCAAAAATTTAATAATTATATTAATCTTGACAGTCCGACTAGCCTATCTTCACTGCATCAAATCTGATTATATTTCAATGATTCAGAATAGCCACTTAATATTAATATATACTTGCTGCGGCCGCAATTTTCGCAATGTTTTCGGGATTAAAAGTAGCGTCTGTGCTATTCTAGACTATAAGTTATCTTTGTGCCAAATTTCATCCAGGTCCGTTCAGCCGTTCAGTCGTGACTGAGTAACAAACATACATCCATCCATACTTTCGCATTTATAATAGTAAGATGCCACCATAATGCAGTGTAACTAATTCTTGTGTGCAGCGATGATGATGACAATACCAGCATCATACGTGTAAGCGTAAAATACGTGCGCGTACTTTTAGAATAGACAGACTCCACTGACGATGGAACGATTTTTAATCTGTGCAACTAAATTATTATCCAGTTACAACCAGTAATATATCTCTCTAACGATCCTATTACAAGACCAGATTAAAAAAAACGTTTAAACAAGCTTCAGAGAGATGCTCTAGATATTCTTTAATACACTTTCCAGCAGCCAAAATAGTTAACATTGGCATTCAGATGTTTCCTCTCATTTTCTATTTTCACTTCTTCAAATATATTCGCTTTTCAAACGCGAAGATGACATTTTCCCGCTGTTTTGAGGAGACGACGTCATATATAATAGTAAGCGCTGAAATCTCGTATTTCTTTACAACATGTAGAAAAGCTTGCTGTATAAATCTGTAGTCTTTATAGCAACCTTGATATAATTATCTCATTATGTTTTGGTCTACGGGAGCGCAGCCGTTCTGGAATTATAAAACTAGAGTTTAAAATGAATGTAAAAAAAAACCTAAATAACCGATTAAGCTTTGAAAGAATGTCAGTTCAAATAAAGCGGACTATTCACAAGTGGTATGCTGAAAAAACTGTGGGAAAATTCCACAGAATGGCTCCAACTTACGGAAAACGACTACGTAGTAGGCCCAGACGGAGATGCCGAGATGACCTAAACTACTTTTCACAGGATTTGCCCCAAATAATCCATAATAAATATTATTGGAAGCAACAAAGAAATATTTGGTGAGAATTCGGAACATACACTTATGCCCAATTACGTTGGACATAAACAAAAACAAAACAAGTTCTGTTTCTGCAATCACAGTCTTACATATTTTTTCATAGCATGAAAAATGTGATAACTTAAGAACGACAATAAGCCCCGCTTTGGTGGTAAACCTGAGCTTATGCCATAAAATAAATTAAAATGAAATATGATGTAGCAATGACATGAAACCCAATAAATAACATAATATGAATTGTTTATGTTGAAAATGTAAACGCTTGCGTTTGAAGAAACATAAACACGTGCTCATAAATAATTTAAAATAGTTTATTTAGTTGACTTTAGTCTAGTAGCAATATTTCCTAGACTGCCGAAAGAAACGTGACACGCGAGTTAAACATTTCCTAATAAATATTTTCAAGAGATGTAAATAGAAATTGTAATTAGTCTTCCATAGGAAGTACCACGCTCCGTAAATAAAGTTTGCAAATAATCATGGTCCTTGAAACTGTTTTACTAAATAACACAGCTGAATAATGACTCTCCGTTTTTTTTGAAGTTGCATAACATATTAACCTATTAAAAAAAAACATGTACTACCAACATGTTTTTTTTTTTTTGTTAATTCAAGTAGCACATGATTTAGATGGTATTCAATTTTCAGCATAGTTTATTGTAAAAAAACATATTTTAGGAAAAACATGCGTTTTTACAAGAAATACAATTATACAAGTAAACTTATACAGAAAAACACTATCTAAATACAAAATTTCATTGAAATCGTTAGAGCCGCTTCCGAGATACACGAAATAAATAAATAGTACTTGGGCGACCGAGCTTCGCTCGCGTTTTTTTAATATCGTGTATTACCTGAAACAGTAGATTACCAATCAAGTACCACAAAAATCGACGAAATGGCACTGTATTAAATTTTCAGCACAGCTTATTATAAAAAAATGTTTTTTTTTTTGTAAAAATATGCAAGAAACTCTATCTAAGTATACACAAAATTTCACCCAAATGGTTAGAAAAGCCGTTTCTGAGATACGCAAAATAAATTAATAAATAAATATAAAATAATTGCTCGTTTAAAGTAATAAGGTACAAATAAATATACAAGAATTTCTCATTTAATGTAATAAGATAAGATGACTAAGTTTTATAGTTTTTTTACATAACTGAAAAGTAAAACACTTTTCTAAATTACATGAAAATATATTGTAAATTGATTTGAGATATAACTAAAATAAATTAATAAACAAACACACATTCATACCCGTACGCTAGGAATCCCTAGGTAGCAAAGACAGATATGCATCCAAGATCCGAGAACAAACATGCTCATCAAATAAAGTTTGCTCCGGCCGAGGATCACTCGCAGTGCTACCAGTAGTATCAGTACTGCTGGTTACGGAGCCGTCAAAATAGTCTTAAGTGCTTTTTTTTGACTAGGTGATAGAGCGCTTGAACCATATAGTTTTGAGAAAATACCTAATTTGAGGTCAATATTCTCACATATATAAAAAGTGCTATTTAGTCTGGGCTGATATCTAATAAGAGAAAGAAAATGTTAAACTGTGTTTTTTTTTAATGTGTGGATTTGGTTTGTCCTTGACCTAGCCTCTGGATGCAATACTGACCAGAAAAAGGGACAAGAACAGGCAGGCAAGGCTACCAAATTCAAGGTCAAGGATTATGTCGCCGATCTAGGATCTCGTAGTAAAAAATAATAATACCGGGTACCTAGATACATAAAACTACATTTTGAAACGATCTATTCATTGTTAAAAGCAAGCACAGAATTGGTTGGTCGATGTAGGCTAAAAAGATGATTTTTCTACGAGCTTCCCACAAATATTATTTACCTATGAGGAAACGTGAATAGGATACAATGAACCCAATTCAAGATAATTAAAACCGTAGATGCAAAAACACAACCTTTTCAAAAGTCGTAAACAGAAGTGACCGCAAATCAGCGCCGGGAGCTCGAGCCGGGCAGCGCCTGCTATAAAAAGATCATCATAGGACGGCCGGCGACTGCCGCCGCCATGCGACATGCAACCCTGGAAAGCGACTCGGCTGTGCCATCGAGTACTGTTGCCAAAATAATTAAAGAAATCTCCGTCGGTGTCCCTCCACTGCGCCCGCGCCGCTCTAAAATCGTCGCGCTTCGCCCGGGAGTCGAGACTCGGGGCGCGGCGGGAAAACATCTCCCGCGCTACTTTTATTTCTTCCTTACTTCCTGACGCTGTCGAAAATTTTTTCAGTAAGTTCCATAAATACCATAAAATAAAGCGGCTGTGAGTGTATTATTATCAAGTGCAAATAAAGTGTCTTATAAGTTTTATGGAAATATAATTTTATTTAGTGATTATGTGTTACATAACGCGAAGCAGTTTTTTTAATTTTAAAAATACCGCTATTTGTAGGCGCCTTCGGAACTAAAATAGCTTTGCGTCACGTGGTATACTTTCGACCTATAGCATGGCTCCACATTTATCTATTATAGTAAATTAAAATATAGTCTTTTTGCACAAGATTATAAATAGAACAGTCATGATTTATATTATTTAGTCTTATAATAATAATAAAGATTTTTTTTTGTGGTTTCAATGACGCTATAAAAATATGAGATTTTGTTTTGATTGAAATAGTTCGTAACTAGAGGTGGCGCTACTATCGACCTTTCATTCTACAATTTTATCAAATTCTGTCAGTCTATGAAAAAATGACGGCTGCTCTGGATACGTGTTCCTATCGTTTATGATATTTACGAGAAATAAAGTGTTGTAAAAAGTGTGTACAAAAAATAGTTTTTCGAGCTCAGTTGTCAAGTTTAGTAAAAGACTTAATACAGTTTAATCTCATGTACATAATAAAACTTGTGGTGAGTGTTTGTTCTGTTCACTCAGTGATGATGGGAATACGAGGGATTCGCTCGAGGTTCTGCCCATACTGCTATCCATTTGTGGATAGATTTAAAGGGGTCAAAATAATATGATTTCATTCAACAATGATGTTTAAATAAAACAAACAGATATAATGTTCGCATAAAATAAATTGGGTTACTGACATCGAAGACAGTGATTGGAGCCAACCTTCGAATACTAGCTGTTCCAAAAGACTATTACTTAGAGCTGAGCAACACTTTGATTTTCTTTCTACAAAAGAACTATGATATTCTAACCTCAAAGTTAGGTTGTGAATGATGACTCGTCATTTCTAACCTAAATCTGTTTTTTTTGCTTTTTAGAACTGACGGCTACGTAGCAATTCCACCATGGAGGACGCACACTCGAAAACCGTGGAAGAAGTCTTAGGACACTTTGGCACAGACCCAGACAAAGGTCTCAGTCCAGACCAAGTCAAAAGGAACCAGGACAAATATGGGCCAAATGGTAAGTTGTTTATTCTTGTCAAATACATTCATTTACACATAATCTTTGGATATAAACTAGTCGGAACAACAGTAGTACACAGATGGCAAGGTCAGCTGATATATACCTTATGCAAAGGAAGCAGACAAACTTATACTATGAACTTGTATTATTATTCATTTGAATAAGAATACATTAAGCAATGATTAGTAATAATCTGAAATAATGATATGCATATCTCTGAAATTTTCTCACCACGAACTTGAATACAACTTGATAACTGTACTTGCAAAGTACAATTGTATGTTAACAAAACAGGAATACTTTAAGTTGGAGCAAATTCTCAGATATATAATAGAATTGCACATCAAAATTTGTAATCTATACTCATTCTTGAGAAAACAGTATATACTAAAAAGTTTCACTCTAACTCAAAACAATTATAAGTGTTATGGACATAATATACTGCCCTCCCTCATTGGACATGGATAAAATGTCGGTCCTGGTTACAGGCACTAGCCAATAAGCTATTTTCGCCAATAGTGCTAATATTGGATGCCTTATGGCAGCTGGAAATGACCAACAGCTAGATCGGCTACTTACTCATTTGAGAGAAGACAGACAGACAATATAGTTAGGTAATTATTGCAAAATCAGAATTATCAACAGGAACTCCATTACAACAGACATAGAAAAATTAATCCTTGATATACCTTATCTATCATAAGCATACACAATAGATAATAGATTTGGTTTCTGTTTATCATACATACACAAAGCATTTGAAAAATAGAACCAGCAATGATTAAAACTACACTTTTTGAGCGGGCTTTTGCAAGAGGACCCTTTGTCTTATTCCCTTATGAGTTCAAAGACAGTCTGGGGGAATGTTACCAGGATCATAAAGAATATCAGATTAAAAGTTGCACATACATTATTATTACATGCAATACAGTATGTGCACATTGTTGCACATACTGTATTGCATGTAATAATGATAAAGGGAGGGTGGATACAAGTATATAGGCACAGGATACCACTTTAAATTTCTCCAAGGTTTCTCAAAATAAGAAATAAATAAAATAAAACAAAAGAAGTGACATCCTTCTATATACTTACTAAGATATATTTAAGAAAGTTCCGAGATTGTGACAATACATAACTTTGATCAAACAAATATTTAGTAGCTCACCTCCATTAGGGTTATTTGAAATGTTGCCAGGTTTCGGTGTGATCAGACTTGACCATGAATCATTCATTGTTGACAAGGAATTAAAAATAAAGAAACCTTGCCAGAATGTTACCAAAGTCATCAAACAAATTATCTTCTAATGGGAATAATCAGCTTATTATATTTGACAGTTATCTTAAAAGGTAAAAGGTGTATACTGTGTAGTGATTCCCTTCAGTCACCAAACATAATTAAATATGCTTATACCCAGTAGTACTAGCTGATTCTTGATTTTGAACTAATCAGACAAGTTGCCTGTGCCCGTAGGCGACTACCCTTAGAGTCACTACACATGTCCCCTGGGTGGTGCGAAAGAACCAATGAAAAGTAGTCGTCCGCAGAAGTACTACCGCCACATCTGGAATCTGCCGCCAAGCAGTATTGCTTGTATTACTGTGTTCTGGTGAAAGAGTGTAGTTGTCGGTAAAATTATAAGCTCATGAGACGTAACATCCGTGCAAATTATTACCTTCTCCTGTACCCGTTTTTAGCCTAAAAATAAGTAATAGTATAAAAATATATCAAACTTGTTGGTGTAAATATATCTTGTGTGAGTCATATATATAACAGTAAAAAAATAATTAACATGTTCTTTGTTCTATGTGACGATAATGTACAATCTCAGCCATTCATTAACATATGTATGTGTAGTGGTAAGCTCTATTGACACAATTTTGTCTAAACATTTTTATCACATTAATAAAGCAGTTTTGATAAGAAAGATTATTCAGGACACCTACATACATTGTTGTGAAAGTGTCCACGTATGACCTCATTGCTGAGTAGTAGTTAATGGAAATTAGCAAGAATTCGCAACAAAAATTCGCTACGCTCTTCAAACTTTTGCGTTGAAGAAGAAAATGATGTACCAAAATTTTCCCCGTATTCTAGAAAGTCAATCAGACTAATAAAACCTTACTGGAACTTGGTTTAAGCTCTCATATTATCCCCAATAAATTAAAATCTAACCTTAGAACTATTTTAGCATGTATACAGAGAAGATGCTAAAATTCAAAATCCGTCACCTAATTTCGTCTAAGTGTAATTTCGCCGTTGTTTTGAGATTTGGTGACATTCAATAGTGTTTCAAACTTCAACCCGAGAAACGAGAAAACATTGGCCTGCACTCCAACCACAATAGATGAAAAGATACAATTCAATTCGAGATCAAATACAACATGCAAACCACGTGCGCGTATCAATAAAATTACGCATTCCTTTCAAGTTGTAATCGTGGGTATTGGTATACCGCATACGGTACCGAGATGTGTTTGATGTAAATCTTATGAGATTAATAGCACCACTCGGAGCTTTGCAGTAGCGGCTGTAGATGATGGACGTTGAACCGAGAGCAGAATCTATGAGGCTAAGAAACCGATGTGTGCTCTGCGGTTTGAAGTGATATTTATTTATAGATGGATGAGAGTGATGGGTCATCGTCTATTGGCCAATGGTGCGTGTGCCTGGGTCGGTGGAGCGCCTTCAGGCGTGACAACGCGACGTTGCGTACGAGAGTCGCCCCAGCCTCGGCGCGGTACACCCCTGATAAATATAGATAATATCTCTATGGAAAATTTACGAAAGTTATATCGAAGACAAGACAATATACGTGTCTAATGACGTTTCAATCAGATTTATGAAAGTTAACTTAAGCTGGTGCTGAGTTTTGTTTGCGAAATGGTATCTATATGAATTCTTTGCTGAACAAACTAATACAAATTAAAAAAGAGACATTAATGTTACAGAAAATACTGTATCAAACAAGGAACATGATTGTCTTAACATGTACAATATGATGGCTAATGTATTTTGCACGGCAACAAAATATACCTAATTATAATTGTGTCATTTACCTGCAAATCTATAATAATGAAGTAAATGTAGGTACTTTGCCTTAAATGAATTATAACTCAATATTTTGTTTAAATTCTACGTATTACCGGTGATGCATACCGCAACAGAAACGGCGATGAAAAAAAAGGTGCAGCTAACGCTGAAACAAGCTAGGCTTTGTTTATTTATCCTGCTTCGTACAAACGATGGATGTTTTACTTCGGAATCAAAGCATAAACTACGCGTCACTCTTGCAAACCTTGGTCACAGCATGGCATATATCAAACTGGAAATCTACTGCAAGAACATGCAGTACTATACTTTCATTAACAGTGTCTTAACTCGCTCTGTGATAATGTTTACAAGTAATTTGCACGTCTCATTTTCATTTCAATTATAATTGACTTCTGTCTAAAGCAGTGTTCGGTATCAATCAGCACGTTTTACATCTGTACGATATTTTATAATATTTCAATGACGTTGTCTAACTGACTCGCTTTTAGTCTTATCGATATTGTTACTAAATCAGAGTACTAAAATCAGATCCCATAATTATCATCTACGTATCGTTATCGTGAGATCAGCTTTATCACCTAACTACGTATATCAGTTAGAACGATCCATTTTTGGTTAGATTGTATGCGAACTCACGGATAAATGCTACATTATTTATATTTTCTCTTACGGCTTTTCTTGTATCTCATAGTAGTCGAGCTTCTATTCTCTTCTATCAAGATATTAAAATACAAATTCCCAGTATTAAATAATCCGTGATCCTATCAGTAAATCTTTGGACATCATAAACGTAACCCACACAATATCGACAATTCATTTAGCTACACTTCGTCCTAGATTCTCATGAACCGTGCGTACGGTGTTACATATTTCCTATGTTTATTTCTGATAATGCGGTGATATTTGTTCTCTGTATTAGCAACACAAACATTGAGCACTAAGCCGTAATCGCCGTTACTGGAACGAGGGAACTTTAGCAGCGGATGTATCTTAATTGTGACGGAATTTTGTAGTGATAAATTGACCGAGTCATGAGTAGTGAGAAACTCGAGTTTGTATAACTTTCGACTCCTACAGAACGCTCGTTCTAGTATCTGAAATATGATAATTTACCTGAGTTTATTTTGGATCCACGTTGGCGGTTTGCGTCTATGAAAACGACTGACGTTATAAGTACCTACTATAAAACATCATTACATTACCATCTCACGTGCGAATCTGCTATCTGTAGAACAGCCCAGCCTTCCGCTGACTCGTAATGAGGACACATCTTACTATCTTTCACCCATTTATGTATCGTCAATCATACTGCAACAATTGGGACAAGTAATTTGATTGGTCTCGCCATCGCTTGATTAAATTGTCCAATTCTTATTCAATGAATCAAGTTTATCAATTAGTGAGTGTGTGGCATTCTGCTTTTCAATGTATTGCAAATGCATTCCAGTCATGTTATAAACAAATCGCTTGTTTGCGCGAGGATATCCTATCTTGTTCAAGAATCTGCATAACACTTGTACAAATGTTTGATGTTACTTTCATGGCTTGTTTTCTCTCGACTTTCACTACGATAAAAAAGGAACATTCTCTTTTAAACCTCATTCAATCCTTATCGTGCTTTCACCTTTACCTCAGTATCAATATTGAAAGTGATTGGAAATACTTACCTACCTTTTTATTTTTGTCAAAAAAGTTAACAGTATAATTGTAGAATTACCTTCTGATAGCAGCTGGTTCTAATTAACTTAGGGAATTGCCTGTTGCATGTTTATGAACACAAACGTTATTAGCAAGCCAAGGTCAACGCTATACACTTATGTTACTGTTATTCCACTCAATATCGTCAGCTTGACCTCTCTGTTTTAGATCTTGATTGATATAATAAACCTTAGCACCCATCGAAGTCACAAATCGATACCTTAATGCACACACTAAAATATAATCGAAACATTGTCTATTGTCTCATGTTATTAACATTCGCACCATGCATTGATAGTCATGACGTGGGTCTTAGTCGAGGAAGGCCTTCGGGCACGTGCATGACCGCTCGTCACATTTGTCGTCTATAAGCTAGTTTTATTAATGTTTGTGGGGTGCACAGATGCTGACACGGCGCTTATAGACGCATTGACTAATTGCTTACATTAGTCTTGCTACCGCTGGCATTCGGACCGAATACGCAAATAGAGTCGATACAACGATTGACTGACCGCACGTTGCCCGATTACACTCCACGCTTAAGACACAGGAAACTATAAAACCTATCTTTCTCGTATTCTCATTAGCATAATCTGTAGACGTGCGCAATACGGTAATTAAATACTACGTAGATAGGATATTGATTGATATTAATCAAGACGCGTATAAAAAGTCTATTGTATCCGGACTGTCAGCAAGGTATGACGTAGGCGTTGCGTCGTCTGATGAGGTCAGCGAACGGGTCTCACCATTGCTGGACGTGTTGAACGCACCTCAACAGTGTAACTCTTTTAAACCTCATATCACGAAGTGGTTTTGAATTTCGATATCTTATTCCTTATCAGCAACCTTTCGATGTCTCGAAGACAATTTTTACGGCGTCGTCTAGATACATAGAAATCAGGGTGGAACATTTATTTCATAAATTAAAAACGAATAATAAACATAAAATTGGGTCCTATTCAAATTAGTGCATACCTTATAAGTAATGTGTAGTAAAAAAAATAAAAATAAGTATTCTTTGCTATCGCGGTACTTTACCTTCTTTTTAGAAGTGTAAATTAAGATCGATAAACTAATTGAATCAGTCGCGTCAATAACCACAAAAATGACAGTTTAGTTTTGACCAGTCAGATGTAAATATACCACACGTGTTTCTTATGGTAATAGTTGATAAGTATCTGCGTAGTTGCCGAATGGAAACCAGTTTCGGTGTCTGTTGATGTATGTATCGTGGTTCAAGAGTTCTATCTGTAGAGCAGGCGAATAGTGGCGTAGGCATTCGATGCTGACGTCACAGTTTGCACGATGCTCTTTATAAACTAACCATTGCGCTATCTGTAGATGTAAGACCTACTAAGCATATTATCCATAGTAACTACTGTTTAAACTATGGGATAGCGTTGGTTCTCTTCGATTTAGGCGCGGCTATGTCGGGCCGTAGTGTATTTATGTACGATCGTAACTGCTGAGATAGATCGCACGTCTGTTCTGACTAGTTTATCGCCGACTAAATTATCTCCTTTGATGTTTTATTCAAAATTCTTATCGCTGCTCTTTTCTCTTTTCAGAACTGCCTACTGAGGAAGGTAAGTCGAACATTGACGGCAACGAGTTAGAGGTAACCCCTTTAGTTTCCTAAAAAGTACCAATCAACCAGGTAAAGATCTCAAATAAGGCGTCAAGGTCTCAAGACACATTTTTTATTTGGCTTGCGCCTTACGCACAGCCTTGGGTATAACTATACGCACGTCCACTGTCCACTTAAGCATTTTTAATGAGTCAATTTTAGCTTATAACTTGAAAAACATGTTAGAAGGACCTAAATAAGAATTGGAAACCATTAACAAAAATATGCGACGTGTACATTTTTCTATTTACGAATGTCATCCGCTTATTTATGCTTTAATCAGCATTGTCATGTTATATTGGTTACAAAACATTGGCTATATTGGCTTTGACAGAGCAAACATGAAACCCTGATAGTGCGATCAATTATTTTTTACTTACGCGCCAATAATCCTTGTTACGCCAATAATTGTAGTTTAATATATGGTAGTAAAGTTTTTGGCATTTTCAAAATTAAATCTTCAAAGATATTTTACAACACAACATATTTTTTTCTCTCATCATCTATCCTAATTTACTTTTACATCTTCTCCTTTCTTACATTTCTTTTCATTTTAGGTAAAAGCCTATGGCAGTTAGTACTGGAACAGTTCGATGACCTCTTAGTCAAGATTTTGTTATTAGCCGCTATTATCTCATTCGTAAGTATAAAGAAATATATTTGTTCAATTAAATCCTATTATCTTATCTAGATCTTGAGTTTAATGGCGTTGTTTTGTTCCAGGTTTTAGCTTTATTTGAAGAACACGAAGATGCTTTCTCAGCCTTCGTCGAACCCTTCGTTATTTTACTTATTCTTATCGCTAACGCTATTGTAGGAGTATGGCAGGTAAGCTATAAAAAAATGGCAAATTATTTAAAAATGTCTACATCGTTACTTATCAGTAACACGCTCTTTTTTTTTTTTTTTTAGGAAAGAAATGCCGAATCCGCCATTGAAGCCTTAAAAGAATATGAACCCGAAATGGGTAAAGTAATCAGAGGCGACAAATCCGGCGTACAGAAAATCAGAGCGAAAGAGATCGTACCCGGCGACATCGTCGAGGTCTCCGTCGGTGACAAAATTCCCGCCGATATCCGCCTTATTAAGATCTTCTCGACCACGATTCGTATCGACCAGTCTATCCTGACCGGTGAATCCGTCTCCGTGATCAAACACACCGACGCCATTCCAGACCCCCGCGCTGTCAACCAAGACAAAAAGAACATCCTTTTCTCCGGAACCAACGTCGCCGCTGGCAAAGCCCGCGGTTTAGTCATTGGAACCGGCCTCAACACTGCCATCGGCAAGATCCGTACTGAAATGTCTGAGACCGAAGAGATTAAGACTCCCCTCCAGCAGAAACTCGACGAGTTCGGCGAGCAACTGTCTAAGGTCATCTCCGTTATCTGCGTCGCCGTCTGGGCCATCAACATCGGTCACTTCAACGACCCTGCCCACGGAGGCAGCTGGATCAAGGGTGCCGTCTACTACTTCAAGATCGCTGTTGCCCTCGCTGTCGCCGCTATTCCCGAAGGTCTTCCCGCTGTCATCACCACTTGTCTCGCTCTGGGTACCAGGCGTATGGCTAAGAAGAACGCCATTGTCAGGTCTCTGCCTTCCGTAGAAACCCTGGGTTGCACATCCGTCATCTGCTCAGACAAGACCGGAACTCTGACCACCAACCAGATGTCCGTATCTCGCATGTTCGTCTTCGAGAAGGTTGAAGGCTCAGACAGCAGCTTCCTTGAGTTCGAAATCACCGGCTCCACCTACGAGCCCATCGGCGACGTCTACCTGAAGGGACAGAAGGTTAAGGCCTCCGAGTTCGACACCCTCCACGAGCTGGGAACCATTTGCATCATGTGTAACGACTCCGCCATCGACTTCAACGAGTTCAAACAGGCCTTTGAAAAAGTCGGTGAGGCCACCGAAACCGCTCTGATCGTGCTCGCCGAGAAGATGAACCCCTTCAACGTTCCCAAGACTGGCCTGGACCGTCGTTCCTCAGCCATCGTCGTCCGCCAGGAGATCGAGACCAAGTGGAAGAAGGAGTTCACTCTTGAATTCTCCCGTGACAGGAAATCCATGTCGTCTTACTGCACACCTCTTAAGCCTTCTCGCCTCGGAACCGGACCCAAGCTTTTCGTTAAGGGCGCGCCTGAAGGTGTGCTGGAACGTTGTACCCACGCCCGTGTTGGAACCAGCAAGGTGCCTCTGACCTCCACTCTGAAGAACCGCATCTTGGAGCTGACCCGCACATACGGTACCGGCCGCGACACCCTGCGTTGCCTGGCCCTCGCCACCGCCGACAACCCGCTGAAGCCTGAAGAGATGGACCTCGGAGACTCCAACAAGTTCTTCACCTATGAAGTTAACCTCACCTTCGTCGGAGTGGTGGGCATGTTGGACCCTCCCCGTAAGGAGGTATTCGACTCCATCGTCCGTTGCCGTGCTGCTGGAATCCGTGTCATTGTCATCACTGGAGACAACAAGGCCACCGCTGAGGCTATCTGCAGGTACGAAACTTATTAATTAACATTAAAACTGAAACTAGCGAAAATGTATACCATACTCAATAAATTTTGTTTAGTTCAAGTTAGATTCGTCATGAAAATAATGGGTACTAATATCTACATGTACGTTCCAGGCGTATTGGAGTGTTCACTGAAGAAGAAGACACAACTGGCAAGTCATACTCGGGTCGTGAGTTCGACGATCTGTCCATTTCGGAGCAACGCTCCGCCTGCGGCCGTGCACGTTTGTTCTCTCGCGTCGAGCCCCAGCACAAGTCCAAGATCATCGAGTACTTGCAGAGCATGAACGAAATCTCCGCTATGGTGAGTCTACAGCTCTTGTTTTTACCAACCGTACCAGCCCCTTAAATTCACTGCAGTAACATTACTTGACAAACGCGATTAATTGTATTTTCTCCACCTCGACTGCTGATGTAATGCAATGTGTAGACCGGACATGTACACATGGCATTACATTTTTGGTCCAATAACATGCAAGTTTCCCTGACACAACGTTGGTCAAAATATAATTACAAAATAAAATCGATTATGTATGCATCAAAATAAATAATTCTGTTTGTATCATAATATACCCAGAATTACATAATTTATTCACATACTCCTCAACTTCACCTTGCGTATGAATGAAACACAGTCTGCCAATTCGAAAATAACAAGCGTAGTTTAATAGCCTGCAAACAATGTCTTAATAATTTTAGGCGAATACAGAGTTGTTTTAATGTTTACACTCGCTACATTTGAAGCGCAGTGTTTACGTTAGGGCGATGTTTATAAACTATAATTGAATATCATCGTAGCATCTGTGATTGGCCTGTTGCAAGTTCATTATAGACTGAAACAATATTTTGTCATATCCACAAAAAAAATTGGGTAGCCTTAGTCAATGCCTTTTGAATAAAGTATGCCTGTTCAATTAAATCAGCAATTCCTTTCTAGAGAGGTTCTGTCGCTTGGTTTTTGTCGTGGGCCACTTCTCACCTAACTTAGCAATGACCCTTGACTGAATCGTATGTGCGTTCAACAGACTGGTGACGGTGTGAATGACGCGCCCGCCCTCAAGAAGGCCGAGATCGGTATCGCCATGGGATCCGGAACCGCTGTCGCCAAGTCCGCCGCTGAGATGGTGCTCGCTGACGACAACTTCTCATCCATCGTCGCCGCTGTTGAGGAAGGTACGTCTATTAAACCAAAAAAGAAAGTTATCAATTCGACACGTATGTATGTATATATTATTCGAACTGTAATATATTCACATATCTATGAATATATTACAGTTCGAATATACGTTCCAAACAAATATACGATTTTTATAAGTGTATTTATGTATGTTTGCCCACGCATTTCTCCGAAACTATTAATCGTATTGTGACCATTTTTTATTAGCTTTCAAATTTACTTCAACTTAGGGAACAGTAGTTTTCAAGATGGACTTACTAGTGGCTTATTGATACTTGAATTTCTGAATTTCACCCTTATGAACGAAAGCAAGGAATTCAAGTTTTAAAGTCGGTTTTAAAGATTTTAAATAAATCACTTGATTAATTTGTTTTGTGAAGATTGTAACTGAATGTATATTTGAATAGAGGATACGTGTCGAGAGACAAGTTATTTTTTCCTAAACCAACGGTACACCGTTTTATAAATGTGTCATACATAACATTAGCAAGACAATTCAGGTCCACTTTGTGTGAAGTATACAACGAACAAGTATACTACAACGAATGACACGCGTTAAAAGGAACAAAGAGAGAGGAAATGTTGACATTACGTAACAGGAGGAACATCCATTTGTACTAAAAAACCAGTTATCTGTCTTCTGTGTTCAACCAAATCACTAAACCCAAGTTCCCGCCGCCAGGTCGCGCTATCTACAACAACATGAAGCAGTTCATCCGTTACCTGATCTCATCCAACATCGGTGAAGTCGTGTGCATCTTCTTGACCGCCGCCCTGGGTCTCCCCGAGGCCTTGATCCCGGTCCAACTGTTGTGGGTCAACCTGGTCACTGACGGTCTCCCGGCCACTGCTCTCGGATTCAACTCTCCCGACTTGGACATCATGGACAAACCCCCCCGCAAGGCTGATGAGGGTCTCATCTCTGGATGGCTGTTCTTCAGGTATAACAGCTATTTTTGTACGTTTCTATATCTTATAATCATTCTTCGACTGAGAACTGTTACACAGCAAAGGTGATGCGTCTGTTCACTCAGAGACTTTGAAAGCAAAGAAAGAAAGAAGCAAACAGTTATTCGACTACATTCTACACAGGACTTACACATACCTTCTCACTTACAATAAACAAACATGTACATTAAACAAGAACAAAAGAGACGAGATGGTGCTTACACATTCCATTCAACGAACAGACAAGCAGCTCAGCATATTGCTGCACAGAACCAGTTGGTTTCAGTTTGGCGATGGTCTTGCTTGTCAAAAGACTTCCCGACCACAAAGCAGGTTATCAATTCGATTGTATTTTATTTTTATGTGTTATCCTCAGAACTGTTATGGTGTACTCCTAAGGGGTGTAATAGAAGTAGGTTTTTTTAAATTTTTGGAACCAGCCACCTGGTAACTGACTTTAAAACTTATTAATCACGTTATACCTGACCCGCTGCAACGCAACAGAACGCATGTATACTACAACAATGATTTGCTATTATCAAAACTATTGCCTACTCGTTCGATCATACCATAAATAAACCCTAAGAATAATCAACTTAATATGGAATTGTATTATACCATAGGTACATGGCTATCGGTGGATACGTAGGCGCCGCGACCGTTGGAGCCGCTTCATGGTGGTTCATGTACTCTCCCTTCGGACCTCAGATGACCTACTGGCAACTCACCCACCACTTGCAGTGCATTGGAGGCGGAGACGAGTTCAAGGTAACACACATTATTGCCAATATTCATAAAAATACTCAGAGACAGATGTCACTCCACAGATAATGCCTTATTTTCTTACTTGCTAGTGATAGCCCAAACAAACATGCACATTTATAGAAATAGTTGACGCTAATGACAAAGTTATTGATGTGGTAAGTTAGAACCATTCTCACGTAGAAGCAAAATAATAGGATACTCACGATTTTTCTTGTCTGATGATATGCTGTTGACACATTTCATAATAAATTCATGAGTGAATTGTCATACAAAAATCGCTAATATGGATACATAGACAAACGAAAATTACCAACATTTAGTGCCAGATTAACCACCTAGCAAGAGTAGCAGTTTTTTGAGTGGAATGAATTTATTTGATGTAACTAGTAATCTCATTAGGTAAAATGAAACACCATCAAAATTTTAAATGATAATAAACTTATTGAGAATTTTCATTTTTAAGCATTTATGTCAGAACCCATACTTAGCAGCTCAAGGGCCGCTCTATATAAATTTCTGTGGGCACTGCCAGTAGGTCTATGTAAACTCTATTTACATGAACTTATCAATTCCAGGGAATCGACTGCAAGATCTTCACAGACCCCCACCCCATGACGATGGCTCTTTCCGTACTGGTCACCATCGAGATGTTGAACGCAATGAACAGTCTTTCTGAGAACCAGTCTCTTATCGCCATGCCCCCATGGTCCAACTGGTGGCTCATTGGCTCCATGGCTCTCTCCTTCACCCTTCACTTTGTCATCCTATACGTAGAGGTTCTCTCGGTAAGTAACTTGTGAAATAAAGCCTTCAAATGACCATGGGTCTTTTCATAATGGCCATTACTAATATATTGAACACAATGAACAGTGTCTGAGTTCTCCGTGGGACTTCTTAGCTTATTCAACATGAATAAAAGCCCTTACGCTGCACATGACTGACGAATACCACGAGTCTTCATTGTAATATCTTCACGGTCAACATTAACCACAGTGAAAAAGTTAACATGTGACGATGAGGAAACTGACAGAATCAATTCACATTTTCGGGATAAAAAGTGGCATATGTCAAAATCCAGAGTACCTTTTTAAATTTGTTTGAACTACCCTCATAACAAATTTAATCCAAATCCGTTCAGTAGTTGCGGCGTGAAGGAGTATCAAACTTACAGACAAACATTCTCATCACACTAATATTATAAAGGCGAAAGATTGTATATGTGTCTGTATTTGTTAATCCCTTACGCTCAAACGTCAACGGATGGATGAAATTTGGTGTCGGAATAGTTTATATCTTGGACAGGGTACTTTAATCTCGGAAACACACATCGAGCGCAGCTTTTTTTTAGCTTCAGTGAATAATATGAGTATGATGTCTAAAGGCACGCTGCATACATGTTACAGGCCGTGTTCCAAGTGACGCCGCTGTCCGTGGACGAGTGGATGACGGTGATGAAGTTCTCCATACCGGTGGTACTACTTGACGAGGTGCTCAAGTTCATCGCTCGCAAGATCTCCGACGGTAAACGCTACCCATCCCAGTGGCTGGACGGCATGCAGTGGATTGTGCTCATGTGGGCCGTGTTTTTCGGCATTATCATCTACGGCCCGCTATAGGCCCCTACACCCCGTTTGTGAATCCTAATACCCGAATCGCTGCCCGCGCGCTGGTTTCTTATTGTTACTGTGGTTATGGAGTTTCTGGGATTTGTTTCCTTTATATAAATAATTTTACTCATCACTTATCATTTGGCATAGAAGTCAAACAGAATATAAAAACGGGATATCTTTGGACTCTTGGTTTACTTCAGAAGATTTCTGTCTGTTCAATACAGTACACACTTCTCAGACAATTCCAATTTTGCTCACCAGAATTTTTTGATGAGATGTTTTAAAATCTCAGTTGTCTGTAAAAATAACTAAATTCAAACTTGAGAATTTCGGACATTCCATCCCACAGTAGCATAACGCAATACCATTCAAAGTTCCAATAGACATCCACGAATTTTGCGCCAACCGTCATCTCAGTCCCTTTTCGATTAAATTCGAAAGAGACTGCGACAGCGATAGCAGCGAGATTCGCGGTTGAATATTGTAGCTTGTTCGTACCAGTAGCCCGGGTGGTGGATTCCGCTGTGGAAACCGATGGACCATGAGCCGAGCTCACCACAGTGACATCTAACCGTTTGGAATGCTAATCTGACGCACTCCGTGTGAAGTGACCTGCGCACCGCCCGGTGATGGACAGTGACCATGTGACATTCGAGTTCCGACGATATCTCCCCGCCGTAGGCATTGGCCCTTTCATTAACCCATCGGTTTAGCCTTACTTTTTAAATACTAACTTTACAACACCCCTGTTTTTAGTAGCGGGTTTAGACTTACCGTAACTTCAGTAGATTTCGGAGCTAAAATTGGCGTTTTTGAAATGGTCAACCCTACGGGCGCCGATTGGAAGTCTTAGTGTTCCTGCCGCGTAGGAGTAGGTCTGCGGTAACGATCCGCATATTATTATGCATTTTATATACATTTATTACGTGTGCGAGACAATAAATAGTTGGGAGCTCATTTTTTACAGAAGCCGAGCGTTTTATCTTCCTTTACCGATTTTTCTCTACTTTTTCACGTGAAGTGGCTGTGAAGACCTTCATAATGCTTAAACGAAACACCAAAAATTTGGTTATTTAAAAGGTAATTTATAAGTTAGAAATATTACATTCGGTAATTCATTGTATAGTATATTATAAAGCTCCGTATTCGATCTATAGCAAGCTCGCACTAGCTCAGTACCTTGTCCTTGTGGACTGTTTTTAACTTACTATTTATATAGTAATGTGCATTGTAGCTTAGCATAACTTATCGTAAGTGTATGGTTAGGGACGTGGTTATAGATAATTTCTCAGTATAGTTCTAAAAGAATATCTTTCTTGTCCTGTCACCTGTGGTCGCTTCCTAACATTCCTTTTTGCGTTTTTCAGTTTTTCTTATAATGTTTTCCGATTTGTGAGCACTTGTGACCTGTTTCTAACAATTAACGAATGAATGATCCTGCATTACAATAAAACCCACAAACATGGAAGCTTTGGTAAAATGTGTTTTATCAAAGCTACCATCTGTGCTTTGTACATATTGACTCGTGTCCAGTGTCCATAATCGACATGAAACGTTTACTTGAAGTTAATATGTGATGGAACAAGCAATAACATTTACATTTATGTACGAACAGAAGGTATATAATGACTACATATATGTATTTGGTGTAAACTTTGTTTATTTATGTATTTAATACTGTGGATTAATGTTTAAGTTTTCGTCTGTTACTTGTGGATCGAGGATAAGACATCAAATAATTTATGATTGAGACATAATATTATTTTAAGTTTAATATCCGAATCTAAATTGGTCCATTTGATTATAATATAATGGTACAACAGGTCCGTACGTACATAAGTTTTGAATTTATAGCGTAATGATGTCTTGCATGAGTGCATTGCATGATTCTATTGATGATTATAATGCGTGCAGTTTGATGTGATTTAATAACATAGAGGTATGATCTAATATTTCACTTGATAACTTTGTTCTTCTGAGCACTATTTGGATTTACCTATACTTGTCGTAATAAAATACCAGGTGCTATTTATTATACACGGCATCAAAGTTATTGAGTGAAGTGTCTATACAATTTTATGATATAAATTATATGATATGTTGCCTTAAGGTGTATTTCTTATAAATACGAGGTCGTCAGCATAAGTCCAACCAGATTCAATACACTGCACAATATCAGGGCATGCTCAAAACCCTTTTGTGGATGTCCCCCAACCCTTCATATAACTTGTTTGATTATGAAATAACTTATTTAAAATGTACAGTTGTTTATACATACTATTTTACAGTTAATTAAAATAGTCAACAAATAATGTTTGCATTTTTTTCAACGTTTTTTTTTTTAATTATGTTTACCGAAATGAATCTGCACCTTGCACTTGACCCCGTTTTGTTTCCACACGAGTCTATTCTATCAGCACAATGCGATGTTGTCTGTTTAGATGTATGTGACTCCCACTCACCTACTAAAAGCTTTGCAATCTAAGAAGACGATCAGGTGAACCTGCTCAATGTGACCAAGTGTAACGAGGGTTCCGATAGCAACGGTTTATAATTTACTAACGTGTGATGATATAACAATTTCCCATCTATATCTTTGACTTCCTTCTTGGATAGAAGAATCTAATTAAAACTTGTGAGCTTGGGTATCGAAGTAAAATTTTTGCTAATAAATTAAAAACGGGGCCTGTCAACCTAAATAAACTTACTTTTTTTAGTAAATTATTATCTGATCCTTAGACATAAAAGCATTAAGGCCTTTTGAAGTAATCAGGCCCCTTAGCAAAACTTGATATTCATGTGAAACATCTATCTAAACGTTAATAGTTCCTTGTCATATAGACAAATCTTACCATTTTACTACGGTACCGGAACCCTTAAAACAGCTACAGTTGTCCGATGGATTGCAAAGCTTTTCCCTACCCACCCCCTTTTACTGGAGCCCCGGCACGGGACGCCTGGGGCCCGGGCGCATGCACTAACGCCGTATTCTGTCCTCAGCCCAGCCGACGTGGCACCTGTAAGCGCCGCCGAGTCGCCACCGCCGCCGCACGCACATATTCCATGAACACTCATTGTTTGTTGTGATCCCGCAGTGAAACTACACATTTAGTAACTACGATACGGTTGTGATATCTGCATAAGACCCAGTAAGTTCGAACGGCAACCTCCGTTCGGACGCACACGACACTAACGCTTCGGTTGTTTTGCAGTGAACGAGCAAGTCATTGACAAGTGGTAAGCGCCACCGATACATAGTTCCTCACCCGCTTCTCTCTGCTACTTCTGCCGCTCTCGTCTCCCGGTGTTGTAGTCGAATGGCTTTAGATGTGTACGAGTGATACTGATAGGCCACACTCGGGCGGAGCGGTGGACGGGAGCGGGTCGCCACAACACCTGCTCACCTGCGCCACCATCAGAGGACTTTATGTTGTTCATAATGTGTATATACTACAGTATGCTTAGGAGGTTTAATCGATTTGTTATTATTACGTTGTTCTATTAAAGACTACATGGTGCCCGTCGACAACAGTGCGATAGACGATGTGTACTTATGTTGAGAGCACTTTATTTATTGTTATATTTTTATTCTCGTTTATCTAGTTTGCTTATCTAGAGCCGAGTCTGTTTCTATTAGTGCTGACGCCTCGACGAGCAATATGGTGTCTGTAAGGGAAGGATAATTACATGATTGTCCAGTGTTTGGGACCTGAGTCCAAAAAGTTAAACATACCTGTACATTTTAATGTATTATTGTTTTGTACAATAAATCGTTATAAAACGCCATGTGTTTCATTTGTGACTTATATCCTCATGGCTGAGTGTTGTGGTATATGTTTGGCGATCCTAAACTGATGATATCGATAACAACTTCGCTAGTTTTATCTGAAATTATAAATTTTTAAGTAGATTGCCAATCAAGTACCACAGAAATTTACGAGATGGCGCTATATTCAGTTTTATAAAAACTTTTTTTTTAAGATATGCCTTTTTACAAGAAATACAGGTAAATTTATAAAGCGAAACCCTATCTAAACACAAAATTTCATCTAAATCGTTGGAGCCGTTTCCGAGATACACACAATATATTTATATACAAAAATTACTCGTTTATAGGTTATTAGACAAGTCTCTTACGTACCACGAAAAAAAATCTTTACCTGCTCTGTATTAATTTAGACCCGACGTCTATTTCAGTAGGTATTTAAATTAATACCATTTGAATTAAATTTAATTACCTACTGGCCATTGAATTAAGCAGGTGAAGGTTTTCGACTTTTCTTTAATAATGCGTATTAAAAATTTACCTACACGCTCGTGGTTTTTAAAGTTCCTGTATGTACATAACACTAGAATTAGATAACTTATAATCTCCTTGTCTGTCTATGCTGTGCACCGAACCGATCACGACGTGGTGATTTTATTCGATAATCGTCAAGCGACGCGGCTAAACATGACCAGGTCGCAAAACCCATCCGCTTGAGAATTTTGCCTACAAAGCAAACTAATTTAAAAACTACCTTTAGTTTTCCCCAAAATTGATCCGCAGTTAACGTAAGTGACAAGTCGTATCAGTTCTTCTTCTTTTTGGTATCCATAATGTCATGTGTCAACCGAAGATAAATGACAATTGACACCCTGTCAGTCAGTCGCCGAAGCCAAGAAACGAACGTAAAATCGATTCGATTGAACCAATACCCGGTTTCAACGGTTTTTGTTTCTATTCTTAATAATTTTCCGAATTAATTATTAAAAGCGTGTTAAAATGGCCAGATAAATAAAGTTGCCTTGAGCCATGGAAGTATCAAGGTAAGCCCTTGGTAATTGCAATTTTTAAATCTTCATAATGTTAAAAATTAAAAACAAGAAAGTTAACACAAAATCGTATTTTTTACAGAGTAGATTCCGAGTTACCTAATCAAATGGCACATTTAGATATAATGGAGGTAGACGATGCAAATGGAAAAGCTCCTGAAGAAAGTAATGAAGCTCCCGGGTTAAGTTCGCGCATACTAAGGAAAAGGAAATCAGTAGCTCCTGAAATAAGTAAACATACTAACCGTAGGGTAAATATGAAACCGCGGAAATATATCAACACAGAAAATGCTAATCCTAAGCAAATAGAGGCATTGTACCTGAACAAAAAGGCAAACACTACATCTCAAACCCTAGAGACTATTTTTGAGGAGCCGAAGACTAGTTCCACTGAAACACTTATTGGTGGCAGAAAAATTAAAAGACTGCTAACATTCCCACTAGGTAGCCAGTACACTAAAGAAAAAATCAAGAAGCGCAGGGCTAAGATAAAAAAGCTTTTGGGTAATAAATCTTTCTTAAACAGAAAGAAAATACCTATGCAAGTATTCCTGCAAACAATAGAATGTTTGGAGCTGGATGAGCCAGCTATCATTGATAAAGATCATCAAAAAAGTGATAATTTGCAATGAGAGTGGATGTAATATCAGTGGATACCCAATGGTATAGTGCTTGTGTATTGTGTTTGCCCGATGTATTAAAATAAGTAAATAAAACAAGATGATTCATAATTTTGATTTTAATTACATAATTACCTTATAAATAGTTTACACAAAAATGAGATTAAATTTTTTGGAATGCATAAATCACAAATATAATCTGTGTTTAAAAGTTGTACATTAATTAGTTAATTACAGTGCCGTTAAAACTATTAGGCATTTATAGCTGATTAAATTATACAATGTGTCAAAAATTTGGAACTATTTCTTTATTAATGCAACTGATTTAAAATTGAATATAAATTCAATACTTCCCCTATTTATTGCAATTAGGGGTAAAAAAACTTTAAAATAACCTGTGGTTCGCTATCCTATGGGAATACTTTACTTATTTGAGATATCTGTATGTTAATCCAGAGTATGAGATACCTTATTCAAATCCATTTTTTTTTTTGCCTGCCTTTGGGTTGTTAACCAGTAACAAACATACATACTGACAAATATTTGGATTATATTAGTGTGATAACTTTATGGACAAGGCATAATTAAGCTTTGTCTAAGATATTTAAATTAACAATGATCACATTTTAATGGTATTATCTTATGGCGGCACACTCAGCCTGCCAGTTTGAATGCAGCACTAACAACTAAATTATTACTTAGTATCTGTAACATTGCAGACTGTAGAAGTTAGAGGACAGTCCTTGTAAAGCTTGAATTTGTTTGGAGATGAATCATTCTCAATATCCACACATACACATTGAGGTTCACGGCCAGGAGTGTAAAGTTGCCTTGGAACACCGACCCACCGACGTAGCATACCACCACTAAAGGAAAATAAAATTTATTAATTTAAATGTAATAAATTAAGCTTGTCTGGTGTTGAGTGTATCTATTGCAAGGTTATATTCAATTGCAACACAAATTGTACAGAGCAGCAGTAATAAATCTACTCTCTTTTTGTAGGTTTTCAAAAAGATTTTTTTTGTCCAATTTTAACATAGCAACATTGTTATCTGTTAGAAAATTGTAATATTAAAATGTCTTAACAGAACAATGTTGCTATCATATCTGTCTTCAGTCATCTGCTGAATAAAGAAAAGGCTGTTAGTACATCACATAAATCATGATACATTCATGATTTTTGTGATGTACTAACAGACTTTTCTTTAACAGCTTAGTAGGTTCACTATAAGTTAGGAGTAAACTTGATGTAAAAATAAGTCTTGCTTATTACCTGTCATCTGAACCAGCCCTAAGATTTGTTAGATATTGACTCACCTATTTCTTGTGCACCATACTTTAGAGCCTTTATCTGCATTCCAGGATATATTGCAAGGGGGGTATTTGCTTCTATACTCCTCGTAGGCTTCTTTTTCTTTCTGGCACTTATTTATTCTGTCAAACAGTCTATTCTTATAAAGAGTCTGTTTCCCATTTTTGTCAAAGAACCTTCCTTCTAGGACACCTGAAACAATATTTATTTTATCATGAAAGTAATATAATATGCTTTATAAAAAAAAATGTAAAAAAAAGACACGGGTTGGGTATGGGTGCTGGTGAAATCACATGCGCATAAGACATATCAACCTTGTCTCGAGTAAAATACTTTCATCGCTTAATTACTAATTTTACACCCTTATGGATAGTTTCTTCATGAAATTTTTATTGGTTCTCCTTCCCTAAAACACAAAACAAGTCTTGCCTCAGTCTTGTAGGAGACAAGTACTCAGAAGAATTACATTAGTACTTCTTTGTTGATCAGTAATCAGCTACTCAGGTGAAGATATCTCAAGCTCATTTCCATGTACTGCATCAAGAGAATAAACAGAAGAATATATTTTAATTAATATCTCAAGGCATTAAGCCATATTCTGGAAAAAAAATTACTGTCATACAGCATAATTACCTATTAGCATGTTTGATGAGATCCCCCCAATATGACAAGCAGTTACATAATATATATGATTGTCTTTTAATTACGTTTACCCACTCATTTATGTGTTGCAGGTAGAGTATTGACACAGAAACAAGATAAACACCCAAAGCCCGAGATGTATTTTTTACTTTTATTAGAAGTTTAGCAGAGATGTACTAATATTACCCCTTTTCAGACAAAAAGTTTTCATGTTAAATTAACTTGGCAAAGTTTCACTATAGTTTTTTATGATGTGAAAATGAAAACTTACCTATAAAATCATACTTGTCATCTAAAAGAGTCTGCCAGCTGATCAATGTGAAAATTTCCTTGCAAGTGAGAGTAATGACATTATCTTTGTCTTCACTCTCATCATTGAAGTCACCAGTTACAAATGATCTAGAACCATCTTTTCCTGAAATATACCAAAGAACTTTTACAGAAGATCTGCAGTATGTAGTTTCTTACTACGATTCGGTAATGGATCTGAAACTTATATCCAGTAAGCAAGGATGGCTGTTCTTGTATGTCTGCCATTTATTACTTGACTGTCATAGACAGTATGGTAGGTGTATGATTAAAATAAATAGCTGTCCACTAAGAGACTATTTGTGGGTACAAATAGTCTCTTAGTGGAAAATAGGACTATAGATGCAAGTACCTAGGGATAAATTATGTACTATTTCACAACAGTGGATGCTGTGTATGTGAGAAATGTTATTTACCTACAAAGTAATGATATGCTTTGCCTTTCTTATAGTTTTTGGCACCCTTTGTGACATCGTATATAATCCCCAGAAAGGCTATTAACAACCTTTTTTTTTGAACTCCATCGTACTCTGCCAGTTCTTCTGGAGTGAACACTCTAATCGGATTATCCTCCTTTGCTGGTCCTTCTTCCTTTTTTTCGTCGTTTCCTTCATCGAAAAAACGATTGTATATTGTTGGAATTATAAGGCCTACCAATAACACCACCAAAGCTATTAATGGTTTATTCATTTTTTTGTGTGTTTAATGTATCTTCACGTAAAAATTCTATACCATGGTAGGTAAAAATTTTTATGTACTACACAAAATACGTCTATGCTATCGATCGTCTAACCCACAGCCAGTGTTGCTAGATGTTTTTGACGAACAATCGTACGCTAGTTTGGAAAAAAATCGTATTTCTTAGGGAGAGGAGAATAAAAGGATCGTACATATGTTTAGGTAAGAAAGTTTATTAATAAAATTTCTACGTATTATACAAATTTTTACTGGTTATCAAATTGAGCGTTTCAGGTGCTGGTTCATAATTTTCTCAGCACCCGAAACGTTTAACATGCTGTTTCGATAGTAATAGACCATTTAAAGTTTCGCTATTGAGTTTGTTGCGACTCTTTGTTTTTATTAAATTGACTGAGCTAAAACAGCGCTCGAATGTGCAACAATGAACAATCAGCATTCGAATGTGGTAAACGTAACAAGTCAATAGCAAACTGTGCAATATTTTTAAAATCATCAAAATTTGCTATCTGTCCCCAAAACACATCTGGTGGTAAGGTCATGTCAAGATTTTCTTTCATGAGACTGGGCAAATGTCTCCATTCATCGTCCACTTTTTGCATCAAATCTTCGTAAACTATCCGGACACCACTTTCATCAAAGGCAACAAAGTCCCGACTTTGTTTCTATATTCATCTGACAAGGCATTAACTGGATGTAAAACCGTCAATTTAGACAAAACTGGATCATCAAATCGGTGAATAGTGATGGGCCAATAACATTTGTTTGGCGGCTTTTTGGTTTGTTCCATGTTTGTTCGTCAAGGTTTGATTGATTGATTTGACATCATCATGACTGAAGTGATGTAAATGACATTGACAGACAATAACAATTACAAGAAATTGACAGCTGACTTTTCTCTAGGATCACCATTCGAATCGGTCACCATTTTGTATATGCACAGTATAGGTCATTCAGAATCTTTAAAAAATTTTACAAACCGTGTACGATTTCGATGATTCGATCGTACATCAGTAAAACGGGAAAAAAATCGTATGAATACGATTTAAATCGTACATCTGGCAACGCTGCCCACAGCACAGATGTCTATCAGTGTTTCCACTTTTAAATTTGATTTGTCCCTTGTTTGTTTAATAATAATAATTAAAAAATCCTGAATAAACTCAAAAATCCTTGGTTTCGGGAGCATGATTTGGTCATAATCAAATAAAGAACAAAATATCATTTTAATTGTTTTGCTTTGAAAATGAAAAATAATCGAATTCTTAGTCAGATAATATGACTTAGTTCTGATGTCGTCTGTAAATACGGTTATAGCACAATTAAAAGGTCAAATAAAAATAAGCGACCTACATTCATTACGAGTTTGAGGGAAACATAATTAGTAAATCGATACGTACCATTAACAATAGAGTTACCACCATAAGTTCATTTTTACCCTTAAATTCCCTAACTCCCTAAATGAAAATGTCCATTAATATATAATATTAATAATTTTTCATCAGAAA
Source organism: Aplocera efformata (assembly GCA_921293045.1). Taxonomy (NCBI): domain Eukaryota; kingdom Metazoa; phylum Arthropoda; class Insecta; order Lepidoptera; family Geometridae; genus Aplocera; species Aplocera efformata. The sequence goes on from OV121042.1 coordinate 10,769,654, forward strand.
AGGGAGAAATCCCTAAAAGTGGAAATTATTAATTAAATATTTAGTACCACAGATAACTTCTTCTATTACTTATACAGTTATCTGTAGTTGTATTGTATTGAACTTGTTGGTGAAAAATTATTTAGTAAGAAGCAATAAGATTTAATATAAGTGTTGTTTTCTGTAATTTTATTTCATTTCTACCATAATAATATGACATCCGTCGTTGTTCGCCACCTTAAGTTTTTCTCTCAATATCCTTCACGTCGCCGCGTGGTAGTGACAGGATTGGGAGTAGTTTCGCCTCTAGGAATAGGTACAGAGTTAGTTTGGCAAAACCTCCTCAAAGGTCACTGTGGTATAGTATCTCTGGTTGATGAAGAATACTCCAAGTTGCCATGTCGGATAGCTGGGGTTGTACCACTTGACAAAGAAGAGAAACTTGCAAAAGCTATGTCTAAAACGAATTTGAAATCAATGGCCCCTGCAACTTGCCTGGCTCTAGTTGCTACATCAGAAGCATTGACAGATGCAAACTGGCAGCCAGAAACAGACGTAGATAAAGAAGTAACTGGCGTAGCTATAGGTATGGGTATGATAGATCTCAAGGATGTGTGCAACACTAATGATGCTCTGAAACTTGGATACAATAAAGTCAGTCCTTTTTTTGTACCAAGAATCTTACCCAACATGGCTGCCGGACATATAAGCATCAAATATGGATTTAGAGGTCCAAATCATGCAGTTTCCACGGCATGTGCCACTGGTGCACATTCTATTGGAGATGCTTCAAGATTTATTAGAAATGGTGATGCAGATGTTATGGTATGTGGAGGTGCGGAGTCCTGTATCAGTCCACTTGCTATTGCTGGCTTTTGTAGGTTGAGAGCTCTTAGTACTTCCTTTAATGGTGACCCGACCAAAGCTTCCAGACCATTTGACCAAAAGAGAGATGGATTTGTGATGGGTGAAGGAGCAGCTATACTAGTGTTAGAAGAATATGAACATGCTTTGAGGAGAAACGCAAGAATATATGCAGAAATCCTGGGGTATGGTTTATCAGGGGATGCTTCACATATAACTTCACCAAGAGAAGATGGTAGTGGTGCTATTTTATCAATGAATAGAGCTTTGAAGGACAGTTGTATTGAAAAGGAACAAGTAACCCACATAAATGCCCATGCCACATCAACTCCATTAGGTGATGGTATAGAATCTACAGCCATCAGAACTCTCTTTGGTGACCATGTCAAAAATATTTCAATATCTTCAACAAAAGGTGCCCATGGTCATTTATTAGGTGCTGCTGGGAATTTAGAAAGTATATTTACAATTCTGTCTTGCTTCTATGGGGTGGTGCCTCCCACACTCAACTTGGAAGATCCTGTAGATGATCTGAACTATGTAGTCAATGAATCCAAGAAATGGGAAACAGGCAGGAGAATAGCACTTAAAAATTCTTTTGGTTTTGGCGGAACTAATGCCACACTTTGTATAGCTCAAGTCATGAAATAAGAAAAATAATATTGTTCATTTTGTTCTCACCTATGTAAATATTTTTTCATAATAAATTGAAATGCACTAGATTATAGGTTATAAAAAAATCAATAAATAAAAATATTTCCCACTGTATTACATAATATATTTAAAATTGTGTTACAAATATTTCCAATTTAACAACGGCAATAGAGCCAAGGTAACTCCAGACCTTTTTAAGCTTTTCTTTATAAACGAGCAACAATTACATCATGTGATTCACATAAAGCAATAAAATAATTTGATCAAAAAAAATTGCTACCTTTTAAATATTTCTTACTAAGCATTCTAATATTTTAAACAGTATATTTTAAATGCTGGGTTTAATCCAGTCAATTATGTAATGAACATAAATATTTTTTTGTTGGAATAGTCATTCATTCAAGCATGCACTTGATACTAGAATATATTAAATTAAGACTAAGAAATAACAGACTGGTTGAATGCAATATAAATTTACTGATTTGTTAAAGGAACCTGATTGACAAAAAAAATACAATATAAAAGTGATCTATTGGCAAACGTTTGATGGCTCACTTATTTTCAATTCTTTAAGACACAATACAAACCACAATGCGAATTTGAGCCGAGGAAGAGCCACACTATAATGTTACTAGCCAATTGATCATATTTGATGACGAGAAAAACCAATTAGAAAAGTAAAACCAATAATTACAAACATTCTGGCATCCATTATGACTATTGATATCATACCAATGTCTATTGAGTAAATTTAGATTTACAATTGAGTATTGTCTAAAAACTTAACCTGGTTACTAATTAACACTTACAGCAATGGTGTTACTGCAAATAAAAAGTAGCTGTTATTACTACATACGGACTGATATTCTGTTTCTACTGATTATAGGGATTATTATTGAAGCTGATTTGTGCTAGGATAGGACTGGGTTGGTTTAATGCTGATTTTCCTGTTGGGATGGACATCTTCAGATGCTTCTTGGCAGCATGAGCCTCATTCCTCTACTTATTTATGTATGGTATTTCAGCATTAAACCAGTGCCAGTTATAAAACCAATGGGATAGCTCAGTGCAGTTGAATGATTTGCAAACTTTATGCGGGTAGCTTTTTATCCTTATCCGACGGCACCGGCGTGTTCACACATAACTGAGCAAACTTTTGCCTTAGGTTCTGCCGCAGCTCTTCTCTTTTCTCTGTTATGTTCCTTCTCGCTTTAAACTCCAATACTTCCTCTAATGGAATATAACTGGTGTCTTGTTCTTCGTCCGATGAACATGTTTCCTGAAAAATTTCATAAATAAGCTAAATAATTTATAATAACTAGCGACCCGGCCCGGCTTAGCACGATTGTATAGTGTGTGTGACTTAGTACATCTTTATAGTCTATCTCAGCCAGAATTAAAAAAACCTTGAAAAAGATTCCAGATGAAATTAAATGGTTTACGACAAAACACAAACTTTTTTGTGTTTTAGGTAACTAAATTATTCTAGGGCTCTGTCAAATATTTGGATTTTCAAAAGGGTGCCGTCGCTAAAGAAGTTTGAGAATCGCTGGTCTATCTCTTAAGACGGCGCTTATCTACAGCGCCAGATCTGTGTGAATAAATGTCTTCTTTCTTTCTTTCTAGATATTTTCAGCACAGTTACTTTTTTGTTATAATAAGCGGTTTTACAAGAAATACAATTATTTAAAATAAAAATGGGTAAACTTAATACAGCAAATCCCTATCTAAACATAAAATTTCATCCAAATCGTTAGAGCCGTTTCCGAGGTACGCTACGACGTAACGTACAAGAATTGCTTGTCTAAAGTAATAAGATAAACCTTCCGCGAAAAATTATCTAAATGATGGTGAAAACCGCATCAAAATCCGTTGTGGACGTGGACGGAAAGAAACTTAGTATACCTACTAAAAAAAAACTTTTACACACTGATACCTTTGCACTAGAATTCCCTGTGTCGCAGATAGCATGGACGAACAGAAACACAAGACCAGAGAACAAACTTCACCACACAAAGTGTGCCCCGGCCGGGAATCGAACCCAGGACCCCTCGTTTCGAAGGCAGGGCTACTACCAACTAACGGATTTAGGTTTTTCTTTGTTGTGTGCTTAAGAAATTAAATTAGATACACGTTTTCTGTATTTTAGATTATGATAGCTAGATTAAAACTGTGCCAATCCCAAGCGATTCGGATCAGTAGGATACACCTCAGCGAACAAGCGGTCACCAAACGACGCGACCGCCGCAACGGCCGGTCGTGGCAATAAGTACATTAAAAATACGCTAATTAGAATGAAAATAGTTACATTTTGATCAAACCCTTGTTTCGGGTGGTGTGCAAATCTAAATTATAATAAGATTCAAGTAAAATATAAAAATAATATTCTTTATACAAATATTTTAACCAACTGACTTGGAACAGTCCGTTTGTTAAAGGTCCAAGAAGAAATCGGGAAACTAACATACAAAGACATACATCCAAATTGGGGTCACACCTACTCCAGCTTTGATGCCTTTTACACGATTAAGATACACCAACAACTGCAATGATATGTAACAAGTAACTGATTTGAAAATCGAAAATAGAACCGAATTCAATACTTTGAAAGTAGCAAAATACGCAATTACGTTTACTGGGATGACATATCTTTTCCAGTTTTTTTTTTTTTTTTTTTATACCACTTAGGTGGCAAACAAGCATACGGCCCACCTGATGGTAAGCGGTTACCGTAGCCTATGGACGTTTGCAATACCAGGGGTATCACTCGCGCGTTGCCGACCCTTTAAATATTTTAAAACACCCCTTTTGAAGGACCCCATACTGTAGTCTCCAGGGAAAACCTTGGCAGGCAGATCATTCCACAACCTGAGTGTACGCGGGAGGAAGTTCCTCTGAAACCTTACGGTACGCGACCACCCAGGCTCTAGAGTGTGAGGGTGAATCTCCTGCCGATGGCGAGCGGTGCGGTGATAGAAAGTAGCCGTAGGCATCATTTCGAATAATTCCTCCGAACACAACCCATTATACAAGCGATAGAACACACATAGAGAGGCAAAATCTCTCCTCAGACTTAAGGGCTCAATATCGCTCACGAGCTTGGGACAATCAACAATTCTCATAGCACGTCTTTGAACCGAGTCAAAAGGTCCAAGCTTGTATCCAGGTGCTCCAGCCCAGAGGTGACTACAGTACTCCATGTGGGGACGGACTTGTGCCTTTTTAAATCAAAATAACTTGACCAGTTATTTTGATTTAACAACCAAACTATTGAAACTAGGCATATGTATATACCTAAAGCCCGAAATAGGAACTAAATAAATCAGCCATACTCACCATTAACATTTCCTGTAGAGATAGCGTGAAGTCAGTACAAAGTGGTTTATCTTTAACATCCAAACAGTCCCCCCTCTCGTGGTTACAGAAACCCTCGGAGCAAGCCACTTCAGAGCCTTCCGGGGAACTCACGAGGCTGGAGGAGCCAGACATGGTCTCACAGCAGCCCCCGCCGTTGCCTGAAGAGTATCCGCAGTCTTGGGAGTGTACGGGCGATTGGCTGCCAGTTTTTCTTTTGTTGTTTTTGGGCGGTGCGTCGAGACAGGAGTGGCAGGCGTCTTGAGGGGTGCAGCACACGTCTCCGTAGTCCCGCGACGAGAGTAGGTCGGTCGGTGTGTCACGTTGCTCCTGTATGCATTCGTCGCATTCGCATTTCTCGTCCGGCTCCTCCGAATCCACTTCCTGGAAGGGAGACCATGATGAATTAACATTATCAATGTACAGGATAAATCCAATTTGCGAAAGCCTGAACAATTCACTTCTTCTCTGGCTTTTTGGCACACAAGTTAAGAGTTCTGTGGCTTAAGACTAAGTTATGATGACTTTCTAAATTACAGGAGCGAGTATAGAAAGAATATGACCAGTTATGTAATAAAATAAACCTCAAATTTGATTAATCTAACGACAATTCAACAATAAACAATTAGCTAACAAGTTGTCAAGAACGCTGCTCGGTTGCCATTAAAATCTTCTCAAACAATGATTGGATGTCATTAGATTTGATTTTTAGGCATAAACCCCAATAAGACAACATTACCTTGCATTTTTCCTCGACCTGCCTCTCTTTCTTCTTGCGTTTCTTGAGTTTCTTCTGCTCCTTCCTCTGCTGCCGACTCTGTTCTTCCTGCGTTATTTCTTCGTACAATAGTTGCAGTTTGGATATACCACTCTTCTGCTCCACGGCGGTCTCGAACCTGCGATATAGTGCCTCAACGGCGACGGCTGCGAGGGTTTGGCATGTGGCTTCCTCCTCGCGCAGCCGAAGGGAGATGCGTTGCAATCTCTCGTATATACAGATACCGAGGCATATTAGCACCTAGAATAACGGAATACAATTTTTCCTTAAAGTTTTTTATGAATACTGAATCCTTGTTTATATTTTACTAGTTTAAAGTCAATTTGAGACGATGGAAAAAATTTACAGTAGTTTACTGTTTATAAGTCACTAAAAATTACTTCACTTTTTCGGGATTACAAGTAGCCTTGGTGATTAACATTTAAAGGATTAACATACATACGGCTAAACTTGCGCAGTTATAATCTTACTATGATTTTTTATGTTAATCTGTTACTAAAGTGTACAAATAAATAATAACATTTATACAAATAGGTTTTTAAACCACTATAATTTTAATTTATAATTATTATAATTCCAACTAAGTTAAAAGCAAGGGGTCTTGGTTTCGATTCCCGGCCGGGGCACAGTTTGTGTTGTGTTTCTGTGTCTGTCTATGCCATCTGCGACACAGGGAATCCTAGTGCAGTGGTATGAGTGTGTAAAAGTAAAAAAAAAAGACTCACCTCTTCTTGTGCTATCTCCAATGTCTTCGCATGCCTTTCCCTATGGTTGCCTAGTAGCTCCGGCTCGGCCCTCGCTATAAGATGTGCAATATATTCAGTCTTAGCTTGCAAGTGCAGATGTTTGTCCAACAAACACCTCTTGATTCCGCCGTACAACGCCCCGACATAACCCTTTTCTTTCTGCGGTTCTTTCTCTTCCACCAATAGTTGGTACGCTCTCAACACCTGTTTGTACACAAACATAATGATAAGTGTTATCAGTGATAAAGGCGAGATAGTTTACTGTTGATATAGTATCTCAAATGACCTTAGAGCGTGTTTTAGCTTGATATAATATAATAATACTTGGATTTTATCCAGTTGCCTTCGACTTTCACACCAATGTGAAAATTTTTACATTAGAAAATAGAAAGTTTTTTTCCAAGATTTTTACAAATTTTACCATGTATAATAGCAAATGTTTGTGCAGGGCTTAATATTTGTAAGCTAATCAATACTTATCTTTCATATATTAATGATGTCATTGTCCCATACCTTGCTATGTAGATTAGGCCCTATCTTTATATCTATTTATAATATATAAAAATGCTGTACGTTAGTCTCGCAAAAACGGCTGGTCCGATTTCTAGTTAATTGTGTTCACTGTTCATAATATAGTTTGTCTAATATAATTTATTTGGAAAATTCACGAGAAATGTAGAAGGCGGGAAAATCTGAAAGTAGGTACATTTTTCTGAGATTTTTGCCACCATGTTGTTCGACAGGCGACTGTCAAATTGTGAACCAAGGCATGAAAACATCCATCATCTCGTAATATTTTATTTTTATCCATGAGAGTGACTTTTAATTATTGTTAACAAAATCATTCTGGTTGTCAATATTCTTGTAACTTCGAAATATTTTGTCATAACCCAAAATCAGAAAAAACTTGCGAAAATACATTAACTGAGACATTGGCAGAATTTGTGCGGCATAAGGCCAAAAAGAAGAAGAAGAAAACATTTGTCTGGTCAGCGAGTAGATATTTCTACATGTCCTATTAGTATGTATAGATCACTTACACCTGTTTGGGAATTCATAAGTATGTCTAAGGTCTTCCGTAACTTTGCCGGTAATATCATAACATTTGTTTTGTATGCTTGCTCATATGATGCCATTTTACACCAGATATATTGAACGGGCTCACCTTAGTTTTGCAGTCTGCACAAAACCGGTGCTTCTTGAGATAGTTGTGTAATGTATCATGCAGCGTATTAAAATGCACGAGGGTGACATGGTCGCGCGCGGAGGCTCGCATGGCGTCCCAGGCGGTGCGCCAGGCCGCGCGCCCCACCCAACCCCAGGTACCCCACCAGGCTGGGGGCGCCGCCCCAGTCACTGTGGTCCCAGTCGCCCCACTCCAGCCCCGGGCTGTGCCCGCTTCTAACGAGTGGAGTGTACACCGCTGTGACTTCTTCCATCTGGGCTGGCTCAGTATTAGACAGTCGATGCCAGTACTGAAAGTAAATTAAATAATAAACAAATAATATAATAAAGTTTACACACTCATACCTCTGCACTAGGATTCCCTGGGTCGTAGATGGCATGGACAAACAGAAACACAAGACAAAAACCCAAGACCCGAGAACAAACTTCATGCTCATTTTTTAACCGACGTCAAGAGAATGAGGAGGTTCTCATTCGTTGGAATCTTTTCTTTAAGTATGTTTATCAATTACTCATAGACGCCTGAACCAATATGGAAAATTATTTTTTGTTTCAAAGGGTGTTCTTACATATAAATTTTATTTTTTTCGAGCAGTTTTTCGAAAAATCTAAATATCATCAATTACAACAATTTTATGCATAGATATTTTTGTTTACTCCGAAACCTCACAGTCTCATTAGAGCAGTGCCTTTAGTAGGCCTACCCATATTATCTGAAAATAACATTCAAAATATGCAAGGATTTGGTGGTGGATATCAGCCTTAACAGATATCTTTTTCCTATATACCTATATGCCATTATGAATTATAAGAGGAAGGATTAGGTTACAACATACCTGTGTCCATTGAGCAATGTTGCCAGTGACTGTGGATGTACGATTTTGTCTGATCTGATAGTCATAATTTCATCTGGCGATAGGATTAATGGGTCTAATGTGGGGTGACCTGATTTACATAGTTGATAAAAGAGGCGTTCCACACTGAAATAAATACAATTATTAATTAGTTTTTTATTATATTGGGTTCTAAGAGTACTTCTCAATTCATCTTTATAATTGGTGAAGATTGCCTTTGAACATTTTGCAATTGGAAATAAATATATATTTTGTTTTATTATAATGAAATGCAGTGACCAAAAGTAATTAACTGACATCCTGTTAGACCATATTTCATTTCATTTTTTTTTTTTTTTTTTTTTTTTTTAATTTTACAATTACTGAAAAAAAAAAACTATTCCAATTATTACACTTTATCTAAAAGATTATTTACGTACAAAAAAAAATTCACTTTAGCTAGCCTTATAGAAATTGAAGATGGAATAAACAGTTTGCAGAAGAAGACTTTGATTGGTTCACAAACAATTGGTGCATCAAAATGATTGGGTCAAAATACCTTGTAAAATAAAGAATTTGTAACCTTGAACCCAGTCATAATAGTGTGACAGTAAACAAAATCAAAAGTTATTGGAATATCTTCTGTAGATCATAATCACAAGTTAATCAACATCCTTAAATATTATATGACTTGTATTGATTGTTAGTTTGTAAGCGCAAACCTGACCTCAAAGATTAAATAGCTGTCACTTACAACATTTTCATATGCTAGCCTTGTGTAAGTGTGATTAGAACAATAGTTGGCCGCGGAACCAGGAAGAATGAAATTTCAAATGATAACCTAATAAACTTGAAACACTTCATTACATTCTGTGAATAATGCCAGATGTCTAATCATAAACAAGCAAAAAATGACTCATAAATTACATGAGTCCTAAATTATTTTTTTATACTTTCCACACATCCTTAATATACTTTGGATGCCATTTCAAATATAATTTCTCATCTCATTAATTTATACTTATGTTGTACAGTTAAGTTTAGTCTGTTTCAACCTAAAAACATTATCAAATGGTTCAGTGTGTTGTTCTAGTAAAAAATATTGAAGTCACCCTTTTCCCCATTCATACCTTCTTCTACAGCCAACACACGGAATGCTTTGATTCAATACGTTAAATATATCATTAGCGTCCACCCTAAGCGCCGCTTTCAGTTCGTCTGTCGTTAGAATTCTGTACTTGCGCATGAAATCTTCGTATTCTCGGCCTTTCACTTGAGGATTGTCACAGATCAAGCCCATTGTATTCAAGTCCATAATCATCTGGAAACAAAACAAAATACGCGACATCATAACAAAGGAATAAAAATCAAAAAATAAGGTCAATCTATTTGTCAATTCCATTCCAAGAAATCAATGAACTCGTAAAGAACTATGACACCCTAGATAATTTAATACGGATCCTGAAACAAATCCTATAAATACTATTGATAGGTACATTAACGGTTTGTAGATAAATAGGACGCATTTTATACAAATAATAAATCTCAGAGTATTCTACGCTTGTGCTAATGTCAAAGTGCAAAGCTACTTACAGTAAGATTTTCGTAGATAGTTAACGGTAATTGTCGCCGTTTTATTACAGGTTCCTTTTCGCTATTATAAATATCAACCAGTTTTGCCATTTTGATGGATAATTACATAAAATCGCAGACACAATTTACTAAAGTGGCTAAATGACGACCAACTTCTCGAGAAATACACGTCGAGAATTGCGTTTGACATTCGAGTGACACACAATAGCACAGATAATATTCATTTTAGAAACCACAGCATCAGATAGCGATTACTTAATTTATAGTTAAAAGATTATCCAAAACGAAATGACGGTCGTCTTAGCGTCTGTATCATACGAGAGTCCGGATCCGGATGATCGGACAAGAATGAATAAACCAAAATATATTAAAACGTGATTTTTATTTGTTTTTATACTAAATTAGCAGGTGCCCAGATGGCGGACAAAATATTGATTTCCAGCTTGCTAATTGACATTAGATTATTTAATCTCAATCTTTCTTACTACAGGCAGGCTGCTTAGTCATTTTCTTGAGAGAATAAGTTGTTAGTTTAATGGAGATTTTGACAGTGAAATTCAACTGTGATATTGTTATTTCTCTTTATAAAGACCCGGAATACTCCCTGAATGTTAACTATTATATTTTTTAATTTTACTTCATTAATTTTGCCAAAGTTGCTGAATGATCGTGCGATTTAAAGTCTGTGGTTTGTTCTTTTCCATTTCTCCAGTCTGAGTTCTCTTCTTCTTTCAGTATTTAAAGAGGATATGAAAAGTACGAATTTCGTACTTTTAGGGTCATATTCTTAATTACGAACCATTTTCAAAGTGATAATTATGTTTTATAGTTCTGCCTCATCAGGGTCCAATGTTCTCACTGCAGGACCATTGACCTACACCCAACACGTGAGAGTGTATTTATTTTTTAAGGATTTAAAGCCATGCTACTGACTAACATCTCATCGAGAAACCTAAACACGCTAAGCTTGAACACTCCAAGGTGAAGATTTACTTGTCGGGGAACAAAGACATGGTGCAAGAGACATCTAAATATTAAATTCACAAAATTTTGAATAAAAGTTGTACTTATAAATTAATAAAATTAAATATTAATAGAATCTTTTCTTCAAAGATTTTCCAGTATACCTTCCTATTATAACCTGAGTATTTATTAAATTATCTAAGTAGGCACATTTTTCTCCCACAATACTCGTAATAACAAGATTTTTAATTTCCTTGAAGTACTTTTCATAGTCTAATCCGGATTTTCTTAAAATTCTTTGAACCAAATTTACTTAAACTGGCCTCAACCATTGCACCGACGCCACCGGCGTGGTCGAAGAATCTCTTTGTCAGCTCACCCAGGGCCAGTCTGAGTCCAAACATCCCTATCAGTAGCAGTGAGCCAAGCCGAGGTCTGTACCTTAGAGGTGCCCTTGGTTTGCTAATTTTGAAATTTAGTTTTTAGGTAGGTCAAGATTCATCTGCTCTCGCCAAAGACCAGACAAAGTTCTCAAGGCCATCTGCGTTCAACCACATTAGTCCAAAAAAAAAAAAACTGGCCTCTTAGTTTAGTTCGTTGTAACTCTGCCTTCTGCACTGTAGGTTGTGGGTTCGATTCCCACTCAAGACAAGAATTTTCGTAACAAACATGACAGATGTTTTAAAATCAGGTAAAGATGGAAATTAGAAATTAGCACATGTTTTTTTTAGCTCTTTTTTGAGATTTCGTACCATAACATACGCATTCGTAGGATTACTCTCATCTCATTAAATCTCGCAACGCAATAAATTACGAATAAACAAATAGCTATCTATTTTTATCAAAACGCCTGAACCTAGGTAAAGAGTAAAGATTACCTAGTTTACGGCTTCAGTCACCAATTCAGGAAAGGGAAAATTAAAGGGATTTTCGCATAAATCATGTCTAAAATATTTACACCGACTAACCAAATACGCCTGACAAATGTTGCAATTGTACGGTTAAAAAAAGGTGGAAAAAGGTTCGAGATAGCTTGCTACAAAAACAAAGTAATATCTTGGAGAAACAAAGTGTAAGTGTTTCACAATTTTCTATAGGAATTCCCGTAGTTCATATAATTAATTATATGAAATAATTTATAAATAAAATTTTTCAATATTTCTTGCAGAGAGAAAGATATTGACGAAGTGCTGCAAACACATACTGTTTTCACCAATGTTTCAAAAGGGCAAGTGGCTAAAAAAGAGGAACTTTTAAAAATATTTGGCAAAGAAGATCAAACAGAAATATGCAAAGAGATATTGGAGAAGGGTGAATTACAAGTCTCAGACAAGGAAAGACACTCACAAATTGATTCACTGTTTAAAGACATTGCCACAACAGTGTCTGATAAGTGTGTAAATCCTGAGACAAAGAGACCATACCCTGTATCAATCATAGAGAAAGCTATGAAAGATATCCATTTCTCGGTCAATGTAAACAAAAGTGCTAAACAGCAAGCACTAGATGTTATACAGCTCCTGAAGAATGAAATTCCTCTGGAGCGTGCTCAAATGAGAGTCAGAATCTTGCTCACAGGCAAAGATGCAAGAAAAACAAAAGATAAAGTTGTCAAACTTGCTACAAGTGTTGAAGAGGAGAATTGGGACTCTGGCACAGCTAATCTTATTTGTCTTATTGATCCAGGAAATTTCAGAGTATTGGATGAACTAGTCAGAACAGAAACTAAAGGCACAGGACAGTTTGAGCTATTGAATCTCAAAGAAATGGTAGAAGGAGAGCAGGCTTTATAAGAGTTGTTAAGTAATAAACTTTTGTTACATTAATAACATGTTATTCCTACAAACCTTTATTCTACCCATACAGCCTGCTAAGGTTTATTTTATTTATTAGAGTAATATGGTGTATCTTTATAGGGGGGGGGGGGTAAATTTCTTGATGACATCTGTCAAATTTGTGACTGGTAGCGAATACGGTCAAAAGAAGTTACGTCTATGTTACGTTTTTTATTTGAACTCAAACTACCGATTCTTAGTTCTCTAAGTGACTGCTAGTGGCGCTGTACTATTTGCCTTAAAAATCATAATCATCATCACCTAGCGAGCACCATCGTTGAAAAATCATGATAAAGGCACTATCAAAATCAAACTAAAAATAAAACTGTCAAATTTGATTAGCACAGTTAGCGTGTTAACTAACCTTGAAAAAAACTTGCATGAGTTAGGAAACCAAAAAAATCATACCATTCTATCTTATTTCTTTACAAGACATGTTGATTTTGTGTGAATGTGATGGGTGATGTCTAGTTGTTCTCTGTCTACGCTAAAATAGTGGCCGTTAACTAATCAAAGCAAAGGTGAATTTGGTTGCCTTGCCGGTTTGGTACGTTTGGTTCGGATCAGCATCAGTCCATGGCTAGATTAAAATAGTTTTTATTAAATTTAATACCATTGGCAAATATTTGAATGCTGCAATTCAATACTTCAGGAGCATTGAATGTTAATTACCCAAAATTTTCCGATTTCACCACAACGTTGCCTAACAAAGCTAAATCATTGATACTAAAACCGGTAGAAACCGTAACGTGAAATGGAACGTTAAAGTGAATGTACCATCCATGAATCGAAAATGACAAAATAAAAAGTTTTTATTTTTCTCATATTGGTACGACATTTTATTGATTGTTTTCTTTCATACGATTTTCGGCCAGACGGCGACTGAAATTGCAAGTTACTGTGATATATTTATTTTCGTTATTTAACTCTTCTTATCAACCAATTAAATGAGCAGGGATATCAAGTTATGTCTATAAGTAATGGAAGGTACAGAACTGGGTGGCGACCAGCAATTTTGTTTGAGATGGAACAATTTTCAAGCGAATATCACTTCTCAATTCGAGGCACTGCGCGATGATGAGGACTTCGTGGATGTCACCCTGGCATGCGAGGGACACAGGCTGGAGGCCCACAAAGTGGTTCTCTCGGCTTGTAGTCCATATTTCAAGGAATTATTCAAAGTAAGTCCATCTTTCACTCCCCACACTTTGATGTGTCACCATTACAATGACTGTAGTGAAAGTTGTTATGTATAAAACACTTGATCTACTTACAAATGCCATGTCTCGCGTTCCGGTTAAGTACTCGTGATTTCATTTATTTGTACCTACTTTAAAATTCTGTTTCACATTTCTAATTAACTCATTATCATTGAGGCTATGGATTATACATCTTGAAATCATGTAGTGATACCTTAACCATTTTAAAGCAGTCATTACTATTCTTGCTAATAGACATATAATGATGCTATTTGTAGTATGGCTGAATGGTTTCCCAATATAGGATTTGTTTCATTTTGCTAACAAATTTAATGATCCATATTTTTACTACTATTGTGATAATTATTTTAACATGAATACCTTTGTGATATATTTAAAGCTATCAGAAATATTCAGACCTGCATCTGATCATATTATGGTTTAGCCCCATACTTTGATCAATGTTTTATTTATTATCACAAATTACAATAAATTAGAATTACATGTGAACTTTCATTGGCTACATTCCACCTTAGGCATGGCATTATTTTGGATGACAATGAATAAAACCACAGCTATTCAATTGAATTCATCCAAATTTTAAGGTAATTTTCATTGGCATATGTTAGATTTATTTTCTACTGGAGGGTTATATGTTACCTACAGATAATGTTACCAGTACTATTCATTAAAAATATGGGTGCAGATCTCAGCACATGTCATGTTTACATTCTCATGATAGGTTAACCTTTATGCAAAATAGTCTGTTAAAATATATTTATTCTGAAATAAGACAACAGTGGCTTTCATTAAAACAGAAATATACATTACTAGCTGCAGCCCGCCTGTTACCCTTGGTTTTCCGGGATCAAGAGTAGCCTCTGCTAATCCAGGGTATAAGCTATCTTGGTGCCACATTTCATCCAAATCTGTTGAGCTGTTTGAGCGTAAAGGAGTTACAATGTTAACACAGACATAGATACAAACAAACTTTTGCCTTTATAATATAAGTGTGATAAGTTGATAAGCAAATGTTCTTAAAAGGGGGATTTCATAATTTTTGAATACCAATGTTTTACTCACTGCATTTTGACTGCCATGTACCTGAAAAGTAGCCCATTGGGGTCTGTGGGAAAATTGTGTAAATATGAAAGTATATTTATATGAATTAATATTATTTATCAGTTTAGTGAAATACAAAATTATAAGTTTCATTAGTGATGATGTTTTCTCAAACACTAAAGGAGGAGGTGATAATTGAAAAATAGTTTGAATCTGTGAAATCTAATAGATGTCCTGTCACAAACTGTAGTTCCATAATAATGTCTTTATTTGAGACCAGAAGAATCCCTTAACATAATAATAACTGAATCTAAGGCTCTCTAGATGAGCCAACATTATAGTAATAGTAATTAAAATGTTCATGGACATTTCACACACCCTTAAGCCCCACACTTGCCCTGCTTTTGTAAATACATACATATAATACAACTGAAAACTCATAAACAGAAGAAACATCAATGTTCGTCCGACAAATACTTTTCCTGAGTAGGAATCAAACCCACATCCTATATTGTAGAAGGAAGAGCTGCGAGGCTAACATTGATGGCTTGGTCTGTTTATCTATAGTTCCATACAGTATGGTGATTAACTTAATTGCCATAATAACAATAGCCATTTGGTAAACAATATTGCTAATGGTTCACCCAACTTGTGGCCACAGTAAAAATAATAGTCAGTTTTTTGTGTAATAACACATACTTTTTTAATGATTGATGTAAATTGAGACAAAGGGCTTTTTCCACAGTTGAAGTGTACTTCAACTGTGGAAAAAAAAGCCACCTTTTCATCTTGTTAATTAACATTAACATTGCTTTCCCGGTAAGTAAAATAAAATCATTCTTTTATAGTCCAATAACAGCTATAATATATAATAGTTTATACTAAAAAAAATCCTGCAAGGCTAGATAGAGGCCAAGTAATATTGTTTTTAACCAATTTCAAAGATGAAGGAAGGTTATTGATCCAGTTGTATGATTTTTCTTTTTATGTATGTTTGTTCTGAGATATCTCTCTTTGATGATTCTTCTTGTATTTGTTAGGGTGTGCATGCATGATGGCATGAAAATTTCATGGAAAAAATCAAACCCAAGGGTGAAATAGGGCAGTAATGTATTGAATTCGGTTTTCGATTTTTGTGTGATCACATCACTATGGAATATATTTCAAAGTGAATGAGTGATCTATGCTAAAGTTATCCGAGTGATAACCTACATAATGTGATGGCATTTCAGCTGATATGTTTATACTCGAGAGTTATCTCCAACCCGTAAAGCATGCCTAAATATGTAAAACAATCTTTGGGTTTACTATCATTATTATTAGCATGTTTTGTTCTGTTGTTGAAGATTTGTGTATTATATATATTGGTACAATATCTACAATCTAATTAGACTGTGATGTGTTGTTCTTGATTTAAAATGTACAATTCTTGTATCTAGATTATTGTAGTATAAAAAATACTTCATAAAAATACCAAGTATTTTCATACCATTCAATAACATGTAATTCTCACAACACATAACTGACAAACAATACACAGATAAAACGATGGGTATAATTTTTCACAGTAGTTCTATATGGCTCCATAGCTTAGTTGGTAGTAGCCCTGCCTTTGAAGGGGTCCCGGATTTGATTCCTGGCCGGGCATACTTCATGTGGTGAGCATGAAGTTTGTTCTGTGTCTGTTCACAGCCTGTGAGATGGTATCCTAGTGCACAGGTGTGTAAGCATTTATTTTGATATAATGTAGGTGAGCATGGAAAGAATCAATAAAAATGTATCATGTAAGGGGCATAAGTAGTTTGATTTTGGACATTCATAGCAGATTTTAACCTCAAATAAGTTTTACTGCTAATGAATTCACAGTCTATATATAATTTATAAATGTTGTAACCATGACCTATTGTAGATTTGACAAAATCAACCTAGGTCAGTTCTCTTTAGCCTAGATATTTTAAGAACTTGAACAATAAAATCTATCTCATTTAATGTGGCAGAATGAATTAGCCACTAGAACTAACTAATGAAAACTATTTTTCCCCATGTGGTATAGGCTTAAAAAGTGGGCCGAGCGAGATATTCTTGGATATAATCTATTTTAAAAATTTCATCCAAATCTGTTTGGAAATTTGGCAAAGAAGTGCAACAATAGTGCTATTTCTGCTGGTATCAAACTAACTAAATCTAAACGCGGCATCTGTCCCTTTCTCTTTCGTATAAACTAAAAGAGACATCAATAATTTTAGAGCTGTCAAAGTCATTTTAGTTTAGTTCAGCAAGAAAAATCAATAACAACTTGTCAAGAATGCTGATTGATTTTATTTTACATTAGATTTGATCGATACATAATTTCATACATAACTTCATGGTTCATAGTAAACGTTTTTCCTTCAGAAATAGGGAACAGATTGGACCTTCAAACTCAAACTCATTTATTCCTTCAGAACTATCGTTTGGATAGTTTCGTTCAGAAGTATTGTTTGGACACGTCAAATTTTACACACACAAGTCAAAATTTTCGGGAGCATAACGTCACAGGAGCTTCGGGTATTATAAAATTTTACATTCGACTGAAATGTTGGAGACTATGGCTAAACATTAAAATCTAGAGGTCATTCATGCGTACGCCTTTCACCAACATTGTTAGCTGAGAACTGTTTTAGCAGTACTGAAACCGTCTTAAGATTTTTATAAGATTAACTTACTCGCTCTCGACTTTGTCCACGCGGACTAGATAGAATGCATGCAACAATTTCAAAGTATTGTATAATTGGAAACATCTAACTCGTTCCTGCTTGTCTTCCCCGTGGAGGACAGGTACATATTTATTTTAAGTAAAAAGCAACGTGTTGATCTATTTTTTTAATATTCAATGTAAATAAAGCTTTTCGATTTTGCGATTTTGATCTTGAAATTGGCCAGATCATTTGGTGTTTTGTCAACATGAACATTAAAACGGGTTCGAAGATTTCCTCTAGTTTGTAATTCATCTGGTAGTAATTTAATATTGACGTCGCAGAGTGAAAGCCGCTCGGCTTATTTTTGTACGCGTTAAATTGATCAGTAAAATTATTAATATTTGCTTCCGTAATAAATGAAGTCATTTTTAACTAGCTAATTAGATTATCAGCATATTTAAAATAAATATCATTTACCAACCAGGTACAGGTCGTCGACCTGCCACTCCCATTAAAATACATATAAGTACTTAACTACTTCTTACTTTTAGGTGAAAATAGATTTTATTTAGATACGCCAAAACTAAGCCGATTTGAATCTTTATTACTTAACAGAAATAATACCTATATCCCGGAAAATATAGCATAGTTTTTATCCCGATAACATTAAGTGATTGGGCAAAACCACGAGCAGAAGCTAGTACAGTTAAATAAAATCTTAACAGATGGAAGTTTTTACACAAAATATTAAAATGTGTAGCAAAAGAAGCAGTAGGTACTTGTTTAGCACTAATTAATTCAAAAGTTTTCGCAATCTGACCATGGAGTTTTATAATAATTGCTTTAGACATCATGGTCGGATATATATAATATGCAAAGTAATGGCTGTGATGCCGAGTTTAAAACCGCGATTAATAATTAACTTATTCGCCAGACTAACATTTCCATAATATATTTGATGCATACAAATAGATGGACTTTGTTCATTGTATAATCACCCATACAATAATTCCGTTTGGACTGAAAAATTACTTAATGATTAGACTTGAACTTTCACGGGAGGCGGGTTGAATTACAGTAAGAGACAAGTGTTTGAATTACCGGAAATATGTTTTACGACAGAGATTTCGTATTTTTTTTTATAACTTTATCTCTCGGGCTATCCTGCTAGTATGGTTTTCAGAGTAAAGACTATGATGTTGTGTATATGATATTAAACCAGGAATTTAAACAATGCTCTTGTGGTGTTTAATCTCAGTCGATATCACACTTGTCGATTTTCCATCATGCCGTTCGTGTACCGTCCAAGATCTAATGGCTAGTTCAGACAGACTAGTTAGACAACGGTGTAGACGCGTGGCTACGTGGTGTAAACTAATCGTTTATTTGATATCGATACGAAAGCATAAGAAGGCATTATTTAGCCTGATTTGTTTATTATTAAAGCAAGTATCACTACAGAATTCAGAATTTATCCATATTTAATAAACTATCCGTAGCTAGAATATAATTGTGATCTAAATAAAAAAATCCAGGACTTTTTTATTAATTGTAGAATTTGAAGAAAGCTCAGATTTTGTCATGAATATAATCCTTACTTATTATAAAACAAATTCGCTCCTGCTGTTTGTACGCTTAGATCTTTTAAACTACGCAACCTATTAAAATGCAGTTTTCAGCAATACATACTGATTCAAGAGGAAGGTTTATATGTAGTACTAGCATCTCACCAGGATTCTCACGGATAGTTTCTGATATGACACTGATGCTCTACTAACCGTGCGAAGCCGGGGCGGATCGCTAGTAATGAAATAAATTGGCGCGAGAGAGCATTAAAAAGGCTCGCGTTCTCAGTAAAGTCTATCGTATTTCCGATCTTTTCTCCTATAAAATAGACATAAAATGCATCCCGTGCATAATGCAAGTCTTATAAATAACTAGCTGTGCCCTGCGGTTTCTCCCACGTGTGGCTTAAAAAAATCTCTAAGAGCAGACTTATACCTACTATTTCAGTATACATAGCATGGTACTTACGTATAATTAGCTATTACCCCAGCGCACGCTGATAAAGCAGCGCTAATCTTCCAACTTACTTTAACAATTCCAATATTTAAGGCTAACCAAGAACTTAAGCGTTGCTAGATACCCTATAGCCTTCCTCGTGAATGTGGCTATCATATTATACAAAAATTTTTTTTCAAATCCGACTGGATGTGTCAGAGATTAACGCGGTCAAACAAACAAATTTTCAGCTTTATTATACAATACTAGCTGCGCCCCGCGGTGTTACCCGCGGTTGGACTTCCTACGGGAACCGTACATATTTCCGGGATATCTGTGCCAAATTTCATCCAGGTCCGTTCAGCCGCTCTGGCGTGATTGAGTAACAAACATCCATTCATACATCCAAACATTCGCGTTTATAATATATTAGTAGGATTTGATTCCAGCACTCAATTAAATAAATATGTGTTTGCCTGTGTCGTGGACACGGCCGCGTATTTTACGTGAATAAGTACGAATTCAAATCTTTTAGCTATCGAGTGGTGTAATTAAATTTTGGATTTAGATGATAGATATGTAGCTGCAGCATCAAACTGTATCTCCCGATTTTGTTATCATGAGTTTTCTGAATTACTTCCCACTATGGAAGCAAAAACAGTATCGATGCTCTCTAATGTTAATCGAACTGTCAAATAAATACGAGCGTCTGATTGTAGTTTGCCCCGTTATGTATTATGCATGGATATGCAGAGCTGCCCAATAACTGCATTGAATTGAGAATCTACTTTCAATCTAATGCTCCGTAGAAATTATTACGACTATTTCCAGCTTTTTCTTTTGACTTGCATGCCATATGCCAATACCAAATACTTATATACCTTTTACAGCCTTTATAGAATATTTAGATTATTTTTATTATACAAGTATTCGTTGTACATTTCCGTTCAATTTAAAGATCACGACCGTAAACCCCATGAGTCAACAGCAATATTTAGAAAGGACTGTGTTGATTGGTTGTCGCTTTTTGTACTTTTAATTGACCAATACAACTCGGTTTTATGAACCTCTTAGAATGGTGCATTTTAACAGTTACTTAGAATGCACCATAACTGACTAATTACCCTTTTAATTTCGAATTTGCAATTTCCTCCGACTAGAAAATGATTTACTTGTAATAGAGAATTCACTGAGATGTCGACGGTTGGTAATAAATAACTAAGTGTGCTAATTATATATTATGAGAAATATTTACTTTTTATTAGAATCCGTCTTGCGTTTGGGTATTTTAACCGTAATAACACCTTTATCACTAGAAATTGGGTTTCGGTTATTCAATTCTCGTTTAGAAATCAGGAGGCTATATGGCGTGTCTCATCTAGACATATCATAGCGGCTACTTAACATTCAAGTTATTTTGCATCTTAACTCAAGATGATAAACGCATCAACAAGCGCTAACGACTACACAAATGTCATGCATTCAGTCATTTGCATGTTCTAAAATATGGGCAACACAGTCCAATTAAGAAATAAGATTTAGCATAAATGCAGGTAGTAGAGGGGTGCAGGGGTATTTCGAGACACGGCATTTCTCAATTAAATCTAATTGTATGGAGGTGATAACTATACACTGGTATGGAGTCCCGCAACGGTGCCATTGTGAATTGTCCTGTCAATCTTCATTCCACCACTGCAGATTATTCGTAATGAAATATCAGAAGCTTCAATTCGTGCTCGGATTCTTATTTATTTCAATAACTATAATATTTAGAGCTACCCTCTAAATTTTAGCTAGCTGAGCTAAAATTTATAACAAACCTAATTTACATCCTTTTTGTCGTGAATAGAAGTAACATAATTTTTTTCTTAGAAGTAATTTCAATCCAGGGAGGATAATGAGGCTGTATTATGCATGTATCAATAGGTTCTTACTTTGTGTTGCAATGAGTCACATAGTTCTATGGTTCACCTGATATTAAGCGGTATCCTCTGCTATTAACAACAGCACAAACTTTTTATAGCTTGGGTATTTCCATGCGATACGATTATTTTTTTTTTATTATCTGTTCAAGCCGAATCTCTCCCTTCCGATCAGCGTGTGTATTAAAAAGCAACGCAACTTTCAGTGGATTTGCGATCGGTTTAAAATAGAATAGAAACACGACAGCGCGGCCTGTCATATAATCTCGTCATCCGCCTAACGATGCCGACGATCTAAAGTTGCAGAATCATTTTTCTTTATTATTTCCAGAATAACCCATGTCCTCATCCAATAATATTCATGCGCGACTGCGAAGTGTCGCACGTTCGTGCCCTGCTCCAGTTTATGTACGTGGGGCAGGTGAACATTGCCCAGGCGCAGCTCAGCGCGTTTCTGCGCACCGCCGACGCGTTGCAGATTCGCGGCCTCACGGACTGTTCGCAACACAACGACAAAGTACGTACAGTGGCAGGTGAAATTTACGTTCGTTAATTAATTTAAGCTATGGTGGCATTTATAATTAAATTTAAATCAGCCCATTACATAAAGCTTGCTTACAGATTCACCTTTTCTTGCAGAAAACAAACAGGAAATCGCCCCCTTCCCAACTACGTAATTTGCTCAGCGCCAAGCCGTCTCAGTCACAGTCTACCTCCTCCTCCAAAGCCGCAAGCCAAAACGTCGAGACGACGGCAGCCGACGACCCGGAGCCAAGCGGGAGTCGACGCTCCACGAGAAATTCTCCCGATGTTGCCAGAAACAATCTCAACGACGAAGCTCCCTTCCAAACTTCTAGTCAAACGAGGCCTAATAACGACGAATATAGTGAAATACCCAACTACCCGTCACTGAGGGTAAAAACTGATCTCGAAGCGCCGGAGGTGAAAAACGAAGAGAGCGACATTCTAATGGACCCCGGGGACCCGGAAAGAGACAAAATTCAGGACTTTAATGCGTCTGATCTCTTAGAACCAAAAATGGAAGTAATGGAACAAGAAGCTAGCGACGAGGAGCGTTCTAATTTTCCGCATATGTTCTACAACGAGAACAATGCACTGGCTAATCCTTTCGCGGCACTGCCAGGTAACTACTTATATTTTACAATATGTCCATATTTGTCTGCCTTCATCAAAACCAAAATCATACTTTTCTTTTACTTTAACAATCTTCCAGTTCCGTTCAAACAGAAGGCCCCAGAGACCCCAACTTTTAAATTTAATCTATTCCTGTACTCAAAATATTGTACTACTTCTGTCTGCGACTTGGCAATGGGTATTGCATACGTTTTCCATTTTGTGGTGACCCCTCAATTCTTAAGTCATATTTATCTTGTCTATTCTGTATGCGCCTACCTTCACATCTTGAAATCGGTGGCAATTGGTCTCCACCAGGTCACCTACCCAAATACAAAAATAAAGGGAAAGAAGATAAAAAATAATTACTTTGTTGGCTTGCCTTTTCATGGGGAAATCAAGGATATCTAAGGTGCTGTTCACTGCTGCTCTGATATCGCCACTGATTCCAGGGAGGTCTGTAGGCGCTTATAAACCTGTACAATCTCCAAAGTCTCCTATCTTTCAGTATGAGATATGAAGCTTAGGGATCTCAAAACCATCCTCTGAACTAAAACAATTTTTTAGGCAACGTGGATCTCATGGCTGGGATGACAGCAGATCTCCGCGACGAGAACGCAGATGGTGAGTCCTATTGTCACTTTCACGTCATTTCACACGCACACGTCGACTCGGACAGCCGCGCCCCCGGCGAACCTCTGTTATACCTCGCCTGGTATCATACGGTTTGGCAAGACATTTGGTAGAGCGCGCGGTTTATTGGTTTATGGTGGCTAGGCGCGCGGGTGTCGGGCGACGCGCCTGCGCCGCTTCACGCTATCCCGCCCGCTCCCTCGCACTCGCCTGGTGGATCCTGCTCCGTTTGGGAATCCGAATGCTAATATTCTTCTCAACACCCCCTGTTTAGGAACTTCGCAATGTTCTGCACCTGATTTACTAAATTTCGTTCACGGGACTCGTAATTGCTCATGCAAATCGTACTACAAACTTACCAGTTATTTTGACATGGTTTTTATGGAAAATTTTGAAATTGTACTGAGATTGCCACGGTGCCCTATTTTGAATTTCATGTTGACTTATTTGTTATGATAACCGAATTTCATTCCTACTAACCAATGTTAGCCTAACCTATTTTACTTTCACTTGTGGGTCAATATTAACATGACTAGTTTCTGGTAGCACACGTTTTTTTTTCTGATTAAATACGTAGACTATTTTAAGTATGCACAATGATTCTAGTATCAAGTTCCCATAGAGCTCCTCACTTTATTTAGAATAATTAAATTTAATTTCGCGGTATAATCAGATAAGATAATACACAACAGTAATAAACAGTCATTTTACTCCTCCAAAAATAGAAAACTCTATTTAGAGATCGGTTTCAATTTTTTGGGGTGTATGTTGATCAATTTTTCTTGACACTCCATTCAAAATAGAGCCTTTATCAAGTTTTACGAAAAGTACCCTCAAAGATGAACCTTTATCTTATTTTTGGTAGTTTTCTTAAATTACATCGTAATTTGAGTTTTTTTCTGAAAGGCTAAAGTCCTTGATCAAGTTCATGGCAAGATCACCACGACAGACTCGCTAGAAGTGGAGTCCATTGTCAATTTATCTGAATGTCACCTTTTGAACTGGTCAAATGAATGAATGAATCCCGGACGGTCCAAGTTACGTTTGTCTTTTAACTTATTTCCTGAACTCGTTCAAACGGCCATGGAGCAAAAACGGAGCGGTTATCATTCGAATGCGAGGATATCTGTGGCGCGGGGTGCGTGCGGTGTCGCGGGGGCTTGCGTGCGATCGGTGGTGTTGTTGGCAGCTGGGGGCGGGGGCTTGCCGGGCGTGGCGGCGGGCGTGCAGTGCGCGGTCTGCGGTCGGCGGTACAGCAACGCGTCCAACCTGCGCCAACACGTGCGGCTGATCCACGAAGCGCAGCCAGTGGTCTGCGCCACCTGCGGCCGCAGCTTCAAGACGCCGCTCTACCTGCGCCGGCACACGTTGGCCCAGCACGCGCCCCCTCGCCTGCTGCTCAAGTCGTCGCCGCCGCTGCCCGCGCTGCGGCCCGCGCCTTCCCAACCCTTCCAGTAAACCGCGCGCTCCACGCCGCCCGCGCCGGACGACATGCCCCCCCGTTGATATACACGTGACATCATTATCTCGCTTACCTAGCCCAGTCAATAGAACTCAGGCAATGATTTAGGGATCTCGCGGACTGGAAAAGATCAAGTATTCCACATTCGCATCCTGCATTGTTTTATTGTTGATAGACGCAGTCAGAATACATGCTGCGTGGGCAAGAGATGATTAAGACCGCCCTCTGTTTAAAAAATCCTTAAGTCATTGCCTTAACATTATTCCATTTTAAATGTGAATGCCTAAAGTGTACGTACAATGCATAGCTTCATTACGCAAAGTATAGTAATGCTCTGAAGGAATTATACTATAACCACCTATATTAGAAGCTAATCTTCAATCCGGATTCAGACAGTATGGCAGTTTTCCACTTTGTAATCCGACTAAACAACACGCGACAAAGTAACAAATTCTAAATATTAGTCAATTCTGTCATGGTCTCCACCAATATGATACCATGTTGGTGTTACATTTTCTACAACTTTTCAACAAAATTATTGCAGTTGCGCAAAATCAAGTTCATGTTTATTTATAGATGCTTTCTCTTATTGGACATATCTATAGCAACACAATATCGCTCTCGTCATTTTACGATGTTGCGACTTGCAGGACTAGTCTTTTGGCTATACTGATTTGAGTTTTGTTGCGACGTCTGTTAATGCCAAGATGTTTCGTTTCTCAAAACTTTCCTTAATCTTGGAGGCGGAAATTTAATCGACATCATGTTGTTTTATTTATTTTTTCCAAGTTACGGTACAATTAACAATACCTGCATAAGTGAAAACGTATGGTTAGCTAGGTGATAATGAATCGTCAATATCAAAGGAGGGGATGTCGACGGCGTCGCATCGTCCGGCGAAGAAGTGAGGATGTGGCTTATAAAGTCGTACTGAAGACTGTCAATAGATTTATCTAGTCTGTGATCGGATTGTCGCCGGGGGCCTAGTCACACCTCTCCGCTTATTGTGTGCCTTTCTACGATAGACCGAGTGCCAGCTGTTTGTCTACTCGACGTACTCCCATTGACTGCGATTTAGATATACATCTTTTATTTTTTTACCCTACATACTGATAGTATATCACTAGGCTATGAATTTAACATTCAAGTACAATAATTGTACAGTCTTATCGACGTCATAGCACGGGGAAAACAAAGACGTAAAATACCCATGTGCGTATTGAGTGCAATAGTTTGTGTTGAATCATTTAGGATAAGCGTTCTCAATGAGTAATGGGAGTTCGTCGACGACACGCCAGTACCTTCCTTTCTGACAATAGACTGATTGTTATTAAAGCATTTGTTGCGACCGGTGCTGATTTTTACATAAGCATAACATAGGTTATTTACTGGTTACATATTTATACACAACACATTATACACGTTTACCGAACTACGATGGGCGACGCTTTCCATCTCCCTCATAGAAATGTAATATATGGTGTATTTTCTTATTAGAGTTATAATATTTTGTACTGGAAATGCGAGAGAAAGCGCCGTCCATCTCCGTTTTATTTGTCCGATACTCGAACTTCTGCAGTTTTAAATGAAAGTGCATAAGTTCGTTGTGAAATGCAATAGTGATATTTTTATACACAATAGTTTTATCTTTACACAGTGTTATTGTTGAGTGATTGATGGCTCCCGGTCAATAGTTTGTACAAAATCTCAGATGTATCGAAGAGTAATATGTCTTCTTAAATGTATTGAAATACGATATTAGTTTTATGAATTACTATGCTAAAAATGCTTAGATTTTTTTCTATCAGGAATGTTGCGTTTAAATCTTGTCATCGACTATTAGAAGGGATACCACAGATAAATGTTGCTTCTACATACGGAAAAAATAATTCTGTTATAAATATGGTAGGTAATCGATTCGATGACATGATTTGATAACGATGATGTAACAAAAGGTTGGATTCAGGTTGATATTACGTTGCTAAAATACTTGCCGATACTTCCGCGATCCAGTGATTTTACAAAATCATGAATTTCGTTCTTAATTCTAAGAGAAGCTGTATTTTTATTGTGTATAATGTTTTTGAATTGATATTTTGATCGGTTTTTTTCGTGTAGTGTAAAAAATGTTTGCCATGAAAATAAGGAACGTCTAGTCATTTTGTAAAAAAAATTAACAGGAAAGGACTCTTTTTATGAAGGTACGATTAGGGTTGTGAATTACAATATTTCGTCGTTTGAAAATTGTTAGAAAACGTATCGGAATGAAGCATTGATCTCAAAAAAAACTGCCTTTCCATGATCTCAAAATTTTGACTTTGCATTTATTTTAAATGATATTTAATCTTAATATGGTTACTAAAATTTATTGCAATAATAAATTAATTATAAATCGTAAAAAGTAATCGCTTAAATACGTACATTAGGACTTGTAATTTAATGGCACTTTCTTACAATAATAATTTTAATCCCAGTAAATAAGTTAAGGCGCAGCTTCTATGATTGCCATAAATGATAAATAAAAAGTATTGTATAAAGAATCTCTTGACACCGCTAAAATTAGAAATATAAAGATATTAGTACATACTTAAATATTGGCGATGTACTTCAATATATATTCGAAAACAAATAAATTCATTATAAATATCCAAGATTATTTTCAAACTCGTCATTATACAATTATCAAATAGAAGTCCGTCTAATTTAAAAGTGCGCGCCCCTCCATTTATCATTATTTCAATATGATGTGATATAAATACTAATTACACATATTTCGAAAAGCAATAAATTGATCCAAAGGTGCGCGCCAATTAAAAGATTTCATGAACATGCAATAAAATAAATATTTAATTATTTCACTGTTAAAGTTTATCTGCCAGATATTCAATGTTGTTTAAACAATATCAAATAGAATATAAAAAATATATAACATAGTTTTTACTGTTACAATAAAATAATATTATCATTATATACTTATACAGAAACTTCGGAAAGCGACTGGTTGTTGATCAAACACACATCTTTTATATCATGTGAATTCACGTACATATGTACTTAAATGATGGACAATAATGTTTAACTAAAGCTAAAAAGCTTACGCAATAAGTTGGCATCGCTTTTGGGCCATTCGGGGAGTCCACAGATGGCAAAAAACAGTTCAAAATGCCAAGAATGATCACATTGGCTGTTCGTTTTGGTAATGTGTGAGCGAAAATAGCAAGAGCAGTTCCGTTAGCCGTTGTTTACCTCGGAAACAGTTAATTCAAAAACGGCTACTTGCAGCCCACGCTTAGGCAAGCAAATTTTTGACAGGTTAGAATTCTGATTTATTCTAAAGCAAAGAAAACGCTTGCCCAGTCATACTCTCACACTAATCGAGTGTCAGTCAATCAAACAACACAAACAACCACGATGCGAGAACAAATATCATGCTCATCATCACACAACGCTTGCCCCGACCGGGAATTGAACCCGAGACCCCTCGCTCCGAAGTTTCCTCCCCTCGAGCTTGCTACCAACTAAGCCGCGAGGCCGTCTTAGCCCTGTTTTGCGGTTTAAATGTGACAAGACCAGTAAAGTTCCATTTGTTTCAAGCATGAAAAATATTCTTGTGGTTTTACTGTAATTTATAATAACACAGTAAAGTGACAAACCCACTTTTTGAATTTGTAAAGTATTACAATCAAATAAAATAAAATAAATAGCTATCTGATACAGTTCAAAAGATACAATTCCAAATACTTTTAATCTACAGTTTTAAAGATAGTTTACAATAATATAATAATGTATAACGGAAATTAGATTTTTGCTTTTCAGTTTAGGCCTCTCTCATAACTTTCCATTGTTCGCTAGCTTCCTTGTCTTCCTTGTCACGCCTGCAGTTGCTTTTATAACGTCTTCCCACCTTCGGCATGGTCTTCCTCCTTTTTTTATACAAGTCGATTACATCCTTACTTTTTTCTACTTTTATTAAGGCATTTTCGTTTTTTATGGTACATTGTAATGCCAGCAATAATTTGATTTCTTTATTATCAATTTAAGTTTTATTTTATCTTTTCTATTTACGTATATGTTTTTGTAAAGGTGTATGTTTGGCGAAAGTCGCCTATTATGTATTTAATAAGAACGTTATGGACAAGTTGTTTATTATATTCTTTATAGACCAGTATCTTTCCCACGTTGAATTTACTCTATTTTGTTTTTCTTTTGCGGCAAATTGCATTGGAGAAATGACCCAGATAGCTTTATTCTTCGAAATACTCAAGGTTATTATAACTTTGATCGGTTCCTTACATTGGTTTGTCATCAGTTTTGTTTTTATTCATATATAGCCCAATAGCAACGTAAGTATAATATTTTTTTTCCGATTTAAAAATATGGGCAGGTGCTCAATTCGGATATATATTCATTAAGCTGTGTCATTGTCATTTGTGAATCGAGTTCAATGATTATAATTTAAGCTTGTAAAGTGAACGGCTCCTGATTTTTAAATCAATTTTGGACAAAATTAAGATGCAACCTTAGTTTTTTTTATTGCACCGGTGGTCACATAATGCCGCGTCTTTGTGGCATACTTTTAATTCCAATTCAAACATATTTTATGCTTTATTGATGCGTTTAAAGGTGTAATAAATAAGTATCTGGTCAAGGGTATTGCTTTGAACTAAAATGTCAATATTTAAAACGATGACTACTCCCATACTGCCAAAATCGATCTTCGTGATCGCGTATACGAGAATACTGATTTTGCAAACGCAGTTATAAAACGAAACTCCATGAGTGAGAATTCTTCATATGAATCTGCTCTAAACTTTTATACAATAGAATATAGAGAATAACTTTAATTTTTTATTTATACCTATCAATTCATATAAAGAATTGTGTATTGATTATAACTACGTTTTTGTTTAATAGAACGTTTTTATCACTTTTAGCACAATGTTTGAACAACAACCTTGCGTTTTCCGGAGACTGTACCCTACAACTGTTGACAGGTTTCCTATTACTGTTTTGTTTATAATGTCCGTTACAGATACATTGGTTATAACCAAGTTTCACTGTGCAAAGCTTGTACAGTCTATTTAACTTTGTAGATGAATTCTTCGAACAAATAATAACATGCGGCTTCTGGTCGTAACTTTTTCATATCTGATGCATCAGCGCGCGGTGCAATTGCTTTTTTATATTATGAACTTTGCTTGGGTTCAAATAACGTCTAAAATTAATCGTCTTTGAGTATTTCGTGTGACGGATCGGGGCGCTCCCAAGTGAGGGCGCAAATAGAAAAGTAAACATTATTTAAACGCTGGCAAAGTTGATAATGTATTGACACTAAAAAATGCACTACGTTCCGCTTCGTCACAAAATGTACAATATATTTAATGTCTTTATACGGGCTGTCGATGACAACTGCATTAGTTTAAATTTGAACTGTGTCGCAGTGTTCAACGGCTGCCTCTGATTTGTAAATAGGCCTATTGGCAGAACACCCACAACATAAATAGAAATTCGTAATGAAAAAAGCTACACAATCGTCTTTGCTAAATTGTTTGTACTATATAGTAGAACGGTATCGAAGAATTAAAAACAATAAGTAAAAAGTGTTCACTGCATCAAGACCGATATTTTTTTTTTTTATCAAATCTGAGAAATGATTGTTTTGATTAGTGACCGTTGTCATTATTTGATCGAAAAATGCATTGAATGTATTTTTTCTAATTAATGAAAATAAAGTATTGCAATCGAGTGTGATTTTTCATTGTTAATAGTATTTTTTATTTTTGTTATGTGAGGCATTTATAAAATCAATTCGAGGAAAGTCACGAATCTTAGTTCAACTACCCCAACAGGTTGTCCAATCATTAGGTATACCTATCACCTTAAATGTAAATATTCTTATATTATTCAATGACTCAACAAAACATGGTCATATTAATTGGCTCAATCTCACCACATATTACATCAACTTATTAACACGAATATTACTGATCATATCAATATTACCTAATATTGTGCAAGGATCAAAAACAGAATACAATTGATGACTGAACCATAAATTTACGCTTGTAAACATAACTTGTTTTTTTTATCTGAATAATTTTTTGTCCTACTTGGCAGTAAAAACTACTCGTTTCAACTTGTATGCCGTTTCTCGAAATATCTCGATAGATTTATCAATATCTATTTTTTCTCTGTTTTTCATTTAAATTGTCTTTTTTCATTCCGATCATAAACAATCAGTCGAGCGTGCTCTTTTACAGAGTAACATTTAAATATAGTTTTGTAAATTGCTTTTAACAACTTACATATAATGTTCACAAACCTCAATTGTGGCCATATGATAAATTGCATTAAGGAGGGTAACGCTTCGCCTACAACTCAAGTATAGTACTAAGTGTGCACCATCATCACATTGTATTTAGGTCAGCGATAGTAATAATGTATTAGGAAGTGTATATCAAATTGATATATTTGTTTTTCTAATCAATTATTGTTATTATTATAAATTATGTCCACCAAATTTCACTTCGACTGACATAAAGTTTGACTAACTGTGACTTAAATCTTGAGTAATAACGCATAAGATATTATATTTGTATGTCTCAAAAAATGCCTAAGTAAAAAGATTATGTGTTTGAGCCTGTATCGTAATAATGGTTTGGGCAGCCGTGGGCAGGTGGGACGGGCGTCGCAACCGGCCGGTACCAGACGCCGTTTGGTTGGAGCAGCACCGCCGCGCGCTGCCATTTGTTCTGAAGCGGGAAAACGAGAGGGGCGCCGCCGTTGCTCCAAGACTTGTAAGTAGAAAGTTTTAGTTTTAAGCCATTTAAGTTTAAGTTATGATTCAATTCATAGCTTTGGTGGCGGTGACTGATAATGATTGTTCTAGCGTACTGATAAAGTGGACAACATGTAAAGGACAAAATCAGCGAAAAAAAAAATGTTTGTTGTTTGTTGTCTCACATTTGGGTGTATCCAGTTTCATCCAAAAAAAATCGTATCACCCGTCCGAGGCCGGGCGGTTACCAGCTTCCTATAACCATACATACATTTTCTTAGGAGAAAGAAAATAACATTTAACTTATAAGGGAACTTTATTTTACTATAATAACAAATTCTACCAGGAGCACACGGTCTAGGTCAACAACTAGTAAGTCATAAGTGATAACCATAACGCAAAATTAACACAAAGTTTAACATAATACATCTACATTACTTCAAAATTTGTTATCAACTTATCGCCGTGATGGGTTATCTATATACTAATGAAACACCAAATACGTCGAACATTTCCGTGTTCTATGTATATCATGGTTGTTATAATATAACTTTACAACGTTCTAATTGACAACCGCCCGGACTTTGTCGTTGGTACAAGTTCTGTTTTCTGATTATTGTATTTCACTGAAGGTAAATGTTAGCCAAGTTTTTCGTGGGATAACAATGGCGGGATGAGTTCCAACAACCCACCGGGAAAATTATTGGAGTTAAGTGTCACTGTTAAACAACGTATTAGGAGTACAAATAAGATTCCGCCGTTTTATTGTATTGTAGATGGCGCGGCACGGAGTTTCGGTTAGCTTTCGCAGATGATAACCGGCTTAAAAAATAGTTTGGACATTCAAGAACAACATAACCTATTAATATCATTGATTTTATATTGGTAAAATATAATTTTTATAAGTTGAAAATGTCAAAATTTGAGCCAAGTAAGCGTCATTTGCGGGAAATATTAGTTTACTTCTTTAATTTAAAGAAATCTGCTGCTGAGGCGCATCGATTGCTCGTAGAAGCATATGGTGAGGTTGCTTTGAGTGAGAGAACGTGTCGAGAGTGGTTTCAAAAGTTTAAAAATGGTGATTTCGACGTAGAAGACAAAGATCGCAGTGGAAGGCCAAAAATTTACGAGGATGCAGAATTGGAGGAATTATTGGAGGAAGATTCATCTCAAACACAAAAAGAACTTGCTCTAACATTAGAAGTCACTCAGCAAGCAGTCTCACATCGTTTAAAATCATTAGGAATGATTCATAAACAAGGAAATTGGGTTCCGTACGAATTAAAGCCGAGAGATATTGAACGCCGATTATGCTTAAGTGAAATGCTGCTAGCTAGACATAAAAAAAGGGTTTTTTACATCGTATCATAACTGGTGATGAGAAGTGGATACATTATGACAATCCAAAAAGAAGAAAATCATGGGGATTACCTGGCCACGCGTCAACATCAACAGCAAAACCGAATATTCACGGAAAAAAACTTATGCTGTGTATTTGGTGGGATCAGCTAGGTGTAGTGTATTATGAGTTGCTTAATCCGAGCGAAACAATTACTGGAGCCCTCTATCGAACACAATTGATGAGATTGAGCCGAGCTCTGAAGGAAAAACGCCCTCAATACTATTCTAGACACGAAAAAATTATTCTTCTGCATGACAATGCTCGTCCACATGTTGCGGCTCCCGTGAAAAAGTACTTGGAAACACTTGATTGGGAAGTGTTACCCCACCCACCGTATTCACCAGACATTGCACCGTCCGATTATCACCTGTTCCGGTCCGTAGCACATGCTCTGACGGCGCAGCGGTTCACATCTTATGAGGATACCAAAAATTGGGTTGATTCGTGGATAACCTCAAAAGACAAGGAGTTCTTCAGACGTGGGATTCGAATGCTGCCTGAGAGATGGGAAAAAGTGGTTGCAAGTGATGGGCAATATTTTGAATAAATTTATATTACCGTTCTTCTACAATAAATATTTAATTTGTGTTAAAAAACGGCGGAAACTTATTTGTACTGCTAATATATACTGTAACAAAGGCTCAAATATAAAAGATGGTGTATTGTGTCACTGATATGTTTTACACCTGCTTATTATTTTTATATTTAAATGGAATGGTATGGTAATGGTATTTTTATGGAACATTGAGAACATTATGTATGTACCTACTACGTCCAATAATTTAGACGGCGCGCGCCAATGAAGTACCCAAGTTTCACAAATATTGCAATTACTAAATATTATGAAAGAAAGCCGTGTTTCTATTAAAATAAAATATAGCCTATGGCACTAAGGGATAATGTAGCTTCTTATTAGTTAGTAGTTAATGTAGTTTTGGAATTGGGTTTTTAATGAAGCATTACCCCCAGCACCCAAACAATATTTACCTCTGTAGAATATTTTTATCATATATTATAAATCATAGAACTCTAGAACGGTACATTCGCCATAATGTGCCATAAATTGCCATATTATCAACCATGAAATCATCGTTAATATACGTGTACAAAAACAGTTTCTGTAAAAGTGAATAGGAAAGTAAACACTTCCTCAATGTGTAATTGGAACGTTGTAAATTAATAGTACAGGTTTGGACCTGTTCAGAAAACTAGCATGCATTTTCCTTAACTAGTCACCGCGAAATTGCACTAAACTAGTCAGTTATATTTCTTGGCAACAAAATAAAACAGTTAAAACGTTAACGCTTGCGGTTTTAAAAACCATACATTTGTAATATGGGGATTCCACAAAGTTTCTTAGAAATCCTTTTAGTCACATCTGAATTTCAATTGAAAATTTTGTCGTAATAATAATGTCAAAAATTCAATTTCATATTTAAACATTCCCAATCGCAATCACTAGTTTGAATCTGGGGTAATTTATTTTTAGTATATAGTTCCATACCGAAAGTCAGTACCACCCAACTCATTTTTTATACCGCTAACGATTGAAAAACTTATTATTATTATGAACCCTCGCTCAAGAAGATATACATTTTCCGGACCCACCCCCATCTCAACCTTTTATGCATTCTAGATTAAACTCGGCGAAGGCGTCGAGATACGCGAGGAGCTGCTCCGCGGGGTGAAATGGGGGGACTACCGGAAGGTGACGCGGGGGTTAGCAGCCGCCCTATTCTCACCCATCGAGCTGGCGACCTGTTCGGTCACGGGCCAGCGGTGGTCCCGCGCGGGGCAGGAGTCTAGACCTACGAAACCGCCGCTCGATCGCCGCAGAGTGCACGCGCTGATATCCTACGTCAGTAGGCATTTCCCTGATGTGGAGGTCAGCCGGATCAAGCAGGTGCTAGCCTACAAGTGCAAGGAGAATTGCGCCGCGCTCAGGATGAGGACGGCCAGGTGAGACTTGTTTTAATATCACATCTGATAAGCACAAAAATACAGTCACCTATGAATACTGTTAATTCAACATTTTTATATCAATAGCCAGTAACAGTATAAAAAATAGGTTACATATACAAACATGATGGAACCCTCTTTCAAGTTTTAAGTCGACATAAAATAAAAATCTTTAAAAAAAAAATCATAGTACCAATTATGGTATAGTCCGGTATAAAGAAACTATGTAGCTTCAGGAAGTTCAAGGAGAAAATTGACAACTTAAAATTGAACTTGCAACATAGCATCATACCTATTGTGTTGTTACTTGTGTAACAACAGTCTTTTGTCACAGAAGCTATGACAAAGAAGTGCCTGTGTTTGGGAACAAAATTTACGTTCCCAAACATGGGCACTTTTCAATAATATATAAATGTCATCAGAAAAGCCATTGAGAAGTCCTTCGACATACCAAATAAGTCTCATATTTGTTTCTTTTCCATACCTATTAAATAAAGACCTCGTATCAGTGCTCATCAACAATAATCATTATCAACGTGTATTGATTAACGCGCATTTAAAATGCCATAATACATAAGCGTTTCTATCTTGATATCACTTGGAGTTTGAACCATGCGACATGGTAAATCTGATAGTACGATCCAGGCAGACTGATTTAAAAAACGAATAACTCCTTCAATACTTTCATCCTCTATTTCAGCCCTAAGGGTTAAATAAGCCAAAAAAAAAAATTATGGGACCAACTCTAAGTTATATCAGCCAAATCGAGCCACAATTAGAGAAACCTGTACATGATTTAAAAAAATCGAAAACACCGACTTCAGTACTTTCATCTCTTATTTCTCGCACCATTTTAAAAAATCAACATCCAAATCGGTCTACAATGGGCGAAGAAAAAGTCACAGGAAAGTAAAATACGCAATTATGTTTCCTTGATGACTTATTTTTTCTAGTTATTTTGATCTAAACTATTGAATCGATTTTGATGAAATTTCTATTTCCATTGAATTTCCAAATAGGTTGATAAATGATAGAGTACTGAGGTACCAAACATTAAAAAA
Organism: Aplocera efformata; assembly: GCA_921293045.1. NCBI lineage: Eukaryota > Metazoa > Arthropoda > Insecta > Lepidoptera > Geometridae > Aplocera > Aplocera efformata. The sequence continues at coordinate 10,805,729 of OV121042.1, forward strand.
ATACATTTTAGAAGTATTTTACTGCGTCCAATTAAATATATTAAAAAAGAAAGTAGTTGGCGACTTTCTGGTTCGCTATCAAACTTGATATCCTCAATTAAATTGATTTCAACTTTCATAGAAAATATCTATTCTAATTTGACAAAAGATTGATGACTATTTGATATGAATTACACTAGCGATGCATCATTTTACATTATCTATCTCTATATCGATATGTATCAAAAATCACTGATTCACGTTAGGTTCATTGACACCAATATCTTAAACAAATAAAAAAATCCGTATTTTAAATTGCCATTGAAATCTTAAAGTCTTTGTCTTGACGTGTTTGAGATGTTCTTTGTTACTCCATAGTAACACTGTTTAATCGATAACAGCATGGATCTTATCTTATCGTCCATAGTACGAGTACCACCTGTAGTGCCCCCGAACCATGAAAACATTTATTACAACGCATTGTCACAGATGATTAACAAATGTCCAAGTAGAGTAATTTAAGTTAAACTGTCTCATATCATCAAGTTTGAAGAATTTAGAATGTAGCATTACTATTTAAAGATTATCTCACTTTTTTTGTTTTTTTTTTCTATAACATAATAGTTAAAATATACCCTTGATATTAATAGATACACTTGATAAATTTGTGCGTTGAGAATGCATATATTAATTAAATAATAAAATGATTATTTAATTGATATTTTTACTTTCGACTTTTCTTTTTTCATCAGCTGTTCTTGGATTTTTTTTAATAGTGGAAGAAGATATCTTCTAATTATTTTCTAGATAGATTTTATTCATCATTGTAATAAAGGAATTATCTCGTACCGTTCATGTCAGTGTCGCATTGACAATGTTTTGCCTCTATCGGAGCTTTATCTATCTTTATTTAGACTAGTATTGTAAAAGTATAGGTATGTGTTTTATGTCTCACAGAGACACCTTGTATGTTGAAAATAAACATGTTTATCAATTTTATGGCGTAAATATCACACGCCATAAGTTAAACAATAAGGTCAATGAGATTGTAAATAGAACACTATTTATGGTTAGATATGGGAAGCGATATATTTTATGAAGTCACGTGTATGTCGACCGAATTTAAATTTAGGGACCATCATCAAAGGCGAATTTATCGCAGCAGTCTCACCAACACATGGTACAATATAAAGTTATTATGCGACGATATTATCGCGGCGATGCGACTGCGGGTTTTGATGAACAAAACGTGGACTGTGGCGTCTCCGGGCGATATCGCGTGACGCAACGCAGTCGCTGCGTTTATGAGTGCGACGATACGCTGACGGAATTATTTATCGTTGTACCGTGAAAATTAAACAGCGATAGTAAGGCGAATTCGTCGCGTTTCACTCGCCCGTGGATATGGTCCCTTAGGTTATAAAATGTGGTTTATGAAAGTTAAATATATTATGTCAGAATAATGCATTTTAAAGTATGCAAGCTACATATTAAAAAAATACAATTTATAAATTTTAGTCTGTATCTCTGCTTGTTCCGGCTAATCTCCAAAACGGCTGGACCTATTTTAGCGGGACTTTCACAGGCAGGTAGCTGATATAATAAGGAGTAACCAAAGCTACTTTTAATTTAGAAGAAAAAAAATTAGGATAAGAAGATAAAAAAAAAACCTCTCGGACGAGTTTGACTCATGCGTGCATTGGCCTACACCGACCGGCTGAAAATTGATTTCAAGTCCCCACGCTTGGAAGGCAGGGTCGCTACCGACTAAGCTGCGAAACTGACTTGAGTATGTTTTGAATTTTATCAAACACTTGAAACATGAATCAGGGGTTATCAAGAAAACTAAAACATGTATCAGGGTTGGTCAGCAACCATAAAAAAAAAACACAATTAGGAATATTTTTGTAAAACTTAATTATGGGTTGAAAACCACCAATTTATTAATTAAATGCTGAAGATTTGCATCTATACCTATATATAAATTATCAATTGCCGTGTGTTAATTGCGCAAAAAATTGAAAACGGCACGACTGTTTAGATTTTTTTTCGTTTCTGTGCTATGATGGTATAGGAAGCAAAATCATGAGGCAAAACTAAGGACAGTTCAAAAATCGAAATCAGTAATTTTGTATGAGAATTGCCTCTTCAGAGTTTTACATGATGATGTTCAACGGGACATCTAGTTAACTTCTTTTATGTGACTAAACTCACGGGACGCGCTGACCTGATATCAGACATCAGCGATTCAACGATAAGTATGAGAAAACTTATGTCGTATCGCGATGCGCCCATCACGTTAGACGATTTATGAACTGCATTTCATCAATAGCAATGGCTACTGAGCAAGTTAGCATTGCTCATAACAATTCACGGTTTTACTCAAAGAGCACACAATGTGCTTGTGTTGTGGCTTACTAACTAGTAACAGCACTAATTGCATTAAATTGGGTTTCAGTTAAATTAGTAGTCACTCTATTTTTTATTCAATTTCATTAGCATAATTAACACTTCGCTAACGTGATTCCCGAGTAATAAACGTGAGCTATATAAAGAAAATAAATCGAAATTGAGTATTTGTCTTGCGTCACAGCTTAGTAGCTCTGCCTGCTGCCCTGTAGGTCGAGGGTTCCATTCTCATTCAGGACAAGCATTTTTGTGACGAAGATAAATGTTTGTTATGTGTCTGGGTGTTAATGTGTATTATAATGTATGTATAATAAAATAAAATACCCAAAGACCCAATTATATCATTAAGGTATTGGGTAGACGGTGAGACATCAAAACCATGCCCCCAGCAATTAATTACTACGCGTATAAAAATCAACAAATCCAGTAAAAATAATATTTTTTTTTTTTTTCTAACTATAAATATTCATAGCTTGCTGCAAGGATATTTACTTCCAGGACCGTGATGCTTACGATTCAGACAAATTAATTCAGGTCATGGACAGCGAAACATTCATTCATAATAAAAGTAACTAGTATTTGCAATTTAAAACTTTATTGAAACGCAAACACTTGTTCCGAAGCTGTTTGTTTAAGATCCTTTGCAATTTGTTATTTATATGGGCTGTCTAATCTCGTGTGCTCCAAATAGGGTATTAATATATTGAGACACATTACAGATAATATGGATTTAAGTAATAATTCATTCAATGACATGTTTTTTTGTTTAGTCTATTCTAAGATTTTCCGGTACATACAGTACTACACGCCGTTTAATAAAAATACATCTGTATGCTTTGCAGTGCATACTTCTTGCAGAAAAAGATAATATTATTTTTAAAATTAACTAATTTCTTCTACAGAATGAAAGTGGGGCTTTCACCTTTCCAATTTTTCCATGTTACTGAGCTACACTTACGTTATGGTAGAAATAATAACCTGGCAACCCTATGTGCGCCATATTTATCACCATAAATACCTCATTGCGACATTGATAGCGCAAGTCAGTGGCATGCATGGCCCGTGACCACATAAATAGTACTGATATCGGCTGTTTCATGTTATTGACCAGACGCGATATCGTATGTTTACCATCCATTCTCGTATGGGTATAAGTCAATTACGCTTAATTGTTGACGGATTAAACTCAGAATATCATAATAGCTTGTAGACTCATTTCATATTTGCCCTTGAGCAAGTTACTGATTTAAAAATCGAATTATCACCCATGATAATTGGCCGCGGACTGAACTAATTAAAATATTTAAAGATCTATCCAAATGGATTCCTGATTGGCGAAGATACCGAGAATTAAACAAACACCTGAAAACCTCTTTTTTGCGAAGTCTGTTATTAAAGCATGTATCTTTCCCCGACCAGACATCCTTTTTGTGAAGTCTGTTAAAAAGCATGTACCTTTCCCCGACCAGACAATGTCAGGGGTAGATACATGTAAATCTTGTTTTATCTACGTCGTGCCCATTCTTGCGTCATTGATATCTTTGTTTATACAAATATCACTTGTAACAAAACCATGCAGATACCATTATGTTGCGCCTTCTCTGTTTTATAACATGGTACGAAATTTGGTCATGACTTTATGCATTGTAATCATTTTTGAACATCTTTTCGGTAAATAAATTAGTGACTAAGTATATTCATATGAAGCTCCCACTATTGCGCTATTTGATAACATTTATGGTTTATCCACCTACTTAACCGAGCACTGACTTTATCTTTACAACTCTGAACTAATGAAGCCGCTTTGAAAAGTATAAGAACTCGCCCGAGGGTTTCAAAACAGGCACGATTCTTCGGTTTGCCTATTTTTGACAGAATTATGGAGTTTGAATCAGATTGCCTTTTTTATCTCTTAGGAAAGGGAATACCGATAAAATATATAAATTATTATGGTTTCTACGACATTTACCATATTCACAAACCATCTGATGTTTCAGTTTCAAAATTAAACCTGTAAGTGGTATTATTGAAAGTAGAAAATGAGTTGTCATCTCACAAAGACAGCTTACTTAATAAATACTGCGTTGAAATATCAGTCGGTTAATCTAACAGATGAATCATTGTATGTGCCATGAACCGTGTAGCCCGTCTTTGTATGTGCCATGAACAGTGTAGCCCGAGACGGTTATACAATTTGAAGCAGATTGTCCAACTGTTTCAGTGACTCGACGAATTACCTCCTGAGCGCGGCCGCGCGGCCTCCGCCATGCGACGACGCGCCCGGTGGGAGTGCGCGCGCACCGTATTCCAATTAGTAAGTATTCTTTTAATCTGAATGAATGGACGGGGCTGACTGCCCACCTGATGTTAAATGGGTACCGCGGCCAAACATATGACTCAGGGCTAAAGTATGAGAAGGCGTATCGCGTTGCACCCATCGCTCTGAGGCAGGGATGATACGCCTCTATCGACCCACCACACAGGTTCTAATCTAGGGTGGGAGGTAATGACCCATACATCGATTTACTTAACTTACGTATCTACTGTATATTATAAACTAGTTAATATATAAAAATTCAAATTGTTATTGTTAAATTGTAACTACAAAAATTGTTTGTTCAAATATTTTCTTTTATTATTATAATCTTAACTATAAATGTATTTTCTTTTCTCCACAGCGACGCAGCGAAAGGCGGCGGATGCGAGGGCCCGCGTGACGAAGAAGGCGAAGCGCCGTGAGTCGCACATATCAAATACATAATCTGTTATCTTACCAAAAACATATCGACCGCCCAAACTTGACTACCTTTGCGATGTCAAATTTATACTCCCAAATGCGTTTTCGACAAATGTGGCAATCAGATGAAACTTTGGCGCTAGCAGCACGCATTTTAACCAATACCAGAATAAATAAAACAACATGGCTGCTAAACTGACCAATCAGATTTAATTGACAGCGCTAGCGGAGTCTGCAAATGATTTTTTTGTTGACTACCCTCCATCTCAAGTCAACTTGCATATTCAGCTTTCTTTAACGATTATAGAAATACAATTTGGCTAAGCCAGCAGTGCGCCTGGCACGACGCTACTTTTTGTCAAAAATCGCATTGAGGTAAATGCAGTCATCGGTTTGGCGAGCGTGCCGTTGGAGCGATTAGTTAAGTTTTTGTAGGAATACAACACGCGCGCCATGTCGATGCCATTTCGTTCGTTTGGCAATCAAATATACGTCATAATCACCCATGACTAATTCTAAATCAGCAATTGTACATACTGACGTCCAGTTTCACATGAAAACCACAATTTTGCAGTCGTCATAAGAAACTGACGTCATTATGTGGAAGTAATTTTGCAGGGAATGCAAGCCAGCGGTGTACTTACCGAAGATGGTCAAACGAGCGTTCATTTATGTACTTTTGCCGTCGCAAATGTAGTCAACGTTCGGGCTTAAAGCGACGAAATCGGACTAGTGTCCGATGACATAGTAAAGGGTTGGCCCTTCTCAATCGCTCGCATCGAAATCGGACTCCCGCAAGTATTTCACTGTTTTGAAAGCCGTCAGTGGGAGACGAGATCGATGGGAGCGGCTTAGAGGTGTTTAGAGTACCCTACGCGCGTTTCGCGCCTGTAACATATTCATATTTATTTAGGTGATATTTTTCTATTGGCTACTGATAAGATTTTATCTCGTTATGCGTCCGCCGGTCGCCGGGGACGCATTGTCGTTTGTAAGAGTTGAGTCGGCCGGAGCTCTAGCAATAATTTATCAGGTTCCTAAGACATGTTTCGTAGTTAGAGTTCTATTTGCACGAATATTTCGCGAACACTGCCGCTTCTTTTCTAAATTATAATTTTCACGGATGACGTTATCGCTTCCTTACTTTTATGTGTTAGTAAATCGAGTCATTTTCATCGTTACGTTTAAAATTTGTATATGAGGCATTTAAGTGCTGTATGAGGGACCGTTGCAATTGCAAAAGTAATAATTATCAAAATGGCATAATTTTAGAGCTAAAGTTTAGACGTATCGTAGTCATTTCGTTTTATAGGTGTAATGATAAAGAATTTATTTTGGAGCGTCAGGTTTGGATATTGTAAAGTCTTCGGAGAGCTGTGATCATGATGGATAAAAAGCAGTCATATTTTTAAAGTATATATTTAAGAGTTATTACGTAATTATGTGAATAGTGCAGACATAGGTAGCGTGGACGCGGGTCCCGGTAGCGCGCGCCACTCGTCAGTTGACACAAGCGGTCCTACTACGTCTGCGCACGGATGTTATATCATATCAAAACAAAGCAATAACTATTATTTGATAAAATAACGATATTTCATTTTTTTAAATAACTATATTAACCATGTTGTTGTAAAAATGTAGTTAGTAAATCGGAAAGGTCTTGAGAAGTCCACGTTTCTAGAGTTCTTTTGAACGGTAACGAAATCCTCTAATCGTAAACTCATGTATGTCATATCAATATACAGTACTAGATTTTTCACTGTCTACAATTTTGTACATAACACGACATACCGTTTCCAACAGATTGCATCAACAGTAGGTGTTTTATAATGAGGCTAGGAAGCTACGCGTGTGAATAATGAATTGAGAATGCACTATTTTCCTTTAGGTGTTAGTGAACATGGCCTCCCTGTTATGATCTGAGCGTACTGCCACAATGTAAATATAGATCAGTATGTCATCGTAGCCATAAATTATGATATCTGTCAAGGCATAGAAACACCGCAATTCGCGGCCCTGCCAATTTGTGGAGCGGATTAGCTCTGAAGTAATCATGGTCGATAAATAGTCATCAAGCTTCAGCCCAAGAGAGGTGACCCCCATGATATCCATGCTTTATTATATTCATATGAAATATTATCTCAATAACACATCAGCCGTGTTTTTGGGGTCTAAATTACTGCAAGAAGTTTTCCGTTTAGAATCGTACTGGCTCCTTACTGAATTCCCGAAGTTTTAATGAAACAGGTGCAGTTGATATACTGATTCGTATATTCTATTGTGGACTACCACGTTAGGAGAGCTGTAAAGTCCGGATAAATAGACGCACGTAAGTAACTGTCACTTTCTTACAAATTCAATTATGGAAGTCTCAAGGAAGCGTTGAAATGTGACAGAAGTCAAGCCAAGTCTGGCCATGAAGTAAAATAATTGTCTATTTATTCGGCCATAAGCGATCGGTGTACCTATGAATAAGTTACAGTTACCAGAATTAGGATATATATAGTAGTCACGCAGTGCTACGTGGTGAAATCTTACTAAAATTGTAATATTTCACGATGCCAATTGAAAGTCTTGATGCTCAATTTTGCCAAATTTTAACTTGCCGAAAGTAAAGCGCGTCTTGTCTATTATTTTAATTCGATTTAACGGACATTCCGTCGCCTTTTAAGACGAGGGAATGGATAGTTTGCTCAATATAAGAAAATAATGTGTATTTCATTTTATGAAACACTAAAACGTCTTGGTAAACATGTTTCGGCCAAACAAATTGAATATATCATTAGTAAAAATATAGTATGAAAAAATTAATTATAAAGTTAGGAAAAATTAAATTGAGAGTTAAATGAATTTGCAAGTATAAATACTTTGTGACGAATGCTCGAGATGCAATATGTTAATTTAGTGCCAAATGATAAGTTTACTCGTAGCAATATCGTACCCTAATGCTCTTGTGTAATTCTCACGTAGTGTTAATAACCTATGAGGTTTCGAAATGTTTCTTTTACAAGACTCGTAATATATTTATATACAGGGAATGTGTTAGGTGTGTATTGTTGTTGGAATTAGGAGTGTCGTTGAGGTTTAATACTCATTGCGGCAGGGTGTAAAAATAGACGCAGGCCGGTGCCCTCGTGACGGCGCTAACGGTCCCAAACGAGCTGGAGGCGGTTTCCTAACGTAGAATAGTATAAAAATCTTCCAAACTACCATATCAATTCCGTAATGCCAAAATACTCGCTGGGACAGGAATTAAATATACACGGTTAATTTACGGATGTGCAGTTTATTTTTACACTCTGTTTTGTCAAGCACTGAATGAGCAATGGAACAAGAGAATTTATTTACTCAAATAAGTTTTTTTTTTTATTATTTACTATTATTTTTACACTAAAATTTAATACTATACATTATTTTGCATTTTATTATTGTAGTGGCAGCTGTCCATGTGTTACTGTGAACGATACGATCGGTCACTAGTTTTTAGGGTTTCATAAATAAATTAAAAATGATACATCGAACATGACATATTGGGCACAAATATGTATTAATTGATAATAAAACGTGTATGCTTTCATTTATTGCTTGCTATTTTTTTCTATTCAAATGTTCCTGAATGACGTTGGTGAGGCTTTGTGAAACCCTAATTGTGATGAGGGGGAGTGAAGTAGACCTGAATCGAATGAAACCCATGTTACCAAATCTGTCAGTTGTCTTCCATTCCAATACCCTTGAATATACACTGAATAGGCTTGTTATAAACAACTCTTCTGTAACCCAAAGGTGAAAGTTTAATGAACTCATGAAGTGTCAAAACACGATAATATTATAACAAAGCTAATCGGTGATTATTAGCCAAGGGGCTGGGCTAGTGTCCGCTTGCCTCCTCCTTATAGATTCACAGAGCAGTTTATCAAAATTGTGTATAAAATGAACAACATCGATGCCACTGTGCTCTGAGAGGACACAGCGTAGTGCCAAAATTACGTACTAGTCTTTAAACAAAATGTTGTTATCATTTTTCAGATTTTATTTAGTCCAGAATGTGTTAATTCCCGTGCTGTGACATATATTCTGACAAACCAACACTCTGTACGCAGCTCGTATGAGGGCACAATGTGGTTGTTGTGTTTTATTATTGTTTAGTAAAAGAGTTTAACATTTTTATAGGAGTTAATTGTAATATAGCAAATATCAAAATTTCTACCGAATGTTACAGCTCTGTCTGGTTTTTTCACTGTTTTTAAATCAAATTTATCTTTATTTACATTAATGTTCGTATATATATTATCTTTGTACCTAAGTCCTATGTTATCGTAAGTTAAGTGAGACATGGTCATGTTAGTCAAGTCAACCATGAGTCAGCCACATTGTGTTGAGTTTAAGATTGACAACTACAAGCTGTCCCCGATCTCAATGCTACTATACTAATGTAAATTTAATTAAAATACAAGACTATACTATACTTTAAATTTAAAAGTAAAAACCATTTTTCGAAGAGGATTTTATATGGAATGCTTATAGTTGTCGATTTACAAAATTATTTACGTTTAAATTTAATTCATTCTGTCCTTTAAATAAGTCATAATAGCTATTTGCTTCGCTTTATAAAAATTCTGTGTTGGTTTGTTTTTATGATTAAAGTTTTTTTTATATACAAATGCACATAATAATTTAGCTTTTAGCTAGTGCTATATCTATATTATTCCAAATTGTTTTATAGGAATGAAAAAAAATGTTATACTTATTTCTAAATTGTTATATAAATATTTTTATAAACTTAAAAGACAAAGGCAACTTAAATTATATTTTTGTTGTGCATTTATTATAAAATTTTATCAAATACTGAGCCACGAACTTGTGAAAGGCAATTTCTGCGTCTGTGAACTACTATTAGGTACAGTAGATGTTTTTTGTTATTAGTATATATATATATATCAATTTCTAATATGGTGAGTCAATTCAAGTAATATTAATGTTCCCTTGATTTAGAATAATTTACGTTAATAAACAAATTAATCTAAGATTGCTCAACTGAGATGCAATGCTAACTGCAATGTAGACATAGTGAACATTATTTTATATTTTGTCCTTTTATATGATATATTCAGTTATATTCATTTTGTGAGTAATGGCAGCGCATGTTAGTCTTATTTTTATTTTAAGAGAGGCCAAATGTTGACTTGCTTATGTGAGACTGTTTTGCCAAGAATCAGAAAGTATATTATTACCTACATTGTTTTAAAAATAAATGCTTTTATATAAAAATAATGTTGTTTTCGTTACTATATTTATTATCTTCCCTAGATCTGTGGGTTTTTCAAGAAGAGACTGTGCCGTAGAGCTAGCGTAGTCGTCTTTAGTCGGCCCAACAATAATTTGCCAAGTTAAACACGTTCTAATACGTAATAAGCTGACTTAGATATCCCAGAATCATATTATATAACAAACATCGTAACATGTGTGTTCTAATTTCTTTGTATTGTCGTCGGTAGGTAAAATCGGGTTTCCAAAATAAATTAAAATAGACTGGGGTGTTGTATGATCGTGTCTATGTGTCCTACGACACAGGGATTCCTATTGCATGCGAGTAAGTCTTTCTTGTTTCATGAAAATGCGCACGCGTTTTTTAACATAATATAATGTAAGGTTGAAATTGAAACTCTTACTGGGATGTTTTTAGATCAGCTACTTTTAGGTTAATACCTGATTCCCCACTAATGAACAGTTACAGTGAACACTTTAAAAAATTCGTAATTCGCATTGCCTAACATTTATCTAAAAATATAAATAAAGGCAGCGAACCGGGATCCCTCGTTTCGAAGGCAGGGTTACTACCAACTACCCATGCTATTTATCAGTTTAAGTACTGGAGGAGAATGATAGAAAGTAGATCCAAATCCTACAATCCTACAGGATTTGAGAGTAGGATGGATGGATAGGATACTAGAGGGGGCATAAATTATTAGAAAGATATCTACTTATTCTGTTGAAACTGTAACTCGAGTGAAAAAGAAAAATAATAATCGGATCAAGTTCTTTAGCAACACCCAGATTTGGGAGCGGATTTTCAGTCATTTTTCAGTCATAGGTATCAAAGTATTTTTGGGATGTATGGCTGAATGGAATAAATCAATAAATTAAAATATCTGGTCAGTAAGATTATGACCGATTTCTAAAAAAAAAAATGTTATCAGAATCTAACCCAGCTTCGAAATTAACCTTTCATGCAATGCAAGCGGTGTGTGTTGCAATGTCAATAAATATTTAAAACTGATTATTGCTACCAACTTGACGAAACAAAAACCGAAAATTTATTTATCTTGTCATGCGCGTGCATCACTATGCTGATCATTGACCCCAAATTACGTTTCGTTGTGCACTCGTGGTTCCTTAGTAATGAAGTTGGACCCGGCGAAACATAGGCGTAGACGGAGAATTAATCAATACTCTATCTTTATTTTTTTCTTTTGGCTTCGCGCGGCTTGTGCATTTACCTGAGTCAAGAAATCCTCCTTCTACTATATGACCATAGAGTATGAAACCTTCACCAAAGAGTCCAAAGACTACTATTGTATACTAGAGATAGACTGACCTTCACTAACTTCATAACACATATATTTTTTAATTATGTTAAGCAATTGTTTAGATTATAATTATCACGTCTTTTCAAATTTTGAGATAAGCTTTTAATTTGTCGATGATGTTTCTTTTCCCGAGGTGTATTTATCACTGACTGTCTTGTGTAGCTTACAAGACAATTTTATTTAGTAATGTGTAATTTTAAAAGAAATAAATGATACTTATTAATCATGTGTATTCTATTTTTTTGTGCTGTGCATAATCCTATACAAGCTCGGGATAAGTATTAATGCAGTTTTTACGCTCTTATAAGGAAACCAAACATTCTAATGAAAGTTAATGACTGTTACAAATTATGGATTGTCACGTTTGTCCCTCTTACACAATGCGTCAAAAGTCCAAGAATATCAATAAATATTGTGGTCACTAAAAGAGCGGGACACAGTCCAGTTTTGAGCTATCTCACACGAGCTCATTTTAGCTCCCAGTGCACAATCTTGTAAATAATATTGTATCTATGGTATATAACTACTCGTAGTATTTACTCGTACTCGTAATCACAGACTATATTTAATTGGCATTATTTTAGTGTAGACATTATTTTAGTGTAGACTATATCTAATAATTATTTTTATACCGTAGAGACATTTAAAAACATTAATATAATTTTTTTTTTGGCACAACATTAGTATTTCCCGCATCTAATCATACATATTTAACACACGTAAATTTTGTCTCCTATTCTAGTCTGTGCTGCACAGCACATCTAATTAGTCTGTGATAAAAATGTCGTAACCGTAATCGGCAATCGGTTTTGTTTTTTTATTGCCAATTGCAGATAGACACTTACCTCTACCCTCTTTATCTGAATCTATTGTTTGTGTTGTACTTTTATGAATCCTACGGTTGTAAGATAAATGTTAGATGGCGTTTCCTCAACCCAACGCACAAAGAGGTTAGAACTTTGTGAATCCTATACCAAGACTTCTATCAACCAAGACTATCTTCCGATCTCCAAAAAAGTCTGAGACAAGAGCAGAATAAGTTCTAATTTGCGTAATATCAGATAAAAACGGAAATTTTAGTGCCTCATATACAGTACCCTAATCTTGCTTCAGAATTGACAAACAGAAAGATACTAGAAGAGCTTCACCTTAAGAAACAGATGCTTCTTAAGCAGGGTGCCGTTGCCCCCCTCACCGCTACATCGTTGTCCCTGACGCAGCCTAACCCGGTCAGCCAGCTGCCTATGTGCTCCATTCCACCAGTCTCTGCGACTGCTGTGAGTAAAGTCAATAATTTAGTTTTTAGTTGTGATTTTTTATGTATCAACATATAACAGCCTTCATAGCTAAGTTGGTAGTGCATTTGAAGTCATGAGTGGATCAAAGTCTTTTTTACTTTACATTTTAATTTAGTAGTATGATATGTATAGTTTGTTTTATATTCTTAGATGCTTCTATGTGACACAGAGATTTATAATGCAGAGCTATGAATTTGTTTCTTGATTTCATTCCTAATTCCTAACTGAAAACCTTGTTATCATATTGCTTAAGACAATTAAGCAATATGATAACAGTCAATCATGTATGTGCATACAAACTTACTGGTTTAAGTTTATAATTACAGGGATTCCCGCAACTTCCTGAAGCGAATATAATCAACACAAGTCACAGGGCCGCTTTGCAGCACGCCAACGCCACATCCTGTGGATTCTTTGTCTCACAAGACTCCTCATTTGGCAACCAGATCCTTCCTGTACTACCCCGGTTTGATAACAAGTAGACCGTCAAAATGGCAAATATGAGATTGAAGAACCTTCAAGGGCACTTGAACCAACTAAGTGGGTTCAACGGCCCAAAAATTCGGCTTGAACAGTATGTCACGCCTCCACATATTGCTGCACACTTTCTATGGTCTATCCAGGTAACTATAAGTTAATAAAATAAAAAGACAATTCATAATTTTTCATGCTCAATGAAGTACTAGTGATGTTAGACTAAAAAAAAAATCAGTTGCAATCCATATTATTACACTGGCTATGTTCCTTACCACCATATTTTTGACTGACTTTTTTTTTTAATTCTGTTTTTTGTTATGGGACTTTGGTCTTTCATAAGACTATGTCAGTCCCATCGGTCACTCCATTTATCCTTCTAGCTTCAACTTGTTCCTATAGGAATTGCATGGAAATATTTCACCCATCAAAGTTAAAAATAGGAATTGATAGACTTGAAGTAGGTTTATTTCATTTTCAAATCAACTTGCTTTGTTATAATTTTAATTAGTATGTACTACCTATATACTTATGTATGTACCTATATAGGTCAAAAGACAGTCCATCAAGGCTAAGATAAGGATGGCTTAAAATTAGTCTTCATATTCGGCAAAGATACATTACATACAAAAAGTTAAGCCTAGTTATAATTGAATTCTAATAAAAATGTAAAATGACTTGCCTTATATAACATCCACTGTTATTTGGTTAAATAAATAAAATCTGAAATCAAACTATTGCAGACCATATATGAAGACATAGAAGACAAAATCGTCCTAGACGCGGGCTGTGGACCCGGAACGCTAAGCATTGGCGCCTCGCTGCTTGGGGCGGCGTACGTCATGGCTGTGGAAATTGACCCTGATGCATTGGACATCTTCAAAGAAAATGTGGATGATATGGAGATTACTAATGTTGATCCTGTGTTACAAGATTTCCTTCGTACCGATGTTGATAGGTAATTTGGTACCTTACATAACAAGAGCCAGTTTCTATATTTAATTACCAGATGACTGTTGGTGGATTACCAATGTATCATTGTTATGAAAAGTTCCATACCATTGACCAAAACTATTCAGTATTCTATATCATATCCTTTTAACCCCATCCACTGTCGCCCCTCGAGAGTAGCTATGCTCGACACTGGAGACAAAAGCTGCAATATTATAACTGTCTATTTTGAATCTTAATTCTTTCAGATGGGGAAAATACTTTGATACAGTAATAATGAATCCACCATTTGGCACAAAGAATAATATTGGAATAGACCTGAAGTTTCTACGGATGGCCACTTACCTTAGCTCTAACACAGTTTACTCAATACACAAGTCTGTTACTAGGTAAGCTAGTACATAAAAGTTACTTTTTCTTTTGTAAAATCGTGTTGTGTCTGACATCAACCACTTGATTACTAATCAAGTACTACAAAAATTTACGAGATGGCGCTGTATTAAATATTCAGTATAGTTTATTTTTAATATGCGTTTTTTCAAGAGATACAATTTTACAGGTAAGCTTAAACAGCAAAACCATATCTAAACACAAAATTTCATTCATTATATTCGAGAAAAGTAAACTAAAAAAAAAAAATATAAGAGTTGCTTATTTAAAGTAATAATGATTAGGGGAGTTTGGCTTAATGCGGCAGGTAAGCTATTATGTCCCTTGACTCGGTTTGTCTTTTACTTCGGCAGGGTAGTACCTGAGTCGTATAGGCTGCTGTAACCTCTTATGTTAAGTGGCGGACCTTCGTATCATAGTTGTATAATTAGTACATGCTGTGGTCACCTGTAATTGAGGGAGCACATTGACCAAAAAATTTGTAAATATATTTTGTAAGATTGTGTATCTTTCGTTGGTGATCCAATAAATAAATAAACACCCTTAATCAATAAAAAAAATATGTATAAAATATTTTTTTTTTACAGGTCTCACATTAGGTCGAAAGTCCAAGAATGGGGGATGAAAGGCGACCCTATACGACAGGTGCGATACGACTTAC
Source organism: Aplocera efformata (assembly GCA_921293045.1). NCBI lineage: Eukaryota > Metazoa > Arthropoda > Insecta > Lepidoptera > Geometridae > Aplocera > Aplocera efformata. Next base: position 10,821,215 of record OV121042.1, read on the forward strand.
CCGCCACCTACAAATTCCATAAAAATGACTCGTGGGACATCAATGTCGATATATGGAGGTTGCAACATAGACATTGAAATTTAATAACAATGTTAATATGTGACAAAAATGACTGGTTCGCCCTAATGTTTATGGCAGTCTGCGGTCAAGCTGTCGAAACGACACGTGTTTTAGAAGCGAAGTTAGTTTTATTGTGAAAAATGTACGTGGTACGGTAGTGAGGCCGACTCTTGGCGTGGCGACGCGTCGTGGCTCGGCTCAATTCGCCTCAGCTCGGCCCTATCTTTCCATAAAACTATGGAGGGTACAGGTAAGGAAGACTGTCTTATGTGGGAGATAAGTTGAAAAGTGTCCAGCCGTAAACAGCAAATTACAGTTGAAGTACAGATCCACTCAACTAGTTCTTCTTTGGTGGGGGTCCAAAGTATCGCTAGCGTAGCAAGAGGACATATATGAATTTAGCAGTTGTAATGAAAGTGTGCTGAGTTTACCAACAGTATGTAAAATAAATTTATATGAATTATTATTTATTCAAGTAATTTTGATAACTCACATTAACATGTTTCACTGCTACTGCTCTAATTTTTACTTGCGCTTAAAATAAGCCCACTACCAAAGCAACCTAGACACTTTTTCATACAGAGATGATACTCCTTGCCTCTAACCTCTATACACAAAACGTTATTCGATGTGTCACATCTGTTTCTTTTTTTTTACGATTTTTTATGAATATGTAGACGTAAGTATTTCTTCTTCGCGAGTAAATCCGCGAGTGTACAGCAAGTTTTTTAGTAACTGTACCTATACAATCAAATGCATTTATCAATGTTTAAATCCTGTTCATAGTGATCATTATATATATTTATATAATCCGATTTGATTATAAGTCTCATTGTTTAGGACTATTAATTAACTGGTAATTGTAATAGTGTGTGTAATCGTAATTCAATCATAATAGTTCTTAGGTTTTTTATAAGTATCTGAATATTATATCCATCTGATTATGAGTGACATAATTTTTATAATTCTTATATATTCAGAATTCAAATTGTTTTTTTTTCTAATCGGGAACCAAGGTTATCAACAAAAGTTCCTTCCATTTGCAAACGATCTCATTATGTGGGTAGTTTATAAAGGCAGTGTTACACTATTTATAGATAGTGCCATCCAAGAAGACGCGTCCCACTTAATCGCTTACAGTACAAGTTTACGATATATACATATATGCTATTATTATATCGACAAAAAACGCTAGCGGAATCTTGCACACTTGTGCTGTAAGCGATTAAAATGAAGTGTGAAGCGCGTCTTCGTGGATGGCACTATCTGTATACTGTATTTGGTGATAACAGACTTTGACTATATATAGTTATTATTAACAATTACCTAATTATGGTATAATGATAATGATGATAATTATATGTAAAATGTAAAGAAACATCCCTGGATCTTGCGAGTCAACCTGTCATCATCATACTTTTGCTATCTCTCAATCGAATCGCCTCGTAATCGCACTCGTTCGTTCGTCAACTCCGCACTTTTGATATTCATTGTAAATTTACGTAAAATATGTATTGTAGTTTAGAAGATTTAATGATTAAAATATGTACATAATTTTTATGTTATTTTAATACCTTATATTTCCCTTATTGGTAGCGCTGCCTTTTGAGCTGTAGGCCATAGATTCGTATCGCTTTCAGAACAAGCATTTGCATTTGTGTTACGAACATATAGGTTTGGTCTGTCTGGGTGTTAATATGTATTGTGTATTTCCAAAAACAAAGCACTAAACATGTTATCTACTTTCCATAGTACAAGCTAGTTTAGTTTGGGATTACCAATATTTATGAACATGTTCATAAATATTTAATTGGAATTCACGTATAGTGCGCTCGAACAGTTGAAAATGTTTCTAGAACGTGACAGAAGTCTTCGGTTCGAGAGCTATCTTCTCTCACCAAAAGCAATCTGTCAAGACCACCTGCGACCAATAACATAATTATCCATTCAAAAAAAAATAATCTTGTTTGTACAACAAGATTATTTTTTAGCGAGCAGCCGTCGACCATAGCAAAAAACAACTATTAATTAGACACAATTTTATTTACATATACATTTCAGTCTTGTATAAAAATATAAACATTTATTTCATCACAAAGTGAATTAATTTCGAATGAGTTTACTCGTCGCCAAACTTGATGTTCTGCGCTAGTTTGATCGCGCCGGAGTAGTTGATGGTGACGGTAGACCGCCGCATGTAGTTCTTCCACGAGTCTGATCCACACTCGCGGCCGCCGCCCGTCGCCTTCTCGCCGCCGAACGCGCCTCCCACTTCCGCGCCGTTGGTTGGAATGTTGATATTCACGATGCCGCAGTCAGACCCGTGTGGACCCATCCACTGCGAAAAAATATACCATTTACGATTACTAATTAACTCGATGTTTGTGTTGTTTGTTTTTCTGTTTAGCCCGATTCGCTTTCAAAGATAAACTACTAGGTGAAATAAAAATATTGTATCTGAATAATTTTTAACCAATTCATTTTACGAATATTTAATTCATTCATTGTACTTGGGGTAATTGAATTTAAAATAAAAACTATATTTTGATCATTATATTTCACGATATTAAGACCTAATAAAGATACAATTAGTATAAGAACCTAAGTGTAAATTGTCATAGCTCGTAAATGGTCATTTGAAATGAAAAATATTAACATAACCTAAAAATTATTTCTAATACCTATTCAATGATACCAAATAAAATTGTTCTTCAACTTTGCTATATTTATTTTTCACAATATGGCGTCAGGTGGTCGCCATATTGAATTTTAATAACTGTCATTTCTTTAGTTACACTCGCAAGATTAGCACAAATCAATTGACGTTAGAATCATCAAAACTGGCCCACCGGTTTGGTTTCTAAAACGCCACAAAGGAACAAACATAGTCAAGTCATAATACTTTAATTCCGTTGATTTTAAGTATTAAAAAGAATCCCAAAATAATTGGAAACGTCATTTTTCTAAAATAAATATGTATCTACATGATCATACGTTTTTATAAGTTTAGCACTTGTTCAAACCCTAACCCTATATATAGATAGGCTGATAAACAGTTATCGTTCGCGTCACGCAGTCCGGTAAAAATGGATAAGATACACAAAATTTACCTTGAAAATGTCGCCCAAGTTCTCAGTGAACAGACTAGACGAGAGCCCCTGGTCCACCTCGTTGTTGTACCGTATGCCGGTGTCCAAGTCCGGTACCTCGACGCAGTACACGACGGGAGCGAAGCACTCGGCCTTGACGAGCGGCGAGTCGTGAGCGAGGCCGGTGATGATCGTCGGCTCCACGAAGTAACCCTCGCGTTCCATCACCTGGTATATTGAGGAGTATGATGCAATACCTAACTCATGATTGTCGACCACAAAATAACCTAGGTTCTCCGTGAATTGGAAAGATTTCCCATTTCGCGGAAAAGCGGGTGTTGTACTTGGGAACGGGGGACCGATATTCTTTTTTTTTTTTTCAAATGGACTATAATATTGTTGACCGTAGATGCCTTCACAGTTTTACCCGGACTTAAGTTAGGACAGCTGAGGGCTCTCGAACTACTTAAAAACTAAATTTTAATGTAGCACAAACCATGGGAACCTATTTGTTCAGGTCATGTAGGGAAGTCATCACTTGCGCGAGGTAGGATTAATAGTATTGTAGCGCCATCTGTTATTGTACTAATGTGTTGGTGTTCTTCGAGGTTCACTGTATGGGCGACAGATGGAGCCGCCACAAACTAAATTTAATGCGTAAGTTAAGATCTCTTTCAAAAATCAGTTGGAGAGACTTAGAAGTTGGGTACGGAAAGGACAAAGGGGCGGCTTGAAATTAATGACTATTTTTGATATAAAAGGTTCCGTAACCTTGTTAGTAGTAACTTTGCCTTCGAATCAAGGGGTACCGCGTTTGTCACCAAAACTTTTTATAATGAGCATTAAAGTTTTTATCGAGTCTTGGCTGTATGGTTGTAAAGTAATTGCCCATGCCATTTACGACACAGGGAATTCAAGGTGCCAAATAACTTATCCATACCTTTCCACCAAACTCAATCTTCCCTCCTTGTTTCACTGCTTCGGCTACGGTTTTCTTGTAAGCTTCAACCGCGGCGGGGGTGTGAAGGGGTCCTATTAAAGTCTCCCCCAGTAGGGGGTCGCCTATCTTGCTGATCACTCCCGCGTATGCCTTCTTTAGCCGCGATACTACTTCACTGTACACCTGTGAGGAAAATTGTTTTGGATTAGATATATAGAGATGATAAAACCATCGTTTGACTAAGATGCATTTATAAATCTGAAGCGGCCTAGGTGAATGTGAATCGATTTTAATTCAATATTAATAATTCAATACAAAATTAAAAAAAAAAACAATTTCAGTAACTAATAGTTTTTAGGAACTACAATATTTGTTTTTTCTATAAGCTACGTAGATTGATCGGCCTCAGTCATTTAGTTTAGCTCTGGCTTCTGCGCTGTGGGCCGTGGATTCGGTTCCCACCTGGGCCTAATATTTGTGTGACAAATATCTATGTCGTTCTGTGGCTGGATGTAAATCTATATAATAAGTATACAAAAATCAAATGTCGAAAGAATAGAATTTGATAAATGCGCATATCAAATAAATTGAAGATGGTACGAAGTTAAAGGGTCAAAGTATTTTTTCTTAGTAAATACCTAATAATGTCCTATTACTCGCGTGTGTACGTGTGTACCCTTTGATTCCCTACATGTACCCCCTAGGTGGTGCTAAAGGAGCAACCAAAAGTCACAATAGAATTTGTGCCAAGTTCGTCCGGAGAGGTACACCTTGTATCTGCCGCCAAGCAAGCAGTTATCGCAGCAAGGTGGCGCTGTTAAAATCTTACCTTTTTGTGAATAAACAGTCGTCTGGTGGTAGTACACCGCTGGCCAGCAGTGCCGGCGCACGCGAACAAAGCCGCTGACAGTAGCAAGTCAAGATTGGCGTCAGCGTTCACTATGATGGCGTTGTTTCCGCCGAGCTCCAGGAGATGGCGGCCGAAACGCCTCTGGACTTCCACTCCCACCTGAAGAGAGCCTGCGTTACAAACTTTGCTGGTGGTGAAATTAAACCGCAATAGAATAGAATATACAACAGAAAACATTTTATTTGACACACAAAAACAATATATCAACAATCCTAAATAATATTATAAATGCGAAATTGGGTTTATTTGTTTGTTTGTTCCGCTTTCACACCTAAACCACTAAACCGATTTGAAATATTCTTTCACCAATGGACAGCTGCATTATCGGCGAGTAATTTAGGCTATATTTTATTCCCTTATTCCTGCGGAAACGGGAACTACGCGGGTGAAACGCGGGACGCAGTATAAAACACAAAAATAGTTTATCAGCGAGTAACATGGACTATATTTTATCCTCGTATTCGCCGTATGCATTCTTGTGCATGTTTTTTACTTCTTCACGCTCAAACAGCTGAACAGATATGAATAAAATTAGATACCGGGATAGCTTATATCCTGGCTATTTACATTATTATGACTACATAGGCTACTTTTGATCCCGAAAACCCCGGGTAAGGGCGCAGCTAGTTACTAAATAAAATCTGAGAGACCAATTTCCTATTCTCATAATTACTATTACTTTAAGATAAACAACGATATGAGGCAGTTGTTAAATCCTCGGTGTGCAGAATAAATATTAGGACATTGATATCGCGTAATAGTATCAGATAAGTATATAGTAACACGAAGATAACGTATTAATAGCTTGTTATTGTATTATAATATATTTCCACCAAGATAAAGTTGGTTGGGGGTAAAAACCACACAAGAATAACGATGAAGCCACACTTCTACTAAAAATAAAACGAATAATAATAAATAATAGTTAATAATAAATTAACAATCGAAAAAAAAAGCAAAATAATGAGACCGACTTATTTTAATACGTATGGATTAATTAATAATTATTATTTTATTATTATTAATCACCACGTCAGGGAATTCCATCAGGAGTAACATAACCGTAATATAGGTACTTCCAGGACCAGTCAGTAAAAAAAAAACACCCTCTCATCTTTCACTTTGATGTTCTGGCTTTTGCGCCCAGAATGTCATTAATTCAGAACACTACACTCCTACTTAGATATGTACTACAGATGACTGAAAAAAACGAAAAACCCACTTCAATACTTTAATTAATAAAGTAAATAAATAAGGGATTACCATTTTATAAAAGAAACATCTAAATCTGTATACAACGGGCGAAGAAAAAAGGTCACAAGAAAGCAAAATACGCAATCTCGTCAGATGCAATATTTTTTCCAGTTATTTCCAGCCAAACTATTAAATCGATTTCAAAAGCCCATAACTCAGCAGAAGTAACAAACATAAAAAAACGAATTGATAACCTCCTTTGGAATTAAAAACTAAAAATTTCAATTAAAAACAGGTGAATTTTTTAGGTATGCTAAATTCCGACCAAGTCCTCCAAGATCCATATAATTATTATGTGATATAGTTACCTGCTGTCCGACCGCAGTACTGCCAGTGAAAGAAACCAGCTTCACTCTCTCGTCTTTCACAATTTGTTGTCCAATGTCCTTCCCTCCGACGCAGAGCGCGGCGACTGCGCCCGGGATGTTATTCTTCTTCAGAACGCCCTCCACAATCTTGGTGACGGCCACGGCCACTAACGGCGTGGTATCTGATGGCTTCCATATGCTGACGTCACCGCAGACCTGGAACAGTGATTAATTGGTCCAAAAATTTGTCTCATAAGGCACTGTTCGGTTATAATTACCAAATAAATTTTTAGATTTACAAAATGCTTTGGACGAATAATCCCAATAGTTTACACTTCTGAAAATAAGATAATCTGGAAGATAACAATTAAATTGAGTGTATTACAGTGATAAGGAAAGATAATCACAACAGCGTGCCATCCCACAAGTAGAACGAATACCTACACTTCTCAGTAAGCACAAAGTCAGAGAAGATCATTCTAGCCTCATTGCATTGGATCTTGCAATCACATGCACTACACGAAGAGAGTAAATGTTTACCATAGCAATAGCACTGTTCCATCCAAACACAGCGACGGGGAAGTTGAAGGCCGTGATGATGCCGACGAGGCCGAGGGGGTTCCATTTCTCAATGAGCACGTGGCCTGGCCGTTCTGACGGGAAGATGGTCCCCGGCAGCGAACGGGACAGACCCAGCGCGAGATCACATACGTGGATGTACTCCACGACTTCGCCGATTGCTTCCGGTAAGATTTTACCTATAGACAATTTTGTAGGTGAAAATGTTGTTCGTATTTAGGGCTCCGCTCAGCGATATTGGTTAAGGCATAAATGGATTATAATAGCCAACTAATCGTGTTTTTTGTTAGAAAAGAGGTACTTTAAAGATTGTCCGGTAAATATTTCAAAGTCATCGGTTTTGTAGTTTGAAATTAGAAACATCAGTTAACATCATTAGGCCAAATAACTTGAACTTTCAAATTACCTTCACTGGCGATAGGTAATTTTATAAGGAGTAACTTTTATTTCATAAAAAGAAAAAGTTAGGGTTCCGCGCAAAAAAATGTTTTCCACGCGCTCGAAGCCTTCCGTGTGCGAAATCACACTGAACCGTTTTTGATAACCCCATTACTCGTATATTAAAAAAAGAACTTTGTACAAGGTGGAAATAATTCAATGGATTAACCATGAAATATTTTAGAAATCTTTCAACCGTCTTTATGCTGCTCGCAATACTAAGAGGATTTTTTATTTATTTTTCAAGATTCTTATGTGAGTCGAGTAAACTCACCCATTTCTAAAGAGACCAGCTGCCCCAAAGGCTGGAGTTTTTCTCTCAAGGCATCCCCAATCTGCCTGACGACCTCCCCGCGGGCAGGCGCCGGCATCTCTGCCCATTCGTGCCATGCCTTCTGCGCTGCCTCCGCACAGGCCTCGTAGTCTGATGAACTCGCGGCTTGGACTTCGGCAATGACCTTCCCGTTTGCCGGACTGTACGACTTGATAGTCTGATGACACAAGTTCGGTTAAACCTACTATCAGAGGGTTAAGGTCATGTTTATCGTTGCGAGTAGCGTGGGATTCAAACAATATTGCAACATTTATTATTTAGCTTGAGGGCTTGGACACAGATATAATAATACTATACTAGTAGCTTGGATATCATGAAATCATCTACTTAATCTAAAAGCATAATTAGTTATTATTTATATACATAAACTACGTTATTATTAGACGGTGATTCAATCTAGGGCACCTTACCAAAAAACCTTGTAGTGTTATGTGTTCCGAGAAGTGTGGACGCCGTGCATGAGACGTAACATTCCGTCCCGGGTGACGCGCGATCTCTTATACTGCTTCGGGAGGACTTTTCTATGATAGTATTGCTGTTGCTAGAGGCGGAGGTTCCATTTGATCAGATGAAACTTCAGGTCGTCCCGTATTACCGCACTTTATAGTATTAACGAAATAATAAAGGAGAAAGCTCACCTCTCCATTAGCCTCCCACTTTCCGTTGAAAACACCAACATTGCTCGCCGTCAGACCCAAATCCTTCAAAAACGTGTACTTTGGATCCTCAATGAGGAAACCAGATGCATTCCTCGCCATTGGTACTCTTAACAAACGCAGCGATTGAACCGTAGTGCACAATAGCCGACTCATGAGTGATAGGTGATAGCGACTACACGATATGAAAATACGACGGGCAGTGAACGGAGTAAATAAGTTTTATCTTATTTGTGAGCAATTAGACACTGCGCGTTATCAGCACGATAATGTCAGTTGCTGGGTCACGCTTCTATCTCTGTTGGTTAAATGCTGGTTACTCTGTATTCATTAACAATTGTTTTATGATATTCTGGCTTCAACCAATCTGGTTTGCACTCTTGTCGGTTGCAAATACCCCATTCAATTTTAGAGTTGAGAGTAGGTCAAGGGAATATCAGACTACATTACATTCGCCAGATAAAAAATGTTAATTGATTGTCGTAATTTTTTTTTTTAATTTCTCATGAAGTAACCCATATAAAATTAAACCCTAGTGCAGAGGTATGAGTGTACTCGTGAATTTTTGGTAGTATTTATCGCGACCGTTGCGGTACCATACCAGTCAAAATACAGTAAACTGTGTTTCTGTGTTTGTCCATGCCATCTGTGACACAGGGAATCCTATTGCAGAGATATGAGGTCTGATACTGAATCTAGTCAAACGAGAAAAAGAACACATATATTTTAGTTTTATCCATCATCAATAGTAACAATAAATTTTGACAGGCTATTTTATTGGACATTTGGATTTTTTCTGTTTATTTATTATTATTCTTATTTTATTTTATCGTTACTATATTTAATTTATTTTTTTCCAATGGAGGGGCAGAGAGAACCGCAGAGGGATACTTTTTGCTAACACAGGTAACTAGAATTTTCGACACCTCAAAGTGTCTGTCAGACTGTAGTAACCTGTAGTGACTGTAGACTGTGTTTAGGGCGCAAATATACTTCTAAGAATAAACAAACATTAGTAACAATTCAACAATATAATAAATTATACTATTTAACTATCTGTACAAATCAACTAACTAAGGTCACATAATAGCACAGAACTTTTTGTCCTCCTCAACTATCCCTTCGCGCAATTCCTTCGCTTTTACCGCTAGATAAGTGTTTTCATCTCGCTTCGCTAGCCACTCTGGTAATGGCTTGTTCCAGTTTTCAGGAGGTGCGTCCCTTTTCTGCCAAATGTTATTTCTGTAATGTGCTCTTAGCCTTTCCATGCGACGAGCTTTTTCACTATTTATTACAGCCAACTGTGGAGGAATTCTTCATGTAGGTAGGGCCATTGGCGAGAAGGAGGTTGGGGGGCAAGATTATACCAAATTTTGAAATATACCAGTCAAGTGTGATATGCGTATCGTGTATTCCGTAACCAAATGAAAAACACGGACCCCTTCAAGTTTTATCCCGACAGTCTGTCTGTCCATATGTCACAGCCATTTTACTTAGAAACTTTTGCCAATATATATATATATATTGAAGTACTATAGACAGATATTTTTTTATTATTTCTCTAGAGAGCAGTTACATCTACCAACACCTTTGTTGCGAAGCCCATGGGTAGGAGGCCATCCATAAATTAGGTCATACATTATGAGGAACGGAGGGAATTACATTGTGTGAGGGGAGAGCATAAAATAATATCTTCACTACATACTTCATGCATCTGTCTGTCTAATAAAAATTACAGAACTGATTTTCATGTGATTTTCACCAACAATGGATGGAGTAATTTTTTAGTATAACTATTGGAGTAGTTTTGAAAAAAAAATCAGGATTGTTCAGCATATTCTATTTTTAAATCAGTCACTTCTTTAAGTACAGTTTCAACTTACCCCTGCTTTACAATCTTTGCGGGATTCCCATTTCGAGCAGTTGTCGTAATCTTTCTTCCACTGATTGCAATCTAATGTTTCACCAAATATAAAGTACTGTTGGAATCTACCACGGAAGCTTGTGCACTCTTTATATTCGTCATAATATGTATCGCAATCTCTTATCTGAAAGTAACAGCAGTACTCAGTACCATTTGATTAGATTAATTAGATTTTAACATTATCTCCATCCCCAGTAATAAAAAGAACTTCAAAGAGAAAGTAAAAACAATATTACCTGGCAAAAAAATAACTATATATATAAGTATTCTTTCAGTAATCTGGTTCCCATAGTACAAGCTATGTTTAGGTTGGGGCAAATTGGTGTTGTGTTAAATGACCACAAGTATTTTTTTATCTTCTTCATGATGGCTGAATGGGTTTGGATGAAATTTGTTATGAAGGTAGGCCATACTCTGAATGAACACATACTACTTTTCAAACTAGAAGTCAGTTTTTTTAACAGTGGGTAACTCCGCAGGTCACATCTGGTAATATCTAAAGTGTTGCTAGTATAAAAATCATTTTGAATATTATTAAGAGATGAGCAACTTAAATCATTCCGTAGATGCATTGGTGCACTTACAATAGGCAAAACAAATGAGTGTTAACATCAGTTTTATTTGGATTGAGAAGATAGTGGTGAATGTTTTTATAGTTCAATTATGTGATTTTGCGGCTCCCTACAGCTACTTAAAAGAGATAATTACAAACACTTGGTTTTGTTAAATTTAAATTCATTTCAAAAAATCTTTCGAAGGAACAATGATTATTTAAATAAACAAAAATAGCAGAGGTATTAATAATTAGGAATAAATAACGAACAAAAAAAAAATATTAGGAAATTTTAATTATCATCATTAATTTAACTGATTTAGTCAAGAATAATCATAAGTCAACAACTATTGTAATAAAATGAATATTATATGAGCCAGCAGATAAGATTAAGAAGATATTAAATAGAAAAAGGACGGGGAATTTCTGGGGGTAGGAAGTTGTAAAATGATCAAATTTGTCCAAAATTAATTTAAGTTAAATTTTCAACATTACATCATGTCAACATACTAAAACATTTGGAGGTATTTGAGTACAATATTAACGACAAACACTGAACAAAACGTATGCATCAGGAGAAATAATAACCTAACCAAAACTATCTAGGAATATTGGCTAAGTTTAATTAGTTGTCAATGAAATAGGATAAGTTTTAGATCGGATATATTTTTGTTTCTTACCATCCATTTTTCGTCAGCTGGAATTTCCGTTGGTTCCTCAGAACTTTTTACTTCTTCTTTCTTCGTTTCGGACTTTGTTTCAGTCATTTTACTTGCGGATAAGCTGATTTAAATTCTGATTTAAATTTTCTTTATTTTTGTAAACATATCTCTAGGTACATACCACAGACTAAATATATAACTATGATAGGTGGAGTGTGACGTATTTTTTTTTTTAAGTCCTTAATTATTTTGATATAAAGAAAGAATTGAATTGATTTAATTGATTTGTCGGTTTACAGCCACTTATTCAAAAATGTGTCCAAAAATTCATTATTATGTATAAAAAATGAATTATGATTAAACACTTGATGAATGTAGTAATAAACTAGTGAGTCAACCATCCAACACACATCCAACAACATTATCAATAAATAATATTTCCATTTCTATAATGCAGCCGGATCTCGTATTCTATACGGTGATAACGGACGTTATTTTTTTTTTGTTGATCGCACAATTTCCTGAAAATAATTAACGTCACTCAGCGTTCTACATTTTTTCGTGAAGCAAAATATTGCCGTCTCTACTCAGCTCTATTAATATAAATAGTCAGAATGGAAATAAGTATCGATAAAATATTGTATGGATCTTTTTTGGAAATATCGATATATCAGTACAATTTCTAAATTAATATTAAGCGCTCTAATAAATTAGTATCTTTATCCTAACATACGTTACGAGGTAACTAAAGTTAGCTAACCTCAGGTTATAAAATAAAGAAAAAATGATTGTTTATCGGCCTACAATTTTTTTATACCATTGCAATAGTTAGAATTTTATATCGATACATCATCTAACGACAAATAAAATATCGTTTAAAAGTATCGACACATCCAACAAATAAAATCGATCGATTTTTCGACAAGCCTACTCAACACTAAAATAATTGTATCTGTGGTGGAGTGTTTTGATTTTTGTAATCAGTTCCAGAAAATTACAATAATTTGAGAACATATTGAATACCTTTAACTAACTGGGCAAATATAGACATATATTTGTAAATTTAAAATCAATTGAATGCGTCATTTTCTACCAAAGTTACTACTCTTTCCATTATATTCTCTTTGACTCTTTCTGCCATTAGTTCGATCGAGTGGTCGTTCGGTTATTATCAATGACCTTTGACCAGTAAAACAGTAAAAATTATCGAAATTAGCAGTGCATTGAAGTAGTGAGCTCAAGGACGTCTCAAAATGTCGCTGAATAAACTTGTTGGTGGTGACTGCGGTGGAAACAATTCTCTTGTTCAGCTGTCAAACATTGTAAGTCGTGGTGCAGCTATCTCGAAACCTCCGACCCTAGCCGAAGCATATGTAAGCGAATTCCTGGCTCAAAACAATGCACAGTTACCACAGACATTCAACATGAACAAGTTGCTTAACAATATGCCTCAAGTTGAGCCACATAATGCACATGTAAGACCTATGCAAGCCCCTCCCAACATGCATATGAATAATCATTGGATGCCAGGACCATCCACATCTTTTCTTCCACAACAGCCAATGGTGAGGAACTTCTTCAGACCGCAACAATCATTATTGCGCCCAATACCTAGTGTCCCAGTATACATTAATCAATCTGAGCTAAAAAGCGACAGTGTGCGTGAGAAAGCTCAGGAATATGTGGACATTGCAAAAGATGACGAGAATCTTGAATATAACCAGTTTATGTCATTTATGAAAAAGATAAGTGCTGGAGAGATGAATTTAGGAGAAGCCACAGAAGGGGCTCAGAAATCCAGAGATGAATTGCTGGATGAGATGTCTGAAAAGTATAAAGATGAATGGCAGAAAATAAGTGATGTCACGGATGTCTATGATTCTCCATCTTCTTATGGAATACCAAAAGAGTATGAATTCACAGAAGGGAATATGATGTTGGAAAATCTCAGTGCTCTTGAGTTAGGCAAAGAAAAATTGAAAATGGGAGATGTGCCTGGGGCCGTATTGTGCTTTGAAGCTGCAGCCAAACAACAGCCAAACAGTGAAGAAGCATGGTTCCTATTAGGTACAACCCAGGCTGAAAATGAGCAGGATCCCAAAGCTATAGCAGCTCTTAAAAAATCATTAGAAATCAACCCGAGACGATTGGAAGCTTACATAACACTAGCAGCTGCTTATGCTAATGAAAGCTTGCCCAAATATGCATTCCTCACTCTGCTAGAGTGGCTAAAAGCCAGCCCCAAATACAATGACCTAATCCCTCAAGATGTAGAAGCTAAAAAGATGGATTTGCCAGCATTACAGACTCATGTGAAGGAACTGTACCTGAAAATGGCTCAGTTGAGCCCAAATGAAATAGATGCAGATATCCAAAATGCACTTGGAGTAGTTTTTAATATAACTCAAGAGTATGAGAAGGCTGTTGATTGTTTCAAAACAGCATTAATGGTTGTGAGTGACAATGCTAAACTATGGAACAGACTTGGGGCTACATTGGCCAATAGTAATAGATGTGAAGAAGCAGTAGATGCTTATCATGAAGCTTTAAACCTCGAACCTGGGTTTGTGAGAGCCCGATACAATGTTGGCATCACTTGCATGAACTTGGGTGCACACAGGCAAGCTGCCGAGCATTTCTTGGTTGCTCTCAACCAGCAAAATAAGGCAGAGAACATGTCTTCTTATGAAAATAGTAACACTACTTCTCCAGTTATCTGGATGACCTTGAGGATGGTTTGCTCCTACATGGGGGAGCATAAAGTTGCTGAACTGGTTGATGAAAAGAACTTGGTTGAGCTAAATAAGTTCTTTGAAATAGACTCATAAGAGTATTGGTAATGGTCAAAGTGAATGTTTCTATTTCTATAGGATTATACTTGAGAACTCGGTGTTATACTTAAATATATACTTAAAGGACTATATTTCTGATTGACTGGTATTAAAACAATCACCTAATGAAATTGTAGCTATTGATTTTATATTGCACATAATAGTGATAGTTTCTTTTTTGTATATGGGTAGTGACACAAATAAGCATTTTTTATTATATTTAATATAGTGACATATTTACATATTTTAGGTACTAAAACAATGGTAAACTGTTTTGTAAATATTTTGTCTAAAATGTTAAATAAATATTATGACTAATAATAAAAATTATAAATAAGAAGATAAGGTTTTATAGTTCATTTGGTAATGAAATTATGTTAATATATTTACTTATAAATTTTTTTATCTTTACATTTTATTTTACCCTTGAAATCAACTTTTAACATGTAAAAAACTGCACTTAGTGTCTGATAATGGACAACCTTGTGGATGGTTTGTATAAAACCAGCAAGGTTTCTGTTGAATCTTTAAACTTCTAGACTTACTTTTACTGTACACTTCGTCTACAGTTTGTGGATACCTCAGTTGCACCTTACCACTCTGCACTTTAAAAATGTTATGATTGTTTTTCAAAAGAGTTTGAATACCTCCACATTCAGCTTTTAGTTGTTTTAGCTGATCTTGAGGTATGAGCTCAATGACCTCCCTCAAATCAACCATTTTCCCACCATACCAAGATTCGCCACTAGAACCTTCTAGTAAGTAATTAGCAATACATTGAACTATGGACCCTATGAGGTTTTTATCAATCTTAGTGCAATTTCTGACCTTTTCTACAGGATCTCTTGCTTTAAAATCCTTTACCCATGTTCCATCACTAGACTCATATGCACCTTTTATAATATCTTGTATTTCATTACAATAATCATCATATTTTTCATTAGAGTAGGTCCTGCCTCTACTGACAAGGCATATTCTTTTAGTGCTTGGTATTTTTAGCCTGTCCATGTCCACACTGAATCCACATTCTTCACTAAGTCCTTTTATGTGTTCTAAGAAATCAGTGTACTGGCTTTTATATGAGTTTTTTCTCTGATACTTAGTGCCATCAAAGTTATAGGCACAGCAAGGCAGTAAGAAGAAGTTGCATTCATAGGAACTCTTGGCTGCTATGACTGGTATCCAGGGTGTCAGTTCATCTGAGTGGTTGCCAATGATCCAGTCTGTGTTCGGGAATAACGAGGAGTCTGATGGGGTTATAGTCTTCTCCTGAAAGTGAACAAATATTGTTTACAGTATTGAGAATAAATAATTAACAGAAAACTTTCATTTTATTGCTGCTAAACTCAGATTACTTGAGACTGGCCTATGCAAGCAGATGTTTGTTTTATGTCCTAGAGCTAATATGTATGTATTAACAGAAAGAAAGTATCTGGTTTTCACAGTATAAGCTGTACTCAGTTTGAGGTTAGTAGGTGCTGTGTGAAATATCCAATGAATATGTGTTTACTATTATAAACAAATATGTACATGGATATTTATAAAATACAATGGAGCTATCTATAGACCAAATTCAAACTATCTATAGAAAGCTGTAAATGATCTAGCTCTCTATTAGCTGAGATTTACAGAAGTACAAAATTCTATCTATATCATCACATAGCTGTCATTTAAAACTTACTTCTAAAACCACATCATTGGAGTACATATCCCAGATATTTCTCTTCCTCACATCAATGCCTAACCCAATGTGACCCTCTTTAGTTAGAATATAAACTAGTAGACCATTTCCACAGCCAAGATCCACAAATCTTTGTTTCCTTCTGTGGCATCTCCCATCATCTTCCCATAGAAGTAAAAGGTATGTAGCTATTGCTATGTCTTCATACACAAATTTTGATGGATCCGTACATTCAGGCCAAATCTGTTACAAAAGTAAAACCAGAATTATAATCTATTAATATATTATTATATAATTTACTATCATAGAAATTTCAGACAAGTATACCATTTCAGACAAGTATATTGACTGCATTATTCATCTACATAACCAATTATAATTCTTCCAAGATTTAAGTATTAGGAACAAGTGAACATTTCTATAGATTGTCTCTAAAATCTAACTGTAACTTCTAACTTACCTTGACCATTTCTTTTCCATACTTTATTTTCAGTTCATTATACTTTGAATAATACTTATTTTGAGGTACCAGTGTAAGGGATTCCTTACAAAGGCTCGTACTATAAGTACTGCTTGAAGTTTCTTCACACCATTTCACTACTTGAGGGAGGAGAGTGTTTTTTAGCCATGTGTATGATTTATCATCTTCATCTGAAATAATTCAGTGGAAATTAACAAAAAGGAACATCGAAAAATACAAAACTAATATTTTTGTCTACATTCAATACACACCACAACAAACAGAAAGCTTAACAGATTTGTCTTCCAGTTGTAATGAGAATGGGAAATTTGGGCACAGCTTTTGACTGTATATTACTTGTGATACATCGTAAAAAGTTGCTGAAAGGTTTTCTTTATCAATAATGATGAGTTGGAACACTTGAATTTGACTGAAACTTTTGGGGTAGAGTTCTGTGAGAATAACCGACAAATTGGCCTCATCTGATCCACACATTTCAATATCTGCTTGACGAAGCACTTGGTACATGTAGTCTTTCACATTTTCAGCAGTTACAGTATATTCAAATGGGCTAAATTTAAATTTCAATTCTGATGAGTTTAGGGATTTGCAGTCTAACCTTAACCATGTTTTGCAACCCCACAACCTTTTGTTCACAACATGTGGCTTATTAATTAAAATATTAAGAGAATTCCAGAATATCGCTTCTGTTAGCGTAGAACGAGGAGTTTTTGAAATGGAAGTTATCATTTTATTTGCATTTACACACATATTTTTTTTCACGCATCAAAAACGTAAACATTAGTGTGTGAAACAATCTCCACTCTAAATATAAAACTTACAAAAAAAAAAAAAAAAACATCAATCAAGCATGATATAGATAATGTAAAGAGAGAGAGAGACTATCACAATATTTTTTTATCTATTTAATATATTACCTGAGCTCTGCAGATTCACTCGTTCACACAAATAAATCAATATATAGAGAGCCAATAGCTTTCCTCATGAATGTAAGTATCATATACAAAAATATTTTTTCAAATCCGATTGGTAGTTCCAGAGATTAGCGCATTCAAACAATTTTGTTTGTTATAGCTTTATTATATTACTTTAGTTACGAAAAAAAAACTCGCAAAATGTATTAGCAGTTACGTATTATGTTGAACGGTAACTGAGTACCTATTTACCTAAGTATAGAAATAATTGAAAAGACAAAACAAAACCAATTTTTCATTTAATAATTGCTAGATGATCAGATATCGCAAAAACAAATTTAAAAAAGTACTTCGCTAAACGCTTCCTTTCCGTCGGGTGAATCGGTGATCTTTTCAACTCTTGTATGTTTATTACATGTTTGATTCTCCGCCAAAATTAAGAACTGTGAGTGTGATGTTTTTACGAGAATACGTCTTTAGATTTGCTTTCACAGTGGGAAGCAATTCAAAAAACTAATGTAAACAAAATTGGGGGATATATTTATCATTTACATCCAAAATATAATTCTTTGATTCTTTAGTTATCGATTGGTGCTGGTGTCACTCGTGATCAAAGAATACGTGACGTTGAGTAAGGACTACCGTCAGTTTGAAGTTGTTTCGCTGCGTCACATTATGGCCGTTTACGTACACGTATTCACGTAAAGCACACGACACAGCCAAACCTAGGTGTACTGAAATTCCATATAATTTGAATGTAAAATTGCACCCCTACAAGCAATAAATAGGAGACACAAGTATTCGTCGGAATTATTGAATTTTAAATTAGTCATTTATTTACAAAGTCACGGATGGTTATCCTGAATCATGAAATGTCTTGAAATCAAAGGGAGAGTTTGCAGCTCTTTCTCTCATTTATCCGTGATACGTGCAGCTGGTTGTATAGGTTAAGTGACGGAACATAACTTATACAACTCTTTTGTTAAATGGCTTAACTTTGACATTGACATACATAATTGAGAGTCTGACAAATGCATGGGTTATGGAAAATTTTCATTATCTTTTATCCTCGTCACTCATGGGCTTTTATTTCTTCAAATAGTAGTCTATCCTGCTGTCAGCAAAAGATATGCTAAATATATTATAACTGTCAAGTTCGAAATATACCAAGATTTGGAAAAATAAAAAAATCGTTTATTGTATTATTTCGCAGGTTTTGGTTTTATGATTTTCTATAATAAGTTCCTAATAAGCATAATTTCTACGTCTAAATCTGAATATACATGTAGGTAATGTCATACACCGAACTAGAACATGGTTATCAAGGGTTGCGTCAAGCTGCTCAGCCACAGTTCTACGTTGGCGACGATGGAAATCTCGTACCAATAAGATCTTCCGTAAGTTAATAAGACGTATGTTGATGCTTTTTCTTAGTCTCTGTCTCTGTTTAATTCAACACATGTAGAACAGTAAACCGAGGCCATCCACCAGACCCTGCAATATAATTTTTCTTTTCCTTTACAAACAGTTCAACAATATCTCTGGATTTTGCTCTAATATTTCACACAAAAGCCCTGTAATCTTTATCAAACACACTGAATAAATATGTGCACAAGAACTTCCTTTGGATTAGCAGATAGCGATGATATAGGATAGCTCTGATTATAACAGAAGACGCTGTTGAACTATTACACTCTTTTATGGACTAATTGTATTAGAAGCTTGAATATTATTTATAGCAACACAAGTGTTGAGTGTGATGTTTGGTGAGGTAATGTAGTATATTAATTTATGTCAAGTTTATCTTACTTATCATATTGCTCCTTGGCCAATCAGTGGCAAGGTTACCTGTTATGTCTTATCGTGGGAGATAATCATTTTTAAGTGATAGATTGATAGTGCACAGTGATGGAGTGGCAGTGGTTAAAGGATTGGTGGCGGTTAAAAAGATGGAGGAAAGGGAAAAAGGAACAGAGTGATGATGAGTTTTGTTATTGTGATGACTGTTTACCTGATGTAAGATGTGTTATGTTTATTTTGATCTGCCAACCATTGTATATTCATGTTATGAAAATAAATAGTAACAACAATTAAAGAAATATTATAATAATTTCTTCATTATCATCATATACTGATGATAAACTACAAATTTGATAAATCCAGTGAATGATTTGTTATCTTTTAATCATTTTTAATTTTATTACTTTGATTTTTTTTGGTCATGTGCGCTTGGTCATGCTCATTAGAGCGCTGCCCACAACAAACATACTCCAAAATAAACAAATAACTGAACACTGGAAATGTGCCAGATACAACAAAAGGCATGCAATTAAAGTATGTGTCACTATTTGTGTCACCGCCTAAAGGCCAATTTACACTGTTAAAGTTTACTGTATCACAAATATTTTTTGTAGGGAAAGAATCCTTTCCTTAGTTTTAAGAGTCTAAACACTTATTTTGTTAGGTGCAATTGTCGCATTTATTTCCGAACACAAAAAACATTTAATGTGGAATTTTCTTCATTGCTGTTCACACTAGCTCTAGCAATAATGCATAGAAATTATTGTCTTGCCTTTATTGTATGCACAAGAAACTTGTGTGGTGTAAATTAGCCTTTAGATGGTGTGCTTATCTTATGTTCCTAACTAATGTCCACTGGGTAGAGTATGTTTAAATAGATTATTTGTCCAAATGATACTTGTGAATGTTTTGGAATGAAAAGAATTGAACTTAAGATGCATTTTTGAAGAATACCAAAGTGTAACATCCGGTCAAATACTGGGCATCCAATTTTACACATAATAAATTAAATATGTCCAATAAATATATTCATGAAAATTTCACACAATGCCCTCTAACCCCAAACTAAGTGTAACTTATATCATGGGCACGAGATTACTAATAGAATACTTATATATGTTATAAAACAGTACTTGGGCAACCAAGCTTTACTTGTTTTATTTTTGTGTAAAATGTCTTTTTGTAAAAAATAATGTTTTCAAGAAATACAATTATCATCAAAATGATTAGAGCTATTTCGCAAAATAAATAAACAAATATTTATATATACAAGAATTGCCCATTTAAATTAATAAGATATTAATACACAGACAAAACTAACTTTTTTATTTGTTACACAATTTTTTTTTTCTGGGTTAGGAACAAACCCACCACCTACAGCACAGAAGGCAGAGCTGCTACCAACTGAGCTGTGGGGCCAGTTAATTAAGATTGATGTGCTTATCTTTCTTTCACAGATGTAGTTTACAAAATATATTTAGTTACATTTGGTTGTTTAAGGCTAACATCTTTAATTTATCATCATCATCATACCACACTCAGACCCTGCCACTTATGCAATGGGTTTGCAATCACAAAACACAAATTAAGTGATTTATTGAGATTTGAAAATGGCTTAGTTGGTAGTATCTCTGCCTTTGATGCGAGGTCCGAGTGCCGGCCGGAACACACTTTGTATGGTTTTCGTCGGGTCTTGGGTGTTTTTCTTGTCGGAAACACAAGGAAAACACCCAAGACCCGACAAAGACCCAAGTTTGTCTGTGCCATCAACATCAACATTCGACACAACGAGCGAAGTTTTAGTTTAGTATTATTTTATTTCTAATATGATCATTATTTTTATTTTAATATAATAATGTTTGGGTTCAGGGTGAGTTGGATCTGTGCGAGTCCTTGGACCCTCATTGCGATGGCGGAGGCAAGAAGGTGGTGGTCGGCGTTTGCGCCATGGCCAAGAAGTCGCAGTCCAAGCCCATGAAAGAAATCCTCACGAGGCTCGATGAGTTTGAGTACATCAAGATGCTGGTCTTCCCTGAGGAGGTTATCCTCAAGGTTCTCGTCTATATCTAACATAATTGTGGAACAAAATATTCAAAAAAAAAAACTTTCATTTCAATGTCTTATGCCTCTGTGATGTCCATGAATTTGGCTAAAAATCATGCTTTTAGTTTCGATAGGTATTTTAATTGACCCTGTTGTTTTGCCTTTAGTTTTGAAACTAGTTAACAATAGAAAAGAAACTTGTAAATTATACAGTATTAATAAGGAATTAAAGGATAGTATTCCCATTATATTTTGTTTCACATGTTTTAATGTAGATATTTTCCTATTTCAATAACTAACCATTGTCGTACCTTCTCTCTGTAACTTGATCTCAAATATCTACAGTGTATATGTAGACATCTTTTATAGTATAGTAAATAGTTACTGGTGGTGTATTGGAAAATGTTGCCTTTGAATGGCTTCAGTGACTGTACACAGTAAACATGCATGATACGTATCGGTTTCGAGTTACAAGTTCGCCAGTATCCATTATGCTTTCAGCTTATTACGTTATTGCAAACATGCATCTGTCCATGTAATCCATTTTAGTTGAACGCCTAGTACAGTGCCTTGTGTTGCTACTAACTGTTTAATCTTATTCGATGAAGTGCTCAGTTAAATGTGAAAAAATGTTTGTGAATGATATCGATTGCAGAATCCAGTAGAAGAGTGGCCGATCTGTGATTGTTTGATCTCATTTCATTCAAAAGGCTTCCCATTAGACAAAGCTATCCAGTACGAGAAATTACGGAAGCCATATGTGATAAATAATCTTCATATGCAATATGATATTCAGGTATGTAATCAAATTTACTGTACCATTTTACGGGATAAATATTGAAATAATTATGAGTGGTCGTTTTCAGGACAGGAGAAGAGTTTATGCAATACTAGAAAGTGAAGGTATAGAAATTCCTCGGTACGCCGTTTTAGATAGAGATTCACCAGATCCAAAACGTAAGTAGAGTAGGTTTAATAGAAGATAGTATAGCTTATTTAAGCTGGTATTTATAGAGGAATTTAATTAACCAAAAAACATTTCTTGTGATGATTTTTGTATCATTTTGAACATTTTGTATTCGCTTGTGAAGGTCGTTCAAAAAAAATTTTACAGATCATGAATTAGTAGAATCAGAGGATCACGTGGAAGTGAATGGAGTAGTTTTCAATAAGCCATTCGTAGAAAAACCAGTATCAGCTGAGGATCATAATATTTACATTTACTATCCAACCTCCGCGGGCGGAGGTAGCCAAAGGCTTTTTAGAAAGGTAAGTTATTTCTCCATGCATTATTTCTTTAGCATACTAGAAAGAACAGGCATGTAAAAAGTAAACTTTATTCTTTAGAATTTTTTCAAAGTAATCTTGGCACGTCATTTTAAAACAATAAACGTTTTTAAATCGGTTCATGCTACAGCTTTCCTTTATAGCCGAAGAAAATTGAAAAAATACACTCATAGTCTAGTTAATAATGATGATAAGCCGAAATATTTCTTTGCAGATTGGAAGTCGCAGCAGTATTTATTCGCCAGAATCACGAGTAAGAAAGACGGGATCGTTTATATATGAAGATTTCATGCCGACTGATGGTAAGATTTTCGCAGTTACAAAATAACTTTTTTTGCGATAAATCAGATGTAACTGGTTGTTAATCTGTTAAGTTATTACCGCCGTCAT
Source organism: Aplocera efformata (assembly GCA_921293045.1). Taxonomy (NCBI): domain Eukaryota; kingdom Metazoa; phylum Arthropoda; class Insecta; order Lepidoptera; family Geometridae; genus Aplocera; species Aplocera efformata. The sequence goes on from OV121042.1 coordinate 10,844,349, forward strand.
AAGACAACATCAATACGACTCCGGTCCTTTATATCCCTTTTCAACACACAATCGCTTAATACTAACACCCAAAACCTTCATGCTGAACAAACTTCATGCTCTCTACGCAAAGTTCGCCACGGCCGTTAGCTACGGAACCATGAAAAAAGTTTACCTTTATTAATTCCAGGGACAGACGTAAAAGTTTACACAGTAGGACCAGACTACGCTCACGCTGAGGCGCGGAAGAGCCCCGCGCTCGATGGTAAAGTAGAACGGGACTCTGAAGGCAAAGAGATCCGATATCCCGTGATATTGTCCAACCAGGAGAAGCTTATATCAAGGAAAGTTTGTTTGGCTTTCAAGCAGACCGTGTGCGGTTTTGATTTGTTAAGGTAAACTCTTATAAATATGTAGTTTAAGTATAAGTATAATTACTCGCAGCAAAGTATATTGTTAAGTATCTTAAGATTATACTTTGCTGCACCAGACTATTTGCACTTTTTAGTGTTTATATTGTTTCTCTTAACTTTGAGGTGTACAGTAAAGTGTACCTATTTATCTATTTAAAGTGTACCTGTGTTGCTGTGTTCTGGTGAAAGGGTGTGGGTGCTGGTGACATTACAGGCATATCAGATGGTCAGAGTGACGGGCGCAACGCTATGCGCCGTGAGACGTTTCACCGGCACCCAAACCCTTCCATACAGTAATAACAGTGCACCACTGTTTGGCAGTAGATTACCGAATATGGTGGTACTTCTCCAGGTACACTAGTAGTCGGTAGTAAAATATCGGATGCGGATGATGGATATCAAAACACTTATTCCAGAGCAAACGGAAAGTCTTTCGTTTGCGACGTGAACGGCTTCTCATTCGTGAAGAACTCGAACAAGTACTATGATGACTGCGCCAAGATCCTCGGTAACATGATCCTCAGGGAACTGGCCCCCACATTACATATTCCATGGTCAGTGCCTTTTCAATTAGACGACCCACCGATTGTCCCCACGACTTTTGGCAAGATGATGGAGCTTAGATGCGTTGTGGCTGTCATAAGGCACGGTGACAGGACCCCGAAGCAGAAGATGAAAGTCGAAGTCAGACATCCTCGGTGAGTGGAAATAGCTGTTAATTGATAAGAGAATCGGTCTTTTTCTTACCACGGCTTGTTAATACAACTTTCATGATTGAAAAGGGTGAACACAAGTCCTTATACATAAAACTCTGAAACAAATCAAATTTGAAATGGATGGTTGTGATCTTACTTTAATTATAAAGGCTTTGTATCTATGTGTGTGTGTGGTGTATGTTTGTACCACCTTCACGCTCAAACGGCTCTACGAGTTTGGATGAAATTTGGTACCAGGATAGCTTATATCCTGGATTTACATAGGCTAATTTTGATTCCGGAAAACTGCGGGTAACACCGCGGGGCGCAGTTAGTATAAAATATGCCTCAAGTATGGTAGTCAATGTAAACATAGTATGTGTATGATTTGCATGAAATGTATCTTAGGACACACTATGCAAATCATATAATACAAATATCTATTAACATCAATTTACGCAATCCTATACAAACAGTCTATAAAAATGAATTATGTTCACATAAATAAATCAATTTAGCCAAATCACAATATAACACGATAATCAGTTATTTAAAAACTCTGAAAGTGTAAACTCTGTGTGTAAACGTTATTTTTCTCGCTTAACTATTTATATTTGTTATCAAATAAACAAATTTTCAGATTGAACGGGCGAGACTAAACTCTTAAATATATAAACACTTATCTGAAACTGAAATAGTACTCAAGTATCGTCAAAATTAACACGCACAAATTAACATATTCGTGCGCATGTAACGTGTCACGAGAGCCTTTTAGGCACATAACATGCAAATGACAATGTATACATTCAAACTAAATATATAATTAAACAAACCATACACAGTAGTTACATACGCTACTAGTGTGATGACGGAACAGACGTCATGAAAACTTACTGTAATATGAGTTATGTTCACGTTTTGTTTTGGCTCCTGTGTCACGTTATATGTCATCTTTTTAGATTCTTCGAGATATTCGAAAAGTACGACGGCTACAAGCGCGGACATGTGAAACTAAAAAAACCAAAGCAACTGCAAGAGATTTTGGACATCGCACGTGCTCTACTCTCGGATATACACACGCGACACGCAGACCCTGAGATCGAAGAGAAACAGGGCAAGCTGGAGCAACTAAAAAGTGTTCTGGAAATGTAAGTGTCATATATTTACTACTTAATTCATTAACTAGAATCCATCGCAATATATCGTTCATTTCTTCGTTAGAAACCAGTTTAATTTTGAGAATTCCATTTGGATAGTCTCAAATTCCACACGCCAAGACTGGTCATCAGTCAAGGTATCATAAAATTTATGAAATTAATATTTGTGAACTTATACCGAATGTACCTAGAATTGTACAATCTCCTGTGAAAGTGATAATGTCTGTTGCAAAATCTATCAGTTACTATATTCATTATTTTAGTCTTCTTCTTTCGTGTCGATAAAATAAACCTTTATATAGTATTTGCCCAAAAATTCGCTACGTCAGTGGCCCCTCTGGTAGCCCGCATTAAATCACCCATAGTGCAGGAATTTGGGCAGGATTGGCATTCCAGCAAGTGTGGCATTGTCTGCAAAGGAGTGCCACATTCGCATTCCGTGTTATTTTAGTTATGGTATATCTTCATTGCCATCACTCCAACTGATATTTAATGCCAATCATTTTGCGCTTACTGTTTTGGGGTTACATATGTGTACCTATGGTATATGGTTCGCTCCTTTTCTAGCTTTCCTTAAATTGACCAACATAAGCTTTAAATTTTCTGCAGGTACGGCCACTTTTCGGGCATCAATCGTAAAGTACAGATGAAGTACCAACCTCGAGGGCGGCCGCGAGGTTCCAGCTCTGATGACGGTAAAACATCAATTCATAGTTGTTGGTTACATTAAAAGCATCAGGGCACTCCTGATTTCTCGCTCAGTATTACAACTAACCTAAGGTGTACAATGTACATACATCTACCATAATCAGAGTAGAAAAGTGCTTTGAGTCACACGACATCATTGTATCATCTTAATTGTTTAATTGCTTATCCATTTTGATCCAGTTTCATAATCATGACATGATTGTTATGATGTCATATAATATATTTTTGAATGCTTCAATTCGGAGTCATAGCACATTGAGTTCTTTGTATCGTGAAAAGTAAAGAATTTGTAGATTGGTCGTTGATACTTCACGTGATTGGCTTAAAATGTTGGTACCTTCACCATTTCAAGTATAATATTCTGTTAAACATGACTTGTTTGCACCCTATATTTTAGCGTAACATTCATCATTATAGTAACGCCTGCTTCCTAAAACTGTTTTGATAACACTTCTAAACCCAGACTTGTCTTCACAGTAGGTATCGTTACAGTAGGTGCGGAGGGCGACCCATCCCTAGTGTTGATCTTGAAGTGGGGAGGGGAACTGACACCGGCTGGCCGGATACAGGCCGAGGAGTTGGGCAGGATGTTCCGGTGCATGTACCCGGGGGGACAAGGGCGACACATCCCCGGTAAGTCATTTCCAAACTTGAATCTGACTCGTTCTTCTCTTGGTACATAGTGCCATGCGTATATTTTCTCGTGCAGACTGGATTGATCTGTATGCGTGTTATTTTAAGCTTCGGATAGGTGTATTTTGGATCCGATTTCATCATTATATTCATTATAATGACAAATAGAAACACGTATAGGAAAAGTGACACACGCGCAAAAATATCTTGCCTGCTGTAGAAAATCCGCAAGTCACTAAAACTTCCTTAGTGCTTGATTGATCCTAGATTAAAATGCTCATGTATATTTGCTCTATTTACAATAATTTGCCGATGTAAATATTTCGTCAGGCGAAGCTGGCACCCAAGGACTCGGTCTACTCCGCCTCCACTCTACCTTCCGGCACGACCTGAAGATCTACGCTTCAGACGAGGGCCGTGTCCAAATGACGGCGGCTGCCTTCGCCAAGGGCCTGCTAGCTCTGGAAGGGGAACTGACCCCAATATTGGTGCAAATGGTCAAGTCTGCCAACACAAATGGCCTGCTCGACAATGACTGTGATTCGTCCAAAGTTCAAAACATGTAAGGATTTAGTGTACCGTAGATGCTTAGGAAGGTCCCGTACATTGAAGCCAGCTCTTGCAGTCTTTTTCAAGAGTTTAGCTTATGCACTGCTGACTTTGAATCGCTGAAGCGAGAATACACTCGAATATCAGTCAGATGGATTAGACAATCAAATCTGGGAGGTGGCTAACAAATATTCATGGTAATTTCAAACTGTTTCATCTATCCCCAAATAACTTGTACTATGGTAGTCAAGTTAATGACACAAAACGGTAATACATACATAATAAATATTAAACCAAACGGTATAAACGTCTATGTTTGTCCTGAGTGGGAACCGAACCCACACCTTGCAGCGCAGAGGGCAGAGCAACATGTTTGTTGAAATTAACAATCATGTTGCTGCTGGCCAAGTTTCATTAATTTTATTAGATTATTAGACAAATATCTTACGTAATAAGATTTGTACATTTTCCTGCTTTCTAAAATCTTGACATTATTTAATATATTATATAATGAGTAATAGCTATTACTAGTCAATAAAGCCAAAGTTAACTTGTCCAAAATATTTTCAGGGCCAAAGCACGTCTCCACGAAGCCATGCAAGTGGACCGAGACTTTACCGAAGAGGATCGGGCTCGCATCAACCCTTGCGCGTCGCTCAGCATAGCGGCCGCGATGGACTACGTGAAGAACCCGGTCAGGTGTTGCGCGCACGTGCACACGCTGATACAGCAGTTAGTGCATATTGTGGTAGCGAAGAAGGATGACCCTAAGACTAAAGGTAAACGTTAATATGTTAATTTTGTATTATTAATCAACATACCTGGTAATCTGCTGTCAAGCAGTGGTGCAATCGCATTGCTGTGTACCGGTGCCAGTGAAATCACAGGCGCATGAGACGTAACATCCCCGTCTCGCGTGACGGGCGCAACGGGTTACAACTTGGGTTTTCTCATACTTTGCAAAAGTTCTACTGCTAATTTTTGTTGCTCCTTTAGCACCACCTTACAAATCCAGCTAACAAACTATCGTTTCGGTTAATTCACAGATACAATACTGTACCACGGTGAAACATGGGAGCTGATGGGGCGACGATGGGGCAAGATCGAGAAAGATTTTTGCACGAAGAATAAAACGTACGACATTTCTAAAATCCCGGACATATACGACTGTATAAAGTACGATTTACAACATAACCAGCACACACTGCAGTTCGATTTGGCGGAGGAACTGTACATATACGCCAAATACTTAGCCGATATTGTGATACCTCAGGTCAGTACTTATTCTAAACACACTTATATTATAAAGGCGAAAGTTTGTATGCATGTCTGTTTATGTATGTGTGTATGTGTATGTTTGTTACACCTTCACGCTCAACGGCTCAACAGTTAACACGTAGGCTACTTTGATCCCGAAAAACCTCTGGTAAAACCACGGGGCGCAGCTAGTAAATAGATAGTTTAGGCTTTGTTCAAAGTTAGTTAAACAAAAATGTTATCACGTGACTTAAAAAATCTTATACCTTTTGCAGGAATACGGTCTGACGATGCAGGAGAAATTGACCATCGGGCAAGGCATTTGCACGCCTCTTCTTAAGAAGATACGGGCAGACCTGCAGAGGAACATTGAGGAGTCTGGAGAGGAGACCGTCAACAGACTGAATCCCAGGTAATTGTGGCATTGAATAGAGCGTACCCGGGGATTAGAAGACTTTTAGAAAATGTAACGGTTTATTGAGATGAAAGAATTTACGTGCTAATTTAGAGGATTACTTACTGTCGTGCTAGGAAAACCTGACATGGAGGTAGCTAGTACTCTTTCGCCTGGTATTATTATAGTGTGAAACAGTGCAACAAGTTTTAAATATTAGGTAAATTTACAAAAGTTATAGATACATCTATGCTAATATTATAAAGTTGAAGAGTTTGTTTTGTTGAACGCGCTAACACAACATGTCTCCAAGCATGTCTCGCAACATGTTTCACAACATGTCTCGCAAAATGTCTCAAGAGTTAGTCATCTTATATTACCATTTATTGCTTGGGCAATTTTGGCAACAGTATTTTATCTCTAATCACTTTTCATAGTAATCCTAAGGGCTTTTTTATCACCCTTTAGTTCTTTATACCTTACACGCAAGTTAGAAAATATGAGCGGGTTAAATTAAAAATGGACTGGAGGAACATCAATAGACTGTAATAATTCAGACAAAGCGACCATGATCGAATCCACTCTCAGATATGATAATATGAACAGACAATGGTGTGACACTTACTTATACATTCAAACTACGATTTGCCAGCTTTTTTATTCCACAAATAGTGTGTATATCTACAGGTACAGTCACGGCGTGAGCAGCCCGGGAAGACACGTGCGTACTCGCCTGTACTTCACCAGCGAAAGTCACGTGCACTCGCTACTCACCGTACTGAGGTTCGGCGGACTGTTGGACGTGAGTCGAATGTTTATATTCCACAGATAGCATATATCTCTACAGGTACAGTCGCGTTCTACAAGAGTCTGTCATACAAAAATCATATGTCAAATTAGAGACCTTGTATAATACGTTTTTTTTTCAGTGGTTATATTAGAGAACGGCGTATGTATGTATTGAACATTCACTCTGCGGTAATTCGGACGACCCACGTACTAAAGTCGGCGGTAGAAGTACAAATACAGTGACCGATTTGTACGACACAGGGAATCTAGTCCGAGTAATATGAGTGTGCACTAATATTACTTGGACTAGATTCCCTGTGTCGCAGGTGGCATGGACCCAAGACCCGAAAACACACAACGCCGATCAAACACAGTCTGCCCCGACCGGGAACCTCGCTTCGGCAGTACCAACTAAGCTATGGAACCGTAAATTTGTATTATTCGTGTTTATAGTCTCGTGGTGGTCCAGGGGCATAGACACCGACTTGGTGACAAGGTTGCTGGTTCAAACCCACAGGTGCACCAATGAGTTTTTTCACTTGAAAAAAATTTATGTGCGCAATACCACGCTCTCAAAACGGTGAAGGAAAACATCGTGAGGAAACCGGCATGTCTTAGAACAAAAAATTCGACGACATGTGACATTTACAAATCCGGATTGGGCTCCCGTGGTGGATCAGAGCCCATTCACTCTCAATTATCGAGAGTAGACCGGTGTCCCTGCAGTGAGAACATTAGAGGCTGGTACGGATAGTCTAGTACATACAAAGTTACATATGCGATTGGTCGTAGGTAATAAAAGACGAGCAATGGCGGCGCGCGATGGAGTACGTCTCGATGGTGTCGGAACTGAACTACATGTCGCAGATCGTGGTTATGCTGTATGAAGACCCCACCAAGGACCCTTGCTCTGAAGAAAGGTAATCTTTATAAATAATAAACGTTTACACACTCATACCTCTGCACTAGGATTACCTGTGTCGCAGATGGCATGGACAAACACAGAAACACACGACAAACACCCAAGACCCGAGAACAAACTTCATGCTCACCACACAAAGTTTGCCCCGGCCGGGAATCGAACCCGGGACCCCTCGCTTCGAAGGCAGGGCTACTACCAACTAAGCCACGGAGCCGTTTATAATAATAATTGTTTATTTCAGACCATTTAAAAATCCATAGTTTGTTAGAAATTAAGTACTTAAAACTATTGTTAGTTAGTAATATAAAATAGAAATAAAAATTTAATATTTAGAAACCCGATGAAGAATAACTCTCCTCACAAGGCTCCTCCAAATATGAGAGTTGTAGCTCTCCGCCACAATTTTCAGGATTGTGTTGGGACTTTATGCTTCAGTATGAGAATTAAGATCAATAGATTCCTTTATTGGAAAACAATGGTGGCGTCAAGCTCACTACTACTCACGTCTATGCTAGTGTATGTGTTGAGGCTTTTCTTCAACCAACTTCATCATAATTCTGTTTTATTCGACAAGACATCAACAGTTTTCAGATTCTATGGGATCCATAGAAATATGTTCAAAACCATTTGCTTTCCTAAACTTTTTATCGCCCATTCGATTTGGATGTTTCTTTTTTAAAATACCAAGAATTAAGGGATGAAATTCTTTACATCTTTTTAATCTGACACTTGTTTCTGTTTAGGTTCCACGTGGAGCTGCATTTCAGTCCCGGAGTAAACTGCTGCGTGCAGAAGAATCTACCACCCGGGCCCGGCTTCCGGCCGCATAGCCGAAACCATTCCACCACTAACAACTCGGTAAAAAATGTACAAGAACAATATACTACCAGGGCCCGACTCGGCAAGTTGGACATAAATATTGAATAACGCATCAGAGTGTATGTAGACAGTTCAAAAAGAATGGTAAAAAAAAACTTTTTAATAACTAGCTTTTTTCGTGTTCTCCTCAGCAAACCCATACTGTGATAGTGCAGAAAAAATAGCTAGTCCGCCATATTGGAATTAGAATGACGTCACATAGCTAAGCATGCATTATCATCCAAAATAAGCGTGTATACGAAATTTCAGCTCAATCGGTTAAAGATAACTGATTTAAAATTCAGTTGAAAGATTCCACCCGGACAAACATACATGCAAAATAAATAAAAGCTTGTAAATATGGATTTGTCAATTGCAGAGATAATAAAGTTCATATTCTTTCTTTGAACTAGAACGGCAATTATGTTCAAAGTCACAATGTCCATGGCAGTAATGTATAAATGGTACTAACTGTCGCACTCGCTAACGGTTACTAAAGGCGCTCCTTAGTATACATTTTCAGGGATTTGTCACTAAGGAAAGTCGTAAATAACTATTAAGCGAGGACTGCGGATGTAAGTAACATTATTTAATCTGTCGACCGTGTCGTCAACGGATTAGGTATTTGGCTGAAAATCAGCGCTGAGTTACGCTCATGCTGAGCCAACACCTTTTTCGGCACGGGACGCATAGGGACTCATACACGTTTTGTTGTTAATTGTTTATTGTTTTTAATGTACTTGTGCCGTATTGTTCCTATGTGTTAATGTGTCGAAATAAATGTTTTATCTATCTTTCTGTGCCTAATTCATTGTTTTTGTTAGCAGAGTTCCCCTGAAGAGGTGAAATGCATAGAGGAAGAGGTAGAAGACGATAACATGGCCAGTCAAGAAACATTGCATGCTAGTGTAAGTAGTTTTGAATTTAATCGCATAAACTTAATACTCAATATTTTTTCTATAATAATATAATATATTCGTGTATATATTCTATTCTACACAGAACCGAAGAGCCTACCTTCTAAGAAATAAGTGAAGTATTTTTATTTTTTACCGTGTCATGTGTCGCAGAAGTAAATTTTATGCCCACAGATGGTGAATTGCCTTATAGCTCAGTTGGTATTTAGTAGCTCTGCCTTCTGTGCAGGTCGTGGGTTCGATTCCCACCCAGGACAAGCATTTGTTTATAATGTTGTTAATATGTATTATAAGTGTGTATTTACAAAAAAAAGTACTAAATGTATTCTATCAGTTATCTAACTCATATTACAAGCTATGCTTAGTTTAAGTATGTATTCTATCAGTTATCTAATTTATATTACAAGCTATGCTTAGTTTAAGCTAGATGGCGCTGTGTGAAATATATCCATGTCCATGAATAATAAAAAGATATATACAAGACACATGCAGACAAATTGAGAACCCCTAGACAGACTTACACAGACTTCATAAAGACCTTCTTTATGAAGTCTGTGTAAATAGGCAGTGTATGATTTATTAGTTAAACTTTTTGATCAGAACAAACTTTTCATCAATATTTTGTTGTTCCATTAGGTGATGTTTGATACATTACAGGAGACAGACGAAATGGACACGTTTTCGCCTAAAAAGTCTACCAAAGCCAAACTGAGGTCATCAGACCCCATACCTATATGGTAAGTGTGTTGCTACAGATTTCAGCTCTACTGGCTTAGCTCTCGTATCAATATAAATACATCAATATTAGTATATAATATAAATCATCTACATCAATATTAGTTGATGCATGTTAACTGGTGTCAAATGTTAATATTCAACATCCTGGTCAGATTTAAGATATGTCAAAATACATGATGTTTATTGCATTACTAAAAAAAGTCAATGTCTGAACTGGAATTCATATGCTTACAAAAACGTAACTTTTATAATATTAAAATTAATATATCTTGAAAATCACGCGTTCTCATTACTACTAAGGTGGGGGCTTGTTGAAATCTATCGGACCCATATGGGAACAAGTAAGATGCACCTACGCCTCTGTCAAATAATGACATTATTTTATTCTCACGATATTAGTTTATTCCCGAGTTGCTCCGTATAGTTGCGATGGCTGTAACTGTCAAATTGAAAAAACGCTGTCATTAAAGGTTTCCGGTTTTACTTTTTTATATTACTGAAGCAACGAGCTGAATGCCCAACTGATGAAAAGTGGTTCTTCAACTATAACAACAGAAGGCCCGACCCATCCCGTTGCGCCGTCACCCGAGACGGGGATGTTACGTCTCATGTACCTGTGAATTCACTGGAACACAGCAATACGAGTGCATCGCTGCTTGGCAGCAGATTACCGTGCGGAGATGCTTCTTCGCATAAGTTCGCTTCTTCGAACTTTGCATAAATACTACTTTTAGATGCTCTTTTGGCACTACCGTGACATAGGTATATGAGAGGGTTCCTACGGACGCGAGCAAATAGACCCCCTAAAAACTATATTGAGTAGAATCCCAGTGTGTCTAACATAGCCTTTTCACAAGCACTTTTCAACATTTTCCGTTAATTATTTCCAGCAATCTCCACTACACCGTGAGTGGACACGAGGCGTCGACGTTAGCGGCGCGACTCAACGAAGAGCTGCGCGCTAGAAGTCACGCAGACGGCGAGATTATCAGAGAGCGGGCTCAAGTAACTATATACTTAAAACTTAACGAGAATCGAACCCGCTACCATCACGATACATCGTCTTCATTTTCTTTCGGTTTTAGCGGCACGACTTGAAGAAGTCATGCGAGTACAGAGTACATTCAACAGAGTGTTCTATATGTCCCAAATTGTGGAAATAAATGAAATGTAATGTAGTAGATACATCAGGGAGAGACCAAAGAATTCTTCAACAACCCTAATCTCAAAAATAACAAACTCGCACTCTTACATCTGCACTAAGCTTTCTTCTGTCGCAGGTTTGCTTACACATAGATAATAATGGTGGTATTGTTATTTTTTCTATAATGCGAGGACATCATAGAATTAATAATGGTACCAGGAACCGAACGATAAGTTCGAAAACACTGACTGTCGCGATGCTACAGTAATGTTGAATTTAGCTTGAAAAGTGCTGCTGAGTATCAATAACTCAATAAATGTATCAATAAATGTTGGCTACTCCCACTGTAGGTACTGGGTATCAAAATTACTAACAGCTAGAAGCTTAGCAGAATGGTTATAGCTTTTCCTCGTTCTCCGGTTCTTACAAGAAGCCGCATAAATATGGCGGCACGGAACATTCATATTTCAGATACAGACCACAGCAGAGTGCGCTTTATCTGCACTAGGATTCCGTGTGTCTTAATCCACGTGGCATGGATACATATGGATACAGATCATTCAAGACTCGGGAACTAGTCATAACATATCGGCGATCAAGCCCGAAACCCCTCGCTACGGAAATTACTATCTTAGTTTCTTCATAGGCTTCTACACATTAAGATATTGTTATATTCTCTCCAGAGCGATGAAAAAGAGCCAAAGGAACCGGAAGAAGCTCCTCCGCGGGCCAGAAGCTACGACCAGCACAAACAGAGCCACGACAGCGGTAAGCACCCATATAGACTGCGCCTGCGCATGATTGCCTGATTTGAAACAATGATTAACCTCTCAAATCTCGATATACTACGCTCGCCCACGGATTTGGTTTAGTTATAATATAATGTATGTTATCGCAATTTGTATTCCATTGCACAGGTACCTGAAACCAAATTAAATTAAATTGGTATTCTCTTCTCAAGAAATCAGCTATATCACTTAGGTCTTCTTCTACCTAAGTAGGTATAAGACTGAAGTCGCATTGCCTTGTGATCGTTACGTTGAGACACGAATATGGAACTTGTAATGTGGCTGTAGTTTCACCGGAATCCGCGCTTTTCAAAACCGTAAACAATAATGCGATTGCGAAGAGGTTTAGAATAATTGGAACTTTTTGAATCTGATGAAATAACTGTTCCCATAAGGTATGTGGTTTCTGTGCAATTGAATACTGAATATTGGAAAATTATACATCATTGTAATGCAAAGTATATTTGGTAGTCAAACAAATTTTGACTTATATGCTCATGCGCTATAAAGTTCTTAATATTGAGTTTAAGAAAGATCTGATAGTATTTTTTTTCTAAAGAGGCCTGTATGTCCTATATGATCATATGGGATAGCTTAGTATTTTAAAGGCAACAAAAATTACCAATATTCGGATATAATTGGTAGTAGGTAGAGTATAATTTTACAAAATAAATTGAGTGGTCGAACCAGTATTCACATAATAAGCATGAACTGAAACTAGAACTGTTTAAAACTAGAACTGTTTAAAGTTCAAAATTGATTGCTCGTTGTATTGGTGTTGTATCGATGTGTTAAAATCGGCGTTATTTAATTAAAATTTATAGTTTTGTTTTGTTGATTTTTGTGTATTATTTTTTTTAACATGATGTTTTTGCCTGAGTTAGCTTCATAGCTATTGTTGCAGTAATATACAATGTGGGTGACACAAATTGAGCTAAAAATACCAAGCGTCAGGTTTTCACTTAACAAAAAGGGACGAAATGCCTTTTACTTTCTTTTTATAAAAAAAAAGGCTAAGTATGTAATCAGAATTAAAATCTGTTTCCTATATCATAAGCTATGTTCAGTTTGAGGCAAGATAACGCTATATATTTATCTATTATTGTTTATACCGAATCTGTCACGCCGTAAGTATATTACTGCAACACCATACGTAATTTGACTAACCGAATGCGCTGATATATACGTTGTGGCCCGGCACCAGTGACTCAGACTGGGCAGCTAACGGACGCAGCGCTGCGCTACACTAGCTTGCAAGCCGTGGACAGGCAAGGTCAGTTTGCCATTTCACACACATATTATACATTCACGTATATACGTACTTACACGTTCGTAATACATTAACTTACGTACCATATGGACCACTTTTGACGCGCACCCAGTACAATAATGAAACTGTTTGAATTGAACTTTAAATGCTTTCACATATGACTCAAATTGGGAAAGTTATGAACTATGTAGACCACTTATGACCCAGTACAAAAATGAGACAGTTTGATTTGAACGTTAAATGCTTTCTTACATGACTCAAATTTGGAAAGTGCAAGCTGTTTCGCCAGACCCAATTCAGATTAAGCTAAAGTGAAATTTCAATTGTTTATTTCGGGTCGCATACTGTATGACATAATGCATTGATTAGCGGTACTCTGGTGTGCTGTAAACAAGAAACCACAAATTGCATATAATAACATTTATTCATACATTTTGTATTTCTGAGTTTTGTCTAAATGTAACATTGATTAGGCTACACATTTTAGAAATGATTACTCTTTTCATACCTTTAGTATTTAAATGAAATGATTTTGATGTGTAAATGCATAAAAATATACTTTGATAAGTACAGTTTTAATTTAAAAATCTAGTAACAAGTCTCAGATTACCGGTGGTTGGGTTTTTGTTATAAATAATCGTTCTTTGCGTTTAATTTCTGTATCCGTTCTGTTTTGCCTCGGTGGAAGCCTTCGTATTGTGCATCCGTGACAGTATATGTATGTATGAAGCACTTAGATACCCTCTTATATACTCGGTAGGCTAGCCATGTGCGGCACGCAGAAATTCACTTGCCGTTCATTACCAATTCAAAAACATAACCAAGCTTTTTAGAATGCATTTATTGTACCAATGTTTGTAGATTCGAACCATGAAGTCATCGCTTTGTAGACCGGGTATCTACAATAGTATTATCGTTCGTCCCGTTCCTAGATAAGGCATATTTTGTTAATGTGTTTCTTTTTGTGTGCGTTTTTATTTGACATTATTACTGAGTCCGTAGAGAACCGGACCGCCGCGGGCACCAGCGGTGGTTGAGCTCATTCTGGCCGGCGTATGCTGTGTGTGTTGTTGCATCCTCGCTCCTCACCTGTGTGTGTTTGTGTTGACAACCGTTCTAAAGCATGGTTTGAACTAATCCACTTTAGTTTAAGTCGTGCGGTCGCGACCTCGCCTTTAGTGGTCTCTTTCTCCTCGGATCACGTCCGTGAGCCGAGGAGTGAGCCGGCCGCGCCGAGGGCGGCGTCGCGACGGAACTGTCGAACCACAGCCATTCGGGCTACGATTAGCAAATCGTGATGTCATCGCGATACGTATCGCTCCACCATGACGCTTCCATTTATTTATTTACTATTTATTTTATTATTTATTTATGATACTAATTTATTTTATTTATCTCTCCGTCCGTCCTATTAACACTCGCACATCACGTAACACCCGTGTAACCCACTAACCCCGGTCCGCCATCCGCGCGGCGTCCGGTCCAGACGTGGCGCCGCGCGACCTCCCCATACTAACCGTGACGGCGCCGTCCGGGCGGCGCGCGAGCGACGACCCTCTAACCCCCCTTATTAACGTGGACGGCGTCGAGTCCTCGACTAACGAGCTTCCTCTGTCGGCGATCACGTTCGGCTCGAGGGGTAGCGAGGGGAAGGGTATCGAAGGGGGGAGAGTGGCGTCGTGGCCGCGACTGGCCGGTGGCTGTAGCGTGTCGGGCGCAGGGCGGCGGCAGCGGCACAGCATCGCCGGCCAGATGAGCTACCTCAAGATGCTGGGGCTCGGCGCTCGCGGGAAGCTATCCGCGGCCGGCCTCTTCTCCACCGCCGTCATCTCGGGCTCCTCCTCGGCGCCGAACCTCCGCGTCATGATACCCACGTCTTCGGCTGCCAACGGTGAGTGTGGTTACAACGGATAGCGCAGAATGCACAGAGAGGTGGATATGAATCGCTCAAAACATAAATTTAGATATATAAAGCTTTACATATATTTTTTTATTCAAGAAAAAAAAGCCAAGGCTTTCTGCTTTATTACGGGAATAAAGATTATTGCCTTCACATAAAATTGTCGATTCATGTCTTTCTTGCATGGCGTTCTGTGTCTAGGCCCATTTCATTATTTCCTTGAACATGTTTCTCAACTTTTTGTCGGTTGCAGCGGCTTTAGAGGGATTCGGTGGTGTGCCCGCAATTCGTCCTTTAGAGACCCTTCACAATGCCCTATCGCTACGTCAATTAGATGCGTTTCTTGAGCGCGTGGTGGCGCCAGTGTTGCTGGGCACTCCGCCGCAAAATAACCCTCCACTGCCACCTATCAAGCAGCCATCGCCCACCAACAGTAAGTAGTAATATTACAAGATTCATTGTATTTATATCATTTGGCTCCGATTAGTGGATCCGCATTGCAAAAACACACGAGGTTGCGTTCTGCGTTCTTTGTTTTGTATTTAACGGCTCCGTAGTTCAGCTGGTTGTAGCCGTGCTCGCAAAGGGAGGAGGTTCGGGTTCGATCCCCGGCTGAAGCAAACATTTGAGCTAGCTTGTAATTCTTCTCGTGTTTTGTGTGTTTCCATGCCTTGCGACGCAAGGAAGGCAAAGATATCAGTGTGTGTTTATAATGTCACAACCCAGACAAACAACTCCAACTCAATAATACAATTTAAAATGCAGATCGTGGAATACTTAGCTCGCGTAGGTCAAAGCTAGGTGGGTGACCAAGTAAATATTTCCCAGGTGTGGGCTGGAGTGGCCCGTCATCCCTCATGTCCTCATCGGGCGAGCTGCCAAGCGGGCTGTCTTCCGCCGGGCCATCCTCACCGAACTCCTACTACGCTAACTGCGAAAACAAGAACATTTCGGAAAGGTAAACTTTTTATTATTGGGTGTGTGAATATGACTCCGCCCTTTCTCAACAGATGTCGTTTTTAGTATTGTTTACGTGTACTAATAAATGACCATACTTGTATTCGATAGTACTGAATGTCAGCTATCTAACGCATTTTATGATATTTGGTTGAAGTGTAAGCAACAATTGTTTTCACCTTTTCGAAAATGTCGGTTTTTATTCCAAATAAACGTCATTTGCGGGAAGTGTTATTACATTATTTTATTGCGAAGAAAACTGCAGCGGAAACTTATCGTTTGCTTGTGGAGATTTATGGTGAGCATGCTCCGTCTAATACAACTTGCAAGGAATGGTTTCGACGATTTCAAAATAACGATTTTAGTACTGAGGATAAAGAACATGGAAAACCACCAAAAAAATTTGAAGATGCTGAATTGGAAGCATTATTGACGGAAGATTCTTGCCAAACTCAATCAGAATTAGCTGCAGCATTAAATGTTGATCGTTCAACTGTTGCAAAGCGTTTACAAATGATGGGAATGATTCAAAAAGCCGGTTACTGGGTTCCACATGATTTAAAAGAAAGAGACATGGAACGTCGGAAAACCATTTGTGAAATGCTGCTTCAAAGACAGCAAAGAAAAGGATTTTTGCATCGGATTGTCACAGGAGACGAAAAATGGATACACTACGAAAATCCTAAACGCAAAAAAGCTTGGGTGAAACCAGGCGAACCAGGCCCATCACAGCCAAAAATAAATATTCACTGTGCCAAGGTCATGCTCTGTATTTGGTGGGATCAGAAAGGTATTGTATATTATGAGTTGCTCAAACCCTCTGAAACTATTAATGGAGAAGTTTACCGACGACAACTAATGCGTTTGAAGCGAGCCATAGAAGAAAAACGACCAGAATGGGTGAATAGACATAACAAATTAGTTCTTCAGCATGACAATGCCAAACCGCATACCGCAGAAGTCGTAAAAAGATATTTAGAGGGACAGGACTGGGAAGTGTTACCCCACCCGCCATATTCACCAGACATAGCTCCTTCGGATTACCACCTATTCCGGACGATGCAGACAGACCTTACTGGAGAAAAGTTTACTTCATGTGAAAGTATCAAAATTTGGATTGACAACTGGATAAGCTCAAAAGACCAGGACTTCTTCCAGCAAGGAATACGAAAACTACCTGAACGATGGGCGAAGGTTGTAGCTGCAGATGGAGCATACTTTCAATAATTTTTTTTTTTAATTTTGTAAGCGAACAAATGTGTTTTATTTTGACAAAAAGGGGCAGAGTCATATTCACACATTGGATACATACATTGGATGCTTATGCCCTTTTACTCGTGTAAGTGATTAGATTAGACAATCTCGGAAAAGTACTGTGGACGATTTGCGCGATAATATTTGATAATATTGTAGAAACTGCTTACAGTTCCAAAACAGTAAATATTGGTCGTAAAATTTAGTACCGCGTAAATCAGTACCAGTACGTCAAATTTTTTTTTGATTCCACTTCTCTATCAACGAATTCATTGTTCATAACAATTAAATAGCAGATACAGCATTAGAACTCCTGCATTTGTCCCTCAAAAAAAGTAGTCTTCTTATGACATTCATCAAATCTGTTATCTGCTTTCCGAGTTTGAGAGCAATAAATGTTAGACGGGGAAACCTGACATTCGTTAAAGTGTCAGTTTGAAATTTACCTTTACACGTGTAAAGGTAAATTTCAATGCTATTGAGGCACATATGCTCGAATTCAAATTGTTATTTTATTTTTATTTTTTATATTCCATAGTCCAGATAGAGATATGAAGAGTAGACCTCTAGTCATATATCATGGTGCTTTTCATAAACGCTTAGTCCTGCTTGTATATTTTTACCATGTACCACACACACTGACAAACTTGTGCGGATTTTTTCTGTAGATCGTAACCCAAGTGGATCGAAAGCTATAAAAGAAAAAGTATCTGGGACCCTATTCTCGAACCGATCTCGCATGTTACAATAATTTTAATTACTTTCTAATTAGTGTTAATATCTTAAAATATAGAAAGTTATAAATTAGTAGAGAAAGATTCTCCATGTAATCATGTCTTTACTGTTACATAAAACGTCTTCTGTTGGTTTAAATTGAATGTAATGTACCTTCTAACATTAAGCGTAGAATAGGGTCCAAGGTATGTCCAGACATGTTATAACTTGTACACAATATGAGCATCAACGTGCTATGTATAACCAATAATTTCTAAGTCGGCACTTTGAATTTAATGTATTTGAATACAAACGACCGACCAAAAAGTTCTGACAGGTTTCAGAACTTTTTCCACAATAGTCCTTCTGTTCCAACTCTGCTGATACGCCTGTCACCACGTTTCAGCAGGGGAAGCAACTGCTAGGCTCGACTGCTCTCCGTTTGCATTCCGTTATACGTACTCATCCGAGCCGGCACGTTCGTTTTCCGTCAAATCTTTGGGAGTGTTAGAAACGGTCATTCGCAGTTGTCAATCTATTCTGTGGATGCCAAAAAAAAACTAAACGGTATCCATCCCTCTCTCCATCCTCTTCTCTTTTGTATGGAGAAAATAAGTAATTCATTTATTGATCTTTCGGACATTATCACTATCAGAACAGATATACATTATTGGATATTTTTTTTTATATATTACAGCTCAGAACTGAAGGAATAATGATAACGAACTTTCCATTCAGTAATTACATAAGTACATGTACAGGTTGTTGTCATTCACAACCGCAAATGATCGTTTCGGATGCCGTTCACTATTAAAAAGCCAGGTATTGTGCCCGCTTGAATGAAACGCACGGCGTACGTTGGTTCCAGTAGCCAGTGGAAGGGTGTCCCCCGCTGGGACGGGGAGCCGGCCACGCTGTGCGAGTCCAGTCTGCACCCACTCATGCCGCACTGCAGTGTAGCAGGTATTGCCTCCTGACTCATGCCTAGCGCAGACGACCGATTACAATCGTTTACCGATTTGTGCCCAAACGCAGCGACTTTGCACATCAGTGTAAAGTCCGCTGTAATACGATTTTATGGTGATGATTATCACACAATTTCTTCATTTATCAATAGTGTAACGGGTAAAGAGTACTTGGTTGGAAAAAATGGTTCTTATCTCCGACTTTTTGTCGGACATTTGTGTTTAGCAATTTTTTTGTATCGTACTTTTTGCATCAGAGCGTGTTAGCTGACTATTGAGGTTCTGAATAAACGCGGTTGTCTGCGCTGGTTTTTACACGGAAAAACTCACATAAACACTCTCGTTATTATGTTTTACAACGCTGTTTATATACTAAGTGACGTCATTGTAAAATTTGGGACGTGGCTGTAACTCCGCTGCCAGTGCTGCCACGCGCGGGTAAGTTGTCTCATGTTGCAGCCCTCTGGGCTTACTCTAACTATATTAACTGGAACATATGGAACTATATGAAGTACACCCTCTGATACGATGTAACAGACTGCCAACTTTACTGACTTAAGTGACTTGATTTCTTCGTTATAATATGACAGACAGTCGTTACAAAGGGTGAAAAGACCGATCAACAAAAAAAAACTGTGTAATGTTAAAATCGAGCATGCGTGAACGCGAGTCAGTGTCGTAAAAATATACACATTACCGACAACTTACTCCGCTACGACTTATAAAATTTTCAACGAAATTAACCGCGCCTATATAAAACAATCACATTACATTCTAGACGATCATTCTGCATGTACTTTGAAAGCAAGCTCTGTAAATTTAGTCGCAATCAAATTTTTCAAAAATTCCCTAAGCTTAATTTCATTTGAATTAGTTGTTAACAAATCCATGCAATGCACGAAAAATGATTGGCTTTAATTTATTTTTACTCTGAGACAAGGAAAAGCAATAATCAATCCATATTATAAACGTACAGAGTTATAATAAAGTAACGTTTTGTTATGAACAAAAGCGAATATTATCCAATCAGCGCAAACAAGATGATAGATTATTCTTACTACAATTGCGTTAAGTACAATAGTAACCTGATGTTAAGCGAGTATGTAACAGATGGGGGTGAGACGCGACTCCTGGATTCAGAATGAGAATTGCCCCTCAAGTGCGGCTGCCGAAAAACCTACACCGTTGCGTATTTGGCAGTATACGCTGGCCAGCTAATTAGTGTGGCATTTTCAGTGGCAGTGTAGTAATAGCCTAATGATTACCGATGCTGGGCTAAACTGCACTACCGGTAACTGGCTTAGTATACAACGTTCTTAGCACCTATTCCAATCATAATGCCAACTAAAATAAGTTATTCTAAACCGAATGATCAGCGACCACATAAACGACTCCATGGATATATAGATACCTCCAAAACTCGCAGCATAATGTCTTCAGCAGTCTACGTTCGAAGAGCTATTGAGTCCATATATTTTGCCTCGTTACAATAATTCCAAACGACTTGCTATAGGTTCTTCTATTAGCGGTGACCTGACGCCGGTGTCGCTCGCGTCGGAGCTGGAATTTAACAGCAATGAGGCCACAGCCGGCTCCATCACCGACCAGGATCTGCTGGTATGTGCTTGTATTGTTTTTAAGTTTTTTCGGCGGTTAGACACCACAACACTTCAAAAGCCTACTTGAATGACGAATTTGGGATAATTTAGTCGAATCCTATATAAAAATGGTCTCGATTTAGTATATCTTCGCTAACCTTAACCCAGTGACCTTTCCAACGTAGCTTTGTACACCGCCATCCCTGTAACAAACATGGATCGTCTGCGAAATCCAAGGCTCTTTTACAATGGTAACGATGACACCTACAAAGACGTTTATTTTGTGTTCGTATTGAAACTTCTGCTCGGTTAACATACAAGCCGCGACATCATATTATCGCCGCATTATTAGAGTTAAGATGGAATTCCAACAAGGAAAGCTGATTACGTATTGTTTTTAATATCCACAGAGCGGAGGTGAGGACGAGGAAGAAGAAACCTTATCGACTGACTCCTGCGGGTCTCCTATGAGGATGATCCGTAACGACCTCAGTCCGCAAACGTACGCGGCCGTTCCTTCCCTCAGGCTCGACAACCCCCAACCGTCCACTAGCGCCACCCCAGACTTCTACGGACTAAACCTGCAGCAAACTAAAGAAACTTTCTACAAAGACATCCCGTCGAGCAGCAAAAACTTCAACTTGGAAAGTGAAGTGCTAAAATGCACGAAAGATGACACAATTATGTCTGAACTCGGATCATTAAGCAGTAAGAACAAATGCAAAGAAAACGATCTATTGAATAACGGCAGTAGAAGATACAGCGACAGTAGTGCACAAAAGAGTAATAATGTGCAGGGTGGTGTAGGTAGCAGGTTCAAAACCACGCTGGTGCCTGATGACCATCGGAGACCAAGTACATCTAGCGATGCCGCCGCCAACAATAACAAAAGTGACGTAGGACCTTCGGTCACTAAAGCTAGGAGCTCCTCTATCAAACCTGGCTTTACTATATCAGAGACGTAGCGGGCTATAGAAGGCGATATGACCTGTGAGAATCTCATGACCGACGCTTTACAATCTCAGGGGTGACAATAATCACTGCACAGTATACGATTACTATGCTGTAGTTTTTTACAGAACTGTTAAATATCTGACAGCTGTCATTTTTGTGAGGGTAGATCTCTTGCATTGAGGTAGGTAGGGTTATACAGTTGCTGTATATGGGCATCGCATCCAAAGGTGATGGGAGCCCTATTTCTAATAAAAAGCCTACGGCGTCTGTCTATACGGCAGGTATTCCGTGAGTATTTATTATTGTAGCAGGTAGCTTAAGAAATAATATGAAATACAATCAGTGGTATGAAATCCTCGAGTGGAATGGTGTTCGAGTCGAATCGCAGTTGGCAAGTCTATTATGATAATATGATAAATTAGTAGTGAAAATATATTTTTTAACGCAGTTCTTGTTTCAAAGTGCTAGTAGAAGAATAAAATATGTGATTAATATTGTTATGATTATTGTATAATAACTATGAATTGTAGATTAGAGGTTGTTTTTTAATTATTTTGACATGTTGTATGGTATTTTTTTTACCCTGCATGTATTGGAGATATACTTCATCTATATGATCGATATAGGTCGTTTCAACTACATCAATTGAAAACATATATTTTGTCTATCTATTTGGGTTTGGATTATTAATGTTAATTTGTACAAGCCGTTATTATTTGATACCCTGAGCTTATTATATAAACGATGTTGATGAATAAAGGCTCCGCAGCGAAGCCTTGCAAAGTCTCGGGTTTGAACCCCGACTGATCAAACATTTTACGATGAAGTTTGTTCTCGAGTCTTGGATGTGTTGTATTTGTATCCGTGCCACCTGACACAAATTGATCCAATTAGGTATGCGCACAGAATAGGTAAAGATACGTCACTCAAGTTCGGCTGACTTGATCCGAGTTTGTGAAATGAGTATGAAGGAGTTGCTTGTTATAACAATTGTTCTATAATACTTTAATAACACCCCGAAATCAAATAACACAACTGAATATTGGTCTATTGTATTTTTTTTTAAATACATGACTTTTTTTGTACTCTGATTGATTGATCCAGTCTAATAAATACAAAAAATTGTAATGTACAATACTTTCTTACCTATTGTGTTATTAAATTGCATTATATTTCAATATTAAATCATGTAGCTTAGAAATTTATTAGAAAATATACGATATTCTATGACATGACAGATATTTTATTTTGAAATCCTTTCCACGCTTTATATTACTGCGTGCTTTTGCCCGCTCGCGTTAATGTAGATTTTTTCAATCAATTTGTTTCTGAATGATTGAACCTTGTCCTTTTGTCCTGTACCCCTTTTTATTTTATTTTTTTAGAATCAGAAAGAAGATATTAAAAAGGAGGGATTTTCATTTCACTGGGGACCATTTTTAACTATTATATTTTTAAACTATTATTTTTATTTGATAGGGCTTAGTAAGCGACTTAATCCTATTCATCCAGTATTTTCACCCCTAAAGGCGACAAATGGAGATGAAGGAATTAAATTCAGTTTATTCGAGTTTTAAATCAATCACTGGTTTTATGTAATGTACCTAGTTGATACCTAACTATTTTTTTAGATTAGCAACTTTATTACCAGTCTCTAGGTGAACAGGATTATTGGAATATATTGGCTGCTACTGACAAAAAGCCGTGACCCAATTTTGGGCAACAGTATTATATATTATTGATTTTTACATTTTTCGATACATCCCCGAAACGTGGCTTCACCATTAGCCACATGCATTCCAAATTGCACCACAGGCCAGTCAACGTCAAACGCGAAATTAAAAAAGTCTTAGGTGTGTGTAAAAATATTTTGTAATAAGAGTGTTGTGGTTGTTATGGACAGTAAGTTGCACTTAGGTAAACAGAAATAATCATTTGTGAAATTTTAGATCTTTATTAATATGACGATAATACTAAATTTATCATATAACTTGATCAGAACACAATTCAGCCTGAAGTCAAGAGCGCTGCACGGCCGAGTTTTAGATACGACGGAAGTAACGTACGGCGGGCGACGCTGCTTTCTCATGGGTTAAAGTCTGAAAATAATATAAACAACAAATCCATAAACAAGTTGTATTATTTTTTATTACGGCCCGGCATTTTTTAGACTCGGTACGCTGTCAAGAGCTGCGATATAAAACATATGATATTATTGCGCCTACGTTTTTCTACGAGCAAAGCGTTCGCCACGCCTTGCAAGCACAACTTCGAGAGTGAAACATTGTCCGCAACCATTTCCATATACATACGTATGAGAAGTCACGGGAATTTTCATTTATGCCTATTTGAGCATTAATAATTTATCATCGAAGTAAACAAAATTGCGTATTTTGCTTTCCTATGACATTGTATAACGATTTCGAAGTGTAGGGGATACAACCTACCATTTAAAAAAGTAAAATGTTAGGGTGTACCCCCTGCGAGCGAGAAAAATGTTATAAAAATATTGAAGTTGTTTCGATTTTTAATCAGTCTCTTGTTTCTGCTATAATGGGTTCAGTTGTTACGCTTGCTGGTAGTTATAGATATAAATACTTACAATGATACATTCTTTGTCATCAAACTTGTATACGCGGCCACATTTAACTCCAGTGCCACAGATCACAGTTTTAACTTCAAATTCGGTGTCGCTAATTTTGGTTGCAACGTTCTGTAACACAATATAATAATTAATAAAAAAACGCATTCATCATTTTTTGAAAATGTCCATAAATATTTAACATTACTAGTTTTTACCCTCCACTCGCTCGCGTTGATTTTGTAAACCAAATCTCCCCACTCCTCCCCAAAACTTATAGTTTTGTTTTGTTTGTCCATGCCATCTGAGACACAGGGAATCCTAGTGAAGAGGTATGATTGTGTTAATGTTGTTTTTTGTTTTAATTGTCTAGTGCAGTAGGTAGATATATTAGTAAGGATTTTACACTTACTTTTGTGGTGATGTTGTCAGGCAGACTCTCTTCAAACTCTTCTCCGAATTTAAATCTGATCTCTACTGTTTTAACCGCTATTTCGGTTTTGATTACTATGTAATCGCCGTCCAGAGTGATCTCCATGGTAGGTGAAGCCAAATTCATCAATTTACGGACCATGAATGACAATCCTGAAAATTCAAAAAATTTACTGATTTAAAAACCGTCTTACATCTTCAGGGGTGGAATTTCTTCATGAATTCTTGGGGGTCCATTTGCTCGCGTCCATAGATGTACCCTTTGATTCCCTACACGTAGCCCTTGGTATTATTGGTTGCTAAAAGAGCAACCAAAAGTAGCAGTGGAACAGTGAAGTTTGTCCGGAGAGGTACTGCCACCACACCTGGAATCTGCCGCCAAGCAATAGTGCTCGCATTATTGTGATCTGGTGGAAGGGTGTGGTTGCCGGTGAAATCACATGCGCATGAGACGTATCATCCCCGTCTCGTGTGATGGACGCAGCAGGATGAATGCGACTTAGTGTAAGATCCAAATCTTATATTGAGCCGCATTACTGTTTTCATGGGCGGGGCGCCACTTACCACCAGGTGGGCCCTAGGCTCGTTCAGTCAATTTTCACATTAAAAATTAAAAACCTTAACCCCTTAAAGAGGGAATAGCTTGGAGCAGCTCCAACTCCAGCAAAATTGGGCGGGACCTTGAAAAAGGTCAACGCTGCCGGGGCCGCGGAAGAATGTTTCACGTGCCCGTAGCCTCGGCAAAAGGCGAGATGGTGGATCTCCGTTGGGGTTTAGCCGGTAGGAGTCCGGCATAACCCTGCCAATTGCCCCCGCAAGAGGTAGGGTATCATCCGATGAATCCCCAACGTAAAAAAAAAGGAGGTACACCCTATCAAATTGTCTTGTCTTGTCTATTAAACATACTCCTTCCCAATTGTTTTTTAATTTAAATTGTTATTCACCTTTATTTAGTTCACCTTTATTTCGTTTGACCAAATCACATTATCAAGTCACATTTTTAATTACCTAACTGTTGTACCAATTACAAAAAAACGGAAGTGATATTTTGGGAATAGGGTTTCTCGGACTTTACGTTTGTAAAGTATGTCTGTAAATATTAAAATAAATGACTTACCTATTAGGTACAACTAAATACTACTAGTAAGGTTAAAAACTATTAGTAAGGTTTTTCAAGCATTTCAAATTCGGAATTTAGATTTTCTAAAGATGGTTGGAAGTAGTTACCGACTTACATATTTAGATATAATTTATTAATCATTTTACAAAATTTTATTTTCATGCATAGTCTGCCTGAAAAGGAAACCATGTTTTATCCATGTAGGATGGATCCATGTTTTATCCATGTAGGTAAATCTTCCCCTAACATTTTTGCCACTTTCATAAGCTATTTATTGTCATTCTAGCTCAAAAAAAAAAGCTGTTTCATGACTTTTAACCACTCTAGTTTCCTCAAATAAATATTTTATACGATACTAGTTGCACCACGCAGTTTATATTTTATTTTAATTTAAAAGCCATCAAACGTTGCATAATAGACTTCATTGAATTTTTTACTCGGACAATATTGCAGTTTACTCCCACCCATTTCACGAACTGCACTTTAATATAATAATAAACTCACCTGCGGCTGTGAAGTATTCATCAAGATTTTCATTTTTGTAGTTCTGATATTTTCCTACGATGGAAGCCATTGTTACTGGATTTGTGCTTATTTCCTGCTTCTAAACGTGTCGCAAAGAGAGTGCGCTATGCCTGGGAAGCAAGAGCATATAAACGTGAGGAAGTAATCTAATCAATAAGCTATTTGTGGCGCGTATGTATTTAATAATACCTAGTAATAATCGCTTCCGGAAGCAGGGTTTAGGTACCTGCAACCGCTTTTAATTCGTTTAGTAGCTTTAATTAGTCGGTAATAATTAAAATACTCATATAAAACGAGTACCTAACGCACTCCTCCCGTTATATAGCCGGTCATATGAAAATTTTGTTGTAATTTATTTAATTTTAATAAATCATTTTTACCCAACAATATTACTAATAATAGTAATAGGTGTGCATTTTAGTTAAATCTTACTTATATTATGTACCGCAAAAGTATGACTAACATCATCAACGTTTAAGTTCGTTTCGTGGTAGAAAGTCAGTCAACCTGTCACCACTGAAATGTAACAAGAATTAAAATGAATTGAGTTGCTAGGTTGAGTTGGGTTTCTTGGTTAGAATTAGAATTGACGCAACTCATAACACGTTGCCATTGAATGTATGTAGGTATTTCACCTGCACAGATTCAAATATCCCCGGAGGAATAAATAGAGCCATGGGCGTACCCAGGGAGGGGGCAGGGGGGGCAGCTGCCCCTCCCCTGAAAATTTTAATTAATTTAAATAAAGAAGCGATTAAAAAAAAATGCCTGCATAGTCATGTTGTGTGTTTCATGTAGGTTGATTCGACCGAAAAAATCTGGCTTGCCTCCCCCCTAGGCCAGAAGCTGGGTACGCCTATGAATAGAGCCCTAATGAATCTCTACTCTTAACCTTGTGGGCTACTCTACCACGGTATAAACGACGTAACAAAAGTTTAGCATTTTGCTACTATTGTCTTCCCACGAACTCCGCTAGACATTTCGATTAATCATCCTGAGTAAAACTTTACCAACAAGGCCGGGAAGAACAATTTGATTAAATGGTAGCACTTAATCAAATTTGCGATAACTATGTATTAATCCGATGACACATAGTAGATAATTGATTTCTTGATTTAGTGAGTCATACATATAATATTGTGTTCGGCGAGTATTTTTTGCAACAACTTCAGGCATATAACGAAGTTCGATTTTAGTTTATTTAGATCTACAATACATCATTTATTATGTTTGAAACGACTTTTTATGAGAAAAGGGTCTATTCGACTTCAAAAATAGGAGGGTCTGACTTTGGCTATAATGATTTTTATCTGTATCTTTTTTTTATTTATTTATGTTTCGCGATTTTTTTGCGAATTGTGGACCTATTTGATTGATTTGGATGATTATTCATAAAAATCTTATAAGATGCGCCACTTGTTATTATTGGAGATTGTATTTTTTGTTGATATCTTATTTTTGAATCCCCAACCATAAAGAGGTTGTGTTTGTATATATTTATTGCGCACATCTTACATGCAACAATAATTTCTACTACCAAACGTAACCTGTTACGGTCTAGAGCTAATTATGTCTAGAGCTATTAACGGTTCATGTACCTACCGTAGGTTTAGCGTAGGCTCATAAAAGAGCTTTGGAATCTAATAGCAAGAGTACATCACACAATCTGCTTACATGTATTATATTTACAAATACTTCTAACTGATTTATGACTGGGTGACTAATTGTAATCATATAGCAACTATTTTTTTAAATAAATCTGTGACTCATATTTTCACGATCGTAATCAAATTTTATTATCAAAGTATTATAATATATCAACTTATTGATAATTTTTATCGTCTAATTAGTAAATAGTCGTGGACTGAATTACTGGATGAAGAATTTTGAATTTTGGTTTTGGTAGGTCAGTAGCATATGAACCTGTACCAAGTAAGTCTGGAGTAGGTACTGCCACCTGATTTGGTAATCTAGTAGTAGCGCGGCTACTTCAGTAGAGAAGGTCAGTAGATTGTCTACTAAATGTCGTTTAACGATCGATATTTGTAATTTTTTTTTATTTTTAGCTGGGTACATATAAGAAGGTTCAGCAGTGTGTTTTTACACAATATTTTAGTCAATTGTGGACTAATATTGACTGGATATTTATATATTATGTAAATATATATGTTATGATAAAATTTATATGATTTTCAGGGTTCCATACCCAAAGGGTAAACGGAACCCTATTACTAAGACTCCGTCTGTCACCAGGCTGTATCTCATTAACCGTGATAGTTAAAGAGTTGACGTTTCCACAGATGATGCTTTTTTGTTGTCGCAATTTTTTTTATGCGATTATGTGACTGAACGAGCTGAGGGCCCACCTGGTGGTAAGTGGCGACAACCCGCCCATTTTTTTTTCGCCCTTTTTAGTATGTATTTTATAAAAATTCCGCGAATTCGTCTCGCACTTGACCGGTTTTTTTATGTTGACAAACAACAATTGTATATAACTGGAAAGCAAGATATAAGCTACTGTAATAACTGACAAGAAAATATTTTTATATGCGGTCTGCCTGTAAGTAAAAAGATTGACAGGGCATTGACATCAGGTTCAACATCAGATCTGGGTATCTCGTCAGTTAGGGAACACCTCTGTGTATTTGACATGTATAAAAATTTTCCCACGAGAATTCCACCACTTAATTTTTCTAACACTTATGTCGCGCACACTCTGACCCCTGCACTAGTATTTGATGTGTCGCAGGGGGCATGGATAAACACAGTATTAATTTAATTAACGCTGGCAAGGAAATCAAAATCTATAGGACCGTTGTGACCTAGAACCATGAAGAAATGAAGGTTTTTTTATTTATCTTTTTTTTAACATTGTCTCTTGTGTTTAATTAATTTTGTACGTAGAGTACTAAAGTACCTTCCTAAATATGCAACCTATTAGTATTACAATTTTCTGGAGCAAATGCTTAGAGTAACTAATCAGTAGAGTAGAGTAATCAGAACATTAGATTAAATTACCTCAGAAATAGTTAAGAAAGGGAATTTCAATACATAATAGGTGTAAAACAAAAATTAAAAAGCAATCAGAATCATTTCAAATGTTTTATTACTTATACTTAACCCACAACCAATTTTATCAATATTATTTATTGGGAGACTGGCTGCAACCCGCGGTATTACCCGCGGTTAACTGCTACGGGAATACTTTACTTTGTCGAGATAAAAAGTGTAATGTGTTAAATTCAGGGTAGATAATTTTTTAAAGGTAAATAACAGATTATCTACCCGTTCAGCCGTGGAGGCGTCAAGGAGTAACAAATATACATACAGACAGTTATAAACATTTATCTTCATAAAGGTGGAGCGATTATATAATTTGTTGGCTTAAAGCATTTTATGCCTGCTTAGTAATTACATCATTTGTAGGCCTATGGCATTTTATACCTGCTTGGTAGTTACATCATTTTACATAAAATATTCACTTATTGTAAAAATAAAAGGTTCCTATATAGTTAATAATATCAATATAAATATCACATGAGTACCGAGGTAGGTAGGTACGTACTCTACTGTAGCTTACAATCTAAGCTTAGTCCCGAACCGATAAAACAGATTAGTAAGAATTCTTACTGAAAAAAACATGTGTGCACTGACCAATAACAGCGATGTGAAAATAATAATCAAAGTTTTTTGCAAGTGAATGTTTTGTAAAAAAAAACGTGGATGTACCTCTCGTAATCTCCAATCAATGCTCCACCTACTTGCCTGCTCATTGTGCCTAAGCAGCTTCACCTTGAAGGGCATACTAGTGGCTAAACACTGGCAACACAAATTTTATAAAGAACCATCGACAAGAAGAGGAAGTAAAAGAATTAAAACTAAAACTGATCGTCCAGTGCACACGCAAGTGAAAATATAGGAAGATACCTAATAAAGTAAATCAAATAAGAACTAAGCTCACACCTAGCTACACAACCTAAGCTGGAATATTGATAGGTGACCTATTTCAAATAATTTCATCAAACATTGTAAATGAGCCATAAAGAAATCTGCAAAGATGCAATGTTTATAGACCAGTTTTTGCTAACGTAATGTAACCAAAAATACTAAAGGCGTATCTACCTACTATATAAGTAAACGGAAGCCGTTTTATGAATTGAATAATAGGAAACGTGTCATAGTAACTTTTTGAAGTTTTTTAGGTTACAAATTTCCGATGACAATATACAAGCACATCGTTGGATTAAGTAATGAGGGAATACTATGCCAATGGAGAAAACCTCAATATTCCAGCTCTTTGCTGAACTTGGCTTACATGCTATAAACATTATATAATTCGTAAATATAAAATTAATTGTAGTCAAACTACAATAAATGTTTATTAATATATAATATAATAAGAGTATCATGACATAAATGTATACATTTTTAAAAATAATAATAAATATTCATGGTCATTTTTACACCGCGCCTTTTAGTTCCAAACTGAGCATGGGAACGAGATAACTGATGAAATACTTAATTTTGAAAGGTACTATATAAGATTTTAGGGAAAAGAATGGCAAATTATTCCAAGAACTTTTAACTATTCTACGCGCGCAATTATTGTTTGGCGGTTGGTCAAATTCTGAATCAAGACAAGACGTATCTTGCCAGTGTCACTGTCAAGCCAGTCGCGACCTGCACCGGCACGCAGGCTGTTCGACGCGATCCCGTTAAACGGAAAAAAATCTATGTTTGTCATATTTTATCAAACATATATAGAGGGTTTAAGTAACTTAAATCTAAAATCTTGTACACTGAAAAAAGATTATTTCGACTTAAGAGTTCAACTCTCGCTAATAATTATAAATGCCCATGGACAGCTAGCTTAAATAATTGATATTTATTTATGTCAGAGTACACTGCTAGATTATGCTGTTTTTTTTATATTGGGAAGGTGTAAGCCATTACCTATGTTCCATTATTCGTAATTCACTTATCCAAATAGCCAATAACTTGTCTTTTAGCCAATCAATGCGCACAAGATATAGGATTTACGAGGGCACGTTTAAGATTTATTAACCGTAATTGATTAGGATTCCACTCGGCGAAAGTAACGCTTGGCGGGTGATGCGGCTTTCTCGTGAGTGAGAGTCTGCAAAAATTAATTAAAATTTTGTTTTAAAACTAAGTTACAGCACGGACCCATTACTTAATATTAGGATCTTAAAAAATATATATTCTTGAGACATTAATTTAAAGCGACACCGAGTAAACCACCCGTCTCGCTCTCGCGAATCGCTGGCTCAACGAGATCGACTGAAAAGAAAACTTCATGAACTCATCGCATTTCAAGTGTACGAAGAATTAATATCATGCTACGAATTTCATTGATTGATTTGATCCTCTTGATTTGGTTGCCTAAATAAAATACAGTCCATGTCACTCGCTGATACTGTAAATTTCCAAACTTGAAAGAAATTTTAAAATCGATTGTGTAGTTTTTGAGTTTATCAATTACAAGTATCATTTAATGTATATTTGTTTTACAAAAAATCAAAACTTTTCTCTTTTTATTAATATAATTATTAGTTAACGACTATGAAGATTAGCATCGATTTAAAACGAGCATGTCTCCTCATACTTAGATAGGAAAAGACCTACCTAAGTCGTATTATTTTAGGACACAGTGACAAGGCTTACAACAAAATTGTTTGGGAAAAACATTGTCCATACATTTTTTGACTATCTATACCTATATATGGGTTTTCTGCGATAGTTCAGATAATGCGTCATTGGATTTCCGGTACCTGTTACGGTACGGCACCCTAAAAAGCCTGTGTAGGATTCAGGCCACATTAAAGTTGAAAATATTAAAATCAAATCAACCGTAAAGTTAGTATGGTAATATTACTTAATTAATGTTTATTTTCAGATGTCTTTATCTGATCTAATTTAATGAAATCATTAAACTTTTAATCTATTTTATTCAAGTCTACTTAAATGAAAACCTTGGTGGCCTGATTATACAATGGCCCATTACACCTGTTGGCAATAGCCCCTAGAATGATGTTGGAATTCCCACGCTATATATTAATTAAGGGTTCTGTGATTAAAGAACTTAAATCTCAAAACTTTACTAAGTTCATGTTTACAGGTATGATGATATACTTACAAGCACACATCCTTCATCATCAAAATGGTACAGACGACCGCATTTGTCTCCAGTTGCAACCTGGACAGATTTGGTTTCCAATTCGGTGTCGCTGATTTTGGTGGTGACACTCTGTAACATTTTTTGTTGAACATTCTGAATAGGAAAATATAAATTAATGTGAAATGTCACTCGGGGCACAGGATAGGGTCCCAGGCTGTCTGATGCACATCTTGGATGCATGCGCTATAGTATGCATGTTATCTGCGGCCAGCCATCTGTTCCTATTTACTTTTAACTAGTAGAGTCACAAGAGTATTATTAGGTAGATATATACACAGAATACCTACCTGAATAATGGATTGTTCATTTTCTGATCTGCATTATAATACTTAGTTCTCCAATAATATTGCTGTAGGTATAATAGTACAGGACACTTTACATCTAGCTTTAATATAGTTGATAATAAATAGCTTTATTGCAGTAACAACATTTAAGTAGTAGTAGCAAATTATTACTTAGAATGATACTTCAATTCAATTTGATATATGGATTTGATTTATTTTCTTTAAGTAATGTAGGTATTAATTACATGCCATTGTTATGCAATTTAACAAAATGCTTAAGATTGAAGTTGATATTTAAATTCTCAAAAGCCATAAATTAAAAAGAAGACGATTTTTGAAATTGTACTTACTTTTATTATTGAGTTGTTGGGCATTTTTTCTTCATACTCTTCCCCGAATTTGAAATGATTCTCCACTTTCAATAATAAGAACATATTTTTTATGATCATGTGGTCACCATTCTCAATTATCTCCATTGGAGGGGAAGCTAGACCAATCATTTTACGTACCATGTATGGCACACCTGTAATTTATCAAAGTAGTATGTCAAATTACAGTCATATACACCTATGACTCGGCTGAAAGAGATACTTATAAACTAATTGATGAAATTCAAAGAATGCACAGATACAGTCCACCACTATATTGAAAGAATTATTGAAATAACCTGTGTCGATCCTGTGTATTTTTGAAAAAAACATTTGTGTAATTTTTTTTCAAAATATGTAAGTTAACAAAGAAAATAATAATTTGTGGAGATTTTAATATAAATTTATTAGACAGTGCAAGGATGATAATTTTTTTAAAAAAGTATAACTAGAATAACTGTTTCTCCGGCTACATCCATAATATATTTACTAATTTGGAAACATTAAATGTGTAAGTAACAGATTCCGACCACTCTGATCAATTTATTATATTTAAAACCTTTAAGAAATCAACTTAAAAGAAAAATAAGTTTTGTAAGTACCAGTTACCAATGAACGTTTGGAAGATTCAAATTAAATATAATTAAAAATATGCCCTTTTACCTTCCAATTATGGACGCAAGAGTCTTATAATTATTTCTTTAATATTATTAATACATTATTTAACTCAATATTTACAACCGACTTTTAGTGAGTGGGCAACAGTAGTTATACCTAAAAATAGGCTAAAGTTGTATGAATTATATAGTGAAAAACAATTGAATACTAATGAATAATTTAAAGATTATGATAAAAAATACTTGAAGATTATCAAAAGAGAATGTCGATGCAAAATGGCGATTTCAAAGTTATCAAAAATAGCGTAGACAAAATCAAAACAATGTAAAAAAAACACTTGAGTATGGGAAGCTCTAACATCAAACAAGACAGTTATGTAGCCTTGGCATTGGAACTTTTTTACTGACATTCCAGTCTCCACTACAAAGTTGAAGTCCTCCCACATACATAATGGCTTAGTCATTGCTAAGTCACATAATGGGTTAGTCATCCAAAGTTTTTAAATTTGGTTATGTAAACAGTACTGACATTAACAAAGCCTTTTAATTACTTCATATAAAAAAAACTAGTCATGATTCTAACAGAAATACTTGTTTCTACAGTTCATCGTACAACCACTAATTAACATCATTGCACCTGAACTAGCCATCATATATAACAAATGTGTTTAATTTAATCAAATATACCATTATTTCCTAATTTAATGAAATATAGTAAATCTATATCTGACCCAAAGAACTTTTTTAGAAAATTTTATTTTTAGAAAATTTGATCTTAAAATAACTTCAAAAACATTTTGACACAAATGATTTGCTACATAATAAACAATTTGGTTTTACAACCGATGCTGGTGTTGAGAATATATTTGATGCCTGGGAGGATCACAAGATGCGTTAGGTGTCTTCTGTGATTTGTCAATGGCTTTTGATTGCATACACCATTAAACTTCAATCAGAAAGCTACACCATTATGGTGTAAAGGGCAATGTTCTAGATCTTCTTAACACTTATGTAAAGAGTACAAAGAGTTGAAGTTAACGGAAAGCGATCCCTGGGGTAACTATGGGCGTTCTTAAGGGATCTATACTTGGACCCTTCCTATTTTTGATTGACATAAATGATCTTCCCTTTGTTGTAAAGAATGATCATAAGATTGTATTGTTTGCAGATGCCACATTGTTATGTTTTAAATTCAAATGACAACAACTCTTATTGATGATGTAAACAATGCCCTCTCTAGAGTAGTAAATTGATTCATTATAAGCATTTTGCTACTTAAGGGAAAGAAAAAAGATTGCGTAAGATTTGTTCTACCTAACGTTAAAAAGTAGATAGAAATGTTAAAATTAAGGATGAACAGTTGAATCTCGTAGATACCACAACATTCTTATAGTATGTGAAATTTTGTTTCAGGATGAAAAATTGTTCCTTTTTAGGGGCTAAAGGTAAGTAACAAAAAAATGCCTAAATAAATTTGAGTTTGAGTGTGTAAGCTATTTCTGACAGTCAGGCTGATAAAATCTCTTTGGTTAAGTTTAAGCAACAAGTATTGTAAGTATTTCATTATGTTTGTAAATATCTATTAAGTCACTTCATTACTCACCAACTGCTTTGAAATACTCCTCAATGTTTTCATTTTTATATAGCTGATATTTCCCTCCGATTGATGGCATCGTGACAGGAATCTTAATACCTTAGTTAAGTTTCCCTGAAACACTTGTTGCATGAAAAGAGTGATAGGCTTTTAAAAAGGTAATTTAACTAATCTAAGAATTATCAATCACGGGTAATTAGCACAACCGGAACAATGCAATACGCGGAACGATTTGATAAGAGATAGCAGGTAAGTACCTACCTATTTCGAAGTAAAAAGTGATTCCCGTCGGGACTCAACAATCAAGAGTTCAAAAATTTCTATTTACTTACTACGAACGTCTTGACTTCACTAAACATACACACTAGACACAATAACAGAAAACTTTAATAATTAAATAATAAAAATCTAACGTTTATGTACTCTAAATTCAAAATGCTGAAATCCGTAATTATTATCATGTGATAAGCGTATGTATTGTGGTCCTTGAAAGTATGGATGATGAAAATCTGCTTATCAACACGAAACAAAAGAAACCAAACAATTGATTGTTAAAAACAAACCAATCATTTAAATCTTTCGTCACCTAATTAAGTTTACCACAGATAAAGTATTAATAGCAATCAGTCGACTTATTAAATAGGGTGCTGTCATGTCAATTAGAATTAGAATTTTTATATAGGTTATATAGTGTTGGTCCAGTGCAACAGATGGCGCTGTAGGTTATTTAATTTATTTTAGTTACTTACCTAACCTTTCGAAGTGCGAAACAAATTCAAATAACCGCGCGATTTATTTAACAAACATAATTCATATTTTAATAAGATGTATCGTGTGTAGATGCAGATGCACCTCCCTAAAGGATTCCTGGCGGTGCCCATGCCCAACATGTATTTTGGGTGTTTCGAAAGGAAAACCTAAAGTACTAGTAGAACTAGTGCCAAGTTAGTCTGGAGAAGAACTGCCACCAACCAAACATGTCACCTCAACAACACGCATAAAACCCATTTTCATAGACGATAATCCAATTTCTTCTGCGGAATGGCAGCAAACCGGCGGTTGACGTCAGCATCGTAATAAAAAAAATCCAGAGGCAACTTTTTTTCTAGGCTCTGCCAATTTTTGAGCCTAGGAAGGTTTTACATGCTAAATTTTCAAATTTTAAACAAATGCCACATTTTTCGGCCTATAAGGACCTAAAGTTTGACCTGCGAATATGTCTGGAAAGTGGGGCTCAAAGTGAAATAAACTTTGCACCTATAGGATGTTGGTATACATATGTTTTTGAAGGTCATCAATCATCTTTTGGCAGTGCTCAAATTGATAAAGTTCATTTTTAAGCTGGAGCTATCATATTATTTTTCATTATAATCCCAAAGATTATCTAAATTCTATGCATTTAATGCACCTCAAAATTCTCTTCACACTGATAGGCTCTTTGTCTGTCTCCTCATAAATATCAAAAATGAATAGTTGCAACAAAAAAGTACCTTTATCTGCAGTATTCTACCCTTTTTTTTAAACCGATTAAACTCTTATCAATTAATAAACAGAAAATTAACCACATCATTAAAATTAGGCAGCTTTAAGCTTTGGCTCTTTATTAATATCACGCAAACAATAATTTACCAGCATAACTCTAATTTTAAACTTAAAACTTATGACCAGACCATCACAGAACAAAAAAATTGGATACACCTGAGAATTTACTTAATTTTGGCGAGTTTTTTAGGTGCCATATTGATGAAAGATAGTGCCGTGTTGAAGACTCCGGTGCGTGCCAAACCGGGCCACAGCAGCACCACTGAGGTGAGGATGTAAAGCAGGAATGTGTTGTTGATCGATGATGCAATCCAGGCCAGTGTGCATAGCATGCTGATGGATATGATGTAGTACTGAAACAAATGTTGTTGTTAGTGTTGTTAGGTTTATGGTGTAGCTATGTGATGTCAGATAACACACCTAGATTCCTGAAAACCAGACAGCAATTTTGTTTCTAATAGATCTTTGATTTAGCATGCATAAAGTTGGATGATATTTTCTTAGTTCAGAATAAATATTACACTGATATAAATAATAATTTAATTACCATAGAAGGTCTTGTTTCTCTCAAAGAATAGAATGTGCGAATACTGTGGAACATTTTGTTGTAAGTCACAACTATATTGTTGCAAATATCAATGAAAATCTTCTCTTGCTGGCCAGTCCAAGCACTGGGACCATAGATCAGGTTGCTGACAACTGGTACAATGAAGTCAATGAAATTAAGAAGCAGGCCGACCATTGCAAATGTTGCCAAAGAATTTAAATCCATAAGCCAAACAAGGAAGTATAGTAATGAAACAGTGCCCAGTATGGCACAGGGATGCCACTGTTGTTCCCACAAAATAACAGATTTCAATGTCAGCATAGCCATTCGCCATCCATCCAGCAATCGCTTTAGCTTTTTCACCTGCTCTTCCTGAAAAATACAAACAAATTTATAGCTTTGATAGATAGATTTCTTTTACATATATTGTCACACCCTAGCAATGGGAAAGTTTAGAAAAAAATTATTAACTATGTCTATTTTTATTTATGTTTATTGATGACACAGCAAACAATGCCATGGAATATAATATTTTGCATGGAAATATGTACAAAGTAAGATCTCACAAAAACAATGTCTTTGCTTGGAATTGCGAAGTTCGGTTCAATTATTAAATGAGTAGTTAATCATTGTAGTGGAATTAACCGGCTTGCAGGTGATGGCTTCTATAAAATTATTTATTAGAATAATTTAAGGCACAGATAATTTTATATGCAGAATATTTTTAGCACGTTGGTGTATCGAAAATGCGATGCAGGGGCAAGAGTATGAAATTTCTAACGTACCTGATCTTGGGGTGTGATATAGTTAGCCATTTCTATCTTGGAAGTAGATTTAACTATAAGTTCGAAGATTTACGTTTCGGTCAAATAATTATAATCACAAACTATCAAAATCAAAAGGCTTTTTGTTCCTCTTCACTTCACAGATACAGTTACCAGTTAGGGATGAACGATAAATAAGAGTACCTATATAATCGATACTAAGAAGTTTAGGAATCGTTTTTTTTTTTACCGTGTACTGAGTGAGTAGTGAAAGACGCAACGCAGTCCTCCCTAATAAATCACAATGGAGTAAACGCATTATTTTGTTATGATGTTAGCAGCATTGTAAAGAACGGATGCCATTACTATATATTAACTTATCTTTCAGTCATGCATAACTTTCAGACACATGTCCCGCGGGAGATGCGCAACCGTAATTAGCAGTATAATTTGTGCGAAATTTGCCTAGAGAAGTGAAGTACTTCTCTAGGCATACCTAGAAAATACCTAGAAAATCTACCGCCATTGCCAAGCATTGTTGTGTTCCTGTGGAAGAGTGTAGCTGCCAGTGAAACTTCAGGCATTTGACCGTCTCAGTGACGGGCGCAACGTGATGTGACTTGACTCTTCTCAATTTTTTGTAGGGGAATACCAGTCGTATTCACCTACAAAAAATTATAGACGGTGGGCCGTCCGCTCGTCCCATCATTTCAGTAGCACATAAAAAGTATCGATACCGTTTTATCGAAACAGCAAGGATCGATACTTTCTTTCAATCCAACTACCAAGCAAACGAAACCATACCATGGAGATATCGTTCATCCCTAGATACAATAGCATTCGGTCGGAGTTCGATGGCCGCTTCAAATTGACATTTCACAATCTATCTCTGGATTGTCATCCGACGGCGCTCAGAATTTCAGGCTTTGTATCGATTTTTGTCGAACTACCCATCTTGGTTTCTACCAAAAAGCTTGTGCTTTTACAATTACAGGCTCTACCTAGGTACTATTCATGAGGTTAATGTAATAATTGTTTACTGCGGATTATGTCATTGGCAAAGGCCAGACCTACGCTATTTTAACAAAATAAAATTAACATACAGCTCCACATAATTCAATACAAAGCAAAACAGAATCCGATTTAGAAATCCACATAATTCCATGCTCCAATGTCATCGTATATGCAGGTTTAACCTTACCTGCAAATCCGGACAGGACGTCGTCAACATATTGGCATATTGAGCCATGACGACAATCGCAGTGTAATGTAATGTCACTACCCTTATGAATGGACTAAATAATTGATTGACTGATACGCAAAGGGTATAATAATAATAGGCGATTGGGATTATACCCTTTGTGTATTATTTTTGGCAAATAAAAGTTTTCCCTCGATGACGCAGTTTGCTCCGGTATTATTGAATGTAAATAAAACTAAATTCGAATGACCACATATTTCATCCTTTATCATCATAGACAAAATAAAAATACAAAAATAAAGGTACAATTTTGTATTAACAAAAAACATTGTAAATAGATATAAAAACAAGCAAAAAATTTGTATATTACCATGTGTATTTTTTAATCACAAAAAGGAATAAGTACCTTAATAATTAAAGTTACATCTACTGAGGAAAGATTGTTTCGACTTTGTGCCCAAATAAGTCTAACATATATTTTGTTCATCATCGTGCTTTAGCTTAATTCTACCAGTTGTTTCGCCTTCATCAGAAAGGCAAACTTGATCCGTGTTTCATTATCCGTTGTCTGTTAAATTATGGGGTCTTAGTCCCACAGGTTCGTGAGCGCCTTAAGTAGATTATAAAAAAGAAAAAAATTCAAAATCCCTTCGTCTCAAAATTCACAAAAAAAAAAGGGTTGAAATTGTATTTACGTCGCCCTGAGGCGCTTCCTCACCGATATAATGTAGCTTAGCTTATAGATAAAACTTTGTGAAAGGCGAATCATGACATCACTCTGCGGAAGTAACGTTTGGCGGGTGTAGCAACATTGTCGTGAGTTAAGGTCTGTAAAAAATATAACAGGTGGTAAACAAGTGATCGAAGCTACTTTTAATACTTTTATTTAGACGGCTCCGTGGCTTAGTTGGTAGTAGCCCTGCCTTCGAAGCGAGGGGTCCCGGGTTCGATTCCCGGCCGGGGCATACTTAGTGTGGTGGGCATGAAGTATGTTCTCGGGTCTTGGGTGTTAGTCTTGTGTCTCTGTGGTTTTCCATGCCATTTGCGACACAGGGAATCCTAGTGCAGAAGTAGAGTGTGTAAACGTTTAACGTTTACGTTTTTACGTTTTCATCCTTAGCCCGTACCCCCGTATGCAATTTCGATTACTTGGTCAACATATTTTTCCAGAAATTTTGATTTAATAACCAAACTATTAGACCGATTTTGATAAAATTTCTATGGGACTATTACGAGAACATATCAAATTAAAAAAAAAATATTTTTCCAAATCGGTGGATAACTGACTGAGAACTGGGGTAAAAGAAATACAAGCGAATTGAAAACCTGCACGATTCAAAGATATTCAAAAATTACTTACAATCACCACTCCTTCGTCATTGAACTGGTATAGGCGGCCGCACTTAACTCCACTTTCTGGTATCACAGACTTTGTTTCCAATTCAGTGTCGCTAAGTTTGGTGGTAACACTCTGTAACACAATATTATCATTGCATTGCATTATCACTCCAATATTATAATGGCATGTTTGTTTGTATGTTTGTTACTCCTTCACGCTCAAACGGCTCAACGGATTTGGATGAAATTTGGAGGATAGCATATAACCTGGATTTATGATAATTATTAGCTGCGCCTCGCGGTTGTAGCCCCGGTTGTCCATCCTTTTTCTTTTCTGCAACAGATACACCAGTTGGCACCGGGGCAACCGAGTTATGTGGGACTTTTACCCTAACTAAATTCTTCCGGTGGCCGACCTATGCGCATTCGAAGATCTCTAGGCTCTCCAAAAGGAACTTTAACTGAGATTCTCTGCACGCTGCCGTGAGGCCCGTTCCCGGGAGAGGGGGTAAAGACCCCCCTCAACTCCGCATACTCTACACAGCCTTTCCTGGGCCCGATAAGCAAAGCAGCGGGCCCTTCGGGCCCAGAAGATCTTCCCTCTATGGGCAGGAGAGACACCGCAACCCCTAGGGGTTGACATCACATTTGTAAAGAACTATTGGTATGCGACTAAGCCAGTATATTTTATGTATTACCCAACTGGATAATAAATGATCTTAGTGACAGGTAGTATTACATTATCTTAGTGACTGGCATATTTGGATTTGGTTGATACCTACCTACCCATTTTTTTGCAATTTGTAATATGTCAACAAGTTTTGGTCCGTAGAAGATAATAATGATTTATGTAATAAGAATGAGTGAAGAATTCTTGAAATTTTAACATTGTATAGATAAAACTGGATAGTTTTTCAAAAACCATAATAATTCTTAAGAAGTATCAAGTAGGGGATTACTATCATTTTGGGTATTTAATCAGCGGAACGAGTTATGACTGTTAAATTTCTGACCTTAATATCGCAAAAGTCATTTTAGTTTATATAGAAAATGTTAACATTATACTTTAGATTATGGTTCCAAATGGTTAAATCAAAAATCAGTCAAAAAAAAGGTATTTTTTCCTTCAAATGATTATCACTATAAAAAAATAGTAAGTCATGTCACTGCTTTTCAGCAGATTACTAGGTGTAGAGTACTTCTCCAGAGGAACATTAGGAGGCTGGCAATGCAAAACTTACTTTGATTGTGGTGTTGGGCATTTTTTCATCATACTCTTCTCCAAGTTTGAATTTGTATTCCACTGTTCTTAGCAATGACACATTTTTTATCTCAATGTTGTCACCATCCACAGTTATCTCCATTATAGGCGAAGACATACTCATCATTTTACGAGCCATAAATGGCACTCCTGTAAAATTGTATCTTTATTTAGAAGCAACTAGTTCACTTGTTAGTAGTTTTAAACAGTTAGCAAGTAGTGGCAAATAGCAATTAGAAACGACTACTTGGGTAGTTTTTATGTTGTCATGCATTTTCATGTTTTCAAGATAATAATATTGTTATCAAATTCCCTTGCAATTCAAGAACAAATATTAAGAAATATAGTTATTATTGCTTACCAACTGCTGTAAAATAATCCTCAATGTCTTCATTTTTGTAATGCTGATATTTTCCTGCGATTGAAGGCATTGTAATTACTTTCAGTGTAGTATTGCAATTGCACTCTACCCAAACCTGTCGCAAAATGAACGTGCGTTATGCCCTGGAAGTAAACTAGGTATTTTAAAGTATTTAATCAATATTTAATATCTTATCTAAAAAATTATCAATCACGTACAATATGTACCTAAATACCCACTGCGTCGTAATTAGCGTAAATAATTAAAAACACTTTTAGTTACCGCCTCACAACTGGAGCGGAGAAAGAAGTACACAGTAATGTAGACATTAGTATGTTGATAGATGTAGTAAACTATTTTTCAAAGATACGTCTGCGTCGGCTAGTATTGTAAAAAGAATTGGAACGCGTTCAGTTTCTACACCCGACGATTACCTGATGCATAGAAAAATACACTCCCAATAATTG
Source organism: Aplocera efformata (assembly GCA_921293045.1). Lineage (NCBI taxonomy): Eukaryota > Metazoa > Arthropoda > Insecta > Lepidoptera > Geometridae > Aplocera > Aplocera efformata. The sequence continues at coordinate 10,887,103 of OV121042.1, forward strand.
TTTGATTTGAAAATCGAATAGAATATCTTTTTTCTTCATTTAATAATTTTAAGCACAATGATTATGGTAATTATTCATGATGATTCTATGGGGGGTCCTATAAAAATTTCATGAAGACTTATTACTTCGAAAGTAAGCTAAATTGAAAAAAGAATCATCTAAATCGGTCCATAGGCGATGAAATCGCGTAGCAATTATACAAAAATTAATGAATTCTATTGGAGCTACTGTACCCTCACAGATTTATAATTATTATGTAGTTGAAGATCGCGAATGACAATAGCAAATAGCAAATGAGATGTCATAATTTTAAATGAGTCTTAATCATAATACGTGCTGTAAAGGGGCATTGTAATAATTATAATTGATTTTAAGCATATTGGATTAAGTGTATGACTAGGAGTCAAATGAAATAAACCGAATCTGTTACGGGAAATATGCCCGACCAATTAAAGCAATGAGGTAAAAAAGGTGATATAATCCCAATTTCGATTTCAATACCTTGCCGGTTTAGCCACAAGAAACCAATTACTTTTTCTGTTAACAATGTAGGTACATAATTAGCGAAAGAATGATTCGATGCTAAAAGTATTCGATATCGATACAAAAGTAGCGAGCGAATGAGCTCTTTCCCTATTGCTGTATTGCCAGGCGGGTGTGAAAACAACTAATTTCATACTTTTGGGTTCATGTTCGCACCATCACATTCGCCACTTCTGTCCATCACAAACCGACCTCGTTTACCTAAGAGCTAGACTGGTGTTATAATGCTAATTAAAATTTTCTTTGAACAAAAGCAAAAAATTTAATGTTTATAGAAAATAACCACAATAAATCCTATTCATTCAATCTTCAAACATTATTTTTTCTTTTAATCAGCTTTGGCATTTACTTTAAATTTACCAGTTTAAGAGGGACAATGTAACAGAGTAACTGTTATAAAGCTTGGTTAGTGACATTTTTATACCTTCATCAATACCTTTAATACATTACATACCACACTGCATATGTATGAAGAAATGTAGAAATTTACATAAGTTTTAAGTTTACAATAATGTATCAGGATGCTCCATGTTAAAGCTGTTGAATTTAGTAATAGGTCGTAACTAACACTTAGTGAAAAAGAAACCGGTAAAGTGCGATTCACATTGGCATACTAATATAATAGTTCTTTCATAACGATTGTATAGTTAATATGGAGTTAGGATATCTATTCTAATAACACTTTACGGTTTGTAAATAAAAATATACAGCCGTTTAAGGGTTTTATGAACAAATAGAAATACGTTGTAAGCTTAGTAACAGGATTCCTGTGTACTTTGGATTTGGTTACTGGTGGTGTTTATAATTAAAAGTTTCTTTAATAGCTGGCTGAGTTATCTTGTGGCTTGTCTGAGATAAGTTAGGAAATTACATCAGCTCAACATGAATATAATTTAATCGGTAGGCACTTGTGTAAATTTGAATGTAAACACTCCTACACATTAAAACTGTAAACACAAGGCACGGAAGACCAATAGATGGCGTTACTGTATACAGAACCTTTAAACATTGAATAGTTTTTTCTTTACTTATCGACCTATTTAATTCAAGCTCCGTTCGTAGAATTTGATCCCATGTCATCTGGCAATTTTGTTCCATGTTTTGTGAGGAGCCAAGGAGTGTTGCTGTACTTAGTTTTTGTTTTGATTTTAACTAAACTCGTCCGATTACGGTACAAATGCAGTATTATTGTAAATACTATTCTGTTGTTTGAGAGTATGGACTAGTGATTAATTCCTACGGCAATAAGTAAATCTGTTTGTAAGTGTAATCAGTGTGCTAGTTTTGTGAATAGCGTAAAGTGTGTTTTGGATCGATCATAACGAATCTTAGTGGAAAGATTGAAAATGAGTGATAAAGAGGATTACTTGACGCCGTATCGAGTGTTCTTTGAGAACTTTGCTGCTACCGTGAACCCGGAAGACCAGCTTCCAGTGAACATAGCTGGTTACACGATCACAGAATCGGAGTTGACTGGCGAAGTACTTTACTGGATCACCCAGTACCTTACCGAAAAGTGAGTCAACTTCAGAATTATAGCCTTGTTTCACTTGAGGAGTACTTGCTTATTAAATGTACCCCATCCCATTCATAACTTGTTTGATACAGAGATAAGGCAAGCCCTGAATGACTAAGACAGTGATAATGCCAGTGATAGGTATTTTGAAAGGCATTTATGAATTCTGCCTTTTCACAACCGGAAAACCCACTGTATTACTATTTTTTTTTGGTACTATAATAGCAACAAAATAAAAACAATAAAAACATTCATTGTACTTTATTTATATACTCATGAAGTTATGATTAATAGTATTGTGGTAAAACCTCCTACAGTGAGTACAGCTCCGTAAAATTATGTGAATACAGCATTTAATTTTAACTGAAGAACAACATAATTAAAACAGGCTGGCATTTTACTACTTCTGGCCTAGCCAAAGGTGGAAACATGCATTCATTATTGGATTGGGAATTGGCTCTGAAGTAAGATTGCTGGAGCACCCTTTAATTCTTTGCCTTATTCTATACTATTTCCTCACAATTTTTGACTTCATTGGTAGCTCAACCCTAAGGATTCCTTAACCACAACCTACAGGTTGTGGCTGGAACTTGAACCTTGGAACTCCCAAATTTATGTTTGGAATTGAGGATTGACTATGTTTTTCCCTTTGTGGCAAATGTCAATCAAGTGAAAGATAGGGACAAAAGGTGGATTCACTATTAATATAGTCCAGATTAAGTTATAAGCCAACATCATTATCAACTGAGTGATAATTTCTTGAATTATATAATAATAAAAAATTATAAAAACATACTTAGTGTAAGTATATAAATAATAAATTATTAATCAACATTTATAAGGGATATTTTAAGAATAACTAGTCAATAAAGATTTTATACTTGACTGGACTACAAGAAAAGTGAATTACAAGAAATATAATCTCTTAGAGTTTAGCTAGTCTTACATACAAGTATTTTTTAGTTATCCTAAGAATGTAACCTTTCTCTTTGTTTCAAAATCATTTGCATATTTGAATATACAGCTCAGTAGCTCAGTACTCATTGTGACCTAACTCCAGAGGTCAAGGTTACCCATAAGCAAGGTTCAGTCTGGGACGGTGAACCTGTATTTAAAATCTTTATGTATTAAACAGCTTATGCATGAATACCTAAACGGTTTTGAAAGATATTTAAGTAATAGATTTTATGTTAATTTAAACATAGGTGGGTACTAAAATTTAATATCTCTGACATCCTATTTTATTTTTATTTTACATTGTAGGTGGATTTAAATTAAGAATATAAAAAAATTGTTGGAAGAGTCTACTCTTAAGGTAAGTTAATGTTAAGAAAATAATTTTGAAATATGGTGTTAAGAGGTCACCATTGCCTCTAAGAACAGCAATGCCTTGAAGTCAATGTAAAAAAATATTTATTTACAATGAATATTAAAAAACAAATTTTTTTTATACTATGTTGGTTAGAGGACTATCTGAAGGCCCACCTGATGTTAAGTGGTTACCTCCACCCATGACAACAACAATACGACTTAGGCCCAATTTTCATTGAAGAAATAATGCTCAAGGTGGGCATTTAAAAAAAAAAAAAAATTCTTCAATGAACTTGACACAACTATTGCTACATCAGGATGCTCCTTTTGCACCACCCAGGGGCATGTAGGGATTGAAAAGGTCACCTAAAGACACAATCAACTTATACCCTACAAAACCTACCAGGTCACTTCTTATTCAATCATCATCATCTTTATTAGCCGGCAGACAATCATTGCTCATAGGAATCCCCAATATCATATTTTCATATTCAAATGTTCTTGATTCAATTCCTAACCACTACAATAGACCCAGAAGGGCATTGACCAGAAGGGCTTTGTTCAACAAACCAAAAAATTAAACATTTGTACAGGTGTACATGATTTTTGTGCAGCTACTGTTGGAAATATTTGTATTAAAGCTTCATAATAGCCAACACTTACAATTATGTTTAATCACATGTTATTGTTATGTAAATGTTGAGGTACAATCAACACCTGAAATTGCTTAACAGTGGCATGTGTTGCTTAACCCGCCTTACTTATTGCTTTGATTTATAAAAATTAAGTTTCATCTTAGTCTAAATTATTGCTCTAGAATGATTTATGTACTGAAAGAAAGTGTTAGCTCATCACGCAACACGTCTGTGTTTCCATGGTAGTGTTATCAACATGGTGAAAAGTGGCTCATTAAAGAGCTGCCTAACCATTCGATAAATATGGCGTGACTTCATGTATGTCATTTTAATATCTTAGTAATCAGCCTATTTATTTAATACTTCAGCAGAACAAGAAAAATAATGCTATGAGGGCTTAATGCTGGACGATTTTGTGAATGGCGTTACAAATTGAGAGCACATTTGATATAAATCCGCCGTAGATTAAATGCACATATATTATTTATATTTTCGAACGGTTTAAAAAATACACTACCACATTATTATTTGAGTTCTACAGTGGATAGTAGACATGGTGACGCATCTCATGAAGCTAGAAGACTATTCCCAGCAGTAGCAGTAGAACTTATGCCAAGTTCGTCCGGAGAGGTACTGCTACCACATCTGGAATCTGCCGCCAAGCAGTGGTGCTCGCTTTGCTGTGTTCCGGTGGAAGAGTGTGGGTGCCGGTGAAATAATATGCGCATGAGACGTATCATCCCCGTCTCGGGTGATGGACGCAGCAGGAAGAATGCGACTCAGTGTAAGATCCAAATCTTATATTGAATCGCATTACTATTGTCATGGGCGGGGGTCGCCACTTACCACCAGGTGGGCCCTCAGCTTGTTCCGTCACATATTTACATAAAATTAGAAGCTGACAGTACCTTTGTAGTAAGTACCTTACTGACCATACATTAACGTAACTAACGGTTCATGGTTGACGGGACAATTGGGGTGTTAATCATCCCGCGATCGCAATCGCGACTTTGCCCGCGTGGATTTTTTTTTTTGGGCGGAACCCTCCTTATTTTTTCTGAAATAAGAATATCCTCATTTACTCCCTATAACATCAGCTATCTGCCAGTGAAAGTCCCATCAAAATCGGTCCAGAAGTTTCGTAGATTAGTCGGAACAAACAGAAAGACTGACAAAAAAATCATTGTTTTGTCAAGTATCGTATACTTTCATCTATTTTGACCTTACAACAGTAATTCAATTTTATTTATTTGTATAGAATATGTATTAATTACGATGTATGAATTAAAATTCTTTAAAAACCTGTTAAGTATCAGTTTGTAATACGAAAACACTGTTGGTTCCGGTCTAAGTAATCTTATCAAATAATTTCAACCCGAGAACATTTCAGGATTCCCAATTCCCTACATATTTATGCAGTGCCCACTTAGGCCACAGAAAAATTTATAGAAGCGGACAGCACGACAATGAAAATTTTGTAACACGGAAAACTACGGTTACTGCATGACGCATATTTATGGTCAGGCAGGCCACATGCGTACCTACTATGTCATCACAGATTAAATATAAGTTACCTCCTCGTGAGTAATATCGCGGTACTGACTATTGAATGACCTGTGTATTTGAGGCAAAGTAAGTATTTGCATAGTACAGCGTAGTATCTTTACACTAGGTACTTGGCTATGACTTATACATATTATTATGCTCTATTCGCTATTCTTGCGTTTACCTTAAAAATTAGCACGGATTTGAATCTGAGTCTGAAGGATCTGAATACTCTTGTATTCAAATTGTAATTAAATCGTACTTGGCTAGTGTGATATCAAAAAACCACCACCTACATTTTGTGCGTGGCGGTGCAATCGCCACACACAAAATGTAGGTACAGAAAATTGAAGAGAACTTATTCTAGTTCGCTATGGCCCAAGAATGTCTATACATTAAAGTCAAAATGCAGTAAGATCAGCAATGTCTCATGCGGAAGTCTGAATAAGCAACTATCTGATAACACGTCGGAAAAATTAGAATATCGATGATACATTAGATGGTCCAACGCCGTCATTGTGCTAGACAAAGTCCCGAACCTTTAGTATTATGATAGGCATGTAAGATTTTATAAGAGGTACTTTCAAAGTAAGGCCCGTACCCCATACTCGAGAAATGGATGATGTCGTTGCGATATTGGTAGGAATAAACATTGAATTTTATGTTAATGACACGAAAGAAGACGGGCAAGAAATTGGATGGAATGGGGAAAGAAAGACCAAAGAAACGTACGATGGTACGGTCATGGCATGCCGGAAGATCAGGCCAGGAAAGTGCTCAGCTCGAAGAGCCCGAGAAATCGCGGTAGACCCCGAGCGGCATATCAGTAATTTAGATATCTGTAGTTAAGAAAGACCTAGAAGCTAATGAAATAGACGACCTTATTAAGAAACTTTTTGAAATAAGAAGGGATTAGGGTCAGAAGGCCAGATGAGTGATTAACTAGATACTTTACTTACCAATACAAATTGCAATTCAGAAATATGAAATATGTCACAAGCATAATATGATAATGCTTTTTTCATATTTCTGGATAGTTTATATACCTAGATGATATTCCTCCTACGTAGGATAATGTGTTGTTATACTTGTATAGCGCTGTCAGTGTCAGTCTAGTCTGGCTTTATACGTACTTACCATATATATATACATACATTCGCCAAGTCTCGAGAGCTTTTAATTCTCTAGAACCTGGCTTGATTTGCATGCTAGGATTCCACGTACATTCCGTCCCACCCATCCTATAGCCATAATCGGATTGGCAGACACTGGCAGACTTGGAGCTAGGAAAGTTCATGTGGTAATAACAATCTATATAAAGTTGAAGAGTTTGTTTGTTTGTTTGGTTGAACGCGCTAATCTCCAGAACTACTGATTGGAATTGAAAATTTATTTTTGTTTTGGATTAATCCATTACTAGTGATTTCTTTATGTTATATGCGGGCGAAACCGCGGGGCACAGCTACTAAATTATTTAATAGTATATAATAATTTATTCATTTTTTTAATAACAGGTTGATTTGTCAACATAACACGCGCTTTTGGTAAGAGCGTAAGTTTTCGACCTTCTTAAAACTATCTAATACAAAAACAGCACAATAGGGAAGGTAGTTTGTCTACCATTACATTCTGCTTTGTAGTATTTATTTGATATGGACTTTCCATATCGAAAATAAGGTGCCTCACGTAAGCGGTGTATAGATATCCAAACAGTTAATTTATCGAACACGTAAACTTGAATTCCACGTTCAAACGCTCCATTTATTTAAAGAATGCTGTAAATTATTGCATAGAATCTATGTTCAATGACCATACTAGAACTTGATCGTGTTGTTTGTAAGACTATTCATTGCGTAAGACTACATAACACTGTCTAAATAATGCATGAAAGTCTATTAACGATCTATTATTTGAGCAATTTATATGGTTTACGATGCGGGTTCATATTCAGTCAAAAAATCTTATAAAATATCGCCTTTTGAACCCTCCCCCCATTTTAAAATTTACCCAACAATTCTGTTCAATACTGCCATCCAAATTTCACAATCGTTACCTATTTATCTACTATTTTTAGGAAGGTCGGATTAAAATTTAACATCGTTTTAGTACGCTGATTTCACCCGCTCGTTTAATAGAAACAAACGTGTATGAATGTTACGAAAATTCGATTAACGAAGTTACTGTAAATACAACATATTTTATAAATAAATCATCCTAAAAAAACCATCATCATCATATAATACATTAATGTAAAGGAAAGAAAATGAGCAAGTTTTTATCCCAGTTCAATTTATAAAACAATACTTTTTAGTTCATATTAAGATCCTTGAAATACGACTGAATATAAAATGGCCGTCATAATGAAAGCCAGACGGTGCAATAACTTAATTAACGAAACGCGGGAGTAGCATTTTGTTAGCGAAGCTTTCTATATGCGTTGAATGTTCTTGTAAGTTGTCTGACGTAACTTAGCGTTTACTCTCGCTATATAACTTCGCTTGTTATTGACTTCCCGGAATAGAGACAAAAGGAATATTTAAAAAAAAAAAAACATTAAAAATCCAAATATCAATCTATATCAAGGTCAATTAGGTCAGTTAAGTTGTAAGATTAGTACCTGGATGACCTAGCTTCGCTCGATCTTTTTTGTTAAATCTTGTTTTATTTGATGATGTATACATTTTTGAAGTAACAGTAGCAATTACCAATAAGGTACCACCAAAATTGACGAGATGGCGCTGTATTAAAGTTTCAGCGTAGTTTATAAAAAATATGCATTTTACAAGAAATACAATTATTCAAGTAAACTTATACAACAAAACCCTATCTAAATACAAAATTTCATCCAAATCGTTAAAACCGTTTTCGAGATACGCGAAATAAATATATATAACAAGAATTGCTCGTTTAAGTAATAAGATGTGTACGAACATTAAACTAAAACAACAATTTTGATAAGATCAATAACATTATCAAAGTGGGTGTCGAGTACGATACGATACGTATTTTCCACTTGCAACATTATCTCAAAATAGATTGGCAAGTGGTGTAACACTTGCCAATACGTTGAGGTCATCTTCATGATGCAGAACTGCACATCCAAATCGGTTAATAAATGAAGGAGCACTGAGGTAACAAACATAAAAAAAAAAACCACCATATTGATAACCACCTCCGGATGTCAGTTGAAGACCGGATACAGGTCAAGTCGAGACATTGTTAATGAATGAACAATTTTGACGTGTTTCTCTGCATTATACGTGTTACGATAAGTACATAATTAGACGCATCAAGAAACAAAAAAAAAAAACAACGTTAACACACTCAAACCTCTGCACTAGGATTCCCTGTGTCGCAAATGGCATGGACAAATACGGAAACACAAGACAAAAACCCAAGAACCGAGAACAAACTTCGTGCTCACCACACAAAGTGTGCCCCGGCCGGGAATCGAACCCGGGACCCCTCGCTTCGAAGCCAAGGCTACTACCAACTAAGCCACGGAGCCGTCAAGGTTTCTGATGATAGCTGCTCTCCACATTTACTAATAGGTTTTCAATCTTAACTTACAATCAAGCTTTTATGTAATAACGCCCGGCTCCGAGACCACCGCTGCGATCGGCTCGGCCTGTTCGTCTTTTATTCAACTCTGAGGACGTTACACAAAGTTGAAGTTGATTCAAATATTCATCGACACAAAAACGTCTCTACGCGTTGTATTGATCGCGTTTAAGAGAGCTTGAACGAAGCGAGTTAAACTTTTAAGTCTGCACGGTTTACTTGCCAATGGGGAATGAGATTCCCAGCAAAATACTGCGACATGAATGAATAATTTTAATAAAAAAATATTTAAGTGTGGTGTAACGCAAATCTCATGCATTACAAATGATGCTATAATACAATAAACTGTAAATATAGCTAAACAATAAACTCTGTTTAGCTATATGTAATAGCTATCTTTTTGTTTTTATAAGCAACCCTGATAGTATTTTTTTTGTCGTTGATTTAATTATTTCTGATACTAAGTATAACTTACTTAGTATCAGAAATAATAACCATGTTCTGTTTACCACTAGATTAAATGATTGATGCGTGTAGCGTTGTAATTACTCGTTAAGTTCAAAGGTCGCTGGTAAATCCTGACATGGACGCTAGAAAAAATTATGTGCGCAATACCACGTTCTCAAAACGATAAATAAAGATATCACACGATAACCGGTATGTCCTAATAGCAAAAATTCGAAGACATGTGACATTTACCAATGGATTGGACTCCTGTGGTAGACCTACCTAGCGGTAGGTAATGACCTACCACGGGAGGCCACCACGGCCGTGGGTTGCAGTAGGAACATTAGAGGCTGATACGACGCAATTTATTTGATGTTCTTGTCGCATCAATTATTACTGGGTTTTTGGAAAAATATAACAGATCAGACTTTCTAGACATTTGCTCCTAGGGTCTGTGGGAGGTCGTAGGCTGGTGCCCTCGACGCATAAATTGGCGCGAGAGACGCGTGGGATGATGCGGATGCTCCTGATAGTAATGCGGACCGGTGTCAATGTACTGGTTATGTACTCTGCTCGAAGATCCATTCCACTTGATTACGTAGATAAGATTTGAATAGGCCAACCGCTTTTGCATAGTTTACATATTGTAGCACATGTGATTATAAGAACTCGAATACTTTGTATTTTGCCTACGCGTTTGTGAAGACATTTGACAATTAGAAGATTAATGATATCATGCAGTAGAGCTTTGTTTTAGCATCCTACGAGGTCCTACACCTTCCTGACACCTCATACGTCACGTATTCACCACATATTCACGTCCGTGGCGTATGCCCCCAGATATCCAAGTCTATCATCTCGAAGTAGAATCCTTACTCACATCGCTACATACTGTTGCTTCGTTTTATTGATCAGTAAATCTTGCGGCTAGGTGCACCACTCCGAATGGAGCAGGAATAAATTATTCATACCCGCCTCCCTTGGGTCAGTCGGTAATTTTTACCTATCGATAAATCCATCATCGCATTACCAAACTGGTTAGTGCTCCGTTATACGATAATGTTTATCCATTAGCCGACTTTATTTTTCGAGTGCTTTTATCTACTGCCTCGTGTTTCGTATTTTTGCTTAATCTTTATATAATCTTCTATCTGTATATATAAAAAAATAGATCCCTATTTCCCTTGGTCACGGAATCATGCGTGAACGGCTGGACCAATTTTGCTACTTCTTTTTTTGTTGTGTTTGTTATGGTCTGGAGAAGGTTCTTAAGAAAGAAAAAAATAAGAAAGTTGCGCGGAACATTAGAAAATTAAAGAAAACTTAACGACCATATTAACTTTTTTAATGTAATGTAACTTCCTTAGTGTTTTGACACTAAACTTTAGTAATGTATAATAATTAATAATAAATAATTTGGTTGTAGTAGGAAATTAAATTAATTTATCAACAAAACATCCAACTTGTTTACAAATATTATCAAATATCAACATTTTTTTTAATTAAACACTGAATGGACTTTACTGTCAATATTGCTGATATAATTTCCTAGAGTTTTGTTATGGTCAGAAAATGTGGCGGGTTACTTGCTCATTCTGCTACAAATATATTTTCCACGTTTTCAAAGCAGTGGAGGCAAATTTTGTGACGAGACTTAAAAGTTTTAGCTAGAACTAAATCGGTGAATCACCTGAGCTTCTAAATTATCTGGATCTGGAGGATCAAGAAACATCAAAATACATTTTTCATATTATATGTACTGTTTCATTTATTTCAAAATAAGACATCGGAAAATAGTATAATACATTCTTTGTAAAAACATGGTCCAACTTTAAATGTAATACTTTAATATCCCTGAGAAATGACATGGTGTTCTTTTAGTGGGGCAATGAACTCTTTATATTGTACTATACACGTCCGTATTTGTTTTAACTACGTGTTTGAAATCTAAGGGAACCAACAGATAGTAAGCGTCGGGGAACATTGAATGTCCGTTTATTTATTGTTACTTTCATTGATCTGATTATAAAAGTTGGGGCACACACACATTCTAAAGTTAACATGGAACGCTGCCACCGATTTTTATAAAACGGTGGCAAAAATTCTATAAAACATGATTTTTATTTTTGCGTAATTCTAAATCCGTATGATACAATCTCCATAATCTTTATTAAATGACCTTATTCAACCTCTTACCTCGAAACCTTACTGTATGTAAAATTGTATAATCATGTAAAATTGTATAATCATTCCATTTTATAATTCTTTTGCAATGCAATTATTACTTCTCCCTCATGTTACGGAGCAGTAATTTGTTCAGTACTCCGATATGGAACGCATGCTCAGACAGCATCTGGGATAAATAGGTTGGAATAATGGTTCCTAAGTATCGAATATAAGTTCTAGGAATTAATGTAGCTACGATAATGGCCGAGGAGATTGCATTACAGTTGGATTGCACAATTAAATGTAGAGTATACTTATTTATTATCTTGGATAACCAGTCCTGTCTGATAACGAACTTTCCGCGTGGTTTTGTTTTGCTTCGTTACGCCTATTCTAGTTTACTAAGGAAATGTAGGCTAAAATTAATGACTCGTATGTATATGCTGTATAATATTGGGTGTGTGAATATGACTCCGCCCTTTCTCAACAGATGTCGTTTTTAGTATTGTTTACGTGTACTAATAAATGACCATACTTGTATTCGATAGTACTGAATGTCAGCTATCTAACGCATTTTATGATATTTGGTTGAAGTGTAAGCAACAATTGTTTTCACCTTTTCGAAAATGTCGGTTTTTATTCCAAATAAACGTCATTTGCGGGAAGTGTTATTACATTATTTTATTGCGAAGAAAACTGCAGCGGAAACTTATCGTTTGCTTGTGGAGATTTATGGTGAGCATGCTCCGTCTAATACAACTTGCAAGGAATGGTTTCGACGATTTCAAAATAACGATTTTAGTACTGAGGATAAAGAACATGGAAAACCACCAAAAAAATTTGAAGATGCTGAATTGGAAGCATTATTGGCGGAAGATTCTTGCCAAACTCAATCAGAATTAGCTGCAGCATTAAATGTTGATCGTTCAACTGTTGCAAAGCGTTTACAAATGATGGGAATGATTCAAAAAGCCGGTGACTGGGTTCCACATGATTTAAAAGAAAGAGACATGGAACGTCGAAAAACCATTTGTGAAATGCTGCTTCAAAGACAGCAAAGAAAAGGATTTTTGCATCGGATAGTCACAGGAGACGAAAAATGGATACACTACGAAAATCCTAAACGCAAAAAAGCTTGGGTGAAACCAGGCGAACCAGGCCCATCACAGCCAAAAATAAATATTCACTGTGCCAAGGTCATGCTCTGTATTTGGTGGGATCAGAAAGGTATTGTATATTATGAGTTGCTCAAACCCTCTGAAACTATTAATGGAGAAGTTTACCGACGACAACTAATGCGTTTGAAGCGAGCCATAGAAGAAAAACGACCAGAATGGGTGAATAGACATAACAAATTAGTTCTTCAGCATGACAATGCCAAACCGCATACCGCAGAAGTCGTAAAAAGATATTTAGAGGGACAGGACTGGGAAGTGTTACCCCACCCGCCATATTCACCAGACATAGCTCCTTCGGATTACCACCTATTCCGGACGATGCAGACAGACCTTACTGGAGAAAAGTTTACTTCATGTGAAAGTATCAAAATTTGGATTGACAACTGGATAAGCTCAAAAGACCAGGACTTCTTCCAGCAAGGAATACGAAAACTACCTGAACGATGGGCGAAGGTTGTAGCTGCAGATGGAGCATACTTTCAATAATTTTTTTTTTAATTTTGTAAGCGAACAAATGTGTTTTATTTTGACAAAAAGGGGCGGAGTCATATTCACACACCTATTATTTAAGTAATAGTAGTTACCGCGGAATGCCACTTTATATTATTTACTCATCTTATACAATATAATAGATATTTTTTACTATTACGGCCTGCTGACGCGTGGTCCCATTCCATATTCGTACGGGCTGATGAAAGAGGCACCCCTGTCACGATATACAATTCCACGAATTCATTATTATAAATGAAGGTAGTTTTAGAATCCATTAAAACCGTATACTTATATAATAGCCGTGGTTTCCCCGTTCAAACGTTAGCATTGATCGGGATAGGAACAACGAACCCACTTTGTCAGTAATCTGTCGCGACGTGTAATTATTTTTTATTGCCCTTTGGCACGGTATTGTCAATGTTTCCTATACAACTCGAATGTTTGAATAGTGGTATGTAAATAACGCTTTGGTTTGTTTTTTTACAGACAATGCCCGCTCACACTGATGACGCCTCTCCGGCGGATAATACTAGACGAGGTGCGAGTCGCATCGAAGAAATACCCAAATGAGTTTGGGTTCAAATCTGATGAAGCAGGTGGGTTAGGCAGCTTTCAGGAATTCTTTCCTGAGTACTTAGTAGTGACTATAGGGGCGTTAGAGGCCCCTACAGTCTCTAGAATGCTCTAGACATTCGAGTTCGATTAAAAACCACTCTTAATGGTGTCCTTTACGGTTCACCAGGTTGGTTATCGCATTGAGGCATAATGTACTAATTGAAGAATAGCTCACTGTTTCTGGTATTTACAACGTACAGATTTCTCGCTTCTAGTACACGTTCCAATTCTCATTTGTGACTCTAGCGGTGTAAAAGCTACGTTGGAAGCCTGGGAAGTCTGAAAATTCGACTAGTTGGCTCATAATCTGCTGTTAATTATGTTATATATTATGATGATAGCCATAGTTGGCCAGCTTAGTCATAGGTAATGCAATTCTAGAGAGGAAGAACAAGCTTTTCGTCATAAGTACGAATCATTTTATCACGCAAGCTCTTTACGCAGAATTATCCACTCATGTATTCTTAAATAGTGGTGGCGACTCAGCCAAAAATCCCACACAATTTTGTACTGATTCTAGCAATATCATTAGAGATAATATCGGTAATATATTTCAGAGCGTAATATCGGTCTCTTGAGAAGGTGATAAAATGACAAAGATATTTTATAGCCTTGTTTGCGTGGAATAATCCGTGCCCTAAATATACTTTCTGTTTTTAGGTGACATGTTAAGTAGGGAGGTACCATCTTTCTATTTTGTAACGTAACAATAAGGCCGGCTTAAGTAGTGTGTCAATCAACTCGTAATTTATCTCGGAACTCGCTATGCTAGGTTTTTCAGGTCATGCTTGACTTTCACCGCAGCAACATTTCGGAACCAAGTCGCTTAGCATGCTACACTGACTAGATATTTTTTTAGGGAAAATTATATTAATTAAATCTAATGCAATAGTGTACACATGCTAATCGCCCGGTTTGAAGAGTTGGCTAAACGGCAATTCCTATTCACGAAATGAACGACATGCGCATAGTGTGAGAGATCGGACGGGACAACTGGATTAACTTGCATGCTGGCTGAATGGTCACTTGCTCTTTATAGATTCGCGAATGCAAATCGTTCAGTGATACATCCAATCAAAACATTTAGATTGACACATTGCGGTTCGCGCGCAATTGAAATACTGACGCAAACGTTTTTATTAATGTAATCTTTGAATTGATCTTGCATCTAGCGTGCCATCTAGGGCGTAGACACAAAGACATATGATATCACACAAACTCGGCCAGTTAATGTTGTTACATCATCGAGCGCTGGCCGCAACGTTTGTTGTCCACTTACAGCTAAATATCACTTGATTGATGCAGTTTTATTAAATTGTAACAGACGTCAAAATCTTTCTTTTTTTTGATCGCCGTTCTCTATTCGTCTGTATGGGTTTTTTACGCAATATCCAATTGGGGATTTATTTAGATTATTCTTTCTTTTTTTTGATATGAATGCACCATAATGAAAATGGTGGTCTCGGTCGTGGAAAATTTTACCACGAAGATATTGAACCCTTATTCGGAAAGTTTTAAATTAGCCTGTTTTATCCAAGAACAACTTCCATGTCTACGAAATGGCCCAGTTTTATTTCTAGGAAAGGATATTTACGAGCTCGTAATCTCGCTTTTCAACCGACGTCCAAAGAAGGTCGGTTTGACATTTTCCTTTTTTTTTACCTCGAGACTATCAACCGCCATTCACTAACCGATTTAAAAAAAAAAAAAATAGTCAATTAGTATAATTGTAATAACATGGTCGAGAATCGAGACGGGCATATCATGAAAGAAATGATGAGAGTTACCACAATTTATTTGATAGAAATATTGATCAAAAGCAATGAAATCTATTACAATGACTCTCGTAAAATGACGGTAATGGATCGGCCGATGTAAAGTTTTTTTTTCATTTTGTTCGCCTCATTGTGGCTTAGAAAAAAGAAAATTCGGAAAAACGCAAAGGAACAACCGAAATATCTGATAAAAATATCGAAATTGGTAATTTTGTATGGGAATTGTCGGTTCGCAATTTTATGTGGCACGAAGTTGACTAGGCCAAGTATAAAAGTATAAAAAGAAAAAAAAATATGTTCGGTCTTGCGGCTGTGAAAGAGAAAACACAGTTATTTCTACCGCCAAGTGCTTAGTAGAAAATAAATATATACATTGACGTTTCACAGCGCCATCTAGCCCACGCTTATCTGTTTGTCATACAAATATTGTGTATACATTATACATTGCACATAATACATTGTTGAAATACTAAACCCACTATTTTTGTAAACAAGTGGCTGATTTATAAATCGAAAGGAAACAGACTTCAATAATTTCATCCCTTATCCAAATCCATAAACAACGGGCGAAGAAAAAAGTCACAGGAAAGTCAATTTCGTTTAGAAAGAAAGATAGAAGATATAAATAATGTCTGGAACGCTATCACATACAGGGTAGTGTGAAAAGCCCTGAGCTCAGTACGTGTTGGGACAAGTTACAGCGCTGATTTTCAGGTCAAGGCTATGGAGATCAACGAATGCAAATAAAAATGGACACAATAATTTAAAAATGTTTACTTGGATGACATATTTTTTCTAGTTATTTTTCATTCAATAACCCAACAATTGAAACAATTTTGATAAAAATTCTATGGGTCCAATCTGAAAGCACATCCTTGCAAACAAAAAAATAAATTTTCTAAATCGGCTGTTAAATGTCGGAAAACTGAGATAACAAATATAAAAAAAATACACCCGAAATAACCTTCTCTGGAAGTCAGTCGGATTGCTCTTACCTTTCTAACTTATCCATTTGTCATTTCCAGTGTACATAGCTCTCCGACTGATGCAAGCGGTGACGGCGCGGGTAAACGACGTCTGTCTCCGGTACCTGGACAACTCCAAGCTGGACTCGCTGCCGCCGCCGCCTCCGCTCGCCCAGCGAGACCTGAAGACTGTGTCGTGTGCCACGAAGAACTCCCGCCGGGTGATGGAGGATAGGCACGTTGAAATCGGAAATTTGGAAGCCCTCTTCGGCATTGAGGTGAAGTTAAACACTTACTGCTTTGCTAACTGGAGTGATTTACTTCCTGGAAACTAGACTCGATATCATTTTCCCTTTTCAACTTTTCTGGATCTGGTAGTACTTTCAAACATACTCATATATATATGAGTACTCATACTCATATATCTTAATATATATAAATTATGTGTCACGATGTTTGTCCGCGATGGACTCCTAAACTACTTAACCGATTTTAATCAAATTTGTACACCGTGTGCAGTTTGATCCAACTTGAAAGATAGGATAGCTCACATCTCAATTTATGATCGCTCATATGACAAAAACGTTAGCCACAGCAACGCGTGGCCGGGTCAGCTAGTACTCATATATATCCTTACTTCATCCAGGTCAACTTTTTCATCTCCGCCAATAAAAGTAAAAGTAAAAATGCTTATTTTCAAAAATTAAAACGAGTGCGAAGAGTTTACGTGTGTTCACTTAAACCACCTCCACATTAGATATACGTAAAAAAATAAAGTTCAAATGGGTATGTGAAAGACTATGGCGCCTTAAGCAAAAAATGTTATAGTACCTGTCTCTTCCATTTGTCTAGACGCAATCTATAGATGAGTCAATGAGTCTACCCACTCATAAATCGATTGATGTTATCGAAGTGATTATTATCATGTTCTTGCATATTATTTGCATTGTAGGGTTTGGAGATTTGCGAAATGTCCTTGGTGTTTATTCTCCGCCAGTTGAATATTGTTATGCATCTAATTTGAATGACATTTGTACCATACAAACATGTATTTGGGACGAAGTTCGCAAATACATTGTATACATACATTGCATGACGGCTTCGTGGCTTAGTTGGTAGTATCCCTGCCTTCGAAGTGAGGGGTCCCGGGTTCGATTCCCGGCCGGGGCACACTTTGTGTGGTTATCAAGAAGTTTGTTCTCGGGTCTTGGGTGTTTGTCTTGTGTTTCTGTGTTTGTTCATGCCATCTGCGACAAAAGGAATCCTAGTGCAGAGGTATGAGTGTGTTAACGTTGTTTGTTTGTATGTACAAAACGGCAATATCCGATATAGTTTGATTAGAATTTTATTTCTTTGTTATAGTTGGTTGTATCTTAAAATGTATGTCTGTGATCTTCCAGACGACGGAACCGACATGTTTCTACGCAGTATACGACGGCCACGCGGGTTCCGCGGCCGCCACTTACTGTGCAGCGCATTTACACCAGTACTTAGTAGAGAGCCCAAACTTCAGTACCGACCTGACGCGAGCCATGCGCGACGCCTTCCTCAGAACAGATGCAGAGTTCATACGGAAGAGTAATCAAGATGTGAGTACCAGCCTCTAATGTTCCCACTGCAGAGACACCGGCCTACTCACGATAATTGAGAGTGAATGGGCTCTGATCTACCACGGGAGCCCAATTCGGATTGGTAAGTCACATGTCTACGAATTTTTGGTTCTAAAACAGGCTGGTTTCCTCACGATGTTTTCCGTCAACGTTTCGAGAACGTGGTATGGCGCACATACATTTTTCAAGTGAAAAAACTCATTGGTGCACGTGTGGGTTTGAACCAGCGACCTTCAGATTGAAAGTCGGCGTCTCTGCCCCTGGGCCACCACGCTCTCTGTGAGTATCAAATGAACACTTTCGTTTGGGTCTGCAAGGTGCTCCTGTTCCTTGGAGTACCCTTAGAGTCCTTGAACGTGCTCCTGGGTTATGTGAAACAACCTAAGGTAGCAGCAGAACTTGTTCCAAGTTCGTACAGTAAAAGTATTGTCACTACACCTGACGTTTCCAAGTAATTTTTAAGAATTCAACGGAAACAAAGATTTTTGACTTTTTGATTTTGACTCGCATTGTTGTGTTCCGGTGGAAGGGTGCTTTTATCCCTTATTATTTGCTCCTAAGGGTGAAATTTCTATGCGACTATCTCGAAGGTATACCCTGCTATTCGAATGGGTCTATAGTTGGTAAAGAAGTCGCGTAAGAAACATACAAAAAACTCACCAACTCTTGCTGTTCACTAAACCAATAACTTTCGACGTTAAAAGTAGCTTTTAATTCAGGTTATTATAATTATCTCTCTCTCACCACGGTGCTCTCACCACCACCACGGTGCCACAGAATACCAGCGCTGTATCAGTCCTCTGACGCAGCACATGCTCAGTTACCTGTTTTGTTGATACATATTCTTAAAAGTTTTTTTTAAACCATTATAGGCCATCGTTTGACCGCTATCTCACCTGATGGTAAGTGATGATGCGGTCGAAGATGTAGCACGCTGGCCTAGAAAATACCACAATAATTGTGTAATTTTGTTTTAAATTTTTAAGTGAGCCTTATGTAACGCTGAATAAACTTTTTCTATTCTATTTCAGCGAGCGTGCGGCGGCAGTACGGCAGTAGCGGTCACGGTGCGGGGGAAGCGATTGGTAGCGGCGTGGGCCGGCGATTCGTTAGCGCTTTTAGCGAAACGCATGCGGCTTATGCAGCTGGTACGGCCTCATAAACCGAGTCGAGAGGTAAGTGCTTGTACCAACCGCCTAATCTTACCACACATCAGGCCTATTCAGGAGTCGTTAGTGAATGAGTTCACTCTCAATTATCGAGAGTAGGCCGGTGTCCCTGCAGTTGGAACATTAGAGGCTGGGTACGTAGTGAATGAGGTGGATTTTATAATCAATTACATTGTAACCGCTACTGCCGTACTGTGGTAGATACAGTACGGCAGTAGCGGTTGAATGGTGTGGGTGCCGGTGAAATCACATGTGAATGAAACGTATCATCCCCGTCTCGGGTGATGGACGCAACAGTATCAATGGGAGTGTAAGATCCAAATCTTAGACTGAGTTGCATTACTGTTTTCACGGGCGGGGGTCGCTACTTACCACCAGGTGGGCCCTCAGCTCGTTCCGTCATTTATACACATAAAAAAATTGTTTTAGATTCTTAATGATAATTTCACAAACTCTACCAAGATACAGGTGTCGTCTAGAATCTCTATTTTCCTTGGTCACAGCATCACGCAGGAACGGCTGGACAAATTTTTCGACTTCTTTTTGTGACTATTACTATTGTCACGCGGTTTTCTTAAATTAAGATGCTGGTAACACCGCGGCGCAGTTAGTTTAAATATAAAAAAGCAATAACTGTGCATTGCTGTTTTTTTATATTTAAATGGGCGGCCTTATCGCCTAACGCTTAGGCAACCTTTATATAAGCCACTGCTTAGCTTAACATCAGGTGAAATTTGAGTTACGCTCTACAGGACTTATATTATTTATTTAAAAAAATATATTGACGATTCCATGTTATTTTTAAGAATTCAACGGAAATAAAGATTTTTGACTTTGACAGCTTAAAGTTCACGCGCTTTTAAAAACTTCGACTGTGTAGTTTAGTTCAGAGTTCAGTCGCATTCTTACAGTTATAAAATACACCTATTGTATCGTGTTGATTGATTTCAGGACGAAAGAGAACGAATAGAGAAATCAGGCGGCACAGTTATGTACTGGGGGACGTGGCGGGTCAACGGACAGTTAGCTGTGTCGCGAGCCATTGGTGAGTACCATTTTTCATATTTCCATATTATGTACAAATAATAATAACATCTTCAAAGCTATTATGAGTTTTTCCCAAGAATCAACGAACATATCCGTTGAGAGTGGGAAATAACAGACCAGAAATATCTTTTTCAAAGGAGAACTAAGGTTCTAGAATATTCCATAATATTCTAGAACCTTAGTTCAACGCCTGCGGCATACATGAAGCGCATAAGCGCATATAACCAGTTCGATAGCTTTTACAACCTACAATTCTTGGCAATCCCAAACTTACTGAGATTCTTAAGGCACTGAGCACGGCCGTGATCAGTTTGCTGTCTTCACCGATTGTACAATGAACCTCTTCATTTTACAATCGGTGAAGACAGCAAATCCCAGCTATTCATCCCATCAAAAAAACTCTCCCGGTGAAATACCGCGGGTCTCGAAATAACGGCTGAAGATTTTTTTTTATTTAATTTATTTCCGCAATTTGGTACAGCACGGAAAACCCTGTTACGTCAAAGGCTATCATAGTTCTTACAACTTGCTTAATAAGGTTTCTTCTAACCCTGTGAGCTGTACAAGCGGCTTTCGCCACAGGATTTACTCGTATGTTAGGAATTACATTTAAGAAAAAAAGCGTCTTTAATGTTATGTTGTAATGTTCACTACTGAGAGGTACAAAACATATGACTATCAATATTTAATTCTTTTAAATCATCCATGTGACCTTTCTGCCAGAAGTTTTACCATTACCATAGATTAAAGCAATCTTACCAATTTTTCAATTTTAGTCTCATCATAACATTCTTAACACTTGTGTTATCCCAAATTCCTTATGAAATAAATTAAGCTGGACAACTGGAAATTATTAAGGCACGTTTTATAATAATGAGCTTAAAGTGTATTAATTGCAAGTTTGACCCGAGACCCTTTTATATTTTATTTATTAAAGCACCTTTTCTATTTTCGATTGAGCGTTTCAAATTAAAAATGCCATTTTATCAGTATCCTGTATATTTTTGTACGTATTTTAACGTTAATAACGACGTTTTCACGAGTGCTCTGTCGGGATTCACTTTTTATGGTCAATCGTAAAGTTTTACTGTTGTTTGCACGCTGACGCTTTTTAAAAACTGGTTAAAGATTTATGTGCCAATGTTTCATTTTGATGATATTTTGAATTAGTTATTTACGGATAGAGAAATGTATGTTCATAGTCAGCATAACTGACTGATGATTTTGATTATGGTTTTAATCAAAACGCAAGTTTTTATGCCCATGTCACCCAAAGGCATCACTAACTCTAAATCATTAAATAAACGGCCTTATCTCGGGTTCATTAGTTATTTTCCATAGCAGATTTTTTTCACTTTTATCAATTATTTTCTACATTTTTTTTCACGTTCCTGTTTAAAAACTAACTTAAACTAATAATGTAATACGAAATGGAGTGGGGAACACACTATTTTCGAAAATATCGTGTTCAAACCAAAAAACCATTCAGCAGCACGGTTTTTTTGTTTCCCCCTTCTTGATAGATAAAAATGAATCCTTTTATATACATAATTTGCTGTAGCCTAGTTGGAAGAATCGCTGTATGTGAAGGGGTGTCTGGTTCGATCTTTGGCCGCAGTATAATGTAATGTGCTTTAATGTTCATAAATCTTGTTCCCGGCTTTCGGATTTCTATTTTGTTTCTCTATACCACACGCCAAATCCAAGATGAGTATTCAAAGCGTTGTTTCAAAAAGTTATATAATTAAAGGCACACTAAATCATAAACAAAACATCCCCGGTAGTTAAAGGGTTGCAGCTCATCAAGCTATAGGGCGTGAAGTGGTGCTCAATCGGTTGTTTTATTATTATTACTTGATGCTCGTTCATCGCACAATGAGCCACCATCGTTACCGGAGTGGAGTGTGCCGACTTGTTGACTAGGGGGGCGAGACTCGTTACTGAAATATCGTTCTGTCGTGAACCGTTTCAGAGATCGATTTAATTTGAAATCGTAGTAACTAGTGTTGCGCACGAGTTGAGAACTCGCGAACTATTACTATCTGGTAACGCCATCTATTACGACATTAAATTATTATGTTCAAGTTATTGTGGCTTAGGAGTTAACCCTACCATTTCCCAATCCTATGTGCACGCGTTGGAAACACTACCGCAAGATGGAAGCACCAACGTGACATGTCCGGATCCGCCGTCCGCAGTCCGCTATACTAATTTAGTGTGCAAAACCACCCGCCGCACCGATCGCCGTACGCGCATATATATCAATACATTTTGCCTTGACCGCTCCCGCTGAACCGCTGAAATTCGTGTAAATTCTCTATGGTGGCCTTCCGCGGCTCGTGAGTGAACTGTTGTGTTGTGGAGGAGTGTTTATACCCCTGGATTGCCCGCCGCATACGTCGAGTCCAGGTACGCTGCACATTCCTTTTACATATCCCAACTATCTCCGACGAGCCACAATTAACTCAGCTTTCCCATAGCTATCGAAGGTGTTTAAATTTACAAGCGCCACCATAATATGGTCCTTTTCGAATCGGATTCTCTTTATTTGAGCCGAAATTCCGCAGTTATCTCGTACCTGTCGCCATTGTGACGGCTGGATACGATTCAAATTATTCATTTATTTACTCGCCCGCCCCATCTAGACTTAAGTTATTGGTCTATTTAGGTGTATTTACCGCAGTCAACCGCTAAAGTAATTATTTTAACATAAATTTCAATTCATTTTGTGATATTTCTTTGTCATTGAGACGTAACCGCATGCGACATTGTGTCGTAAAATCTCACAAAATCACACCAATCTTACCTCACGCTATATATATATTTGCATTCTAGCATTACCAAGGTGTTTACATAAATGTATTGATAAGTCTTTCGCTTAAAATAACGTATTTAACCATATTTAGATACTTTCGCATTCATATTTTCAATCCACCCGCTTTACGTTAATTCGCCGGCCGGCCGTAAACAGCCGATCGGGTCATTACCCCGCGCGTCACGATCAGTTTTTTATCCTTTTTAGTTATTAGTTGCATAATATTAACGTATAATAATGTCTACGAAACCTAAAAAGCCTGATAGTGACAATTCTGATACCGCCTCCGTTATGGAAGACACCCAGCTGTTAATAATTCAAGCTAAAAGAGAAGCTATTTTTGAACTTATCCAAAATATTTACGATTCTTCCGCGAATATAAATTTAAACGCTGAGACGAGAGAATTGTTTCTCGCAGAGTGTGCTACTATTGACACTTTACGTAGTGAGTTTTTAAACCTATTAGACGCATACAATTCTCGTTTATTAAAGATTAAACCCGCGGCGAAGCCTGACTATAAATGTATGGTCGCCTTCGAACAATTGTACAGCCGAATCAAGCGGCTTCAATCGCAGTCCTCGCAGTCGTCCCCGCTGGACGGCGTCGCACCGCAAAAAAGCAAAATCCGTTTACCGCCTATCGAACTTATTTCCTTCTCAGGAGACATTCGCTCATGGCCATTGTTCTACGCTAATTTTAAGTCTGTAATCCATGAAAATGCTTCGCTCACTAAAGCAGAAAAAATGTTTTTCTTGTTAGGAAAGTTAAGCGGAAAAGCGCTTAATGTGTGCGCAGGAATTAGTCCCTGTGCTGAGAATTATGATCTGCTGTTGCAAGCGCTTATCGATAAATATGAAGATAAAAGAATGATCGCCACCGCTTACCTAAATCAATTATTTGACTTTAAGGGTTTAAGCACGGCATCGGCTGTTAATTATAATTTATTCATAGACCAGTTTGTCAGCGCTGTTCGCGCCCTGGATAATTTAAAGATAGATAATTTAAAAGATATGATTTTGTTACAAATCGCATTGAGAAAACTAGATTCAGAATCTGCCCGCGCTTTTGAGTTGAGTGTAGGTTCTAATATTCCATCATTTGATGAGCTCGTGCTGTTCATAAAAACACGTTCTAAGGTGTTTGAACGCACACCAATAAATAATTCCGCTCCTACAGGTAATACTAATGTACAGAGTAAGATACCTCGCTATCACTTAAAGGAAAATATAAATAAACCGCCGCCGAAGTATCACGCGTATGTGAGCACGGTCGAAACCGCTAATAAGTGCAGCACTCTGCAATAACTCAATAACTCTGCACAAATATAACGCATCAGCATTTATTTAAATGTCCTGATTTTCATAAAATGATTCCCGAAGAACGTTTCAAATACGTGAAGGACAACAGCGCGTGTGTGAATTGTCTCAGTATAAAACATCGTGTGTCATTATGTAAATCAGATTTCACTTGCCGCGTATGTAAGTCGCGTCACCACAGTATGTTGCACTTCAAGTCGGGAATCGAACCCGCGCTTCCCGCCCCCGCGAGCGGTGAAGATACTAGGCGCTCGCTGTCTCATGCGCCGCCGCCGCCGCCCGTCGCGCCCTTACTTAGCGAACGAACAGATGTTGCATTGTGCGCGACGTCCATCGCCTCAAACCGGTGCGAGCCGGTGCAAGGTGATCAATGCACCGTGTTACTTGCGACCGCTCAAGTCGTTGCGTATGATAGTACGGGGAATAAACATATGTTGCGCGCTCTTTTAGACACCGCGTCTCAAAGCCACTTTATTACAAAGGAGGTTTGTGATTTATTAGGTATTGCACCGCGTAACTTTGAACGTACTATGGTTAAGGGGTTCGGAGGCACAGAGAAAATTATTAATTCAAGTTCCGTCAATTTAGAGTTTTATTCACGCTTCGATAATAATATAAAATTTAATATTTCACCGCTAGTAGTCGATCGAATTACCGACCCGCTACCTAGTACCGCAGTAGATAAGTCTGTCTTATCGCACTTGCATAACTTACCTCTCGCTGACGATGATTTTGGTACGCCGAATAAAATAGATGTTTTAATAGGCGCGCCACTTTTTATGCATTTATTATTATCAGACGAACATCGCGTTTCTGAGGCGATCTCGTCACCGCAAGCTCTGCGTACGGTATTAGGATATGTTTTAATGGGTTCTGTACCTACGTTATTTACCCGCCAGCCTTTGACATGCTGCTTAGTGCAGGATCATGGCTTAGAAAATGTTATTAAAGGATTTTGGGCTCTCGAAGAGCTTCCCCGCGCACCGCCCGCTCAGTGTCACGCTGACGTTGAGTGTGAAGAGTTTTATAAACAAACCACAACCCGCGATCCCATTAGTGGTAGGTACGTTGTTGGACTGCCATTTACTGGTGATTATTATTCATTAGGTAAGTCCTATGAAACCGCCCGACGACGCTTTCTGTGTCTCGAGAAAAAATTAGAAGCTTCGCCTAAATTAAGGGCAGCTTATGATGACGTCATTAGGGAATATCTGGAGAAAAATTATATTTCACCCGCGCCTCCAGATACCATTGATGACGCGTCTCCGCATTATGTAATACCGCACCACGGAGTTATCCGTGAGGATAAGACGTCGACCCGTCTTCGCATCGTTTTAGATGCTAGCTGTAAAACCAGCTCTGGAAACTCGCTAAATGATATCCTGCATCACGGACCAAACCTGCAAGGCGATTTATTTAAAATTATACTGAATTTCCGCCTTTTCGCCGTCGCTATGACCGCGGACTGTCGCCAGCAGTTTTTACAAGTTGTTGTACGTGAGTGTGATCGACGTTTTCAGTGTATACTTTATCGATTTAAACCGCAAGACCCGCTGACGCTGTATGTTTATAATAGAGTTTGTTTTGGCCTAGCTTCATCAGTATTTCATGCGATACGCACAGTCCAACAGCTGATTCAAGATGACGGTTCCAAGTGTCCGCGTGCGAGTGAGATAGCATCTGCATCGTTGTACATGGATGATATCGTCTATTCTGTCAGGTCTGATGAAGAAGGAGCCGTTACAGCAAACCAGCTGATCGAGTTGTTTAGGGGTGCTCAGTGGGATTTAGTCAAGTGGAATAGCAACTCTCCCGCCGCTTTAAATAATGTTCCCGCTTCACATAAGCTTTCCACTGATATTGAATTCGATAAATCAGTACATCACAAAATACTTGGGTTGTATTGGTCAACTGACACTGACTGTTTTTATTTTAAAATAACCGCTCCCGCCGATGAGAATTGCACTAAGCGTTCCATCTTGTCTACTATTGCCCGACTGTGGGATGTTATGGGTTTCGTTGCTCCCACAGTTCTTTACGCCAAGTTGTTAATAAAACAGCTTTGGAAACTCAACTCCGATTGGGATGATTTGCCCCCGCCCCACATTATTAAAGTGTGGAGACAGTTTTGCGCCGAGCTGCCAGCTCTCAATGAGCTGCGCATTCCTCGCCACCTTGGTGTGTCCTCCGAATGCGTTGTCACCCTATTGGGTTTCTCGGACGCATCAGAGCTAGCGTATGGTGGTGTAGTATACATGCATGTCAGCTCCGACAGTGGCAATACCATACGCCTCGTGTGCGCCAAGTCAAAGGTCGCATCGATGAAACCATTCTCGATCGCACGACTGGAACTCTGTGGAGTAGTCTTGCTCTCAAAGCTACTGCGCTCAGTTTTAGATAGTTACGCTAATCGTCTCCCAATCCGGACGTACGCATTCACCGACTCTAAAGTCGCATTATATTGGTACGCTGAAAATAAATTAATACTCGCCCTACAAAGGAAATACTTTGCAGAGGAGTTTGATAATCTTCGTAATGATGTGTCAAACTCTCGCGCCTTCAATAAATTAAGGCCTTTCATAGACAGCAACGGTCTGATCCGCGTTGGCGGTCGCCTTGCTAACTCTACGCTAGAATATGCACAAATGCATCCAGTTATTTTACCCCGCAGTGATCATATCGTTAATTTGCTGATAGATTATTATCACATAAAATATTTACACGCCGGGCCAGAGCTATTAATGTCATTCCTTCGTCAAAGGTTCTGGATCCTGTCCGCACGCCGCATTGTTAGACAAAGAGTCCACATGTGTAATATTTGTCTCCAACTTATCCCGACGCATCTGTACCGAGTAATCGGACAGCAGCTTCTCTCATATGAGGAACTCTGTACTGTCGTCACTCAGATTGAGTGCTTGCTTAATTCGCGTCCGCTCACAGTACTGAGCTCCGATCCCGCAGAGCCTTCTGCTCTTACACCGAGTCATTTTTTACATACCGCGCCGCTATATTCTATACCCGCGCCTGAAGTAGGTACGGATAATATCGGCCTTCTTCAAAGGCACTCGCTACTGGACAAATTAGTTCAGTCATTTTGGCAGCGGTGGAAGACGGAGTATCTTCATGGATTGCAGGCTAGGCAAAGGTGGAACACGAGTTCCGCACCTGTAACTCCGGGATTAGTGGTAGTCGTTATTGAAGATGCGGCGCCGCCTCTTGCCTGGCCATTAGCGATTGTAGAGAAGGTTCACCCCTCCAAGGACGGCGTAGTCCGTACTTGTACCATTAGAACCGCGAGTGGGTCAACTTACCTTCGTCCGACCGTCCGCATATGCCCCCTACCGCGTCAATAGTTTTAAATTTAATTACTCTACCTTTACGTTAGTTTAAGCTTTAGACCATACATTGTAACACCTCATCTTATTTAGCATTAGGTAACCGCACTCATGAGTTCTTATTGCCCTAGTCTCATGAGTTAGATATAATTTGCTCAATTATGAGTTTCTTCTTGAGATATTGGGTCTTATCCTAGTCTCGTCTTAATTTATGTTATGAGATATTAGGTCCCATCCTAGTCTCACCTTATGGTTGTCATTTTTAATGGTGACCCATTAAAGGCGGCCGGAAATGGTAACGCCATCTATTACGACATTAAATTATTATGTTCAAGTTATTGTGGCTTAGGAGTTAACCCTACCATTTCCCAATCCTATGTGCACGCGTTGGAAACACTACCGCAAGATGGAAGCACCAACGTGACATGTCCGGATCCGCCGTCCGCAGTCCGCTATACTAATTTAGTGTGCAAAACCACCCGCCGCACCGATCGCCGTACGCGCATATATATCAATACATTTTGCCTTGACCGCTCCCGCTGAACCGCTGAAATTCGTGTAAATTCTCTATGGTGGCCTTCCGCGGCTCGTGAGTGAACTGTTGTGTTGTGGAGGAGTGTTTATACCCCTGGATTGCCCGCCGCATACGTCGAGTCCAGGTACGCTGCACATTCCTTTTACATATCCCAACTATCTCCGACGAGCCACAATTAACTCAGCTTTCCCATAGCTATCGAAGGTGTTTAAATTTACAAGCGCCACCACTATCGAATTGATCGATTTTGAATCCACTTCATATTACACCCGATTTTTACTGTTTGGTTTTTTAAAGAAGATATTTAATTAGTAAATTCTCGAAAAACGTTTATAAGTTATTAATTTGCTTAGACAATTTACGATACTCACTAATTGTGCCGATTACATATACATTTGAACAGCTCAATTAAAAATTTTAATGAATTATTCAGTATTCATTAGATCCTTGTTTTACGCATTTTTCCCTTAAGTTGTGAAACAAAACCTATGAAGCATAACGAAACTATACCATTCTTTTAATATTATAGGATTATTTATATATAATAAATAATAGGTTAATTATATAAATAATTGTGGAACTAATTTCTAAATTCTTTCTGCCCCTTACTCGTGTGTATGAGTCAACCTATCAGGATTCCCAAGCCGCTCGAAGGCCTCCAACAAGGTTCATTATTAAGCCACCTGACAAACAGAAACGAGAACGACGTAAAAATGAGATTTTAAGATTGACTGGCTCAATGTTAAATTGAAATTCGCTTATTATATCTTCGTGTCAACAATAGTTTAGTTTTAATTGTTTGTAATACTAGCAGTTTGTTTACTAGCAGCTAGTGTGTTTGTTAACAGTTAGTGTTAATTGTAATGCATAGTGTTAATTGTTTGTTTATATAAGTAAACAAACTGCTAGTATTTAACCAAATTAGTAAGTATAACACCAAAGAATTAATTTCGTGATATTCGCCCAAGAACAACAAATAGATCATCATTGCTGGCATCCCTATTTTACAGTGTTGCCACCGTTACCGGCGTGTGCCAACCATTAGCCGGCTGGCTTCCCGGGACGCAATAAGTAATGGCTTTTATACCGCACGGGCTGGATGTGGGCTGGATGCAACTAATTGATGGATAACCTGATGTTTTTGGGGTCGCAGTTAGAATGGCCTTTGTCATTCAAACAAATAAGATAACAAAGTATTGTATATTGCCAAATATTACTGCTTATTATTAGAATGTTGGAAAATAAGCTTTGATGAAACAATCATGCAACTATGTTTTTAGAAGAATTTGTAATGGCTATACCTATGAATTTCAAGAAGAAATTAAATTTAGTAAATGAAAGTATTGAAGTAGGTTTATTCGATTTTTGGGCGGGTCTGGGTTTATCCAGGTGGCTTCACTGCTTGGATAAGGCCATGCCTACCTACTCATCCCGGATGGGTAGGTGGTGAGGTCTTGGGGGTAGCTCACAGTTGCGATGATCCTCAAGGCAAGTCCGGTGGTATCCTTCACGTGGTTCACCAAGCTCGTTAGTACTTACTTCTTCCAAGTAAGGAACTAAAACCATCGGGCGCCGCGGGTATGTACGTGTGTATGTATGTGTGTGTATGTGAGTGAGGGTGTTTGTTGTGTGTATGTGTGTGCATGTGTGTGTGGATGTGTGTGTGGATGGGTGTGTAGACATGGGTTTAGGGGGGCTTTAGTTGTTGGGTGGGGTAGCCGGAGGGACTCTTATATCTATTTATATATTTATACTGACGAGGGCAAAATCCTAAGGTTTGGTGGTCGCTGAGGGGAGTGACGGAGAGTGCGGTCTCGGTGCTGAACTGTACATCAGTTCGGCTCCGAGATCGCATACTCTGTCATGGTTGGGGTTTACCCAGCCGCTAGACCACATCAAATGGGGAGCTCACCCCATTAAAAAAGAGACAGTGATGTGGAGCATCAAATCCAAATGAATCAAAGTAGTTGCAAAAATGGTCCCCAGGTGGGTCCCCGAAAGGGGGAATCCCACCCCTCCACCGCAGTGGAGGGCTGCCCCTCGTACTCTGGGGGGGGCAACAACTGCTTCGTAGGTCAGCAATTCGCTGGCCTCCGTGAACACGACCCTAGCTTACTCAATAAATCGGACTCGGATACTGCCTCCGATTTTAATGGAGGAATAGAGATGGAAGCGTGCGCCTCAAAGGCGTGTGCTAACACTACTGACTCTGGCTCACGAAAGGCCGTGTTGGGAGGAGTTAAGAGAATACAAAAAAAGACGGCTGCTGTTAATGCTAAGGAGGTGGCTCAGAACCCCGCTGAGGTTGATACTGGGCGGAAAAGAAATCACTCGGTGCTGATCCAAACGCCATCAGGATCAGATACCGAGACAGACGTGACAGCTGCGGCAAAGATTACCACTGCTAGGAGGGGTAAGCATCAAGCCGTAGGACATTCTGCTGGTCTCTCCAGAGCCAAAGCTGAGCTGAAAATGCTCCGGGACGAAGCTCGAGAAGAGGAGTTCGAAAAATCATTGCGGAGCAGAGCTTTCAGAAAAGAAAAACCTGCTCCAGTAGTGCTTTCAGAGGATGAACCTGAGGAGATAGAAACAGCAAGCCAGCTCAGCACCCAGGAGCTGAGGGCGCAAGCTGGGGAAAAAATCGCCTGCATACTAGAGGTGGCCAAGAAGTCCGGTAATTTAAAAGGGGAGTTCAAAGGCCGGCTTAATAAGTCTGCAGCGATTCTGACAGAGGTAGTGGAAACCCTTGCTTCCAGAACCGAAGCAGAAGAAACGCGCCGACTTGCGGCGGACAATATCCGCCTTCGAAAAGAAGTAGCGTCCCTGAGAGCGGAGATTAAAGCGCTTCGCAGGGACTTTTCTGAGGCAACAGCCGCTCCCGTCGAAAAACAGAAATCGACGACAGTATTGCTGAACGAGACTGTTTTAGAAGAGCTGAAGCGTTCACTCATAATCACAGCGGGGCAAATGATTGATGCCCGCTTGTCTGAGACGAAGGCCGTGCGCCCACCTCTTGCGGCGGACAAAAATAAGGTGACCGGAGCTCCTCTAGAGATCACTCTAAGATCAGCTCCCCAGACTGATAATCAGGCCAAGTTTGGAATATCCAGCTCTGTGTCTGATGACCCAACTTCCCTGAGACCAGTGAAGAAGGTCAGCCAAGGGGGTACTCCAACTCCTGCCTTAAAAGTGGCTCAGGAAACCTCTCAGTTCCCAGTTCCTTCAGAGGGTGCCTGGACCAAGGTGGTCAAAAAGAGCAAAAAAGGGAAGGGAAACAAAAGGGCCACCTCTCCTGCGGTCCCGCATGTTTCCGTAAATAAGCCGGCAAAAAAGGCAACAGCTGGCAAGGTTAAAATTAAGCTCAACCCTCCTAGATCTTCGGCTGTAGTTCTAACATTACAGCCTGAAGCCATTGAAAAGGGGATGACATATAACATGGCACTCACAGAGGCACAGGAGAGAATCGACCTCCAGGAGATGGGAATTGGGCCTCTTAAGTATCGTCAAACGGCTACAGGTGCCCGCATGTTGGAAATACCGGGCGTCGAAAGCAGTGATAAAGCGGACAAGCTGGCGGAGAAACTTCGCGTTGTACTTGCTGAGGTGGCAAAGGTGGACAGACCCACGAAGTGTGCGGTTATAAAGATCATAGGTCTTGATGATGCGGCCACGACAGAGAAAGTAACCACTGCAGTGGCTAAGGCGGGAGGATGCGCCCCGGAGCTTATCAAGACTGGAACAATACGTTTCAGTCCGTATGGTGCGGGCTCAACGATTGTGAGGTGCCCGGTCACGGCAGCCAAAGTGCTATCTAAGGCGGGCCGATTACTTGTCGGGTGGAGTGCAGCCAAAGTGACGGTTCTTGAAGAACGCCCCATGCGATGCTTCAAGTGCATGGGAATTGGGCACACACGTACTCAGTGCTCTTCATCCGTAGACCGAGGGGATATGTGCTTCCGATGTGGGGTTACAGGACATATGTCTGCGAGCTGTTCAGCCCACCCGCGATGCGCAGTATGCGCCGATGAGGGGAGGCCATATGGCCACACAATGGGGGGGAGCAACTGCAAGCCTCCTCCATCTAAAGGAGTAGTAGCAACTAGGGCCCAAGAGGTCCCCAGTACTAGGTGCAGTCAAGAGCACCGGGAGGTTGTGATGTTGGATTAATTAATGGATCAAGTCCGACATTACAACTTCCTACAGACGAACCTCAACCACTCTGCTAGGGCGCAAGACTTATTCATGCAGGCCTTGGCAGAGTGGGAAATTGACATTGCTGTCGCTGCCGAACCGTATTATATCCCGCCTCAATGGGCTGGGGATGTGGATGGCTTGGTGGCGATCGTAACAAGAGCTGGACCCCCACTCTCAGTTGTGGAAAAAGGGCCTGGGTACGTAGTGGCCACATGGAGGGAGATAGCGGTTGTAGGTGTCTACTTCTCCC
The DNA here is from genome assembly GCA_921293045.1 of Aplocera efformata. Classification (NCBI taxonomy): domain Eukaryota; kingdom Metazoa; phylum Arthropoda; class Insecta; order Lepidoptera; family Geometridae; genus Aplocera; species Aplocera efformata. Next base: position 10,920,124 of record OV121042.1, read on the forward strand.
CTAATAGACCAACCTCAGAACTGGAGGTATATATGGACCGTGTGAGCGCTGCAGTTAGAAGGCAGGCGCCGCATCAAGTGCTCGTCTTAGGTGACTTAAATGCGAAGTCTCGAGACTGGGGCAATCCTGTAACCAATCCTCGCGGAGAGGTTGTTCAGGAGTGGGCGGTGATGTTGGGTTTATCTCTCCTTAACCGAGGGACAGCTAACACATGCGTGCGCCAAAGGGGCGGATCCATAGTGGACGTCTCATTTGCCACCACAGTGCTTGCGCGCCGCGTCCAAGCCTGGCGGGTCTTGTCTGAGGTGGAGACCCTTTCGGATCACAAATACATTAGGTTCGAGGTCTCCACCTTAGAAAACTGGCGTGAACACCGGTGTCCAGAGGGGCCCAACAAGTTCCAGCGATGGGCAATATCTCACCTGAACGTGGAGCTTGCAAAAGAGGCAGCTATAGTCCAACGTTGGAGCGCCGCTCACTCCGACGATCCAAACACGGCAGCGAGTCAGTTTCGTGATGCAATGACGGTGGTGTGCGATGCGGCCATGCCGAGATCCCGGCGTCACCCGCCACGAAACCGGGTTTACTGGTGGTCAGCGGAGATCGCTAATCTTCGCGTCATTTGCTCAAGTACTAGGAGACAGTACACCCGGAGTAGAAGACGACGGCGACAGAATCTCGAAGGCCAAGATGAAGAGGAGAGCCAGCTGTACTCAAACTATCGGGAAGCGAAACAAGCACTGCAGCTGGCTATCAGCCAGGCAAAGACCAGGGCACGCGAGGACCAACTAGAGGGACTGAATAGTGACCCATGGGGGCGTCCCTATCGTGCAGCACTTAAGAAGCTGCGCTCTCAGGGTCCCCCAATTACGGAGTCAATGCAACCGGAACTCCTAAACAGGGTTGTTCAAAGCCTTTTTCCGACTGATCCAGGTAATATTTCACCAAGGATGACAGTACCTGTATGCGAGGTTGAAGTTGAAACTGCGGTCATCCCTCTGATTGGAGATGTGGAGTTAGAAGGCGCTGCTATCCGGCTTAGTTTGAAAAGGAAGGCACCAGGTCCGGATGGGATCCCGGGAAAGGTTCTTCGTATAGCCCTTGAGGAGATGAGTATGCAGGTTCGTCAAATATTTGACGCATGTCTAAGATCAGGCGAGTTTCCTAAGCTGTGGAAAATCGGGCGGCTGTGCCTGTTACCCAAGGAGGGTCGACCATCTGACTCTCCCTCCGCCTACAGGCCAATCGTGTTGCTGGACGAGGTCGGAAAGCTATTTGAGCGAGTGATAGCATCCCGCATCGTCCAGCATCTTGAGGAGGTAGGACCAGGACTATCAGATACGCAGTTTGGCTTCAGGGCTAAGCGATCCACCCTAGATGCCATGACTTTACTGAAAACCTGGACAAGACAGGCAGTTGCAGACGGCGACAAGGCGTTGGCCGTATCATTAGATATAGCCAATGCATTTAATAGTCTGCCGCATAGTGCAATCAAGGAGGCGCTCCGTTTCCATGGTTTGCCTTTGTACCTACAGAGATTGATCCACAGCTACCTTCAAGAGAGGGAGGTGGCTTACGAAAGTCGTAGTGGTGTAGCCCGTCATCACGTACAATGTGGAGTCCCGCAGGGGTCAGTCCTCGGACCACTCCTCTGGAATTTGGGCTACGACTGGGTGCTCCGCGGGTCCTTACTTCCAAGGATGTGTGTCATTTGTTACGCGGACGACACCTTAGTCGTGGCCCGAGGAAGTGACTTCCGGGAAGTCATGCGGCTAGCTACCGTAGGTACCACTATGGTGGTCGAGCGTATAAGGCTGCTGGGTCTTAAGGTCGCCCTCTCCAAGACTGAGGCATTATTATTCCATGGCCCACGAGGAGGGCCCCCTCCGGGAGCTAATATGGTAGTGGATGGATTTTCTATCCCGATTGGAGCCCAAATGAAATATTTGGGTCTTCACTTAGATGGAAGATGGAATTTTGGAGGACACTTCCGGCAGTTAGCCCCGAAGGTGATTCGGGTTGCAGCAGCACTAAGTCGGCTACTGCCAAATATCGGAAGTCCGGATGCAAGTTGCCGCAGGCTTTACTCTGGAGTTCTACGGAGCATGGCACTCTACGGGGCTCCACTCTGGATAGATGCCCTCAATGCCGACAACAAAGCATTACTGCGTCGGCCACAGCGTGTCATAGCCGTGAGGGCTATCCGAGGATATCGGACGATATCGTGGGCGGCAGCTTGTGTCTTGGCGGGTGATCCCCCTTGGGAGCTCCAAGCTGAAATCCTCGCTGAAATATATAATTTTATTTCAGTGCGGAGGGCCCGTGGGGAGAATCCGGCTACGGAAGAAGTGCGACACACAAGACTCCTAGCGCAAAACGAGCTGTTGCGCCGTTGGCAGGAGGACCTGGCTCCACCAGTCTCTGGCCAGAGAACAGTGGACGCCATTCGCCCGGTCTTACATCAATGGGTGCAGAGGCGACATGGGTTACTTACCTACCGACTGGTGCAAATACTTTCTGGGCATGGCTGTTTCGGAAAGTATCTGCACCAAATCGCGAGAAGGGAAATGACCCCAGAGTGCCATGAGTGTGGGGCATTGGAGGACACTGCTTCCCACACCTTGGAGGAGTGCGCGGCATGGGGTTCGCAACGCCATACGCTTTGCTCCATAATAGGAGGCGAGATTTCATTGCCGAGCATCATCACTGCGATGCTCAGTAGTGAAAGATCGTGGCAGGCAGTAGGGACCTTCTGCGAAGCGGTAATGCTGCAGAAGGAGATAGCGGAGCGGAACAGGGAGGATGATGCAGAAGCGGACCCGATCCGGCGCAGACGAAGAGGGGAGAGAAGGAGGCGATATGCTCACCTCCTTGCTCTTCCTCAGTAAAGGAGCCAACGGGTAGGGGTCGGGGGACTCCTATTTCGCTAGCACGGCTCCGTATGTCTGAGGGGGATCCCATCATTACGTTGCCAAGGATCCCCCGCATAGGTGACCACCGATATGGTTACACTGTTGGGGCGGGATAGTGAATGCTAGATCGATCCTATCTCGTCCCACCATAGCAGTCGACGGCAACCCGCGGGTTTTAGTGAGTAGGACGGACAATATGTCTGGGAGCCTCACATAACCCTTCAGGTTCCCCCGGACCTGAAGGGTAGGCGTAAATGCTTTTCCCGCGGTAAAAAAAAAAAAAAAAAAAAAAAAAAAAAAAAAAAAAAAAAAAAAAAAAAAAGGTTTATTCGATTTTTGAACTGGTCATTTTTTTCTTTCTTTCTCGACGGCTCCGTGGCTTAGTTGGTAGTGGCCTAAACGTTTATTTATTTTAATTTATTTATTTCAACCAATGACTTAGGTTACCGTAAACATACTCTATAGTCTAGAACTACGACAAGAAAACTAGCTATTATCATACCTGTGAATCGAGAATAATAACTTCTGTAGAATAATAACTTCCAAATCAATTTACAATCAAAAGTATCTGCATAATATCGAACTTCCAATTAATTTTGATTGGTCGACATCCGCAATCAAGTTTGCGTAAGGCCCGCATACATTTGCATAGACGATATGAATATCTAGGCGCCAAGTGTGAAATATTTTAAAACAATGGAGCTGCGTCAATTTGCGAGTTAATTATCGTGCGCGCGTCGGGCGCCTTTATGTCGACGGTCACCCTTCGACCAGCCCTCTCGACCCCTGCACGCACTAGTATCGATTTTGGCGGTGCACTCTAGTGATGGGGTTGGCAAAATTATATATACACATATCGATAGTTTGATGATTAATTGAGCGAGGCAGTTACATGAAGTGACTACGCTCTTCCATTCTATAGTGATCAAGTATTATACCTCCATCCGGGATGAGCCACGAGGTCACAATGAAATTTTTCTCGTAATTAAACTCTTGGGGAACCTATTTCACGTGTCTGTGAATATCGTCCTAAAGTAATGTCGCAGCAAACTAGGTTGTTAATTGTAATGTTGTGGGTATTATAGATGCTGAAATCATAACAATTGGATTAACACTATCTAGCCCCAAACTTTGAATAGCTTGTACTATGGGAACCAGATAACTGATAGAATACATAAAAAGTCTATCGTCTATAGTTTTTTTTTTCAAAACGGACATGTAATACATTTTGACATTCAGATACAGAACAAACATCTATATTTGACACGCGAATGTTTGTCCACACAAATGAGTGGGAATCGATTCCACGTCCTACAGCATACAATAGCTTACCAATTAATTTGTGAGAGCAGTCAATAATATTAGTATAATGATATCAGGTCAGTCATAACTTTCCCACCCCTAGTATTCATTTACTCGCCACACAAATCCATAATATAGTTCCATATCACACCGAGCGTTCGTCATATCAACAATTACGATCCAATGTTGACATTTTCTCCGTAGCGCCCATTGTCCCCCATCATGAGATACTCGGCCGAAACTCATCGATAACACATTCTGCGCCAAATTAAGTCCCAAAACTCCCCTCCTAAGAAAAGTTTCCATCTCCGGCCGTTTCATCGTGTTTTGTATGGTTATCAGAGTTTACCTTTAGAGAGAATTATGGTACTTTTCGTTGTTTGGAATGGTGGCGTATATTGAAACATAAAACATAATCGAAACACATTTTGTGGAGTTGACAAAACCACCAACACCTTGGAAAAATTTGTTCCTTTCCGAGTCTGATTTACGATAATGTTATTTTGTAAATGTTTATTCACCAAAGTCATAGGTGTTTACGAGTTTAACGTTACGCAGAATTTTATAAAAGTTATAATGTTTTATCTTAGTTCGCTTGCCGACATAAATGCACTTTTATCATTTATTGTAGTGATTAACCTACATGTAGATTATGAAAACGTTTCATATTAAAACCGACACGTTATCCTCGTAAGTATGTCAAGAATCATTGTTAAATGTTAGGGCAATTAATGCCCAGTTCCTATATTGCATAAACGGACGTCTGAAACTAAAGCGACATTGTTTATTTGTCTTAAAATGTATTTCTTTTTGACAAAGAATCGTATTATTTGTTTTCCAGTTGTAGGTAATATTTGTTTGCTTAAAGGTAACATAGGTAAGTTAAAGTACCCTGAAAGGGTCATTTGATTACAAATCTCACTATGTGGCTATGTATGCAATGTTGGCATGGTTATCTATCCACAAATGTCCTAGGCATAAGAAATCTAGAATTCTCATCCACTCACCCTCTATTTATTTAGGTAGAGCCTGGAATCTTGCCAGGCTTAAGTGTTTGTGACGTAATTTACTAAGAAAAATAGGTAGTACATCATGCTGTGGACTAAATCTTTGTTAAGTAAACCATTATTTACGAAGGCTCAAGTATCAACTATTGGCTGTGTGATGGTTTTGTTATTTAATATCGTGTACACTTTTGCCGCGGTAACCTTGTGTGAGATGTGATGAGTCAATAGCTTTCATATAAAGGTTTTATTTTTTGCAACAATGGCGTCAAGCAAATTTATTTCTCGATGCGGGCACGGAGAGCAGGCTCTTATTGCGTTGTGCAAATATCTTCTTTGTACAGTTCAAAATGGTTAGCACAAATTTGCTAAAAATAGTTTTAGTTATTATACATAAATTATTAGGTCTCTATGCACTTTCTCTTTTTTGCAATGTGAACGTTATTTAGATGTTTATCACATATACTCCTGCTCTTCTTTGTCTTTCTGTGAGTGGCATGGATATAGAGAGACAATACAAGTATCCAAGATCCGTGAAAGGACTATAATGCTGACCTTACTTGGCACGACGGAGATATACGAATACTCGGCAAAGTTACCAAGAACATAAATAGCATATATTTTTTACTCTTTGAAATATACAGAGCGCTGTGCGCAGATTTAAAATTTAATATTTTCACTGAGTCATGTATGTAAGAGAAAGATTAGTTATTAGTCTCTTGTCTAATTTTTGTTAACCAAGTATTCACTTTTTAAACTCATTGTTGTAGCAATATTGTGTATTGCATAAACCTATTTCTAAAGCTGGATATGCGGTACAGGTGATGCACAATACAAGCCATACGTGACAGCGAAGCCAGAGATTGCAACGGTGGACTTGGACGGCGACGAAGACTTCGTGGTGGTGGCCTGCGACGGCCTGTGGGACTTCGTCAGCGAAGACGAGGTCGCGCTCGCTGTCTACAGGCAGGTCACGGCAGATCCTGGTAAGTGAATAGTTGTACGTCTATACCTGGTTTGCTACACGTGACAGAGACCGCAACGGTAGACTTGGGCTGCGATGAAGACTTCGTGTCGGTTGCCTGCGATCTGGACCTGGAAAGTGATTGGACTTCTAGGTTTCGGCCTTCGGCCTATGGACGTCTGTCAGAAAGCAAGAAACAAAAGACTGCTATGCTTACTAGTTATTATTCACAATTTGCGGACTGATTTTTAGCTAAGATTCATTGCTACGATTGTGGATTACTACACGGTGTTATTGTACGAATATGAATGTGCAAAATCGTCAGCTCATTGCCACCGTTATGTATTCCGCTATAACCATTTATAAAAAGTTTTCACTCAGGAAAAATTTGAACAAGCGAAACAAAATTCCGGGTGTTTGATAAAGATCGACTTCCGAGTAAGATGGCTAAGTATTACAAAACAGTAAAACTTTATTTTCGTCGATAGATGATAGTGTAAGAACTAAAATTGAAGAAATACGTGTTGGCAGTCAACTTCAATAGGCATATCGGCTCAATTTAGCAAATCGCGCTTTTCATTGTCCGTAAATAATGCGAAAAGATCTTGATCACGGCAAGTTTCTAAAATTTACTTGATTTATATGAATTTCTATAGATTCTAATTGGTGTGGGATTTTAACTAGCTCTTCAACTGTTCACATCTTTTAATGATATTTGCATAAGTACTATTGTTAACGGAGTTCCTTTGAGTTATTGCCAGTATATTTTTCTCACTTTTTTTTGTCATTGGACAAAAAACAATCAAATTCTTGATATTTTTACGGCCATGGCGTTCTTTGCTCTACTTTATTCGCACAGGAATCATAAGTGATTTTTTGCATAAACTGGTTAGGTCATCCATGATTGTGCACGTTTTGTTTTATGCTGCCTTCGCATACTTCTAGTATGTTTACTAATACTACGCTGCCCTTGAGACTTTCCAATCTACACCCGACAATCTACATGAGTCATTGATAGACGTTGCAAAATAACCACACGCCGTCAAAACAAGGTAAACAGCCAGACAGCGCGGTGACAATATTGATCACGTGGTATACAGGGCCTTGGCTTGTAAAAAGTAATTAAAATGTACAGAAATGCTTCGCAAGCCGAGTACCGGGGTTTAACCAACCGGTCAGTAGTTGGATGGGTGGCCGTTTAGCGGCTTTGGAACGTTCGGACGACACGTTATGATATCGGTTCGGCTATTCTAGTCGATACGATATGTCGGTGGCCGTCAGGCGGCTTCAAAATTCCGACACCAAAGTTAGCCACTTACACGAAAAGAAGAAGAAGAAACTTGGTTTACTTAGCTAGACCATACAGATATTTTAGAAGGCTTTAAAACGGACCATATATTGACTCCCAAATCACAATTCTTTGTTGCAAGTCAATAATGTAAATTTGTTTCACAAAACTTAGGAACTTACAATTGTTACGAAACTTTTGACACATTTCCGTCCCCATTCCAGCCCTCTGGAACACTGGCAGCCCTTTGTGTTTTAGTTAAAACAGTAACTCTGGCGCCCTCAAATCTTTGTAAAGTGTCTTTAATGGAACTCCAGCGCCCGGGGCGATAAGAGCTTTCGCGTTGTTCAAAAGATTTTTTCCTGTTTGGCAAATATTAGCGCTATATTTGCGTAACCTCAGGTAGGGGCTGTCTGTAACTATAGTATTATGAGGTTACAAATTTTGGCGCACCCGTTTTCTAGGGTAGATTTTAATTTGTATTACAATTTAAAGTGGGGTGAAATGTAATTAAGCCGTAGATGTTGTAATCTCGAATGTTGACACGTCACATAAAGGGAGACACCCCAAATCTCGGCTTGTGGACATTTTCGGATCAATCACAGTATTCGCAGTCCCCATTGTTGCCATTTGACAGCTCCAGAGAAGTATCGCATTAGAAGTTATCTGTAGATATCCAATTAACTGTCAGGTTTTAAGTAGATAATGGTTATAGTAATTACTGTGAGCTCCGTGAGATAATTGTTAATTTACTGTTCGGCAATAGAGAAAGTACGGCCGTAGAAAATATGTTTGTTCATGTGGATATATCTTTAGTCAAGCTGAAGCAGCTAATCTAATCTATCTTGTAGCCGTACTCGTGATTTCGATTCGGCCATTGAAACGAACAAGCACCTGCAGATTTACGTTCGAGCCGGTGACGGTGCTTGCGCACCAGAACAGGTCTCTTTGTTCTAATAGGTCTTGGGAAAAATAAACTAACAATGTTATATTTTATGTTCCGTAACGAGATTGTTTGCGGTGCCTAGATTTTAGCTCTGTGGTCGGCTGTGGGGCTGGCCAGCCAGTCTGAGTCGATGTTGCCTGGTTAGTCAGGAAGTGGAGAAATTGGATACTTTTTTTGCCCTTGTCGCTGCCCCTCAGTTTCGACGAAGCCTTTCTAATTTATCGTCATTGTTAACTCCACGTAAACGCTGCATTTGCCTAATAATGAACTATAAATCTGTTCATAAAGGGAGACGAAAAGTAAGAGAATTCAGAATTCAACAGTGAAAATGTATTGTAATCCATTTTCATTCGTTTCAAATGAGGCCATAAAAGTCACGCTACGCCGAGCGGGCAACTTTTACAAACTCGACAGTTTAATCACACATGGCTTGATCTTTTCAAAGTTTATACGTCATAATTTAATATTCATTTTGTTGTTAAGCCATTGGACATATTTAAGCTCCAATGGACACTAGACCCTTTTGGATTAAGCGATTTGAGAGTTTAAACAGCCGTGAGTTTCGTACCCAAACAGGGGCGTCTGGCTATAATACGTCCGGGAGTTCTGGTTTATTATTCTGATCCTTATTATTGAAATGTGAAGGGTCAAAATAATTACATTCGAGTGGATAATATTGTGGTAAATAACAGCAATGACATTGCTCAGGTGACCCCTTCTATCATATTACACTTTCTCGGTCCGGAAGCGGTGGCAACTGGTGCCGTTCCCACATTTCCACATTAGTTTGATTTAAACATTTGTTAACTTTCGGTGTTAGCCATGATTTACTCCTCTCCTTTAGGTCGAATAAGATCAGTTTATGGAGATGTGATTGATCCAACAAAGGAAAACCATTGCTGTTTACGGTGATGGTAAAAGCCCCAGTAGTGTCGCTTGGCAGCCATCGATAACATTGTTCGTTGGGACGCTGATAGAGCGATAAACTATTCAATGCTGTTGTGTGGTCACGCTTGAGTTCGTGCATACGATTTATAGAGCAAAAACATGCGTAGTACATCACTTGCATTCCAATTGATGTGATTGGCGCATCTTAGGATAAGAACATTAACTATACGTGATATATTTTAGTATTGAGACTATACATGAGATTTTGACACGTTATTTTGTCACTGTTTTTATTTGTTTACTTATTTATATTGTTAATAGTATGACTATCATATGCTTACTATTATTAAATGTAAGTCATTTAAATATAGTATACATACGATGTCATGATGCGTAGATATTGTTTGAAATTTCTATTCGTTCGTTCGAAAAAGAAGGGTATTAGAAGCACTATTTGCTGCTTAATACTTTTCTTCTCAACTAATATTCTAAAAGTGATAGTGAAAGTTTGTAAACCAACAAAGGTAGTGTGAAGATGCATAATTTCCGGAAATGTTCAGCATGAAAGAACCCCCGACGAAAGGAGGGTGTTGTGTGTATGTGTGTGTGTGTGTGTATCTGTCTGTGGCATCGTAGCTCCCGAATGGACCAATTTTGATGCACTTTTCTCTGTTTGAAAGTTGACACGAACGAGTTGCTTCTTTGTTAAAATTTATAAAGATCTTTTTGCGTTTGAATATCATCAGCTCATTACCATTACACCAAGTCGGGAGATTTAACATTTTACGTATAATTAACTTGTTACGTCGCTTTATAATTAGCCATCCTTCATGACAAAACGGTTCTTTTAGCCATACGAGACAATATGACTACTTGGCAGTGCGGGCATCAACACGCGCCGGCCTTGACACTGCTATGCCAGCGCTATCTGCCAACTTTCATTCATTGCTTATCATTATCCAAAAGGTGAACTGAACATCTTGTTTACAAATAATTAATGACTGCGGAAGATGCATATTATAACGTATTGTGTTATATATAATAGTATTATAGTATCTGGTCAGCCATGTGCATTTATCTGTGGTCACCTAACTTACCAGTAGGTAATAATAGAAAACAACAGTAACAATTGTAAGTGTCTTCTTTCTTCCTTCAAATAATACTATGAATACTTACATAGTATTTTTTTCTAAATACATACTTGTAATACATAATAACACCCAGACTCAGAACAAACATCTATGGAATCGGAAATCGAACCTATGACCTACAGTGTAGAAGGCAGAGCTACTACTAATTGAGGTCGATATTTTAACATTTGTGGGTATTCAAATAGTTGGCTTCGGTTATTATACAAATCATAATCATCATACCGTTTAATAACAAAACTATCTGAAGTATCGTAATAAACTGAAAAGCTAACGGTATAAAAAAACTGTTGTTTACGGAAAGCCTGTTGTGATTGTTGCGTGTAATAGAAGAAACATTTACTTACCGTTTTGCCTAAAATTAAGTTGTTACCCGAAAAAATGTTGGAAACAAATTAAAACAATGATAATAATGTCCGCTATTACCTCTCGTTCTAAAAGACTGAGTTTTATACTACGGCCATAGTGATGGCTGGCGCGGACAAAAACTGCATAACGAATATCTAAATGTTAATTCTCATCGCGAACATTTGTTGAAGTATAAAGTGAGTATTAAAACTAAATAATGTAGTAGCAGTAGAACTTGTACTAAGTTTGTCTGGAGAAGGACTGCCTCTGCATCTGGTAATTTACCTCCTAGCACTTGCAATACTGTTCCGGTGGAAGGGTGTGGGTGACGGTTAAATCACGTGAGGAAGGGAAGCGAACCAAACAGAATTCGCTTCGCGTCCCTTCCGCTGCTATGTGAATGGACACAAAGAGTTTCAAACCGCTTCTCTTATCGCCCCGCTCTGACTTTATGGCGCGTTTGCCTTTTAAGTAGCAGCTTTATAGAGACGGGTTAAGAACATAAATGCACCGTTTAAGAGAGAATGAAGAGAATGTATCGATTAACCTGAGCAGCCCTGGTTGGGCAACAAGCCGTGGACTATGCAGAGCTCATTAAAATGTGAAAATGCCTTCCCTTTATTTCTGGTTTGTGTTAGCGCTAAAATAATTGTCTTTTGTTCTCAATTAAATGTTCAGTTCATTTCATGTTCAGTCCTTATAATATTACAATAAATTTATTGGAACCTTTTTCTAATAATCTTTGATATCTCGGAAGAAGATAACTATTGTTCCCCTTGGAATGAAACGTAGGTAAATTTTTAAATCTTAACATATCAATTTCTTTCTTCTACTAATTAGTAGTTTGAGTTGCTTTGTTGTTGGATTTTATAATTAAACTAATAACAAAGTTTACGTCCACACATTCGCGCGGAAAACCGATAAATAACCAAGAAAACTATTAAGCCTGGCTGGTCAGTATTCGATTAGTGATCGCATGCACACGCTACAAGAAGTGAGCTGCAGATAACCTATGTTTATGTTAGGTATTGAACTTGCGCAGTCATGCTAGGCAAATGTCAATGATCCTCCATGCATGCTCGTCCTATATCCACAAAATATACTTCTGCAAAGGCTACTGAAACTGCAACTGTGTTTTGATATGTGACGTGATGTATGTTTGTGGATAGGTATGTCAATAGTAAAGCGAACCGGTCTTTGGCGCTCATGTGGCCTTTGTGTTTGATATCCAATCTTCCTGAAATTTGGTAGAGAGATAGGTTGTTCCGTAATTTGAATGGTGGTTTTTGAAATAAGGTCCGTAAGGTGGTCCAAAGAGGTGAAAGATGGCTGGCCCATATGTAAAGAGTTTGCTTCACCATTTCAAAACGTATGCTTATTGCCAGCATAAAACTAATTGTCGGGCGTATGAATAAAAATAATTAGAAGATATTTTATGGAGTTTGTAGGTATTAAACAAGAGACTATTTGAGGAAAAACTATATATTCGAAACTTCCAAAAAGTATGCTATCAGTCCAACATGCTAGCTAAAACTGTATATTTTATATGTTCTCAACATATCATGCTGAATGCATAAAATACTTACTTTACATTATTAACGATAGACTTTCAGAGTAATTTACTGCCAATTATTCAACGGTACAGTTAAACGGGTTAAACAGATAAATGGTAGACTTTATATATATATATTCTTAAGATTAGATATGCTCATTACTTTAGAATATGCGCAGAGATATAGAAAGCTTGTTTCTGTTGATTAGTAGAGAAAATAATCGCTGTATTTCATGTTAGAGAAAACTACAAATGGCCCGTATAAAATCTATATAAGAAATACTTATCAAGTATTGTACTTACAAGACACAAGACAAAGCACTAACGACCCCTATAAAATAAAGTTAATCTAAATGGAAGTTACTATAATTATAAATCCAGAATTTAATTATAATTAATAGAATTATAAATTCTAGATTTAAAATTATAGTAAGCTCAATTTAGATTAACTTTATTTTATAGGGGTCGTTAGTGCTTCGTCCTATGTCTAGTAAGTACTTGATATAACAAGCGCTAAAATTAGTTTTATGAACGTATGCTCTCGTAGGTAATTATTTATGAAAATGACGTGTCCAAGTAATTTTTAAGAATTCAACGGCGATAATGATTTTTGACTTTGACTTTGACTTTATAGTTTTAAAAGCAATGTATTAAAGCGATTGCTGAAAATCGCCTTCTTACGAAAACAAAAAATATTAAACACTAAATAAAACAAATGAGATTGTCGAAAGTGTTCTATTATTTCCCTACGAAAGTATACGGTGGTCTCGCTCCACATGACATGTCGGTCGAGTCCACTCGCGCGGTGGCTGATGAATTTGCATTGTAAACACCCGGTGACCAACGACGCCGACGCCTCCAGCCGGGCGTGCATCGCTTCACTAATATCTCCTATTCATCTTGTATGCCAGCCAGTACTCTTTCTATTTCCAATACCACGTCATTTACCTCGTCTATAAATAGACTCCCAAATGGGTTTGTTTTCTTTACTGCTGTTCAAACACAGGAACTTGATTTTCCACGAAACTTCATCCATTACCGAATGAAGCTGAAACTTTTCACTATCTATATTTACATTTGTCGGCGCCACAAAGTGCTTTTCATATCACGTGTCAAAAATATACTCTACATGAATATATTTTTTCTATACCTTGTGTTTACACAAAGATATAGCATGTAGATATAATCGTGCAGTGATTATGCATTTTGCAGTCGAGTGGTCTCTCAACCGCTGCAAGCGAGGGGGTGCGTTGGAATAAAAATGGAGGGATGGCGCGGGAGGGTAGAGCTCGTTACCGCGCCTGCCGAGTCCCGCCCGACCGACGAAGTATTCTCTTTGACATCATTACATTTATTGCTCCGCCCCTGTCTCCGTGCACCCGTGAAACCCGGGGAAACTCTGTGCTTTTCAACAAAACATTCCGAAAGTATTTCTCAAAAACTTTGCTGCCTCTATTTCGCCTCTATGTCCAGCGTAGGTAACTTAAGCTCTTTAACTATTAGGGGCGTACTGTAATACAATATAATCCTCAGCCTTGTCTGCAAAGTTATTATGAATTATGTTGAATTTATTATGATTTTATTCATTCGCCATAGTCATGAACGCGGTGAATATGTTATGGAATATAAATCTTTACGTACCACTTTGTGTATGCCTGAATCTTAGAAATGTAGGTATATTTTCGTAACTTGAAAGTTGGTTTTAAATTGAAACATTAAGAACACATATTTGTTCTTTACAACACCGCGAAGATACCATCAATTTGTGTCTTGCAGACCCCTTATTCAAAGAACGTGTAATCCATTCCATCGAATAACGGGGGATCAACGTGGTGTAATTTATGCGAGCTTTGTGCGACTGTAGATTTGATTTTGGTGGCAATGTTTGTAATAAAATATAGGCGGAATCCGAACACGATCATCGATGACGACAGAGCACTTGCACATTTTCATTTTGTCTCATCGTAAATAGTTGGAGCTGGTCCAGATGTACCGCGGCTGTGGTTCCGGGACCGTGGGTGGGCGCTCGCGTGTCTCATAACAAAGACAAGATTGCATATTACGATACGCCTAAACTGATACTGTGCGGTGTATACTTGCAGTACTACGTGTCTGCGATTATATTGTCATTTCAGTTTATTATCGCCTGCGGATAGTCCGGTGAAAACAACTATTTGCTTTATTATAACGGGTCCACGAGATAATTTGTCTTATTGCTGGCGATTATCTTGTCGAGTTTCAATTTAAACTGTTCCTCTATTATTTTCAATTCACTCAATGTTTGAGTTTAAGTTAATGGTAATTCATATAAAATTGTATTTTATATGAATTATCATTTAACTAAAACTATTTCTATGACTACCTTTCTTATTTTATTATGTTGACTAATATGCCAACAAATAATATCAAGTGGGGTGTAACTTTGAAGGGCTAAGACTGACAAAGAGTTTGTGAAATGCGAATTTTCGCGCTCGCTTTAATGTAAATTTTGTAAAAAAAAAGCTACCTCATGTCCTTTTCGTCTGAGTAAAATAACAAACAAATAAATCCACATTTGCATTTATAATTAGTTAGGAATATGAGTGTTTAATGATATCATTTTCACTAGGTCCACCTATGCATTACTTATTCCGTCTCTATCACTCATCAATCATGTGCAAGTATGCAAAATGTACGTGACATGAATTTTCGAGTATAAAATTTGTATCGTATAAAATTTCATGGCCGATGTATTTATAGAAGCATGATGCCACGGTGAATCCTTTCAGTGTAAATAATGTATCAGATATGGGACGTTGTTCGGCTCGCGCCGCAGATTATTTGGTAGTTTGTGTGCCCAAGGGTCGATCAGGTTCCGGTAATACGAGCGTTTTATCCGGAGTTCCCCACCCGATATCAGGTGGGGTGGTCGGTGACCCCAATTCACGTTTATACAACACGTTGTGATATTCAAAAGCAATTATAACTTTGTTCGGAGCAGTCTCCTATGCACTCAACTTAACTCATTGTCGAGTCTAATCTACCTGCTTATTCATTTTAATCAGTTAGTTTGATGAACCTTTGATGCTTTGGGGTTAAAACAACACTTCCGTTCTTTATAGTTATCTTTATTATATTCCTGTATACTTCATAGATCGCGATTGTCACGACAAATTTCAAGTGAAAGTATTCAGTATGTGCATACGTCGTGCGTGCGTTGTGCAGTGTTAATTATAGCACCTTTTTGTTAATACGGATTAATTTAATCCGATAATTTGAAACTGACTTGCAAATATGTTTTATCTTATTGCGTCATGAGAGCACTATGTAATAACGGAAGAATAACTGTTGTAACTATTAGATGTAATTAAACTTTAAAATCTGATAATCCGCTGGTTTTTTAACATGGGTGAAAGTTGGCGTTCGCTACCGGGCTTATCGCATCCAGTCGGCTGACGTTATCAGCAGCCATCGGGAACATATTGCGGATATGCCGTCCCTCAGTCACGTCATCGGCGAAACTATCTCATTGAGTTCACACATGAACAGTGCTGCAGAATGCAACGCTGTGGCTGGCGTCCGGTGAGCCACTGCTGCCAGCACCACCCCCGTTGTTGAGGGAAACACGTGATGTGAATACTTTCTCGATTTGTAGTCTTTCAAAAGATTCATAAATACTCTCACTCACTCTAGGCTTGCATGAAATTTTATTAATTGATAGATCTTGTGTTAAATCTTTAGTTTTAGGGGATACTTTAGTGTGTTCAAAGAAAATTCTCAAGAAAATTCGTTGCGAAATTACACAATTTACGGTTGGCAGTAAGCCCCTTAACACCGACAGAGTTATGGCATTAAATATAAAAGATAGAAAAAGTCCTGATTTTATATAGGCTTTTCATAATTAATAATGTTTCATTACGGCCCAGACTGTCGAGTAGTAAGGTATTAATTCATACCTACCTGTCTAATTATTTTGACATTTTAAAAATAGATGGACGAAAGAACTATAAAGTTTTTGCCGATAACTAATTATGAATACACGTAATTTGTTTGCTTTACCAACTGTGTTTTCCAAGAATTTTGTTTACAGTATTGACGTAATCTGTCTGCTTATTTTATATTTGCTTAATTTTAATTAGATATATTCGATTCTCTCAAATCGTAGCCGAAGTGTGTTCATGGTTGTGCCGAGAGTTCAGTAATCATAGTCATTTTGTTTATGAACTAATTTTCTAAAGTCATCATCATGCATAAATTAGTCCATTGATGTTTTAACCTCGTAAGCATCATCAAAGCAGATCTCTATCGCGGTAGCTTCCCAAACGCAAAACGATTATCCTGCCTGCACACACATTTTTTGTCTAAATAAAACTAGTGTCCTTTATGATGCAAAAATACTTTTTAGAAGTTTCATGTTCTGTGGAGTTGCTTGCAAGGCTCGAATCGTAGCGAAAATAGATAAATAATTTACAAACTTCGGCTTCTAGAAATAAGATGATACTTACTATATATTATACTTTGGTCATAATATAAATGAGATCAAAATATAGTTACTATAGTATTTTACATGTACATAATTTCCGTTAGTCAGTTACTTTGTAATCACGCCATGTCAAATGGACTGAGGGTAAATTCAGCAAGAAGCGTGGCCTTATAGGGACATCAATTTTTGGTTTTCAAATCAGGCTTTCAATATGTTTTTTGTTAAACAAATCTGCATAAGGTAGATGGCAGGCATTTAATGTTGGTCAGGTGATGTTTGGTTTGATCCATGTTTTATCAGTGCCTCTATTGTCCTGCCACTTTGCCGTATTGAGACGAGCAATATGCCGAGACAGCTGTTGCAATCGTGATGAAATGTTGGCTATAGAAAAAAATATGTCGTCCAAGTCAGCGAAATTACGTATTTTGCTTTTCTGTCACTTTTCTTCCCCCATTGTAGACCGATTTGGATGTTCCTTTTTTAAAATGTCGGGGTGATTTTTTTTATCAGTCACCTTTCGTATTTGTATTTAGGAAACATAATAGTTTAAGTGTGTGCGTAGCACGGATTCAGTCTCGATTAACGCGACTCACAATAGATTGTTGTTTTTTGCCACCGCGCGCTGGCGGTTCAATGCCCGCACAATTTACGTAACTACACCCGGCCTCCAAATTAAAACGAAAATCTCTTTATTTCTTAAGAGCATTTTTTCCATTACATTTTATATTGCGTTTCTAACAAATACAGTCAAGTCCGTGGTAGTGTGGTTAGGTTTTATTGCAAATTTTAGTCATTTACTTGTATAGGAAAATAATTAAATACATAAAAAAGGCAACTTCGTAATAGCAATTTGTTTATATTTTTTTTTGTGCGGGGCCTAATTTTTTTCTTTCTCTAAAATAAAAGTATCCTAAGTTACTCCTTATAACATCAGCTATCTGCCAGCCAAGTCCCGTCAAAATCGGTTCAGCCGTTTCGGAGATTAGCCCGAACAAATAGATAGATAGAGAACAAACAGACGGACAGACAGATAAACATTTATAAATTGTTTTCCTTTATAATTAATGTATATATTTTCATTAGCATTTAATAAAAAGCTGTTATTTTGACATTACAAATCGACACTTAAATTTTATTTATTTGTATAGATTAGTCTAAAGTATAACATGACAGAGTAATGTGTTATACTAGAAATACATTAAAACATATATTGACACAATAGGATGCAAGTAGCAATGCTGAAACTTCTGTCTTACGAAGTGGTTTCTCCATAGCTTTAAACGGGACCACGTGATTTATGGGCTTTCAAAAGCACTCAAAGATTGTAGGGTTTTTAAAATTTACCAAATAAACGGGCCCGTTTTTGAATAATGCTTGTTATTGCATTTTCGATAGTAATCGGTGACCCAAGACCTGGACAAAGTGGATAAAATGCTTTAGCTAATTAATAAATATCACACGCATGAGTAATGGCCCGTAATTGGCAACAGAGGCTATCGCCTTTAAATGAAGACATCGTGACATCCGCTTGCTAACTGTAAAATATTATCAATAGGACCCTTTTGATCGGCTTAGCTTTCGCAGTCATAAAACCTCAAAGGGGCTTATTTTTCCAGCTATATTGTTAGATCGATCCCCATGAAATCTGTGTAATGAGTTTTGCAAAATGTTGTAGGTATTAGTCCAACGTGTAGCATTATTGAAAGAGCATTAAGGTGTGACGATAAGCATTGATTATGGCAAGGGTGAGTCATGCCAAACAATACTTCAACTAGCTAGACATTTATGCCGCCGGCAATTCTGCCTCATTGGGATTCAGCACGACGCCACATGGACCAAACTTCACCTTATCCGGCCACTATGTAATGTCTCCATTGTTCACTTTGTAAGCACGAACATTTTGCATCGCGAATCTTAAATCTGAATTAATCAGCGATACATTTTCTATATTCTTCCTGTTGGTTAAAGAATTTTATTCAAATTGTGAGTTTTCTTAGCCGTATCAAAAATTGAACGGAACAGTACTTTTCGAAGTATTCTTACTCCCATTCCTAGCCGACGACTAAAAAGAGTGGTATTATAATACCACTCTTGGTGGTAATATAATACCATGTAGACTATGTTTCATTCTGTCTATGCTTGTGGTCAAATCTTTTGAGGTAACATCTCAGAACGCATGACAAATCACTAATAAAGTTGGATGTTGTTTCTTAGCCATTTTCGATGGCAATTGATGGAGCCGTTTCTAAGGCCATCAGCTATGAATACTTTTTGTGAAGGGATTTTGTTGATTGTTGTTGCTTACAATTATAACATTACTTCTAGAAATATAATTTCAATAAACTTAAACTAGAGTTAGCAACAAAAACCTTTGGTCTCGGTTTTTGATTTCTTGTAAAATTAGTTTGAGACATTTGGCGAAAGCAAGGCTGTGCTTGAATGGTTAATTGCTCAACGAGAGTCGAATGCATGATAATGTAAGCTACGCACGACAGTCTCATTTGCAACGGTTTTCCGTTTAAGCTGGACCTGAAGTGAATGTCATATCTCCAACAAGTGAAGAAAGTGATGATGACTAAGCATTGTCCTCAAGTGTCGTCAGTCATTGAGTTCTTGGAAACTTTAGAATAGACCTAAATTTTCAGAGATAAACGCGAGGACCGTAATTTACTGAAATGACAACATCCATATTTTCAACGAATCTATATTAATATTTTGCGTAGGTTTCAGATTAGTTTTGAACAGCTTCTGTTACGTCAGTTTGCGGTAATTTCACGGTGTGCGCGCCTTCGCACTGTTTGTAGTGTGTACAGTATTATATTATCTGTGGTAGTGGAAAAGTGAAGTGCGAAGTTTCGGCGAGGCGGTGCAGGCAAGACGCGGCGGAGCGTGGCCGGCGGGGTCGTCGCCTCGCGTCTACATCTACCATCCGTGCTTTACCTACAACGTTTTGCAACAAATTCGTACACTACAAAACTGATGTTACTGGAACATTATGCTTTCGTCATTGTTACCGAACCATTCTATTCCTGGCGATGAGAAGACCCGTCTTGTCGCCATCCTCATCGCTTGTCGGAGATTCTGAAATTGCAGCAGCCCTATAGTGCCTGTCGGGAAGCTATATTGGGAAGTTGTATAGGCTTCGATCGAATTGTCTGATTGCGGTAAGGGGTATGGCGCGCGCGCGGGTAACATCTGGAGGGCGGCGCACGGAGGGGCCGCGGGGTTCGCTCGGGCTGCACCGGGCCGCGCTCGCTCGCCAGTCCCCGAGACACCGGCCGCGCGATCGGCCATACGCGAACCGTGCAGTGAGTGACTCCCCAGGACCGGCGGCTTGCACCCCTGCGCTTTGCACTTATGTGAGTCCTATAGCCAAACGAACCCCAACCTGACTAGCAGGCACCTGCTTCCCACCGGCCTTCACGACGAAGGCGTTGCGGCTTTGCCGGCTCGGAAAGCCGGCCGGCGTTTCACCTAACCTGTCTTTGTATGATTGCATTGGATTGAAATTTGAGTGTTGTGATTGATTTGATTGAATGATTGGATACGGGATATCTGGTGAGATTGTGAAGTGATTTTGGGTTTCTAATTATTATACTGAATAGAGCATGGATACATCTTCGTCGTTTTGAAGGACTACCTATATTTTCTAAAATGTGTATTTAATTGTATTATTTTAACCTTTTTCCCCACGATGTTTGACTATATTAATTAAAATATAAACGATTTGAAAAGTGCAGTTAAAAGTGTATAATATACAGGCCATGTGCGATTTTAACTTGCACCCGTATTACCAGTTATAGATATTTTTATTGTTTAGATACCCGCTTAGTTAAACATATTCTGTGATAACTTCAGTCGGCTTGTGGTTCAAAAGATACAGCTTTTTAAATGTATGACAGAAGTTAAATTGAGTAAAAGAGTCGCCTTGGCCTTTAGGTCCGGCCTGTAGCCACGAGCTGCAGCAAAACCCATTGACAATGCGTGTCATGTCCAGGTACCTTCTCTATCTGACCCTTAAACTTTAATTATTTTTATTATTTATATATAGTTCCTCCCTGCCGGCAGCACAGCGGTCACGCGAACCACAAGCCGGACTTTCCGCTGGGGTCTACGAACCCACCGTGAAAATGGGATTATTGCGCGATGCTCTTAATGCCATTTCGCGCTTGTTTATGTCTAGGTAATAAAAGTCTATTGCAACGACACGAACTCCTAAATCCATCTACATCTATAGCTAGATACCTAGGTCTATGATTTAGTACCGATCTTGTTTTATAATCAAGCTATAAATGCACCATTTCAAAGATTTCAGTACGAATGAAGCTCTTAAAGCGTTCTGAATACACCGTATCATCCTTTCCTGCATTTAAAGTTCCAATTACAGGGATTCTCGATAAGTAAGAGTGAACGAGCTTCAATCTACCACGGGAGCCTAACCCGGATTGATAGATGTCACATATCTTCGAATTGTTGGTTCTTGGACATGCCGGTTTCCTCGGAATGATTCTCTTCACCGTTTCGACAACGTGGCATAGGACACATACATTTTTCGAGTGGAAAACTCATTGGTGCAAGCCTGTACCCCTGGGCCACCAGGCTCTATCTGCGAGTCCAAAAGCCAATACTCATATTTAAGCAAATGCACCAGGATTTTATTAGGCGCTAAAGGTTTTATTTACATCTTACACCTCTCATAACCGTTGCTATTATGCAGAAATCAGGGATTATTATCCCTTACTTCCAAAGTCATGAAATTTTTTGTCAATTGAGTTTCTTTTTGAGTGTTGTATATACGTAATACTAACACTTCGATTCGAATTTGTCGGTATTGGGTATTATTCATTTGGTAGCGTTCATTAGATGCATCGTAATACTTCTCACAGCCATACTGCGTAATAATATACTACCTGTCCGTCTGTCGGTAGATTGACGCAATAGCCTCCGTTGAACAGACGTCCAGACAAGACAGATGTATGTTCTATTGAACTGTCGCTACACAAAGAGCCACATGAACGATCGCCCTGTTGATATCATCGTTAGGCCCCAAAACGTTCTAAGCCACAAAACGTCTAAGAGCGTTTGATCTAATGGAATCTAATAAGATTCAATTACTTGTGATGACTTATCGTGAGCTATTTCCATTTCGATAGATGTATTGTCTGTTTTGGAATTTGTGGCATTCTAATAATGCAATGAATTGTCGGCGACATTGGCGAGTTGTTAGGAGTCATATGGCTATAAAATACCAATATATTTATAAATAACTAGCTGTTCAGCGCGACTTCATCCATGTGGAATTTTTTTTTTGCGCTGAAGCCTTATTCTTTTTTAATTCTCTAAAATAAAAGTAACCTAAGTTACTTCAATCAATTCCGATCTAGGACTTTCGGAGATTGGCCGGAATGAAAAGAAAGAGAGACAGACAAAAATTAAAAAAAGGCTTTCGTTGAAATTTTCATAAACAGCTGTTATTTTGACATTATAAAGAGATACCTACTTAAATTATATTTATTTGTATGTATAGATGCAATTTTTCCTGAATCAGATCTGATCTGAATTAGGTTGGTCATATATAATATATCATACAGCATGGAATTTAATACAAAACAAATCTAATGATGATATCAAAACAAGATTGTGATCAAGTTATTTTTTTGGGAGGACAACAAGCTTCTTTAATAAAATTACCCGTAAATTAGTAGGTGTTGCTATCTATACCGACTTTATAGGCATTTTTTGTTAGCGCAATCATGTAAGCTCTTGGTTTCGATTACTCATCGTTTCATGTAGCTAGACGTAACATTCCACAAAAACAGCGTTAGTCATATGAATCCCTCTGACTCCAATTTTATTTATGAGAGGGGAAGAGCGACTATCTCGAACATAAAGCATGCGAAAGCTCCACGGAGCGCAAAGGTTTTTGCAACACGGCGCTCTATTTGCATATAAGTATCGTTGCATCCATTGTTTGGGCAATCTCTCCTCTAATCTCATGCATAAAATACTATTGCATGGATTCCCAGACTATTACCTTTGGTACCGTCATTAAATACAGTTGCACGTGAAATATTCTTGCTCTATTCGAGAGCACAATTTGGCGTGTTAGCCGCGGCTGCGCGAGCTCTGCCTGGCTGTTATGATGAGAAATCACGGCGATCCCGCTACTCACTGCTACGGTACTTTCTATGGTTCTCGAGCTTCTCTTGATGCGTTTTGTCTTACCAATGCGGTCAATTAATCACTCGTGGCCATTTGCGATGCCGCGTTTTGCTCTATTCTGACAGGCAGGCTATAAATTGTGACAATTTGTTAAAGTTGTCTTTGTAGCTGCATTGTTTAGCAATTGCTATTTACTTTCATTTCTTTATCTGGTTTATCCTCGTATTGGTTTTTGCTTTTCGAAGTAATGTCTATTGTTTGGCGCAAACTTAGCAATATCACGTTTCATTCAACTTACAATAGATATAATATATTATTTCAGCTGCTGATATTAGCAACATTAATTAAGTTCCCAGCGACACACAAGTGTTGACTTATGCCAAGTCGCATCTTGAGTCGAATAAATTATATCAAGTGTAAATATACACAGCGAGGACATGTGGCGCCCATATTCTGATGCTTGTGTTGAGATTGAGAATTAAGTTTTGTGGATTAGTGTTATTTTCTGAGGGTGTAGGTGGTGACGTCATAGACAGCTGTAGGGCGAATGACGTCACGTCTCGCCGCGGTCGTTGACTCCCTCCAACCCTCGCAGCTCGCCGCTCACCGCGCCTACATACATAGTGCCTACAGCGCTGCAATCATGAATAACTTATTGTATTATGCCTTGAATGCCGTCCGACCTGGGGCAACCTGCTACTGAAATACTGACTGTGAATGTGCATTCTAGATATTCGTAGATCTCTGGGTCACTACCGATATTTGACACCATGCAGGTTATGTTTCAAATTAATGATGCGGGGCCAGCCCAATGCATATATGATATATGAAATACAGAAAATTAATGTAGTCAATTACTGGATATAATACTTACAGATCATCTTACCTCATAACATCAACTTGTAACTCCATAGATGTGGTGTACAATATGAAATGAAACTTGTCGTATCTTGTTAGAATTAAACGCGTTTCAAATTGCATGAGCGTTCCTGCCTGTCTACTTTCCCCTATTTTTATTGCAATTTATGAAATAACCTGGAATCGACTGCGTTTTTGTCTTGGTGGTGTAATATCACCCCTGCCTTGTTCCACCCTACCTGATTTCGAAATTTCTCGTGGGAGTTGTACACTACTGTTAATAAGTGTGAAAATGTTATTTTACCTGCCTTGCGTGTCTGGAAAACACGCAGTTTTTTTTATAAACTTTTATTTATTGCAAATTTGTCGTGATCGTAGTCCCAAACAACGTTTTACAAACTTAGGTATGCATAAGTAGTCTGAATATTTGGTTATATGTTGTCTTTTCCTATGTACAGTTATGTTTTTTTAATTTTTTTTACAATTAATAACACAATAACACTCTTCGATTAATAAAACGATATGAGGGGTTTAACGATACAGATGGGTAGGTACATGGTTAGGTTTCCAACTATTATTTAATCCCAATCAATGCTCGAATACTAGAAGATATTATATTGACCTTTGTATATTGAAAAACTTTCCATAAGACTAATCTGCTTCATGTGCTTAATTCCCCGGAAAACTTTTAAGAATTATGATGTCATGAACAACAACGATACAATTTGCATTACATTTAGCTTACTCGATCTAATTAGAACGTGTATTTTTTAATTTACTACATTACGAGATACGCAAAAACTTTCTCTCTACAGTCTCTTTACACGGATACAAAATGATAACATCGGTGTTTTTTGTTCCAGTTTTGAATAATAATTGTAATTATGTCACAGTTCACAATATATATTTTTTTTATTTGACATTAATTATTATCAGAAACGTTTTAGTTTCGTTAGGATTTATCGATACCATTGTTATTGTTTTAAGGCCAAACGGCACATGCCGAGATATATAGGTACTAACAAGCGACCGATTTCAAAACTTTCATCTCTTATTTCTCGCCCTAAGGAGGTAAATGGTACTTTAAATAAAGAAACATCCAAAACGGTATACAACGGGCGAAGAAAAAAGTCACAGGAAAACAAAATACGCAATTTTGTTTACATGGATGACATATTTTTCCAGTTATTTTGATTTCACAACCGATGTATTGATTAAATTTCTATGGGATCTATTTGAAAGCATATCCATTCAAATAAAAAAAGTTTTTCATGTCGTTTGATAAATGACTGAGTTCCGATATAACGAACATCGAGTTGATAACCTCCTTTGGAAGTCAGTTGAAAATAAGAGTTTTTGAGGCATGATTTTTAAGTGACACTGCACTTCAGTACTTTTTTGCGATTTATATCGATAGTCTTAGTTGTACTTGGTGAAGTATACAATCCGATCACAATGTAGCGTAAGTGTCGATATCATAAGAAATCGTCGTACGAAATCAAGTTTTTTCGTATTTATGTTATGGCGTTAGATTCCTAAGTTGTCTACGATGGAGCTTTGTGTATTTCAAGCACGTATCAGTTCCCTCAATGAGGGCTAGCGATGACTCGGCGCGTGAGGAAATGTCCCTTCGTCGAGTTACTATCGATTATGGGCACAATGGGAGCAACGTTACTTTTTCCAAGAAAGTAATTTACCGCTGTACTCTTTAATGTTTGGATAAAATTTAACGTAACAGTTCTGTAGAAACTGCTATTGAAACACTGGTTTTCCAAGTAGAGCACATTTGTATGATTCGGTAACGGAACTCTACATTAAAACGCAAGGATGTAAAGTTTTCATAGTAAAGTAACTCGAAAAATTTTACTTGATTAATGCCAGCAAAGGGAGTACGTCTGGGCGACTCATTAGTGCTCTGAAGTGGTCCGCGTAAATTTTAATTGCTGCAATATGCTTTGTACATAAACTTGAAGCGTATCCGGCTCCTAAAGTCTCCATTTGCCATATTCCCCTTGAAAGAGACTTTTATAGTCTCTTTATAAAATAAACAAATGGATTAATGTTTATTTTATAAAAAAAGGACTATAGCGGTCCATAAACCAACGTGTATAGCGGGATAACTAACTCTGGTAAGATTAGACCGTCATCTCATATTCCATCTTTGTCGAATGAACTACGGCACAATTTGAATTCTCGGAGTTTTTTTTACGCGTGTAACTAAAATGTACGCGAGTGAGTAACGATCTCTGAAACAGAGTCGTGACTGGTACGAGACCAGAATATCAATAACTTTGATTTACTGTGTTTGCACATCATTTTCAGTTTTCCGCTGGTGCATAGACGGTAGCTTGCAAAATTCGTCTTTTATTCCATTATAGTATTTTATGTTCATTTTAATGTCAAAATTTTATTGTTATTCACTTCTAACATTTTAGCCACGAGTATATAACTTACCGTGTTTATTAAACATTTTATTTTGTGTTTCCTAATCGTACTCAATGTTTTTTTCTCGAAGTATATATAATATATTTTATGTTGATTCATTTTATCAATAGGTGATTATGGTGCATTTTCGTAACATTTCCAAGTCGGCGAGTAACATAAAAAGCTAACTACATCCATTATGATAGAAAGGTTGTAAAGTTACAGACGGTCGATGGGCGTGATTGGTATCTTGTAAAAATAGTCCACACGTGCCTTCACGCAATCTGTTATGATGGAGAACCTTTCTCGTCGTGCCTCTTTACTCGGAGTAATGGCCTAGGTGTGGATTGAATGGTACACACATACATCTTTTCACATACTTAGAATAGTCGCGCCTGCTGCGAACCTTATCTCTGCTTATCAGGTAAGACAACGTTCAGCTTGGTTATATGACTTGGATGAATAAACGTCCCGGTCGAATGAAGTACTTTCTAGATTTGCCATATTTAATGTAGTAATTAAAGTGTCAGGTGCACTTTAATTACATAAGTCTTCCCATCATTTTTAAAATCAACTAGCAGCTTCTTTCCGTATTCATCTTTCAAATGACTGGAGAAATATTATCATAACAATATTGTTTCGTCTGTCAAAATCTCCCATACAGCTTTTGGCCAATAAACACTGTTGCTATAGCAATTATCTATCATTAGTTTAATTAATAGGTATGACAAAGTATGATGTTATTGCTAACGCGAATGATCATCTTCTGCATCTTGAATCAGTGACATTATCCTAAGTTACTGGCACTTGGGACTGCTGAACGAATAAACACATTTAACTAAGTTATTTCAGTGATGGCGTGAATAATACTTCCATAAAATGTCCATAATATATATTGCATTTGGCTTCCTAGACGCGGATAGTTATGTTAACGGACGGCGAAATTATGAATATTAATATTCATGTGTCGGGTTTATTAACATCATCGGGAGGTGTCGTTGCATGTTAGGCGTGCTCACTCATACCCATATTTACATTTCGTGCACGGGAGCGGCTTGATTTACCGCCGCTGCGACTTAGGTGCGGGGGACTTAAATTAGTGCTCTGTCATATGTCACACGACATTTTATTTTATTTCTCGCGTTCCGAACGCCCGCGGACTTATACCCTTCGAAATATCCATTCTTACTCCGTCACGGGATATTTATAAACGCTCCTTATTTAGAACGGTTTCGACGCTCGCTGCTTCGCATCGTTCGGGAGTTTATATGCCGTAAATGGATATGAAACATTCATCGTGCTTTGGCCAGCTTTTGGATATAAAAAGAATCGTTGGCTAATGTCAAAAGAGGCCTGATTTCATTTCGCCCGACAGGTCGAGATGTGTCAGAAAGACGAGATGTGACAAGATTAATAGTAAGGTATACTGGTCAATAAGTGGCACGGGCGAGGGGTACATCAAAAGATTCGAGGGTGATTGATGCGGGGCTATCCCCTTGACGGAAAGCAGAGCTCGGCAGACTCAGTTCGACCGTTGGAACCAATTTATCCAACGGGAAAATGTGACTGCCATTGATTAGGTAATTGGAGTAATTGGTATGGTAGGGATACCCTTTTCTAAAATGTTGATTACTCGATAGAACTATATCACGCTTAAATTTGTCAAATTTTTGCTCTTTGCTATTAACGGATTGTTGTTAAATTAACGGAACTTATATTGAATTATGTAGTCCTTTGCATCTTATTATTTTGGTTGGCTTGTTGATTTGGTTTGGCTTACCCAATAAATACACGTACCAAAAAAATAATTCATACTTGAAATAAATACATTACTTTTCCGGTATCCAGAACTCTATTAAATTTTAACTTGTTAAAAGCCAATTTGCCAACTTTATTCAATAATACAATACTGATAAAAAGTGAAACGATTTCATTTTCTTTCAGTCATTTTGATGCATTACATAATGCAACAAAAGTTCTGAGAAGATTTAAAATAACAATATTCTGGCTTAAACTGATGCAAAATTTTTTCAATTTAATTTTGTAATCGTAAGATATACATATAGATGCTTTATTCAAAATTCAAAGCCATCGTACGGCATTGCTGTTCCATATTCTAAAGGGTCGAAAACTTGTCAGCTATACATGTGATGAATGTTATTCTTATTTCTTCTTTATATAAATCCTCTCTGTCGTTGACAAAATCGATGGTTGTGTTAATTTAAATAATAAAATGTATTAATCGGCACATCGGCTGCCGGAACATAGTTAAAGTGTAGCGTTTTGGTTTGATGCTGTAATACGTGAATGTATTAATATGTATAGTGTATAGTATACTCCTCTGATTTATAAGTGTTTTGAAAATGAGACACACATTGTAGGTACCTTTTTTATTTCCCAAAGAACCATTGGAATATTGTTATAAATGTAACACTACTTCAATAAATGCTAATACAGTTAAAATTACATTGACTGTCCTTTCCTCATTCTGTTATCTAAATCAGGGTGCTGAACCAAATGGGCCGTTGCTGACAGATTGATCACACTATGAGTGACAGTGATTCGATGTAACCAGAATCAGTAAAGCTCACGTTGAAACTACTGATCTTCGCGGTTAGCCCTGGATTAGAGCATCACGTAGGATACGGTGATGTAAGCGGTTTCCTGGGCGCTGCAGTAAGCGAGTAAGCGCTTGCCTGCTAATTAGCTAGCCGCGTTGACGTCACCGCTGGGAGCTCGGTGTGCCGCCACCGCCGCCAGCCCGTCATTACCAGAGGCCCTCGCGCGGAAACGACAACGACCGACGCTTTCTCTGCCTTGCGGCAACAGCTTAGCGATATTTCCATAGACAACTGACCATAGTAGCCCAAGAGGGCTGCTTTTAATAAAAAAAAAACTATTGATCAATATATTAATATTATATTAATATTGTCATGTTCGCAAGCTGCAGCTCGTGAGGGGCGATTCTTTCATTCAGTGGCGAGCTATCGTCAAAAGAGGACATAGTTTGATCCCTCTTTTTTGTTTAGGCTTAAACTCGATATTATCATAAATTAAAGTAACACTATATTTTTGAAGTAACGTATCTGATACTAGGGTACTTTCAATGTTCATGGTATATTAGTTTATGTTGCAAACATACCAAATTATAAAGTTATTAGTTATATCTTCTCGTAGCTAAGTTGGATCCATAGCAACAACTGTGGGAACAAACAATCGGAACGCCGTCCGCAACAACTATGAATCATAACTTATGGCTGCTATAGCGGCCATGACTAGTCTGTTGCTGTAGAGTAGTGAAAAAGCATCGGGAGGCGTCAGATCTGACGATCGCGATGGATAAGGCGGCGGAGTGGTGTCGCGTCAGTAAGCGTGACTCATCTTAATGGCTGGGGGATGCGACCAGCCATCTCTCGGAAGGAAATTGTCAAGAAGCACGCGCCATTCTAAAAAAATAGAAAAGCGTGACTAAACCGACTTGTATTTTGTTAATACAGATACTTTTTTGTAGGATCAGCAAGCCTAAAACGTTTCAAGCGGACGTGCCTCCACCAAGCTGCTTCTGTTGTATTCATTGTCTGCCCCACCGCGGCACCGGCAACGGCCGGCGATACAGCTCTTTCTTTTGCAATCGTTGAAGGTCACTCCTCATTGTTATTTACCTGTAATTAGGCGTCTAGACCGAATAAAAGAAAACATTGTGTTTCCTTAATAGGGTCAGTATTGTAAGAAGCGAAACAAAAACCATTATTGGTACGACTGACTAACCGCTAATTGCGTGAAAACACTGCCGATCTAGGTTTCTGGTTACAGCGGGAAGACAGTGATTTCTTGATAATCAATCAATGCTGATTACAATGAAGCAGTAGTTTTTTTTGTTCAATGTAATATAGGCACTACTATTGAAATAATCATAAGGTTTTTCTATTTGCCTTTTTCTTTTATACTTTACGTATTGATTAGTGATATAACAAAATGTAACAAAAAATTGATTAGGTTTTTTTGTTACATGATTTTTCAGAATGAATCAGTGAATTTTGGAGATGTCTGTAACGGATGAATGGAAAAAAATACATCATTGCGAATTCTCTCACATACCTTTTTTAGATACTCACACGGCTGAACCATAATTTGAGGTAGAGAATTATCTATCATTGTATAATTTTCATTGCAAGATGTTCACAGGTCGTGGATCTCGTTACCTTACCAGAAGTTTTAAATGTCACACGCTCCGCTCTGTGAAAGGCAAGGAATACGCTTCGTGCAGCAAATGCCATCACGATCTCGTTTTGAATTGATGTAAAAACTGTCTGTAGACTGTAACCAAGAAACCACTTAGCTCTACAAGCTGGATCTCATTACACTTGTGAAATCTAAACACTTCGCATGTAAATACTGTCACTTCGTACTCTTCGCTTGTCGGATAGCACGTCGCGCCTGCGAAATTAATTATTATATATGAGTGGGATTAACAAAACGGTAAATTCATCATACAGCGAACTGGGATTTCGATGGACAGTTACATTAAGGATGCAACGTGTACTGTAATTTCTCTAGGCAAGTTTGAATGTTATATGCCCACCCGTCGCCGTATGAGTCAGCTTATTATGTTGACGGCTTTTACGCTGCCCTCTTGCCCTCTTTCCCACTTTCTACTGCGTGGACTGCATTGACGATTCTGACAAATGCAACCGAACCGAATTCACGCTACCGAAATTACTCAAGATTTCAAATATTTCCTCAACTTCGCAATGACACAGTCGGAATGCGGTTTGTATACCTACACAGCTTTGTATAGTCTGAGCGCTTCCATATCTTCATGTTCCAAATGCGTATCCTAGAATTTGTGCAAATAGGCTGGAATGTTGATAATTCAACGCACACTAACTCTAGGTATTTGTGTTTTGTCTGTTTTATTGGTGCAAGCAAACGGTTTCGCCACCGCTCGAGATATTTTAATTGTGTTTTGAGTTTTAATATCAAAGAATCACCTTTCGATCTCGCCCCAAATCACACAACAATAGACTTATTAATCTTCTTTGTTTCACGCCGTGAAACATACTAATTCGGGTACTCCTACATGTGCACCCACATAGCAAGCCGCCATTAATCTGTCTAGGGTCTAACATTGGCAGCTTACGAAATGCCCCTCATTAATAGTTGAATGATTTAAATAGTCGTTTAATTTGTAATGTATCGTGGTACAGTCTGCACAGCGGTGTTATCTGGTTGCTCGTTACACCTCTACCGGATAACTCACCGTGTCCGCCCACGCAGGCTCTCTTCGAAGCCTCGCTTGTAAAGCGAATGTCTCCAGTTCTCGAAGCACTTTACTCGCTTGCAATTATATATCCGTTACCTATATCGTCGATAACTCG
This sequence comes from Aplocera efformata, assembly GCA_921293045.1. Taxonomy (NCBI): domain Eukaryota; kingdom Metazoa; phylum Arthropoda; class Insecta; order Lepidoptera; family Geometridae; genus Aplocera; species Aplocera efformata. The sequence continues at coordinate 10,951,760 of OV121042.1, forward strand.
TCGATTGGAAACATTGTGGTTACATGCAATTATTTGTAAAGTGCAATATTTTCTCTATTAAATGCCAGCACTTCTTAAAGCTGTTAACGGAGAAAGCAATGTATTATTATGCAGAAAGCTTCGCTATAAATAGTCGAAGGACGCTCCGCACTAAGCGCTTATGCCTTCCTTTGGGCCACCGCAGGGCTTGCGATTTAAATAGACTTCATGGGTTTCATGACCTAAACAGGTTCCTGCCACGAGTCGTGCAGGCTCCACGCCCACGTTGTCGCCATCCTCCTGACCTCGTAGGTAATCCTCTCTGACTCAGTCTCAGCTCTGCTATTAGCACAAAATGTGCTGAAAATGTTAAGAACTTTACCAAATAGTTTCTATAGAATGTGTTAAAGCTATAAAAAGTTGTGACACTAAAAAAAAACAAGTGGGGTTTTGTGTCTGTCATAATTTATCGAGAACAATGCATCATTCAGAGGCGCTGAATCAACAAATAGAGTCGCGTGGTTGACTGATTCACGCGGGGTCACCAATATTAACGGTGGGACTCCGTTTTATTTATATAAACGAATTCACACGAATTTCACGTGTTTATACATATTGGAATTGTTTTTGCAATAATTAAGTATATTTTAACCATTGTCATTTATTCTCACGCTCTCGCCGTGTGGCCTGTTCGTGTGTGACTGGGACCATCGGTACAGTTGAAACTTATGCAAGTATCTGACTGGTCTGTCGAGTCCTTTAGCCCGGCGCAGCTACAGTCACTTCGAATTCCTTAATTAAAACGTGACATCATCTGGGAGGATTAAATAGTTCACTATTGTCGATTGGATACAATGTCCAGTTTCATAAGACTAATCCAAGGGGCGTATATTAAACGCAAAGTGTCAAAAGACATATAGTTTTAAATGCCAACGCTGCCATTCTTAATATTACCCCTTTTACATTTATGTTACTGCACTGGTATTTTAATGCCATGATCATGCCCGATAAAGAATTTTAATGTCATTGATCAGAGACTTGTTCTGGAATAGGTATTTGAATCATACTTCATCATTGGATGTGGTATTATGAAGGGACGATAGCGATCCTGCATTCTAGATACATTCTTCCGTAATTGTTGCGGTCTTTTGCATTCCGCGTATTTATTTATACGCATGTGGTGGTGCGCTTCGATGCACGCTCTATTTGCTTTCCCCCTCTCTTCTCGACATTACAAAGCCAGTAGGTAGCAACATAAATGTAAACATTATCGAGTTGTCGCCGATATTTCAGATACTTTCTCGCATGTTTCATTGCGATTCCCAAGAAGGCTTCGATTTCTCAGATAAAGCATTACCAGTCCGGCAGCTTTCGGCAGAAAGCTACAAAGTTTTTGTGTGGAGCTTGTTCAGGTTTCGAAATTTGCGCGACCATCTGTTTGCACATGTGATTGCAATAACTTCTCTCCGTAGCAAAAATATCGCCAATGCAAATGTGTAGGTTGTTAAAGTTACTGAGAGGATTCCAAAACCGGTTGAATTAAGCTTGGAAACATGCTAAAACGATAATCTTTCAAAAAATATGTAAATCGAAATAACATCTCAGTCATTCGTTAAATTAAAGTTTTGTATGTGTTGATCCTTCTTAGCGTAAGATGAATAAAAAGCTTAATTCGCCTCGATTTTATTCGGAATGTTTAGTTTTACAGGATGTGTTTGTTGGCACTTACAAGAACAAAAAGTTAAAGACATCAAAATGTTTATGATGTATCCTAAACGGGTTAAGTAAGCTATAAAGTATTTCTTTGATGTGTACGAATCTGATGCGTTATTTTGTATAAATACATCTCTTATTAGGAAATAAGGAATAGTGTCCCAATAAACGTCTTGTATTTATATATTATAGAAAAATAGTATTATAGCATAGCAGCAGACTGATTCGTCACAGATCATCAAGATAATGTATCTGGATGAAACAATATAGATTTTATCAAAAATAAGTCTCTCAGTTATTTTAGTGATAAAATTCCTATGATGCATACCAAAATTTCATTGCATTCAAACATTCATGCAATAATGCATCAGCATGAGATCATGATAATCTTTATCTGATTATTAAGTTATTTCGCATGTTCAATTTATCTACACCTACCCGGTTAACAAGAAGTTCTTGGTGAACAGATAGAAAACTGCATACATTATTACATAACTTATAGCAACCACATGGACGAATTACTGAGGTGCGATGCACGAGTTTCAACATGAAGAACGGCATTTGGTGACACTTCAGCCGATAATATCTCTATGCCTAACGTTTCTCGCGAAACGGCCCGAAATAACCCCATCCCCACAACGCATGCGCCGATAATTCCGTCATTACCAATGCACTTCGCTGCTGGAGACGCCGATGCTATTACCATCCTCTCAATGCTGAACACGTTGGATTTTACGACATTATTTCTGTCTGTCCGTATGTGGTATCACGGGAAACTTTCTTTTGTAATTCGATCGGTGCAACTTGTATCGCCTTTCATGTTTCTTAACTTTCATTGCTTTTATTTAGTTGTGTCATGCGATTTTATAAAATACTGGTCAATTGGAAATCGTCATTCAGAGCCACTGTTCGATAGACGATAAAAACCAATATGGAGTGGCTTTGGCAAAAGCGAGGTTACTAAAATGCTTCATCTCTGAAAAATAACCTATTTGATCTTATCATCTATTCATGGATCTACTAATTTCAAAATTCCTCTGATATTTGCTCAGCGGCTACCATGCTCTCATAACACAACAAATGATTTTGCTTAGTCACTCATATCAAAAAGTAATTATTGCAAAACGGCAGTTGCATCAAGAAGTCTGATGTTATCATTATCACTCAAATATAAAAGTTCTATTATGTTTTGTCATTACGGAGAAACAACGGCTAATGTTAGGCTATCTGGTTTACGGTAAATTAATTACGAATCAATACGCTTTTGTTCGGCAATAAACATTCTGCGTAAAAACGGATAATTTTTCCATTTTGGTAAGTTCTTTATGCATTTTAAAGTATAGATTATTTGTGACCAAATCTTAGTCTAAATGATGACATGCAAGATTTGTTTTTTGTATAGCGTTCTCGATTCAAATTGTGCTGATGGCTTGGATAACAGTGACATTCAGAATCGTTGTTTGTACAAAACCAACAAATTCGCAACGAAAAAATAAAATCAAAGATCATTTTCCCGTAACTCGTTGCCAAATTGGTATTGTTCTATTTTAAAAATTGCAATGTATACAATACAGAACTTTGTACATCACTACGGTGAATGCTATCACATTTTAGAACTTAACGATTTACATTACAGGTACATTTTACGGTTGCCCCAGTAATGTTCTAGAACATTATGTGTATTGTTTGATTCGATTTCTCTCAGTTTCGGCCTCTAACATGCAGCACGCAGTTCGTGTAACACGCGGTTTAGTGCGATATTCAACCTATCTTATATCTGATAAATACTTATTTTATTATAACAAATATAAACAAAACGGATTCTTCTAAAAAATGGATCTTGTAAAATTATGGGTCTATAAAATATTCTATTTATATAACTTTTTTTTTCGTAAGTATCTTCTCCTGAGAATATAACAAACATATAAAAAAAAGAATTAGCAAAATGTAGGAAATTTTAGGACAGTATTTTCCTATCTACGTGTTTGTGCAAGCGTTGGTAAAATATAAAATTTGAAAAGAAATCTGAACTAAAAAAATATCCTAAAAATGGCGCTAGCTAATTCGTCAGAATAGGCATAGAACAAAGCTCAAATTAATAACCCAACAATTTTATTTCTATAATACCTTACAATTGAATCAGAACTTCATTGTTTTTCTCAAGACTGACATGATATTAATCATATGGGAATTTGTGACTGTTATCAAAATATCCAACGGAATCAAGCCAAATTCACACGAGACTAGCTATTATTATATCGTACACTCGTGTAATTACAGTATACTGACGGGTTATATGTTGAAATGCGGAACCTAGAGTCATTCAACTAGAAAGAATCTATAAATTATTGATGGCATCAGACAGTGGGCGTTAATGGAGCGTCCAGGAAACAATAAGAAGGGATAGTGCTTTTAGGAGCGCTATACTAGGAGCGTATATCAATGTTGTTTCAAAACGTCTAAATGTTATAATATAATGTTAATAACATTATAATACCTCGACAACGCAATTATAACAGTACAATCGTAAATTACAACTATCCTTCAGAATTTACGGTAAATACTTGTCGAAAATACTTCTTTATGTCATTTCTAGTTTAACGTTCGTGAAATGTGGAATGTCCATTTTCAGGTGAATGTATTGAAATCATGTATTTCTTACAAAGCCTGCGCCAATCGATTTGGGCTAATATTGATTAAATTATTCACCTACGGTTGAGTAACCATCACACACCAAATTGAGTTCCTCGGGTCTGTCACGGCTCATTTGTCACAAGTGCATGCATCAACGATCTGTGAAGAAATCGTAGTTAAAATTAAGACATTAATTTACATAGGGACTATCTTCAGTCAGTATCTATGTGAGGAATAAGGACATTTTAACAGACGATTGAGCAACATTATCTATGCTAAACATCTTGAAACTATGGCTATATCATGCGAGAATAGGTCATTGTATCACAAATGAGATTTTCGTAATCTGCGGTAGCGGTAATGGTATCGAATCACTTACGGGTTGGGCGAGTGTAATTTATCGCGTCGAGTGTAAACAAACCCGTGTGCGTCGCCGGCGCCGATGATTCAGACAATTGCGATGTGGGCCGAGGGTATTGTGCAGCTAGGTTCTGAGCGCCGTATTGTATGATTGTATGTAAAGAAGGCGAGGGCGGGCGCCCACCGACGCCTGGCGTACCCTCCTGAAAGCGCTTCCTCCTTTATCATCGCCTTTAAATTAAAACTGGTAACGGTGCTGCCTTAGACGAGTTTTCTTACGATTGCTATTCGTTCTCTCGAGATTTTGTTATCAATCTACAATACTATGTGAACAAGCTGTATCAACTATTATATATTCATTGTCTGTTCGGCTTGGGCTACCGTGTTTCTTGGTTACATCGTCAACTCAAAACCTTCAACGCTTGTGAGACGCTGTTGTCTTAATTCCATTTTCTCACATACTTTGTATGTTGATCACCGAGCATAGTGCTTTTATCTAATCACTAAAGCTTGGTGTTTTCCTCACGATTTATGTCGTGATGAAGAGTCTTGCTGATTCACGAAATGATAACTTTCATTCGTGATTCGATTTTAACTGCTGTTCCGGACAATGAGTTTATTTTATTGATTTCCATAGTTTCTATTTTGGATAACTGTGTTGTGGTGCTGACATTCAAATTCAGCTTCATTAAAATTGAAGTAATACTTGGATCAGCCTCTGTTGCCTCGATGCAATCTAATACATTGTATATTAAACCCACTAGTTGTAACAAGTAGGAAATGTCAAATAACAATATATATTTTGAGTGGCCACCAACATTGAAATATTTGAATGCTGCTCTCATACAACATGGAATGTCCATTTCGTATGGAAACTAATCTAAGCGATTTATGTGCATTGAATGTCTGAATCTTTTGCAAGGAACCATGCACCGTAATATAGCATTATGCCTTGACCTGGCGTGGGAGGGAGAAGCAAGATTATTTTAAACAAGCAGGTCATTAACCGGCAGCAGCGCCATTATTCTTACAAGATTACATGTCGACTGGATTTTATTACGAAAATTTTAAAGGTTCGCGAAATTTTGTCTGTATTTGTACAGTGTAAGTTCCTTCTATAAAAGGTAATATTCCAAAAATGATGTTGGTATTCAGTGTTTCAGAGCCAAACAATTTGTGCTTAACAAATTACATTACGTACCTTCTGTGGATTATAATACTTTGTGTCTGATGATATACAATTTAAATTGGCTTTATTTGCACAGCTGTCGATCCGGTGCCCTGGTCCAATTTATTTGCTAATGCGGGTGTGGGCTGGCGCAGCCTGTGATTAGTGGAATGTTTCAATAATTTCCATTTATGATTAGAATTGAGGTATTGTTTCGTTAGTTGGGTAGGTATGGTTTGCCCGAAAAAGAAAAATATGGTTTACTGCGTTTATTCAAAAGCACTTCTGTTAATGACAGACTCATAGGATAGGATAGGATGGCTCCATGTTTTTTTATATATGACTTATTTGATGGGTCGAGCTGACAGCCTACCTGATGCTAAGTGGTTACTGCCGCCCATAAACAACAGCAATTCGACTCCGGTCCTTCCCTATATAAGCGTGTCGTGCTCATCACTGTGAGACGGAGTTGTAGCCTCTCATGCGCCAGTAATTTCACCAGCATCCACACCACTGCTACCGGAACACGGCAATGCGAGTGCTCCACTGGCACTCACTGGCAGTGAATTACTAGTTGTGGTGGTAGCACTTCTCTGCACAAATTTGACATAATTTCTGCTGCTCCTTTCGCACTAGCCGGGGGGACACTCTGAGGGTTAAGGGACGCGAACAACACGAATAGAATTTAATCAAAGCCATGATTATTTCGTGAGTTCCTATCGCGTGTTAGTTTAACAAATTCCATAACTACATAGGTCCACATCCATGTCTTGTTCAGTCTCTTAAGACGGGATAAAAATATCTTGCCTATCCAAAAGTGCTCATGTTTCGGCGATGATCGTGCTTACTCGTTTATTTCGAGCGAGGCGAGATGTTTACCTTCTGTGAATGCTTTATATGCATCAGTAAAGCAATTATTATTACAGTTTGTAAATCTTTTTGTCTAATCCTACGTCCAGACATTTATAAGAGTATTCTGCTTTTAAAGAACCATAACTTACCTCGTTAAACCATTTCATCATTGCCTAGAATGCTTCAACGTTCCTGAATCCTTTGGAACATCTTAAAAGGGGCCTATGAGTTGTGTATGTGACCATTTGATGATTCTAAAGGACCAATATAAAACGTAATCGATTAATATAGGATCGGTTAAGCTGAGTAGCTTGTGCATTAATTTACATACCTTCACTCTTGCACTAGGATAACTAAAAACCTATAAGTGTTTGCTTCAGCTGGGGATCGCACCGGAATCTCTTTGGTTTGAAACAGGGTTGCTTAGCCATGAAGCTACAGACCCGCCAGAAGCCATGATTTTAATCTTGTTCATAAACATCCAGTCTTCCGGTACGGTCCTTGTCATTACAATAACGGAAAATGCATTTTTCTGGAGTTTAATTATAATAAAGTTTATTAGATAGTAAACCTAGAACTAAATACATGTTTTCAATCGAATACATCATCCAATCACTATAACGGTAGTGCCATCAATTGGAAATATAGCCCTTTTCCGTCATCACGAGATCGCTGATAAATTGATTGGGCGTCGAATGCAGTTCTAATGGGATAATCCAATAACCGTATCGCAGTGCTAGCTCGGAAATTACAAATGATTGCGTTCCGGGTCAGACGAGGCGGGCAGATGAGAGAAAATTTGTTTCAAAGTGAGTCCACACTTTCTCTCTACACAGTGTTATTACGAATCACAAAAGGAACGAATAAAAACATCTACTCCCAGTTTTGTAAAAATTTCCTTCCTCGAAGAGAATAATACCTCCTCCATTGACAAGAACAGCAGACTTTTTTAACATTGTTACGAATACGCTGAAATAATGTAGCTTTTTAAAAATTTTTTAACTCAGAAAAAAATAATTTATCCTGTACCGAATAACTTCGATCAGGGCATTTTAAATATTTAGCAAAATTGCTTGTTTAGCATCTAATAATGAGTCCAAGTAGGAACTTTAGTTTTGGATTTAGTTTTTTTGACATAAATATTTCTAGCATTATCTAGTATGTCAAATACAATTATCAAGCCCCTACACCCAACCGCACCTCGTGCCTCCCATTTGTCCCACCCTCACAAATATTTGCTGCGATACAAGGATTTTGCATTAGCACCTACCACCGGGCTAACCACTTCTGACGTTTATTGAACTGCACCTCCCCACGCAGATCTTTTCAAGTAATATTAACTGGACTCCTTTCGAGCGCCCACGTAGACATCAGAGGCGATGAAACTGAACTGAAATAATTTAACGAGTTTGTGCTTGTTTCTTCTAACATAGAATTCTCCGAAGTTAATTCACAGATGAATCATACACATGACGAACAGGGATAGCCTCGGTAATACAATTGACCACAAATCATCTTGCATGAGCCAGTTTCAGCTTTAATCGTGCTGTTTCTATTGCTGTGCATAAGCATGAAGTTATTCATAATTTATTGAATTCTCATATCTATGTTACGGTTTACGTAATGTATGAGTGTGCCTCATTAGAAAGATCGAGGTTATCAATATTTCTCATTGGCCCAAACTTAAACGTCTGCGTTCGCTGAAATACTTATCTTAGGGTCAGAAGTATGAGGTCCACCACCGGATAGCAGCTCGTCTCGCTCGTGACTGCGATTCTGCATGTTCTTCGAATCGACACTGCATGGCGGCTTTGAATTATTCACGAGCTAATTGATCGACAACGCCGAAGAGGCGCATTGACACTGTTTCGTACAATTTGCTCGTATCAGGTAAATTTGCAAAATGTCTGACATCCGCGGAGAGAGCATTGACTTCGTCTGTGTGGTACGCGCATGGTACGCGTAATGTCTATGTAGGCTATTATTGTATCTGGTTAATAACCTGTACTAAAATTTATCTTGTTCTTGTTGTTTAACTCAAATATATCAAAGTTAATAATGGTTTTAACGATATCGCTGGTGTGGTTGCTAAAATAAATAAGCTAGTTAACTAACCATTATGTCAGTGCGGTGAGATATTGATATTCAGTTCCATTTGCACAAAATGCATTATTCATCAAATTCTGTACCAGCGATCAATAATCGCTAGATAGCCGTATAGCAAGGGATTACATTATTGGAAAAAGTATTTCGCCAAATTTTCACCTTGATCGTGTCATCCAGATAACAGTAGATAGCGTTACAATGAAACACAATTCTGCTTTCCATTGCATTTTTTTATCGCGGCAGTATACGTTATCTCGTTTATTATGTTTTGGGGCTATTGTTTCGTCGAAACTCATATCTTTGATGATAAATTGATCGATCAATCAACATTTGAATAGAATTGCACCAGAATAGAACCATCTAAGTGAGGGTTATCGGGTCGGACAAGTGGCACTTGTTGCGTGGGATCAAACCTTTGCATATAAATGGGAGTAGAAGGCGTGATTTGTCGCAGTAACACTCGCCTGTGCATATCGCTCGATACAAATACAAGTTTATACCCTAAGTTTTAATCTGTTTACGTTTATAGTTAGATCACGGCATACCTTTGCTTTTATCCTTTGTCCCGAACAAAAGCAAAGAGAAACCTGTGATTAAACTCTTTGAAACGTTTTACCATTCCGCGTCACATCCCGGAACTGGGTTGCATTCACCAATTGCGATTCTCATCTTTCACACCGCGTACAGCATATGATACGTGTGTTTCGTCGAGCCGAAATTTAGGTCGCTTGTGAACACAAGGATGCAGCCTGCATAACAGGCCGTTTATCCACATTTCCGCTGGCGTTAGATGAAATTGCTCAACACATGTCACATGCTATACCCGAAACTGTTGCAATATTCATTAACATTCTAGCATTAATGAATAGTTAACATACACATACGTTTATGTCGTTGTGTACAGTTTTTGATCTGGACAATCAATTGTATAAATAGCAACTCTGTTATCATCAGAGGAATATTATATATATACGAAAGTTTGTCTGTGAACGGGTTTTTTTTGTGACTTGCAAAAAGCACAATTACTGTCAGTTTTTTCCCACCGCCTCATGTTGAATTTTTAACCGTGAATAACACTGCGACGCTCGACATCTAATAAATACCATTTTGAATTTCAATTTTAAGCTTAAAACTCACCTTAATCGTTGCGATAATGCATTTCTCAAACAAGGAAATGTTGCTTGCTGAAACTGCAGAGTATTTTAGGGACCAAAGATACACAGGTCAAGCTACTATTGGCTATGGTGAAAAACAGAACAGGCACTTCCATTCCAATTAAAATGGCTCGAAGGGCGCCTGGGACGCTTGTACGTTAATTAGCAGGATTCTCGCTGCACGACACGGGTTGCCCACGGCCGCCTGCCTACATCTCTGTAGTCTGCTGCGCCGTGTTCGTCTGCTCGTAAACCAATTACCGTCTGGGGGCTACCACCACTTGTTTCCGTGGATTCATTATCCACATTGTATATCGTATACTTACTAAGTACTGTAATATTCAAGACTATTTAAGCCTTAATTACCTTAAATACCTTAAATTCCATGTGGAATTTAACATTTTTCTTGTTCCGTGGTAGCCTAATTTTTTTTAATTCTATTTCTCAAATAAAAGTAGCCTTAGTTACTTCTTATACAATAATATCAGCTATCTGCCAGTGAAAGCCCTGTCTAAGTCTTTTTTTTTTTCATTATAAATACAGTATACATATAGTTTCAAATGCATTTAGTAAAGGCTATTATTTTGATACAGCCTTCAATGAAACATACACTTCAATTTTAAGCATAATTTGTTGTATTTTTTAGTTTTCTGTGGCTTTCAATTTGTTTGATCGATTTAGAGCGGCGAACGATAATATCACGATGATTCATACCCGGTACACATTGACTTAGATATACCTAGACTTTATTGACTTTATTTCGGCAGTGGCAAGATGCTCATTGCGGCTTCATTCAATTGGAGGAAATACTATATTTAGTTCCATCATTTTTTAATTCAGTAAGCTTTAGGTTACCAGTAGACATCCCCTAAACAACAAGCGAGCACGAAAGTTCCCACTCAGCGTGATTACGCTTCGCTGTGCGCACTAACAATTAGAGACTTGAGAGGTTTCTAAATAGTTCTATTAATTTTATCGCCGGAGCTGCTTGCTCAGTTAGAATTACAGAGTTTAATTGACATCCTGTTAATTTTATTTGAACTTAACTTTTACATGTTTCTGTTATGTACTGATGCAGCATCACTGGGATTCAAACAGTATGTTCTCTGAATCATTTGAGGAATCTGTTGCTAAATTTAAGCCGCAATCATAAAAACATATATAGTAGTAATCATAAAAACATATATAGTAGTGAATAGAAACTTTGTTCATACCAAGTTGAAATCCGTGGTCTCGTCTCTTCAGGTAAGAGGCGTGATTATTTGTGTTTATGTCTAACTAGACACGAATTTACTGTTTAAACAAAATTAAGTTGTCTTTGTGAAACAAATCTATTACCATCTCTGTTTGTCATCTGTCGCGTCGGCTCGCGGCGAGGCATGTACGCAGAAAGCCAAGGAGCCAATTCACCCGCTCAGATGCTTGAGACCTGTCGGGTTTGTTTTCCTACGATAATGTGTCTGTAAATATCTTCCCCCCGTTCTCGGCGTGCCTCGGCTTATTTACGTAAACATTTGATTAACACTCCAGTTTTTGAGTGGGCCCTATCTAACGCATTGATAAATTTTCCAGCTGCTGATATTTCTCGTAACCTCCAACTTAAATAGTTCTAGTGTTATAAGTTTGACAGCTATTTGTCTATCTGATTTGATTACAAAGCATGTTTTTATTTTTTATGACAGCAGATAATATGGAGGCTCATATTTAAGTGAAAATCGGTATAGGTTTTTTCAAGGTCATAATTTAACACTCATACACATCATCAATTTAGCATACCTCTAAACATAAAATAAAATAAATTCAATAGGATAAAATCAGAGTTCGCCACGGCAATTTCCTTTGTATAATTAACTTGTTATTATTTTTTGTACAAACAAACGGTTACACACTCTTACCCCATTTCCTTTGCCATACATAGGTGGCATGGCCACATACAATCACACAATAGATAATCTAAGCCCCAGTAAGAAACTGCATCATTCTTTTCACGCAAATATTAGCCCCGGCCGCGGTCAGCAACCCTCGCTTCGAAGGCACTTCCAACTTATCTAATGAGCCGTCTATGCAGGCATGCTACAGTAAATAGATCATGAATAGTTGTGACGCAATCAGCTCGCGGTACATCAACACCGCAGACTTGGATTCGATTCCCCATTGCATAATGCTGCGTGTATTGTCTCGCATTCCTCACGCCTCACTAAATATATTTTACGACTTGTTAGCCGTTATACTCGTATACCTATATTAGAGAAAAAACATAATAGCATTATAAAAACAACGTAATACATACAGCCTAAACTGCAATAAGTCTATATAACGATAAAAAAAAAATGATTTTATTTGCTAATGTTGGCAATAGTCAAAAATACGAATTATTTTTTCCATGGGTCTTGTATTTCTGTTCCATGTTCTGTCCTGTCATGTATTTATAAGGAGTACTATTAGTCGAATTATGATTTTCGTTTGAAACGTTGTTTGTTCATAATCTGTTACATGCTTAGTATCGCCGGGCGGTGATGTTTGCATTTCTTTGAAACCAATTAATATTATTATATTAGATCAATATTTATTATGTGTGTTACATGGAATTTTTAATTCGCTGAAGGTAAGTTACCTATCATTTATTTTAACCAAAAAACATCTCTACATGTTATAAAACAAAGTCGCTTTCCGCATCTGTTTGTCTGTCTGTTTATTCGCTCCTCCTCCTCGGATCAAAATCCGTTGCGTGGTTAACGCAAGAGATTTTGATCCGGTTTTCACTAACATAGATATTTTTTTACGGAATTAATAGATGCATATTATAGTAGAGAAAAAGGCTATTATTAATATATATATTTTTTTGTAATGATGACATAAATAACATATATTTCGGCGCTTACATTGCTAATGCAGGCATATTACCTTACGAGATAGATCAAAATGATGTGAATTGATTACGTCACGCACACTATAAAACTGCGTGACAACAAGATCACAATTTCTAACCACACAATTCTATCGATATTTCTTTGCTATCACAATAAAGCATCACTATTTATTATCCCGATATATCGCGTGAAGGTATATCCCGGGCGGCGGTGGAAAGGAATAAGTTTCCGCCTTGTATATTAAATCAATGATACCTATTGGTGTATACGTATTGTATAATGCAATCTGAAGACAGCAATGGCGTCTCAAGGAGGCTGCCTCTATCCGTCCCATTCCGTGGCATAACGATATGTAGCAAATTATATAGATGCTTGTCTACCACCGAGTCGAGAATACTCTAGATGCCTATCTTATCTAGAAATGCATTTGCATTTGCATTTGATCTAGATTAGAAGCGACATGTTTATGCTGTTCTCACGGATCTTTTAATTTTGCGTAAAATATAAGTCTTAACTGACGTTTATATGCTAAAATGAGATGCTAATATTTGCATGATTATCAAACTATTATCGATTATGTACATTCCATACCTGGTTGAGATGAAACTAATAATTTCTGTGTATAATCACATCGTTATTACACCTTTCATGTGACCAGCAAGTTTCGATGGAAAAGTCATATTTTCAAAATGAAATAGTCTATTAAAAACTATTTGATTTTGAATATCTGACTGGCATTAAAAGCATTTTCTATCGACGCGTAAATTGCTTTCCGTTGACTGTAAATATGGTTGATTAAATAGTGCTATATAGTGGACAGGGAAATAATCCTTTTCTGTCTGGCGCTGGCGCGGACGGCTCGGTAGAAAATTGCACTTGATCCGCCTCCACCCCCACCTCATAGCACCACCCTGTCTGCCCTCGCTTCGCCACTCCACTATATTCGATTTCCGACCTACCACAACCATATACCTGCGATAGGAATGCTGCCGCTGTGCTATACTTGGTGCTCCTTAGATTCCATGCAATGCCGACGTCAGGCTCGCATCTCTAGTTCGCATTGAAATTATAATATATTACTCGATACTCTGGCATCGATCTAAGCGCTTTGCCACAGATTGATCCATATCCTTTGAATGTGTCGATGTCAACGACCTGTCCTCTATGTGTAGCGTTTAGATTATACTACCAATACTTATCAATAAACGGCAGGTGTTTCACGAGCCGGCTTAGTATGCGCGGTTGGGCCGTGTGGTCCGTTTTTGCCCCTGGTACCCAGCTCGGTAGCGATGAACAATGGCCGGCGTACATTCCATCCGTCACCGTTAGCCGCCGGTAATCGCGCGATCATCGCCCACCGCTGCGTCCACTGCCGACATGATAGCTTCTTAATGTACTTACTGCTTCCGCAACACGATCTATGGCTTCCCCATAGATGCTGCTAAAAAGGCACTAACGGAAGACCAACGCTGGGGTTTGCTAACCATCATAAAGCTGAGTTATGATCTTTTTGCAACGTCATACCGTTTTCTATTACTTCATGTTGATTTTAATTGCTGATTGCAGGTTTGGTGTATAATTTATATCTATTTTTTATATTTCTTGTTACTTGTACCGAGTAGCTAGTAAATGTCATTATATTCCATTCTGCTCACTATTTCTAGTATCTATCTCGTAACAACGTTAAATCTGATTATTACCTGATGAATATAGGAATGGTAATTGCATAGGAAACTCACTTGGATAAAACCTAAGTATCGAAGCCGTGAAACACGTCTCATAGTCGTTGAGATGAGATGGGACGTGCTACACTAAAGGATTTCCATAGCTATAATGTATTTAATCATACATTCCCTGCCGTAATCATGTTACCTATAGCTCGATATTAAGAACGGCTTGAGCTCGGCTGAAATCCGATTACTAATACTCAATTATCTGGAACTTGTATAGAAAGTTCAGGTAGACATGAATAGATATAAATTGCAGAGTATTAAATTTGCGATGTTTTACTTGAGAGAAAGAGTTTAATCTGTTTGAATAAGGAATCTTAAACAACTTTAGGAAATGACAAATCGTAATTTCGACGAATTTCGGATTTATCACGCCCAATTCAGGTGTGTACATAAATTAATAAATTTCTGTCGCATTAAATTGAAATAAGAGATGACAGGGCGCAGTTGGCTCTGAGCCAGTCCAAACAGGGTAAAAAACAAGGGCGGCGGCTACGCTCCCCGAAATAGCGAGCAAAGTCAAGGCGTGTACTTAGACGAGCGAACCTAGCTGCGCTAGTTTATGGTGTCTGTGCTGTTGGAATAGCGAGCGGCACGCTTACAACCCGCCGGGCCTCGGACAGACACACCTTTCAGGGCAGGGTGCGCCGGCCGGGAACCCCAACATACAAAATAGACACAAACTGCCATAACTAATTCAATTAGTCCATCATGCTACTAATTGTACATTACACCTAGTTGACATTAAAACCCACCCTCAATGACCTCACTACATCATAGTTTAACGGCGTCAAACTAATCGTATTGTTTTATTTTCATCAGACGTTATAAGGGTTGATAACGCAATGTAGCCCGTCAAGGTCGAGCTCATTGTTTAATGGCGTGACTTTTCAATGTTAAATTATGGATAGCTACTTTTGCGTGGCACCCGTGTCACGTACTTGCATATTGTGGGGCCACAATAGCGATGGCCGATGAGTCACTGCGGCTTGAGACAGAACAAGGACATCCTCAACGAGCGGGTAGCGCTCAGGCAAATCGGAATATAAACATAGTTACTCCATCTCCGTCGGACGCTATTCATATCATTGTGCGCCTACAAATAGGAGACATATTGCACTTCGCAACACCATCTTTGTAGATGGAAGATGGACGACACACTGATACTTTGAGAGTGCACGCTCGCACTACGTAGTTCTAGTAAGGAATAAATCAGCAGCCGTTATTTAAAAAGTCGTGTAAATCAATTTATTCACTCTCGCTTGTCTAGAACAGGCATATAAGTCTGCATTAGGAACAGTAGATGTTCATACGGTACGGTACAATCAATTAGCCGGCGTTTAAACTAAACTAAGATTATGTTATATTGTAGGTATGAAAATATGTGATCAAACATTCCCCTCAGTTTATTTACCGAGCTTACAATAGTTTAGCTCGATCAAAATCCTGAGAGGCCCTCTATTCAAGAGCTTGTTTGATTGGACTTCTTATATTTTCGACGGTTTCTTCTCAGGACTTGGTGTTTGTCTTGTGTTTCTGTGTTTGTCCATGGCGTCTGCGAAATAGGGAATCCTAGTGAAGGGGTATGAGTGTGTAAGCGTTTTAGCGTTTTAAGTGTTTATTTTAACAAATGTATTTTTGTTGTTGACAGATGACTTGAAGGTGGTGACGAAGCGTCTGATCGCTCAGGCCAAGCGGCAGGGCTCCGCTGACAATATCTCCATAATCGTGGTATTCCTGAAAGACCCCCGTGACATCGCCGCTGAGAACCGCGCGCCCATGGACCTTGGGTAAGTAAATATTTTTTATAAACCCATATTCATACACCTGTTGAAAAATCTGACATGGCTGTGATTTCAGCGGCTCCTATATATAGAACACATGTAAGTATCTACCTAAATACCCTAGGTGCTGAATCTATTGACAAATTAGGTCCAGTTGATCGCGTCCGTAGGTGAGAACCCTCTAGTATCAGCACACGTATTCCCTGGGTAGTGCCAAAGGAGCAACTAGCAGTAGAACTTGTGACAACTTTGTACTTAGAAGTACTGCGTCCACATCTGGTAATCCGCCGCCAAGCAGTGATGCACTCGTATTGCTGTGCTCCGGTGGAAGGTAGTAGGCTCCCATGAAATAACAGGCGCATAAGATATAACATCACCGTCTTGGGTGATGCGCGAAACGCGATACGACTTGAATTTCTGTTATTATGGACGGAGGTAACCACATTATCATCATGTAGGCCTTCAGTTCGCCTTAACACTAAATTAGAATTTAACAAAAAAAACTCTTATATTCCCTTCTCTCTCGTTCATTTCTTCGCAAATATGGTTGAGTGCGACTGAGGATAATTTATTTTACATACGAATGAAACGTATTCTAAAATTGAATTACGTTGGCTCTGGCTGCCTTTCATCTTCATGAGGGTTCGGTAATCCGTGCCGAACGGGTTGCTGGATTAAAGAAAATAATTCTGTTATCAATTTGCACCGACGAACGCATTCTCTTGTACGAGGGTTTACGGAATGGAAAGTCTTATCAACATGTTTTGAGGGCATGATGTCATCGTAAAAGCTACGTGCAATGCAACATATAAAAATAATTAAAATTATAGTTATGTGATCTACAATGGCAGCTTCCCATTATACTTTTTATTTTTATTTTTGGCGGACTATACATTTCATCTGGTTCAA
Organism: Aplocera efformata; assembly: GCA_921293045.1. Classification (NCBI taxonomy): domain Eukaryota; kingdom Metazoa; phylum Arthropoda; class Insecta; order Lepidoptera; family Geometridae; genus Aplocera; species Aplocera efformata. Next base: position 10,969,019 of record OV121042.1, read on the forward strand.
AATTTAACTATTTTGAACAAGAAGCAATTTATATTCATGTGTGTAAACCACTTTAAACCGTTTTGAATTTCGAATTTTAGTCACTTTCGGTTAATCAAATCTGTTTTTATTTGCAATTGTTTATTATTAGGAATTAAATTGTATTCGTGAGACTAAAAGTATGTTATTTAGATTTTTCAGTAATAAAACTTGATATTCAAATATAGTTTCAGATTCTGTTCGTTTAATACAACGCACGCAAAAGGATTCGTAACAATACAGGTATTGCCATATGTTGCACGTATTGCCCCCAAATAGTAGAACTTGTTGAACCGGTTTTCAGCAAAAGTGTGGATAAAATGGTAATTTTGTACGAGCGTGACATTATGTCGAAAGACGACCTTGCACGCTAGACTAACTATCTCCTAACTCATTCACTTTGAAAATGAGAGTCCTTTTATAGCTAATTTCATCTATTTTCTTCTTGACATTGTCTGGGACGTAGCCAAACACCGCTAAGTAATCATTTAATTAAAACCGGAGGAACATTAGGGTACACTTGGTAAAATACAATTTATATTTATTTTAATGAAAACAGTTGTAAACCCAAACCATATCCAGTATTATTTTAACTTAGACAAGCATCTGTGCATGTGAAAATCTATACAAACAAATAAAATTGAAGTGTCTGTTTGTGATGTTAAAATATCAGCTTTTAACTAAATATATGTTTAAAGTATATAATTAAACAACAAAAAGTGTTTAATAAAAAAAAAGGATAAGTAAAATCTGTCTGTGTGTTCTATTTGTTCCGGCTAATCTCCGAAACGGCTGGGCTGATTTTGAGGGGGCTTTCACTGGCAGATAGCTGATGTTATAAAGAGTAACTCAGGCTACTTTTATTTTAGAAAAAGAAACAATTACGGTGCTGCACAAAAAAATAAATTACAAATTCCACAAAAAAATAAATTACTAAATCCTCCTACACACAGGCTTGACAACGCGCTGGCGAACGCACCACCGTTCGCCGGCGAGACGGAGGCCTGCAAGCGGCCGGTAGATGCCGCCGCTGCCGCAGTCGACAACGACGCAGACGTCGACGGTGATGCCAATAATGGCGTTGACAACTCTGACAGTGACAGCGAAGATCTCGGGCCGGAGACCGCGGTCGACGCCGACGACATAGACGCTGACGCCAGGAACCATGAGCCAGCGCCGCCCACGCCACCAGCGCACGCTGGTAAGTGTTATGTAACCTGCACCTGTTTTCAGGACCTAAATGCAAACACAATGCTAACGCAGACTCTAACGCCGATTGTGACAGTCACGTCAATGCTGACGTACCAATGTTTTATAGGATACAATTAAATATTGCACAAAAGGCTATGGTGCCTACTGTGAAAATTTTAAGCGATTTAAATTGTTACGAAATATTTTAGGTGAATAGGCATCAGTCTATTCTCCTTTTTTCGTATGTATTTCTTCTTTTCTACAATAATATTATAAAGAGGAAAGATTTGTACCTATGTTTGTAATGAATAGGCTCAAAAAGTACAGGGCCGATTTAAAAAAATATTTCACCAATAGAATGCTACATGCTTCCAATTTGACCATTGACATTTCATTTTGAAAAAAAAAATAGGGATCCTTGGTAAAATTTGAACAATGTAACCGAAGGTGTAGAAAAATGAGTCTTAAAATGTCTTTCGTCGAATGCGCTGCCGAAACTATAAGCGGTAGAACAAAATAATGTACAACAATATTGAAGAACATCATAATGTCTACAAAAAACTCCGCGGTAGCATATGTCCAACTATTGTAGTTATGTCACTACATGAAAAAAAAGTGTTTTATATCCAAACCCCGTCTACCCCGTGCGTTATGTCTATCCCGTGCGAAGCCGGGACTGGCTGCTAGTTCTTTATATTCTATGTTGTCATTATGAAACACAGCACTTTCAAATTCACTACGAAGCATTGGTTACCAAATAATGTAGAAATTGTTCCTATCATTCCTTCATAATACAAATACGATCACAAAATGTCAAAACAAAAGTTACCTGTAACAAAAATGAGAAAAAGTACAAAAAGGGGAAGTGGGAGAACGAATGAAGAAATCTAAGTACTAAAAAATCATTTATATGATTATCATAATCCAACAATGATGGGAAACATATTCCAACGAGAGCAAAAGAAAAAGTAATGGCAGTGACACGGTTTATCGATTGTTGCATTCACCTCACCCACATCCAACACGTTCATCTTGGATCTTGGAGTCAGATGTGATTGTATGCAGATGACTCAATAAATAGTTGATTATTATAAGCCGTTTGTGTGCAGGATATCGTGAGCTAATGAAAGAAATAATTGAAAAGCAAATTGATTAGGGTTTGAACAAGCGCTAAACTTACGAAAAGAAAGCGTGACTCGCACGTACATATTTATTTTAAAAAAGTGACTGATATTATTTCTTTCTTCGTGAGTTGTTTTTGAGTGAATTTTTTGGCATCGTAATTTCCGTAGAAAGTTTGGCAGTATTGCTGCAGATGAACCGGGTTGATTGTTTTCTTTTTATTTTAGGTGCCGGCTAAACTACAGTGTCAGTACCCTACCTATTCGCCCACAGCGTATATTTGAAACTAGGTCAAATTTTAATGTTTATTATCGTAATTTTTTTTCTACAGTGGTCGAAATGCACCTGTCATTTTCATCCGCATATACATATATGCGGTCGATGTAGTCATTGTACATTGTAGCCTTTTTTTAGTATCCGCAAGTCCACGTGTTTTTCTTATGTATCATATTATAAAATTTCAGGACCACCTAGGAGGTATATTTAGCCTATCAAATAAAAAAAAAACATTCAATTGGTCCACAATTGCCAAAGAAATCGGCTTATAAAAATTAAAAAAAGAAAATATAATATATCCTCCTCTTTTTTTGAAGTCGGGTATAAACGGGTTAGGTCGGATAAATATTCTACCATACGTTTGTAATTCACGAAACAAGATCGGATAATCTAGTTTTTCGTCGTCTAGTCGATCGGATAGTCTAGTTTTTTACATTATTTGTAGATATGGCAAAGATTCACCGAAAAAAAAAAAATGGGTTAAAAAAATACCACCAAAATACTGGCATCCCTATTCGGGTGCCGGCCGCCCCGCGCCCTCGCGTGCGGCCGTCCCGCTCGCGCGGGGCTCCCCACCCCGACCCTCCCGCAGTCGCTCGTTGAACGTTCGTCGGATCTGTGCTGCTCTCTACGACCGCGCTGCTATTGTAATCGGGGCTTTGTCTACATTTTTACGGCTCGAACATTACGCCTCCAGTGAAGATAGTAATCCGTGCAGTGAAATTACCGTTCACGGTATGTGATTTTTAGCGAATGTTGTCGTTATTCACATTCCGAATGGTTTGTGAAAGGTTATTTTTGTGTTGATTCATGCGAGTGGTGTTCTGGAAATAGATCGGATCGTCGGAAGGCACATCCCTCCGTCGTGCGCCCATCGAAGGATTGCCGTAGGTGCACTGCAAATCTCACGTCGATATCCTTGTGAGGTGTCGGGCGTGTCTTCGTAGATTTTCGCTCGAAATGGCGCCCGAGACGTCCTCGCTAGTTTGAATTTCGCGACCGGTAAAATTACGTCGATAGGCGCCTCCCGCAATCGAGCGACCGGCTTCGGTTCGACAGATGTTTTTGTGACCGTTTCCATTTGCTCTCGGCTAAGAAAGCATAATAATCGGAATGAGCCTTTTGTAGTGAGGGTGTGTCACCTGTTGATACCTATCGACTAGCGGGATCCCAGGGTGATAAGCTGTTGTGAAAGTTTGTAAAGAAGTGTTTCGGTGCTTGTTTGTGCAGTGGAAGACGGCCACGTTGAAGGAGCTCTGGTGGATAATGTAGCTGAGAGCGGCGACGATTCCGAAGACGAGTGGAACTACTTCAAAGGCGAGGGAGAACGTGAGGACCTCAACCCTAGCGAGGAGCCTGACGAGGCACCGACATCTGAAACACCCTGCCAGGATAATGTAAGACCTTCATACTTCTTTGTACAACTCATTGATTTTCCTATTTGCGAAGTGGTGGTTCCAAAATTTCAGCCTGCGTTTGGGCGAAAAAATAAAGTCATTGCTTACCTACCTCGATTTCCTTGCAATATGCGGCGGTTCAAGGCCGTACAATGCGATTTGAGATAAGTAACACAACTGTTCCTTTATCACACAAAGTCAACATTCTGAAAACATTTGAACACCTACCCATGTTCCAAGGAATTATGAGTTCATTTGTTTTATTTAGGTATATGAAAGCTAAGAATCTATGCCTAACGTCTGTTGTGAATAACATGTTAGTCAGCAGATGACTTTCATAACATGAAACACACATTCACAGTATACAATTGCCTCAATCATAATTTGTACCTACTAACTTTGAAGACATCAATTACAATATTCAATGTCTCATCTTTTTCTTTAATCACATTGATGATAGAGAAGTAAGTAACTATTTTACATTTCAATCCCTTGCATGCATATTGAAAAACAAAAGGACAATTTAAACATTGATATGACGTTGCAGTGTAAGTAATGCTGTTGTAATGAAATATCATAAAAATTGTTTGTATAGGTTGATGCTGAATAAAATTCAAATCCCATACATATTGAGTTAAAAATCCTATTGCTGTTATAGGCTTCAGTATTCGACTCTGATTACTTATTAATATAGCAATATCAATGCAATATTTAGTGGATAGCGCTATGAAAAATCTGGCCAATGCCAATATTGACTCCTTCATGTTTGGTATTTCTTTATGGAATAGTGGCAAAGAATCAACACATTCAAAGTGAACTAACATCCTTAAAGAGTGGTTTGCCTTGGTTCCTGTTGTAAATCAAATTTAGGTTGTTTGAAACCAGTTTGGCACACCTAGGTAGACCAGTGTGACTCACTCACATTTCACTACATACATATATATGAAGGTTATCTGCAGATCTATTGTAATATATGCCACTGCTTCTGTGTCTTTAATCATTTGTTTTTTTTTATTAATCTCTCATAGTATTTTTCTTTTGTGTGAGTAAGCGGCCAACTTTGGCAGAGTTTCCAAACCACCCAAAGGCCTACGGCATAGCTTATTGGCTCAAATTGCCCCCATCTCTTACTGAGATGCAATTAGAATGTCTCATGCTTGTAATTCCAATACATTAGAAGGAATGCCTTTGTTCTGACATTGAATACAAAAACATACTATGAATCACAAGTAATAATAATTGACTGTTCACTACTTTTCAGGAAATAGCATTGTACCAGCTTGTAACGCAGGTTTACTCTTTATGAATGAGCTGTCTAGATTGGGAGAGGTCACACGTCTTTGAATATTTGACCCTAGGACATGCTGATAAACCTCACTCACTTTACTGTTTTTAGAATGTATTAAATGACTCATGACAAACATCATGACCTTTACATAGAAAGTTTGTGTCTGTAACCCTGGGCCCAACACAACCACTCTTCATAAGCCTTTTCAGTCACAACTCATCACCATATGCAATACTCATTGATGACTCTATAGTTAGGTTTGGTAGCCACCATGCCTTTGAAGCAAGGCAGGCTCACGAGTGAAGGTGCTGTGTGGCACCTTCACTCCAGGAGTGCAAGGAAATAAGTGTGTAACCACTTTATGTTTGTTGACGAAATTCAATATTTTCATCTTTATAAAACATTATTTTATGACTGATAATTTTAGATAATGCAATGCACTTGATAACTTGATAAGTTCATATCAATTATCGTGACTTGATATTTTCGATAGCAGGCTAACACATTTTCGTGCAAAAATATGTATAAATATTATGGACCTAAACAAAAAAAGGTGGCATTTAGAGTGCGGTTATTGGAAGGAAAATATAGAGGCCGTTGGTTTGCATTGAGACAATATAGATCCATTGCAAAAACAATACAAATAGTACCACCTTTCTCCAACCCCTCAACTGTAAGTTTCACTCATAGGAAAAATACTCCCAACACCATATTTAAAATGTTATCTTTTCAATCTGCGAAGTATTGTTTCTTGTCCCAGGGTCAAACTGTTATAGATTATGCTTTATTTGTGATTCCAGTCGGCTTGGGAGACCAGCTCAGTAGACATGAACAGCTCACCGTTGAACCCCGACGCGCCAGTGTTCATCCCGGGCAGCGTGGGCGGGTCCGACGTGCTGCTGGCGGAGTCCCCGCGCAAGCCGCTGCCGATGGACGACATCGAGCTGCCCGATGTGGCTCAATTTGAGACTGAAGCGGTCGTCAGACCCGCGGAACTTCTGGACTTGGATAACTGTGATCAACTCAATGGGCATCATGTGAGTTACATTGTTATTTTCTTGTATGCGACAAAAGTGACGGACCGATCTGACGGGCTGTCACTGCATCCCATAGACAATCGAATTACGACTCAGGTAATCTCCTAATATCGAAGTGTGAGGCCTCAAGTGCCTGTAAATTCACTGGCACCCACAGCCTTCCACTGGAATACAACAACGTTAGTGCAACACTGCTTGATGGCGGATTAACAGGTATGGTAGCGCTACTACTCCGGTCAAACTGGCACAACTTCTACTACTCGGACACGTGTAGGGATTCGGGGGGTATTCGCCTACGGAAGCGAGCTACATGGTCTCCCTTATGGGTATGAGCCCGAACCATTTGGGGAGTTTCTTTTGCTCGCGTCCATTGGTGAATAAAATCCAACATATAGAAGCAGTAGTGAGCTAAGGTTGTCTGAAGAAGTACTGCCGCCATGCCATGCAATCCACCGTGAAGCAGCACACTTGCGTTGCTGTACTCTTTTAAAAAGGTGGGGTATCCTGTGAAATTACCCAGGGAACTAAAACTTTTTTCATTTCAAATATTTCACATAAATATAATGTTCATCTCTTTGGCTATCTTTACTTATACAAATTGAGTGTAACTATTCATCATAATATAATGTTGTTTTTTTTCCTGTTTGGTTAAAAGGCTATTTGTGGTGCATGAGGTGTTGTAATAAGGTCACTCAATATTTTTTACATACTTGTACAGTTTTCATACTTAAGATCTAAGCCTGGCTCCAAGTGTGTTAGAAGGTCGTAATAGTACTCACCAGATATAATTTTCCTACAGTAAAATGTTTATATTTAAACACTCATTTCCTGTCTAAGAATCACTGTTTTGAATGTCCCTTGTTTTGTATGTACCTTCAATATAAACAACAGGATCATTTAAATAAATAGATTATGGAAACATAAAAGTAAAACTTATCTACTTATCAAAACAAAAATCATCTCGGAAACTCTGCAGGGCACCCGAGATTCAGAAATTTTTTTATGAAACGGCTATTTTAGTATATATTTTTTTATAATTATGTAATCATAATGATAATATTAGAGTATATTTATTTATGAACATTAGATTTCTAACGCAAGTAGGCTTTAGTTCTACATAGTTCTTTAGAGCCAGTTTAATATTTAATTTACAGAATATACTATCAACTCTACCCTGAACTCCTAATGTCATGTGTCAAAACGCTGATGATTAATGTTTAAATATTTATTTACAGAATGCTTCAATAGAAATTAAAGAGCAGCACAATGGCAACGATAAGTGCAACATGGATAGTTTGGGCTTTGGATTCAATGTGGGCATTGAACCTGATAAAGTCAAGGATAGTAGCATCATACAAGACTTTGAAAGGATACAGAAAGATACTACAGACTTCTGTAATATTCAGGTATGTTGCTGACTAATTTCCAAATTGTTTACTATTGATGCATCTTAACCTGGACTTTCACAAAGTAACACACTTTGTGGAAATTATTATTCGTGTTACCGAGATATTTACCATGATTTGTGAGTTTTGTTGGCTCCAAATGATACTTGAGATCTAAAGGAATAAATGAATTTGACTTTGACTTTCCTGATATTTCGACGCAGTTACATGCGTCATGGTCCCGATATTTCGACGCATGTAACTACGTCGAAATATCGGGAGTCAACAAAACTCACAAATCATGGTAAATATCTCGGTAACACGAATAATAATGTTCATAAAATTTATAACACTTTGTGGAAGTCCAGATTAAGATGATATAAAAAGGGGTAAATGAGTCAACATTAAAATCGCCACGTATTTCGCCTCTCCATGAGGCATTTTCAGTCGAAGGCTGCACCTATAGTGCACCTTCATTGTTAGTTACTTTTTAGATCATCCAATTGTTGGTAATTCTGAAGTGTTTACTGACTCTTGAGGGAAAGAATGGCGGTGACAAACTCATCATTTGTCTTCTTTACTCTTTCATTGTTGAAAAGAAGAAAACTGTCTAGATAAAGCTTTCTAACCTAGTAAATCCTTTTTATAAGATAAACTTTCTGTTCCAATCATAACAGTACTAGCTCCTAGCTATTCTCATACAAATCCATATAATTTCAACAGTGTAAACATTTTCTGCTCCAGGTATTTCAGACACACACTGAAACAAATCCATTCGCTGCCGAGGGCAACGAGGAGCTTTTCGAACGCCTGAAAAACAAGGAGAGAGATCCAATGAGCATGAGCTTCTACCAAGAGAAGGATCACGACACAAGCGAGAGACTCTCGCGAGACCGCGTAGACCTCAACGCCGTCCAACCGCTGCCCGACAGCGACGATGAAGAACTACAGACCAATGGATTATGCCAGAATGATAAAGAAAACATCTCCCCCGATACAGACCCATTCGGTTCCCACGAACCTAACAATGATATACTTAGGTTCGAAGAGCGAACCGATAATCTTCTCGATAATATAACCAGTTTTGGTCAAGTCGACAACTGCGCAGACTATGCCGCTTCCAACGCACAGCCGTTCTCCAATATCGACTTCGAAGCGAACATTCCTCAGATGGTCATGCAGACGGACACGCCCGAATCTCACAAACTGCTCTTCGAACAGATACCCGAAATTCCGGACGGAAAGAGTTCCGAACTGGGATTCACGAATGATGATTTGCTAGATCCCTCTGAGAGCGAAAAGGACGACCGCGTAGCGACTCCTCATGAGATTTCTCAGGATGATTCGGAGAGTCGAGAGGAGCCGGTCTGTGCGGCATCTGAACCATTCCTGGATAATCTCTTGACAGTTGACGGAAAGTCTAATGAACCATCTGTCCCTCTCACACCGAGCTCGCCCGCTTGCACTCCCGAGCCGGTGCATTCGGAACGCGACGCGGATATTGTAGTCCACGAAGACGCACAAATGCAAGAAATCGAAGAAAAGATTGACGAACCTCCACTGATCGAAGAAAGACTGTCGCCCGAGAGTGCTTCGGCCTCGGTCGAATCGCCTGTTCCTCGTTCGCCGATACCCAGCGAATCGGTTACGCAAGGCATTGAGCTACCCAGCGGTTCACCTGCCCCACAGGAGATTGCACTATCCAGTGAATCGCCAGCCCCGCAAGAATTTATTAGCAAATCGCCAGCCCCGCAAGAATTTATAAGCAAGTCGCCAGCCCCGCAAGAATTTATAAGCAAGTCGCCAGCCCCGCAAGAAGTGGAGTTGCCGAGCGAATCACCCTTACCGCAAGGGGAATTCCCGTGTAAATCACCAGCGCTGCAAGTGCACCTGTCCCCCGTGCCGCAAGAAATTGAATTGCCCAGGGAATCACCAGCACCGCAAGAAATAGGATTGCCCAGAGAATCACCTGCACCACAGGAAATACAATTGACCAGAGAATCACCTGCACCACAGGAAATAGCATTGCCGAGCGAATCACCAGCTCCGCAAGAAACTGAATTGCCCAGTGAATCGCCGCTTCCGATGTCCCCGCTTCCAAAAGAGTCTTTGCCTAGAGACTCCCCGCTGCCGCAAGACTTACTTCGAGACTCCCCACTACCGACTGAAACTATCGCATCTCCTATACCGACAGATACGTCACTTCCGCGCGAATCGCCCCTGCCGACCGAGTCGCCCTTACCAACCGAGTCGCCCTTGCCAACTCAATCCCCCTTACCCACTCATGCCTTACAAGAGGAACCCATCAAGTCACCTCAGGAACTTCTCGTCACTGACGAAATTCAAACTGAGGAGCTAATCTGCAAATCCCCCTACAAATCTCAGCCTCACGAAGCCTCCTTACCTAACTCTCCGCCTCCGACCGAGTTTCTACCGACAGAATCTCAACAGAGTCGGACGGATGAGGTTCAAATTGAAACGGCCGTTGAGGCTCATAAAACACCGGAACCCGTCGTTCAGTCACCTATTCCAGCCGAGGTTCCGTCTCCTCGCGTCCCCACACCCGCCGAAGCTATCGCGGACCCTATAGAAGTCGCCGAAACACCTCTCGCCGCAGTCGAAGCGCCTGTCGAAACTTCCGAAGTACCGAAAGTGTCCGAGTCAGCCCCTGCGCCCGACCTAGTCCCGGAACAGCGAGATCTCGTCACAGATCTCGACGTGGGTGTCGAATCTCGCGCGCAAGAAATTTGCGTACCAGTTACTTCTGAAATCCGACCCGAAGACGGAGTCAAGCTAGTGGATACTGCCTCGACCGCCGCAACTGTAGCGGCTGCCGTCGGTGGCGCGATCGCCGTGGGTGCAGTCGCCGCCGCCGCTACCAAAAAGACACCCGCGACCAAAAAGGGATCTACGACACCGCTCACGAAAACAGACTCGAAGACATCAAAATCGACGCCAAAACCCGCTCCGAAAACGCCCGTTTCCGCGACCAAACGACCGGCGACCGCGCCCGCCCGCACCCCGCTATCCGCACCGCGCGCTCCGCCCACTCGACTGTCTCTGACAAAGTCAGCGGCACCCAAACCGCCGCCAGTGGAGAAGACGCCTCCGCCTATTCGGGCGCCGTCCAAGACTGCCACAGCGGCCGCGAAACCTGCTCCTGCAGCCGCAAAACCGGCTCCTCCAGCCGCGAAACCTGCTCCCGCACCCGCAAAACCGGCTGCTGCGGCCGCGAAACCGGCGCCGAAAGCGGCTATCGCCGCTCGATCCGCCGCGCCGAAGCCCGCTCCGGCGCGGGTCTCTGCCGCTAAGCCGGCGGCCCCTAAGCCTCCGGCTGCTAAACCCGCGACCACTGCAGGCGCTCGCCCGGCCCCGCGTCCGCCGATGACTCGCCCGGCGACAGCGCCGGTCCGCAAGCTGCCGGAAAAGAAGCCCTTGCCTAATGGCGACGTAAAGGAAGCTAAACCACGTCCGGCGCCCATCTCTAGACCCACGCCGCGCCCCGCGCCCAGAGCCGCCGCGCCGGCACCGCCTGCCGCTGCCAAGTGAGAATTATACCTTTAGATTAGTTTATAATTACCTATATACATACGCTTCGGGTGTGATCGTCGAACGAGCCGCCGACAGAGTAGTTCAGGACATGCCTTACTGATGCGCTCTTACCTTTCTAGACCACATCATCACTTCAAAACTCTAGCATTTTGTATTCTAATGCAAATAAATTTCACCCATAATATGATGCTGGATTTATTAATCATAAAAAATATTTATCTTAAAATTTGACTTTTTAACAGACTGGAAGGAAATCGTGAGGAGATATCCTAGATCCGCAAAAGTCGATATGCCATATACGAGTATATTTCTATAATCTGATATCAAATTTAATAAACTCCATTAATTTGTCATTATATTAACATTATATTCTGTTAATACGAGTATGCTAACGTGTCATTGTTCGTTCCAGGAGTGCGGCCCCGAAGCCAGCGACGCGCTCGGTCTCCCTCGACAAGCAGAGTAAGGACCTCGCGAACAAACGCATCACAGCTAAGGCCGCGCCGCCGAGGACAGCCACTAAGGTAAACTATCATTTACTTGGCACACAAAGACGAAGCTTGAATTTAAGAAATCTTCGCCTCGTGAATGCAAACATAAAACAGTCTTTACAGAACTAAGATTGTATATCTAATTTACCAATAAATACTGGAACCAAGGTATATAAAATAAAGAAGTTGTTTCATTCTGAAATGCTTGTGGAGTACCTTGCTTAAATGTTCTTTAGAGATTATCCAAGTTAGGGAGCTTTCCGCTCGGCCAATGGTCGAATGACTATTTGTACCGCAAGTGTTTGTAATAATCAGGGTAAGGTTTGTATGATATAATTTATTAGGAAAATTCATGGGAAATGTCAGAAATCGGGAAGAACTGAAAGTTCATTTTTCTATAGGATTTTTGCCAACATATCGTTTGACGACCGATTGTCATATTGTAAATCAAGACAGGAAAACATGTCTGGTCAGCTAGTTACTAATATAACCGGTAATTACTGTTTCCAGGTTCCAAGCACAAAGACAGCCGTGAACAAGCTGGCGGCCAAGAAGTCGCCGGAGGGCAAGCCCTCGCCGGCCGCGAACGGGCTCACGAACGGCGCCGGCGACATGGCCAAGCCGCCGCCCTCGCCGCCCGCGCAGGACAACGCCCTGTTGCCCGACGTCATTGCGTAAACGATTCCTATTATTTCCGCTTGAATTTTTGTGATGTTCTCTAAGTGTACTATAGTTACGTCGCTAGTTGCGGCGAGTCGTTAGGTGCGGGAGTCCACTCCCAGTTTTATATTATAGATCGCTTATTATTATTATTATACTTAAGTTATAACGTTGCTGGATGCCGGAGGTCGCCTGACCGCTATTATCCATTATTATCATTATAAGTCTGTTTTTAGAATTTTATATTACCAACGAATGATTGATATAAATCTGGCTTTTAATTTATTTTCTTTGTATAACCGTATTATTATTTAATAAAATGTGAGGAAGGACTGAGACATTGTTTTATTTATGTGGAATTGAAATTATGAGCTAATGTTATTGAAACGCGGTTAGAAGTAATATTGTTTACTTATTTGCTAGTATCTTACTTATAAAGTTTTCGATATATTGATGTAAACTTAAATATGGTGTTACAAAGAAATACTTAAAATAGAGCATATTAATCTAATAAATGAATATCACCCCATAATTTGATGTTTTCTTTTATAATAAGTTAATTTTGGCCTGTATAATGTTGCTGCGAAGAGTTCGGCAGCGTACCCGTGGTCTGAGCGTCGTGTAGGAACAGTGTTGGGGTTTGGCCTGCAGTAGTCTATCATGGGAATAATGTTAAAACACTAGAATATGTTTTCCATGTGTGGGAATCTGAAATCTGTATCTTTGAGGTTGTCTGCCATCCAGCGCTCCGTTTGTATCGTCATGTCTGCATCGAAGTAGTCCCGCCATCCGCCGGCTTTACCTGTAATGGAATTACGATTATAAACAATAATCGTGTCTAGAGCGTAGTGGCCCTGGGGAATAGACACCGACTTTCAATCTGAAGGTCGCTGGTTCACCAGTGCACCCAAACGTTCACCAATGAGTATTTAACTTAAATTTATATGCGCAATACCACGTTCTCGAAATGGTGACGGAAAACATCGTGAGGAAAGTGGTATACAAATTCGAAAACATGTGACGATCGTACGTTTAAACGATGAGGCATCTTACTATCGAAACTAGGAAGAACCTTACTCAAAGGTCGTATTCATTGATTAATGTTATTCAATTTTTAAAGTTCATCTTCTCAAATTTGGTTATTGTGTCTGAAATAAGTGAGAGGATATCCGGCCGTGATTTAATGCAGGTGCATGTGCTCATATTTTTCTGAATCATTCATTTATTGATATTAGATAGAATATCACACCATATAATAGATAGTAATTTAATAGTTTGAATATCACACCAATATTATAATGAAAGTTTGTATGTATGTGTGTCTGTATGTTTGTTTCTTCTTCACGCTCAAACGGCTCAACGGATTTGGTGCCGGGATAGCTTGTATCCTTGATTAACACAGGCTATTTTGACCCCGGAAAATTGCGGGTAACACCGCGGGGCGCAGCTAGTATTTTAGCCACAAGCTAGTCTTGTGTAGGTAAAGAACGTGGCTCGCAAGGTACATTAAGATGTCGTTGCCGGCAATAATCGAAAAGCCTTAGGGCGGCTTGAAAACTCCAACAGTTATAAAAAACGAAAAGTTAAATACTTGTTCTAATATTACCTTGTCTTATGAAGGCCTGCTCGCCAGGTATCAGGATCCCGAGCTCCTTCATCACGTCATAGTTGACAGACTTGTTTTTCTTAAAGTTATTTATGTTGAGATGGTCGCACAGCCTCGAAACCTGGTCGTCTGTGAACTTCTTGTTGAAGAACTGCGCCACTTTGCGCACAGCTGCCGGCAAATCCTGCAAACGATGGTATTAGGAGTCGTGGTTGCCACCTTTTTTTGTGAAATTATTAAAGATAGAAAAAAGTATATTGTGTCAAAATAAAGTACGCTTTACTTTGACACAATATACTTTATTTTGCTTATTATTTTGCTTAAACACATTCATCGTTACTTTTAGCTACTTTTAAAAAATAACTATCACTGCTAAACAGCTGCACGGCATTTTAAGCCTATGTTAAGGTTAAAGTAATAAGTAGGTATCTAATTCGTTTTTACGCAAGAATTCTTACGACCAACCTTTGTTTGTATATTTTATGTAAAATGAATCTCAGAGAAATCCAATCATGCGAAATATAGTATTTTCGTGTACTTTATTGTTCTCTTAAATTCTAGAATACTCGAAATAACATAATACTTTATAATAAAGTTCCATTGGCAACCCCGTGCTAGTAGTACTGCCTGCGAGTAGCTCGGACTGTTTATTAATTTCCTGTTTACCATCAAAATTACGAAAAACTAATTAATTTGGTGAGTAAACAACTTATTACAACATCCTTATAATGAGTATTGGCAAACAAAATTTTACATCCGCTGTCGGTGTTTGTAAAGCAACGCGTTAGTAAACATTTTAGCAAGTAGCAAGTTATAATCGCTTCATTTGGCTAAGGATGCATCATGGCACCAATTATTTCGCATCGATCAAGTACCTACTTACTACAATTTTACGCTTTGATTTGGTTTTTAATTTTACTTTTGGTTTTCGGCAGTAGCCTCGTAAATTGTTTCTGTAAATCATTTGTTCTGTGGTGACAGCCGTAGTTATTTTTTATTTCACGTTGAATTCGGTTAGAGTATAGTAAGTTTAAAGTAACTTTTAAAGGAATCCCGGATTCTGAAGTTGTCTTGCTTGGGTTTCTGCTATTTCGAAGTTATCGTCGCCATAGGATATGAAACGTAATAATACGTAAGGAAATAGTTAACTAGATAATTTTTATTTTTAGTAGATCTTCGGGTAACTCACCGTGGATAGTTCTTCGTAAAACAAAAACAGCATGTTCGGATGTTGTCTCTTATCCCAAGCTTCAATCAGGTGTTTAAAGAAAGGCGTCCAGTGATCTGAAACGTAAAAACAGTCATAGGATTACTTTTTTTTTTTTTTTTTTGTTGACTAAGGGGAATCTGCAACAGATACATCGGTTGCCCTGGGGGGGACAACCGAGTTATGTGGGACTTTTACCCTAACTAAACCCCTCCGGTGGCCGACCTCTGCGCATTCGAGGGTCTCTGGGCTCTCCAAAAGGAACTTCACCAGTGACCCTCTCGCACGTTGCCAGGAGGCCCGTTCCCGGGGAAGGGTGTAAAGAGCCCCTCCCCGACTCCGCGTACCCTGCACGCCACAGTGCAGAGCAGCCTTCCCTGGACCCGATAAGCATAGCAGCCGGAGCCCCCACTCAGACTGCTATCGGGCCCAGAAGGTCTTCCCTCTATGGGCAGGAGACACCGCAACCCCTATGGGGGTTGCGGTCCGGGCTGAACTCTGTGAGCAACCCGGCCCTGCCGTCTCCGAGCGGGATCGGACCTTTCGCGATCCCGCTCTGCGGTCTCTTTCTTGACCATAACGGTCTCGCAGAAAGAGACCACCGCCCTCCACGCCGCCTCATCTTCCAGCATAGCCGCAACTACGCTTGGAAGAGAGAGATCTTGCCCGATCCGGCTCTCCAGGATTCTTCGCTCAGCTTCCCATGAAGGGCACTCTTCGAGTGTGTGCTGAGCGGAATCCTGGTCCCCCCCGCAGTGGTGGCAAACAGGCGTCGGTTCGCGACCGATCCGAGCCAGATACTCACCGAAGCATCCATGCCCGGTAAGTATCTGAGTCAGCCTATAGGTGACGTTCCACCTCCTCCTCAGCCAGGCTTCAAAGACTGGCAGG
The DNA here is from genome assembly GCA_921293045.1 of Aplocera efformata. NCBI lineage: Eukaryota > Metazoa > Arthropoda > Insecta > Lepidoptera > Geometridae > Aplocera > Aplocera efformata. Next base: position 10,985,140 of record OV121042.1, read on the forward strand.
ATAGCTCCGACGCTGCGCTGGCGCAGAGATCTCGGCTCGTGGAGCCTCTCACGCCAGCGATCGAGCGCGCGTCGATGCTCCTGCCATCGCACTTCAGCAGGTGCAGTTCCTACATCCTGGCGGAGACGATCGTACACACGTGCGTCCATCTCCGCCAAGATGTCCAGGGGTGGAAACCGCCCCAGGACAGTCGCCGCCTCAAAGGATATCGTACGATATCCCCGTACGATTCTGATGGCCATTATGCGCTGCAGGCTATTATACATAGTCCTGCAGCGCCGGACACCCGCCAGACGATGCCACCAAACGGGTGCTCCATAAAGGGCCATCGATCGTACGACCCCCGCATAGAGGCGGCGAACTCCTTCACTTGGTCCCCCAAGATTGGGCAGCAGTCTGTGCAGAGCACCCGCTACCCTCTTGATCCGAGGGACCAATCTGCTGAAATGCTCCTCGAAGCCCCAGCGACCGTCCAAGGTGAGGCCAAGGTACCGAAGGTACGGCCCCACCTCAACGTTAACGTCACCTACTCGAACCAACGAGCTAGGAGGTCCTCTACTGCGTGGTATCCTATGGAACCACAGCGCCTCAGTCTTCTGAGGCGCTACACGTAGTCCTAGCTCGTGGATCTTGTCCACCACGCATGCCACTCCCCGTTCGGCGAGCTCACTGGTCTCATCGAAAGTGTCCCCACCAGCTACCACAAGGGTGTCGTCCGCGTAGCAAACTACACTGACGCCGGCGGGGAGACTGACTCGCAGAACCGCATCGTATGCGAGGTTCCACAGTAACGGACCGAGGACCGACCCCTGTGGGACCCCGCACACAACCTCCCTCTAGTCATAGGATTACTGCACCAAATTTACCCGTGTCCTTGGTGCCATGAACACGCAAACATCCAAGATCCAGGTACCAGTAAAAATGTTAACCACTGTTCCTAATCTATACAAATAAATAAAATTGAACTGACATGTCAAAATAGCAGAATTTTACTAAATGTATTTGAAAGTATACACGGAACTTAAAAATAAAAACAAATTAAAATTTTTTTTATTTGTTTGTTCCTGTTAATCTCCATAACGGCTGGACCGGTTTTGACGGGACTTTCACTGGCATAGATGATGTTATAAGGATTAAGATAGGATTTCATTTGAAAAAAAAAAGTTTCCTAGCAAAAAAATTCAATTTCCACGCCGACAAAGTCACGGGAAACAGCATGATTATTATGAGTAAATTCACAACAGTTAATAAGCATACATACGTAAATCTTTGATAAAGTAATTCCAGTAAGTCTTGAAGTCTCCAACATATCCTTGGGTTCTGATGAGCCTGTTGAGATGGTAGAAGGAGACGATGACATCCCGTGGGTCTCTCGCCACGTACACCACTTTTGCTGTATCAAGCAGTTTGGGAGGCAGTAAGGACATGGGCAGGTGAGTCTTGATGAACCGCGGAGAAGGCGCTTCGGCGAGTTGTTCAGTTGCTGGCTGCGTTACCATCTCTAGCAGTTCAAGATTCCTATCAGTGTGCATGTTCTCAACTTTGAATCGCTCTTTCATTATCGGGTGGACGTATACGGAAAACCTGTTAATGAAATAAATAACTAATTGAAAAGTTCTGTAAAACCATATGAAGGATGCCAACTAAGAAGAAGTAGCAGATAACTCACAAATGACAGACAAGGCAAGTAGGTTTACTGATTTCAGACAGGTTACTTACTCTAAAAATGGAAATCTCTCCACGAGTGGCGTGGTGGCTGATGCTTCGTAATCCAAATCGTTAGCTACCATCCAGACCAACTCCTGAGTCCATGTTGTTCCTAAAATAAGAATTCGTAATTTGTATTAATTCCTTACAAAGTGACTCAGTATATTCTGCTGTCTGGCGAGAGTGTACAGCGAACAAACCATTACTATTTAGGAAGAGCCAATCGTGACTATATCGAAAATAGCTGTCTACAAAGTACGAAGAACTCTCTGAAAGAAAAAGAAGGGAAGAAGAAGAATTGGCAAGCTGTACATTTATCTTGCATATCTTGCAGCTACTCACCAGATCGAGGATAGCTAGCGACAAAGACATCATCCTTTCGCAGCGGCATGTTGTAGATGCGGCTGGCTTCTTGCTTGAACTTGTTGGGCAGGAAGTACCCATCGGCTCCCACCCGAATGAAACCTGTGTGCTCTCCTGGAACATTATATAACATGATATAAATATAACAAGATTCCAAATAAATTACATAAAAGTTTAGTTTGAGTCCTGTCTTAGAAGAACAACAGTCAGGACAAACTAAACTTTTATACAGGTTAAAGCCATAGTAGAACACGTGCTGAGTATGAAGTAACGGTACTACTAGCGTTGCGTGATGAGTATGTAGTTTCGTTCGCCCGGTTCCACTAATGTCCTTGTCTGTCAGGGAAACTATTGCAACTTACACAGTCTATAATATCGTAATGTAGTCATCCATAATTATAACTTAATTATTATACATAAGTACCTACATAATTCTACTTTCTCTGAGGACCATGTAGACATTTCTTCATGAAATGAGAGTTTATATTGCCTTTTATTGTTAAAAAGAAACCTGGGAAAATTAATTTAAGTAATCAGAATTAGAAGAAAGACAATTAGCTCGTTATATAAAGTTTCACATGCCTCTAAATTATGAGAAAATGCTAAATATATATATCTCTATAAGGAATAGTAAGTCATAGTTACTCTTAGAAGTTTATTGATGTATTTTATGTAAGTGTGAGTTGAAAATAACAATAATAAATTAATATTCATTGATATTTCACACAGCGCTAGATGGAGACATCTAACGACAAACTAAGCATAGCTTGTACTATGAGAAGTCAAAGCGTCATGGAAAATATAGTCATCATAACATTACACTTGTCGCTCTATGAAACATCTCAAGTGCCTGTAATTTCACCGGCACCCTACATCCTCCAAGCAGAAACAACGGTCTGCGGGTGACAGCGCTCGACAGTGCCGGCGTGACTCTGCATTACTTATAGGTACTTAGGGTATTAAAGCACTTGGTACTGTTTTTTTAGTGTCGTGACTTTTATCGTTGTGGCGACTCCTTGGCCTAGTTGGTATGAGTAGCCCTGCCTTTGAAGTGAGGGGTCCCGAGTTCGATTTCCGGCCGGGTCACACTCTGTGTGGTGAGCAAGTTTATTCTCGGGTCTTGGGTGTTTGTCTCGTATTTTTGTTTGTTCCTGCCAACTGCGACACAGGGAATCCTAGTGCAGATGTATGAGTGTGTAAAGGTTTAATTATTTTTTACTAGATTTTAGCCGCGGTTTCGCTTGCGTTAACTTTTTAACCAATTCCAGCTGCTTCATGCAAAGTTTATCCCTCCCCTCACCTCACCTCACCCCCTTATTAGCAAGAAAAACTATACCTATAATCGTCTTCACGGTCTCGTCTATATTAAAATTCATCATAATCGATTCAGCGGTTTAGGCGTGAAAGCGTATCAAACAAACAAACTTACTTTCGTATTAATATATTTATTATATTCTACTGAAGTGATAGTACGAGCTGAAGGCCCACCTGATAGTAAGTGGTTACCTCAGCCCATAACAACAGAAATTCGACCTAGGTTCTCCTAGTCGCATCCCGTGGCGCCCTCACCCGAGACGGGGATGTTACATCTCAAACACCTGTGATTTGACCGGAACCCATACCCTTCCACCGGAACATAGCAATACGAGTGCATAAATTCTTAGCGGCGGATTACCAGGTGTGGAGGAAGTACTTCTCTGGACGAACTTGACACATGTTCACAAAGGACCTATCACCTTCTTTTTCTAAATAATATTAAAACACGTATCTATTATGTTAAATAATGTAGAATAACAAATCAATCGTGTCGAATTAATAAAATTTGATGGCCATTATCGATGAGGCCTTGTAATACGCAATCATAAAATTGGAAGGCTCGTGAAAACTGCTTCCTGGACTTACAACCTTGACTGGTTTGTTTATTCGACCAAAAAACAACACAATCAAGTTAATATATTCTAGAAGTACGAAAGGCAGCGTAGATTTATTTTATTGTTGCTGTATCTTATATTAAATGATAAATATACAACTCTAAAATAAATAATCCTAAATAGACGGCAATGTGCCCAAAATGCTGGCTGCATTGCCATGTTAGATGGCAATGCTTATTCGCTGTGCAAAATATAAGCCAGCATTTTGGTCACCTGTTACTTCAGTCTGTTTCTCATGAGGACTTTTAACTGCGGGGCGCAGCTAATAGTGAATAAATAGCGTATACTAAAATACTACATTATAATGGTCTCTATGGAAAACTTTTGACTATGATTCATGTACATATTTAATAACCATATATTCCAACATTGTAATACTAATGGATTAGATTATTTTTTTTATGGTCTCTATCGAAAACAGTGAAGTTACAAATAGGCAAGTGGGACGAAAAGTTTTCACCAATTGTCACGTCTACGTTCCCATAATAGTGTTTCAACCACACACCTTGTGGGCTATTGATGCTTTGCCTTGCATATGGGATTCGTGACAAACTTAATTTTATTTATTTTGTTTACAAACTGACATAACATGACGCTTATCAGAGAGATAAGTGCAGTTCACTGCGCTAGTTTCCTAAATCAGTGACCACTACGTAAATAACAATGTAAATTTGAAAGTAAATGAGGAGCATATAGGGCTCCCCTATATGCTCCTCATTTACTTTCAAATTTTCTATTTAAATTAGTATATCTTGTAATGGTTATAAAATAGTAATAGTAATGGGCATAACGCTATGCGATTTGGGTCTTTGGGAAGTAGAATCCGAGTCGTATTGCAATTATTTTTTTTTGTATTTTTTATGTATAGCCTGTAAGCTCGTTCCGTCATTTTGTCTCCTAAAAAATGTCATAGATGGATTGGGTACAAAATGTATTTAAATCATGAATTTATGACGTAAGACTATTTATACATAATTTTAATAAACATAGCCCTTTATCGTAAGGGCCAGGCAGTTAGCCTTCGCATACCGACTACCTTTGTAGATATCTTGTCTTGTGCCAGTTACATGAACATTGGGCAAACATTGATTAAAATATATAATATTACTCAGGGTTTACTGGAAGACCCGAACAATTTTATTTTCTTATTCTGAAGGTAAAGGATTAAAAATTCAATTTGAATTAAACGTTCTTTCATATGCCGTTCCTAGAGAAGAACACTAAGATACTTCCAGTATCCTGTACATTTATAGTTAGATTAAAGTGCCAACAAACCTGTGAACAGCTTCATTAATTCTTCTGCCAGTTTTGGCTCCACATCTTCGATTTCCAAAGGAAAGTTGTTATTCTCGGCGTCCATCATATTGATAGCACAAACTTGCCGATGACAAAAATAAAAGAAAAATATATCTCTACAATTTTTTTAAAAACGCTAGTGAACGACAAATGTCCCAAATATATATTTTAAATTTAACACACTAGTAAAAGTTAATGAAGTAGGTAGAAGTGAAAGTAACTAAACGCAACCGCGCAACGGACTGAGGCGGTGTGCGCGTGCGCAGGAGCTGAAGTGGCGCAGTGAGATGTGTGGTAGGGACAGGGTCAATACATACAATAGTCTTAGCTGTAGACTGTCTTTTATTATGAACTCACAACAAAACAAAAGAAATCGTGACAGTTTCCGGGTCAACAATGAGATAAGGAACTAGTATCTGGAGTCCAATTACTTTGTTAATTGCTCTCCAGAAATGGTACGAGTAATTAATTTTTTTTTTAATTTTTTTTTCTAAAGTCTTAGCTCAGTTGGGTCTGCCTTTTGCTTTGTATGTCGTAAATTGGATTCCCACTCAGGACAAGAATATGTGACAAACAGTTGTTCGTTCAGTATCTAGGTGTTAATAAGTGGAATGATTATACGTAAGTATTTATTTACAAAAGTATATAATTATTGGATCAGTATAGTACATACAAACTATGCTTAGTTTGGGGCTAGATAGCGCTGTGTATGTAATATTTTATTTATAATATAATTATAATAATTAATATAATTTATAATAATATTATTTATTATGAATATTTAGTAGGTATAATAAAATAAAAGTTCTGAAAAATGTTGCAGCTTCTAAATAAAGGTGACGTTTATAAAAATTAAGTAAAACGTCGACGTTAGCAAAGGGCAAGGATCTTATGAATATAAACTTCTCGTGAGAAGGGTCTGCACGAAACCTGTATGACAACTATTGTAGGCAAGTTTCAATGCTTGTCAAAGTTTTCCACTAGACTAGTTTCTTAAAAGTTCACAACTCTCAACACTAATAAAATGACATAATGGATTAGAAAAAACTTTATTTTGAATTAAATAATTAAAAACTAAAATTTAAGAGGCAATTACATACATAATATATGCTTATGCATCAACAAAATAGGTAACCACTCAGCACGCTGTGTCAGTGGACAGTGGACTACAGCGCTGGTAATCTGCACCGTGGTGTGGGCGCGTGCGACAACGATTGAGTGATGATTTGATGTATGAAGTGTTTACCCTCCCGTTTTTTTATTTATAATAATCAATATGTTTCAGATATTTTACAATAAACCGGTCATATTACATTGAAAATTGCGAAATTCCGGAAACCGTCTGAAAATAACATTAACTCAAATAAAATAACAGATACTGGCGGAATTTGTGTGGCTCAAAACACAAAAAGCCAAAAGGAACGTTTATATACTGACTGAGAACGTGCTGATAATGGTGATATGGTTATTTGGTACATATATTTATGTTTTGTGGCTTGAGATGACGTCCCACCGGATGTTAAAAAAAGTTTTAAACTCTATGTTCTTAAGTTCTAAGATTTCATGTATCGTATGGACAAGTCAAATTTAATACTCAGGAGCATAATCCAGGTAGGTAAATGTCACGACTTGGAACTGATGAATCCAGGACACGTTGCTTACTTTACGTTGTTTTCTTATTCAGGTACGTGGGTACGTGGTGCACGGCAAATACATATTCTAAACTCATAATTTAAAAAAAAATATTCGTGGTGGTAATTGGTGGTACAAGTAGGTAATACAATTATTATTTCCCTGCTTTTATCTTTTTTTATATTACACTTTGGCAATCAGACTCACGGCCCAACTGATGGTAAGCCCACCAGTGGTGATGCCGGTCAGTTGCGTACCCTGCAGATATTTTGTCTTTTTTAGAACCTACCCATATCGTAGCGTTCGAGGTAAACTTCCGGCGGTAAGATCTCGTAAAACGAGCAGTGAACTATTTTGTAACGTTCATTTGTCTACAACTTTATTGTTAATTACACAATTAACATGTATTCTTTGCCTGGTATATAAGTTATATGTAAATACGATTACTTTGTGTTATTCCATATCTGCGCATTCACTTGCGTTAAATGTAAACATGTAGGTACTCATTTTGCACGTGCTTTATAAGGTAATTAATACCTTAGAATAATAACAGGTGTCTTACCTGTTAAACTATATTACATAGGTAATATAGGAGACACTATCATGTTTATTAATTGCCATTTGAATGTGTTTATTCTAATTCTAATACTAAAATGCATGGACGCTCTAAATGCTATCCTGATCGTTACCTTCGCCCACAACAACAGCAATACGACTCAGGTCAGCTCCGACTCAATGATGAGAAGATCTTAGTCACATCGCGCCCGTCATCCGAAATGAGGATGAAACGTCTCATGCGCCTGTGACTTCACCCACATCCTTCCACCGGAACACAGTAATTCAAGTGCACTGCTGCTTGGTGGCAGATTACTCAGCATCTGCCACTATGCTTCTTCTCTTATTCTACTTCGTCTACTTCTCTGGAGGAACATGGCACAAGTTTTACTGCTACTTTGGGTTGCTCTTTTCGTACCACCAGGTAGTACGGAGGCGAGCAAATCTTCAATGTATTGTTATAAAATTTCCTTATAAAACTGAATGTGATACCCAAAAATAAAACCAATGATTTTTAATGCATTCCATTAAATATTTTTGTTATCCCAATAAAAAACAAATTAATAAATCATAGTAAGAGATTGTTTTAATCTTCCATACTGGGGAAGCGCAGGTCTGTATCTTGAAGATTCTTCTTTATCCACCGTCTGGCTTCCTGCTCCATCTCGTCATCGAAATACTCCCGCCAGCCGCCGGTTTTGCCTGGAAATAATGTTTGCTACTTTAGGATGAAGCTAGTGCATAACCAACCCGTCATTGAAAACATAATTATAATTTATTATTCGTGTTACCGAGATATTTACCATGATTTGTGAGTTTTGTTGCCTCTCGATATTTCGATACAGTTACCATGACGCAGGACCATGACGCATGTAACTGCGTCGAAATATCGGGAGTCAACAAAGCTCACAAATTATAATCATAATTTGATTAAATTTGCTATGGGTGAATAGAGATCACTCCAAGAATAAAACGGTGTAGTGCCCTGAACTGATGGAAATTATTTAAAGAGATTTATTTTTCGCGTGTTATGAGGAAACTGAGACAAGCAGTGAAAGAAAAACATCAGTGGTGTGGAAGTGGAGGATCTGCGTGAACTCAATGTCCTCGACTCGACTCTTGGCGCATTTTTGTGTCGGAGGCCAAGATCCACTTTGGGAGCCAGCGGAGTAAGTAAGAGCCAGGTCTGCCTGGAATTCGTAGGAATGTCTTATATAAGACATTCCTACGAATTTTAGAAAAAAATCTTTTATGGAAGTTGAATGAGGTGCAGAACTTATATTGCTAATGGAATTCTACATCATTATTTTATAATTACTGTCAAAAAAATAGAAAAGCAAGATTCAAACCTACAGAGCACGACAATACCATTTAAGATACTATGTGTACGTAAGAATTAATTAATTTCTTAATAAAAGAAACACCAATACCTTTTCTGATGAAAGTTTCCCTTTTATCCAGTGTCCCGTGGTTGCGCATATCTTCGAAGTTGACAGACATGTTTTTTTTGAAGTTATCGATTTTGAGGTGTTCAGACAGACTCGATATCTGCTCGTCAGTCACATCCTTGCCCAAAAACTCGGCGACACGGCGGATCGACGCTGGCAAATCCTGAATACAAGTCAATACAAAATGTAAAACCTCCGACTTGGACTAATGGTAATTTACTGATGAACAAACGCCTGAACAAATCGTCATAAATGATAGCTGTGAACTATCTCACCATTCAGGTCAGTGTTCAAACAGAAAAAACCGCATCAAAATCGGTTCATTCGTTTGGAAGTTCATCGGTTCATCGGTTCATTCGATGCCACAGACATCTGTGTGTCTGTACACATATACACCGATACGCACTAGACAATTATGACAGCTCTCTTTTTCAAGCGGGGTTAAAAATAAGACAGTAGAATCAGATGTATTTTGCGTCTATCTTGTGAGCATTGACATCAACAGCAATATTCATGTTGCTGACAAGCTGCAGCTCAGAATTTTAAGTGTATATGAGCGTTAAGATAAATGAATGTTCATATGTACATATCTGTATGAATCTCATCTCACCCTTTGCCCATAAAGGTAGGCAGATACCACAGATTAAAATTTTTGAGCTGGTTAATCTCCGCAACTTTAAGTTATATAAAATCTGTGGCTGTACTGCTTCCACGTCGCAGGAAAGTGATGAATCCTCATGTACCTATAGGAAATTTCAATTTATTGTATTTTACCTTAGACAGGTCTTCGTAAAACAAGAACAGCATGTTTGGGTGATCTCTCAATGCCCACGCTTCCTTTACGTGCTCGAAGTATGGCGTGAGGATAACTGAAATTTATAGCAAACATTGATTAGCTTTACAATTAATTTTTCAAAGGCTTTATTTTTAAGAGTCTGCGTCTTAGAATCATTACACTATTATGTACTGTCGTAGGTACTTACTTATCTATCCAATCTATACTACTAATAAATACTGTATCTTACTAAATAACTATGCTTAGTATCTAGGGTATGTGGGCGCATTTTATGTGGTAAAAAAACCGACAGACAATCTCCGAAATCCCAATTTCACAGTCGTTGCGACCATTAGTGTGCGCATAACTTATTGTACCTAATAATTTACTCACACATATCTTTCATGAAGTCATTCCACGTTTGCCTGAAATTACCAGTGTAGTCGTTTAATTTGAATAACCTGGCGTGGTGGAAGCACGAGACGACCACATCCCTAGGATCTCTTGCGACGTACACCACTTTAGTGGTCTCCAGGATTTTAGAAGGTAAAAGTGACATTGGTAGGTGAGTTTTGATGAAACGGGGAGACGGCATGTTATCAAGTAATTTCACTGCTGGAATGGACACAGTTTCCAGCATCTTTCGGGTCTCATTGTCACCTAACTCTTTTAATGCGATCGCTTCTGTTCTTTCATCGAAGTGCATTGCAAACCTGTAACGAATTGAACAAGAAATATTTTTTGAAGTCTTACTTTGGTTACACTAAAAAGAAAACAATTCTTGTGTATATTGTTTTCTTTTTAGTGTAACCAAATTATAAGACGACTAGAAGGCCCGCCTGATGTTAAGTGGTTACCGCCACCCTACAACAACAGTAACGACTTAGTTCCTCTCCTACTGAAGTGTGAGATGGTACAAATCGCACCCGGTTGCGCCCGTCACCAGAGACGGGAGTGATACATCTCATTTGAAGGGTGTGCCGGTGATTTCACCGGCACACCCTTGCACCGCAACAGTAATTCGAGTTTTAGCGAGGCTAACGAACTGCAATGATTTTATTGTATGTATATAGATATCAAGTACAGTAATGCTTACTCTAAGAAAGCATATCTCTCAGTAAGTTTTGCGGCCGCCTTTTCGTAGTTGAAATCATTAGCAACCAGCCACACCATCTCCTGTGTCCAAGTTGTTCCGGATCGCTGGTAGCTCGCCACGAACACATCGCCATCTCGCAGCTCCATGTTGACGATGTCTGCTGCCATTTCTTTGTATTTTTTGAAGAGTATGTAGCCTTTTGGACCGACACGAACGAAGTTCGGTGGAGTGTCTGTAGATTTCAAATTATTTTCAATTCAAACTCAAACTCACTTTTGACGGACACACTCACACTGACGGACGCGATCTTTAAACCGGGGACCCTGGTTGGCTCACAAAATCTTTTAGCCTTCGCAATGGACGCATCTCTTGTACTATATAATTTGTCAATACAAGTATATGAACTCAGCGAGGAATGAGTTTAGACTATTAAATGTATAATATCAATGAAGTTTATGACCATGTTTTGCCACGGTAGAAGTGGGAGTAGGTTGAAAACTCCAACACCAGCTCACATAAAAATAAGTGTGTGTTATTCGAATTTTGTTCAAGAATTCAGTTTCCTCGCGTCCTTTGATTACGGCCTCGCGGCTGTAATCTGGAGCCTTGCTAACATAACATATCTCTGCCAGGGAAGACTAATATCTGAATAGGCTGGTTATCTTAGCCTTGACTTGCGCTTATCGTAAATTAACTGATAAATACTATTGGGTAAAATATTACGGCTCCGTGGCTTAGTTGGCTAAGCCCTACCTTCGAAGCGAGGGATCCCGGGTTCGATTCCCGGCCGGGGCTCACTTTGTGTGGTGAGCATGAAGTTTGTTTTCGGGTCTTGGGGTTTCTGTGTTTGTCCATGCCATCTGCGACACAGGGAATCCAAGTGCAGAAGTAAACGTTTATTATTATTGTTATTTAAAATAAACAAGAACAGGCGGCAACAAACCAAAAAATTTATTACATTAGATAAACATATTGTATGTTTGGGTGCGTATTCGTACCACTTTCACGCTCAAACGGCTCAACGGATTTGGATGAAATTTGTTACCAGGATAGCTTATATCCTGGATTAACATATAGGCTACTTTTGATCCCGGAAAATTGTGGGAAAACACCACGGGGTACAGCTAGTTTCATAATATTTTTTTATTCCAATGAATCTGGGTGAAAACAACAATATGAGGTCCACCCTCAGGTACAAGTTGCCTCGTGTAACGTCCTATTTCTTCTTCTATGTCTATGTCCTATGTCTATATCCAGCTTTAAGGATATGGATAGAACGAATAATGCTCGTGTAATTTACCGGTACACATTATTTATCACCGAAACAGCAGTGCACATACATCACTGATTGATGGTAGTAGGTACAAATAGTTAAGGTCCCAAAACGCAAAGTTCTGGGACCATACGTATGAACTTATCACTGCGATGTACTAATCATTCATATAAGTAATAATATAACCGATTAAAAATATCCTTAAAAGTATGAAAAAAACAAAACTTTTTAAAGTTTGCGATTAACATGGTTTCAGGCAGGTCTTTGCGGAAATTTATCATAAGGTGATCTGAACAGGGCTGTGTTTTTTGGGAAAATCATTTATTAGAAGTTTAGCGGAGGTTTGCTAATTTTCAGATTAAATTTCCTTTTGCAGAGTTATTACGTTGATAGAATATTCAGATAATATTGTATTATAATTATAATTGTATAAATTATATTACCTTTATAACATTGTGAAGCAATAGCCATTTCTTCTGCAGTGAGATCTCGGTACTCAAAAATATCTTTATTTGGCGCCATTATTATAATCAATCAAAGTAAATGCCCTTACTAAATAATAACATCAACTGACACTCAACTATAGAATGGAAAAAAAGGGTTTCAAATATTATCTAAGGATTATTCTGATAAGAGATAAGTTGTATTTTTCACGGAGCTAAAACGCTCATTATTATTGTTTCACCATCACTCGATAGAGAGTAGGTATCGGCTGAACTATCACATTAATTCATACACACTATCAATATGTCTTGACTAGCTGCGCCCCGCAGTTTTACCCGCAGTTGACTGACACAAGTTGTGTTTTATGCAATTCCATTTCCTTCATACAAACCTTGTCCTGGCGATTATAAACAGAAAAGTAAGAATTAGCCAAAAGGGTGAAATACGTGATGCGCTTTCATACATTCGGCAATTTTTATTTATATAGGTTGGGGTGATACATAGGAACAGTTTTTCTTGTGTAAGAACAAGATACCCAACCAAATCAACGGATGTTAAAGTCAAGACATATCTATTTAAATTCCCAATTTTGACAATAATTCTTGTCTGACTTTGCTTCGCAGGTTTTATAACTGTCAATGTCATCGTTCGTCATCGTAAGTTGTACCGTGTTAACCTGTTTTTGTTCCAATAAACATTATTATGATTGTGTTGTGTACTTGTTTTTGCTGTGTGAATAACTCATTTTTCATTTCATTTCATTTCATTGTTGAAAGAAGAGAATACCTCCTCAACATTTTTCGTTTCTCTATTCCAATGTTTGTTGCATTATGTTGTTGCATTACAATTTTACTATAATACTTCAAGTAATAAAATTGTAATAATTTTACGAGTAATTATACTTGTAATATAATGTTATAGGCAAACCATATCTTTTGGTGAAGGAAGCGACTACCACCTGTTTGCCAAACTTTTCCGCCCGCCTATGACGGTTCCGTAGCTAGTAATCCTCCATCCGAAGAAAGGTTCGATCACCGGCCGAGGCTGGCATTAATATGATAAGCATGAAGTCTGTTCTGCAGTCTTGGATGTAACATAATCATCCACACTGGGAATCGTGGTGTAGCGTACGAATGTGTAAGCATTTGGTTTTTGTCTCACCCCGCGATCATGTCACGCTTCAGGAAGGTACAAAGTTATTTGGTTTGCCTGTAGATTTTGTGTTATTTATTGTCTACTCGTGTCTAATAAAATATTATTATTTTACTAGCTGCGCCCCGCGGTTTCACCCGCATAGTTCCCGTTCCCGTGGAGAATGCGGGGATAAATTGATTTTATTTTTTTCGTTAATTTTCCAATGTTTTAATAGTTATTCTGATATTCGGGACGGAAACAAATCCAACAAATCAAAAACCATGGCAATCGGTCCAGCCGTTCTCGAGTTATAAGTGTTGTAACAAACACGACTTCTTTTATATATATAGATTTTATAGAAACCTCAAAAATTGTAGCCTATATGTTATTCTGATGTATAAGCTATATTGTGGTAAAGTTTCATTCAAATCCATTCAGTAGTTTTTACGTGAAAGAGTAACAAACATCCATACATCCATACATCCATACTTACAAACTTTCGCCTTTATAATAGTAGTAGGATAACCGCTATCAGTAGCCTTGCGCATAGATGTCAGCAGTGTAACGACAGTCTCAATCTAGGGCTCAATCCTACGCCTCTTTTACGCTGCTAATGAGGCGGGATGAGCTGGAGGCCCACCTGATGATAAGTGGCTACCTCCACCCATTAATACGACTTAGGTCCTCCCCGATCTAAACATGAACAGACCCAAGACCTTCCACTGGAATACTGCGTGCATCACTGTACTTCCCCGAACGAACTTGGTACTAATTCTACTGCTCCTTTTTGTTGCTCCTTTAGCACTACCCAGGGGACTAGAGACCTACGGACGCGAGCAATTGGACCCCCAAATTTCAATGGGACTTGGAATAAATTTCAATTGGAATAAAATAGTTTTAAAAGTCAATGCTTTATTGAGTATTGAGCACAATAATAACAAAAACAAGTGATTGATTTATAATATTATAGATTTTAGGAATGAATTTTTGAAAGATAATATTTTATGCGTAATATCTATTTTTGACTTCATAAAATCGAATCGTTTTTTATGTTGTTTTTTTTAAATTCCGTAATTATTGTAACTTAATTGGTTGAGAACCCAATTAAAACTTAACTAGTAAATGTACATAAACAGTATAATAATATACATATCAAAATGTTAACCATTTAATATAATCTATACCTATTTGCTTAAAATTAATGAATTTTACATGTATTGTGTAACTCGCAATATGAGAACTAATATAACTCATTATTTCTTTATACTTTAGTTATCAGCCATGCTAGGGAATCGAAGGTCGGTGTTGCGTAAGTTGTCTGCGATCCAGGTTTCCAGTTGATGAGTCATCTCCTCGTCAAAGTATTCCCGCCAACCGCCCGATTTACCTTGAAATAAAGATTTAAGTCAATAGATCCAATTCAATGTTTTCCAATTAACATTTATTAACTATTTAGTATTTACAGATAGTAATTAGCAGGTAAATGTATCACGTGACACAGTTACTTCGGCAAACCATCGGTATTACTGAAAACCGGCGTTTTTATTTTTTTGTACATTATGACCATCGCATAATTCGTTAATTATAGAACATTTATGATCTACACAATATAACATTTTTTTTTTATAACTGCTTCTTTATCTTTATTGATATGACTCCAAATCGTCACATCAAAAATATAATGATAAAGAAAAAAAGTACAAAAAAAAAACAAAATAAGCATTATTATGCAGCTGCTAGTTTATTAAAAACTAATAAGAAGACGTACATTTGGAGTGGAGAGTTCAATTTTTCAAGATTAGGTACGCTGTTTTTCTCCGCGCCAGGAACGAGGTAAAAATTTAATGCTTGTGATTGGCTTAAGATTACGCCATTAGCATATTTTGTGACATTCAGCTATTTTGATGATAAATAAACAGCCTAATTAATATAATTCTTGTTTGGAATCGGGTAGGTAAATAGCGACTAAATCTAGTAGCTACGCAAGTTTAAAGTTTGTTCAGATTTGAAGGATGTTCGGAGACGGTACCTTTTCTGATGAATTTCTCATTCTTGTGAAGGATCCCAATTTCTCTCATGTCCTCATTGTTGACAGACTTGTTGTTCTTGAAGTTCTCGAAGCTCAGGTGGTCGCACAGGCGGTCCATTTGCGCTTGTGTAAGATCTTTGCCCAGGAACTTTGCGACACGGCGAATAGAACTTGGTAGATCCTAAAATAAAACATAAAGATTCAATTGTACCTAGGCTAGATTATGATTAAATTATGTTTATTTTTTTATTTGTATTTATTTATGTGTAAATAAATATATATGTATGTTATTGTTTCTATTTAATTTGACGTTGTTAACGATTACAGTTTCTTTGTATATTATTGTTTCTATAAGATTTTCTACGTAATTATATTTATAAATATATCTTTACAGACAGGTGATTTATGATTATTTATGATTGTAAAACTTAATTTTATTACAATAATCACATTGAACCTTAATTTACCTAACCTTAAAAAAAATGGTGTTGGTATTGGTTTTTAACATATCATTTTAATATTCGACAGCCTATCGTTCATCAACGCGTTAACGTGCGCAGAAACATTCAGATGGTGTGCGTTGACGCAAGCACAGATTAAGTACACTACAGATACAGATAAAACACACTAGAGTTGAATCTGTTTGTCATATACATAATAATCGTTCCCTGTAATGGTTACAAAACGCGCGTTTTCTGGCGTCTAGAGGTGAATTCTGTGAAAGCGGCGCAACGGTACGCAACTACGCCCGTTTATTGAACCACCACCATATCAGCCCACTGCAGGGATCTCTATACCTACTCTCGATAATTGAGAGTTTATCACTTAATCATTTGGGTACTAAATTTGAGCGTATTAGTGAGTGAATCCAAGCAATATGACCGTTTATTACACTCATATAATAAAGTAGAATACCTTAGAAATATCTTCGTAGAATAAAAACAGCATATTGGGATGATTTCTAAGTGCCCAGGCTTCTTTAACGTGCTCAAAGTATGGCGTTAGCATAACTGAAATTAAATAATAATGTTAGAATTTAATCACATGCGCATGAGACGTATCATCTCCGTCTCGGGTGATGGACGGAGCTGGATGAATGCGACTCAGTAAAGATTTGGATCTCATACTGAGTCGAGCGCATTACTGTTGTCATGGGAGAGGGTCACCACTTATCATCGGGTGGGTCCTGAGCTCGTTCCGTCACCCATTCACATAAAAAAAAAATCTAGAAAATGTTTCGAATGTTTAACAATGTCCATGCTAGACATAATTGTTCAAAGCCTAAAATTATAATAGTTCTTATGCTACAACCATGACGTTAAGGATGACGTGCATATGATCGGAATTGGTGCATACCAAACGTCACTTTTTACTTATTAATTACCACTGATTTCTACTGTCAACACCCATCGTCCCATGCGCTCCGGTTCCAATCACTTGCACTTATAAACTTACACAAATCGTTTCTAAAAGCGTTCCACAACTTTTTGAAGTCTCCAATGAACCCGTGGATTGTGAATAACTTAGTGTGATGGTAGGCTGATACTATCACATCCCTCGGGTCCCGAGCCACATACACCATTTTAGCAGTGTCCAATAATTTTGGGGGCAAGAAGGACATCGGCACATGGGTCTTCACGAACCGAGGAGACGGAAGCGTGGCCAGGACTTCAGTGGCTGGAGTGGACATGCTGTTGAATACCCGACGTGTCTCTTCGATATTTGGCGAATACTTCATAGCTTTTTGATTTGAAAGTTCGTTAAAAAACATTGCCATTCTGTAATTAAAATAGTAATAATTTGGTAAATAGTAGTTACCAGATAAGTAAGATATCTTATCACTTTAAACGAGCAATTCTTGTATATTTGTTAGTATATTTATTTCGCATATTTCGGAGGCGGCTCTGGCGATTTGGATGAGATTTTGTGTTTGGATAAGGTTTTCCTGTATAGTTTTGCCTTTATAATTGTGTTTCTTATATAAACTATGCTGAGAATTTAATGCGGCGCCATCTCGTCAATTTTTGTGGTACTTGATTAATGCTGTTACCCAGGTACTATATCCATATTCATTATAGTTCTAAGAGTATATTTCTCAAAGTTTGGATTGATTGTAATAGAAGAATAGAACGATGACCGAACATTATGAACTTACTCTAAAAACGGGTATCTGTGAATGAGCAGTTCGGAAGCAGCTCTGTCATAATCCAAATCGGTTGCTAATAACCATACCAACTCCTGGGTCCATGTTGTGCCTGGAATAATTATGTAATTCACTGTGAGATAAGCGTGATCCGGCTGGAGTAACCAGTTAACGACAAAACTGTCAGTGTTCAGTCTTGGTTTATTCGCTTTTTAAATTATTTTTACTTTTTTTACGTCGGGGTTTTTTGTTAAATTAGCTATAATGGAGCTATAATTAGCTACACTCGACCAAAAAAAAATACCGAATCGGTCGATAATTGGCAAAGAAATCGCGAACAAAATAACAAATAAAAACATGCAGCTGAATTTTTTGAAGCTTTATTTAAATGAGAACTTATTTAAGTGCTCAGTTTGTGCATAATAACTTCGCATACACGTTACCTGATCTTTGATAACTCGCAACAAATATATCATCCGGCCTCAACGGCATATTGTAGATGTCTGCGGCCAGATCCATGTACTCTTTGGGGAAGTAGTAGCCTTTTGGTCCGATACGGTAGCCATTACTAAGGGGACCTGCATATAAAATGTTATTTTTCATCAAACAAACAGTAATGCGATCATAATCGAAACCTCTCTTGTGGTACGATTTGCTTAGTTTACGAGAGCGGTTTCCCTTCGGTTGTTTTTCATATACTCGTAATATATTCTAGACTATATAACATCTAAATCGAATGACGTTGTAAAAATTAAGAAAAAACCTTCACTCAATATATATAAGAGTACCTAAAGTTAAATAGAATATAAGAGTACCTTTCTGTGTAGTCTATTGTTTAGTATTATGTAAGTAAATATGATTAAGTACTATATTATATTATTATATAGGAACCTATTGTTAGTTTATACATGGGCAATTTAAATGAATTACTTATAATATTAGTGTGATTAACAACAATACACGCTTTCATCCCGTGTTTTTTGGATGCCCCATGCCATCTGCGTTGTAAGGAATCACAGAAAGTGCGATTCTGTCCACTACACTACACTAACCCGAGAAAAAACTATACCCATCACACAAACGGAAGCACACACCGGTTTTTTAATACCATAAAAGTGACGGGTCGCTCTGAAGGCCCACTTTATGTTAAATGGTTACCTTCGCCCATAAGAGATCCTTCTCGACCATGAACAAGGTCCAAGTTGCGAGTGGGTTCCAACGAGCCCGGTGGTCCCGCCCCGGTAACGGGCCTGTTGGGAAAAATTGTTCCAACGAGCCCGGTAGTGCCGACCCCGACGTTTAACGGGCTCGATGGCACAAATCAAGTGTCAACGGCCCCGGTGTCATTTTATCGGGCCGGATGGCACAGATTAAGGCGCATAGACCCGGTGGTGTTTAAAGCGGAGAGAATATAGTATTATTTTATATACAAAAAATTACGACTTAAAAATAGCATGAAACGCGAATTTTTTTTTGACTCGTTTTATTAATAAATCGAGCAGTCTTTATAACTAACACTGTTTCAATCAGTGCCGAAACAAATGTAAAAACTGATTATACCAGCGGTATTTCTGCGAAATGTCATTAAAAAGACGTTAAATTGTCCCAGACAAGGATACGAGCCATTTTACGCGAGAAAACAATGGCGTCCCTGGCAGGGTTTCATGTCAAGTCAACAAAGAGAAACGAACGAACGAAAAAAAAATATTCCTGCCCTTATCTATCGTTTAAACAATAAAAAGCAAGTCATTCAAACGTATTGTCCAGTAACGTCAGTCGCTCTGAAGAAGTCCAAGTTCCGCGTGGCGTCTGTGTGGTATTTGTGTGGTGTCCTAATGTGATTAGGTAAGTGAAGTAACTTAAATACTATTCGACAATGTATTTCTATTATTAATAGATGTAAGTGAATGGAATTCTAAATTTGGGTTCCAGGAAAATGGATGAAGAAAAAGAAAGCTGCTCTACCGGCCCAGCATCATCTTTAACATTTATAAAAAGAAACGGTGGCACTGATCTATTGCGTGCTAAACACCAATATATAATAACATAAAAATATAAAAATGGAACGGCGGCATGGGAATGCATTAAGAGAAAAAAAGAAAGAAATGTGGTGGAAACATGTATTGTAATAGGTGTGTGAATATGACTCCGCCCCTTTTTGTCAAAATAAAACACATTTGTTCGCTTACAAAATTAAAAAAAAAAATATTGAAAGTATGCTCCATCTGCAGCTACAACCTTCGCCCATCGTTCAGGTAGTTTTCGTATTCCTTGCTGGAAGAAGTCCTGGTCTTTTGAGCTTATCCAGTTGTCAATCCAAATTTTGATACTTTCACATGAAGTAAACTTTTCTCCAGTAAGGTCTGTCTGCATCGTCCGGAATAGGTGGTAATCCGAAGGAGCTATGTCTGGTGAATATGGCGGGTGGGGTAACACTTCCCAGTCCTGTCCCTCTAAATATCTTTTTACGACTTCTGCGGTATGCGGTTTGGCATTGTCATGCTGAAGAACTAATTTGTTATGTCTATTCACCCATTCTGGTCGTTTTTCTTCTATGGCTCGCTTCAAACGCATTAGTTGTCGTCGGTAAACTTCTCCATTAATAGTTTCAGAGGGTTTGAGCAACTCATAATATACAATACCTTTCTGATCCCACCAAATACAGAGCATGACCTTGGCACAGTGAATATTTATTTTTGGCTGTGATGGGCCTGGTTCGCCTGGTTTCACCCAAGCTTTTTTGCGTTTAGGATTTTCGTAGTGTATCCATTTTTCGTCTCCTGTGACTATCCGATGCAAAAATCCTTTTCTTTGCTGTCTTTGAAGCAGCATTTCACAAATGGTTTTCCGACGTTCCATGTCTCTTTCTTTTAAATCATGTGGAACCCAGTAACCGGCTTTTTGAATCATTCCCATCATTTGTAAACGCTTTGCAACAGTTGAACGATCAACATTTAATGCTGCAGCTAATTCTGATTGAGTTTGGCAAGAATCTTCCGCCAATAATGCTTCCAATTCAGCATCTTCAAATTTTTTTGGTGGTTTTCCATGTTCTTTATCCTCAGTACTAAAAACGTTATTTTGAAATCGTCGAAACCATTCCTTGCAAGTTGTATTAGACGGAGCATGCTCACCATAAATCTCCACAAGCAAACGATAAGTTTCCGCTGCAGTTTTCTTCGCAATAAAATAATGTAATAACACTTCCCGCAAATGACGTTTATTTGGAATAAAAACCGACATTTTCGAAAAGGTGAAAACAATTGTTGCTTACACTTCAACCAAATATCATAAAATGCGTTAGATAGCTGACATTCAGTACTATCGAATACAAGTATGGTCATTTATTAGTACACGTAAACAATACTAAAAACGACATCTGTTGAGAAAGGGCGGAGTCA
The DNA here is from genome assembly GCA_921293045.1 of Aplocera efformata. Classification (NCBI taxonomy): domain Eukaryota; kingdom Metazoa; phylum Arthropoda; class Insecta; order Lepidoptera; family Geometridae; genus Aplocera; species Aplocera efformata. Next base: position 11,006,367 of record OV121042.1, read on the forward strand.
TATTCACACACCCAATACTTACAACCTTTTATTATATCGTCTTACTAAATTTCTACTATCTGCTCTCTTTATAAGTAAAATATGTATATAAGAAATCCGTTATTGGATGTATGGAGCAAATAAGCAAAAAAAAATAATTCTTTCTTTCTTTCTTTCATGCCATGCATGTGTACAGACTATTCATAACAAATGGTAATTAAATATAAAAGAAATATATAGAAATAGAATTGGTAATAGAAAATTTATTAGAGATATTATAGAGAAGATATTTAGTATTTGATAGTTTTAATACCCAATGAAGTGGATTTATAAATGACTGAATTACATACATCTTACATAATACATATATCAAACGAAATGTTTTCCTAGGTTTTTTTTTTTTGTTTTATGTTGATATTTATTTTGTAAAACAATAATTATAAGTGATTGTAACATATAAACCCTTTTTTATTTTCAGTTCATATTTTTTGTACTCTATTCTCTCCGCTTTAAACACCACCGGGTCTATGCGCCTTAATCTGTGCCATCCGGCCCGATAAAAAGACACCGGGGCCGTTGACACTTGATTTGTGCCATCGAGCCCGTTAAACGTCGGGGTCGGCACTACCGGGCTCGTTGGAACAATTTTTCCCAACAGGCCCGTTACCGGGGCGGGACCACCGGGCTCGTTGGGATATACCCCAAGTTGCATACCGTTGCGCCCGTGTCCCGAGATGTGGATGTAACGTAACGTCTCATGAATCTGTGATTTCACCAGCACTCCAGCACACACACTTTTATCAGAAAACTTTGCGTTTATAATTGATCTTACCTTCATAACATTGTGAAGTTATAGCAAACTCTTCTTTCGTAAGTTCCCGGTACGTAAAAATATCTTTGTTTGGTGCCATTATTGCACTTAATGAATTTATTTTGTTGAAGGTTTCTTAATTGTAGTTAATTCAAGTGACTCTCAAACATGGGTGAATGGAAAACAATGCATGGTTTATATTATTATGTTATCTCAATGATAAGCTTAAATCCATTTTATTTTGCAAACATATCTCAGTCGTATCCTTACATAGTATAAAACAAAGTGGGTCCCGCTGTTTGTACGCTTGGATATTTTAAACTACGCAACGTATTTTATAGTTTTCAGCAATAGATAGAGTGATTCAAGAGGAAGGTAGTTTTCAGCAATAGATTCAAGAGGACGGTGTATATGTAATTCGGGTAATTTATACGACACTGATGTACTTATGATTACGATTTTTTTTAATTAGTCACTTTTTTTGTACTGTTGTAACTGAAATCGTTAATGATTCTGTTAAAGCTGTTTATTCGAATCATTTTGTAACAGTACAACCAACTGTGACGTGATCGTCAAAGAAATTATTATCATTATTATTTACTTTGGTTACAGTTGATGCAGCGGCTTCTTGCCATCGACATCTTCACTACATAGTATAAAACAAAGTCGCTTTCTCTGTCCCTATATCCCTATGTATGCTTAAATCTTTAAAACTACGCAACGGATTTTGATGCGGTTTTTTTTAATAGATAGAGTGATTCCAGAGGAAGGTTTATATGTATAATACACTAACAAGTCACCCCGGCTTCGCACGGGTAGTTTCTGATACGACACTGATGCTTTACTAACCGTGCGAAGCCGGGGCGGGTCGCTAGTTTTAATACTATATTGCAAAAACCTGGAGCTAACGCTACAAGCTTAATAAATAATGCCTAATCATTGGTGATATAGATAAGATATTTAACGTAACCTGACGTCTATCTTATCTGTATATATTTTCGTAGATTGCAGTTTCTGTTGTCATCATAGGTTTGATTGTTGCAAAATTCGAGAGGAGCTCGATCGTCCAGGTCCTTAATACTTTAAACGAGCAATTCTTATACGTATACTTATACATACATATATACGATTTTGATGAAATTTTGCTGTTAAGTTTACCTGTATACTTGTATTTTTTACAAAAACGCAGTTTTGTACAAAGAAACGTTTCTTTTATAATAAATAATTTATTGACATGGACAAAAAAACGAATAAAGCTCGGTCGCCCAGGTACTTATATATAATACTAGCAGCCCGTCCCGGCTTCGCACGGGGTAGTGACATAACTACAATAGTTGGACATATGCTACCGCGGAGTTTTTTGTAGACATTATGATGTTCTTCAATATTGTTGTACATTATTTTGTTCTATCGCTAATAGTTTCGGCAGCGCATTCGACGAAAGACATTTTAAGACTCATTTTTCTACACCTTCGGTTACATTGTTCAAATTTTACCAAGGATCCCTAATTTTTTTCAAAATGAAATGTAGCCTATGTCAAATTGGAAGAATGTAGCATTCTATTGATGAAAGAATTTTTTAAATCGGCCCAGTACTTTTTGAGCCTATTCATTACAAACATACAAACATAGGTACAAATCTTTCCTCTTTATAATATTAGTGTAGAAATTGGTAGGTAAAGCATACATAATTTGAATACGTAGTTATGTTTAGAGAACATTAAATGAACTTACAAGACATTTTTTATGTCACCCATGATATTAAATGCCGGATTCGTAAATGTTGTTTACAGAACTTCGGTCGCCTCTACATACATAGAGACAACTCGCTCGCAGATCCAATTATTTGTGATCTGTTTACAGTGCAGTCATGACTCCAGAGAAAAATTCAGGACGGGATTTTCCGTACAAAATAGTTGATGTGGATCCTGCGCTCGATCTTGAATTTGCACATTTACACAAAAGTAAGTACCGTTATTGATTGTACTACCAAAGCTTGATAATATATAACGGATTTAAATAAAAAAAATCGATTTCAGGAATACGGTCTCTAATTTTTTCATAATTTCAATATGTAATCATGGAGAGTTACACCCTACAAAATAAAAAACTAATCATAATCGGCAAAGATTTATATCGCGTAAAAAGCATACAATAAAAATAGATTAATTGATAACCCCCTCGTTTCGAAGCCGTTTAAAAATGATAAAGTTAATGTTGATAAAATAAAATGGTGATAAAGTAAATGGTTAAAAATGGTGATCTGTGATCACATAATAAAAAAAATAATGCACCGTGGCATGTGGCATGCTGTGCAGAGGCCCTATTTAATGTCTGTGACATCTTTCCTCCTAACCATAATATTAAAAATTATTATATAATCATTAAGTATTTTATAATTATTTAATAACAGCTAATAAACGGCTCCGTAGCATAGTTACCCTGCCCTGTCTTCGAAGCGAGGGGTGCCGGGTTCGATTCTAGGGACACAGGGAATCCTAGTGTAGGGGTATGAGTGTGTAAACGTTTTTTTTTTTATGAAAAATATTTAATTATTTGTTTCTTTTCATTTATAAATGCGAATGTGAGTTTGTTACGCTTTCACAACTGAACTACTCAACCGATATCATGAAATTATGCATACGTTTTCAGGGGTACAGAAGGGGTCTTTTTCTTCCAGAATCATCCAGAAATAGTTTATAGTTTAAAAATCTTCATTAATACGAAGCCGCAAACAAAACCTAATTTTACAATAAATTCAAATTTCATCAACTCGGAGCGTATGACGAATAAATAACAAATAGAAAAATAAATAGAACAAGAAAAATCATTAACCTTCCGTATTTTGTTCCTCCTTCTAGCTAGTAGGTATTTTGTTTGTCATTTTGATTTACTATAAAAATCATTTAATGAAACATGTCATCGGGCGTAGAATTCTTATTCTAAGTAAGTTTTTCAAGATGTTTGTATGAACCAAATTTAAAAGCAGTGTTGGTCCGAAACGCTCTCATATAGCAAATATGTAATTAATATTGACTTCTACCGTTTTCCAGATGATTTAATGTCAAGTGGTTTAGTGAAGGTTGGTCCAAAGAGCTACATGTACCCGAAGAAGTACAAGGAGGAGGCTTCAAGGATATACAACATGAAGATAGTACCCGGCGACGTATTCGTAGGTGGATTTCCACGTTCAGGTAAAAATCGGAGTAGGGAGTAAGGAGTAAATTCCGCATGTAGGAATTTAATTAGTGGTTTGCACTAGTTGAAGATTATAGCAGTCATTAGCAATATTAGTCAAAGATAAAGTCAAAAATCTTTAATTGTGTTGAATTCTTAAAAAATATTTGGATATTATTTATTTCTATATTTATATAAGGACTTTCGAGGTCAGGCGTTCGTAAAACTAAGTTTAGCGCTTGTTCAAAGTATCCACGGTGTCTTTACGTAACCCGTTTTTACGTACGTTTTTGAATCGCAGAGAGAAAAAGCGAGAGAGAGAGAAAAGCTCTAACTTCTGTTCCGCGTAGTTTAGGATCGACTACCAACCAGCAATCATTTGAGTGATGAACACAGTATTATTTGATTACTTACAGGCACACATTTTACTCAGATGGCTGTTTGGTTGATCACCAATGGTTTGAACTATGCAGAATGTAAGGAAAAATCGATCGAAGAAAAGTACCATTTCGTGGAGTAAGTTATTATTACTTGTCAGCTATTCAAGCGTAAATTCTTTTCTTTTTAATTTAAAAGCAGGTTTTCTAGCGGTGGATCTTAGACATGTCATCGGTTCAGTCGTTTCAAAGTCAAAGCCCATTACCATTTCAACGAGTCGGGAGTTCTTAGATTTTCGTAAAACGGCTCCGTGGCTTAGTTGGTAGTAGCCCTGCCTTCGAAGCGAGGGGTCCCGGGTTCGATTCCCGGCCGGGGCACACTTTGTGTGGTGAGCATGAAGTTTGTTCTCGGGTCTTGGGTGTTTGTCTTGTGTTTCTGTGTTTGTCCACGCCATCTGCGACACAGGGAATCCTAGTGCAGAGGTATGAGTATGTTGTTTGTTTGTTGTTGTTGTTTAAAACGAACTTGTTTATAGTACCCAATACATCAAAAGATCAGCCTTTCAAAGGCAGGACAGACAGGCGCAGCAGACTTAGTAATAATCCCTTTGCATTTCGGTATCTGAACTATAAAATAAATTTTACCTGTATATTTTGTTTTAGGAGACATTTTGTTTTCAACATGCAAAAATATCGAGATGTCTTGGAATCAAATTCCTCTGATGAAAAACTTATAAAATATGCTAAGCAGCAACTTTCCACCGTGGACACTCTGCCCGATACTGAGCCGAGGCATTTGAAAACACATCTACCGCTATCCCTTCTGCCGCCCACCCTGCTTGACCATGCGAAGATGGTGTTCGTTGCTAGAGACCCGAGGGATACGATAGTTTCTTACTATCATTTGGTAAAAAGTCTAGCACATTTCCATGGAGATTTCAAAACTATGTGGATGTATTTTTCAAGAAATATGAGTTGAGTATTTAATTATTTCTGTTATTTAGTTAGTTTAAGTGCCTGCTACAAAAATATACCGCGAATAAGGTGCGTGGCGGCCTAGGGGCACAGGCGCCTACTTTCACTCTGAAAGTCGCTTGTTCAAACCCACACGTGCACCAATGAATTTATGACTTGAAAAATTTGTATGCGCAATGCCATGTTCTCGAAACGATAAAGAAAAACATCGCGAGGAAACCGGCATGTCTTAGAACCAAAAATTCGAAGACATGTGACATCTACCAATCCGGATTGGGCTCCCGTGGTAGATCAAAGCCTATTCACTCTCAGTTATCGAGAGTAGGCCGGTGACCCTGCAGTGGGAACATTAGAGGCTGATACGGAAGGAATCGCGAATCATACCAACGCTATTTCCAGGTGCTCTAGAGGTTCGAATTAATGAATCAACACAACTCATTATTGAACTAAAATTATAATTTCTTGGTTGCAGCATTTTGGGGTCCTTACTTTGAATTGGTGAAAGAGGCTTGGAATAAGAGAGATAGGCCTAACCTGCTGTTCATATTTTATGAAAATTTGTTGAATGTAAGTTGCGTCCCAGGTTCCCTTTTCAATTTCCCTATGCACGGACGATAGCTTCTCAACAAATGACAGTGAAAAAACTCAATTAGCGCTAATTTTCCTTTCCTCCCAAAGGACCGCTTAACAACTCTGCGTCGCATATCCAACTTCTTCGGGAAACAGTATTCTGACGAACAGCTTACGCGTCTTGCCCAGTACCTGGAGTTTGACAACCTGAAGAATGACGTGAACTACAACCACACGAAGCAAATTGGCATTCTGATGCCTGAGAAAAAGAAATCTCCTTTTATCAGAAAAGGTATTTTATAAGACGTATACGTTACGTAAGACATATACGTTACTGTAAAAATACGTACATGAAAAGACTTCTCACACAACATATTGTTAAAGAGTTTTTTCAATATGGTATTTATATGTTCCTCATACAAATTTAATGGCTGTGGTCATGACGATCACGGTTATTTAATTTATTATTCATAGAAATGTGACTTAATTATATAAGTACCTAATTACATAATTTTGTTAACCAACCTTGGTCTCGCTCGGTCGTCTTCCGAGTCAATATTAATTGAATTAGGTACTGTTATATTATAATCATTATGTGACTTGCATGGCAAACAAATGTACTTTTTTATGAATTTAATTGAAATTTATGGGTGTCTCATAATTAATGTCGGAATGCGATAAATATGAAATTCGTGTATTGTTAAGACATTATTCGCTTCCATGCTATTTATTATAAAAAACGTACTGCGTCGTCAATAAACAAAGGTAGAATGATTAAAAAAAAATAAAGCAATGGTGCTCTTCATAGAATTAGAGTCTAGTCTTAACAATTTACGACACGTTTATACTTGAGGCGCAGAAATTTTCACATATGTAAACCGACATTACTTAAGGGACACGCTACTTAAATGAGATTTATTAGTAACAAATATAACAGAGATTCCAAGGTTTGGTAGTAATTAGTGATTGCATCAAGAAGGAAACAATAATAGAATACGCCTGCGCGGATCACACATACGCCGTCAATTATTCCCGACGTATCGTAATTCCTTAGAAGAAAACTGGCTACCGTAGTCATCTTGTAAACTTGTATATTTAAATATTCAGGTAAAGCTGGTGGGTGGCGCGAACACTTCGATGAGGAGATGTCACAACAGGCGGAGCGCTGGATTGCCGAAAATCTTCGCGGCACCGACCTAAGATTTCCCAGCATTGATGGAATTATATAATTGCTAATTTTCTTGTTTAAATTTCCGTAGTGTTAGTAAGAAATTGTATCAGTACCACCATCTTTGTGTTCAGAGGCGATAAAATAAGTTGAAAGTGAAACCTAAATCGCATAATTTAAAATACTTAAGATTTTAAATTAACCGTTTATGTTAGGTACAAAAATATACACAACATAAATGTATAAACTTGGAATTTTTCGGAGTCGGATTTTTCTTTTTCTCAATATTTATTTATTTGAATAAATCTTAAATATATACGGTATGAGTGTGTATAAATTTATTTATTAATTAGCTAGAGACTCGCCCCGGTTTCTCACGATTGTACAGTGAGTGACGTAGGTCGTAATACAATTCCGTAGTAGGTACATTACTTTCATCAAAGTCAAAGTCAAACTCATTTATTCCTTTACATCTCAAGTACCTATTATCTATCTCGTAAGGTTAACAATGTAAGCGCCCCAGAATTTTTATTACATCATTTCTCCTCGAATTTTCTCTACTTTAATATGCATGTATTATACATAAATAAAACTTTCGGAAAAAATCTCTAGATAGTGAAATCTGCATCGAAATCCGTTGCGTAGCTTAGAAGCTAATGGAGAAACAGACAGGCGCAAACAGCAACTTTGCTATATATTACTTAGAGATGAACTGGAACTGGATTACGAGAGATGTCTAACCGTTAAGAAAATATCTTCATGCAAATGTTTAACTTGCGGGGGCATTTAAATGTGCCTGGGGTAAAAGTAACGCCAAATAACGGCTATATGTGATCGCATGGCTTCCGATCAGGGAATACAAGAATAAGGGTCCGAGCATAAGAATAATTGCTTTGTTATAGGCATAGAAGATACGAGTTCACGATATGTATCATTTACAAAGATAAAAATATTAGGTACCTAATATACCTAATATTTTTATAGGGATAGAAATAGAGGAGAGAGTGATTCAATCACGGCGTTTCAATCACACGTTCAATCACGTTGTCCAAAAAGACATCACAATCTAATTTTATATATATCCCTAGTTTTTGACGGACCAAGTTGCTCGCGTCCGTAGGAAAAGATCTTTTTATTCCCTACATATGTCTCCTGGTTGGTGCGAAAAGAGCAACTTAAAGTAGCAGCAGAACTTATGCCAAGTTCGTTCGGAGAGTTACTGTCACCACGCCTGGAATCAGCCGCCAATCAGTAGTGCTTGCATTACTGTGTTCTGGTGGAAGAGTGTGGGTGCCGGTGAAATCGCATGAGATGTGGCATCTCCGTCTCGGTGATGGACACAGTTGAATAAAACTTTTTCTAAGACCCAAGTCTTGTTCTGAGTTGCATTGCTGTTGTCATGGCGGGGCGTTTCTGCTCGTTTCGTCACTTCCTCACATAAAAAAAGAAAGTTATTTTAGTATTTACCGGGTATATTTCATAGTTTTAACCATTAGTCGATTATGTGTTTCAACAATACCATTAATAAGTATATCTCGTGTACTCCGCGTCTATGTACTACGTGTCACTAAAATGTTGATACACAGATATTATAATACCATACATACCACCTACCGGTTCCCGAAAAATTCATTATTATTGTAGATCGAGCGCCTGTGCTTAATTATATCACTGCACTGTAGCTTACTGAGTTGGTAAAGATAGGCGCTGTATTCTTATTAATGCTATAAATGCGAATGTGAGTTTATTTGTTTTTTACACTATCAGCTTTCACTAACGCCCTAGCCTAATTTACATTTGGTTTAATTAACAGAAATATTTTTATTACTTAGAGAAAATAATCCCACGCCCAAAAAAGAGCGTTTTTTCGGGAGACAGTTGCGTCACTGTTTCTCCAGAATCATGTGTTTTTCACGAAATTATTGCACTGTTGCTAAACATTGTTAATGTTTATAATCATTATTATGGGTGTACTCAGGGGGGGCAGGGGGAGGCAGCTGCCCCCCTGGAAATGGAAATTTAAAATAACAAATGCATGCATAGTCAAATTTACTTATATTGTATTTATTTAACTATCTATAAAACAGGATCATTTGCGGCTGTTTGCCCTACACACTACACTACATATACCTAATGTTTCATGTAGGTGTGTTTGTGTAGTGTGTATGAAGAAAAGCCGCGAACGATTTGACCTAAAAAATCCCTACCTAATGACCCCCCTTAGGCCAGAAGCTGGGTTCGCCCATGAACATTATTCAAAAATAAATAACTACAAAATATATTATACTAAAAATAGAAAACAAATCAAAAATATTGAGCAACTCTGAGCCACCAGGCACATTTAAATGCCCCCGCCATCCCAGTTGAACATTTCCGTGAAAATATTTTCCTAACGGTTAATACATCTAGACTGGCCTCATAGCTCAGTTGGTAGTAGACTGGCCTCATAGCTCAGTTGGTAGTAGACATGGCCTCATAGCTCAGTTGGTAGTAGACATGGCCTCATAGCTCAGTTGGTAGTAGACATGGCCTCATAGCTCAGTTGGTAGTAGACATGGCCTCATAGCTCAGTTGGTAGTAGACATGGCCTCATAGCTCAGTTGGTAGTAGACATGGCCTCATAGCTCAGTTGGTAGTAGACATGGCCTCATAGCTCAGTTGGTAGTAGACATGGCCTCATAGCTCAGTTGGTAGTAGACATGGCCTCATAGCTCAGTTGGTAGTAGACATGGCCTCATAGCTCAGTTGGTAGTAGACATGGCCTCATAGCTCAGTTGGTAGTAGACATGGCCTCATAGCTCAGTTGGTAGTAGACTGGCCTCATAGCTCAGTTGGTAGTAGACATGGCCTCATAGCTCAGTTGGTAGTAGACTGGCCTCATAGCTCAGTTGGTAGTAGACATGGCCTCATAGCTCAGTTGGTAGTAGACATGGCCTCATAGCTCAGTTGGTAGTAGACATGGCCTCATAGCTCAGTTGGTAGTAGACATGGCCTCATAGCTCAGTTGGTAGTAGACATGGCCTCATAGCTCAGTTGGTAGTAGACATGGCCTCATAGCTCAGTTGGTAGTAGACATGGCCTCATAGCTCAGTTGGTAGTAGACATGGCCTCATAGCTCAGTTGGTAGTAGACATGGCCTCATAGCTCAGTTGGTAGTAGACATGGCCTCATAGCTCAGTTGGTAGTAGACATGGCCTCATAGCTCAGTTGGTAGTAGACATGGCCTCATAGCTCATTTGGTAGTAGACATGGCCTCATAGCTCATTTGGTAGTAGACATGGCCTCATAGCTCATTTGGTAGTAGACATGGCCTCATAGCTCATTTGGTAGTAGACATGGCCTCATAGCTCATTTGGTAGTAGACATGGCCTCATAGCTCATTTGGTAGTAGACATGGCCTCATAGCTCATTTGGTAGTAGACATGGCCTCATAGCTCATTTGGTAGTAGACATGGCCTCATAGCTCATTTGGTAGTAGACATGGCCTCATAGCTCATTTGGTAGTAGACATGGCCTCATAGCTCATTTGGTAGTAGACATGGCCTCATAGCTCAGTTGGTAGTAGACATGGCCTCATAGCTCATTTGGTAGTAGACATGGCCTCATAGCTCATTTGGTAGTAGACATGGCCTCATAGCTCAGTTGGTAGTAGACATGGCCTCATAGCTCAGTTGGTAGTAGACATGGCCTCATAGCTCATTTGGTAGTAGACATGGCCTCATAGCTCATTTGGTAGTAGACATGGCCTCATAGCTCAGTTGGTAGTAGACATGGCCTCATAGCTCATTTGGTAGTAGACATGGCCTCATAGCTCATTTGGTAGTAGACATGGCCTCATAGCTCATTTGGTAGTAGACATGGCCTCATAGCTCATTTGGTAGTAGACATGGCCTCATAGCTCATTTGGTAGTAGACATGGCCTCATAGCTCATTTGGTAGTAGACATGGCCTCATAGCTCATTTGGTAGTAGACATGGCCTCATAGCTCAGTTGGTAGTAGACATGGCCTCATAGCTCATTTGGTAGTAGACATGGCCTCATAGCTCATTTGGTAGTAGACATGGCCTCATAGCTCAGTTGGTAGTAGACATGGCCTCATAGCTCATTTGGTAGTAGACATGGCCTCATAGCTCATTTGGTAGTAGACATGGCCTCATAGCTCATTTGGTAGTAGACATGGCCTCATAGCTCATTTGGTAGTAGACATGGCCTCATAGCTCATTTGGTAGTAGACATGGCCTCATAGCTCATTTGGTAGTAGACATGGCCTCATAGCTCATTTGGTAGTAGACATGGCCTCATAGCTCATTTGGTAGTAGACATGGCCTCATAGCTCATTTGGTAGTAGACATGGCCTCATAGCTCATTTGGTAGTAGACATGGCCTCATAGCTCATTTGGTAGTAGACATGGCCTCATAGCTCATTTGGTAGTAGACATGGCCTCATAGCTCATTTGGTAGTAGACATGGCCTCATAGCTCATTTGGTAGTAGACATGGCCTCATAGCTCATTTGGTAGTAGACATGGCCTCATAGCTCATTTGGTAGTAGACATGGCCTCATAGCTCATTTGGTAGTAGACATGGCCTCATAGCTCATTTGGTAGTAGACATGGCCTCATAGCTCATTTGGTAGTAGACATGGCCTCATAGCTCATTTGGTAGTAGCTCTGCCTTCTGCACTGTAGAACATGGGTTCGATTCCCACCCAGGACAAGCAGTTGTGAACATAAATGTTTGTTCTGTGTCTGGGTGTTAAAAAAAAGAAGTTTCCATAATCCAGTTCCAGTTTATCTCTAATATAAAGCAAAGTTGCTGTTTTCATCTGTCTGTTTCTCCATTAACTTCTAAACTACGCAACGGATTTGGATACGAATATCACTATCATTTAGAGATATTTTTCCGAAAAGGTAAATTTTATTATACATTAATGTTACATACTTAAGCGACACTAGCGTAGGCACTCGACTGCTCCCGCCTGATTATGGGGCATTACCGTAAGTGTGGCATTTTAAATCCTACACGAATGTAGTTTTCGTATTGTTAACATAGTATAAAACAAAGTCGCTTTCTCTGTCCCTATATCCCTGTGTATGCTTAAATCTTTAAAACTACGCAACGGATTTTGATGCGGTTTTTTTAATAGATAGAGTGATTCAAGAGGAAGGTTTATATGTATAATACACTAGCAAATCACCCCGGCTTCGCACAGGTAGTTTCTGATACGACACTGATGCTTTACTAACCGTGCGAAGCCGGGGCGGGTCGCTAGTTGTTAATAATTTGCTCTCGGTTCTCGGATGTTTGTGTTGTGTATTTAATATAGTAGAGAAAAGCTGAGGAGAAATAATGTAAATAATAAAAATTCTTTGGCGCTTACATTGTTAATGTTGGATATACCTTATGAGATAGATGAAGATTATGTTCCTACTATGAAATTGTATTAGGACCTACGTCACACACTGTACAGCCGTGCGAAACCGGGGCGGGTCTCTAGTTAATTATTAAATAAATAAATATGGTTACACAATCATACTACTGCATTAGGAATCCCTGTGGTGCAATGGATAAACACATGACAAATACCTAAGAACCGAGCGCAAACTTTACGCTCAACACAAAGTTTACAAAGGGAACAATCCCTCGAACCAATTTCGATTTTTCGGCTGTTTCTTAGGGATTTTGTTTTTCGTAAAAAATGCACTCGTTTGGAAAGGAAAAGAAATTGGTTTTCACATATATGTAAAACTTGTGTCATTGTTTTTTTGAATATGATATCCACAAACCCTTACCTGGTTATAATAGTGCAGGGGGCACTGGAATTCCCTGTATCCTAAATCTGTAGGTACCTACACAGAATTACATCACACATAAGTACATTCAAGACCCGAGAAGCAAATGCATATTTTCATGCATCGCACAAACGTTAGCTCCGGCCAGAGATGAACTTACCTTGAAACAACTAGTTATTAATATCCCTTTCTTAATAATGCAAAAAAATACACAAATGTGGAAATGTTTTTTACTCTATAATAAATAATTTAAGATGGCGAGATTCTTACTCTAAATATAACCTATATTTATTACATATAAAATTTTATTGGATGGAATCAGTGAATGGAGATCAGTTACGAAGGAACAACTTCGGGCGTTTTTTTGGGTTCTTCTATCTCCTTCTTTACTGAATTTGAGTGTTCCGTTACCGGTTTTTCTTCTGCGATGTCGAGTTGCTTGAACCGGCACGTGAGCGTGACGGGATCACGTTCCCGGTCCGGACCGCACTGCTCCATAGCGCCGATCAGCTTGAATTCATCATTACTTTCTTGAGCCTCTTGAGGTTCCGTCTCTAACCGCCTCCTGCCGGCGATCACCACTTCCACGGCCCGCCCACCGCCGTCTGCACTTCTGTCGCTGCCGATCTCAACCTGATACGGCGTGTTGGGTTCCACAAACGCTTCCATAACGTGGTCGGCCCTCTCTTGCGCCTCAGAGTGCCGCGTCTGGCTCTTGGTCTTCAAGAAGTCGGAGAGATCGAACGATGGTACCGACACCTTCTCTGGGATAGCGACAAGGACGAGGATGTTTTGAACATCGGCGGCCACGTTAAATTCGCCATCCTGCCGCCGGTCGTAGAGTACCGAAGCCGGGATAGCGGCGACGGCGGATACTAAGCACACGAGGATGAAAATCATGGTGCGCGTGCGTTTGGTCGATCTCCTTTGCACTGACTGTGAGATGTGCACTCCCGCGCCGCTTTTACCGGCTACCAATGAACCAGTCCGACTCTCGAATCGGGCACAGTGTAACGGTTTGGCCGACATGCGGTATACATGCGTACCTACTAATACTAAGCTTTAATTAGTATAGAGATGCATTCACTGTGAAGATGGCTTTCTACACTTTTATATCACTTTGTACAGTTTTATCACCGTCCTTCGAATTCAGCATACACATTCATATATTTTAGGTTATAACAGTGATTGAGTAAATCGTCCAATTCCGGCCTTTTTAATCCAAAAAACAAAATAGCAATGTTGATGCGAATTCCCGAAACTAGATGTTCTTTTTTGCGTGTTTGAGATAAGTTATTTGGTACATCAGACAAAAAATCTTAACTTCAGTTTAAAAATGAAAAGTCATTTACTCGTTATTTCCCTTGTCGTGCACTTTTTACGTCTTGATCGAAACGTTTCCAATCGAAGACGCGCTGAAATTAATTAGCTACCGAACCCGATGAAAAAGTATAGAGTTTTATCGAAGTTTTTATATTTTTCCACTCTTTTATTTTACTCGTATAGAGAGAATGCTTGTTCGATATAGATTGGCAAAATATGCTGGAACTGGTGGAACTTATCTCTTCTCATCTCGCACGTTTCGTCTATTTCAATTTCGCACAACGTTAGTACTTTCTACTTGGTTCCGTAAATATGTTTTTTACTGAGGGCCACCATCTGCTCAACTCATGTGATTGATCACTATTTAAGTGATGAATTAATTTCGCAACTTACTGTCGCGAGATGCCATGGATGATTTTAAAATAGAGAAAACAAAGTTTCATTTCGTAATTTGTGATGGTATTTTTATTTACTACAAAGTATAGGACTACATTCAGAGTATTATTAATAAAAACTTCTAATATAATAAACCAAAGTTATAGCGTAACAAATAAAAAAATGTTATATCTGTATTGCGAATTTCCTCCGTTTTTGAAGTCGGTTTACTTGACAAACAATGGATTCAATTATCGCATATCTGAGAATAGAGGTCGGCACAACCTGATAGTGACCGCGCGGTCAGCGTTCACCAGATAACCGAATTAAGTAGCACGTAGCACGCTTTGCAATATAATGCAATATAATACTACACTGATAAAAGTTATATTATAAATAACTATGAAACAGTTCCAATCTCATTTTTATCATTAAAATAACAATTTTAATGCGTACATGATTCAAGCATAGTTGTATCATTTACTCAATAATACTCGGACTAGGTAACAATAACATTGCAAGGACGCAGGTAGAATGCATTGCATGTACATATATTCATTATGTGCTATTGTGAAGGGTTTTTAAAAAAGTTTAAGAATATTCATTTTTTATTAACAATATGTTGACGAGGACGTGTAGATTCTTAGGTAGGCCTGTGACCTACTGGCATTTTGCATTAAATTCACCAACTAGAAACGTTTCCCAACAAATTGACAACACGAAAAATCGTAAAACTTCCTCAGGTATTTTATTATTATAATATTTTCATATAACGATACTTATTCTGATTTAGTGTAACCTTATCTTATTACTTTATACGAGTAATTGTTGTATATATTTATTTAACGACTCTAAATTTTTTTTTATTTTATTTTGTGCATAAAATTTAATACAGCGCCATCTCGCCAATTTTTGTGGTACTTGTTTGGTAATCTACTTTTTCAGATAAATAACGATTTTATCGATAAAACAATATAAAAATAAAAGGATAGGCAAAAATATTCTTACATATTATATAATACAGTTCATATTAATTATTCATATTAATAATTTTTTAATGAATGGTACTTTTATTAATATTTTTTGGAATATATTTTTTTTACTTGCACTAAAACCAATAAAAAGGTAAGTCAACAATGATACCAACAATGATGCAATGAGTAGAATGTCATTAAAACCAAAATTATTTTTAGGTTATACTTATGCATATTTCTAGTATCTCGATATTGGGTTTAAAATATTATTTCTAAACAGTATAGAGCAAGTCGCTATTTTTGTCTATTTGTTTCTCCGCTAACTCCTTCTAAACGACGCAACGGATTTTGATATGTTTTTCACTACCATTAAGAGGTTTTTTATTTCCGGAAGGTTTTTATTGTATGATTTACCACGGGAGCCCAATCCGGATTGGTAGATGTAACATGTCTTCGAATTTTTAGTTCTGGTTTTGGGGGGTCCAGTTGCTCGCGTCTCTTTGATTTCCTACACGTACGTTTCGGCGCTGCTAAAGGAGCAACCAAAAGTAGCAGTAGAACTTATGCTAAATTCGTCCGGAGAGGTAGGTACTAGGCCACCACACCTGGAATCTGCCGCCAAACAGTAGTGCTCGCATTACTGTGTTCCCGTGGAAGGGTGTGGGTGCCGGTGAAATCATGCGCATGAGACTTATCATCCCCGTCTCAGGTGATGGACGTAGCAGGATGAGTGCGACTAAGTCTAAGATCCAAAACTTATACTGAGTCGCACTACTGTTGTCATGGGCGGGGGTCGTCACTTACCACCAGGTGGGCCCTCAGATCATTCCGTCACTTACACACATAAAAAAAAAGAACTCATTGGAGCACGTGTGATTTGAACCTGCGACTTCCAGATCAAAAGTCGACTTCTGTGCCCCAGGGCCACCACATTCTCAGTTACATGTTATTATTGGATCTGGACGTAACATTTATGGGAATTCTTTTATTTAGAAAGTTTATCTGCAGTTAAACTAAGTTTACTGGAACATTTGGAATTTAAATCATGAGAATTAGGGCATATTAAGATGTTTGTAAGATCTAAGGTTACCATGGGAAATCCCAAGGTTCTCAAGTCATATGACATTGCATTGTGCATTGTGGCACTCTCGCGGTCCATGCCGCCTGCAGAAAATGTATATTTTTTTAAACGTTTACACACTCATCTCTGCACTAGGATTCCCTGTGTCGCAGATGGCATGGACAAACACAGAAACACAAGACAAACACCCAAGACCCGGGAACAAACTTCATGCTCACCACACAAAGTGTACCCCGGCCGGGAATCGAACCCAGGACCCCTCGCTTCGAAGGCAGGGCTACTACCAACTAAGCCATGGAGCCGTCAAATATTATAAAAAACATATGCCCAAAATTCCATTACAATTCAAATTGTCTTCAACTTGCTCTGTATTGAGCTTGAACATAAAACCAGGGGCCCTATTCTTGGCCCAATGTGAGATGATATAACACATTAAATTATTGTTAAATTTAAGCCAACTCAGAACGTTTCATGTAAAAGTTAGGCCATGAAGAAATGTCAATCTTCCTCTAGTTAATTATTATACTTTCTTTGTTTGACAATAAAAATACTAATTATAACCATACCATCTACATACCATCGGGCTGATAATAGGTCTATTGTTATCACAATGAAATACGGCTTGTAAATTTTTCAATAAGAATTATTATTTTATTTTCAACAAAAACAATACACAATCATACAATTGCCTACTCTAAACTTATTCTACAGTAAATGCATTTTATTATATCACTTATGTATGTACGTAGTGCATACCACAATGATGTCGAAAACACATGCAAACTCACTCACATTAGATTGTAAATCTAGAGTTCATGTTTTTTCAGAAGCTTTTCAGGTCTTAGCATAGCCAATAACCAAGAGCTAAAAAGCTTCTAATAAATATCACTTGGTTACTCGTAGTTCACAAAAATTACTTCATTTCAAATAACCTTAAGACTTTTACTGATGACGCCTTTTGCGAAGGAAGGGAAGAAAGATGTTAGCGAGACGGTGCTTCAATCTGTAACAAAAAATGTAATAAGAACTTAATTTTTCTATTTACCTTTAACTTTCAAGTCAGAATCAGGAAGGGAAATTGTGCCAACAAAGTAATTGAGACATTGTTTTTAAAAAAAGGCTTAGACCGCTGCCTTCGTCTATACTAGTTGAAAAATAGGACCATTTTAATTAAATGTTTTTCATTGTTTTTTATCAATATCTTTGTCATGATCTATGAGAAAAAGCTGAATTGAGAACTCAAATATAAATGTATTCAATATATTTTCAAGAAAATATCATTTGAATGATAATTACACAAAAAAATGTTGCTCACTTATGGAACTTTTTTTGCCAATTTTCGTTAACTTTTTGATTCTCATTTAACTCATATTTCATATATTCTACTACTTTTTTTAAATAAACTTATCGAAACATGATAAATTTAAGGCTCACCTTTGCGTCGTTTCCTGTCTTTTTAACATCGCGGCTTTCTTGTGCCCTTTCACGCTGACGGCCGGTTCCATGGAGACATCATCGAGTTTCGACGGAGCATCAGGCTTGTCTGCCTCCTGAGGCTTATTTTCAGGCTTGTTTACAGGTTTCTCATCTGGCTTGGCATCAGCCGTCTCCTGATTGACTTCCAGCTGGGGTTTCTCGTCGGGCTTCTTTGTCGACAATTCAGCTATTGCCGAAGACGCTGGCGGTTTCGGTTTCAGTTCCTCCTCTAGAGATTCCAAGTCGATCAGATCGCTCAAGTCGATGTCTGAAAGGGCGGACAGGAAAGACTCTGCCGGCGCTACCGCAATAACTACTCCATCGATACTGAGTCTGTAGTTCTCTGACCCATTTTGTCGTTGATCGTAGATTAACTTGTGGTGTTCTTTGTCATCGCAGGCAGGCGCCGCGTTGACAAAGGCTACGGCTACAGCTAATAACGCAACTTCACAAACCACTCGTCTGTAGTTGACCATCGCGGATTCTGTCTGCTGGCGTACTGCGCGCCGGTCCCGCTATGTACCCATTCTCCGCTGCATCTTGTATTTATTCGCCGAGATAGCGGTATGTCGGCTCCTGAGTAACCGCACTAGCTAAACTGGAATCGATGCAGACGTTTCCGATAGACCCGTTACGGATCAATTTCAATAAAGAGACGACTTTGTAAAGGGACAGGCGCCAGTAAAGCAAACAAATTTTATTTTAGGCATATGATAGTAAATGTTATAAAGATGAGTTACGCCTTTGTTTGTAAAGGGCCCATTTTATACTTCAAGGGGAATGTATCCATTAAGGAGAGAACAATAGCAAATATACAAAGAGCATAATCACGTGGTTTAGCCACCTCTTAAATTTCTTATGTGTGTTTTTTCTCGCAAATAGAAAGTTACGTTTGGTGAGAAGGCGACATTAATTTTGCGAGCAACGGTAATTATACAAGTGTGAAGTGTCCTTCGAAGAAGGAAATGGCGAAAGTTTCAAACGAATTCCGATCAAGAAGCTCCGTTTTAGTTTTAAGAGGTTGTTTACCATAACAAGAACCGGATTGTATTATACTTAACACATTGACCCGCAAAGCGCTCGCTAAAGCTTTCGACACGACCTCGAACCGTTTCATTGTTCATTGGATGTACCCGCGCGAATTGACTCGCGTGGAATTCATAGGTAGGGGAGAGTTGGATATTACCGAGACCAAAGTACGCACCTAACTAAAGATTCAATGGGCACACACGTTCGGACGCCAGCAACAAACAAAATATTCCAGCGAAACAGCATTGGATCTTTCATCTAATTTTATAGTTTTTTTTATAAATTTCTGAGTAAAAAGACATATTCTTACTTAAATTTAATTTCAATCTTTCGAAACGTTCAGTGGTAACAGGAACAAAAAATATTTTTCTTTTAACAATTGATTTATTAGGTTTTAAATTTCAAATTATCGATATCTGTGTCATATATACGCTAATCAAATTGTAACAACGTTCAGGTGAGTGAACGTTATGGTAATGTGATTTTCACTTGTAAAAATGATGTGCGGAATACAACGAATACATTCTCAAATCGGTGAAGTAAATATTGAGGTCCTGCCATAATTATTAGATGGTGTAAAGGTAATGATTGCACACGGGCGCTACGTGGGCTAGCGACGCCTCTGGTTGTTAGTAACCCTACTTTCGAAGCTTAGATGCTGGCGTGTTAACCCTCGGCTAGAGAAAACCTTTGTGATGTCCATGAAGTTTATTTACTCTATGAGGTAGTTTTTTTTTATGTGAAGAAGTCACGGAACGAGCTGATGGCCCACCTGGTGGTAAGTGGTTACCTCCGCCCATAACAACAGCAATACGACTTAGGTCCTCCCCAACCGAAGCATGGTAAGACCCAAGTCACACCGCGTCGCGCCCGTCACCCGAGACGGAGATGTTACGTCTCATGCGCCTGTGATTTCACCGGCATCCACACCCGGAACACAGCAATGCGAATGCACCACCGCTTAGCGGCAGATTACCAGGCAACTGAATAAACAAATTGAATTGAATAAATTTTTCGTTCTAACTATGCCGTTTACCTACGGTCGCGCGTCGAGCTTTATAACCGTTTGCATTCATTCATCTCCTACAATTGTTGGTTATTTTCCACTACCTAGTGACCTACATTATATTCAATGACAACAAAATCAGAACGCTTTATATTATTTATATGGACAACCCAAAGTAACTTTTTTATTTCGATAATACAATAATACCAACTTATTAGACTACTTTATTAGATACATGGAAATTCTTATAACATCGGATATGAGATCGAACCGAGAAAAGGTCCCAAGTGCATAATTTTAACAGTAAACGTAGTCGAAGGAAAGCATAAAGAACAGGTACAGGAAAATAACTGTTGTACAGCCTTGTTAAATGGCACAAGCTGCAAATGGCACAACTTAAGCTACCTTTCCACAGGAGGTGTGTGGGGTATTTAGCAGTTCTTCATCTTGTTTTGTGAGCAAACTCGTGTCGATTCACATGTCCGATTACTAAAGCCTTAGCGAGCCCTCCGAAGCACGGAAACTCATATAATTAAAATCACTTATAACCTCATCAGTCTCTTTTAAATGGTGTGTTCTTTTGATTGAGATTTTTATTTCAGTGTTTTTCATTTGTAGACTTCAACTAAGTTGAGTGTTTATATGGCGTTTGACTATTCGTGGACTTAAACTATTTTATTTGTTATATAAATTAAGATAAAAACATTTTTTTTAAGAAAGCCGTTATTATTTAAATTTTTTCGAAACTTATAAGTACCAATAATTATTACAAACATGTAATTATCATTGGTGTAAGTTTGTAATCGGGCTGTCGGTAAAAGCTCAGTTTCACTCGTGGGAAAAACAGCTTAAACTCATTAAGCTAAGCTAAACTATAAAAATATATCTTTTGATCGTTGCCATTAACTTACGCACATCGCTGGTGGAAAGCTAGCCTTATGAGGATGTTCTTGGCTTTCTTGTCTCTCGTCTCCTGGTTGCAATTGGAACTTCTTACTATAGGGTACAGTTAACGATCTAGCATCTTTAGCTGTTTTTATGTATGGTGTATGGATTTAGACAAATAATAAACATCAGCAAGTTACTTTAGTTACAAGATCTTTGATCTATGTTTGATTAATTTACACATAAGTAAAGTTAATTCCACAAAAATACGCCTCGGACATTTTGGGGAATCATTATCATTGAAATCCCTTCAAAAATATTCACAGCTTTCAATATAAAAACGGCTCCACCGATGTCCAACGCAACATACCGACATACCGTCAATCAAACTTCTAAAAATCTAACATACCATCAGACTACGCTAAGCCTTAATAGATTTAAATGCATGGATTTGGGATACAGTATGACCGTGACATGATGGCCAAACTACGAGAATCGTTTCCTTAAGATGCGCAAGCGCAGCTTTCGACTAACTGTACTCACTGGTCGGGTCTACCTGTGCGAACGGTAAAATAGTTTTATTTGCCCTTAACTTACCGTTTTATAAAAGATAACATTAATTGACCTGGATTTAATTAAGCGATTTGTGTTCCGTATACGTCTGTTTAATGCGATGAGATAACAAACCACTTATCCAACAACGGTAAGACAGGTTTTAAAATGTGCCCCATTTAATTGAAAACACATTGTGGAAGAAGGTATAGTGTATGTGATACGTGCGGAACATAGCTAGTTATTTAACCTACAAACCATTCCATAGAGCTACTATGAAATGATTTGTAGATTGTAGAATGTGTTTTGTGGAATGAAACCTAAAAATTTAGACAATTAATATACTTACTATCATTAATTACTAATAACTGATTATTAGACGTCACTGTCATGGCGCGTTCACAGTCTTGGGCTATTAATTACCTAAGCGATCGAAAATTTATGGGTTTCGGCTTATTTATTGGGTGTGTGAATATGACTCCGCCCTTTCTCAACAGATGTCGTTTTTAGTATTGTTTACGTGTACTAATAAATGACCATACTTGTATTCGATAGTACTGAATGTCAGCTATCTAACGCATTTTATGATATTTGGTTGAAGTGTAAGCAACAATTGTTTTCATCTTTTCGAAAATGTCGGTTTTTATTCCAAATAAACGTCATTTGCGGGAAGTGTTATTACATTATTTTATTGCGAAGAAAACTGCAGCGGAAACTTATCGTTTGCTTGTGGAGATTTATGGTGAGCATGCTCCGTCTAATACAACTTGCAAGGAATGGTTTCGACGATTTCAAAATAACGATTTTAGTACTGAGGATAAAGAACATGGAAAACCACCAAAAAAATTTGAAGATGCTGAATTGGAAGCATTATTGGCGGAAGATTCTTGCCAAACTCAATCAGAATTAGCTGCAGCATTAAATGTTGATCGTTCAACTGTTGCAAAGCGTTTACAAATGATGGGAATGATTCAAAAAGCCGGTTACTGGGTTCCACATGATTTAAAAGAAAGAGACATGGAACGTCGGAAAACCATTTGTGAAATGCTGCTTCAAAGACAGCAAAGAAAAGGATTTTTGCATCGGATAGTCACAGGAGACGAAAAATGGATACACTACGAAAATCCTAAACGCAAAAAAGCTTGGGTGAAACCAGGCGAACCAGGCCCATCACAGCCAAAAATAAATATTCACTGTGCCAAGGTCATGCTCTGTATTTGGTGGGATCAGAAAGGTATTGTATATTATGAGTTGCTCAAACCCTCTGAAACTATTAATGGAGAAGTTTACCGACGACAACTAATGCGTTTGAAGCGAGCCATAGAAGAAAAACGACCAGAATGGGTGAATAGACATAACAAATTAGTTCTTCAGCATGACAATGCCAAACCGCATACCGCAGAAGTCGTAAAAAGATATTTAGAGGGACAGGACTGGGAAGTGTTACCCCACCCGCCATATTCACCAGACAAAGCTCCTTCGGATTACCACCGATTCCGGACGATGCAGACAGACCTTACTGGAGAAAAGTTTACTTCATGTGAAAGTATCAAAATTTGGATTGACAACTGGATAAGCTCAAAAGACCAGGACTTCTTCCAGCAAGGAATACGAAAACTACCTGAACGATGGGCGAAGGTTGTAGCTGCAGATGGAGCATACTTTCAATAATTTTTTTTTTTAATTTTGTAAGCGAACAAATGTGTTTTATTTTGACAAAAAGGGGCGGATTCATATTCACACACCCAATAACATGCTTTGATTTGTCATATACTACTGCTAATTTCTGATATACATAAGTAGGCCTTTGTCACTTAACAAATGTTTGACTGTAATTGCATGAAAGCACCCTGAGAGCTCTTCAAAGAACTCATTAGATCGCGGAGATTACCTATTTAATTACATTACATGCGATATAGACCCGTATTTTTAGATTACCTTGCCGTAACAGTTCAAACTAGCACGGGAGGTAATGTTTTTTCGAACTATGTATGTACCTACCGTCATTTTTGTTTTCTTTTGTTTGACAACTTACGTTGTATTTTACATTTCGAACGCCAGGTAATTTGTATTAGCAATAAGCATTAGCATAAGTACATACATGTTGTGATTTTGATGTATTGTTAAATAAATAAATTATAATTACCTTTGTAGTCGAAATTCTACCGAGCACTTATCCTGCTAAATCACTATCCGTACTGCAAATGTTATACCACAGATATAATAATACTATGTTAGGGTAGGGTACCCCAAGACGACGCACTTTACAGATAGTGGCATATGTCATTAAGTAAAACTGCATGTATTTGAATCAAAATACTTTAATTAGCAAGTAACATAATCAGTCTTCATATTATATAACAAATCAACACTTATTCGTTCGAAATTATAGTAATATTGCGAGTCTTACGATAAGTCAAATGCGCAATCTTGGGATACCTGTCTCCCAAGAGTGCGCTTAAGGTACCTTAAGAGTGCGCGCATACCTCCAAGAGTACGCATCGTTAGTTATATGCATAAATCGCAACAATAGTTCCCGATGCCTATATAGGAGGTGCATTTGTCATGCCACCATTCCGTACAGGTCTGACATTGTATCCAGTCCTCTGTTATAGGCTCTTTATAGTTTTCCTGGCACCCAGGACATTTCCATACCTTCTTCTTACCCTTTGGTGGTTGAGCTGGTTTCTGAGGTGTTTTCTTCGCTATCTTTTTAAAGCAAAACATAACCTTGAAAGGATTCTAATGCAATTTTCTTCAAGCCTTTGGGAGCCTGTTTTTCCCTGGAGAATCATTGGAACACATATTGCAAAACAGGAATGCAACGGCCGAAACTCAACTTTACTGGTTTGAACATTTTTACACCAAAAACTCCGTGAGTACAACTTTTTATTATTTTGAAGAGAACCAATTCTGCAATAGATTCGAAAATCCTGAATCAGCTGTTTTTGACACTGATGGGCACACGTAATTTTGGTCTGACATGACAGCTGTCACTACACTTGAACGAATACTTTCGACCACAGATAAGATCAAATGAGAAATCATACATCAAGCAAAACTATTTGATAAGTTCATCAAGCAGAAGCACAAGCGACATCTAGCGAGTTAATATTACGCTAAGCAACCCTGCACGCGGATTTTGTTTTGAAATTGTTTTTATCTACAAATTGAATGCCATAAAATGGATGTTAACAATGTAACAATAAGGCCATCTAAGAGTAGCAGAAAACCACATCTAGATATCTCATACATTACTTCGGAGATAGAGCAGTTTAATTCTACGGTCGCAGATGGAAGCCTTTTAGATCTATCCATAAAAAGCGATCCTTTGCCATTAGAAGCGGATACATCATTAGTTTTTGATTTAAAGCAGCAAATAGAACAGTTACGTAGGGAAATGAATGGAGCTCATGATGAAATTGCTAAGCTAAACGCAGAGTGTGGTTCTCTTAAGAAAGAGCTATCGAATAGAATATGTCAAATAAATGTTCTGAAAAAAATTTCAAGTGAACAAGCTTCAACGTCGCCACGTGTTACCCCTAGGAAAAATCCTGCGACCGCTCTATCAATTATGAAAAAGATCACAAATATCAGAATGAATGTGTCTCGTCTATCCCCAATACACAGTATGTCTGATAGTATTAGATCAGCACCGACAAAGAAAGATGACTATAAATCTAGTAATTTTAACAAATCTTTCTCACAACCTCCAAATACAACAATTTCGTCGGTGTGTCCTACTAAACGAGGCGCAGACGCCACGTCACTCCCGAGTAAAGATAACGAAACTTACAATATGCCGAATCTGTTCAATGGAAGCACTTTCACAAATCCAAACAGGGGCGCTGAAGAATTGGAATTAAATCAGAATAGAAAGAAGATTCTTGTATTAGCGGATCAATCAGGACGTGGTATTGGCAGGCGCCTACAAAAACTAGTTGGGAGTGATTTTATTGTGACTTCAGTGATTAAATCTAATGCAACAATAGATCAAGTGTTGAACTCATGCGCCGAGTACTATAAAGACTTTAGCAAATCCGACTTTGTAATCATATTGGCAGGTTCAAATGACAAAAACCCACTAAATGTTCAGTCTTATCTCTATTATACTTTGGGTCAACTACAGCGTACAAATGTCTTGGTAGGCAAAGTATATAAGAATGAAAACCTTAATGTTAAACATTTAAATGAGTTAATACGTCATGCATGTATATACTGTAAGAATTCAGAGTTTGTGTCCTTAGATGGAAACAGAGCAAGTAATTGCGCTTATTTTGACAAACTTGATGCGTGTAGATTCTTATACAGAGAATTCTTACGTGTAACTCAACGAAATAATTATCTAGATTACGCATACAGAAATAAGAAAGATATAGGGAGAAGGTCAATTAGTGCAGCTGCCAATAAATGGAGCCAAACAGATAATGATGAAAATTTGAGGACAGAAACACGTCCTTCAGTTGTGGCAATCGCTACGCAGACTGATGAAATGTCTCAACAACAGTTTTTTCGGGAATAATTCAATAAACAATGACTCGTCCTTCTTTTATAGTAATTCTCAGAAAAAATACTCTATCGTTAACAACAGTCGAGCAGTTGTAAGAGTCTTTCATCAAAATGTGTGCGGTATAACAAATAAAAAAGATGAAATAGAACTGTACCTAGCAGATAAGAAAATAGATTATATTTGTATTAGCGAGCACTTTCTGAATAAGTTATCAGCTAATATATTCAATTTAAATGACTATAAATTAATCTCTTGCAATACTAGGACAAATAAGAAACGGGGTGGTTCACTCATACTGGGGCGTGTAGGAAAGGCTGCAGTAGAAATAGAAGCTGTCAAAAAAATGTATAAAATGGGATGTTTTGAGATTTGTTGTATAAAAGACTCTGAAACAAATCTGGCCGTATGCTGCTGCTATCGGAGTCCTGACGATGGCAATTTTGAAAAGTTTCTTGAGAGTTTGGAAGGGCTACTGGAGCACTTTTTCAACAAGAAATGCCTTATTTGTGGTGATTTTAACGTCAACTTACTCATAAAAAATAAAAAAAGTGTCGAATTATTGAATCTTCTTGCATGTTACAATTTCAAACCCTTATTTATGGAACCGACTTTTATTCGCAACGACTCATACTCTTGTATTGATAATGTGATAACTAATTTAGATGACAATTGCATAGAAAAATATGAAATTGATCATAACGGTTTGGCAGATGGTCATGGTGCATTGCTTTGTAACCTATTGCTAAGCAAGATAGTATCTCATGTAAAGCCTAAACATAGTATATGGGTAAAACAAAGAAAATATAATAGTAAAAATAATAACATTTTCAGACAGCTATTTCTGACACAAAATTGGTATGGTGTGGGAATAAACATGTTTTTGAAAAAATTCTATGATATATTTTCAAAGAGCTTTAAAAAAGTCAGACGCAAGTTAAATAAAAAAGCGACGTCTACAAAATGGATAACAAAAGGTATTAAAGTATCGAGTAAGATGAAACGTTTATTATGCTCAAGTAATGGAAATAACATTAACTCAAGTATACTGGGCTATCGTAAGGCTTACATTACATTGTTTAGGCGAGTTATTAGAAACGCTAAGAAACTTGAAATAGAAGCCCAAATATGTAATTCGAACAATTCAATAAAAGAGATTTGGAATGTGGTAAACAGACATACAAATAAATTGAAATCCCTTGAACTTAAAAAAATTATACTAAAGAACAATAACAAAATAATTGACGATCCTTATGAAGTAGTAGATTCGTTTTCTGAACATTTTAATTATAATGGTAAGTCTCAGGTAGGAAACATTGCGTGTGCTATAAAGTACATTAAGAGTAACACTGAAAAGATAACGGAAAATATGACCTTACGACCAACAGACGCGGACGAAGTTAAAAAAGTGGTAACTCTTATGGGAAATAAGAAGTCATGTGGTTACGATGAATTGACAATATTAGTTATAAAAGAACATATAGACATATTATCTGAACCATTAGCATACTTATATAATAACTGTTTTGACGAAGGTGTATTTCCTGACCAGTTTAAGATAGCTCGCGTGGTCCCCATTTTCAAGAAGGGTAAGAAAACGGATGCGCAAAACTACCGTCCCATATCTTTGCTTCCAATACTGTCAAAAATCTTAGAAAAGTTAATAAAACTTCGATTAATGTCACACTTCAATCTAAACAAAGCCCTTCATTACAGACAGTATGGATACCAAAAATCAGTGGGTACTGCTGATGCCATATGTACCTTGATTGATGATGTTGTTTTTAGGCTGAATAACAAAGAGAAGGTTGGAGGCATTTTCTTAGATTTGAGTTCCGCTTTCGATACCGTAGATCATGAAATCCTCACTGCTAAACTTGAGTACTATGGTGTAACAGGTAAACCTCTTAAGCTTCTAAAATCATACTTATGCAATCGTAACTTCTTTGTAGAAATTAAAACACATGATAATGGTCAAGAAAGTGTACACAAGTCCAAACTGACACGTATTAAAACGGGTGTACCCCAGGGCTCAATTTTGGGTCCTATTTTATTTATTATTTTTACTAATGACTTGATTAATTATATTTCTAAAGCCGATCCTAATTTCGGACTTGTAGTATATGCTGATGACACAAATGCCATTATTAGTGCGAACGATATGACGACTCTTAATACGAGAATGAACAATGCGCTACTGCTTTTTCATAAATGGTTTACGGCAAACAAGTTGACGATAAATATCAAAAAAACAAACGTAATGCTTTTCAAATCTACTGCAAGACAGAATGATGTGTTAATGCCTATATTAAATAAGGAAAATGTGCAAACCGTATCAATAGTAAAATTTTTGGGAGTGCGTATAGACTCGTTTTTAACTTGGAAAGGCGAACTCGAGACAATTGAGAACTCCATATCATCAGCATGTTACGCTCTTAGGAGCTTACGTGACGTGGTCAGCGTTGATATGTTGAAGATGGTCTATTATGCACTTGTAGAATCTAAGTTAAGATACAGTATACAATTTTGGGGAAATAGTTATAATTATAATATAGACAGAGCCTTTATTTCACAAAAGAGAAGCATAAGGACAATTTTACGTATCCCACAGACAGAATCTTGCAAAGAACATTTTAAAAAATTAGGCATTTTAACTGCACCTAGCTTATATGTTCATGTACTACTAAGTTACCTTGCAAAACATATACATGATTATGAGACCGAGGAAGAAAAGAACTTGAGAGTAACAACACGTAGGAAAAATATTAAGAATAAAATTGTTCCCAGACTTAATATTACTAAACATTGTCCCAAATACCAAGCCGTCGAAATATTCAATAAGCTACCTATTGAGCTGAAAATATACATATACAAGGGGCAACACTTCAGAAATAAATTGAAAAGCTTCTTGTTGGAAAAGTGTTTGTACTCTTTAGACGAACTTTGAATTTGAATTTTTTTTTTTTTTTTTTATATTTATATTTTTGTTTTTTTTTTATTATAACGTATATTTAAGCTGACATTAATTATTCAATTTGGACATTTACTACAATTTATTTAATTGATTCGTATGATTGGGTTATGTTAAAATTTAAAGATTCTTATTTTAATTCTTAATTATTTTTTTGGTATGTTATTGTATTAATTATTATGTTTTATTTAGAATTTAAGTTTTAGTTCCTACACATGCAATCATGTTTTTTTCTGGAAATAAATGAAATGAAAATGAAAAAATGAAATATAGACTTTCCTTCCTGTGCAACCTCTAGCTGTCTCTTATATGGAGAACTGGTAATAATTTCAGACTTTTTGCTGCGGTTATTGGCCTCTCGTAGTATTTTTGCTTTTGGATAAGGCGATAAGTGTTCAAATGATGTACTTGTAGATGCAACTGTTTCGCTGTTTGATAAGACATTTTCTTCAGGCAGATTGTCTATACACTGATCAATAATTGCTAAAGAATTATCCATTAAATCATTTTGGCTGACTATATCTGATGCGTTAATAGGAGATTCAGGTGATATGATTTGTTGCAAACGCGGAGCTGGTTCTTGAATCTCTGGTTGATTTGTCTCTTGCTGATGCATTACTGGCAGGCTTATTTCTGGCTGGTCTATTGTTGTGTTAGCCATGTTTTCTTCTGTTGGATTTTCTTGTGCTAAAGGCCTTTCAGTGACAGAACTGGCGAGAAAATCAACTTCTGTAAATAAATCCCGATTGAATGGGCATATACCACCAACTTTGAAACCTTCTACAGCATTTGAAACAGTTGCAGTCTTTGCATAAGCAGCACCGAAAAGAGATGCTACTTGGTATATAGTTATAGGTCTCGCTGGGTTAAGCATCATCCATTTCTCACACTCATTGGCGTAGTATTTTTTCAGTGGAGCAAAAAAGCACCGGTCTAAGGGTTGCATTTTATGCGTGCTGTGCGGCGGTATTGTCAGCACGTGAATGAAATGCTTTCGGCAATAGTTTACAGCCTCTATACTTGTGTGAGATAAATAGTTGTCCAGAATAAGTAGAATTGGACGAGCTTCAGATGGTTTTGCATGATATTGGAAATGCTCCAGCCAATTTATGAACAGTTCTGTGTTCATGCGCCCCGAATCAGTTACCAGTCCAATAGAAGACGGCGGTGCTCCATCGATCAGCTCAGCTTTCATCCGTTTTCGAGGAAATATGAATGCTGGGGGTATGTAATTCCCTGATGCACTCATGGCACATACAGCAGTGACGTTTGTACCCCTTTCGGCACTGCTTATTTTGTTTACACACCTTTTTCCTCTGATACTCAAATCTTTGGGGGCTTTATTCGGCACAGTGGAAAATCCAGACTCATCCATGTTATATATGTCGCATGCTTGGAACTTATATTTCTCGGTGATCTCCAAAAGTTGGTCATAAAATCTGTCTACTTGAGGTTTGTTAAACCCCATAGCTCTGGCAATGCTTGTAGATGTGGGCTGTCGAAGGGAGATTTCCGGATGTCTTTTGAGAAAACCTTGCACCCATTTCTTACCAGCCATTTTCGATTCTGTATTGAACTGATGTTTGAGCTTATGTATTTCGGCGTATTCATATACAAGTGATTTAAGTTTTTTTAATGTCAGGCCGTAAAACATGGCATCCATTTTTTTTATATAGATGACTAGATTTTTTTCCGTCTCCTCTGTGAAAAGTGGTCTGTGGCGGCCAAGGGATGTAGCCACACATCCGCTTTTCAATCTTTTTCTCAGCGTAGATTCAGGAATTTCTAATAATTTTGCAACAAATCGTTTGCTCTTACCCTCTCTTATAAGTTCTAGAGCAACATCAAAGGTTTCTTGAGAAATGTTCTTTCGATCCGATTTTCGAGGTTTTGACGCCATCTGGAATCAAAAATACCATTAAGAAACATTGTATCCCAAGAGTGCGCAGTTCCACAAGAGTACGCATGCGCACACTTGCTGTGCGCACACTTGTTGCCTACATCAAAATTCTGACTGGGGTACCTAGTAGCGACATCTATTTAACGCACTACGAACTTTTCGTGCCGGCTTGCTATTTGATGCGTATTTGAATCATATTACAATAGAAATACCACAAATTCCTTGAAAAGAACTCCTCACACAAGTTGCAAGATAGTCTAATATTTTAGTAAAAGTACTCAAAATAGTTTTTCTTACCTTTTTCCGTCAAAACACAATATTTTTGCACAATTTTTCGCACAGACACAGCGTAGCGGGAGGCCATCAAAACACGACTGAAGTTGGTGCCAATGGTGCATCAGAGCGCGATAATTTGAATGTGAGCACTCTTGGGCACAGCGCACACTTGGGGTACTCTACCCTATACTGACATCTCGTCTATCTCACTATGCGATACTTTCTTCTAATTACAATTTAGGTGTCTTAATAGAGTATTTTAAATAGGTATATCCTAGGTGAACATGCCTGAATAAACCTCATCGTCGCTTTCCACCAAGCAATATGTACTCAAACGCCAGTAATACCGTACTTTATAAAACCCTATGAAACATACTACATTATATATTCACTGACCTTTGATAAACACAGATTCATATTCTAAGCGTATTAACTATCGTGCGCAAACGGAGAAGACACATCGAGTGGAAATTAACTTGTCCTATTACCTATATTACAAAATAATTGATATAAGGCGGATAAAATAAGATATAGATACATATCAAAATACTTGAAAAAAGGACGCACTATGTTATTATTACTGTCACCCGCGACTTCGTCCGCGTGGTATTTACGAGTATCATCTTTTTGAGGGGATATCATATTTTCTGTAATATTATAGATTTTACAGAATAAACATCAGTTCATCACACGAATGTTTGGGAAATCGGACCCACGACATACAGCAAGAAGGCAGGAGACTACCAACCAATTGACATGCATAATATGCACCAAATACTGCAGAGGCCATCCAGTTATTTCGAGTTTTTGCATTACCTTATTGTTATGGGTATCAATTTATAATTGTGGATAAATTAATATAAAACTCGTTTGGTACTGTTCTAGATTTCTACTAATTTATGTTCAAGCTTAGTTCAATAGCGGAACAGGTTTCTCATTCTCGACTGGAGCACCTATAACTTAGGTTCTCAAAAGTAGTTCAGTGGCAGCTACTTTCATTAGAGAGTAGACAGATATCAATAGGATCAATTAATAACTAAAACTAGCTGACTTGCCGCAACTTCGCCTGCTTGATTAGTCACCGACTAAAACAAAGGCAGAGTTACTTAACCTAATATGTCTGTTACATTTTTGTTGAAATTTATAATACCAAAATAAAATAAACGTTTACACCCTCATACCTCTGCACTAGGATTCCGTGTCGCAAATGGCATGGACAAACACAGAAACACAAGACAAACACCCAAGACCTCACCACACAGTGTGCCCCGGCCGGGAATCGAACCCAGGACCCCTCGCTTTGAAGGCAGGGCTACTACCACTAAGCCAAGGAGCCAGTATGATAGGACATATCCGGTCCGATCCCATTTGTATTCTTATTCTTTGTTATGTGTAATATAAGGTATCGTTTACGATTAGTAGTAATCCTAACCTTGCACGTTTTACCTCCTAAAATAATTTATCTGGTAATTCTAGTTTTCGGATACCCGCGACACAGGCTAGCCCTAGTGCCGGATCCAATATTATAAGTGTGTTCTAAAATTTTTTTGATTTTAATAAAAATATTTGTATTTGTGTTGTTATCTATTTCCCCGGCATCATCTGGCTGAAAATCAGCCCAGCCTTTTATTTAGCTCAATGCAAAATTTCATGATAATAGGTTGAGTAGTTAAGGCATGAATGCGTAAAACACTTTCGCAGTTATTCTATTAGTTGCAGATCCTATCAACTAATAGAATAACTGCGATATTTGAGACGTATCATCCCCGTCTAGAGCGATGGACGAGGATGCATAGAACTCCGTGTAAAATCCAAATCTTATACTGAGTCGTTGACACCACTTACCACCAGGTGGGCTCTCAGCTCGTTCGGTCATTAACAGACATAAAACAAATATAATAATAAAGGGCGGCGTTAGATATTGCGAGGCTCCGGGATATAGATCTTTGAGAGGCTCTTGGGGTATGAGGAATTTAGGTGAGTTGGAAGTGTACAGAGCTACTGGTAATCAGTCAGCATCCTCGTAAAGACGGCTGCAGTACATCAAAACAAAAACCGGGTTATTCTGCGAGGGTGTGAGGCCCTACAAAAGCGAGGCCCCGGGCGTGTGCCGTGCTTGCACCCGCTAAGGCCGCCACTGATAATAATACTTAAGCTGGTCGAGATTCTGGACAGGCCTGGCCTATTGACTGTGGCATGGCATCATAAAATAAAACAAACAGGTTTCTGCTATCGTTGAGTATTTATTTCTTTCAAAAGTATTACAACAAATCGCCTTTTTGCTTCAATAACGTGGTAAGTCCGAAAACCTGTTTTTTAAATCTGATAATTGAAACCGCCGTTTCCGATTTTATCTGTCCACAAAACGTGGTATCTTTTACGCATATAATACCGAATCTATGAGTGAACTGTAAAAATATTCGTAAAACTACTTCTTGAAGGTTTAAAAACGCTCTGTAAAATGTCAATTTTCAAGATAACACATTATTGAAGCAAATATTGTATAATGTTAGTATAAGAACAGGTATGACCATTACTTTGTCCAAAGTATTATACTTTTATTTACACATTGATATTTTTCGCCCTATGGGTTTTTTTAATTTGAATGTTTAGAGGCTCTACCAATAAAATAAGATCATCCAAATCAGTTCACCATTGGTGGAGATATCGTACATACAAAAAAACAAACTGCCAAGTTGAAAATCACCTTTTTTTGGTTTAAACGTACAAAACCGGTTAAGTTTTTAATCATACTCTTACATAATCACAATCTTATACAATATTATTCTAGACAATACTAGACATTATATCATAATATATCAACGTATCGAATTAAATGTTTGCTTCTCTCTGAGACTACCCTGTAATTTTAAAACGATTACACACTCATACCTCTGCATTACGAATCCGTGTGTCGCAGATGGCATGGACAAATACAAGACAAACACCTAAGAAAAAACTTCATGCTCACCACATAAAGTGTCCATCACTAAAACGGCTCTGACAGAAGACCAGCGTTGATTGCTAGCCAATCAACATTATGCTGAGTCAGAGTCCTTTTCGTGACTGCTTACACGTTTGGTTATCAGCCACATTGCTATGTTCCGGCAGAAGGGTGTGGGAGCCGGTGAAATCACATCCTCACATGAATCCGGTGAAACGTAACATCCCCGTCTCAGGTGACGGGCGTAACCCGCCGTTACGCGTGTTGGTCGGGGAGGACGTATTGTTGTTGTTATAGGCGGAGGTAACTACTTAATCAGGTGGACCTTCAGCACGTCCCGTCACTTTTGTTACATAAAAAAGTGTTTTCTTTTGTCACATCTAAATTATTAAAAGTTATTTAAATAGTACTTAGAAATGTTTATAAAAATATCAATTAATTTTTTTTACTTAAGTGCTATTAGTTATCACTTTGCGCTGAACATTTAAACCAATTACATACTATCAATTTCGTCTATATTTAAAAGTACAGATAGAAAATACTTTAAATACTATTAATATAAACGCTCTTTATATAACTTACAGGAAGACGGCATTCCGTAAGGCACATCTTTTTCACAATCGCGAAATATCAGTAAATATAAAAATATCATCATGGCTACGAAATATAGTACATAAATTCGCACATTTTCCCCGTCGGGTTAGGCACAGACTTAATGGGAAACCTTTTCACCCTGTGGGTTACTATCATGGGAACGCAGACTTGACAAGTGGTAGGCTCATCGCCACCATTGATTTCCCATGCATATCTACTTTCCTTCATTACAATTCAAATTCCTTAATAATACGAAAGCCTAGACCTCATTTATAGGAACGCACCGGGCGAATAATGGCAACAATCCGTTACAAATCATCAATAATTTTTTTTGTATCTGGCAACACTACTGCAACTAACATTAATTAATCTGTGCTACTGCTGATACGCTGGTCTTATCTACCTTATATATGACATATAGGCATACATACACATGGTAGGTATATTATACAATGCCATCTCGTCTGAGGATCAACAGCACTGTCATCTTCTGCAAAGTAATGTCTACAAAAGTAATTATTTAGTAGTGGTACTATTCTCTCAGTAGAAAATATACTTCTAAATCACAAAGTAAAAATACGATCAGGGGATCGTTCCCCTTTTACTTTACTGGCTGAAACACTTATTGATCCTGAGCCGAATTGACTATAATGTAATTCACATGGATGCCTAAGTAGCTCAATTCTGGACATGCACACGTACCTATTACAAAATGTCGCAGATATTACCAACTATTGTTTCATCGCGTATTCAGTTTATGTTTTAAGAAACTATACCCCTAGCGACAACATCTAGATATAGATGCTAGATAGTTTTTTTTAGTTTTTTTTTTGTTTGTAATTGTTCATATATTTTTTTTTTACCATATGATTGACTTGTGTACTTGTTTTTGCTGTGTGAATAAATCATTTTCCATTTCAATTGATTTTCATTTCATTTCATTTTCATAGTAAAACATACTGAAGTTTCTAGATTATACTTCCAGAAACTTCATCACGTATCGCTATCTAGCATCTATATCTTGAGCGATACTTATGTTGCCAAGCAGAGCGTTCCAGCGTTTAAACACTGGAAAAACAAAATTTAAAAAAATCGGCATTTATGCAAGAAGATTATAAACTGTTGCTAGTATACTCTGCTGCTATAAGCTTCAGTATGTGCTCGTAGAAGCCGTCTCCGTACCGCAGGCGGTAAAGTGATGCGTCTAGGTACCGCTGAACGGCGCGCACGCAGATGGGCGGAAAAGCAGCGCTGGCGCAGAGGTCCCGTGAAGCGCAACATAGCGTTATCGCTTGTTGCCATATTCTAGAGGTCACTGAAAATAATAGGAATAAAATAAATTAATGTTTGCTTGTGTACTTCATTCACATAGTAACATAATGTGTGACTCTCGCTCTATCTCTGGGCGTATCCAATATAGTTTTATCCTGTCCATCTGTCTGTCTGTATGTTACCGCCATTTTATTCTGAGATATTGTAGCTAGGACATTGTGTTGGAAATTGGAAGGTAGATGTATTCTGTAGGTACATATTTATATATAAAAGAGACATTGCCAAGTTTTTATTTTACTCAGCTGAAATATAGTATATTGAGTTTGACTTTCTATGAAACGCTATTATCAAGGTGTAGTCAAAACATTGCGGGAGTATTCACACGTAATGGGGTATCAAGATATGAACTTCAAAATCATCAAAATAATAATAATTATTGTATATACGATAGGTTGTGCGCCAGCAACAGACAGTCCTTTTGTGCAATTTTTTTCTAAATTCTTGTAATTTATCAATTGTGTTGTTCATATACACGCGCGATTTGCATTTGATATTAGCATAATAACATGTTTAATTAGCTATAATTAATATTTTTATTATTATAGTGTAAGGATTTCTGGTGGTGCCCATGATTACGTGCGAATAGCTATTAAAAACTAAAGAATACTCACGAAAATGCTGCATGTCAGCGTCGCATTGTTGAGTCAGCTGTTGTATAAGAACAGCGCCATCTATGGCCGGGACAGTGTTGCCAACCACCAAGGTTGAGTCGGGAGTCACAGAACCGCTTATAAACTTTTCAATTTGAGATTTTAACGACTGAAAAAAAAAGCAGATCGTGAATCAGCCTCGGAGCAGATTTGGAAAACGTGACAAGTGTCCAAGTGCTGCGAAAGGAGTAACCCAAAGCAGTAGAACTTGTGCCAAGTTCATCCGGAGAAATACTGCCACTATACCTGGTAATCCGCCGCCAAGTAGTGGTGCACTCGTTGCTGTGTTCCGGTGAAATTACTGACACATTAGGCATTACATTCCCGACTTAATGTGCTCCTTGGATCTTCTCATACTTCGGAAGACCTGAGTCGTATTGCTGTTGTATATGTGCGGCGGTAACCACTTAACATCAGCTAGGCCGCTGGTGCGCCAGTCTCGCATGCATAAAACATAAAATTTATAATAACTTCTAATGAGATACTAATGAAATGTCTTTTTGTCTGAATATCGAAAATTGGCACAAGTCGTAATTTTACATGGCTTCATGAATATTTTATGTTTAAAATTAAATGGAAATATTAAATGGAAGAAAAATACATGTTTTGCCGACCCCACTTAGTGTGGGATAAGGGTGTTTAATATATATTACCTGTATGCTATTCAACCTTGGATTTTTCTTCAAATCATCTCTCAGAACGTGCAACCTGTAGTATGTTGGAATGTGCTGAAACAAATCAGAAACCTTTTTAAATGTTGGAACAACTTATTGCAAAATAATTGTTGGCAACACAGAATTCACTGCCGAATAGTGGCGAAAAATTTGCGTTCTTAAAAATGTTAGCATATTCTATCGTGCTCTCACGCGCGGTAGACCCGAGTCGCGTTCAACGCCATCGCCGAACGATCTTCGGGCGACAATCCAAGCGCTGTGATTGGTGGATCGATTTGAAATATTAACTCACGTATTGCACCCAATGAAGTGATTGAAAGCTAATTTATAAATCTTAATAATGAACCGATTAATTTCAAGGAAGTCGAATAACAACGGATAGAACAACTTTTTTTTCCATTTGCATTAATTATTTTCGGCCGAACAAGGCATTTTATTTCGCTCCCGACTTTAGAAGCCTGCTTTTTTAAATCTTCCTTTCTCAATTGGCCTGTATGTTTTTTTGTGTTTGTTACGCGAATTCTTCGATGTGGATAATTAGTTTGATAGGGTCCTCCAAAGTGGTCCCATGGTGACATTTTATGAAGAAATTCCACTCAGGGCGCAAAATAGGAATACAAGTACTGGAGCCGGTTTGTTAGATTTCAATCAGTCAATTTTAATAAAGATTCCTTAGAAAAGCGTGTAAAATAATATCAGGTGTACACATTGGGGGGTCCAGTTGCTCGCGTCCGTAGGTGTGTACCCTTTGATTCCCTACACGTACCCCCTGGATGGTGCTGAAGGAGCAACCAAAAGTAGCAGTAGAACTTGTGCCAAGTTCATCCGGAGAGGTACTGCCACCACATCTGGAATCTGCCGCCAAGCAATAGTGGTTGCATTACTGTGTTCCGGTGGAAGGGTGTGGCTGCCGGTGAAATCACATGCGCATGAGACGTATCATCAACGTCTCGGATGATGGACGCAGCAGGATGAATGCGACTCAGTAAAGATTTGGATCTCATACTGAGTCGCACCCATAACTGTTGTCATGGGCGAAGGTCCCCACTTACCATCAGGTGGGCCCTCAGATCGTTCCGTCACACATTCACAAAAAAAAAAAACACATCGGTAGAACTTACTTTAGTGTCAGCAAGCATGAGAATCCTGTGCACATGAGGGTGGTCAGTGGTATCAGGTGATAATCTGTTTAAGCAGTCCGGGTACATTTCCGCCAGCACCACGCTGTCGGCTCCTCCGAGTCTGCATTTACTGTACTCCTTTATAGCAAACTCATCCAGTTTGTCGTATATTTGATTAGCTACTTTTAATTTTACACCTGAAATAAAAAAAACATGGCATAAGATTTACTTAGTTTAGTTTAGTTTAAATCAATAGAACTAAGTCTCTTAATAAACTGACAGCCAGGAGATAAGTTATTCAACGAAAGTAACAAAATAGTTTGTAAGGGCTTCATTACATCTTAGACACTTTATGTGAAAGTGTGAAAATATGACTCGCAGGAGATTGAGTGCCGGTAAAAATGAGTCT
This sequence comes from Aplocera efformata, assembly GCA_921293045.1. Taxonomy (NCBI): domain Eukaryota; kingdom Metazoa; phylum Arthropoda; class Insecta; order Lepidoptera; family Geometridae; genus Aplocera; species Aplocera efformata. The sequence goes on from OV121042.1 coordinate 11,045,294, forward strand.
GTGACCGGTTCCATTTTGGCCTCACAGGTTAGTTGGTAGTAGCTCTGGCTATGCCTTTTGGGTCGTGGGTTAGACTCCCGGCCTGGGCAAACTTTGTGTGGTGAGCATGAAGTTTGTTCTTGGGTCTTGGATGTTTGTCTTGTTTCTGTTTGTCCATGACATCTGCGACACAGGGAATCCTAGTGCAGAGGTATGAGTGAGTAAACGTTTATAACATAATAAAAGGAACAAATAATAAATAGAATCATCTAGCCCAGACCTAAGCATAAACATTTAAACTTAAATGTTTCTAATTCTAATTCTGGGTGGTGGTGACTGGGCCTGCACTGACGTCCCGCATAGGGGTGTATTGTGCATTGTCCCCTGTTGTTAACTAAACCCTACCCCAGCCATCCCAACTCCTTTATATATCGGAGAAGGACTCTGGGTTGTTGTTGGCAGCACTGTTTCAGTGTTCCCCCTGGTGAATCAGATCCTATTAGTCTTGGTAAGCCTGTTAAATGTTTAAACGTTTATGCTTAGGTCTGGAATAACTAATATTAACTGAAAAAAAAAAAAACGAGGGAGACACCACATAAAAAAACACAGAAATTGAAAAAATGAATGGCGGTAACTAATATTTCATTGCTATTTGCTACTTTCCTGGGCGGAAGGAAAATTTGTGTCAACATGTACATGTGTTTGACAGACCTGTGTCTCAGTGGGGTCATCATAGCCTGGTGTTGCCAGGATTAAAGTCGGTAACATAGTAATAACATAGTTTACTTAACCAAACACTTACCATAATTCTGAGAGCATGAAACAGAATGTGTGTTACTAATTCACTTCATTTTAGTTTCAAGTTTAATTAAATTTTGATATTCAGTCGTTTATAGCTACAATCAGCAAGAGCTCCGCAAGGATACGTGACTATGGGTAATTACAATCACAAATGTTGACCTGTCACAAGGATATTTTATGTACCTCATGGATATGAAATATATAACAACTGATATTTTGCTGAAGTTCCTTCATCCAACTATGTCATTCTGAGACATAAAGGTGAAATAGAAACTTAGTTCCAGCATGGATATAACTATGATATATACAGATCTATAAACATATAACAATAAAAAAAAAACAATATAGGGTGCCACAAATAAATAATTTCTTTTTTTCTTAATTGCAATTACAGTGCACAAAGTGCTCTGCAGTTTGCTGTCCTTCCTTGGACATACTTGTGCAGATGATTATAATACAGCTCAAAACAAAGTATTGGTTTTTTCTTCAAAAATAACTGTATTACATCATTTTTATGTATTACATCATTTTCATGAAGGGGAAAATGTTAATTTGCATCGGACAAGGTCAACATTTTTAGAACAAACGGGATACAATATTATGGTGTATTGTTAACACAGACTAAACAAAAACTATTAAATTATGAAATTGTGTCTGAACTCATTTGATTAGTCGCAATGAGTTGTACTATTATAAGTTGCTTATATTTAAATTTAAAAGTTATTCATTTCAATTTTTTTTAATACCGAAATGTTCCGAGGCCACATTGCAGTCAGCATCTTCACACCATGCCAGCACCATTTGCAGCACTTGTGGGATGGAACACTGCAGTCTGAAGAAAAAGGAACCTTCTCTGATAGGCTGTCGTTTCCCACAAGCCTCACATGCCCACTGTATCCTTAAAGAAATTTTACAATATTTTTAAAATCTAAGTGACTTCTTTATTATACTCTAAATTAATCTTATTGAAATTGTATGTTTAGTTGTAAATACTACAATACTTTAATAATATTCAGTAACTACTTTTATTGACTAAAGTTTAAAGCAATGATATAATCTGATTGCTAAGAACAATCTTTCATATACCACCTTTAAAAAAAACATTGCCATTAATTGATCAGAAGATCATAGACAGACAGCCAACCACAGCATCAAACTTATGTTATCCATCTGTTTAGGGGAGGGGGGGGATCAACATAGTGTGATGTCAATACTTTTGTTCTTCAGTGTCATAATAATACTAGATGGAATGTGTCTTTAATTTTGTTAGTTTACAAGCAGACCTCTTCCAGACATACTTATAAGTGAGAGTAACTACTAGGGGGTACAAATAATTATGTTGTAAGCAAATATACACAAAATTCATGTTGTATGCATGTGCTGAACAATAGAATAGTTGCCTTACCGGTCGACCACCCGAGCTGCTCTGCAAATCACTTTACATTCTGGTGTATTGCCCAGACATTTAACATGGCTCTGTAATAGACCAAAGTTTTGCAGTCGTTCGACTATTTGAGTCTCAATGCTTTTTTCACCATTGTTATTCACTAACTCATTGAATAGCTTGAAGTTACTGTAAACAGAAGATTGCATATAGTACATTATTTAGTTTCAGTATTCATTATCTTATTGAGCAAATTAAGCATTATACATGAAAATAATTTACATAATCCAGAGAGACGATGTTGGAGAAGTTGGCAAAGGGACAACTGAATGAAAGTATGAAATCTTACCCTGGAGACGTAATAAAAGGCAAACATGGTCCATCCAATAATGCCTTGGGATTATCATATGTGGTCGAGTCAGCTTCCATTGCAGTTCATAGGATTAGATAAATAATAATATTATGAAGAATAAAAAATACTATAATTATTTAGCTTGGCTTGGGCTTGCTTTGCTTTGTTGATTTCCACAGATTCAATGACAACAGATTTACAGACACAGATATTAGATAATACACATATTATATTAGCACAGATATAAGATATTTCCTAATAATCGTGATTTGTACAGCGGTGAAGACATTATGCTAGTGTTTTGTCGCTATTTAAAACTTTATTTCACCATGATAAAATATAAAACACCATAAATAATGTCTAATCATGTACATAATCTACATAATACACATAATGTCTAATCATGTGCTAAATAAGGGATCACGGGGAAAATAGTAAATACTAAATAAGGGATGTACCATATTCATTCACCATATTCATGATCTTATTGGAAAAGTTAAGTCGGAGGCCCATGTAATTACAAAAAAGTGCTACGCATATAATATATAAATATATAAAAAGCAATTCTTAGTCTTGCAAACAATATTTCGTTGTGTTCGTGATTAGCAGGACAAAGTGCATATTATATATATATTAAAAGCATGATTTTTTTTTGGAATGTTCATGAAATTTTTGTATGGGACCCGTGCAAAGCCGGGGTGGGGTAATAAATAAAAACGCTGGTTTTAATATTATTTTTGTGAAAAAATGATTTTGTAATGTTTTTACTATGAGTGATTCTTGTATTATATGTTTAAATATTTCGTGTATTATGGAAATGGCTCTAACGATTTAGATGTTTTTTTTTTTTTGGATGATGGATTAATCTATATGTTTACTTGTATAATTGTATTTCTTGTAAAAGTGCATTTTTTTATATTAGAAGTACTTTACATTAATTAATAATTTATTTACAGTATAACTTCGGTAATCCGACAACCGTTTAACGATTTGGTACCTACCTATTACTGATTTTCAAAAACTGTTTTTTTTTTTTAAGGATTTCCTAGTAAATTTTGTTATGTACCCTGTACCTACCGTAGGCGTACGGAAATGACAAGTGCAGATACACCTTCAACGGCAGTATTACATATACACAATATACGTTCCGCCTATATATACAAAATATATTCTTAAATCGGAATTTAGTGCTTTACCTAGTATTAAGAAATGCATGTTAACCATGTTTCACCTATTCCTCGCCCCATCGCCTCAACATCACCGGTAAAATACATGACGTTCCAAAGCCACAGCGGCGCTATCCACAGAAAAGAAGCGAAATGTCAGATTATCGTTTATAATCTGTGCATATTTAATTTAATACATCATACAGAAGAGAGCAGAACTTAGTAGTCTGTGATTTTTTATTAGGTGTGTGTGTGGATGGTGTAGTCGTTAGTTTTGTTTATTTGATAAATCTAATAACGAAGAAAAAAGGGTTTTCATTTCATTAAGATTCACAAAACAAATTCGCAATTAAATCTGGAATCATGTGAGTACCATATTATTATCATATCTTATAGTTTTCTGTTATCAACTTATCAAAGATGTCTTAACATTTTACACCCTTATCTAGGTGTAAAGGGCTTTATTGTGTACTAATGGTAGGCCGTAGGCAGCTCCACTGGAACATCTCTTAACATTAAAGTACGAGTTTCCCTAAACTGTAAAATTCCAGTAAAAGGAAAATTAATTATTCCCTTATAATAACTGAAAGTAATGTCAATTTGTAATATCTACAAGCTCAATCTGAAATATTGCGGATGTTGCCTGTTCGAAATGCAACAAATCTGCAAATAATGCTGCATCAAATTTCAGGATAAACTTTGATTATAAATTAGGATGAATAGTTTGATTTATCGCCAAATTGTCAATTGTATCAATAATATACAAAATCATCATTTACTAAACTCAAAACTAAAACAATAATATTTGTACATTCAGATACTATAAACACAGACACAATGGTGTAGGCAAAGCCATGGGCAAAAGTTAACCCATAGCATGTTGTTTATACCATGCTGTTGGTTACAAAGCTGAAAATCATTTTAAGAAATTCTTGTAAATGTAAAACTAAACACCACATCTGCATTATTCTCAAAGTTAGCTGGTCGCTTCATACTACTTACCCTCACTTTGAGTGCCAAGTTCGTCTGGAGTAGTGCCTCCTCACCTGGTAATTCACCGCCAAGCAGTGCTGCTCTCGCATTGCTGTGTTCCGATGAACAGGTTAGGTGCCGGTGAAATTGAAGGCGCATGAATGTTACATTGCCGTCTCGGGTGACTGACGCTTCATGATGTGACTCGAGTCTTCTCATACTTGGGTTATGGAGTGGACTTGGTGTAGTATTATATATATACACAATACTTTAACATAGAATTACAGGCACGGCATGTGGAATATTACATCATTTACTCCGTGGCTAAGTTTGTTGTAACCCTGCCTTCGTAGCGAGGAGTCGCGGTCCCGAGTTCGATTTCCGGCCAGGACACACTTTGTGCGGTGAAGTTTGTTCTCGGGTCTTGGTTGTATGTCTTGGTATGAGTGTGTAAAAGATTATTAAAGTTTTAACTCCGTCTCGGGCGCAACACTGGGACTTGTGTCTTCTAAGAATTCGATAGGAAGGACCGAGTCGTTTTTCTGTGGTCTGTGAATAACAACAACCATTATTATTACTTAAATAAAAAATTACACCACGTGTCATTTCCGCGTCGCATGGTGCTAAATGTCTTTTAATCTGCGGTCGCGTGCGTGATTAAGGGCAGTAGCGGTGAGGCAAGATGCATATTTTTGGCGTAGAAATTTCATAAGATTGGTCATTTACATAAAACTGCTAATGCACTGCAATAAATTGTAATTGGACGAGATTATTGAATGAGTTGGGTATTTCACAATGTTCTTCAGCGAGTTTCTAGCTTTTCGGGGTAAATTTTGTTTTAGCAAATTTTTAATGAAGCGTCACTAAGTTCTTTTAATAAAATGGCAAATTATTAGTTTTATCAGGTTTTATATCTATATGTAACATTCAAAATAAAAAATATCTTTATCAGAAAAAGCTTCGACGGTCTTGCATAACTGATGATGATTGTCATGAAAGATGTTAAACTCATTCAAGCTGGCTTTCTCGTCATTGGAGTACATACATTTGGTAACTAACATATTTTTCTACTGAAACAATAATAGATATGACTTAAACGACCAGACAAGCTTACCCGAAGCACTTTTTAGATCATTAAAAATAGGATGACAAAGAGCATTACGTTGCGAAATTCTCCAATTCTGAAATCTCCATTACCATTACTACTTTCGTCAACACGTACACACTAATTTGCAAACAAAGAAAACTTAGTTGGGAAGAGTGATTAGAAATCCAGTAATTATACAGCTTGATGCAATACACACAGGCTTCAGTCATTAAGCTTGATGTGTCTCCCTTCAGCAATTTGGTGTTGTAAGCAAATCGTTTGGACGCCCGAGCGTCGGCTTCGGCAATTACACGCTGCATTAGGCCCGAGTGAAGCCGTGTTACGTGACGAGGGCAGTGGACGTCTAGTTTTATTTTTAGTTTGTTTAAAATTGATGGTAAATTATTATGTAAACAAGGGGTTCGAAGAAATTTTTTTATTCAAATTTCTTCTGTTTATTACGTCTTTTTGAATGAAGTTCTAAAATACTTTGTCTGTTCAAACAATAAGGTTCAAATTATAATAAACAAAAATAATCAAACAATAATACTCTGAACATTAGGAAAAAGTAGGTAGGAAGGCGTACTGGCATAAGAATTCTGATCAAGCTTCGTTTTACCCGCAGACCTTCCACGCACTGACTCCAGTTCTTTTGAATTTGGAACCTGATCAACTTATATCTCTTTCTTGCAAGATGTCCAATCAATACAAGCAAAGAGATCAGATCCAAAACAGTCGATCTCAATTAATTCTGATTCCACTTTCGTCCATGATAAACCACCAGCTTTAGGGTAGTGATGTTTGTCATTGAATGGCCTAAAGGTGACAAGGCCATCAAGTTAAGCACTAAGAACGTGTAATTTCTTAGGATCCAGATTAAAGAATCACCTATTATTTTTTTCATGATGACTTCATGGTTACCTGCTTAAACAAATTAACTTACATTTAATCTGTGGTTTAACCTTGTATGGTTTATTACGTTAACTTGTAGGTATTTATTAAGTGAAGCTTGACAGCATGATATGATGGTAACTAGTAGCTTGTTCCAACAGCTACCATCGATCCTGATCAGTGTATAGCTCTTCCCGTCTAAACTCTAGCGAATCTAGTAAAAAATTGTATTTTATTTTATCTGTATATTATATCTCGATCAGATTTAATCGCTAACTTATCGAAAGAATTTCAATAATATAACTTCTATAAACAAGTCCAGCATCATAAAACTTTATATGAATGTTCGCAATTTACTTTAATCTGGCGATCATTGAGAGACCTGAAATACGATCCGCGTTGTGCTTAATCTTATCACAGTATTGTTTCTTAATTGCGTTTGATTGCGTCGTCGCGGTCTCGTGGGTATGGTTTGCCTGCAAAGTGACTCCATCCGAAAGTCTTGAGACATAAACTTTCTATACGGGACGACACACATTTAAATAATGGTGGGTGTCGATAGCATCTGAACCATAGAAAGACTTCGGATTTCGTATTGTTACTCAGAGGCATTAGAATTACGGCCTCATTAGTAACATGATTAATTAGTATCTCCAATACCTATAACACAATTATGTACATAAAATTTCATTACCAGGACCGGTGAGTCGCTTTGACAATGTATTTTCATACAATTTACCTGAAGTTAATTAACCTAAACCTTTCCTACTGCACGCTCGATATAGCTTACCTGACCTGGATTTATAGCTTATTGTTAGAAAACATAAAATTAATAGGGTCGACGCCCTGTAACGCCTATACTTTGACGTTTCCTGGTGTGAAACTGCTCCAGTCGGTTTTCTATTTTGCCTCGTGAACCGGTGAATAGCACAAACATTCTCCATGCATGTGCAAGAAACTCTTCAATGGCCTTTAAGTAGGCTAGGGCATCAAAATGAAGAAGAAAGCCAAGAAGTGTTTTTTGATAAGAATTAGTATCATGACAGAGTCTATAAATAATATATTAACTATGTATTACTTTTTTAATTGAATCCTTGCAATCTGTAATCTAGCATAGGACGAATATTGGAATTCAACATAAGTTACTCCTACCTACTAACATGCCATCCAACAACTATTTATAATTATCATTATAGGGAGGCCATTGATAACTTGTCGTTGATGTAGGCATACTGGCTGAAAACAGAGATATAAAAATGATCATAAACCCATATTGCAACTATGTATAAATACATTGCATTGTAGAAAAAAGAACACCAAATAATTTTAATTTGACTGCCAATTCAGGTAACTAAAAGCGAGTTTACAAACTATTAAACTCGCAAAGATAACTGTAGTCTTGTTTCGGTTAACGAAGATTGATTATGCAAAATAAATAGGTACGTGATTATTATTGTCAATAGTCTTGTTCAATTGTAATTAAAACCGATGTTTACAATTGTACATCACGCATGGGCAAATCTTGCGCATCCGAGATAAATTTATCGTATTGTGTCTATTGTGTGATCTCAAAGTATTCGTGTTTAAAATTTTATCGCGAGATGTGACATTTAAAACTGCACATAATGCTATGCTATCGGCGCACAATAATTATTAGGCTATCGGTATACTATCCTATCACAGATAGCGCTCATGATATGAACAAGTAACCAGAACTATATGTTATAATAAACGAGAGTACTTCTCTATCAACTATCAATCAACCTCTCAAAAGCTCTTGATAGTTTGGGCGATAAACGAAGACCTTAAAAAGATATATCGTTCGCAAGTGGCTTTTATAGCCAGAAATACTTATGCCTCGAACTAACTACTGCTCAACTGTGGACCGCGAGATCAGCCGTGGTTTTGTTGTGGATGGCTCGCCTGGTTGGCCTGTTAAAGCTATGCACGGCACGCGGAGTGGTTATAATTAGCAGCTTTGTAAGTTTCCATCGTTCCTGGAAGCATTTGGACAAATCGCATTGAAATGCAAGCGAAATGTCATCTATTTGTGGAAAAAGCGCCCAACAATTTTCGCTAAATTTCAAATTGGGTTATAATATGCATTAAGTCCGTTCCACGGCTGTACCTACCTTTCTTAAAAAGGATTCTACGATACTTGCATTATTACAGATGAAGTCATAGGCAATCTTAGAGCTAATACATAATTCACTATCAATAAAAATTTAAAAACTTAGTATACCTTGTACAATAAACCCTACTTCTAAAGAATTTGTTATCTTTCCTATTAGATGCTCGCATTATTTAGGGTATGTACATATACTCTTGTCATTACACATTCTAAAAGCAAAAAATCTTTCAAGGTTCGAAAGACTCCAAGCAGCTGTCTCGAATAGTCTCCAACTGAGCAGAAGGAAGCAAGGTTGATTCCGCACTGTCTCCTGGAAATCTGTCTCCGACTCCTATAATTGTGTCGCTGCTTCGACGGCTGTCCTTTCAGTGTTTTAGATTTAAGGTCCTTGCCATTTGTGTTAATTAAGTCCGTTGCTACCGTAGCCACCCCTCGATATAACGTAGCGACGAGAATTAAAGAGGGATTTAGCATTCACGAGGGGTCGTGCAATCGTGCATGTTTTGTGCAGGCGTGTTTTTTGTGGGTTCGTTTTTAAGTATTTACGATAAATCAAAATTGTAAACGTGGAACTTTCAATCTTTGACCTTTCAAAGATTGAACGATGTTATTTTACACTTCCTATATTTTACAAGGATATGTTAGTTTTATATTATAATAGTTTTAAACGAGTCTGTTTGCTCGGAGACTCGCCTTTGCAGACATTTTAATATGGAAGAAACTAGTGTTTATTTTTCTCATTTTCTCATGGGTTTAGTGTTCCGTAATAAACGGAATCAAAAGTAAAAAACGGAATCCTTATAGGATCACTTTGTTGTCTGGATCCTTTTTCTCAAAAAAGAAAAAAAGTGAAAAAAAAAATCGAAGATACGGCCGTTTACGCCGCACATATTGACTCTCGCAAGGGAATCAAAACTTATAGGGTACTTCCCGTTGACCTAGAACCATGAAATTTGGCAAGAAGCAATATCATATAGTACAAGTAAAGGTATTAATCCGAATTACGTAAATATATTGTAGTCACATAACAAAAAAAAAATAGATGTTGAAACCTATAAGTTAAGTACCTACAAGATCGTATAGAACCCTCGGTATGCGAGTCCGACTCGCACTTGGACGGTCCTTTTTGTGCAATCCTAGTATCTACGTATACGTACAAGAACTATCTGCACCTATTATCATAAAAATGCATTTAATTCTGTTACGTACCGCCCAATTTAACCCAACTTTAAAACTGGTTTCGTGCCCTCGATAATGCAAGGTTCCATTCTACTAGTACATAGTATACTAAGTACGAAAACAACGCTATTTGATTTATCACTTGATGTGGATAAGTAATCGTGCTAAATGGCTTATTTTCACAAGTTGAATGCATTGGGTCGGATCGACACGTACGATTCAGCGCTGGCGTGATTTTGTAAACAGTGTTTAATAAATGTCACCTTGTTGAGACGATCCGCCTTAATTTCCAAATCAGTTGATAAATGACGGAGTGGAGTGGAGATAACAACATTAAAAACCTGCTCAGGGAGTCGTTTGAAAAAAAACCTAAATTTGGGGAAAATAACAAGGTAATTTACATATACCGTGTTATAAATACAATTTAAGTGTCTATTTGTAATGTCAAAATAACAGCGTTTGAAGGTATGGGACATATATACAAAAAAATATTATAAAATTTGTGTCTTTCTGTCTGTTCTAAAGTATGAGAAGACATAGTACCGAAGTAACGGGAAGATCAGTCTTATATTTGTTATTTTTCAAGTTACCGAGATATTTACCATGATTTGTGAGTTTTAATATCGGGAGTCAACAAAATTTACAATCATGGTAAATATCTCGGTCGAAAAATAATATTCATACCCATGATAGTTTTATATGTGCGGCGGCGGTAACCATTTATTGTAAAACCGTTAAAACTATTTTTTTAGCTTCAAAAAATAAGCTTTTACAAACTAAAAAAACAGAAACAGAAACATAGTAGTTGCTCATAAATCGGTTCGCTCTATTGCTATTCTAAAAGCTGTTAGTAGAAACGAGAAATAACTTTAACGACATTGTTATTGCAGTTAACCAAAAAGCCGATATTATACGTGGGAAAACTTTTATGAAAATTGGAAATTGGTTTGTTGTCTTTGTCTTATGAATAGTGCAGAGTAGGACAGGTAGACTGAGCCGAAGTAAAATCGATCGAAGTGCACTTTCTAACATGCGTGGGTTCGAATGAAAATTAAAAGTTAACGTGTGTTAGTTCGATTGGTTTTTAGGACAACACCGCGATCGAGTTCGCGGGTCCTTTTAACCCGACTAAAAAAGGGGGTTTTATAATAATTTCGACTGTATTTCTTTTTTTAGGTTTTAATACGCATTTCTTCGCAAATTGTGGACCGATTTCATTGATTCTTTATTTTGATAGCGTGTACCTCCGAGATGGTCCCCTAGAAATTTCATGAAGCAATTCCTCCTTTAATGGCGTGAATTTATGTGAAAAGTGTATTGATTGTAATTATTGTCAAATCATGCGTTATTAACAAATTAGTATTTTTTTTAAATATCATTGTTTTTAAATAATACTCGCTTGCTATCGAGAATGCTCCTTATATGATAAATATCAGTTTACTTGACTCTGCGGGAAGTATATTACAATACTTGAGTAAAATATATAAAAACTTAATACATTCATCGAATGTGTTATGTAGTAATAGTGTAACGCACTATTACCACAGATTATATTACGTTTGCACGCAGGCAACTGTTCAAAGCCAATTATATGGTATTATATGTTTTGCATTGATGACTGACACTTGCAAGATTCTCATAGTACATTAGTATTATGCAGCCTTACTGTACTAGTTAATTATTTTTAGATGCATATTAAAATGCAATATAAAGCATTTTAATTTGCATCTAAAAATGAGCGAGTTGAATTTCTATGTGGTGGCTACCTCCGCCCATAACACCAGCAATACCACCTAGGTCCTTCGATCTGAGTCGCAGGCATCTGTTATTTCACCGGCACCCACACCTACCTCTCAAACATACCAACACGAGTGCATCACTGTTTGGCGGCAAATTACCAGGTTTAGAGGCAATACTTCTCTGGATGAACTTAGCATAAGTTTTAGTTTCTCCCTTGGCACCACCCAGGGTTCAGCGAAAACTCGAAAGTTTTATTTTTATTACAATCGAAATCAATTTACTGAACATTTTATTTCTTCACGTCTCAGCAATAAAACTTATGACATCACCTTACTTCCTGTAGTAAGACGGTAGCAGGAAGATGCGCACGCGCTCCTTACGTGCATCCGTACCATAAGCCTAATTGCCCCACAATAGCACCGTGGTAATTGCATCAAATTGCACGGCCTGCTCGGGTGAAAGTAAGAAAAAACACGGCTGATCTGTATTAACTTTCGCAGAGGAAGCTTCGTATCTTAATATGCACTAAAGGAATCGCGGGGATAACTTTTTTCTGTGAATTAAAACTAAAATATTGTCAGTGTTCTTTAATAACGCATGTGGTGCTTGTTCTGTGATATAAAATTGGGAGGAAAAACCTATAATACACTCCACTAATTCCGACGAAACTGTGTTTTTTTTCAATGAGGTATTTTTTTTAAAGCTATTTAATTTTTGTTAGCCATTAAGCCCAATTATATACATTACAATCAACCGTCTTTCAATATTTCTTTCCCAAAGAACCGTTTCAAATAAAAAGATGGTATGACTTGCTTCATTCAGCACGATCAATTTAGGCTGATTGCATGCCAGCTTCGTATTCAGATTGGAGGTAAACTGGTTACAAAATTATACCGTTGTATTCTGTACCTAAAGTATATTTTCAAAAGGATTTGTTTTATATTAAGACTCGTATATTATTCGTGTAACCCCATTTATCAGTGTACCATATACGGCTAACGAAGTGTTACAACTCGGATCCCCATTTTTAAAAGTCCGGATCAACTAAAGGCCACGCAACAACTTCACACACATTTCTAAGCATCGTTTTATAATTCACGCCATTTATTTCCAGTATAAACTTTCTAAAGAGAACAAAACTACATTCGATCCGTTTGAAATGATCGTTCGTCTTAGATTTAACGATATAACCTAACACATCTAATACGTACCACGATGGCATATTACACACACGGAACCTAATCTCTATCTGAACTTTCACCTAAACAATGGGAATCGTGTAACAATACAGTTAGGTATATTTATCGATTTTTTCCATGCCATATGAGAAAAGAGCAATAAATTAGAGTTAGAATATAATAGATACTATAGAGAGTCTGTGTTTATGATGAGGTAGAGTGCAGGTAACGAAAAAACTAGAAGAAGCTAGAAACAGTAGGTCGTCCTTAGCCATGGTACAGCGAAAAATTTAACAAGTATAAGTGTATAAAAGAATAAAAGTACAATTTCGAATGAAATCAAACTTTTGCGTCGGTTTCAGGAAAAAAATAATAAAAACATTATTACTAATAGAAATCTATCGCTAGCCTTGTGTGATTCAAACACACTATGTGCAACTTAATATTGTTGTCCCTTACCATGCAGCCTAAGCCATCTGCAATGATTTAAAAATTACAATATATCAAATAAATGCTGAGCTATGCTCCATGAAAAATAATAATGTTGAGTTTTTAAGGCCAGTGGCATAATAAGGTTTTGCTTTATCTGGCATTGGCACGTCTTCTAAATCATATTGTCGTTCAACCTCAAGCCAACAACCCTATCATGAATCAGCGTAGCTTCCAGCTTGCTGCAGTAACAGTTTTCCTTACCTTATTGTACATCTTTACTCTACAGTGGTTCACGCAATTTTGTAGAATCTGAAGAAGTTAGGAATGCCTTTGTTGCCGGTGATCGACACCACGATTTATTACTCCATCGGTACTTTTCGCTTCTCGGAAACTGAGCATTATATCATGTTGTTCTTGTTAATGTGTCACTTTTACAATAAAATTATTGGAAAAGGTACGAATTGGGTGGGAAATTTATGCTGGCGTTGCGTAGAATAGAAACGCGAGCAAATATCGGATCATCGAATTAATGTAAGTAGGTACGTACATCCAAAGTAATTGGATGAAAAATAGCAAGTACGTGTTGCGCTTGCGTGCCAGCGAGTACTAGACATTGCTTCCATACAGGTACAAGCAATAATTTCGCTAAAATTACTCGGTTTTCATGTCATGGCTTCAGTCCAGTCGCGATGACCTCTCGATGCGTACTCTGCAGCCTCCGCCGTCCGCCGCAGATCTCAAAACTAGGTCACGGGAACGACGCCACCCCAAAACGTCAAATGAAGAACTAACTCGTATCGTATTTAGGCCTAAGGACCTTCAAAGTTTACCTTTCAAATGAGAGTAAGAAAAATAATTTACTAGTTGACATATTATATTCTTGCATAGACTAAACATTTATATTCTATGAAAAATGAGCGAGATATTCTGATAAAATATATTTAACTCATTGATGCGTGATTGCGTCATAAATGCACCTGCTTTGCTTAATTGGCCACTGCAGGTTTCGAGTTATATTTTTTTTTAAACATTAATTCAATTCGGAGGGATAATGCGCGTATCACTGACACGATAAGAAAATCTGTCTACCCTAAACGGTGCCGTATATATAACCCGCCAACGAATAAAGATAAATAAGAAGCTACGTGATAAATGTTTCGCCCTGCATCGTAGGCTTGTCACGATTCTCAATCTATAAATTATACTTCACAGTACCGTTGGTTTCAACATGTTTGGAGTAAGTCCTCAGCACTTTCCTGTCTCCCGCATCTTTCGTTACTCATCGTGCTTATTCACGCTCAAGTGGCGTCTCATCCATCGCTGTTTAATCTGTTTTGCAGTATCAAATGACATATACAAATAGCTTAAGAGTTCGAGGGTTATAGACGACGTTTCTAGGTAGATCTTATTATCAAAAAGAATTCTCCATAATTTTCACGGTTTACACTAGGAAGTTATGATTTTAATGTATAGGGAAGAACTTTCAAATACATGTAAATTCCTGAACTTATCGACAGAGATCGTATCGCATTGAGTCATTGTGCAACGAAGAAGTAAAAGAATCGGAAATACTGCTGTAACTATTTAAACTAGACTGTTTTACGAAATAACTCGATCGGCCCCCGTCGCGTCGTGTGACCAATTTACGCCAATTAGATAAATTGTTCATTTCTTTTCAGATTACTGTCTGTAGTTAATATAATTACGTAAACTGGAAAATTTATCGCTTCGTATTGTGTTAAATATATGAACAAGTAAGTAAATTGTCTTTTAGACCGAAAATCAATTTAGATAGTGTCCATCAAACACTGTTTATATTTAGCCAGCGTTTATAGCGTTTATATTTAGTACTCGAATTTACTTCTCTTGCTTTGATATTGATTTATACGTTGATAAAGTGTTTGGCATCAATCAGCCACAGACTGCTTAATCTTGTAATCCTGAAAGGTCAACTCTGATTCCAAGATTAAATATCGATTTAAACTTTATGGAATTGAAAATTTTGTTCTAATTATTTGTCTCTGCATACTCACTCTTCTTAATCAGCATGTTTTTGGTTATGCATCAACTCACATAACTCCAATATCCAATAAGCGCGTCGAAGAACGAATTTTTTGGCGGCGCACCTCATTAAAATCAGATTTTCTGTCTGTATTCTGTACTCGTTCTGCTTCATATTTACAAGCACAAAGTTTGAGAAGTGAAAATGCAACTAATAACAATTGCAATCGCGAGCCGCGAAGTCTAGTGCTTGTTTAAATGTAGCAAATGTAGCAGCCTAATTCTCTGTCGACTGCATGACTGTAGTTGTATGCATACAGCTGTACTGCTTGGTACAGTCAGGTTTACCCCCGCGTCTGCGCCGGACGCCTGCCGTGTTCTCGCTTTGAACTTTTATCCGTTTATCCTCAACTATTTGCCTTCGGTTCAATAAAACTGTGATTTTAGTATCTGAAGTGACGATCGGATTTCGACAGCAGTGTTGTTTATGTGTAAGTAGCGTTTTCTTCAAATGTCATTGATCCAGACTTAACTGAGTACTTGCGAGCTTGGTGAGATCCCTCCGGCTTTATATATTTTTTATTGTAGGATTTTTATGATGTACTTAGTACATTTTCGAATAGTAGGACGTAGAGCTATTTAATTCCAACATTTGTTGCCGTTTTGAAGTTATGCTAACGTTTTGTAGTTCCAAATATAAAGACTTGGAAACTTAAATAAGAGGCTAATTCGACTTGAAGCAATGAATGATTGAGTATTGAGTATTTTTCAAGTCTCAAGGTTCAAGACACAATGCAATAGGAAAGGTCTTCCCTTGCGTTGTATTGTTGTTTCGAGCAGACGAAACAGCTAAAAATCCCGCGACCTGCTCGTGCCTTAACATATATCACATTACAAAAAATTATGTGCAATGTGACCTATACAATACATAATTATAGTCGTTTTGAGACCTGAGACCGGTTCGAAAGTGAGGGTTTACTGGGACCGGATTAATTATACAAGTATGTACAAAATAGAAGGTTTACAGGTGTTCTGTTTTTGGTTTATTGCTCTTATTTTTAGTCTAACATTGGAGTTTTTTTTCTCTTATCCATTTTATTTCTCACGCCATGATGAAGAATATTGTTTATTTTGCTTCCGAATAAATTTGGAATGTTTTTCAAACAGGTTCCTAAAACACGGTATAACCGTCTTCCGGGAATCATTAGACTTATAGCTGCGGTGATATAAACCAGCATAAATAATGAACACGTGCTAAACACAACACTGACCCATCGGACATCGAACCCGTTAGATCTTATATAGAACAACGACCTTGCTTACTAAGATTAGACTGCACTTCATCGATTACTATCAAACTATTATTCTAGCTTTCTGAGAATATGTGATAGAGAAATTACAGTCTAGATGAGTCGGTAATTTCCATATTACAACTTCTATATGTCTATGCCTTATTTTCGAACATCTCGAACATACAAAAGATGGATACAAAAACTCAATTCACTTCGAGCGATGACGCCAGTGCCGTGAGCAAATCTAGATTTAGATCCGTTTAACTGTGAGTTAAACTGTGTATAGCTTTGTAAATTTTTTGTAGCCCCAATAAATCCTCAGCTTTCAAAACCCCATGGAAAAAAGGCGACGGATTAAGCCTTTTGACTAAGAGAAATTGTGTGCACAACTTGCGTATTCAATCCCAACTGGAATACAAGCCTATTAACATTTCTCGCTTTTCCTCACAATTTCCTGCGGAAAAGTGTATATTCTCTGTGGCCTATTTTTCATTGAAGTGTTCTTCCACGCCACTATACAAGCATTGACGCAGTTTTGTATTGTCTTACTCTTCTCGTGGCTCCCATTCTCAAGACACTCCAAAAGATTGTGAGATTAATTTCTCTCGTATTGTCGCTCCGCGCCTATCCACTCTATCAATGCCAACATTATTAATTTCAGCTCGTAACTTTTGTTTTCGCCCCATAAAAGTTTGAACGGTTTGCCACTCATTCGAATAGTTTTTCTTTCGGTGAGATAAAATGCCCTTTCAATCTTCCGTTATAACAACCATGACCTGATGCCCTATGCTTATTTCACGGCACTCTTGTTTTAAATACCGTTATTTTTTATAATTCATAGAGAAATGCATACTTCATACATATTTATATTCTTCGAGCATAGTCAGTACTTACACGTATGATCTCGTGAAACTGTTTGTTGAGACTAGTTTGGGAAAATGTTAACCGACGTAAGTCTGACGAAAATTTACATAAATAAATAAGTTTCACTAATTCACGTTCCGTTGTCGCGATGCAGTTTGGTTGAAAACTCAAAACCTTTACTTACTGTCTTTTAATTATTTTCCGACGGAAAAAAGTTTAATAAGTACTATTAATCATATCTACTAAGTAATAGTTGGGTCTTCAATACTTTATATTATTTTCATTTGTGTTTGCTGCTTGCACTGGCTTCAAGCCAAGAGGTTTTATAAAAGCAATGCACTATTAAAAAGTCTCCAGCGGGTATTATCAAAATAAAAGCGGAACCATTTCAAAGAAACGGCACAGATAACTTTTGTTTGTTTGTTTGTCGACAGATATTTCTGTGCGTCTTGTATTCCAGACATCGAGTTCGGATGGACATGTTTATCGTGTTGCCCATAAACTGCAGTCCTATCTTTTATGTTTACTTTCTGTGCCCAATACTTGCGAGCGTCAGATCGTACGAATATAAAATTAAATTAACCTGTTTTAATCACGGCTTAATCTCCAACAATTTGTCCATTGTGACAGTACCTTGCCACAGCGGCGCCTGGCTGTCGCGACTGCGGGTACGTGTTGCGAAAAGCCTTGCCTTTATATAGGTTATTGTTACGCGACCTTTTGTTAAGCTCCTGGGAACTATTTTGGAGACGCTATTATAAGGGTAGATGTCAAAAGGTTTCACCGGTGTCTGATTAGATTTACGACCAGAGTTGTGACGGTATACAACTTTATATTTAGGTACAGAAAGGTAGCCGACCGCGACGATTCATTATGACCATCCATTACCAATCGTCATGGCTAAATCAATGTTATTTGTGATACAATAACACTAGCGAATTGTTTCATAGGTGGTTTGATTGAATTCTGTTGTCTTATTGAGTTTCCCACTGCATACCCGGATGCAGTCGTTAATTTCACGGTTTCAGCAGAAGCAGCCACAGCCCAGGCGATTCATACAATAGCTATAGACAACATAGTTGTGTGAAATGCACGTCGCAATCACAAATCACCATGGTGATGTAATGTAACGAGTTAAATTTTTGACAATTCTAATGGTTTTGTTGATGATTTTAGCAGGTTATAAAATTTCCTTCTACACTTTTCTTATAAAAGATATTCTCGGCAAAACAAAGATTCTGCTGCTGAAATCTACAATGAGCGAGATAAAATAATGACATAAGAACAGTCCTCGATCAATATGCAGACTGCGTCGCACGATGCTAAACGTAAGAGCAACGAACTTCGAGGAAGAGTCCTTGCCATAACTGGTACTCCAACACCATAAACAATCACTCGGAAAGTGATTCACGTGAGGATATACTATAATTATACTTTGAAAGTCGTAAGCCCACGCAACCTGATTGTAAAAGTTAGGTAAAATTTTGTGGTTTCGACATTATTGAATAATTTGCCAAATTATTGTTTAAAGTTCCGCAAACCAGGTGAGGTTTCTTCAATACTCTCGATTTACTCTTTGTTTTTGAATATTTTGTGGGTTTCTTTATAATTGATTTCTTGTAAAGAAAATATAAGCGAATAGGAATTTTGCAAAATGTCGAGTTTAATATCAAAATCAGTAGAATTCTATTCAAGTTCGTCCAATACAAACAAAACATCAGACAATTTTGGCGCTATACGTGAAACATTTTTGCATGATTCAATAACGTAAGGGAAATACTAGATACTTTATAGTCCCTTAGAAAATGGAAGATCTTAATTCAAGTCGTGAAATTTTTTAAACAATTTTGTATTCAGGATTATGCTAACTCTAAGAGACGCACTTTGGGAAATACTGGAGTTTTGGGTTGGGTGAAGAACCTCGCTGTATCTATAGACAGACTAACACGTGTGATTCACTCTGTATACAGACAACACGTGCTCTTGACACAGCTGTTGTCTGTTCTCGAGAGTGTACGTTTTAATGGACCTTTTGTCGACAAATACATTCTGTATACACAACGATGACATTAACATATATGTATAATAATTGATATAACCTAAAAAATACCGTTCGTTGTCCAACTATATAAAATAGCCTTGATACATTTTGTTACATTTCATAATAATATTCATTTTTATCAAAGACTCACATTGATATTTACTCGGTTTTCCTGTACAGTACTAATATCTAACAATCATATTTCAGCAAGCGAGTGTAGTGAGCGAAGTTCTTTAAACTAATTGGACAGACCGGCATTGTGGATATGTCCGCGTTTATCTAATATAGTATTCTTAAAGATGAATAGGTAATAACTAAGAATTTGTTACAACTAAAATGGTTGGAGAAGGCGGTGTTTAATGGGCATTAAAAAAAACCGACATATCAGCTCATTGTAAGACAGTTACTCCGAATTTTGCGATTAAGCAACAATTTTAAAGAAACCACAAAAAGGAAAAAGCTGTACGCTGAAATTTACAATATGTAGGTATAACTTTTATGATACAACCAATGAAAAGGAGTAAGAAACTAGCGATTATTACTAAAATAGGATCTCCTATTCTGGGTGTTTTAAGTAACGAAAAAGTAGAAATATATCAAAATTTGTTTAATCAACACTGTCATTAAATTTTGCTAATAAATTAGTTTGAAAATGTGCTCATATAGTTCTGCAATGTGCTTCTGTTATTAGAACTCGCTCTAATCAAAATTGACTAATTAAACGTCTACTAACTCATTATCGTATAGTAGGTACATATCCAAAACTGAAAATGTAACGTTTTAAGCGTAGTAGTAGGCAAACTCTGTGCTTAAACGTACTACAGTTTAAGTACACATTCTAAATAACGCTAAAATTACATGCGACAAAAATTGTCACTATATTAAGAGATAATCTTATTAAGTATTATATAACGATATATTGTAGTTCTAATTATTTAGCGACGTAATAATAACAATGACTGTACCACTATACTACCGGTGTCATGAAATAAAGGAATTCTGCTAATTTGTCATCTCTAGCCGGAGAATACTGGCGCCAAATAAATATTCATGGAAATTTTTCACACAGCGCCATAGCTTGTAATAACTAGAATTTTTTTTTTTTTTTTAACTATGCTTAAAATACACCCAGACACAGAACACATTCTTCCTATTCTTGTCCTGGTTGGGCATCGAACCCACGACAGCGCAGAAGGCAGAGCTGGTACCAACAGAGCTATGAGGTCAATCAATATAGATAATTAAATAGTCTTATACAAGAAGTTTAGACTTCAATAATAACTAAAAATATCTAAGTAAGCGTAATAAATAGTTGTTTGCGTGTGGTCGATACCAGCGCCCGCGCAGAGCCAACGGAAGTCGGTTATTTAGCGACTCGTTCGATGCTGTAGCCCTCGTGTTAGGTACTTACTGGTTGAGCAGATGTTTTGCGATTGTAAACTGTAATTTAGCTTGATATAAACTAGTAGTATATTTTAAGCTTCTACATATGGAGAGTGCACTGACAAATATCGTCGTGGCTTGAGTGCTTTTCATGTTATTGACATGACGCACGCCAAGTGAAGATTCTTCCAATAATAATGTTGATGAATTGGTGATAATATTGGTCAACAAATAATATTCAAATACCTGTTTTCAACCGTGTCTCTAAAGATACTGTAACTCCACCTCATACAATCGTCATTCATGATTTTATATATATCCACGATACACTTACGGGTACTTTACTTTACCGCAGTTCCACAGTCTAGTATCTAATTATCACTTCTAGTCAGTAATTTTGATTCTTCTATGCTTTTTATAATCATGACCATGATTTGGCTTTCTCCAGTGGCAATTGTACCAGTACTTTTACTAATTCATATCGATAAGAGGTAGATCGACGCACGGAAATGTAGTCAATTCGAAGTAGAAATGTGTGAACATCGACTCTTGAAAGCCAGACGAAGTAGTCCAAAGTTCAAACACGCTAAAATGAAATATCGGTGCTGCTGAAATCCATATAGCTTCCGAATCCGGCCGACTGACACATAATATTAGTATTTTATTAGCTCGTATTTATTTGCGTGTTTGCTCTACTAAAAGCTTCTCTATTCTCGAAAGGCAACTTAGTGAATAAGTTGTCTCAAAACTTTACTGTACCTACCGAGAGGTTTATCCCAAACGAATAAGATGGATTTAGAGCAGAGACAATTCAAGATAACGAGGAGACGGGGATTAGTATCATTCCATATATTTTTTTCTCGCGTTGCAACACAGTTTATGGTAGGCAATTTCTTTTAGAATAATGGCGCGCTTAATTCTGATGTAGCTGTAATGAAATTTGTATAAAATTTGCTTTCAGTATAGTGACAACGAACAAAATGGCTACGCAAATCTCCATTTTAATGCCACGTCATTAAAGTAACAGCATATTAAAAAAATATAGTACTTGCGAAAATAATGCTTCTTCAACCAATTAACTAAGTTTAAAGCATTGTAAATATGCAAAAAAACATCAGGAATATCATCCATCGCAATCTATTTATGTTTCTTTTTTAACATTACACATACGCGTTATTCTAAGCATAAATTTGATAAAAGCCAATTTAACCAAAAAGCAACTACTTGTAAATTGTGATTACCAGAATACATACGAGTAGCTTAGTCCAACTTTGAAGGAACATAATACTATAGAACACAAGCATGGTATGTTATATAGAATTATGTTCCTTACTTTAGTTATGCTACTAATTTGTTCACTATCTACATGTACAGATTGTACAGCCTCTCATAGCTACGACATTCTTCAACGTGGCCCTCTTCAGTGGATCGCTAGGCACGCGACTGCGACCAAAGATATAATTAGAATACCATTTCATGTAAATCTTGTTCCTTTTAGATGAGACGCCTGTCTGAATAGAATGAAAGCGTCTGAATTATAAATAATATTTTCTCATGCAGCCTCGTCATTTCTTTATGCATTTTGTTAGTGGGCTCAACGAAATTCAATTCTATGTGTTGACTGCCAGTCGTGTCATGGCTAAAGAAATAGATAATCATTTAATTAGTGACTAATTGAATCAGTTTCTAAAACAAGCAAACAGTAATTATTGCGATAGCAGGTTTCTTTGCGAAAGTTACCTTCTTCAGTAATAGATCGGCTATGCCAAGTATATAGCGACAACAAAACTAATTAATTTTTTATTTGTATGACTACAATGATATTCAGCTATTCTGATTTCATAGCTGAGAATATTAACTTTATATTTGCAATAATGTTTTATGTCTTGAGACTCTCGAATGTTCATTACAATATTGACGTGTCAGAGTGAACGTAAACATCCAATAAAAAATATTTTCACTTAATTCATTCATTAAATTAATTTAGCTGAAGCTGCAATATACGTATTCTCGTTGCATCTTCGAGTTGTGGCGTAGAGCTACCCAAGTTCAATGTCGAGTAGTTTCCTAGAAGCTTATCGAAACCGATATCCGTGGTAGTCTGTTCCGCCGCTGAGGATCTGATTGCAGCTGCAGCCAGGTCGCTCCGCTCAATGACACGGATGCGTTCTCGATAACTACTTTGATGGATAAGATACCCATTGAAGCGTGCCTTTGCTTCCACTACATTTCTTGTGATTCCTGCTGTGTTGGTTTTGTGGCCACGTTAGTGTTGAAATTTATACGGAATTGTTTCTCCATTATGTTTCTAGGATTTCCAATTCGTCAGATAAAAAAAAATCATTACATTTGTATCGAACCGCCGGTGGGTATCATTAACAGGGTTTATATTGAACAAAAAAATTCAATTTATCTCTCTAAGTATTTTTTGTTAAATTGTCTGCGCCATATTACTACAATCAAGCAATGAGCCGTAACGATGATCCTAACTGCATCGGCAGGCATTTAGCCAATTAACAGATTAGATACTACTAAAAATCTACAGATAAAGAGCAATAGATACACCGTTGTTTGTTTCTTCAAGTAATGGCCAGGCCATTTTGCATCAAATTTTGACGTGCAATATGATTTGAAGTAATAATAATAATGTGTCTATGTGATTGTTTCTTGATCAATAGATAAAGAAACAGTCACATAGATATATGTGTTCATTGATTCTCAGACTTGGTAAGAACCTGCATCTTGAGAAACTCCGTCCCAATTGAAACATATAGGTTATTTTTAAATGCGCACATTACATTATTATAAGTTTCTGTCAGGTATGATGTAAAGGAATTATAATTTTACATTTACAAATAATACTCAATATCTGGAACAATAGAAATGTAATGTTTGAATGTGTGACATGTATGTTGTGTAGTTGTGTTCTTTAGATAGCACCAGTCTCGGAGGAGTCTGGGTCCCAGAAGAGACGTACAAATGAGTATTGGTTCCCAATCTGAATGTTTTGTTAAGACTAGTTATATACGGAAATGTGGTAAGAAACAAGCAAGTGCGAATCTCAGCGGTCACGGTTGCATAGTCTTCGGTAGTGACTCACGTGTACGAGATATAGGTGTATAGGTACCAGAGTGTGTTAAACTGTAATAAGATATTTAAACCATATACCAGTACTGGAATTTCTCACAATAGATACAATTGTTGGTATAATATGCATATTATACCAACATATAATATGCAAAATAAATATGCTCTAATTTACCTCGTAATCACATCTGAACAAAATATTGTTGTTAATTATTTACCTCGTCCAAGTTTTAAAATCGCCTGTCAACCTTTTATTGTATTAAGTAAAGAAATAAAGCAAATCATCTTCATGTTAGAAGAATCATTACCATAATGTAACACAATACGAGTATAGTGATTACTTTTTAATAACCACAGGTTTTGAATACATTGTATTTATAATACAAAACGTTCTATTAACACAGATGCTCAGCGTTATGTAAGGTCGGCTCTATCTTTTGTAAGAACGGTAACAAAATATTCATGTTAGCGCCATTAATTAGAGCAGTTGTTTTTGAATCATAAATTTATCATTCAAGCTTCATAATAATGAGTTTAAAAGTTCTTTTTCCTTATTAATTACCCTTATTTTCTACTGTGTCACAATAACCTCCTAACTCAAAGCAAATATGTGTGTTTCTTTCGTGACTTCTCCAAATCTAAATTTTGTGTATTAAGCATGCAAATCTTAATGTATATCTAAATAATATTAAAGTTTTCTATCGTATTCGTATATTTGTGTCCGACTATATTGCAGCCAGTTTATCACAATCTCTCGTTGTGCCTGTCGACCATGGTATGGATGATCGTAAACGCTTTGCCATGTAAGGCACTGGTCTCACGAGTTGAGATTCAAAGTGCAGCACCATATGGCCGTTGGTCAAGGCCGCGTATCGAGGCACTCGAGAAGTTCAATGGAAAATTATCTTTTTCTCGTAAACGGCCTGACCTATTTTGCCAATGAAACTGCCAGACGTGCTTTGATAAATGGCAGCTTTATTGTATACTATTTCTAGATCACTGCCAATCGGTTAATAACGATATCATTTCATCGCTAGCCACAAGAGAGGAACGCGAAAGTTCAGTCTTTTGCTGTTCTCTGTTGTTAAAAAAAGTGTACGTCAAGCACGAACGGACTCGATAGAAAAGCCATCATTGCTTTTGATTTGATTGATACCAGCAGCATTTCCAAGCCGATGACTGGATTTCCCGCTGATTGGCACGGCAAACTAAAAGCGTGTTGAGTTGCCCCGTTTTAAATCCAATTACGCCAATACTGGCCCCTAAAAGGGCAGCCAGAATTTAATTACGGACCCTACTTTGCTGTTTTGACTAGACAGGATATTGCCTGCACAGTTTTGAAAAATCTATCTAGTAGAAAATTCACTTAAATTAACGATATTTTCGGCAAAATTCTAAAGTACTTATTTGTGACGTTAATTAACGTTAACGTTTGTCGAGGCCTTTCTAAAAATTTACCTTTTTAAGTCATGACAATTCTTATTGTTTCTTAATTTGGGAGTTTTTGCCAAGTTCAACTCCCACGGGTATGATATGAAACATTTGAACGTGTTTCTTTATACAAATATGGTTATCGTGCTTTCATCTTATGTTTTATCTTAATGACTAGCCAGGGTGCGCCATGTGGATCCGTCAACGTGCTTAACGAGCCAGAAAAAATAGTGACTATAGTTGTAAACAGCTAAACAGATCTAGCGGAAAATCTTTGTTGCATCTGCTACCAGATCACTGATGCACACTGATTCTGCGCATCCGATCAAATCTTACCTCGTTACACGCAATTGAATCGTCCAAGCGAGACGGATTGCCAATTTGAGATCATTATAGCTGGAATAGAATCACAATTTGCGTAATAATATGGCAAGGTTATGAGCCCATTGAATTGCTCTGAAATCAATCTTATCCTTGTTTGTAAACATCTAGATTGCAGCGGCTCTGATACGTGCATTATGCGGGAACAAATTGATGTATCAATTCAACATTTTATGGTATAGGGTATCAAATGTCCGGTACTAGTTTATAAATTGTCGATTCAGTATTTCTGTTTTTATACGTCGTCGCCTGCGTTCATAACTGCAACTGCAGGGCTCGTGATTACATGGGGCGCGGTATAAACTTGCTATGTTGTGAATGTCGTACAAAGTTGGAATAGGTATTGGGGAATGTGAAATGTGAATTGGCGGGTTATTTCACACATGGCGAAGTGATGTGCCGCCGCGCCCCTCCGGTCTCAGTCGCTTTTTATTCAGTGCTCGGTAGTTCCATCCGCGTTCGTCTCGGATTTAGACGTGTTTGCTGAAAATCGAAGTAGAATAATTTGTGTATCTATGGATTAAATACAAGACAGTTTCAGTGCTGAAATATCTTGAGCCTGTTTTAGTTCTATAAACTTTCAGGTATGCTACTGATACTCATTTTTTTGCGTTTAGCAGCTTTATGTTGTTAACTTTGGGGCAATGAAAAACTTTTAAGCTCGGAACTATAATTTATGGAATATTGCTTAAGCTTAATTCATTTCAGTTCTTTTTTGTCTTTCTTCAAATCCTTTATGGGACATTATTGAAAACGTTACGGAAATTTATTATAAACATGACAATATAAGTTATTGTCATGTTTTAGCCACCGATATATTTATCGCAAATTATTATCAGATATTTTGCTATCTATATGTGTGATATCAAACGATGTGAAAGATTAATTTAAATCACTTCGAATATTCTTATTTATTTCTTTATAGTCAATAAGGTTATTTATAAGGACATTTAATAATAGCTAGGTACAAATAAAGTTGAAGTTGAAATATCAATTGGGACATTATCACTAAAGTTCGTCCTTCGTCGTCCTTGCTTTTTACGAAGGTTTACGTACCTACAATCTTGATAATGTTGGAATGCCACCAACTGAAGCAAGTGCAAGTGAAGCAATTTATGGAAGTAGAAAAAGTTTCACATTGTTCTTAAACTTTTTGCGTATAATGCTAATTACTATCACATCATAGCTAGCATTATAAAGATTAAGGCATTACTGATAACATCGACAGCGACAACACAATTTATAAAATCAATGGGTATCTTTACATTCCCGTCTCGCCACAGCCAAAACGAGGGTGCCTTTATGGTTCTCGTGGGGGAAACGAGTGTTTATTCGAACCATAAAACTGTTGTCTATGACAACACTCGCGGGCCAATCAAAACTTTCTTTCATGGTAGTCTTTCATGATTCAATGTTAGTAACATTGTCGGGGTAACCTTCACCTTGCCTGAAAGTTTCGTGTACCTAGATTGCTTTCGATTATACTACGAAAATGATTTGTGGAATGGAATATTTATGAGGTTTATTTGGTTTGGATCATGTAATGGTGTCACGACTACCGAGGGCCGGTAATGGCCTGGGCCGAGACGTTGCGTAGGGATCGTAATGTAGGGCAGGCGTGTGTTCGAAATCTGCGGGCTGCGCACACATAACTCATCGCTATATCATTATTCCATATTGGATTGAATATAAGGTTTGTTCTGTTATCTTTCTATTATTAAGGTTTGTTTTGTTATAGGCGGATATAACCATTTACCATCAGGTGGGCCTTCCGCTCGCCCCGTCACTTCAGTAGTATAAAAATATATTTAGGCAGATATACAACTCACATAATAAAATTACCTGAATTGTATTTGAGCTGGCACATCCAAATCGCACTTGGCCGGTATATACGGTAACGGATCACCTTTTGTTAAACTCTAGGTATTCGTAGATTTTATTTAATTACTTTTTAAAAAATGCGCAGCTCGTATAACTAACAATTAACTTACATTTTAAATAAATAAATTATAGTAAGCTACAATATATTATGTAAAGTTATTGCAGAGCCAACCTGTCTGAACTCCAGTCGCTCCTAGTACCATTCTCTATTAACAAAATGACATATTTGCATAAGCTTTCGCAATTTCCTCGAAGCTTTCCCGTCCCATTTAGATCGACGGACTGTCTGGTCGTCCGTAACGGACTCTACACATCCGGTCGCGCCTTGTCTGCTTAATAGTAATGGCATAATGGTCTTTTTATATTTAGATGACACGATATAGTTGGACAATTCAAGATTATGGCAAGTCTTTTATTAGTTTTTCATGTTCAACGGTTTCTCAGATTCTTTAGGGTCCGTAGCGATGCGCATTTTTTGAAGCGAAAACAGCTGTTCTTCACAAAAATCAATACAGACAAATATATTTTTGTGGAGTAATTGCTTGAAAGATTATTTGATTACCTACAGTAAGTAAAAAACATACAAATAATAATATATAATACATAAAAAAATATTTTTACTAAATACAATGCATTAATTATAAAAAAAAAACAATTTTCTAAAAATGTTGACTTTCTATTTCTCTCCGTCTGATTTTCTAGGGGCCTTCACTGGCAGATAGTTGATGTTATAAGAAGTAACACAGACTTTTTTGTTTTAGAAAAAGAATTACCGCGCAAAAAAATTGCTAAACTCCACGCGAACGAAGTCGCAGGAAACAGCTCCCAATTATTAAGAGCAGTACTAAAGAGCTTTTTTTTTTACGCCATATTTTTGATTAATGATGTCCGTCTTCTATACGCATGGCTAAAAATAGGATAGGATCTATAATTTCGAAAACTACCGCATTGTTCAGATTTATGCTTTTTCATGAACTTGATAAATTCAGGAGTGTGCGAAAGACCTACGGCTTCTATCTTCGTTACCCTTGCGACCAATCGTACAACCCAGTACCATCCTTACTTATATTTGTACAAAATATTTTGCTTCGAGATACAACGGAGTATCAAAGGAACGACATTGTGTGGTACGTAGGGACAGCTCACAATCAGCTGCCAGCCTGTTATTGAACCCGACAGTTACATATTTATACAGCACTTTTTATGAAACGCTTGCACCAACAGGTTTTATACAATATACTGCTATTGAAACTGTTCTTGCGATGCAAGTTATATTCAATGAAATGCCAGATAGTTACATGTACGACAATGTGTACAATGCCTTACAACATCTGCCTTGTATTCCACATTATTTTTAGCACGTGCTATGTTATGGCATTATTGTCAACGTTACTTTGCCATTTATAACGATAAATTTATTTCTTAGTCATCTCGAAGGTTGTTAAGAAGTATACCTTAGTTTGGCATTTAAAGGTATTTTACGCTCATAGCAACATTATAGTGCCTACGACCTCATATCCGTAATTCATGCCAAGCCCACTGGGATGGCACCGAGCCGCGAGTCCTGTTAGGTGTTTGACCTAAGTAATTTTATGGTCGGTGGTCAGCTAATGCAAAATGTTACATATTGAATTGAGTTTTACTCTGTCAACGCAAAATATAGCGTTCTTTGAGTCTAGGTGTATTAACCTCGTGTACCCTCTAATTAGTTTCAAGGACAAACAGTTACGTATTGTAAATAAAACATGGCTGATATTTGCCCGCTGAGACGCTGAGAATATAAAGCCATTACTGGCAACTTACTTAACTTTTTTATGTATAGAGTTCCAGTTTAAGATTAATCTGTTGCGCGAATCTCACGTCTCGTGCAGACTGGCTCTATAAAATATGACGTTTGTTAGCGCTGCTGGATATACTTATGTTCTCCATAAAAATAATTACATACTCTACAATTTATTATACCAGTTTTTCATTTAGCGAACCTCGGAAGCCTCGTTTAATATTACGCAACAATATACATTTCTTGTTTCTCGCACGCCATCAGTTGTTTACTCGAGTTTGTAATAACAGAACCTGACGATTATGACCAAAAAGCTTAAAATATATAAACTCGTTCCTGATATATATTAGGTATATCATGTTAAAAGCACTGAAGTATCAAAAACGAAATCCGCATAAGTAATCAAAGATATATTCTTCATTCAGATCACACAGAGGTTTGTGGACTCGAAAAATTCAGTCTCCGTAGATTTCCATATTCCAATCAGTACATGTCTTGGTAAGCAAAACAGCTTTTATATACTTTTCATATGTACCTTGTATCTACCTATACCTATGTAATCATTCTCAATTCAAATCCGCCATAGTCTGCTCGTTTTCAGCATATAGACTGTTCTGCCAATCATGATACGCTTGTGGAGACCCTGTCAATTTGTTTGCTGCGGAGACCGACAGTTTGTTTAGTCTCCAGACTATTACATTACTTCCTGACTTACTCTACCCGTGTAACTTGAATTGTGTGCCGGAATCGAGATTTCCCAGCGCCGCCGCCGCTTGTCGGTGTAACTTGATATTCAAACACTATAGAATTAATAGTAAACGTAAATGCTATGCCCTATGGTATATTGTATCTTGAAATCATCTGATTTGTCGGTGGCAAGTTTCTCAGGCGTGAATTGTTGACGACGATTCAACTTCATACGAACGATTAAGTACTGAGCTAGAGTTAATTTACAAGTTCAATTTCGAACCAAATTAATATTATCCCGTCAAAACCATTGATTTGGTTTTGGAAAACACGGCGAAAGTTGATAAGTACGGATTGTTTTTAATGTATTTCACATAGATTGCAGGCTGATAAATATACTCGTACTATGGTACGATCCGTATTTCGAAGCGGGAATATTGTGGCTAAATATGTAAATATTTATGCAAAATATCAGATTTATTGACTTACGATAAATTATATTAGAACTTATACGCCAAAATAAATATTTGGTAAAGTTGTTGATTTGCGAAGGTTCTTGAACTGCCAGTACTTGCTCATTAATCGTAAATGTTTACACATTCATACCTCTGCACTAGGATTCCCTGTGTCCCAGATGGCATGGACAAACACAGAAACACAAGACAAACACCCAAGACCCGAGAAAAAACTTCATGCTCACCACAGATAGTGTGCCCCGGCTGGGAATCGAACCCGGGATGCCTCGCTTTGAAAGCAGGGCTACTACCAACTAAGCCACGGAGCCGTCAAGATCATTGAGGTGGTGATCATCGAAGCGACAACAAGAAATAATATTTTATTACTATTGCTTAATCTTATAAAAAATTATATTTGTATTATAAATTATATAAATAATTATATTTCTGCTTCCGAAATCGACTACAATGCTTGTATAATAATATCAAACTTATTTTTTATTATCGTTCACTCGCTCGTATTTTACGTTTGCTCTGTAAATATAAAGAACACTTTGATCTGTCTTGCAAAAGCGCGTTATTCACTAAGTAATTTACCTATTGTACATGCCATTTGGTTCAAAATCATTTGATCGTACGCATTGTGTATATTAACCCACTTGCAATGCAACTCATAGTAATTTAACTATGTCGGTGAACTGGAACCGATGGATGTAAGCCAAAAGATCCAAATATATTCGAAGCTTACTTCCACACATGTTTCCAAATTTATGTTATTAAATATGATCCGTTCAATTCGTGTGAAACTAACCAAGTCAATCGCGTTTTAACTTGCCTACCACGTTGACATCCTACATAATGTAAATGTAATTTTTTCATGAGATTTAACGATCACCAGTGGTTTATGCACCAGAGCAGACAGCGCAAGTGCACTTATATTATCTGTTTCTCAGCAGTATAAACAAAACAGCCTTTATATATAATCGACTTCAAAAAAGGAGAACGTTATAAGGTTTAAGGTCTCCCGTATAAGGTTTGGTCAGTGGTAGGATGAATTCGTGGCTTCGGTGTTAAGGGTCGCGGTTTCTCAGGTGTCTGTTTCTCTCGGCTTCTAGCGCGTTCTCGCATTATTGTTTGTTACGATATTTCGTCGCCAATTATGACCTATTTAGACGACTCCTTTTTTATTTGATAAGTTATACCTCCGTGGTGGTCTAATAGAAGTGCAGAAAAAAGATCGTGAAGATAATTCACCCATAAAGGCGGGAAATAAGGAATGAAATAATTGAAGTCGGTTTATTCGATTTTTAAATGTGACATTTGTATTATTAAAGAGATCATTTATCTACACGTAAAAGGCCAACGTTGGTATACTCGTCATTAAGGAAGTTTTTCGATCATAACTCCCTACCATAAAGATTATTCTTTTTACGACAGCAATACGAAAGAGCTGCCCAGCGTTATGAAATTTACGACCGCATATTACCGTTTATCTTATTAACGTTCCATAATTGAAAGCGGAGGCGGTGAAAAAAAAGAAATCTCTCTCACAGGTAATCTTAACAATGAGACGTGATTCGATTCTTACGCAGAATTTTACCTTCTCTAGAATTTTAAGCAATCCAAGGGAATAATCCATTTGTATTGACGACGGGTTCACGACTTGCGAAAGTTATTCAAGTAGAAATTTTATGCAGACGCCTACTTATTTCCGATGAAAGCTTCAAGTGTTTCAACACTCGTCAGTTCATTGACGTCATCGGTTTCACATAAGCACTTACATTTTGAAATTGCATCCTTTACTCATACTTATTAGAGCAACGTACTATTGCTTAGAAAGAGACTCAAGTGGAGGCCTTCGCCGTGACCTTTGTATTATTACCTTTCAATGAATGTCCGGGAGTACATTGCCGTTCAAAAATAACCACATCTGTGTACTGTACACTTTATTTGGGAACATAGATGGCTTCACGCTAAACTATCAATTACCGTGACAAATTGACAGGCTCACAGCCATGCTCCACGTGCATACCACAGCGTGTGTTTTCATGGTGCGAGAGAGATATTGCTGTGCGATGACCTCAAGAACTCGTGTCTGCGTTGCTGTATAATCTTTTTCTACCAGTCTTTACTAGATGACGATAGCAAATTTGGATCATATCGTCCAATATCTGGGTGTTGACATACAAATTATACGGTTCCACAATTAACAATTGAACATGGTTTAAAGTTTTGGTTATCTGGTATTTTAAGGTTTTTGACAGTTTTTTTTATCATATAGTAAAAATGAAGATAAATCAAGACGAAATTACATGTTACTTAAAGAATTACATGTTTAAGAAAATAAAGTTATAAACGATGTGGGATCAACAGGTAGGTGACTCGGCATTTGTTGAACCTAGCTATAATTAGGCACCCAACAGTGCAACGCTGGTACCAATTGGTAGAATTGACCCTTTTCTATTATGTTCAAGGTAGTCGACCCTTCTATATTCTACGAAACGGTTGAGTCTATCTGTTGAACGATAAGCTATATCGTATCAAAGTGTTTTTAAAATAGGCTCCCCTATTGGAGCAATCTTCATTTACAATGTTATCGGTCGATGTTTTCAATATGTTGGTTACTTGTCTTGCTTTCTTTTAATAATGGCTTTATCAATCTGTCAACATGCCTCTCCAAAACAAGCACACTTTCATGCTTTAGTATGCGCCTGGATAAGCGAAAGTGGCAAATCAGGACTTGATAGGTTGAACCACCTTTCTCTCAAATGCCTTCCTTGAAAAAATCTTGTTGATGAATGTAATAATCTTGTGCAACTGACACGCCTATACTCATGTTTTTCTCGTTTAAATAAAACATAGATGCAGACATGAAAAGGGAACGAGGGGCCGATTGCCCTGCCAGTCATGAGAACCATTGTGTTCGGCTACAGAGAAACGATTGCATTGCAAAACGTCGATAGGTTTTGCTCATTGTTATTGGTTTCACCGTTTGACGTTCTAATAGCCTCCTCTTTTGTGTATCACCTATTGGACAACTTATTGCACCGCGCAATAGAATTCACATCAACATACTAAGATTAGACTGCCGGATCGTAGATATGGATCGTAGTAATTATATCCAATTGTAATGATTTGTATTCTTGTAAAGGAGTGGTGATTCTCTAAATGTGAATTCTGGGTTTATACTACACTCACAGTACACAAAATATTACTATTTATAAGTATATTTATAGCTACATGTAGTCAGACAGGTATTTTATGCGATTATATGAATGTCAAGCGAAGCCATAAACCTGTGTTGCAAGTGTTGTAACCGTGAACTTTGACGCCTGAAAGTAAATCCTGTTCGCGTGTAGCTGTTGTTGCTGCGACACAGATATCATTTGAATAGAAACGACCGGGACGATAATAATACGGTCCCTAGAGAGCGAAGCTCGGTGACTCCAACAATGCAAATTTTGCCCGCTATTCTGTTGCTACCTACTGATTAACTTCAAATCCAATGGGAAATCACGTAGTCTAGATACCTATCTAAACATGCACTTAATTTGTTGCAGAACATGTAATACATACCAACCATGGAAGAAGTAAACAATGCTGTCGATGTCACCGCGCCGCCTTCATCGACTGAAACTCAAAATACAGAAGAGGTTCTTGAAATTGAAGCAAAATTAGAAAGTGATCCAAGCGACAATACCAGTGTAAATAAGAATGACAGTGCGGACAATAAAGACGAAAGTGTAACTAACAAAGACTGTAGTGTAGGTACTAATGATGAAAGTGGAGTAGTCATGGACGGAGTAGAGGTGAGCCCGTCCGTAGACAAGGATACGTGTACTGAACAGGAACCGTGTGAAGTGTATGAGGATGCGCGATCGCTGGGTGATTTGGATAGCCTTCCGGCAGGTGATGAACTAGCACTGGGCGCTGCAGGCAGCGACAGTGGCGTGGAAGGATGCGGTCGCGCGCTCAGTAGTGGTGGTGGTTCTCGATCTTGCGCTTCCAGTGTTGTCTCCTGTGGCTCGGGCTGCGGGTCCGAAAGCTCTTCATTAGCCGGTGCCCCTCCTCGACCGAGGCGCCGAGTCAACGTGAACGTCGTGGAACCCAAACGAAACTCGCCCGTCGGATCTTCGACACCAAGACCTGTCACAGCACCGCGCGGACCCAATTTAGCCACGCGAGAGCGCGCTAGAAGCCGAGAGAAACCGACACCTCCTGAGAAACCGCGACCTTTAACACCGAAGCCACGAATCCGTCCTACCACTGACCTGCCGAACCTTATACGGGAGAGCCCCGCTCTAAGAGCCAAACCCACCAAAACTTCAACCGCTAGATGTCGGACGCCGAACTCGCCGTGTGAAGAGAAGAGATGGCCGTCAAACGGGCAGAGACTGGCAGCGACACCGGACACGAACGCAGCTCGAATGGCCGCTGATAAATATGGGACTTTACCTAGGAGACGTCGAGATGAGCCTGATGGTTCTCCAAAACATGACAGCACTCCACCATCTTCCAGAAGACCAACTATCACGAGGTCTGCTTCATCACGCTCGACGGTGAAAACTCGGGTTCGGATATACGCGGAGAAGACCTCGCAGACTGTTCTTCTGGGAACTGATATAGAGTCTGCTCTCGGTGGAATCGTACCTAACATTGAGACGTAAGTGTAGTTTGCTTGAAATTACTTATTGGCAGGGGGTCTACTAGAATGTGTCAACATAGCAATTAACTAAGCAGGGGGTCGATTTTAATGAGTTGTTAACAAGTGTTAACCTAGGATTTGCAATAGCATGCGATGTAGCTTGCACATTAATACAGAAAAGTTAATAGATTACCTACCTATTCGTTGGTAGGTGTGACATGTCTTTGAATTATTGTTTGACCTACCCAGTGGTCGTACCATGTTTTCTGTCGACGTTTAATGACGTGGGATTAGTTGGTACATTTTTTAACCTACATATTATTGTATTTTGGATAATCATTATTTGTACCACGATCATTATAACTGAATATTTCATTAATACATCAACATGTCATTAAACAAATCTGTTATAATTTCAGACGCGTGGAGGTAACCAAATGCCACCGCGGCGTGCAAGCCAGCGGACGCGAGGCCGAAACCGCCCGAGCGGCGGCAGCGGCAGCGGCCCAAGAGAGGGCGAGGAGAATCCACGCGGAAACAGCGCTGGCTGAAGAGAGGAACGCCAGACACGCCGCGTTGGCTGAACTTGAACGCAACTCGCAACGACTCTTGGAGCTAGCTGGAGCTGCAGGTTGGTACTAAAAGAGGCTGGAACTCCAAAATGTTGTACTTGAAACAGCTCCTTCGATGCACTAGATGTACTCTTTTTATAGCAGGAATATGTACCAAGATCGTCCAGGGTAGTACTGCCACCACTCCTAACCCGTCGCCACCTAGTAGCGCACTTGCGTTGCTGTGTTCTGGTGGAAGGATGTGGATGCCGGTGAAATTACAGGCACTTGAGACTACATCCCCGTCTCAGGTGATGACAGCAACGGGATACGACTTGAGTCGGAGGTTCTAGGTCAAATTGCTGTTGTTGTGGGCGGTAACCACTTACCATCAGTTGGGCTTTCAGCTCGACCCGTCACTTCAGTAGTATAAAACAACGATAGTAGCCGAAGGAACATTTCTTTTTGCCCTTAAAAGTTCTTATGCTTACTGGTTTGAACCTTTCGTGGTACCTTTTGTGATTCTGCTAAAGTTTTGGAGCAAGCACAGCTCAGCGGTAAACGTAATGTAGTGCCGTAATTGTATCCTACAACCTGTCATGCATAAACTTGTGACAGGTGCGGGGGCCGGTGCCGAAGGGTGT
This sequence comes from Aplocera efformata, assembly GCA_921293045.1. Classification (NCBI taxonomy): domain Eukaryota; kingdom Metazoa; phylum Arthropoda; class Insecta; order Lepidoptera; family Geometridae; genus Aplocera; species Aplocera efformata. The sequence continues at coordinate 11,081,709 of OV121042.1, forward strand.
CTGCGCGCGTTGGAAGACCAGCTAAAGTCGGCTGGCGAACTGGCGACTCGACAACGCGCCGAAATCGACTCCCTTCGCGACCAGTGCAATAAGCTACACGCGGTGAGCAACTAATAATTATTTTGAATACCTCTTCCAAGTTTTGGTCCGTTCTACTAAAACATACCGCTTGGCAAGACAGAGCAAGACAGTAAATAAAAGCGCCATTTTCTAATGCATTTATTTTTATGTTTTAATTAACTCATAAAAAACGTCTGAAATAGCAACACTTTCTGTGCTATTTCAGAAGTATTTTGGTCTAATACCAATTCATCCTAACAACAATATCTTCACCAGGAGTCATGTTCGGAACGCGAGCGCGCGCGTTTAGCCGAGGCGAGACTTATAGAAGCGGAACGAGAAGCGGCCGAGATGCAGGACTTCCTAGCCGCCGAGACCAACGCGCTCACGCACAGTCTGCGGGACGCCGAGGCGCAGTCTGCCAGGCTCCACGCAGATCTCGACAAGAGGTAATTAAAATATAATATAGCGTCGAAGCGGTATTATACAGGACTTCTTAGCTATTTGCTTTAGTCGAGGCACAAAGCAAGAATTCCTGAGACGAACGTTCCATCTACGAGTAGCAGTGCATTTTCTTTTTTATCCTCTTTCTGCCTTTGCATTATTTTTGAACAATTTTATTCCAGGCGTGCGGAATGCCGGCAACTGGTGCGTATGTGCGAACAGCGGCGTCAAGAAAGCTTGGCATTGGCGGCGCGCGCGCGCGGCGGCGCAGGCGCAGCCAGGGCCTTAGACGCGCTACAGAGGCGCCTCTGTCGGCTGACTAGGGCACTGCTCCGCGCTTACAAGCTGCCTAAAGATGCGCTTGAACCTACAGTCTACCACAACGACGCATTCAGGTCAGTCATTTTTTTTTAACTTTGTGTACTTTTTCGAATATTGTTTTAATTGATTGTGGTTGATGTTTTTTTGAAATTGGTGTCCGTTGAAGTCATAGAACAAAAGTGGTTGTTTATTATGTACAGAAGCTACCTTTTTTGTGTCAGCATAAAAGCGGATAGATAACAAATTATTTATTATTAAAGAAAAAACCTATTTTTGTGATAAATTGCGTTTTTACAAGAAAGGCTAACTTAAACAATTATTAATCCTAAAAAACCTATATAAAAGAACTGCTCGTTTAAAGTAATAATTATCTGTGATGAATAGTCTCCGCTCCACACCCATAGCGTGTTTACAATTCCAGCCGCAGCGACAGTGGCGAAGCCCTATCTCCGGAGGAAGACAGGGGCGGACTCCTGGGGGCAGTGGTCCGGGCGCTGCGGACCAACCCGTCTGCCTCCGCCCCCGCGACGCCCGCCACCCCCGCGCCCGACGACGACCGCTCGCGGGTGTCCGATGACAACGACAACTCGGCCGATCTGCTCGATTCCGAGACCGAACCTTGCTTCATCACGGATGCTGGTAATTAATAAATTCATGCGTTTTTCATACTAATCTCGCAATGTTAAAGCTTCCTAGCTCTCCTAATTTGCTAATTTTCTCTCCTAATTTTGGGGGGTCCAGTTGCTCGCGTCCGTAGGTGTGTACCCTTTGATTACACACCCCCTTGGTGGTGCTAAAGGAGCAACCTAAAGTAGCAGTAGAACTTGTGCCAAGCTCGTCCGGAGACGTACTGCCACCACATCTGGAATCTGCCGCCAGTAGTGGTTGCATTACTGTGATCCGGTGGAAGGGTGTGGCTGCCGGTGAAATCACATGCGCATGAGACATATCATCCCCGTCTCGGGTGATGGACGCAGCAGGATGAATGCGACTCAGTAAAGATTTGGATCTCATACTGAGTCGCACGCATTATTGTTGTCTTGGGCGAGGGTCACCACTTACCATCAGGTGGGCCCTCAGCTCGTTCCGTCACTTATTCACATAAAAAAATCCCTTTACTACTTAAACAATTGTTATAATTCCAGAATACGCGGAAGAGTGGTGGTCGGGCGCGGAGGGCGCCGGCGCTTGGAGCGGCGACGAGCTGTCGCCAGAGCGGGACTCCTGTCCTGACATCGACAAAGGTTCATTTGACTTAAATTTTTTAGTTGTACGTTTCAGCCTTTTTCATATTTTTTTTACACAAAACCTCATTGAGTTACACACCTTTTATGAATCACTCCGTCAATTGGTGAACTGTATGGAACTCCGTTCAGAATCGGAAATCGGTTTAAGTTTAATTTGTTTTAGATTGATGGATTTATTATATCCAGGATTAACACATAGGCTATCGCGGGGCGCAGCTGGTCTATCATAATATTATATTAATTGATCCGCTCTTACCTTCCGCAGAGCCGGAATCGGCGTCGGCATCAGAGAGGGAATCGCTTCGTAACCTGTCCGCCGCCATCGCGCACCGCCAGCGCTCGGAGGCCGAGGATGAACGCGGCTCGCTGATCGCTCGAGTGGCGTCGCTGGACGCGCGGCTGTCAGAACTACTGTCAGCTTTGCGGCTGGCCAGTGCCTCCGCCGCGCAGAACGAAGACCCGGATTCAGTGAGACTGGCGCAGGCGCTCAGGTAATTATTAGCTTAGGTTAGGTATTGGGTCCATAACCTACTAAACATACAATAGGGAATCAAGTCATCAAGGAACGGATACGAAGGAAACGAACATGGTTCTGTTACGTTGAGTTGCCGCCTTAAATCTGCGACTAATCTGCAAACATTTAGGCTAGGAAATTAGTCCAAACGAGTCAAGAACGGCCCTCATTCAATGAGGCTGGTGCAGGCGCTCAGGTAATTATTCGATACTAGGTCCATAACCTTCCAAGTCACCAATATCAAATATGAGTGAGACTGGTTCCTTCTGCTTTATAGAGACTGGCTCCGCTTGAGCTAGTCTCGAATAGTATGTAAACAAATCAAACCCTGGGCCCGTAACCTACTAAACCCCCCGTTATTAGTACTTACTAACCATAAACGTTGAAAGCCGCTAATCTAAATTCAAATAACTTGCAGTACTAGACTCAGGTCCCAATTAAACATCTAAGCTGGGCCTAATAACGTTTATAATTTATTAGGTCTTTTTAGGATTCCTTGCCTGTAAATGAACGGAACCATGGTCCACTTGGAAGTCCATTAACAGACTCCGGACTCAGGTCGGTCGGTGCAGACAGAACCTGTGTAAATGGGGCATGCGAGACTCCACCTTAACTGGGTGCGATTGTGGAGCCCCAGTTCAGTCCATGTCCCATTTACTTGTATGCCCCCTGTGCCCTGCGACCTGCACATTGGATGATCTGTACCAAGCCACCAATAGAGCTGTTGAGGTGGCAAAATTCTGTCGCGACATCATTTAACTTGTAAGAAACATTGACACGATAAGAAGAAGAATGAACGGAACCATTATCACTTAACATAAGATCAATTTTCATATCCATCCATGTCACAGTATTTTTTGAATTCTCCAAGCTAAAATTCTTTTAAGCATTATTATTTTTATTTATTAGAATATATTCAACATTCTATAGCTATTCCATTTTATAATATAATTGTCATTTTAGAATCGCGTAGTAACATTGGTGTCGCTCATTCCAGAGATAAGATAGACGTAACGGAAAAAAACGTAGCTGACGTAGTGGTCAAAAAGCTGGCCGAGCTCGACGCAAGCAAACACATGATGGAGCAGTACCGCCAGTCCGTAGAAGTGAGTCGTACATTTAGACGTAGCTTATATATTCGTAGTCTGATCCCTAGTGTGAGGTGAACCAGAATGAACTTATTGTTGAAAATAGTAATCTCACAAACATGTCTTCACGGGTGATTTCTTTTTCATGATATTTCTATGCGACCAGTTTAAAGATGCATCCTATCAATACAGAAAATAAACAAAAATTGAAAAAAAAAAAAAAAATACAGTCGCATTAAGAACCTTTCCCTTACTTTGCAGTCTGTTAAAAAACAGTAAAAACAGGTACTGAGTGAACTCGTATTATGAGCTCGAATCATATTTTTTGACATTTGATCAACTTGGTCGGTGACTGTCCATAAATGTCTTGTGGCCCTCTGTATCTACATATTTACTGTGGTACATGTGGTGACTATGGTGGTGGTGATGCGAGATCTCATTACCTAGTTTATTAATCTATCTAAGTAAAAATAAAATTATGTTGATGGTAAGCGCATCACTTAAAAACGGCTGGACCGATTTTGCTAAAAGATTCCCGGAAAATTTGAAAACATCTCAGAAGCGATTTTTCAAAAAATGATCAAAATTTCATATCAGATCATCTAGTTTGATTATTTATAAATAAATAAAAGATATCTACGGCTCGAGTATTTTCATTCTGGTTCCCCACTTGTGATTCCCATGTCAATCTTGTGTTTCAGTATTTATAATTTTAATGATCGAATATCATTCTTATACAGTACTGTTAGTGCCGTTAACTGTTTTAATATGAAACAGGTATTTACACCATTCAGGGCCTGCTTGGCGATCTCGAGTCAAGAATAAAACGCCAAGGTTAATATTATACATCATCATTTCGGCTTTTAGTTGCACTGGTGTCATTATGTTCTTATTAACGAATCTATTGCAATGCAGTGTATGTCGCAAATTTCAGTGTAAATATTGAAAGCGGATAATCGCTAAGTCTTAATTTATTATTCAGCCTTGTTTAATTCTGATTATTTATTTACTAACTACTTCAGCCTGCCCGGTCTTGTATTAGTCTTTTATTAATAACTTCTTAGGTAGCCTAGATTGAAACGACTATTTGACAGTTTTGTATCATGATATTCTATACTTGTAGATATTATCTTCATTTTGGTTAATGAAAAGAAAAAATACACAATTTTATTTCTTCTATCGTCTGACACAGTTTTGTATTAGGTGTGAGGTGATTTTTACCTTTCTGTATATGCTATTGATGTATATTCTTACATTATTACAAGAGAACATGATGACCCCAAACTCAGCATTAGCTTTACAATACGACCCGCATTGGAACAAGCACGAATTGTGAATAATCGCTATGTAAATAATCGGCATTGACTAAAACAAATTACTAAATTAAGATTAAACTAGTGATATAAATGTTTAATTTGTGTAACAATTTGTGAGTTTTGTTCGAAGGAGGTATCAAATAAAACTGACAAGTTGAAATGATTTCCACGATAAATAATTTAAATAAAGCAGGTAAAACGCAAAACAGCTGAATAATCATGTAAATAACCGCAGTATGGCATGGTTATGGTCATCGTTCACCAACTCGTATCGTGGTACCACGGTATCTGACCCAGTGGCGCTACCAGAACAAAAAACACAGATGGCCGTATAATATTTATGCATACATTTCTTAATCCTCTTGAAAACATTCGATTTATCGGTAATTGGACAGGTCTAAATTAAAAAAAAAATCTAGGTTTAAATGAAGAACTCAATGCTAATGTCACTTTCGTTAATAAAGTTAACCAGTTTAATTACCCGGTTCGGTTAATTAATTTCTAAATTTTTTTTTCGTCTCTGGGTCAGCTTACGTGGTCCTTATGTATGTCATTGTTCACATTTTGTAATCCAGCTTTTTTGTTTTGAATATAATTTGCTAATACAAATGTTCGTTTTCTAGACGCTCAAGAAACAGCTATTGGAAAAAGGTGAAGAGGATGATCTAGAATTTCTTGAAGAGGTGAGTTATATTTTGTGTATGCTTTGGTGTTCTGCGTCAAATGCGGTATTGCAAGTAACGTTATTATGATCCATAATATTATTACCTCAAGGAAAAACTCGCTCATATACTATTGGAACCCAATATAAGTTTCTTCTCGAAAGGCCTAATATAATAAATTTACAAAAAAGATAGGCTACGGGCGGCCTTTTCGTTAAATTCAATTTCTTCAGGCAACATTTTCGATATTATGTTATGTTTATATATAAAACACAAAAATTGTTTCTACCTATGTCCGTTATAAACTTCAAACCATCCAACAGTGTGCCCCAAGCCGGTTTCATCAGAAACGCCATATATATTAGAAAAACCGGTTTTAGACCACTAAACAATGCATTAAGCAAAAAATGTATTTCACTTTTTAGCGTAGTAGCACACGCCGGGTGTTCGCTAGTTATTTATATGTAAATTCAACAGGAGCTAGCCTCGTGGAGCGAGAGTGAGCGGCGGCAGCGCTACGAGGCGCTGGACGCGGCCGTGAACGCACTCTCGGGAGCTATGCCCGAGCAGTGGCCGCGCCTCGCCAACCTGCACGCGCGGCTCGAGCGGCTCGCGTTCGCTCTGGTCGCCCCGCCCCAGTCCGCCATCCACGCGCCGGTCACCGCGCCCGCCTTGCACTCTACCGCTTGACATGACTACACATCTTAGATTGGTTGGTACAAGTTGGTATTAGCCTCTGAGTTTGGTATTGATGTGTCAGGAGCCATATTCCAGATATTCGTACTTGTACGCAAGCGTCGAACGACTCGCGTTCGCACTGATCGCCCCACCTCAGCAAATACCTGTTAGGTTATTACAAAATTTGTCCTGTACAGATAGATTTACTCATATTCCGGAATATGCCTCACTCTTATTCTAGCTTATTTAATATTTTAACTCAATTGGAATGTCTAGGGACAACATTTTTCTAAATTAGTATGATCAGAAAGCGCGTCTCGCTCATTGCCTCGTCCGATTAGTTCGAGCCACGTACACTGACTGCGCCCGACGGGCGCAGACTGCGCCCGTACGCCAGCCGAGGTGACGGGCGCCGCCCGTCACCTCGGCTGGCGCCTCATTCGCAAGTGACTTCAAGACTTGACACAAACCTTGAAGTGCTCTTAAGTTACTATAAGTTTCTAATGTATATACATAAGTGAAATCAGTCGTACAGCTAACTTTGCAATACATTCATTCACTAGCGTTACATGATAAAATCCAATGCGACGGCGAGTAATCTGAAACTTGCACCTCGAGAATGGTTATAGAAGCCAATGTAGTAAATGTTGCTTAAGAGAAAGGCGTTCCACAAACGCAGACTTTTATATCTATAAGAGCATAAACAATTTTACAATGTTTGTCTAGTTTGTAATTGTCAATAAATGTATGGGATCGCAGGTCGAAATTAATTATTTTAGGATAGGTAAGTATTGAAAACCCTGATGGTGTTGGATTTAGGAATGAATTGTTGGAGCTTGCGTCTAAAAATAACATTAGCTATAGGTGTATCCTACAGGACTCGATTCTGTTGGCGCAATACGGAACATTTTTATAATGTCGTTTCATACAATTCAAATAGTATCAGCACAAAGAGCATTTGCTAATGATTACAATTTATTAGCCGCCAACAGAGTCAATACTGTTATTGTAAGTTTGCAGCCAAATGCCTTTAGTTATAAACTTAAATGTATCTTAACTGCACATAAGGATTTTTTAGTCAATAAGCAAAACATGTTACTGCAATCGCGGGTTCGATTACCGTGAGGAAAAAACGATCTTGGATCGTTGAAGATCTGTAAAATATCACGGCCACGAGAATCGCCACGCCAGTAGCATCATCCACGTTTTTACGTGATAATGATAAGCATAATAATAAGTCGAACAAATCATAGTAATTAGTAATTGACGACACGACGCCAATAGTGTCCTACAAAATCATAGTTTATTTCGAGCTTGTTCATGTGTTTGTCCGTCCGATGCGTACTCCACGACAAAATGTATTGACCATAACAATAATAGATTTTAATATATTTAAGCAATAATAAATCAGTATCTAAAAATCTTTTTATGTCTTAGGCGTATCTTCAGATCTAGTGAGTTCTAAAATTTGTAAGTGCTTTCTTTATTGATAAAAATTATGTTTATTATGACACAAAAAATGGACTGAAAAGTGCGATGGATCTCAAAGTGTGGAATAGAGAAATGGTTCATGATAGAAAGGTTTTCATTTCTTACTTTGCATAATTCTAAGGTAACAATATATGAACAATTATATTAATATTTATAAATTCCTATCTTCATTCCTACTGCATTTAACAAAACAGTACACATGTTTATATTTCTCTTGTCTTTATGGTCACAAAATAGTTTGAGGATGTATAGATTAGTGCGTATAGAATATTCCGCGCCTTATTTAGTGGAATTCAAGATTACATAATACTAAGTGCCATTGTTGCTAAATTCACTAAGATTAGTTGCAGACATAGTGTAGTTTTTGGACTTTACATCACAGAAAAATAAAAAATCGTTTATTGTAAATATGAAACACGGGAATTATCACGTATCGCATCAGTCCAGTCAATATTTCGGCTGGTTTGCTGCGGTCGAACCACGGGCAGCCGGTGTGCATAATTCCTGTATTAATCTTCAAATCAAGTTAGATTTCATAGAAATATTTTTGTGGTCTAGTCAGTGTCATTTGGCGATACTAAGTTTCTAAATAAATATATAAATTAAATGTATTCAGGAATCTTTTAGATTCGAGGTTAAATTGCCATGCCGAAATCGTATATCCACCATTAAATTAATCATTGATGATGCAAGCTAAGAATTTTTTTAGTAATGAGACTGAATACTTATTTACGTTACAATTCCTGAATTCCTTTATTAATTAATCAATATTTTGTATTGAGATGTTTCAATAAGTTGCTACATATCTCTTCATGGTATACTTTCAATTTACGATCCAATTATGTAAATGCAATCAATTGTAATATTTTGGTAAAAAATTTGCACTTGTAAGGGAAGGAAAGACGTTCAATGTTTGGCGTTTGAATGTATCTCGAAAAATCTTCAACAGAATCGTTTACATACAATAACAGAATTATTAAATTAAACTTAAACGATAATTAAGTTGCATTTAATCGCATAACGCAATTCCCACCGAAGTGATATCTTTCGCCCTAACATCGCAAAGCAGGGTTGAATGTGGTTAGTGTGGTAAAAGCGTCTTGCCTTCCCAATATCCATCCAAGTCAATGCTTCCAGTAAGCTTGTCGAGAGCAATTTATTTTTTATTGCGCATAAATGATAATGACAACTGATGTCCAGTCATACATATATACATGCCTTCGTGGAATTTAATAATGTCAAATTATGTGATGTAAATATTATATAATTATAAATAAAATAATAAGAAATTACAAATGTTTTTATTTATTTAATTAATTTTCTAAGCCTATCTCAATTGTGGCATCATTTTTTGCCTATTTTCCGCGGATATTATGAAGTGACAAATAGTACAAGTAAATAATACCTGCCTCTAAAACGGCGTCATTTAGTCGAGACAGGATTTGCAGAATTGATTTAGTAGGTTGGAGGCTAGGGTTCGAACAGACATAATGTTAACAATGAAATCTAGCTATAATATTAAAACCGACTGATAAATGACATATTAGACGAGCGCTCTTGCATATAAATATTGACTTGTCCAAACAATACTCTTGATCCAAAGGAATAAAGGTTTTGAGAAGGATTCAATTTAATCCTACTAATATTATAAACGCGAAAGTTGTAAGTATGGATGGATGTTTGTTACTCAATCACGCCAGAACGGCTGAACGGACCTGAATCTAATTTGGCACAGAGATAGATTATAGTCTGGAATAGCATATAGGCTACTTTTTATCCTGGAAAAATGTACGGTTCCCGCAGGAAATCCAACCGCGGATATCACCGCGGGGCGCAGCTAGTTGACTATAAAAAAACAAATATTAATGTTTATGACGACATTTATTTTACATTGGTACTTAAAGTTTTATCGAGTTACATTTTTCTATCTACAAACGTTTTATGATTGATTTTGAGCCAAGCCCTGGCGTTTGATACTGAATCAATATTTCATGTGAGATCTGCGATAAAAAAAACATATCTTAGTAATATAATTCTTTCTAAAATTAAAGTTGAAGCCAAGACCAAATTGATTGCCAAAACTATTCAGTAATAACATATTTCTACACATTTTAACTTAGTTGAACATTTTAGAAAATTAAATCGTACCACTTAAATTATATTACATTACATAACAAAACAGTAGAAAAATATTGCGTTACTTAACTTAATACGCCCATAGATACAACAACTGCTATTTTTTCTTTTTAAGATATACATAATTATTCTCCTCTATTATAAAAAATAATAAAGTGGCCCGTATAAATAAACGTAACGTTAAATACTGTCTCAGTAATATTATGTATAAAATAATCTGCAATTCAAAGAAAAACATAAACATAGAGATACATTCAATATCTATATTTTTAAATCAATCTGATGCAGACTGCGACTCTATTGAACAAGTGAAGTATGGTTTTAAAACCGTAGATTCACATTTGACACAAAAGGGAGAATAACTGAACAAAATGGCGTCACTATCGAATGTACCTCAGCGTTGTCTTAATTTATTTATTGCTTCCATAGTCCCAGCTATCCCCAATTTGCTACACATTTGATGCTCATTCGGTAGCGAACGCCCTATGTCTAATTATTGACGACATGACACTTTTTTAGGAATTCAATGAAAATTTTAACATTATATGTGTTTTATGGACCGGACATGTAGGGATATTGGGTTAAGCGCTTACATAAAAAATGCATGTCTACATCATCAAAATCGCTGTGGTGCCATTTAGTCAGTTTTACCTCCATTATTGTATCGCTTGTTCTAACTTTTGCTCAATAGAATGAAAAGATCACTATTTATTGCCCACAATATAACATTGTCGGTACTTACAAATTCGCAATCTTTTTTAGATTAGATAGATAGACAGACGTTGGCATTCCCAACTGTTTCAATCTGTCTCTAAGATTATATATTGTCCCAACTTGGGTCAATACAATCACCATGATTGAATTGTATTGTACTCTGAAGTTGGCTGAAGTTAGCTGATGGTGGCCAAAAATTACTGCTATCTTTTTCATTATGCAGGTTAAGAAAGGGACAACAACTTGTCTTGTTTCATTCAGCGTAAGGGACAAAATCTTTTGCAGCCAACTTCAGATCAGCATTTTTAGATTTGTACAAATATGCAATGAGGGCTTTTGCGACCATGTTTCTAACATCGATACCAGATGGCGCTGTTTGTAGTAGGTGTTCTGTGGTAGTATGTGTCGAAAACAAATTGAATATCAAAATCAACATTCGATTGGAACATTTGTAATTGAATTAAATCAAAATAAACATTTGATACGAATAAAAGATTAGAAATAATTAGTACAAATAAAGATTAAACTTTATATGTACTCATTATTTAACTAATTATTCAGTCTTAAGCAAGTAAAGATCAAAGAAATAACATGAAATGTGAATAATTTAGGAACTCCACGAAATTGCCGCAAACAAGACGAAACAAAAACGAAGTGAGTTTTTTCCATAGCAAAAAGGAAAACGTATCAAATATATTTGCGATCGTGACATGCACTTTACTACTGTGCCAACCGACGACAAAACGGTCATCTATCGAGCCAGCTGGAAGCATTTTTTTTCTTTTAAAGCCCTCATTGTGAAAGCATTCAGGGTGAAGACGATAAGAGGATCTATCAAGTGAATTCAGAAACTTAACTGAGAGAGATAAAAACAAATGTATCTTAAAAATCGTTAGGAATTTTATGATTTACGCGAAAATTTGTGGTTTCTACGTCCTATGTCTGTAACTATTCAAAAAGCTATAAACGAATTCTCTCGGCTCTGCAGTTACGTGTCAACAAACTGACATGGTTTCTGGACACCCATTTGTTTACTAATCCAAGACAATGCAATTACTTGACGGATTCTCTCAGGTCTTCGGTTATGGAAACCTATCTGGTCCTTGCAACCGGATATCAAGATTTTCAGACCAACCACAACAAAATGTTGACCTAAGAGCCAGCTCTCTAGCGCTCTAGTCACAACATCCTGGTGTCAATTATTTAAAAACTGTAAATAGTTATTGTTCTCCAAACGTTTCCACCCCAACACTTCAACTTTAAACAATGTTTAAGCTTATATTTAATAGCGGACAGTTGTTTTGCGACATATATTCGAAAATGTGTCCTGCTTCGAGCCACGTCGCGTCCTTGGCGCGTCTAGAGACATGCTACAGGACCTTCGTCTTCTAACGAATACAGGGCTATGAGCGTCAGAAATACATCGGCCGACGGTTGTCGGATCACAATCCTCGCGTTGTGATTGGTTAGTTAAAATCCGACGATCGTCAGGCGACGTTGCTGAATGCGACCCTGGCATTACATTTCGACGCATATTACGTCGGATCGGCACTGAAGCCATAGCCTGCAAATATTGATCCTACCGTACTACTCGTTTAATTTTAACTAATCACCATGTACAAGATTTCCAAGCCCAATGATAAAGTTATAACCTAAATTATATAAATATATCAGTCAGAGCGGGCTGTCAATTAGTTTCCTAACTATAGTAGACAAAAAACATCACTCCATCTCTCAATCAACCAATCACACAGTCCCATTATTTTCCTATGATCCTTAACAATAAATACAAATAGTGCATTCACTTGTTCGATTTCATGATAATCTATACAAATTCAAGTAACCAATGTACAAGCATGCAAAATGCATTATAAATTCATACGGAACTAATATGTAAAGCGTAGCTTTATTTCATATTATATCTATTTAAATACAACTACGGCTTCACAATAAGGAATGAATGTTAAACATTTCTGAGATTTGAGAATCAAAAATGGTGTAAAACACAACCAACCAAATTATTTGAATAGCGATCAACACTGAATGAAGATTAAAGATAATGAAATCAACTTACTCTGATACCGGTGTGTGTTTGCAATGGCTTATAATAACAATGATCACTTTATAATAATAGTTAATCGTTAATTTAAATAATTAATCTATTAAGTTATTACTCAACTAAATGAGAAACTGTTAAATCCAAAGAGCACTTCCTAAGTCCCTTCTTAAATCAAGAACATCAAAAGGTAAGGCAAATTAATTGTTATTTAGAATTATATGTAGATTCATTGCTATATTTGCATAATATCTATTTCAGGCCTATATTCATATAGTGTCTGGGCAGTGGGCATTCAGACTTGATCAGGCGATAAATCCAATAAATCAGTTTAACAAAAACAATATCCAATCATACATTATGTAATAAACATTTTCTACAACCTTGTAGGGGTAGAAGCTTAATTTTTTCACTTACGTGCACGGTTCTAAATAACATGGAGTATGACAAACCGATATCAAAGCCAAGGCATGCCCTTCGGTTTTATATTGGTTTGTCATATTCGGATTTATATGTAGAGGTGCCAATGACTGATCTACACCGACAATAACAAAAAAGTAATACTTGTGTTGGTAGTTAGGTTCCTGACCTCGACTAACCCACGCCCCACACCCACGACCCCCGATCACAAGTTTGCAAATATTCTCATCTGTTTTGTGTACTGAGAAAATATAGATGCAAAAAAAATACCCTCAAAATTTCGAAACTTTTATGCAGCATAAGAAGTCCCAAGGAAAGATAATAGTCCCAAAATTAATTTTACGTACTAATTAATCACAGAACTCAATGTATATAGCCAATTCTATTCATAAATCTACCGCAATAATTAATTTTATGCAAATTCTCAACTGTGTTGCAGTCTGGGTAGAGGCGGTGGTAGTCATAGGTATAGTAACCGCCGTTTTACTTGAGACACTAGGAAACGCACGTCGCAAAAATTTCTTGCGAGAAAATTTCCCTCAGACCTTAGTCTTGAAGAGGCAAATTTCATACGAGTTTCTTATACAATATATCCCTTAAACTGGTTTCAAGGTGGCTTAAAACCGGTTCATATAGACACTTGCAATGAAGTTCCATCTGTGAGATGCCAAAGTAAATCTTTTGTAGTATTATTTCAGACTTCGAGCCAGCTTGAAGATGCATACTCTAATCATGATTTTATGTACGTACGCACTACTAAAAAGTGCAATGTCGAAGTGAAAATAAACATTTCTCACTCACATTAAAGTGTCTCCAAATCCGACAGAGACATTTTCAGCCTAAGACTCCATGCGTCAAACGAAGCATGATTTAGTCTGTTAATTTTATGTACATAATGCCAAATATTTTCACTGTCTTGGTGGACAAAACCAATAACGTTTCAGATGTTCAAATCGCATCGAAGTGTCTCAATAGCCGACAAAGATATTCTCAGACATCAAGTCAGTACAAAGAGGCATAATTGAATCCCATGATTTTATGTAAATACCTACTGCTGAAGAACATCAATGTTAGGTGGCCGTAAACTATTAACATTTCAGACACCACAGAGACAATCTCAGACTTCGAGTCTACACAAGGGAGCGTAGTCTGATCCCTTGAATTTAATTCCATACCACTGCAGAGCGTCAACGTCTAGTTTGCCGATCGCTACATTTCAGCCACTTGCACTGAAGTGACCCAAAATCGACCGAAAGGGAGACATTCTCAGTCTTCGAGAGGCGTAGTGTAATCCGTTGATTCTATATACATTCTATGTGAACATTTCGCTCACGTCTAAGTGGAGAGGTATAGGCGGTGGTAGTCGTTGGCGCCGAAGGCTGCGTTGCACTTGGGACACTTGCGTTGGCGCGTCTCATAGCGCGTGCGGAGGCAATCCCAACAGAACACGTGGAAGCACTTGGTCAGTACTGCATCCTTGCGTTTTACCTGAAATCATACATACATTTCTCATTTCACTGATACACTGTTTTATTTACATTGCCTCAGTTAACATAATGTTAACATTGGCTTCTTGGTCAGCATTACCTGTGACTTTATTCACAATGTAATTTCAAGTGCATTGCAATTTACACAGCACATAAGATACTATGTGTTTTAAACATACACAATCATACCCATGCACTAGGGTAGGGGAGAAGAAACTTCACGCTCACCAGGGTGACCCGGCCGGGAAACGAACTCGGGACCCCTCGCTTCGAAGGCAGGGCTACTAACAACTAAGCCACGGAGCCGTGTTTCATTTAGACTGTTACTAAGTGGTACTGTACTGATGAGGAAACTCACCTTGCACGATGGACACGTGAGGGTTTCCTTGTACTCCCGTATCTCTTCGAGCAAGACTTCATCCATACTGCTGCCGGCCTGTTCCATCTTCTTCATCCGTTCTGCCTTGCGCCGCAGTATCGCTAGTTCTTCCTGCAATAATAATGTCCACACTAGTTTGTACAAGGTTTATAATTTCGATAAAATACTTTCAATGTTTTTTTTCTACGTAATGAGCTGAAGTCCTCAGACCATAACAGCAATGCGACGGTCTACTCAACTTCGGTCGGGACCCAAGTCGCACCCCGTGGCTCCCGTCACCCAAGACGGGGATGATACGTCTCATGCGCATGCGATTTCACCCCGGAACAGCAAAGCGAGTGCACCACGGCTTGGCGGCAGATTAACAGGTGTAGAGGCAGTACTTTTTCGGGTGAACTTGGCAAAAGTTCTACAGATACTTTTTGCTTCGCCTTTAACTCCACCCAGGGGGCAACTGGAGCCCCCAAAATTTCTCAGTTCTCAGTGAAGAAGACCATTCATGGAATGCATTCATGAGGTAGTGTATATTATAGCATATCTGATTACATACAGGGAATTTGTTATTTGTCACATATCATACGGATAAGTTTAAATAAATATTCATGGACATTTCACACAGCACATCTATCCCAAACTATCCTAGCTCGTAATATGGGAACTAGGTAACTGATAGAATACTTTCATAGTACTAGTTTTGTAAATACTTACTTATAATACATATTAACACCCAGACACAACAAACTATGTTCGTCACACAAATACTTGTCCTGGGTGGGAATCGAACCCACGACTTACAGCTCACTATGCTAAGCTATGAGGCCAGTCGCCAGATAAGGTGGTATGGATAGCTTACAGCTCACTATGCTAAGCTATGAGGCCAGTCGCCAGATAAGGTGGTATGGATAGCTTACAGCTCACTATGCTAAGCTATGAGGCCAGTCGCCAGATAAGGTGGTATGGATAGCTTACAGCTCACTATGCTAAGCTATGAGGCCAGTCGCCAGATAAGGTGGTATGGATAGCTTACAGCTCACTATGCTAAGCTATGAGGCCAGTCGCCAGATAAGGTGGTATGGATAGCTTACAGCTCACTATGCTAAGCTATGAGGCCAGTCGCCAGATAAGGTGGTATGGATAGCTTACAGCTCACTATGCTAAGCTATGAGGCCAGTCGCCAGATAAGGTGGTATGGATAGCTTACAGCTCACTATGCTAAGCTATGAGGCCAGTCGCCAGATAAGGTGGTATGGATAGCTTACAGCTCACTATGCTAAGCTATGAGGCCAGTCGCCAGATAAGGTGGTATGGATAGCTTACAGCTCACTATGCTAAGCTATGAGGCCAGTCGCCAGATAAGGTGGTATGGATAGCTTACAGCTCACTATGCTAAGCTATGAGGCCAGTCGCCAGATAAGGTGGTATGGATAGCTTACAGCTCACTATGCTAAGCTATGAGGCCAGTCGCCAGATAAGGTGGTATGGATAGCTTACAGCTCACTATGCTAAGCTATGAGGCCAGTCGCCAGATAAGGTGGTATGGATAGCTTACAGCTCACTATGCTAAGCTATGAGGCCAGTCGCCAGATAAGGTGGTATGGATAGCTTACAGCTCACTATGCTAAGCTATGAGGCCAGTCGCCAGATAAGGTGGTATGGATAGCTTACAGCTCACTATGCTAAGCTATGAGGCCAGTCGCCAGATAAGGTGGTATGGATAGCTTACAGCTCACTATGCTAAGCTATGAGGCCAGTCGCCAGATAAGGTGGTATGGATAGCTTACAGCTCACTATGCTAAGCTATGAGGCCAGTCGCCAGATAAGGTGGTATGGATAGCTTACAGCTCACTATGCTAAGCTATGAGGCCAGTCGCCAGATAAGGTGGTATGGATAGCTTACAGCTCACTATGCTAAGCTATGAGGCCAGTCGCCAGATAAGGTGGTATGGATAGCTTACAGCTCACTATGCTAAGCTATGAGGCCAGTCGCCAGATAAGGTGGTATGGATAGCTTACAGCTCACTATGCTAAGCTATGAGGCCAGTCGCCAGATAAGGTGGTATGGATAGCTTACAGCTCACTATGCTAAGCTATGAGGCCAGTCGCCAGATAAGGTGGTATGGATAGCTTACAGCTCACTATGCTAAGCTATGAGGCCAGTCGCCAGATAAGGTGGTATGGATAGCTTACAGCTCACTATGCTAAGCTATGAGGCCAGTCGCCAGATAAGGTGGTATGGATAGCTTACAGCTCACTATGCTAAGCTATGAGGCCAGTCGCCAGATAAGGTGGTATGGATAGCTTACAGCTCACTATGCTAAGCTATGAGGCCAGTCGCCAGATAAGGTGGTATGGATAGCTTACAGCTCACTATGCTAAGCTATGAGGCCAGTCGCCAGATAAGGTGGTATGGATAGCTTACAGCTCACTATGCTAAGCTATGAGGCCAGTCGCCAGATAAGGTGGTATGGATAGCTTACAGCTCACTATGCTAAGCTATGAGGCCAGTCGCCAGATAAGGTGGTATGGATAGCTTACAGCTCACTATGCTAAGCTATGAGGCCAGTCGCCAGATAAGGTGGTATGGATAGCTTACAGCTCACTATGCTAAGCTATGAGGCCAGTCGCCAGATAAGGTGGTATGGATAGCTTACAGCTCACTATGCTAAGCTATGAGGCCAGTCGCCAGATAAGGTGGTATGGATAGCTTACAGCTCACTATGCTAAGCTATGAGGCCAGTCGCCAGATAAGGTGGTATGGATAGCTTACAGCTCACTATGCTAAGCTATGAGGCCAGTCGCCAGATAAGGTGGTATGGATAGCTTACAGCTCACTATGCTAAGCTATGAGGCCAGTCGCCAGATAAGGTGGTATGGATAGCTTACAGCTCACTATGCTAAGCTATGAGGCCAGTCGCCAGATAAGGTGGTATGGATAGCTTACAGCTCACTATGCTAAGCTATGAGGCCAGTCGCCAGATAAGGTGGTATGGATAGCTTACAGCTCACTATGCTAAGCTATGAGGCCAGTCGCCAGATAAGGTGGTATGGATAGCTTACAGCTCACTATGCTAAGCTATGAGGCCAGTCGCCAGATAAGGTGGTATGGATAGCTTACAGCTCACTATGCTAAGCTATGAGGCCAGTCGCCAGATAAGGTGGTATGGATAGCTTACAGCTCACTATGCTAAGCTATGAGGCCAGTCGCCAGATAAGGTGGTATGGATAGCTTACAGCTCACTATGCTAAGCTATGAGGCCAGTCGCCAGATAAGGTGGTATGGATAGCTTACAGCTCACTATGCTAAGCTATGAGGCCAGTCGCCAGATAAGGTGGTATGGATAGCTTACAGCTCACTATGCTAAGCTATGAGGCCAGTCGCCAGATAAGGTGGTATGGATAGCTTACAGCTCACTATGCTAAGCTATGAGGCCAGTCGCCAGATAAGGTGGTATGGATAGCTTACAGCTCACTATGCTAAGCTATGAGGCCAGTCGCCAGATAAGGTGGTATGGATAGCTTACAGCTCACTATGCTAAGCTATGAGGCCAGTCGCCAGATAAGGTGGTATGGATAGCTTACAGCTCACTATGCTAAGCTATGAGGCCAGTCGCCAGATAAGGTGGTATGGATAGCTTACAGCTCACTATGCTAAGCTATGAGGCCAGTCGCCAGATAAGGTGGTATGGATAGCTTACAGCTCACTATGCTAAGCTATGAGGCCAGTCGCCAGATAAGGTGGTATGGATAGCTTACAGCTCACTATGCTAAGCTATGAGGCCAGTCGCCAGATAAGGTGGTATGGATAGCTTACAGCTCACTATGCTAAGCTATGAGGCCAGTCGCCAGATAAGGTGGTATGGATAGCTTACAGCTCACTATGCTAAGCTATGAGGCCAGTCGCCAGATAAGGTGGTATGGATAGCTTACAGCTCACTATGCTAAGCTATGAGGCCAGTCGCCAGATAAGGTGGTATGGATAGCTTACAGCTCACTATGCTAAGCTATGAGGCCAGTCGCCAGATAAGGTGGTATGGATAGCTTACAGCTCACTATGCTAAGCTATGAGGCCAGTCGCCAGATAAGGTGGTATGGATAGCTTACAGCTCACTATGCTAAGCTATGAGGCCAGTCGCCAGATAAGGTGGTATGGATAGCTTACAGCTCACTATGCTAAGCTATGAGGCCAGTCGCCAGATAAGGTGGTATGGATAGCTTACAGCTCACTATGCTAAGCTATGAGGCCAGTCGCCAGATAAGGTGGTATGGATAGCTTACAGCTCACTATGCTAAGCTATGAGGCCAGTCGCCAGATAAGGTGGTATGGATAGCTTACAGCTCACTATGCTAAGCTATGAGGCCAGTCGCCAGATAAGGTGGTATGGATAGCTTACAGCTCACTATGCTAAGCTATGAGGCCAGTCGCCAGATAAGGTGGTATGGATAGCTTACAGCTCACTATGCTAAGCTATGAGGCCAGTCGCCAGATAAGGTGGTATGGATAGCTTACGTGTAATCTTTTAGTCTTGTATGCTTCCGCTTCTAACGCGCTCGTCTTCTCGGCGACAACTTGCTGCGCCTCTTTCATTTGGGCGTGGTATTTCTCTGAAATCAGCAAAGAATCGAAATTAATTCATAATTACACCAATACACACTAGACATCGCTTTGAAGGCCTTCGAAACGAGGGCTTAGATTACCGGCCAGGGTAGCGCTTTCTGTGGTGAGCGTAAATATTGTTCTAGGTTCTTAGGTGTTTTTCTATGTTTGTGCATGCCACCTGTGACACAGTGAATCCTAGTTCAGGAATGCGTAATAATAATAATACTTTAGACATAAACCTGTTTGTGTTAGTCATATATACTCAGGTTCCTGTGGTTTTTAATTAATGAGTGTGAGTAGTTTTACAAATTATATATACATGTATATATATTTATTGATTCCTTGTGTCACAGATGGCATAGACAAACACTGACCCGAGAACAAACTTCATGCTCACACAAAGTGTGCCCGGCCGGGAATCGAACCAGGGACCCCTCGCTTCGAAGGCACTATCAACTAAGCCACGGCGCCGTGGTAAATAAAAACAAAACGTTTTCTTAATTCCATAATATTACCTAGATGCAGTTTGAGATCGGCCGCCGACTGCGCGGACTCTATCGCCTTCCGCTTGTGCATCTCCATGGCTTGTTGCCGCAACAGCAGCTCCTTCTCGACGGCCGAGAGTGTAGCCTGCAGTAACCTCTCCTTCTCTTCGAGTCTTCTGGCCACCGCGCCCATCGATTCTATCTGCTGGTCGCGGGTCAGTACCTGGACATACTTTGAGGTTAAGATCGGACAGCATTTTTTCATTACTTATTTGCGACCGATCTAGGCTTATACTGCAATTTTAAAACATGCTAAAAAGTAGCCTATGTAACACATAGGCTACTTTCAAGGATATAAGCTATCCTGGTACCAGATTTCATCAAAATCCGTTGAACCGTTTGAAGGTGGAACAAACATACACATATACACACACACACACATAAAGACAAATAAGCCTATCTAAAACATGAAAACTGACTGTAATTTGACATTATCTGTGTGCATGTAATGTGCCGGAGAAGTTTCTAGGACACGTTATATACTCACTAATATGTTTACATGTATGTGTAAAACTTGACGTGTCCAAATGACACTAGTTTGACTATTAATTTGGAGTATCATAGCTCTGCCTTCTGCGCAGGTCGTGTGTTCGATTCCCACCCAGGACAAGCATTTGTGTGCGAAAATTAATGTTTGTTCTGTGGCTGGGTGTTAATATGTATTATATGTATGTATTTACAAAAAATCTCCGATCTCCGATGGACCAAGGCAGTAACCGAATGGTGGCCAAGAGATATGCGTCGACCTCAAGGCAGACCACCAGCTCGATGGTCGGACGACATAATAAAGGCAGTAGGAATAAACTGGATTCGCCTTGCACAAGACCGGCAACAGTGGCGTGCTAGAGACCTATACTCAGCATTGGGTGTTACCGGCTGATGAGATAGATAAATTTACAAAAAAAAGTACTATATGTATTCTATCAGTTATTTAGTTCCCATATTACAAGCTATGCTTAGTTTGGGGCTAGATGGCGCTGTATGAAATATGTCCATCAATATTTATATTTATTATTAATATACCTGTTCCTGTAATAATTGTTTTTCTTCTCTGAGCAGCTTGTGGAGCGAGTTGGCCTTTATTCTCTCGGACATGAGTTTGAAGTTTGCGTCGTCCTTCTCCCGGAGCTGCTGTATGAGGCGGGAGTTCTGTTCCTGCATGTCCTCGAACGCCTGGCCCGTCACTTCCATCTCGTTGAGGAGGGCCTCTTCTTCCTTATATAGAATTTGAGATCATATTTTAATTCACCGCTGCAACAATTTCGTTTTCAGAGTAGAGCTCTGACAAATGGATAAGATGATATCGCTACAGCTTACAAGTTTTGATCAATTAAAATATCTATAAAAATTCATCTCACTTTTGGGCCATGCTTATTTTGTTAAAAACAAAATATATAGAATTATTTTGTGACTAAAGTGCCTGTCAGTGTACTCACAAAAAATATATATATGACGACCCACCTGATATTAAGTGGTTATCACCGCCCATAGGCAACAAAATAAGTCGCATCGCGTTGTGAACGTCACCGGGGTGGTACGCCTAAAGTGCCTGTAATTTTACCGGCGACCAGGCTTCGGATTACCAGGTGTGGTGGCAGTACTTCTCCGGACGAACATTGCACAACATTTACTACTTCTTTGGCTTGGGAGGCACCACCCAGGGGTCACGTGTCGGGACTCTGAGGGAATTCACCTACCTTGTAGTAGCACTGCATTCTGCACTGTAGGTTGTGGGTTTGATTCCCATCCTTAGAAATCATTGACAATGAATATAAATTTAATTTAAAAAAAGTGATGTCATTCATTCATCTGTATGTAGCTTTTGTCTAATACTAACTGTTACTGTATAAAGAAACCACATAGCTTGACTCTGGCAAATGCACAAGCCGTGCGAAACCAAAAGATGAGAAAAAAAGAATAGAAACCACAATGTAGGGATACGCCTTGCATTCTAACGTATGCTAACTGAAAGGCATACGTTAGAATGTGAGGCATACGTTAGAATGTGAGGCATACGTCTTGCGTTGTCCTTGTTACAATCGGTTGGAGTGACGGTGGTGTGCTATTGTAGTACCTGTGATCCAGCGAACGGTCTGCAGAAGCCGTGCAGCGGGTCTGCGCTAGGCCGGGCGCAGGACAACTGCTTCTGAAGTTCATATTTCTGCTCCTCCAGCTGTTTGATCTTGCGCAGTGCGTCCTCGTCTGCTAACCGTCGCTCTCTTTTACTCTCCTGTAATGAACGCACAGAAATGGCTACAGCATATTGTGGCTAAGTTTAGTGTTCTTGTTAGATTCCGTCATTAGTATAGGTATTAAAACATTTACTATAACTTGTATTTCTAAGTTAACCACTCTCGGGGTCAGATGTTGGTCGGGCGACTATTTAGTGGCATTTGAACTGAGCGCTTCCATGCTTTGGAGGGCACGTATGTCGGAAGTATTTAGAAAAGCGGGTTTCACCCGAAATTTCAGCGTCGAAATTTCATAGAGATAGATTTTTAATTATTGCATTTTGCCATTGACACATTTTATTTACCACAAAAGGTAAAACTTATGTTTTTTTTTTTTTTTTTTTTTTTTTTATTTTATAAATGTCTGACGTTCATAAGTGTACAGTATACAATTTTATGTATTAGAAATGTACCAAAATAAATAAATAAATCTGAATCTGACCGCTATTAATTTCTACTCTTTCTTGCTTTACATAGAGACTTTATATAGAAACTGTTTTTATTTATTTTTTTATTTTTTATCCGTAGTCATCGCCATCGTTTGACCGCTATCTCACCTGGTTTTATGTACATATAATGATTACCTGTGCCATCTTAGCCTTTTGCCGATGTTCGTCCAACTCCTGCCTTGCTTTACGCTCAGCCGCCATCAGTTGTACCTTGTCACGTTGCTCTTTGCTCACTCCTTTGTACATGTCTAGCAGTAGCTTTAGCTCTTTCTGCTCGTTTACCGCCTTCCTGCAATACAGGATAGAACAAGAATTTTAGACCATATGTATAATCAGTGCGAATATAGTTCAACAAATACCACCCCGTGGCTTAGTTAGTAGCAGCCCTGCCTTCGGAGCGAGGGGTCCCGGATTCGATTCCCGGCCGGGGCACACTTTGTGTGGTGAGGAAGTTCTCGGGTCTTGGGTGTTTGTCTTGTGTTTCTGTGTTTGTCCATGCCGTCTGTGACACAGGGAATCCTAGTGCAAAGGTATGAGTGTGTAAACGTTTTATTTATTTAATAACTATTATGTTAAGCCAACGCGCGTTATTACAGAGAACTGTCTAGAAGGATAATATATAATACTACGTAGGACACTCCAGCCTCTATAGTATCAAAGTTCTAATAGTAATAAAATTCTAATAGAACACTCTAGTATCCCTTATACACGTTCCCTCTGGATACTGCCAAGGAAGCAACTAAAAGTACCAGTAGAACTTGTGCCGAGAAGTACCTCCACACCTGGTAATCTGCCGCCGAGCAGAGATGCACTAGAATTGCTCTGTCCCGGTGGAAGAGTGAGGGCGCTAGTGATTTGGTGTGGTGGTGTGCGACTTGGGCCTTCTCATACTTTGGTCGGGGAGGACCGAAGTCGTAACGCTGTTGTTATGGGCGGAGGTAACCACTTAACATAAGGTGGGCCTTCGGCTCGTATCGTCAAATCGCGGAAAATCAACACCTTGATAATTTTTTTTCTTTTATTTTGCTCACTCACTTGATCTGCTGCTTGAGATCTTTGATGAGTTGGTCTTGCTCTTGCATCTTGGCGCGCGCGTGTTCCTTAGCGGCCGCGGAACAACTCTCAGTTTGGGTGACCTCACCACTCTGGAATATATATATTTTTTGTAGTAGCCCTACCGCGAATCTTGGTGTCCCGGGTTCGATCGCCGGCCGGGACACACTTTGTGTGGTGACCATGAAGTTTAATCTCGGGTTTTGAGTGTTTGTCTATGCCATCTGCGACACAGGGAATCCTAGTGCAGGGGTACGAGTGTCTAAACATGTAACCTTCAATATATCTTAATTCCCAACAGTAAAGTTGAAAGACAGGTCACATCATATTAGAAAAATAATTATAACACATACAATGGGCGGTCTTATCGCTAAAAGCGATCTCTTCCAGACCTTTGGATAGAAAGGATTGTAGAACGTTTGATAAACTCAACATAAATTCTTACGCACACTTATACTTGCACGTTACATACACATTTTGGTTACGTATCGATTTCGCTTCTTTTTTTTATGTTTTTATTTTGTTTCCTTTATTTATAATTCTTATCTTAGACTCTTTTCCTCTGTTCCTATAAATAATTGCGGCTCAGCTGTTGCGTTTAGTTTTAATCACCAGCGGAAGGGGGCCTGGTGACCTGTAACACAGGTTTTTCAAACCTATCGCAGGCACCAGCTTCTCACTACGTAGGTTTTATTTAAACTTATACTATACTAGCTTGTATCACCTAGCATAATGAAATCTATTGTGAAAGGAATAAATGAGTATATTATTATTATTATTTTTTGGGACAGAAAGAAAAGAATAGCTATAATAAATACCTATTAACCTAGGTCACATTAGATTAATTGTGTTTCATGTAAAAACGCATATTTTGGCAAAAAAGCGTTTTTTATAGTAATCTGCTGAAAATTGAATACAGCGACATCTCGTAATTTTTTGTGGTAATTGGTAATCTTCTGTTACAGCGAAACTGGGTAGCCCAGGCACTAGACAATTAAACGCCGATGTGTTTCCACTGCAGGTACAGATGCCTACTCTCTAAGTAAGAAGGGTGTGTAGACTTTAAACCATTGACACACAGCAATCAGTCAGCAGCGTCAGTGTATACAAACCTCAGGGTCGGGTTCCTCCTTCTTGATGGCGAGAGGTTTCTCATCCGCTGGTTCCCCGCTCGGCGCCACCGGGCCGCCACCGCGGGAGGTCGCGTCCTCCAGCTCCTTACGGGCCTGCAAATACCGTTGTACGATACAAACGCAAATCATGATCAAATACTGCAAGGTGTAAATGTATTACTCGCAGAATTTTTACACTTGTTTTCGGCTGTGTTCTCTGATCAAATGAATGCCGACGAAAGTTGTGAAACAGAGCTGTAGAATGCAAGGAATTTTACAAAGGTAACTACAATATCAATAAAACCAATACATCACATTTTGGCGTGAAACATTTAAGCACTAGTAGCCCGACCTACAGCTCTGCCGATACTGAGTGCTCCCGAGCTTACGCACACATAAACAATGTGCACATATACCTACACACACTATTAAGACCAACCCGCTTTTATGAGATAGAACAACTGTTAATTTTTTTATTAATACTAGCTGCCCCCCGCTTTTTTACCCCTGTTTTACAGGATCAAAAGCTAATCCAGGATATAAGCTATTCTGGTACCGAATTTCATCCAGATCCGTTGCAAACTTTCGCCTTTACATATATATGTTTGTTTCTCATTAAACTAGTATGTAAGGTATTACTATTTGACTAAACACCACAGAAAATTTGTAGTAACCCAGATATAAACTATCTGTAATAAACATTCGACTTGAGTTCGAGTATATCTCAGGAACAAATACCAATAAAGTCAACACCAAAGTACCAATTAATTACCTTATTCAACTCCTGGCTGGTGTCCTTATATTTCCTCTTGTATCTGTGCACCTCCCCCTTCAGTTGCTGGTTGTGGTTCTGGAGGGAGGTGATGAGGTGTCTCATTTCCCTATTTATGGGACCGGTCTGCTCGTTGGCGGCAAGGTTCTGCTCAAACTCGATGCGCAGCATCTCGTACTCCTTCCTCAGCTGGCCGAGTACATCTTCGAGTTGGATCATCTCGGCGCGGAGCGCTTTTTGCCGGGACAGCTCTTCACTCTGAAGTAAAAACAATGATATTAATAATAATAGATATGTTTCTATCGCGAGCATCGTGAAGACTCGAAAACATAATAATTGGGACGAACATACTCTTGTCTTTAATCCACGTCAATTTTACAAAATTCAAAGCGCAATCGTTCAAACAATAGCTATACTTACGTGGCTATCCTATCTTTTGTACTATTTATTTGTAAACTTACTAACATCACAATGAATAGTGCACACCACTATATCGGTACCAATGCGACAAGATTTTAGAATTACAAAAAAAACCCCTACCTACATCACAGAAATCCAACTAACATTTGAGTCAGTTGAATTATTTAATTTTAGTCGGGTATTTTTTTCATTGTATCTGAAATAACGTGAAACCTCGATACCAATAGTAGCTTCACAGATCACACAAGGTCTTTACGCATGCACACACACGCACACACACAAAATCATTCGCCTTTATAATATTAGTGTGATTCTCAATAACCATTGTTTCTACTTGTATGATCTGGGCCATAGTAATCTCCTCACCTCCATCATCTCAATCTGCCTCATGTGAAGATTCTTTGCGTTCTGCAGTTGCAGCCTTGTTTCGTCGAGTGCAGTCTTCATCTGCATAGACTCGTTGTATAGCACCGAAAATTGACTCTGCAGGCATTTGTACTCAGTCGTTTCCACTATCACAGATTCTGGCAGTTGGCGAATCTGAAATGCAATTTAACTTTACAACCACATGTATGTACGTCCAGAAGCCATAAAATGTTATGCCATATTTTAACAAGTAAGCTATGAGAGTTTCAGTCATGTTCCTTAAATAATGACATACCTGAGACATGCCTGACAAGAGACGGCTTCGTGGCTTAGTTGGTAGTGGCCCTGACTTCGAAACGAGGGTTCCTGGGTTCGATTCCCGGACGGTACACACTTTGTGTGGTGAGCATGAAGTTTTATCTAGGATCTTTGTCTTATTGTTTGTCTTATATTTCTGAGTTTGTCGATGCCATCTCCGACACAAGAAATCCTAGTGCAGAGTATGAGTGGATAAACGTTTATTATAAACGTTTACATACCTCTCTGCTAGTATAATCTCCCTCAAGACGGAGAACAAACTTTTAACGCTTAAACTTAAACAGTCGTAGTTTCCGAGTGTGCATTCGCCAAGAGATTTCAAGAGTCACAGGTGGCAAATACACTCTATCATAACAACGCACACCAAAGACTGATTGAATCCCATTATATCACTACCCCGTCATATACAATATCTCGATAAATAGCTAGTAAGGACTACTATCTATTTGTTTCTGAATTGAAACACAACTGATAATACTTACATCCATCTTAAGCTTCTCAACTTCCTTCAGCGTGTCTCTATGCTGTCGATGCAAGCGGTCCAACTCTGCCAGTCGGTTGTTCGCTAGCTCCCTCTGTTCTTCCAATTCAGCAGCAATGTCTTCTAACTTGGCTGCGGCAATGGCGCTTCCCCCGTGGGTGGTAGATGTGGCTGGTCCAGTGTTAGTCGATGTGGCACCAGATTGATGAAGGCTTTTCAGTTTTTCTATGGCTTCTGCCAAGTGATTCTCCAGCTTGTCATTACGGGAACGAACCTGTGAATAAAGTATGTTTAGTATTTAATTCCTTGTTACACAAGTAATGACACAGTTAATTGGTGGTCAAACTCAAATCATATTCATGTGTATATAATATATCACATAGCATGCACACAATTATGTTATACATATTACAGTCAGTTTTCAAGGTTCTGCTAGTCTATTTTGTTAAGCTTATGCCTGTTCCCAGCCTTAATCTAGGTCTAGGTAGGGAAAATTTACCCTAACTTTTTAGTCCATATGTTGATGAGTAGCAGACTACTAGATTGTTAGACAAGGATCATTCCTCAAGAGAAAACTGCAGATTATCTAGGCTGATGGAGTCAAACTGAAGAATGTCAATCTAATTCCTACATTCAACATTCTATGTATCGCAGTGATTATCTTGCTAATATGCGGGATCCTAGAAATTAATTGTTCTGTAACTCTGCTGTAATGCTTGAGTTTACAGCAGTAAAACTACCGTGTAACGTCATCGCATGATGCGATTATTGCAGCAGTCTGTTATGGACTTTTAAGGAGAATGTTCTCTACTGAAACCTCCTATAGTTAATATAAAGTATATTAACATTTATTCATCCTAATGTCCTGAAACTTTAAACCTTGTCTCTTAATGAAATTACAGATCCAACAATAGTTACCTTCAACAGCTCATACTGTAGATCATCAATCTGGTTCTTGAGTTCGGCATTCTCCGTGTCGCGGCTGTTGACTGCATCCTGCAGTTGTGCGACGCGTAACGTCATCGCATGATGCGATTCGTGCAGCCGCGTGCATAGACCTTGGAGGCGGATATTCTCTGCGGTGACCTCCTCGTTTGTTGCGCGGACCACCTCATCCAATGAAGGAGCGGGGGCGCCCTCTGTGTAGTTGAAATATAAATCATTGAATAGAAAAAGTATAGCAGTTATAACATGGGTGGACCAGTTCTAGAAGTAGGTACTACATATACACACTACATGCCTCCTATTTATTAGTAGTAGACCCAACAAACATTGTCTTAACTCAAAATTTATTGTACTTAAAAGTACTATCAGTTATTCCTCGAATTTTCCTTTTACTAGTTAGATTTTAAATTATTATTTCCCCAAATCTTTCCTTTTTAGCAATATTAGCTCAATTTTCATTTCTAATGTATAACAGCTCTTGAGGATAACAAAGTGTTCCTCAAACATAATTGGGATTAAATCTAAAGTATGGGGGAAAATACTCAATACACAGGACATCAGTGCAGGCTTGACATTACCATTGGCATGTCAATGCAATGCAATGCATTACAACCATTTGGCAAGCCAAAATTATATTGAAGATTACATTGCTATATTATGTTTCCATCATCTGTATTAATACAGTCAAACCTACAAATCACAACTACCTGGTTACAGTCAGTATTATACTATATAACCAACAATACCTTCTCCTTCTCCTTTGATAGCTCGCCAAATCTTGTCATTTCTCTGCTGAAGCCGGTCAAATGCTTGCAGGACCTTGGCTACAGCACGCTTGCTCACTTGCACTCGATTGGCTAGCTGGGCGTCCAACTCCTCTTTGTCCCAGGTAGACAGCTGCATGAGGAATGATGTTGTGGCTTCATTCTCATCTGGAGAAGGGAAAACAACTTTTAAATAAAATAAATAAATATTCATGGAAATTTCACACGCCATCTAGCAGTATAGTGCAAGGGTGATAAACAACCCAGCTCTCAATATTTTGTCAACTGTAAGGCCATAAATATAAAAAGAAACATGTTTCATCATGCTAAACCCAGTCAAGAGTGATTGGCTGACTGGCTCACAGTGCTTATACAATAATTTCCCTAGCACTCCCTCATTCATATACACTAAGACTTCTTGGCGGAAAAAATAGGTAAAATAGGTAATAAACTTGATCAGACAATTACAATGGTAGAAGCCTAGCTTTTTGGGGTCAAGCATTGACAACATACCTAGTAATAATAAAGAAAAATAGACCTATATACTGTTATTATATACTGACAGTATATACTGTTGAGTATTATAAGGATTAAAAAAGGCCTCTGCAAATCAACCATGAAAATAAAACAAGCTTACTTTTGTTTTCAGATTCATCAGCAGTCTCTGCATCAAACCTCTGCAGGAGTACTCTGATGTCTTCATTCAGCAAGTTCCAGTAGCGATTCACGACACATAGCACAGCATCATCCTGCGTCTGGCGCTTCTCCAGTTGCTCAATGCGCGCACGGAGCTCCGCCTCACATCTGTGACGTTGCTCTATACGCTGTAATATTATAATGAGTTACTCTCATACCAGATCTTAGCCTCAGGTTCTCCAGAAAATCTCTTAGGGTCTCAAGCTTACATACCATCATACATCCATTTCATGTTTATGTTAATCTGTTTCTTTGGGGTATAATAAAAAATTAAGGATCATCTCATTTAAACATTCAAGAAACCAGCCTAAATACAACAAAAACCCTATCTATGTAAGGAAAGCCTATGTACGGTATGTAATTGTGTGTAATTTGGCAGTAAGCCATTGTTTGTAAGTAGTAGAATACTACTACAATACAATAAGTTATTGTGGTTTCATTTCAAGCAAAAAGATGCCATATAAATTCTTATTATGGCAAAGTAATCCGGAATATTATTTGACTATTTCCTATAATATATATACTAACTATCAGGGAAAACTGTCATAACAGCTATGAAACAGGAAACATCTGTGGTTTCATATTAAAATATAAAACCACAAGCATAAATGGCAAGTATTACCCTAAAACAAATAGCTATAGTCCATTATATAAAGGATCATGCCTTATTTCTTTTGAATGTGTGGAATTATTGTTTCTGTTGAAGTAAACATACCATAATGTATAACTTACTGCATAGACAAGTGTTGGATTTGCTCTCAACTTAACATTATTTATGATACAAACTAATAACTAGACATCCTATACTCTTTAACATTACTAATTAACTATCATTAGGTAGGTTATATACATAAAATAAAAGGGGGTCAAGAGCATTGGAAACAAGGACAATAAACACCACATTTACAACAAAATTGCATTGAATTGTTTCACTGCAGAAACAGCTGATTGTGACATGTGACGAAATGCACGTATCGACGCCGAATTACATGAAATTATGTACATATTCCTATGTGGTGGTGTACTTACCTGTGCCAGTTTCTTGTTCTGGAATTGAAGGACTTTGATGTCCATTTCTTCTAGGGTAGAAACTGGACCTATTAGATGAGGTTCAAAATGAACCTTCTTGATCGGCGGTTGGCTGGTGCCATTACCGCTATCCTCAGTGGTACGCTTCGACATTTTGATCTAAAACAAACCAATCCTACAACGAAAAACAGTGAAATGGTATTTACAAAATGCCTGAAAAGCATCGACGTTATTGATTTAGGTTACACTTACGAAACCGAAATGGAGGAAAACGAGATTAAAGTGATCAACCGCTTCTACTTTTCGGTTGGGTCGGTTTATAGTTATACATACCTGGCTCACCTGCTTGTCAAAAAAAATGGTTTCAGTCCCAAATAGAGAGTTTATTATTTCTATCTAAAAAGCATAACATTTTTGCAAGTATTTTAAATCTGTATTACAACGCTCCTGCTCACAAATTAATTTTACAGTAATGTAAAATAAAGCCAGCCAGCCATCTCCACTCCAGCCATAGGCAACGGTGCTGCCAGATCTAATTTATGTATATTATAATTATAAATTAGATCTGGCAACACCTTTGCCAGATCGATTATAAAGTCTTGAATAATCGAAATAAATTTTCCCAAAAAATGATTAGCTAACAATAAAATAGTTTTAATTACTTATAATCATAGTTTATTTCACACATTTCTGATTTTCTTGATCTGATGATGATGATTATAATGATTCTGAGCCACATCCGTAATGGGTTGTAAGATGCATTTTAAGAATATGTTTCATTTTTTATTTTTTAGAGTAGGAACCATCGGCGACTCTAAGGGCATCATTCAATTTTCAAGTGGCAATACTATCATCATTATCGTAAATATTATTCAAAACTAAGTCAGTTATCAAACTGATTTTTAATCTGTTCGTCATTTATGCCGGCGCTGTAAATTTTTCCGGCCGCAAACGTAATTTTTTTTTTTTCGAAAGTAGTGTGTAAAAATACATACCTAAGCGATAAAATAAGCTAGCCTAACAAAATACCATATTAATTTTGTAATGAGTCTTAAATTTTTAACAAGGGGTTATTCTATGCGTTAGATCATTTCATTGTTAAGTATGAATTTATTAGTTTTTATAGTCATTAGAGAAATGTTGACAAATTACAGTTCCTATTTTTAGAAAACTATGGGTATTTTGATTATTGCTAAGTACGGGTTTATTATAATATTCTTGAATGAATGACTTGAAATAATAGTTACTTATAGATTTCTACAGATATGTTGATTATTGCTAATAAATATGTTTTACTTAATAACGTGGCTGTTTAAATCATTAGTCCTTACCTAAACTACCATAATAAGGTAATGTATGACCCATTAAAAAAACTGCTTTGTCGATTGTATATTTTAATTTATTTTTTTCTTATACACAAATAATTGTTCCTCAAGCCCTAAAAGCAAGCAAACAGTTACAGTTAAGTAAGTAGTAACGCATTATTTATTTAAATTTTCCGTACCAGCCTCTAATGTTCCCACTGCAGGGACACCGGCCTACTCTCGATAGTTGAGAGTGCATGGGCTCTGATCTACCACGGGAGCCCAATCCGGATTGGTAGATGTCACATGTTGTCGAATTTATAGTTCTAAGACATGCCGGTTTCCTCACGATGTTTTCCGTCACCATTTCCAGAACGTGGTATTGCGCACATAAATTTTTCAAGTGAAAAAACTCATTGGTGCATGTGTGGGTTTGAACCAGCGACCTTCAGATTGAAAGTCGGCGTCTAGGTATGCCCCTGGGCCACCACGCTCGCATTTAAATTTTAATTACATGTAAATAAATAAATACATTACATGAATGACATGTAATTTTATTACCACTATTACACTATTATGACTATTTAACCGTGCCTGCGTTGCTAAATTTTTCAACTAGGTAATCTAGGTTTAATTATTAACATTTAACGGCAATAATAATATCAAATTAAAAATTAAAATCTAAAATTAAAAATTAATTTTATATTAAAAATCGTAAGGATCTATTTAAAAATATTTGTCACCTTGATAAAGTATATAATCGATATCATCTCATCTTAAAATAACTACTAAGACATGCTATTTTCATTCATAATGGATTTATACTTTAGCTGATCTTGGAACATTCTTATAAACACTCTGTATTTTTTATCGTGGAATATCTTAGAGTTTGTATTGGGTCGGATTATATCAGCTGAACCACCCATAGACTGTATTGCTTCCTGCACATCATTAAAATATTGAGAAGCGCTGGCTCCAAGAATAGCCGATCCAACTAGTACAGAATCCTTTTCTTGAGGCTTAAGAATGGGTAAATTAACAGCATCTGCTTGAGTTTGCACGAACAAAGGATCTTTGGTGATCCCTCCACATATTAACAGTGATTTAAAAGGTTTATAGCCAGCTAAAACCAATGCGTCAATAATATGTCTCGTGCCATACTGAAAAAAGAAAATTTTGTAATCGATATTAATCAATCTTCTAAGAAACAATTTATACCTTTATTATATTATATATGCAAGTTATTTTTACCGAAAGGGCTTGAAGGGTAGCAAGATATAGAATAGCTAAATTTTCTTCGCTGCTATTTATAGATAGCCCAGTTATCATTCCTTTCATATTGGGATCAGCTAGCGGTGACCTGTTACCATGGAAATCCGGCCACACGTGGATATCTCTTGTTAGGAACCTAACATCTGTCAGTCCCTGTTCTTTTGCCATGTTAGCTATTATGCCTCGTAAATGGCTTCGAACACTGAAATATGAAATCTCATAAATATACAGGCTAAGTGTAGGTAAACATCACAGAAAATATAATTATTTTATAAGGCTTACTCTCCGGTGCTTTTAGTTTTTAAAAGTTCAATGCCTGCTGGATGGCTTGATATGATATAATCCAGCAACATTCCTGAAGCACTCTGACCAGCTTCATTCAACCACATATTTGGAACCATAGCACTAAAATAAGGTCCCCATATACCTTGAACTAAAATAGGTTTCTCATTGACCGCCATATGACATGTGGAAGTACCACAAATAAGTCCAAGGTGAGATGACATATCTGAGTCAAGACCTTTAATATGGGATCCAATCATTCCTAGACCGCCAGCATGTGGATCTATTATGGATGTTGCTACAGGCAAGCCTGGAATCAAACCAAGAGTGCTGGCAGCTTCTTTACTTAACCCTCCACATAAAGTACCGGGCATTAGAACTTTATTTCCAATCTTTTTAAAGTTGTCTTCGATTAAGTCCTCCAGTCCAATTGCACTCAAAAAACTTGTATTCCATCCCTGCGAGCCATCTGTTGAATATTCATAGTTCCATTTACATACGAGTGAACAGAGTGATCTACTAAATGACCCCGTAGCTTTCCACGTGAGGAAGTCTGGGAGGTCGAAAAAGCAACCCATATCATTCCATTTATGAGTTAAATGTTTTTTCAGCCATAATATTTTAGGCATTTCCATTTCCAGACTGACTTTTCCACCTACATATTTCAGTATTTCATGATTGGTTTTATTTATAATATCCGCTTCAGCTTGAGCTCTGTGATCCATCCACATGATAATGTTCTGATTATTATCGTTTGTACTATTAACAGATATTGGATTGTAATTTTTATCCAAGACTACTAATGAACAGGTGGCATCAAATCCAAGGCCTTTTACTAGTGCAGGATCCACTGTAACCAGTATATCCTGCAAAAATATTTTACACGGTAATATATAATTATATTTGGTTAGACTCTTGACTACCACTTTTTTGTGCTCAATATTAAGTTTACTGACCACAAAAGAGTGATTTAAAATAAAATATATTAAATTATTATACTTATGTAGCACATAAGTACATAGTTTTATTTTTCGATGTCTAATATAATTATTACGCATCGAAAAAGATTTTTAATTACCGTGCGCAATGGATTTTAATTAATTTTAAAAATCTTTTCGCACGGGCAATTTGCGATTTATTTTTTTAATACCTTTATCACAGAAACGCAGCTCGTCCAAATATCCGTAGAAGATTGTTCATAAACATAGACTTTTGGATTCCATGTTTTTATTTCTTTAATTGCCACTTTTAATACGTGACCTTTTTCATTCACTAGGGCAGCTCGTACACTGCCAGAACCAACATCTACACCAATAAAATAAACTTGTTCAGCCATTGGTACCTCTTGTAGTCCTGTAAAAAAAATATGAGTCACTTGTAATTGCATATATAACTTTGTTGTAAATCAGTCGTCGCACTTGAAAGTCGCACTTCGCAATCCAGTCGCTTTGTGTCGCCGCCACGATCGGCTACATAGCTTAAAAGCTTAATATATCGACCTTGTAAATTTAGCAATAAGGTTTCCCTTAGTCTTTGGGCACAGATACCTACAAATGATCTTATCAACCAATTAGTTATCATAAAATAAACAAACTTTTACACACTCATACCTCTGCACTAGGATTCCCTGGGTCCCAGAATGCATGGACAAACACAGAAACACAAGACAAACACCCAAGAACCGAGAACAAACTTCATGCTCACCACACAAAGTGTGCCCCGGCCAGGAATCGAACCCGGGACCATTCGCTTCGAAGGCAGGGCTACTACCAACTAAACCACGGAGCCGTTTCCGTATACCTATTATTGTTTATAAAAATCAAACTATTTTCCTTTTGAGTTTTGGATAATAATATGGAGTTATTATTTAACAATCAAATAATAATATAACGAGTAACAGCCATCTCCCATATAATATAATATGTTAAAGCAATAAAAATGGCTATGAAATCGGATCACCTTGAGGTCCTTCATAAGGTCTAGAAAATTACCAGATACTTACCTAAATACATGCACTGAACACTCACTTTAATGGCCTACTAGTAAAATTATATTATAAAATGTAGTCATCGACAAATCTATAAAATAACTCAAAGGTCCAATCTAGTTAATGGTTTACTCGGTACTAATCAAAGTATTGAGATAATTTCAATAACTTTATCATGACAAAAACAATACAAATCTTTGTGACCTTGGTTTGTATTGGAGGTTGGTGGGTTATAGCAGCAAGATAACAAGTAGGTAATTGAGACACATTTTATACTACATTTTCTAGTTCTTCGAGTGTTGACATACACATGCTAGTATCATTTAATAAACTTACAAAGGTTATTATAAAATATTTATAATGATAATATAAGGTACTGTTAAAACCAATTAAATTTTACATACCTGACTATGTCATGACGGCCCCAATCTCACGATAGTGATTGGGAACTATATACATTATTTTAAGAGCGAACTACAAACGAGAAGTCAGATAAATAAATCTAAAAAGTAAAAAGAAAGTAAAGCTTAATTTATGCGATCGCAATAATTCAGGACGGTGCGCCGAGAAACCCACGGGCGCGGGGCGCTGTAACAGTGACGGTACGCGCGATCTTTAAGATCAGTAAAACTTTAGCTGATAACATTTTTAATTCTGTACCATTAATTATTTATAGAGATAGAAATTCATAAATATACTAACCTATTTTTATAAAGCCTGATTAACTTGTAACATTATTTTAAACAATGTGTTTCCAATCTCAAATCTTGACTAGTTAGAAAAATTTATTAATTTTTTTGATATAATGGTATTTTTACCATAGATACTTATTGACATGCCTTACGTGACATCCATTGTTATTTGGCTAAATAAATGAAATGTGAAATAGATAAGCGGATGATAAGCGGATTAAAAGTCTTCAACTAATGCAATTATACGATTGCATATAATTTAGATACGAATTTTATTTATATGTATACATATGTTTAATTGTATGTAGGTAAGAAAGGTGTAGGTAATCATGATTCTTCGTAATTGATCGCATAGATAAAATATTTTATCATTTAATAAGAAATTGGTAGTTTACGCTCAAAAAAGATTATTCATCGATCAGTCCACCGATGCTTAATGATAATGCTGTAAAAGAAATCTTTATTTTATCTAATATTTAGCATTCCGACGAATTCGTTTTTGAGATTTATTTTGCTCGAAATCATGAAACTGGGTTGGCAGTACTGACTGGTATCTAAGGCTGAGTTGAGATTGTTATTTGTTTGTTGGTTGTTAGAATATTACATGTACTTAATACCTCTCTGATAGTCATACATTTTATCGGTATATAAAAATACAGTAAATCGTCAATTATCTAATTCATCAAATAAGAAGTAATATGAAAGTACAACCAAAACAATTGTTCGAAATATAATTCAAGAAACCTAATTTATTTGCAAGGAACCGATTACAATGGTTCGTTTTAAAAATAGGTAACTACATATTTATTTTATTGGTACTAACCAATATACATATAGCGTTCATTTTAGTCGAAAAAAAAACACCAAACTGATTTCTATTTAATTTCTGATTATTATTTGAGTACTTTAACCTATACACATAAATTCATCATTTTGAATCAATCCTAACTTGTCTGCATAACTGCTATTTATACGTTTGTGCTTTAATGAATCGACAAGTAACATGTAATATTATTGTATTGCTTATTTTCCAGGTACATAACTGTGGAAATCTCATCTCCGATGGTACCAGAGAGTAAACCTCTCTCATTGAAGTCTAGCATTTTTCACGATACAATTTTAGGTAAAATACAACAGATGCATGGAGACTTTGGAGTGGCATCAGTAAAATCTGGATTCCTAACAAAATATTGCAATGAAAACACAAGAATAGCTATAATTAGATCACGTCACGGACCACATAAATTTGTTACAAGTTCCTTGCCATTTGTATCAAAAATTGGCAAATTAGATGTTCACCTCAAGACATTACATGTTGGAGCCACCCTGAAAAAGAGTTTTTACTTCATACAGAAACACCAAAGGGCTTATTTAGACACAATGTGGTCCAAGTTCAAGACAGATGAAGAAAGGAAAAACTTTGAAGCTGCAGTCATGGACTTTACCAAAACAGATGTGAAAATAAATTTAGAAAACATATCATAATGACAATACAATATTTTATTTATAATAATAGTTTGATTAAATATTCCACTTAAATACATTGGTAATAATATTATGCTTAATTATCACAGAAGATAAAATGTCTCGCTTGTCACTCGGGCACTTGTAAATATAATTTTTTTCTCAGAGTTGTCTCAAATTTTGGCACTTGTAAATATTTGTGTGTCATGCAAAGACTTGTCACACCATGGTTGACTAAAGTAAATATGTCATACAATGGTTCCTGTCTCGCCCTCTTCTGAATGGCTGAACAAAGCATTTGTATAAATATTGAACCACTCTCCTCATGTCTGAATGCTTCATACTGTGGTGCTGTAGCCCAGTATACTAAGAAGTCAGATTTTTTCAATGGGATGGCAACAGATGGAGCAGGTGAATCAGCAACTAGATTAAGCTGAGATGTGTCATCAACTTGGCATGCCTGTATTATCAGAACCTTTGGTATTCCCCACAAACAGCGTGATTCATCTGAGTCTAAGATGCCTTGTATATCTTCAATGCTTACTTTGACACAGTCTGCAGAATACACATGCCCCCTAACTCCATGTGAGAGTATACACAACATAAAAATGCTATCATTTTGCTGTACATGATTTTTTATGGTACCCTTTATGAAATCTATCATATCAGTACTATTTAGATTTTCTCCAATAACAACTTTGAAGTTCAATGCAAGCATTGTTGCTTCAAGCCTCATTTTGTCAATAGCTGATCCCTTTCTTTTTGCTAAAACTGTTGTAAGTGATTCATCTTCAATACTTTTTTCTGAAAGGAAAAATTCTTCTTGATTTATTATGAGGCAAACTCCCACTCTTGTCACATCTTTAATTTTGTAGCATTCTTTGCCAATCTTTTTTGTGTCCGATTTTATATGTTCTTCAATATTTAAACCATTCATCATTTCAAACAACTCAGTAAACTCATTTGGAGTCATTACAGCTTCTACAGGTTCAGGTTTTGAAAAATCTGATGGTGATGAAAGTGCGCTGGTGGCTACAGGCTGTGATGCAGATTCGTCATTTCTACCCTGCAATGTTCTTAGTTCCTTTGAAATATCCTCCAAACCAGGTAACTTTTCTAGTATCCTTGCTAACTTATCTACTTTGTATTCATATCCCAAAACTTTTTTATCATACTCTTTTTGACTTGTTGTAATAAACTTTTCAGACATGAGCTTTAGGAATATCAGCTCACAAGCCTCAAATTCCTCAGTGTCAATGTTATAGGTCCTCAGAGTTCTTTTCAACCTCACCAAGTTATCAGAGTCAATGCTTTCACATACTTTGTAAAGTGCTTTTTTTATTGGATTTATGTGCATATTTACATATAAATTTTCAGGTTGATAATGCTTCTTTACAGTAGAGACATCGAAACCAAGTTTCTGGACAACCCCATACAGTTGACAGATAAGAAGAGCTTCAAGAAATTCTTGTTTCCAGGTAGGCCTGGCGCTAGCACTCTGCGCCCATTCATGAAGCAAGTTCAGGTTCGTGGATATCAGGTCTGCGGACACTCTTTGATAAACAATGAGACGCTGCAGGGCCGTGTCAGGTACATCGTACAGCAAGAACACAAGGGAAATGACGTCGTATGGACTACATTGCAATTCTTTATCGATTTCACCAAGTACATCAACACTTATAAGGTCAATACTTCTCGAAAATGTATGTCTAATAGCGTCAGAACGTAACATTTTCTCGAATATTTTTTATAATAATAATTTAACATTAACTTGGAATTAACACGAAACACATTTATGTAATGTAAACTGCAAAATATTAAATAATACAAGATTATTACTACGTTACTGCAAAATGCATATTATACGTAATCATTGCACAACTGACTACCAAATAATGATAGAGCTAAATAACGCCTATTATTATTAATTGCGCATTGTGCTACGTACAAATAAATTTAATAAAAATTGTGATGTAGAAGCACTGATTACTTCAGTGCCTTTAGTATGTACTATAATAGGTAGGTATTATTACCAAAATTAGTTACTTGTTATTTTGTTGTATTTCCATCTCACATGAAAGTTTTACAAGTAATATTTTTTTGTATGTTAGTAGTTAGGTCACACTCAACTCATAAATTCCTTTACAACTCAAGTATCGTTTGGACACCAGAGACATATCAATTACATGTCCACATAAAATTATTGTGGGACACATAAAATTTTACAAGAACAAATAAATAAACATACATTTAATTTCAGAGCAAAAATCTATATATATATATATATATATATATATATATATATATATATATATATATATATCATTTTTGTTCTTTATAAGTAGCC
This sequence comes from Aplocera efformata, assembly GCA_921293045.1. Lineage (NCBI taxonomy): Eukaryota > Metazoa > Arthropoda > Insecta > Lepidoptera > Geometridae > Aplocera > Aplocera efformata. The sequence continues at coordinate 11,121,848 of OV121042.1, forward strand.
TCTAAGATTATGATGTTTTTTTTTAATTTTTATATACAGATAAATATTACATATCTCAATATTAGTTATATAGTATATTATTTACACTAATATAGTAAATTATCCTGTCCAATTTATTCAATATACTTTAAAAATTGCTACAGAAGAGGCATCTCATAATATGTGCGCAGACAGCCTGTTGTAAACAGGGGGCCCATTAAATACACTGATCGTTTAAATTTGTGTAGCTTGTGTGGTGGCGTGACAATTCAGTGTTTTTTTGCACTATGTGCTAAGCTCAATTTCGCCTTAGTGGCACTCAGGGGCCTCCTCGGGTTTTGAAGACTGGAGCGGCCGCTCCTTCGCCTTATGTTACGGTAGGTAGGGCAAGCCTTGGCTGTGCGCTATAGATTTATGGGAGTTCTAGTCTGAATCAAATCATTTACATCGATAACTAAACTTCTCCATTTTAAAGTAATCAATAAATAAGCATAGTGATTTCAAAAGGTGCCCGCGCACTTTCGACTTTGCAATTCGTCGCACTTTTGATAAGGGCAACCAGCTCTGTACCAGGGGTAACCTGACAATATGTCTGGACGCTCTATAATCACATTATGCCTTTCGATTTAGAGGCAACTAGAAATATATTCCTATTATCAGAGATCAATATGAATCAATTTTAGGAAGATATTTGGTCCCTAAAATAGTACAAAAACTAATCAGATGGAAGCACTAATATATTTCGGGGAAAACCCGGGTGTATGTTTGTTCCGCACTCAAATTCATTCCTTCTTCTTCTTTTTAATTTTTGGCTTCTGAGGCAAATTCATTCCAACCCAATCACGCCTTTTGACGCTTCAAGCAATTTTCTTAATTTTATAAACTAAAATCGATGATATTGCTAGAAATTGCAACATGAAGATTGAGATTATACTGTCAGACGCCATAGCCGGCAAGAAAGAGGAATGATTGGAGGTAGGGAGCTAGGGGGAAAGAAAAAAGTAAATTAATAATAACCTCGAAACAATAATAAATACTATGTGAAAAATTTAATTATTTATATGATTTATGAAGTGTAACGTCGCAAATACGATTTTACATAGCGAAATCATGCCCATCACACGTTCTGAAATCCTCCATTTGTACAAGAATTTGATGCACTACTCGCGAAAGTTATCTCTTACAGACCCAAAGTATTTTAGAAAAAGAGTTTCAGCTGAGTTTAGAAAAAACAAAGCTCTCAGTAAAGAAGAGGACATAAAATTTTTCTATCAGGTAATTATCGTGTTTACGACTTTTGGCTACAGCTAAGACAAACTACAGCTAAGACAAACTTTATTTATCGTTGATCTTGATAAAAAAAATGTACCGTTGATATTAATATTGAATAGGTTGCATAGCAGATTCATACTACTGATAGGTCTTTAGTCTAGTCTAGTTGAATCGCCCCCGCATTTGAAGCGCAGCGTCCCGGATTTAATTCCCCAAAGCAAACATTGTGTGGTGAGCATAATGTATGCAGGGGTAGGAGCATAAACATTATTACTTGTATGAAACACAAAACGCAATGCATTAAAAATAGTAGTATAGTATTAGTTTGATAATTTTCATTTTTGTTTATTTTCAGAAAGGTGAAGCATTACTGCATCGTGGATCTGTTGTGTAATTTCTACAATGTTCCTAACAACACTTACAAAAATACCCAGCTGTATAGCTAGATTCCAACATGTGGCTATTGCCTTAAAGCATACTATAGACTATTCTAAAGTCCCAAAGATCAATGAAAATGATTTAACGGAACAATTCATTAGGGGAAGCGGGCCAGGTGGATCAGCCGTTAATAAAAACTCCAACTGTGTGGTGGTTACTCACATACCAACAGGTAATAAGACTTATTTTGGGTGGGGGTAACTGGTCCTGCATTGCAGTCCCACTTAATGGGTTTTACCACAAAAAGAACATAATTTTGATCTACCTACAAGTGGTTATGACATTTGTCAATAATTTTGTTTTTATTTATCAAAAGCAAAAATGTGGTTAGTAATTTCAATCTTACTTAAAGTTTTTTATAATATTTTCACACTTCCCTGTCAAGAACTTTAGTGAATATACAGTTAACAAAGTAGCATTCTGGACTATGGGAAAACTGTTTAACCTTACCTTGGTTTTATTGAAATTTCTTGTATGTAGTATGTACAGTCGACAAAGAAAATGGTTTACTAGTTTTGACAAAAATTTCTGTGTGATGACAATAGCAATAATTTTGAACCTATCTAGTAATGAAAAAGATGCACAATTATGATTATGATGTAATATTTCTTGCCTACTTACATCTGACGTCATCAGATGTTATTATGACCTTTGTTATCAGTGCATTAGAATATTCATTTCATCAACAATCTTCATAATCTTTCATTCATTGGAAACCATTTCAATGATTTATGAGATTAAAAACTCTTCTTCAGTAAAAAAGAAAATATTCACAACTGTCAAACATTTATGTTGTCTCCGGGAACAGCTACTAAACAATATGATTACAATATAATGATTTCAATAAGTGGCAACAGTTTAAACTAGGAACACAAGGCAGCGATAACATTACATATCATGTAGAACTGCCAGAATATTATTGCACAAGAATATTGTTTTATGATGTCAAATGATCTGCAACTATAGGGTGGTAGATGATGTATTTAGCCGACTGTACCTTACTTTTATTACCTTCACATCCAAATCGCACCCCATTACGCCCGTCACCCGAGACGCATGTGCGCAATCATAGGCGCATGTGATTTCACAGATATCCTTCTACCGGAACACAGCAATGCGAAAGCACTGCTGCTTGACGGCATATTACTAGGTGTGAAGACAGTATCTCTCCGGGGGAACTTAGCACAAGTTCTACTGCTACAAGTTCTAATGCTACTCCTTTAGCGCCACCTAGGCGGTATGTGTAGGAATTTATAGGGTACTCACCTACGAACGCGAGCAATGAGACACCCCAATTATTAGACTTACATTAATGTTTCCAATTAAGCAAGTGTAAATTCATGGTTTTTTGAACATAAATTACATTTTATTTATTTTATAACTTTCAGGTATAGTTATAAAATGCCACACTAGCAGATGCCAAGATGATAATAGGAAGAAGGCGCGAGAATTACTCATAGCAAAGTTGGATGAAATGGAGAATGGCGCAGACAGCGTATCGGCTCAGAAGAAGAGGATTGATGAGAAGAAGTACAGGAGATCAGAGTACAAGAAGAAGAAAATGTCACATTTGAAAAGTGAATGGAAGAAACGAGAAGGCTTAACTTAGACTAGTCTTTCCCCCGAATACTCAAACGCCTTTTTAATATTCGAATTAGGAACAAGTTGTTTGTAGTAAAAGAGTAACTTAATCGCACAAAAAAATATTAAACATATAGTGTGTTACAAGAGAAAACCAAAAAGAGTGAAAAAAACAAAACTACCTTCTTAGAAGAAAGAAAGAAAAGTGGATAGCACTCAGATGTTCTTCTTCTTCTATTCATCTTTTTTGGCTTTTTGTGTTTTGAGCCACACAAATTCTGCCAGTGTCCGCATCAGTGTTATTTTCACAAGTTTTCTAGAGTTATAAATTTTAGGAATAATATGGCCGGTTTATTTACAAACTATTACAAACAATTGATTAATATACAATATAACAAACAACAAAAAAATAAGAAAAAGTGGGTAGCACTCAGATGTTCAATTCACTCCTTCTTATGACTGATGTATTTTTTTACTTAAAGCTTTGTTTTGTTTTGGTCAGTTTAGTTGTTTTATTTCACTTACAATAAATTTATGTATAACATTGTTCTTAATATCAGTTGTTTACTAAAAGTAATATGTAACAAATTGGAAATTCTTTTTCTATATAAACAACCAACATATTATAATATATTTATCAACTTTTACTGCGGCAAACGCCTGTATCTATTAGTAAATCCGAGTATTTGATACTGATTCAATTTCAACTTGATAATTTTTAATTCGACTTTATTTTTTTTTATTTGTGAACCGAGTTTGAGTATGAACCGAATTATATTTTTAATTGGAAGGATATGATTTCAGATTGGTCCCATAGATATTTTTATAAAAATCGATAACGTTAAATCAAAATAACTGGAAAAAATATGTTATCCATGTAAATGAAATTGCGTATCTTGCTACTTTTAAAGCATTGAAGTCGGATTTATCGATTTTTAAATCAGTTATTTACTTGTTAAGTTAGCAATGCTTAAAACAATTTGAATATACGATTTTGAATATTATATGGCCACTATATGTTAGAATGGTCTAATCAAGGATTTACCTTGATTGACGTTTTGAGTATTCGAGCGTGAGTGTTCTTAGTTTAGATATTATAAAGTTAGTCAATATTAGTAGAACTAATGTTATCTTAGTATATACTAGATTAGCGGTTTTCGACCTTTTTCATGACGCGGCCTCTTAAGTATGAAGAAATATTTCGCGACCCCCTTACCCGTTGCTTTTATTTTTCATGTATAGTATTTTGTGATAAATATTCAATCCAAATTATTCATATAAATTTATCCATTTTCATAATTATTTATTTCATATTTATTATTGTATTTTTACTGCAGTAGCTTTCCTAACCTTTTGCAACTCTCCTATAGAAGCTTTGCGACCCTCATAAAGAGGCCCATACGTTGAAAAACACTGTACTAGATAAATAAACTGAATAAAAAAATAAATAAAAAAAAAAAACTGGCTTTTCTTTCTTTCTCTTTTTTTGCTAAGGTTTGGCAGGGAATGAATTGGATTGATTATGATGTTCAATAGTATCAATGAACTACATAAAAAGATCGATCCCAATTCCGTATTAGCCTCAGTTGGGTTGGGGCCCGAATAATTTTTTGTAATAAAAATGACTGATTGTCGAATTAAATTTAAAGGCGCGCCCCAACCGCGCCCCAGGCGCGGATCTACCCCCAAATAAGGGTTGTGGTCATGGCCACCTGAAAGTGGGCCAAGTGCGAGTCGACTACGGACTCGCTTACGATCGATACATTGCATTCCTACAAAGGGAGTTAACAAAATGAATGACGCCCCGGCCAAGACATTGTACAATGTATAGGTCCACGGGATGAACACTAGTAAATTATAAACTTGTCGAATGTATAGACTGAATGCTACACAACACATCTAGACCTACTAAACAAACGATGAAATGAATAAGTTCTATGGACATTAGGATTAGCCTATCGACATCAATAATTTGGGTTTTGGGTATGCCCACAACGGTCCACAACGGTCTGCAGCGACACGCTTGGATAAAATCATCTCGGCGTACCTACACTTCTTTTGTGGATGGCGTAGTAATTTTGTATTTAGCGAGCAACTGGTGGGTCGAGAAGCTCGCGGCTGTAAGCAAGAACACTTTAGTATTTAGTAACACTTCTGCCAAGTTCGCCCGGAGAAGTACTACCTCCACACCTAGTGATCTGCCGCCAATCAGCGATGCGATTGTTGTTGTGTTCCGGTGGAAGGGTGTGGGTGCGCGTAAAATGTTATTGCTATTATATTATGTCTCATGGACATGCGACCTGGGTTTTCTCTTACTTCGGTCGACCTAAGTCGAGCGGAGGGAACCTTTTGCGGACCTTCATCCACCTAATGTTTAAAATCATAAAAAACCTAAATGTAAAACCTTTTATACGTCCCATTTGCACAAATTTTACTCTTTTGGACAATACGTACCTACGCTCGAAAAGGGCAATTGTTGATTCTTTTTCAATATTTAACGCTATTATGTACCTACCTAGTTATACAATAAATTTTCCTTTATCCTTATCTTTTCCGCTCATAAATAGTAAGTGAAGATCCTAATTACATTGAATCTGATGAATTAAACAGTCCACTTCTGTACCGTATCACGTATCTATGTTGTGTGGTTTTACCTAGTTATATGCACTAGGTAATAAGTGATGTATGTGACACGACATGATGTACGCGAGAGTAGTAATTAGACATTCCATTAGACAAGTTTTCAAGTTTTATTTTGAAATAGCTCTCTATATTGACGGATAGTCTCGTTTAAATAAGGTTCTTTATCATTTTTATTTTTAGTATACATTAACGACCTAGCCTATACAATAACAAAATATAAGGACACAGATATTATAATGTTTGCAGATGACACCTCAGTATTATTTAAATTTAAGAGAGGTAAAGCTGATGCTAGCATTATCAACAACACTCTTAGCCGATTAAATAAATGGTTCGAAACAAACAATCTTGCTCTAAATCCAACCAAAACAAAGCTTTTGAAGTTTTCGCCGCCCAGTGTAAAAAATATACTTGACAGCATCCACATTAATCATGTTGTGTTGAATGACACAATATCTACAAATTTCTTGAGTATAGTCTTAGACTCAAAACTGCAGTGGGGCCCACATATCAGTGCTCTTTGTGACAAGCTGAGTTCCGCTACTCACGCAATCCGGCAAATAAGGCAAATTACTGATACTGCTAATGCACGGTTGGTTTATTATGGATATTTCCATAGCATTATGTCTTATGGGATATTACTATGGGGGGCATCGGCAGAGGTAAATTCTATATTTATTCTACAAAAACGAGCGGTACGTGCAATCTATAATCTTGCTTCGAGGACTTCCCTGAGAGATGTTTTCAGGGAGTCAAAAATAATTACCATATACTCATTATATATTTATGAGTGCATAACATATACCCGTAAACACATTAATGCATTTAAGACAAATAGGGACATTCATAATATCAATACAAGAAATAAGAATAAATTGACATTTCCCAAATTTCGACTGCAAAAATGTAACAAGTCATTTCTTAGAAACTGTATTAGATACTACAATAAAATTCCAGCTTCAATTCATAATTTAAATACAAAAAAATTTAAGCAAACAATTAAAACAAGACTGATTAAAGGCGCTTATTACTCCTGTGGAGACTATTTAAATGATAAAGACGTTTGGTCAAGTTAAGAATTTCACTAATCTCTAATTGTTCAATCTATTTTTCTTTTTTCTTTTTTTCCTTTTTTATTATGACTTGACAAGGCGAATTTACAGCCGCATTCTAAAATATACTATATTACTACATTAATATTTTGTATTAAATATGTTTTATTTTTGTAATAAAGTTAATGTTATATTTAACAACTGACAAGGCATATGTGCAGCCGCTACATACTTGTAAGCAACGAAACCGAGTGTCCAAAATGTGTCCTAAGGTGAATAAATAAAATGAAATGAAATCCCAGCTCTTCGGCAAAGCGTATTCGCAATAGCACAGCTGATGACTAACACTGTTTTCGATGTTGAGTAGGCTACTAAAATTGTACAAACACTGCTATAATAATACTAACTAAGAAAAATAAACTGTCAGAAGTTGTGTTTCAGCAAGTCCCTATAAAAATATTCTTATTCGCGATATAGGTAAAGTAGCCTGTGTGTTAATTCAGGATATGAGCTACCTACATAACAGATTTCATCCAAATCCGTTCAGTCGTTTAGGTGTGAAAGAGTAACCAACATACATACAGATAAACAGTTTAATATTAGTATGATAGCAGGGACCTGGGCGGCCGAGCTTCGCTTGTTTTTTTGGAAATTATAAACTTTTCAAGTAACAGTACCACAATCAAGTATTACCAATCAAGTACCACAAAAATTTACGAGATGGCGCTGTATTCAATGTTCAGCATAGTTTACTATATAAAAAAAACGTATTTTTGTAAAGATATGTTTTTTTTTACAAGAAATACAATTCAAAAGCTAAACTTAAACAGCAAAACCATATCTAAACATGAAATTTCACCCAAAATCGTTGGAGCCGTTCCCAAGATACGCGAAATATGTACCTATACAAGAATTGTTCGTTTAAAGATATTAAATATGTTATGTCATAAATCGTGGTGACCAAACGAGCAGAACTATCAATATGAAGGTTACTGGTTCATCCAGGCAATAAGTTATTCACTGGGAAAACATGTTTTCACAAATGTTGCCGCATTCGCATAACGTAGAACCATAAAGTCGCTGGCGTGTAAGTAATCCAATTCCATTGACGGCTCCGAAGCTTAGTTGCAGTAACGTTACTTTAGGGTCCAAGGTTCGATTCCTGGCCGGATTAAACTCTGTGTGATAACCCTAAATGTTTTATCTTCGGGTCTTGGTTGTTTGTTTGGGTGAGTATGAAAACGTATCATTTTTAAATCTGAATATGGTATAATAGATAAAAATTATTGAAGTGAAAACTTCTTGGCGCGTTGGGCATATTTTGAGATGGAAAAAAACCATTGAACTCGCGACAGTTACCGTTACCGTTACCGACAACTCTGTATATATGTATCTGTAGCGTAGTCTGCTTTTGTTTTCTGTCAGCACTGCCGGAGTGCCACTGTTTTTTTTTCTTATTCAACCTCGCTTTGTTGCAGCAAAAATAATTTCTAGGTAAGCCTATTGTTGTATTGACCGCTCGTCTAATTCTCTGTCCGTCAACACAAGTCACATAACTCATTGTACATAAAATATAAAACCGTGAACTCATTCGATTCGATATTGAGTTTCGGTTTTTAATCAATTTTCTGTTTTGACAGTATTGTTTGACGTTACGTTAAGATGACACGTTAATACATGTCAGAAGGCCTGGAGGCCTTATCCGAAGTACGGAAGCGCTCAGTTAAAATGCCACCCATCTAATTTTTACCAGTGCTACCAGTGCCGTAGTCTCGTAGCAGCCCGTAGAGCTCTGTAGTTTCGTAGAAGCTGTTTGGAGATGGAGTTCATATCTAATTATATTTTTAAAGTAGGTATTTTATTCGTCGTAGAAGTATAAAAACACTAGTAGATATCAGAAGATATAAAAGTAATAGAAAGTAAGGGATCATGCTCGCGAAAAGAAAATTAATCCTTCCATTAGGGGTTTCTTGGTGGTTCTCTTCATTCCAAGAAAGAAGAAATATCCTAGTAACTAAATTGATATTCAGTTATTTTAAATCGTACTAATATTATTAATGAAATTAGGTGTGAAGGTAGCATATACCCTAAATTAATACAAACTATTTTTATATCACAAAAGTGAGGTCGCTTTCCGCTATCCATCTGTCTGTCTGTCCGTCTGTCACATGGCTGTATCTCATTAACCGTGATAGTTAGAGAGTTGAAATTTTCACAGATGATGTATTTCTGTTGCTGCTATACTATACTTATACTAAAAAAACAGAATAAAATAAACATTTAAGGGGGCTCTCATACAAAAACGTGATTTTAGGATATAGTTCCGTATGAAGAAACTAGATGGCGCCACTTGTATTTTATTATTATTATTATAGATAATGGTACGGAACCCTTCGTGCGCGAGTCGACTCGCACTTAGCCGGTTTTTTTGAATCGTATAATGTTGACTTTTATACTGCTGGTAGCGCGGGCCGAGCTAGCTTTCATATGAGAGAGCTTAGCGCGGTTGGACTTTCTATGGGAACCGTACATTTTTCCGGGATAAAAAGTAGCCTATGCAAACTATAATCTATCTCTGTGCCAAATTTCATCCAGGTCCGTTCAGCCGTTCTGGCGAGATTGAGTAACAAACATCCATCTATACTTAGAAACTTTCGCGTTTATAATATTAGTAGCATTTGGGCCCACCTAGACATATACCCAACACCTAATTAAAAGTGACGGTGCCTTGTTGAGCTTGGAAAGTACCAATCATTACGGGACGATGTGCCATCCTTGACCTATATTTCACGCTCTTTGTTCGGCGGTACCTCGCATTTTCCTGATGCGTGATGCAATCCAAGGTCTGGGCGTTTTGCGGGAGTAGTATCTTTTAAAGTATTCTATTATATATTAAAACAGGCTTGTTATTGTTCTTATTTTTTGTGTTTACTATACTTTATTTATTGCGGTGTACTACTAACAATTCTATGAAACATTAAAACATACAATAATTCAAAAAAATCCATCAAAAAGGCTATTCAGGGACTCAATGGGCTACTTTTCACCTAGTTTTATAGGTGAAATGGAATCTTGGGAACGTAGACGTGACATATGGTGAGCTTATCGGGACCATTGTTCTCCCACAAATAACTCTGGTAACACTATCTTTTAATTATATAAATATATATTAGAAAAAAAAAACACTTACACACTTATACCCCTGCACTAGGATTCCCTGTGTTGCAGGTGGCATCTGCTAACACAGAAAATTAAGATACACACCAAGACCCGAGAACAAACTTAATGCTCACCACACAGTGAGCCTCGGCCGGTAATGGAACCAGGAACCCATCGTTTCGAAGGCAAGGCAAGGCTCAGTTTTGTACCAACAAAGCTAAGGAAAGGACAAATCTTTAGACATAAATGTTTAAGTTTTATAAGTAATTTATCTGGTTCCCATAGTACAAGGTATGCTTGGTTAGATGGCGCTGTGTGAAATGTCAATGAATATTTATTTATGCATTATTAGAATATTTAGGCAAAGTAAAAGTGTATCCTACTTTTACTTTGCCTAAATATTCTAATAATGCATAAATAAATAGTAGTTCTTAATAATTTGTTGAAAGCTGAATCGTATTGATATTGTTTCTCACAATTGTCACTAACACAGTTTCTATATTCAACTAACAGAGGAGTGAATATTATTACCATAGCAATAAGTTACGTGACAACATCTACTAAAAAATGTATTTAAGGCAGTTTCAATAATAATTCAGTAAACATATCAAAAAACAAGTTAACGAAATATGATAAATAGCCAGGTTGTTTTGAAAGAAAAATTCTCCGTTTTAAGATAATATCGTTTTGTAATTACAAATCGTAGAAGTCAATTCCAACTAACTTCGGACCTTTTTGAGGTCTCCCGGTCTGCGCCTCGCAGCTGTGGAATAACTTTTGATTGCTTAAGTTATCTGGTATTTAAAAGTATTTTCGTCTTCATCAGGTATAATAGCTAGGAAGTTCAGTTCAGCACCGATGGCAGAAAACCTAACCTAAGCTAGAATAATCACACTATTATTATGAAGGCGAAAGTTTGTATGTACGTGTGTGTATATTTGTAACTTTTCACACTCAAATGGTAACGGATTTCAATTAAATTTGGTACCAGGATAGCTTAAATCCTGGATGAACACATTTCCTTAAGATGGTGGGTAACACCGCAGAGCGATATACAGATATATATTTATAGATATATAGAGAATTCTATATTGTACAAGAAAAGCACACGGGCGAACTTAATGCTATTTAGCATTTTCTTGGTTTAATTAGATAGTGCTTACAGAAAAATAATAGACTGAATATACTTAATGCTTAGATGACGCCGTGTGAAATTTCCACGAATATATTTATTTTATTTATATATCGTAGAACAATTAAAACTCGCAGACGTGACATCTACCAATCTGGCTCGGGCAACGTCGCCGACGGTAGGATCAAGTCGTCACTCTCGCTAATTAACAGTAGACCATTTTCATATAGAAACAGTAGAAAGATAAAGTTCGTGAGTTATTTGTTATTAGTAGTTTATGTACATTTAAATAAGTGTATACATTAGTGTCATATAGATCTCGAGAAATATATAGCCTACACATGTTTTATTAAAATCGGTTCAGCCGTTTATATAACCATTAGAGTCATGGTTTTTACATTTTCATAAAATGAATGATAATATATGCATATACTCGTATATATAGAATGTCGCATATGAAGAAGTCTTCGTAATATTGGTTGGTTTGGGAATCACATTACAATTTAAACTGAAATATTTCTATACGAAATAAACGACTTAAATATGACTGCATAATATAGACCGTCCCGAACCGGGGTATGTTGGGTCACGCTCTATGACGTCACGGGACACTGCATTGCATCTCCTTTCCGTAAAACTCGTTTCGGTGGGTAAATACCAGTGTATCGATTCGGGGATGCTCGGGGCGTTGGGTAAATATACGCTTTGCTATAGCTGGCAAGATATAAATTTGAAATGATATTTCTTTATACTTCGCTATAATACGCAATTTAGCCTTTTAGGTTTTTAGGTAAGTTGAGGATAGATAATAAATAGTTAGGATAAATAGTTTGATTCATTTTACGGTAGGTACTAATAGAGAGTTGTAAGACTATTTTGTAAGAGACGCTCTTACTTAGTCACACTTGTAAACAATAAATATATTAAACATTTCCTTCGGATAATTATAATAAATATATAAACTTGAACAGAGGTTGAGAACCCGTTTTTTTTACTTTTTTGCTAGCAAAATGTCACCTTGTTACGGTTTTTTGTGCAAACGGTACACTAGAACATTCAAACGGTATACTTGTTTTAAACTAGGACAAATATTGTACCTTGTAGGCTCAGTAACAGAGTTTCCTTTACCTTATCGTACGGAGCGGAACCCTAAAAACTAAACATTAAAATCATTATTTGGGTGTGTGAATATGACTCCGCCCTTTCTCAACAGATGTCGTTTTTAGTATTGTTTACGTGTACTAATAAATGACCATACTTGTATTCGATAGTACTGAATGTCAGCTATCTAACGCATTTTATGATATTTGGTTGAAGTGTAAGCAACAATTGTTTTCACCTTTTCGAAAATGTCGGTTTTTATTCCAAATAAACGTCATTTGCGGGAAGTGTTATTACATTATTTTATTGCGAAGAAAACTGCAGCGGAAACTTATCGTTTGCTTGTGGAGATTTATGGTGAGCATGCTCCGTCTAATACAACTTGCAAGGAATGGTTTCGACGATTTCAAAATAACGATTTTAGTACTGAGGATAAAGAACATGGAAAACCACCAAAAAAATTTGAAGATGCTGAATTGGAAGCATTATTGGCGGAAGATTCTTGCCAAACTCAATCAGAATTAGCTGCAGCATTAAATGTTGATCGTTCAACTGTTGCAAAGCGTTTACAAATGATGGGAATGATTCAAAAAGCCGGTGACTGGGTTCCACATGATTTAAAAGAAAGAGACATGGAACGTCGGAAAACCATTTGTGAAATGCTGCTTCAAAGACAGCAAAGAAAAGGATTTTTGCATCGGATAGTCACAGGAGACGAAAAATGGATACACTACGAAAATCCTAAACGCAAAAAAGCTTGGGTGAAACCAGGCGAACCAGGCCCATCACAGCCAAAAATAAATATTCACTGTGCCAAGGTCATGCTCTGTATTTGGTGGGATCAGAAAGGTATTGTATATTATGAGTTGCTCAAACCCTCTGAAACTATTAATGGAGAAGTTTACCGACGACAACTAATGCGTTTGAAGCGAGCCATAGAAGAAAAACGACCAGAATGGGTGAATAGACATAACAAATTAGTTCTTCAGCATGACAATGCCAAACCGCATACCGCAGAAGTCGTAAAAAGATATTTAGAGGGACAGGACTGGGAAGTGTTACCCCACCCGCCATATTCACCAGACATAGCTCCTTCGGATTACCACCTATTCCGGACGATGCAGACAGACCTTACTGGAGAAAAGTTTACTTCATGTGAAAGTATCAAAATTTGGATTGACAACTGGATAAGCTCAAAAGACCAGGACTTCTTCCAGCAAGGAATACGAAAACTACCTGAACGATGGGCGAAGGTTGTAGCTGCAGATGGAGCATACTTTCAATAATTTTTTTTTTAATTTTGTAAGCGAACAAATGTGTTTTATTTTGACAAAAAGGGGCGGAGTCATATTCACACACCTACAATATAACACGCGAATTAATTCGGGCAAACATCAACATATTTATTTTTAATGTGGTCTTTTATGAACCGGGTCTGGTTTGTTACGAAGTTTATGAGCGAGTGTGTCGTTTACTCACGCCGATTATATTAAAATAAATGAGTACCGCGCGTAGGTATAAACCAATGGTGGGTGGTCATTATAATGGGTTTACATCACCGAAACAACTTAAATGGACGAGCCTGTGGATAGCTGAATTTTATTTTAATGATATTTTATTTTATATACATCTAGGGGGCCTAACTCGTTTTCCTGTCATGATTAGCAATTTGACAATTAAACGAAATACACGTAGAACGAAAAACAATCCACAGATTTATTGAATTTTCCACGAATTTTTGCCGCGGATATCGACGAACATTTAAAAAAAATAGTCGAATTGGTCCTGCTGTGTTGAAATTTACCAAATCAATTTTATTTATATAGATGTATGCCAACTGACCTGAATGACCTGTAAATGTTGTTTGCGAATAAAAACTTATGATTTATAGCTGTTTTAAGTTAGTTGCGTCGCTATCATTAACAGCATAGGTCTCTAAGTGGTTCTGGACGTGATAATCAAGGGCCAGAACTTTCATTTTTTTGGGGGCGTCATGCTAGATCTTTATTAACGGGAAGGTTCATGGCCGTAGGTTTTTATACCAGTTAAGTAACGGAATGCGCTGACGGCCCACTGTTAAGTGGTTACATCGACTATAAATATCAACAAGCAATCAACTCTAAGATGTACTCATTTTAAACCTTTAATTTAAAATGTTCATCTCAAAATGTATAGAATATAATGAAATCGAAGATTCCAACCAGATTTCGTTGTCAGTGTCTCTCTTCATGCATTGTATAAGGAATTACTGCCCTATATTAAAACAATTAGGGGTGGGGTTCAACTTTTTACAAGCGCTTATCTAATTGAATATTTAAATCACTGAAAAACCTATTGAAAAACTTTTTTTTGTAACCATTTTATTGCAGATAAAATACATAAAATAACTATTAAATTAAACATGATAATAAAACAATGATAAAATAAAAGTCACAAAATATAATATTAAAAGAAACATCCTAATGTAAAATTATTAAATTGGTGTCATATCACTGAAATTATAATAATTGTTATTTAAAAATTATAAAAAGATTATTTCGATGATAATTAATACATTAATTTTGATCAAAAAGATACCGTAATAAATAAATGCATCAGTTAATTTATAACGAAGTTAACTTAATGAAAATAACACGAATATAATTTATTCAAGACCGAATGATAAATCTATAAAAAATTACCACACACCGATGTGCACTGAATTTATTTTTCTACCTTCTGTGACCCTAATTTGGTTTATTTTTGTACATTTGGAATTGAAACCGAAAAATGAGTTTACGCAAATAAAGTGAGTACGGCGAAATAAGAATATCGGGATGTAACAAAATTCGAAAACCATTATATATGTCGTGTATCGTGCAATAAATGTGCCTTATCTAGTTTGGGACACGTCACATTTTGGCTTTCAGGCCGTCACAGCGTGATACGACTCATAAAATATCCTCATAACCTGAACTCGTTACTATGTTAATGTTATGAATGGTTGAAGATTTTCATTAGGGGTAGTTTTAGACCGTTAGCAGAAACAGAAGGTAGTACAAAGTCATAATCTCTTTTTAACTGATTTCGAAAAGAGGACTACTCCTTTTTTGGAAATCAGTTCTCAATTCGGATGAATGTTTTTTTTTTTGTATTTTAGCTACGCGATTTCTTCGTCCTTTGTGGATCGGTTTGAAAGATGTATTTTTTTAATTGATACGTTGTACCTTCATGGTGAACCTATAGAAATTTCATGCTGAAATTCTACCCCTCAGGGCGTAAAATAAGTGAGGGAGTACTGATATCAGTTTTATTGATTTTTAAACCAGCCTTTTATTTAGAGTTCTGTGACGCAAGGGCAATGTCTGTCCGACCGTTTGTCTCTCCTACCTTTAAAGGGCTGGAACAAGAACAAATATTAGGTAGGAGATTTGAAGGTAGGAGAGACAAACAGACAGACTTGCGTCACAGAACTATAAATAATTCTAAATCACATTTCATAGAATATTATGGATGATACTTACGTGTAACAAAACGTTATAAAAACGTAAACAAATAAACGTTAAACGTTTACACACTCATACCTCTGCACTAGGATTCCCTGTGTCGCAGATGGCATGGACAAACACAGAAACACAAGACAAACACCCAAGACCCGAGAACAAACTTCATGCTCACCACACAAAGTATTTTTTTTTTTTTTTTTTTTTTTTTTTTTTTTTTTTTTTTTTTTTTTTTTTTTTTTTGCGGTGGAGAAATACATTACGTATCCCCGCCTCGCCGGGGGGCGTGACGGGGTATGTCGGGCTCAGCTGATGTTGTTTGCTGGTGCCTCTACCGACTAAAACTCCACCGTTGCTCAAGCATCTGACTAGGACGGGGCTGCGGGACCGTGTGAACATTCTCCGCTGCCCCATCAACGTCTTCGTCCGCGTCGGTGCGCAGACCCGCCTCGGGAGGAGTGATCCCCCCCATTCGGCTCGAGTGATGCCCAGGAGCAAGCTGGGCATCAACTCCTCGGGAGGACCTTATCCATTGTGAGGGGTGCCGGATGCCCCCGCATCCGACGCCCCAGGTCCTCCAAGTGAAGACGGAGCGCGAGCTTGTCTAGCTCGCCTCCGTGTCCTCACCCTCCGGAGTGGATGAGACAGAGGATTCCTCTCTCTCTCCCGCTCCTCGGCCTCCCTCTGCAAAATTACTGTTTCGCAGAAGGAGACCACCGCCTCCCACGACCGCTCATCACCGACCATCTTCAATAGGATGGTCGACAAAGTGAGGTCGTGCCCCACAACCGCTACCAGGGACTGGCGCGGTTCCTCCTCTGCTGGACACACCTCCAGCACGTGCTGCGCGGTTTCTTCTTCGACACAAAGTATGCCCCGGCCGGGAATCGAACCCGGGACCCCTCGCTTCGAAGGCAGGGCTACAACCAACTAAGCCACGGAGCCGTCTAAAAAAATCTTTTTTATTTTATGTTTTGTTGTTTGTTCTAATCTCCGAAATCGATGGTCCGATTTTGACGGGACTTTCATTGGTAGCTAGTTGATGTTATAATAAGTAAATTAGGCTACTATTATTATATAAAAATAAAAGAGATTAAAGGTTCCTCGCAACAAAGTTGTTACATTCTTAATATTTAATATATAATCATTAAAAAGTATGCTGTAAGTAGGTGTTCTAGTCCTCTAGGCTGTATTTTTTATGTGATCAAAAGACGGGGTAGAAACAGACGTAAGGTTAAGAAATAAAACTAGCTAATACATATTGTATAAACCGAGGTTGAGCTTAAGATGTCACCGTTACTATGTTTATTAGTATTTAATGGGAAGTAGTAAATTGAAGGACTCATTTTAATTTCAAATTTAAGCTCACCACCATCCTGCGCCTATACCAACCGATGGAATTAACATATTCAACCATATTGCTAATGTACTTACTTAGTATTATTTTTGTAACAGTTTATAAATATGCACATACATACATCTTACATAAAAAATTAAAAGTATAATTGTGTATTACACAGTTATGCTAATCCGGTTCTATGCACCACCTAATAAGAAAAGTTTTTGTATTGCCTCAAATGCCTTCTGTAAATTCACCGGCACTCACCTTTCTAACGAAACACAGCAACACGAGTGGACCACTTCTTGGCGGTGGATTACCAGATGTGGAGGCAGTACTTCTCTAGACGAACTTGGCACAAGTTCTACTGCTACTTTGGGTTGCTCCTTTTGCACCACCCGGGGGACAGGTTTAGGGACTTTGACCTATGAACGCGAACAATATGGTCCTCCAAAAATTATATATCTTTCTGTCTGCATCTGATTTGCATATATTGGAGATAAAAAAATAGGAGGTAAAAGTTGAAATTTTTTTGAGATTTATTAACTACAATATTATTATTAAAAGTCATAAAACCTGGGAAAATAAATATATTTCTTTTGGCCGAAAATCATAATTATTAATAACTATTATCCCCTACATTTTCGCCGGGGTTAAATTTTGTGTTTTATTTTCCATCCACACTTACAAATAAATAAATGTGCAATAAAGAAACAGCATCAAAATCTCTGCCCAATTGGCTAATATATCGCTTGATAATAATGCAATAAGAACATGGAGATACATTGAGAACCACTTTCTTTATCGAGTGGAAAAATATCATCCATTTCGTATATTGCTCGTTCGTTCGTTGGGTCTAGGGCAGCATTTTTCAGTAAGATAAATTACTTAGTATCTCGTTGGCAAGATTAATTCTATCGCCTCATCCAGATTGCTCATCTTCTCTATTTATTAATCCACTCATAAATTTTTAATGAAGACGTGTATCAACCTTTTAAACATTCTTAGTAAAATTTATAAATCAAATAAGAGCTCCTTTAAAGTTAAAGTCGAAATACTTTATTACCGTTAAATACTATTAAATAAGCTACTCGTACATAGCTTGAAATTTTTGCGTGTAACCTTTCTGTGTTGAAAATCATACTCGTTTTAATTTATTGCGTTTCAGCTTACAACATTTCCTAATGAAGAAGGACAGACCTGAATATGAAACCATGCCCCCATATTGAGACCTCTAGAATGGAATTAAATAAACAAAACAAAATTGATATGATACTACACACACATATTGAATTCACATACTTTATGTATGTGAATTCAATATATGTGTGTATATTATATTATGTGTGTCTGATAATATGTTTGCATGTTTTATTTGGATATTGATTGTTTGGCGGCGGATTACCAGATATGGTGGCAGTACTTCTAAAGGCGAACTTGGCACAAGTTCTACTGTTACTTTGGGTTGCTCTCTGTGGGTTTCATATCTATCCAATTTATTATTCTTTGTCCAACTTTTAATTAAGCTCTGTTAACTATTACGACGGCACTGAAATTAATAGTAAACTGGTGGTATAACCTTCTATTGTGGCATAAAGGGATCCTTGCCGCAATTATGTTCGGACCATCCTTGCGTATCGTTTGTTTATTTTGATTTTACATATTACTTTCATCTACTATTAGTGTAGGGGTTAATAGCTTTTAAATAATTGTCAGAGCTTTTGTAATTAGAATAAGATATGGTACAAGAGATAAGGAAAAGAGTCCTCTTTTCCTTTTAACGATGAGATTTTCTCTCTCAGAAGAACTTAGCAAACACATAACATATTCTAAAAAATCGTACAAGTTCACATTCAGAATCACACGCCTAGAGAGATCCGTACCTACAATTGTATTATAAGGGTTCCGTACCTCAAAAGTATAAAACGGAATCCTTATAGAACCATTCGTTGTTTGTCTAAAGTCAAAAAGTCAAAAGTCAAACTCATTTATTCCTTTAGATCTCAAGTATCACTTGGACACGTCAAATTTTACACATGCATGTACACATATTCGTGAGCATATAACGTGTCACAGGAACTCCCCAGGCACATTACATGCACACAGATATGTCAAATTACAGTCAGTTTTCATGTTTAAGCTTATCTTATTTGTTAAGTTTACGTCTGTTCCAACCCTAACCGACCAACCCGAGGGGAAGAAACAGACAAGAAACCCCTCGGAGACAGTATTACATATTCGCGAATATGGTCCTGCGTCTAGAGTGGAGCAAATTCATTCCCAAGCCTTTTTGTCATCTAGGTAATCTGATATTTTATAGTATGCTTTTGCGACAAGCTTACGTTTGTCTGTCTGTCACAACACTTTTTCTCATGAACGCGTTGAGGAATTAAGTTGAAATGAATATCAAATACTTAAACTTGCAGCACTAAAAAAATCAAACTTTTAAATCAACGCAATCAAGAAAAACGACGAAGAAACGTTGAAATTTTCGTTTTTCGTAATCCTTTGAGTAATTAATTATTATCGTTGAAAAGAAAGCTCTTTAGAGGTAGGACAAATAGAAAAACGTTGTTGGGTTACCCTATAACCAACTAAGTGTAGTCCAATCCAGTGATTTGGAGACAGATTGCCATTGCAACATTGTTATCGGTCAGAAAAGTTATGGACAATTTTGACAAATAATGTCGCCATTGTAATCTATCTCCAGTAATTTATTTGTATTACAGTAAGTAATTTACCGATTATAGGGTTTTATCGTTACTAATAAAGTTTTCTGAAGGGAAATCTTAAGACAATAATTTGGGTAGTATTTTGCTTTTCTTGTTTATTTTTTTTCACTTTGTTGTGCTGCATAATTTACTCTCAATAGTTTAAAATTGGAGGAGGAATTGGTGGAAATATAATCATCGTCGTCGCTATTTAGCTACTTCGCACATCCCTGGTAGAAAGGCACCTGACTTTCATTTTAAATTGGCGTGTGATATAAGAGCGCTATATTAATGCTTCGCTACGCCAAGATCTACGTGCTACGAACCGTAGCTTTCTTCTACGATATGCTACGTGATGTAGATTGCAATAGATTGTTTCAGATTCTTCAAATGTTTTTTTCAAATCATTTTGATATCAGGGCTACGTAGTCAATGCAGTTCGTATTCCGAATTATAAGTTAAACGTTGATTCACTAAATAAAAGGTATTTTAAAAAAAACCTAGTGTTTGATCTCTATCTTTTCTTTTCTTGATAAGCTGAGTATAGTAAATTCCTCCATTATTCGGATTATTTAATCTGCGCTGCACTAGCGCCAACAAACCATTTTTATGCACCTTGTTTGTGCTCCAATATTTGATTACTGCTGCATTCGACATTTCAAATCACACTTTTACTCGGTCCAAATGTATTAATGGGTCCATCTGAAAACCAGCGCTGATTACTTCAAATTATCTCGTGGTGGGCTCCATGCTGAGATGGGATCCTATTTGACCACATGCATAAAAGTTTATAGATAATATAGTGTTTTTTTATGTTAGTTTTTTGGTCTTGTATAGTTTTTTACTATAAGTGTAATCTGTGTGTGAAATAAAAAATATTCTACTATTATATTATATTCTGATGCTACGTAAATGTTATTTATCTTGACAGTTTCAATTAATCGAGCCAAGTAAAATTGTAATTAATACCAGACCAGGGTTGTTGTTGTCAGCTTGTATGTGTTTTACGCCCACTAGCTTCAGATAGGGGTGAAAGTAAAGTTATGTGTATAATACAATATATTATTGTTGTGAAGCCCGATTGATTGTCTGTTTGTACAATAATGACAAAAAAACAGCTTTTTATTAAATGTTTTTGAAAGTATTTTGATACTTAAAACAATTTTTTATTTTTGTCTTTCTTTCTGTCTATTGTCTGCTGGACCGATTTCACTGACTGATAGTTGATGTTACAAGAAGTAGATTAAGATACTTTTATTTTAGAAAAAGAAAAAAGTATTAGGGTTCCCCGCAAAAAAATTCTTAAACTTCACGCGGACGAACTTGCGGGGAACAGCTAGTATACAACTGTGTTTAGTAAAATATACTTACGATTGTTTACGTAATATCCTGTACGCTTCAAGAAACTAAAACCAGTCAATCGCGTTATGTAGATTTAAATTAATTATACGAAATTCAAAGAAAATATTTACCTTTAGTTCTATAGAATAGTATTGATGTATAAATACCAGTTGAAGCCTGTTTTCAATATAAATAGCTTTGCTGTGAATGAAGACTATTATAATGGTACCGTTTTGTATTGTTGGAACCTTCAAGGTAATCAAATTGTCACAAAGCGACAGCGTAATATTGAACATTGCTCTCTAAACGAAAATTAATACTAGCAAGTTAGGAGTCCGTCTATTATAAAAGAAAACGCCTTGTTTAAAAAAAAAATTCCATTACATTTAATGGAATTTGTATGTTCCTAGTACTAGTAGAAGTTGTATGTTCCTAGTACTACGCTCCCAAATCGGTCTAGTTATAGTTAAAAATTTGAAAACTAATAATATTATAATACTAGGTAGAATTCTGTACATTGAAAAAAATTTTTTCACGGCTTTCTACTGAAGCCAAAACTGTATTTTTTTTTTTGTCATTCTTTCAGTCTTTTATTTGTTATTTGATAGTCGTTATCTGTTAATTTAGTCTGTTAGTTGTTATCCCGAAATAAACACGGTTTCCTTTGAAGAGGGGATGAAAGTTAAAATGTGTTTTTAGTTGTTATTCATTAACGCTTAGTCCGATTTCATTCATCATTTTTTTAATCATCCCGTAAATATTTCAGAGAGTTTTGTAGTTCGGAAATTACAGACATCACAATCCTCAGTTCTAAGTCCATATGGCTCATGCATTAGGCACAAAGTGTATTTCTTTTTTTAGCGTAGTAGCACACGCCGGGTATCCGATAGTATTAAATAGAACCCAAAACAACTAATAATTACAATTTTTTTTTTGAACAAATAAACGTCTCCAAGCAAACAGTTAAAACCTTTTAAAATATAGAACTTAAATGCTTAGTAAACCAACGCTGGATGAAAATCACCCAGCACATGCCGAACCAAACCTCTTTTTGTCACAAGACACATATTCTGGTGACATCTAAACTGTATTGGATTTTATATTTACCTACCTTTTGCGTATTTTTTGTTTCTTTTTTATGTGTTTCGGGGCCGAATAAATGTATTTTCTATTCACTAATGCCTCCACTACACGTCAACAGATGTGTCCGCGGCCGTCGACAGATGAATCAGCGGATGGATCAGCACGAGCCGTCCACACGACTGTAGGTACTTCAGTCTGTGCTAAATCTCTACAGATGCTACACGCACGCACGCAACATTTAAAAAATGGATGTTAAAACTGTAGAGTACCTACAATCTTAATATCCATTTTTTAGCTGTTTATTTTTTGAGTATTTTTAACTACTTCTTAACTACATCGCCATAATGTCATGTTAATACCAACTCAAATAAAAACTACCTACCTAGAATTTGTTCGCCACGCCGGACGCTCGCGTTGAAACCCTTTGATGCGTGCCACAAAAACCGACAGCAAAAATATTGGTGTCAGACACATCTGCCTACGTTAAATACCTACCACAGACGAGCAAATTTCCCCGTCTATACGTCAGCTGAGTCTTCAGCAGATGTCATCTGTCGACGTGTAGAGGAGGCTTAATACAAGTTCTGTTTCGGTTATGAGATTTTAGACTACCCACAATTCTTTTTTTGGATTTTGTTTTTATAACTCCAATTGTTTGCAGTACCAAAATGCTCACTGTATTGTGATATACATGGTTGAGAATAAAGTATTTCTCAGTAAGTAATAAATAATTCTAAGCCATGAAGGCTTAAGGCATACTCCAGGTTCCCTAGCAGAGCATATAATTTTGTGTTTAACCACTCCAAGTAATAGATAAGTGCCCTAACACTATTCAATAGACTTCAGCCAATTATTGTGATGAACAATACAATACTGAAGGGTTGAGCCGCGTTATTCCCAAAACTCCGATTCCCTTCGCATTTGATTATTAAACCTTAATCCTATATTGACTACGCTAGCAGTGATGTAAAAAGATTAAATGATAATTGGAAACACAAGCCTTGTTATATTTTCAATCAGCTTTGATTGTTCTCGGTAAATTGGTAGATTTGACGTGACTGGGCCCTGGCTATTGATTTAGCAAAAGTAATTATAAAGCAATGGCTGTGTTGAGTTCAACCCTTGTCATTCAATACAATAGTTAAATCCACGTTTAAACGAGGACCATTCTAGCCCCGCTAGCCAGTTCGGGGATTCTTTAATTAACCTTTAGAGGATCCTCAGCCACAAAACCAAACTGCGGAAATTTTATGTGTTAAAAATTCCAACGTGGTAGTTGAAGCCTTCGGTTAATTTTATTTCAAATTTTGTATTTCGAATACTGAAATATCAAGTCATAAAAAAATAAACAAAATGTTGCCATAAACAAAATAAAAAATATTTATTAAATAATTTAGATGGTCATTACCATGCCTTCGAAATAGAGTAGGGACGTTTCATTAAATGGCTTTGATTTAATAAAACTCTATCAAGTGATAAGTAAGTTAGCCTTTAAATGTTAATAGTATGCAATTAAAACTTTTTTAAAATGTATTATATTTGGAAATATTTTTAAATGTGAATGTAATCGATACATATAACTCTTGTATTAGATCTGACAGTATTGCAATTGATTTAAATGTTGACTCCACCGAAACAGCTCACATCCTTGTTCCAATTTTTACAGACTTGCCATGCTTTAAGATGCGAATAACAAATGTACAGATAAATGAAACTACTCTCTTATTGCGTGTATAGTATTTTTTTACTACAAATTACAATACAAATTTTAAACATATAGTTTAATTTAATGTTTTAACAACGATAAAAGATGACTGATTACTGAGATGACGTCTGACAGAGGGAAATGGAAGAAAAATACATGTTGTGCCGACCCTACTTAGTCTGGGATAAGGGCAGGAAGATGATGATGATGAAAAGGCCTCCAAAAGAGAAAAATATCCACCCTGGAATATATAATAAATATGATTTACAAGAAGTCTTATGGAGAAAGAAAATTTAATTCTATTTGATGCTGGTGATAAGTAACTGGGTCCTTAATTTTGTTAAATGTTATGAGAATTTACTGGGAACGTGGTTAGCATTCTTCTTTTTATTTTTAATGCATTAAAAAGAGAGTTTTCTATTTACAATTTTTTCTGCAATTCTTTTGTGATTACTTTTAATTCAGTTCAACATCTGTTTCAGTAAAAATACGATGGCACAATCGGATATTGCTAGATTATGGCACAAACTTAATTGTTTTGTCCAGTGATGGTCGTTGGTATTTTACACCTGTAGCGAGAACAATACGTGAAAAAAAACAATTTTGATATGGTGTGATGAAAACATTGTATGACAGCCTCGTTAAACTTTTAAAGAAAACTTAACCAAAGAAACTTTTTCAATTTCTGTACGTAAGTAAGAACTTGCAAGGCTCATCTAAAGTTTATTATAAGATATATCAGCAGGACTAATACACGTATGGAGGCGTACCTCCTCGAAAAAGTTTTGCTGTTTCATTTCTTATCTTTTCTAACATGCTCGCTTTATCTACATATAATACAATATCTTAACGTTTACACACTCATACCTCTGCACTAGGATTCCCTGTGTCGCAAATGGCATGGACAAACACAGAAACACAAGACAAACACCCAAGACCCGAGAACAAACTTTATGCTCACCGCACAATGTATGCCCCGGCCGGGAATCGAACCCGGAACCCCTCGCTTCGAAGGCAGGGTTACTACCAACTAAGCCACGGAGTCGTCGGTCATCTTTATAAGACGCTTTAAAATGTTAAATTTTTTAATTAGTCGTAAGAATTCATTCCGCGATTCTAATGCAACCCCAACCCAACCCAAAGCCTCGGGAAGGCTATTTGATGCATTGCTAAAGTATTTGGCCTACCAGCATTTACATACATACCATTAGCATACCATACCTTTGTCGTGACAAAGGTAGTGACCGGGACCTGCACGCTTTTATATTCTAGTTAATACTAAACTAGTTAATAAAAGAATAACGGCTCACTTTTAAAAATTGGAGCGGTCTGTCTAACATCTGCGTAAAACAAATATACCTAATCTATCAGGTTCGTTTTGATCATGATTAACGTAATAAAAACCCCGGCGATCTGATACAGATGTTATGGTGTCAAATGTAACCCCTAAGTGATAAGCAAGGGTAGTGTATAGTGACCCAGGCCGTGTCGCAATGCTCTCAAATAACAGACGTGGATGAAATGGCCCTTATCTATAACGTGGCACTGAGCAATCTACGGTACATAGTAGCTTCAAATCAGTAAATCAGCTTATGAACAATCCTTGCATTAAGTGCAGTTACGTTAGATTAGTTTGATGGAAACTCCTATAGGTTTAAAATTATAGAGCGTGAGTGTCTCCCCAAAAATAAACGTATGTCGTCTATAATAAACTTGAATTGGGTATTGAGCAGATTTATATAATACAGCAGTCATGCAGTTTATCTTATAGAGGTTTCAGGCTAATTTACGTTGTTTACAGTATGCAATATTATAAACTATAATGATATATTAATTTTCTACTCTTACTAGTTTTTATAATCTGTATTTATATAGTTTATTTTTGCTTTGAGGAGTACAATAAAGTGTATCTATCTATCTATCTAGTCGAATTGTAGGCCGATACGAAACAGAAGTGAGATACTGAATTTTTATTGTACTTTGGAATAATCGCTATCATTCATCTCTCGGGATAACTCGGACACAGAATTTTGTGGATTGCCGCGCGCCGATTAATCTATCGAGGACTAACGCATAGATTTATTGTTGAGAAACTCTTCTGAGCACAATGCGAAAACACAAATCTAAGGATTTTGCTTTTAAACTGACTTTGGTATTAATTAACCACATTTCAACCTTAAATAATCATTTACTAGAGTATGGTTCACTAGTGATTTTATTAGTACTCGTAGTTTAGAATTATATTTTACTATGGTTTGCCAGCTAAAATGTTTTTTTTTACACCATTCCAGTTAATAAGTGAAATTATTATTTAATTTTGTTACTTTATTTTTATTTATTGTTGTTATTGGAAAAAATACCATAAAGCAATTTATTGACATCATAATTGTTATAAGCTCGTTGGAACCCACTGTGGTGGGAAAAAACCTGCCTTTTTTCCACTGCACTTCCCAGTCCGTAGCAGTTATTAGTCAAATAGAAAGAATACTCTTAACTGCAACGTACTCGTAATTTAGAAGACGACAATGTGTCACATACCGTTTGGACTTCGACCAATCAGCTTCAGAGTTATAAATCCGTAAATAAATAAAGTTAGGGCTATTTGCACGGAGCTGTACATCTCAATTACTACCTCATCTCCAAGATACGCTTAACGAAGGAATATAAAAAAGTTTTTTCATGTAGATAAATTCGCAAGTGACTCGCACGAAATGTGCGATAAACCGTCTCCATCTAAATGGTTCTTGAGAAATATACTGTCTGAATTGATTGATCTGTCTATCGCTTGAAGTTCATATATTTCATTTCAGATTTACTTGCATTATACTTGTATTTTAAGTTAAATTACAATATAATATATAATAGACTAGTTGTTCGTCAGCGTGGAATTTAACAATTTTCCTTTTAAACCTTAATTAATTTTTAAAATAAAAGTACCTTATGTTACTCTTTATAACGTCAGCTATGTGACAGTGAAAGTTAGGTCAAAATCGGTCCAGCCATTTTGGAGATTAGTCGAATCAAACAGGCAATAATTGAAAATACGTTTTTTTTTTTGTTATGGAAACCTGAGTAGGTGCCGTATAAATGCATTTAGTAAAGCTGTCATTTTGACATTTAAAAAAAGACACTTCTATTTTATTTATTTGTATACTGGCCGTGCCCGCGACTTGTCCGCTAGAACTTCGCTCTATCCCAGCTTAGAGGGTAAAAAATATACTTAATGTATATGTCTAGTCGTAAATTAAATAATTAAACTTTTGTTTTAAGGCAAAGTCAAATACTTTATTTCCGTTGAATTCATAAGAAATCGCTTGGAGTTATTAATTGGGCAGTGCGCTCCGAACTCGGGAACTACCTACATATCATTTCATTGGTAAGATACGATTCCCTGAGATAAATATTATAGATGAAATATTCAGTTAGTTCAGTAAGGGTTTAGAGACTCATTTTACGCATGATGAAACTTCAGTGGCGGTGTATTGTTTAAATTTTGGGTACTCACCCAGCGAATACTCAAACGCCAATTAAATATTTAACTTAGCTGAAGGCTTATTTTGGAGAGACCGTAAAGTTCAATTGGTTCTCAAACGCCTCTAAAGGATTTTGAGACCGTGATTGCTCGAGTAACTACGACAACTTTAACAAAATATGCGTTTTATGTTAAAACTAGCTGTGCCCGCTGTGTAAAAAGAAAGATTTTAGTGTGCTGTCGCAGTCTCTGCGTCCATCACTCTTTGTCTTCAATCACATTTGGGCAATATATTCCGCATAACACTCCACTATAACAGATCTATTCGTTTCGCTTACGGTCGCGTAAGAAAATCTCGAGCATTGCCCTTTCCGTCGCCCTCTGTGCCACTGTGATTCTCTCCGTGGACCAAGTCACAGGGCAAATAACTAGAGTTTCTATCTTATTAAATATAATTTGTTTCAGACTGGAAGCCGAAGACAAAGTTTAAAGTCTCGTTAAAGTCTCCAGCAACATAATTAAACTCGAACACGTATTTATTACGAAACTCCAATATTTATTAATGAAAGTAATGGAGTTTGTGTGTTTTGATAAATTCATGATGCAAGACTAATTATCTTTCTTGTTATAAATAAGTACAAGGTACGTGTACGCGTTGACGGGACGTTGTCGCGACGGTGTCAGGGTGGTGTCGGGGCGGTGTCGGAACGTTGTCGGGGCAGTGAAGCCAAAAAGTAATTGTGTTCCATAAACTAGCACGCACGCATGCAAATACGTATTGTTGCCAGTCCAACCACATTTCAGCTTAAATTAGGGAAAATTAAATAATTTAGGTCTAGACTCAAAGGCATTAGCTTTGTACGCTTTGAGTCTTATATTAATTCTATGACCATACCTGCAATCTGCATACACATATGAACACAGTACATATAAAAACGATCTATACAAACATATACTTAATGTAACGAAAAACGAAAATAAAACGATATAAAATAGTAAATGCTAATATAGTTTAAATGATGAAAAATAAACTGAAACAGCTTCGTATAATACCCCTTGCAAAGGAAAATCTCGCAAAATGCAACAAACAAAAAATTTTCTATTTCTAGAATCCAATAAAACCATGAACCGCAGAGGCATATGATTATACGCAGGCCAACCTCATGTCATAACTTACAGTTCGAAGCGCAGCGCATTTTCACTCGCAAAAATTTATCTACTTTCCTGACGTTGAAATAATGTCGAAAATTATTCATCCTAGCGCATGCTCGTGCAACCTCGATGCACATCGATACTCCACGCTGCATCTTAAAAGATTATTTAGTTTTTAGATAAGTTCAACGTATGGCTTTTATCAACAGTGATAATGTATTGACACAAGGAAATGCGCTGTGTATCGTCAGATAATAAGTAGGAATTTCAGTACCTTACCTAAATAATTTTAATAATTTGTTGTGGTAAGTAATCGCCTGATAGAGGGAAATGGAAGAAAAATACATGTCGTGCCGATCCCACTTAGTGTGGGATAAGGGCAGGAAGATGATGATGATGATGAAGTAATCGTGCTCGATAAATGTCATCTCTGGTATCACAGAAACCTAGATTTACAAGAAAACAAAACTATGTTTATTAGCACACATTAATGACATGAAGATTTGAAGAATCGACCCTTTTAATCGGCCCCTACGCTTCATAATTTATTTATTATGATGTATTCTGAAAATATACATTTAAAAAAAAAAACATGAAGATACTCCCTGTTCAATGCAAAAAATATCATTAAAATAGCTAAGTTACTACGTAAAATATACAACAAAAGGCATACATCTCATTGAGAAAAACCTAATTAGGTAAGTAGGAGATAGAATTTATTCTCGAGGTCTCCTGACCAGCTCCCCCTGGTTAGCGCGACAATTAGTCCTCGAAAAACATGACAAAATTTGAGATATATACGCTTCAATTAAATACCTCACCAAATTGGGGTTACGCAAACATATAGACATAGCGTAATTGAACCAAGCGTCTTCCAACCAAGCCTTATAATATATGTATGAAGTACTGACAGTACTTAGCAAATGAAATTATTGTTAAGAAAGTATAAGCCAAAGTCACAGGCAGATCTTTGTTGCCATTGAGTTCTTAAAAAATACTAGGAATATACTAATGTTATATTAATTTTTTAAGATATTTATATTTTTACTTATTAGTAAATTTGGCGATTGCACAAGCCATATCCGACCTTTCCCGGGAGGAACTATAGTTTATCATTACTCTTCCTTTATTATCAGGAGTGGAGATCCGCTCAGGAAGGATAAACGTTGAATGGAACGAAATTGTGGAACATTTGCACAGATACTACACACGTGACTGGGAGCGGGGTGTCTTCTGTAATCCGGCCACTCGGAGGTCGGGATGGGAGGATGGTTTGAGGTCAGGAACCACTGGTGCTGCGCGTTCCATGTTGACTGGATGTCGACACTAAGCCTGGTGTTAATATGGACCGCCTAGAGGAGTTTGGGCGGTGGAGGTTAACTAAGGAGGTGCGAACTGGGCCAGGGTGGAAACTCAGCAGCCAAAAGCGCCCCCATTAGGCAGTAGTGGGATAGCGCCCGGGAGTGGGAGCTTACTATCAGCTTGATCGCGTGGTTTTAATTTACACTTCGAGAGTGCCGTCACTACTCTCGAAGCGCTGGTGGCCAAGTTTGCCTAAATGTTATTTACAGATCATCTAGTTTGGTAACTCTCCGCTCGGTCAGTAGCGAGATGGATAACCGTTTAGAGGCATTTGAACAGAGCGCTTCCGTGCTTTGGAGAGGTCGTTAAAATGTCGGTCCTGGCTTTTCTAGTCAATAAGCCGTGTCGTTGGCTTTTAGTTGACTTGAAACTTCCTACACCAGAATCATCTGCTTACAATGTTCAATATCAATCAATATCTTTGTGCATTTCTTCTCTCTAAGAAATATGTAATTTTAGGGGTGTTATGTTTCTTGTTCCTCGAGTCTGTAGTTATGTACACTCTAGAGTCCCTACATAGGTTCCCTTGTACACAACACAAAGACTTGTTCCGGGGAAGAACTGGCACAATAACATCTACCACCTAGTAGCGATACAATTCCGTTGCAAGTTTGTAGATGCCGATCAAATTACAGGCACGTGAGACGTTACATCTCCATCTCAAAATGATAGGCAAATTGAGTCTTCTCATACTCCTGAGACGTATTGCAATTGTTTATGGGCAGTAACCAGGTATGTGTGATCAAATCCCTTCACGGTGATTACGTAGATCATAAAGTCACCCACCCTCAACTGTCACGTCACCTGACCTAATTCTCACAAGGTTCGACGCTGGTTGAAGAGGCTTGTCAAGTAAGGAGTAGGAAACTTCCAGCAAATTTCGCTTTCACTTCACTGAACCACTTGAAAACTTCAGAATCCGATAAATTCCCAACAACTAAACTGTGGATATGCGGTTGGCGCTTTATGCTTTACAAACTTGAACTCAGGTTGAATATAAATCAAATAACGCTAAATCGGAACGCTCTTGGTTGGCCACTCTCGGTTTAGTCTGAAAGCTCAAATAAACGATTTGGCTGAGGTAACCTGGACCAAAGAATACTTCTTATACCTGGATTTTTTTAATTTAAGAGAACTTTACCCAACTTTTATGCGCAACATTAGGTTTATAAGATTTACTTATAAAAAAACCATTCGGCAGTTTATCGCGTTTGGATGGACTGACAGACGCGGCGGGGGATGGTTTAATATGTATAATATATATATAGGCTAAGTGTGATTCGGACTGCACACCGAAGGTCCCGTACAATCAATTTTATTTTGATATAGTTAGTAAATCCACCGCAATTACACATACTGCAATTCTGTTGAAAGTGCAGCCTGCTTACCTTATAGTTCAAAAGTTACAGCCCTTCAAATCTAGAGCAGACAGACATACAGACGTTGTAGGCTTATAGGCTTAAACGTATATTAAAGGGTATTCACCTACGAACGCGAGCAACTGGACCCCCTTGGAGCTTAATCTTTTAAAGAATAGCTAACCAAGCTTAGCCAAGCGCTTCAACTTACCTTGAACTGGGATCATGGGAAGGCTAAGAGGATTGAGAGGGGTTGGATGTCCCATTGTTATTGCGTTAGTCATCCGCGCTGCCTGTCGCTTTTCTATTGTTGAAGAAAGTTGGATGAATAAAGATTACAATGGCTTCAGTAAAAGTCGAATTCTCGAAATGTATTTATAACTGACTCGAGAGATGTTTTCCTGTCTTGAGTCACAATTTTGAAAATCCGTTGTGAAACGAAATAAAAAAATTCCATAGAAAAATGCACTTTTAGTTTTAAAAATGGATAGTATTGTATTTTTATGTGGCACCCGGGCGAGGTCGGGGCTGGTCGCTAGTATTTTATAAAACCACGCAGGAAACTTGAACATTCCACTCGTGCCCCTGAACTAGGTAGGATTCTGTTGCAGGTGGAATGGACAGACACAATCACACATCACATCCATCTAAGACCCGAGTAAAAACTACATGCTCATCATGATATTTGCCCCGGGTGGTATTCGAATATTAATAAGAATATGTATATCAAACTGAATTAAAAATGAAAAGTTAAATAAAAAAAGTGACTCAAAAATTATCACATAGGTTTTCACAGTAAACAAGAAATTAAAAAACCTAGGTAAAGCAAAAAACCTGACTGCGTGAACATTCCAATTTACATTTAAACATTATTACATTTCAATTTACATTCTAAATTACATTCATTACATTCCAAATTACATTACATTTAAACATATTAGATGTATATATTGTATGCCATTTATAAAACCCTGTATCTTGAAACCACGCTCGATAGATTTTTTGAAAAAATATTTTTTATGTGAACATAATGTGGTACTCAAAAACTTAATTTTAATTTTTATAATCATATATAGCCAGTGTCACGCTCACCATGAAGACGAAACTAATAACACCTCTCAAGCTAAAATCTATCAAGCCATTTCGGATACAGACCGTGAAAAATAAATATACATACATAAATATATTATATACGTACGCTCGAAAAACATAACACATCCGCCACAGTCGCGTACAAATACAATCGTACTCATAGCTAACGGCTGGCTGATTTAGCTGGGAGTTTGAAACTGCTAAATGAAATTGCTTATATATTCTGCCATAAATTGGGAGGCTCGGGGAAATCCCCTTTCGACTGATAAGGTTTGATGGGCCCGTCAGTTCACCTTCTCGATTACACCTTTTGTACAAATTGGGACCCTTTTAGCGTAATACATAATTTAAATAATTCCATTTTCCTCTATCTTTTCATTTCATAGTAAATGTGCTAAGATTTGGTACACAGCGTCGGTACAAGGTGATTCTTACAAGCTCACGTTCTTACTAGGACCCAAATCATGGAATACTCAAGATAAATTACTATTTAATATGACAGTAATATGACAGTTGATTTTTTTCAATAAATATGTATTGTAATGCCGATTGTCTCTTATTATAAAACGTCCATTTATGTCATTTGATAGAGTGCTTGTTCGTATGAAAATTGATAACTTTGAGGGTTTAACTGTGGGTTAAACCTGTGTGTAAAACTGTGGTGGCCCGTCGGTAATTTAGTTTTCGATCATCTATCAATGAGGTTACCTCCTGGAACGATTTAGGAAAGTCGAATCGCCATTTAAAACATACTTTTTTTACTCATAAACATTATTATTAAATTTTCCGCAGTTAAAAGATGCAAAGTAAAAGTGACTAAGTGCGGATACGTAATTCCGGAATCACATTGAGGGTTCCGTACCATCTTGCATTATTTTTAATACCTGGGCGAAAAATAATGCGTTTTTACGAGCAACATAAATAGCAAAACCCTATTTCAACACAAAATTTCATCCAAATCGTTAGAGTTGTTTCCGAGATCCGCGAAATAAATATATGGAAATACAAGAATTGCTCGTTTCAAGTAATAAGATAATAAGATTCAGATATCTGCCATAGTAACTGATATTCTGTGAAATTTTAGCCTACTACGGTTTATGATTCAAATGATATGGCCCTTAAAACGTAGACAGAAGTTGAAGGTCTAGTTATAGCGTTCTTTTTGCCCTTTAAGTATCGGGTAGTAGTTGGAACTCGAAGTATCAAATCGGAAAGTTTGGGTGAATATAAGCAGGGAATATATTTTGCTCGCTATCAATACAGTATAGGCTATCAATACAGTATATACTCGGTGCAGTATTAGCAAAAGTAAAAAAACCTTTCATTTGTTATTTACAAATCACAAGATGAATTTACCAATAATTCACATCGCATCAAAACAAGCATTAACTATAATATTATTGTAAAAACAAATTAACTTTTTAATTATGTATATACCTCACTCCTACGTTGAATATCTACTAGAAGTGTCATCGGTGCTTAAATAAAACTTGTAATTTAAATTTCCAATCAGAACTTAATTATCAATTTATTTTTGGATGTAAGGATTGTCCTTGAACCCTTGACAACGATAATAATAAAAAAATCATAATGATCGGTTGAGTAGTTAGGTGTGAAAGCGTAGAAAAAAACAAACTCACATCCGGATGTTGGTATAAAAAAAAATCGCACACGCCATATAAAATCAGTGCCTCTAACACTAACAATCATATATACATTAAACATCCGGGAACAAACGTAATGCTCACAATTAATTTCTCTCAAAATATTTAGAGTATAATTATGAGTATTTACTATAATACCTATTAACTAAATACATGTCAACTACATACCGCTTAAATAATCTCGTTTTTAAAGCAGGGCCATTTTCCAACGTAAATATTTAGAAATTACTACAAATGCTAAACAACATGTATTTAGTTAATAGGTTATTAGCCAGTAAATAATCATAATTATACTGAACGCCATTACTCACCCTATTTGCTAAAAGCTAATCGAGCAAGACGCGCTAAATTCATCAACGTGAGTGTTTTAAATCCCTGTGGGATTGAATAACTGGCCCTGAATTACAGAATGGAAAAGAAACCGCTTGGTCACTTCATGTGAACATTGTTTCAGAGAAAGCTTTTTGGCTGGTGTTTGTAATGTCAAAATAACTTATAACAAAAGTAATTTTTTGAAATATTTGTCCGTCTTTTGGTCAGTTTGTTTGTTCTAATCTCGAAAACGGCAGAACCGATTTTGACGGGGATTTCACTGGCAGATAGCTGATGTTATAAAGAGTAACGTAGGCTACTTTCATTAAAAAAAACCCAAAGATTTAGGGTTTCAGGCAAAATTTATTAATTCCACTATTTATTTTTTTAATTTGAATTTGATTTTTCTTATTGACTGTTCAGCCCACGTTGTTCTACCGTTGGGTGTGGGCATTCTTCATGTTATCTTATTTGTGTGCCAAAAATTACTGTCATTGTCAACCCCCTCCAACTGGCCTCCCAATGGTATTTCTCACATATTACTAGAGATGCGCCTAGCCGCTATCAAAGCAAATTTTATGAGAAAGTATTTTTTATTCCTTCATTCTTAAATATCGATTCGACTTGTTTATTGAGCGCAAAATTATCTACTAGACGCGATGCATTTCGTATCACCTTTGAAATGGCAATACTGTTTTGTTCTTCGATTTTTATATCTTTATATAGATGTGGGGTTAAAATAAGTCACCATATTTTCAGTGAGCAAGCTGTTTGATGATAAGCTTCAAATAATTACACTTCGGACGAACGCTTTATAAATCTACGTCAAACAAACTCCATCAATCATCCCACTTTTCATTTTTAATTGTAATAAACCTACAATCAATTCAACAAAATCTGTTCCGTGAAGCTTAACCTGTAAACAGAATTCAGGTTTGGCTACGCAGAATCGAAAAGATTTTAGATATTGTGCTTTTTATTTAAGTGGTGCTAATGGCTTTATGATTTAACTAGCGACCCGCCCCGGCTTCGCACAGTTAGTAGCATCAGTATCGTATCAGAAACTACCCGTGCGAAGCCGGGCTGACTTGCTAGTGTATTATACATATGAACCTTCCTCTTGAATCACTCTATCTATTGAAAAAAAACCGCATCAAAATCCGTTGCGTAGTTTTAAAGATTTAAGCATACATAGGGATATAGGGACAGAGAAAGCGACTTTGTTTTATACTATGTAGTGATAACTACCGACTAAGATATTTCTCTTCAACATTTTTAGAGCATATTGGTTTGAATCTGATATTTAATATAGATTTGGAGATAAGTGCTATTTTAAATATAATGATTGCAGTTTTTTTATATTAGAGTAACTTTGAAAAATGCTATCCTAAATATAATATTATAAATGCGAAAGTGAGTTTGTTTGTTTGTTCGTTTGTTTCGCTATCACGCCTAAACCGCTGAATCGATTTTGATTACTTTGGATACAAAGATAAATGGAACCCTGGAAAAGGTTACTTTATTTTAGTTTTCGCGATAAAAACTTATAGATATAATTAGTAACATTAACGTTGCCAGTTTATTTTAAAAATCTTTGTTCAAATATATTTTTTATTTTGATTGTTAATTACAGTATAATAAGGAAAAAGCGCTTAAATCCCACATCACACCAGTAAAGTGGGTAAAATATAAATTATCGGGAAAGGTGAGATTTATTGAAAAGAGGGTCGTTCACAGCGGCACGAATATTAATAATACTTTACGATCAATTTGTTTTCATTTCATTAATCCGAGTTACCGAAATCGAGGATTTTATATATTATAATACATTGACTAGCCGTGTCCCTGGTGGAATTTATGATGAACTTAAAACCACCATTAAGAGACCCCTTTTAAAAAAATTATAGATAGTTAGTGATTTTATATTTATATTTTATCGTTGCATCCCCGTCTCAGAGTGATGGGCGAAACGTATTGAGCAACGACGCGACGTCTCATACTTCGATCGGGGAAGATCTGGGTCGTTTTATTATTGTCTACGGTGGCGTACTTAGCGTGAGACAGTACATAAAAATACATATAAATATTTGTTAAATTGTAACTCGAAAAATAATATAGATTCCTATTTGATCGCTTCTGCTAGCTAGACATTATTTTATAAGTTTTTAATAGTCACACATACGTGAACTGTCTACGTATGTTCTTGTAATGATAAAGTTATATAACCGAATATGCCGATCTTGCTCCACATTGTACGTACATACGAGTATAAACATTGCTGGATAGCGCTAATGTTGCGTTTCGGTGATAAAAGGTGTTAAATAACGATTTTCGCACGTTCACACAACATTGGTTACACGTTACATGATTCTGTACCCGTTGTTATTTTTGATGTGACTCATTATGTTTTGGTGTGAGCTGTATGATTCTTGCTGAAATCTTCAGGTAAATTTTCACAAATCTCGTTTGGTTAAGAACACATTATATATTTAAAAATACTACCCACCATCATTGAAGTGGAAGATTTTGGAGTGGAGCATTTATGTATCTTCAGACGTTTAATTATTTGTGTAAGTACCACACTTACAACCGAATTATTGTATATCGTGTTTGGTATCTGTAGATAGAAAATAATGAGTACGTTTTTGAATAACGGGAGAGTCTATTTTGTTTTCAGTTTGTTGAGCCAATTTACAAATTAAATTTTTATAAAGGCTAACTTAAAACACATATTCAGATTGATAGAGTTTTTTGTTTTTCTAACCGTTCTGTGTTCCGGGAATACGGAAAGGTATTTCCATTCCCAAAAAAAGGTCTTATGGCTAGCAGGATTCCTTATGCGATCGGACAAATGAATGGAATACGTTAACAAATGAATGGACTATCTCTTATGATGAAGTTTATTTCTCTTCTGAAATCAACTCAACATTTCGCTAATAAATATTTTAACCAAATTATTATTCTAACGTCTACGAGTATAATTAACGTAATGCATAGTCACGTTCTAACTGAGTTCATTTTTTCCTTAATTTTTATGGCCTAATTACATTTTTATTATCATTTCAAATCACAACATTTATTTTGTTGTTTTTTTGTTCTATATTAACAATAAAAAACTAACATTCTAAAGAAATTAACTGTAAGCACATTAAATATAAGTTAACTACAGTAAATTAAACTTTAACTAATTCTCTAAACTAATTTGTGTTATGTGCAAACAAACCAATTATATTTTTGCCTGTCTATTAACAAAATGGGAGGTGCCACTTCTCATTAACAAGTAGATTTTTGAGCACATGTCCTATATGCCGTGTTGCGTCAGACTACATCACTCTCCTCCAGACTTACAATTAAATT
The DNA here is from genome assembly GCA_921293045.1 of Aplocera efformata. Taxonomy (NCBI): domain Eukaryota; kingdom Metazoa; phylum Arthropoda; class Insecta; order Lepidoptera; family Geometridae; genus Aplocera; species Aplocera efformata. Next base: position 11,159,635 of record OV121042.1, read on the forward strand.
ACTATACCTTCAATTCAATTCTCTACTATGTCCAGAATAAAATAAATTAAATTTTCTCATTCCATTCCCTGTAGTAATCCTTTTACAGTCGGGTTGCAATTTCAATATTTATGTAGCAGTAATCCCCGAGTTGCTACATGGCTACGGCGATGGAGTGCTACGGAACGCTACGGCGTAACGTGTATCGCTTACGGGCACTGAAGTTTATTGGAGAGCTCTACCCAAAGCTTGTATAAATTTATAAAACAAACTACACAAAGGAAACTTACTAACTAAAAGCAGTTTTATTATAATAGTATTGATTATTAGTTTCCTATTATATATTAAACAGATTGAGCAGATGGATACTGCCTAGGCTCGTTTTGCTTAGTATATGCTTTGTATTCACTCTCAGTCAGTCTGACTAGCAATCGGTCAAAATGTATAGTTTATTCAATTTTGGTAAGGAGGTTCCTTGATACTATTTCTATGAGACATTTCGTTGGTTGGGTTTAGAATATTATGAAAGACGTTTCGGCTACTGATCTGATGTATCATTTGTTTGCAACAGGAAGGATACTGCTGAACTCAAATAAAAATACAAATATTGGTTTATTATGTAACGTCTTCATAGTTTAGGAAAGTTTTAGTTCGTTTAGGCTTTATTTTATTCTAAAAGTTTTAATTTCTACATCGCTCGTAACAGACATTAGGAGCTTTATATATCACAAGTAAAAGCTCTTTCACCTTTGTATATATAATTAATAGAGAATGTTTACTTAAATTATTGTAATACGTTTTACTCATAATCAAATCAGGTTCATTTCTGACGACGCATCATCTGATCCGTGCTTAGTAGTGAACCTGATTTCATCCTCCAAAATCAGCTCGTCTTTGAGGCATCTCAAAAGTGCTTGCGGTTTCATCAAATGCTCGAGTTACGAAAACCGCTGTCTCGTATCATATCAAAGGCCTTGCGTCTTTACAGAGACTTGAGAATTACCACGGATAATAAGGTCTAAGCTCTAGTTTAGAGAAATATATGGCTTAGACAGAAATCTAAACAAAATAATAAACATTACGGATTCTTGCTTTGATAGGTCGTTTAAACTGTAGTACCTATGATAGAATAATATAATCAGATTAAAAGTTATCACAAAAAAGTGCTTAGCAGTAAGAACATAATTATAAAATGGAACTGGCTTTAACAAAACCTGAGTTAACAAAAAGCTTTTATAGCATTACATTTAACGATTGGCCATAGCTATGAATCATATATGAAACTTTGTATTTTTTGACACTAAGTAGCGGAACGGGCTGTCACCTAATGTTAAGTTTTTACTGCCGCCCATAAAAAACAGCGCTACAAGTCAGGTATTTTCAAACCATCAGAAACCCGCGCTTCGCGTAGTGCTTGTCACTGTAATTTCCCCAGTACCAGGGTACCAGTAACCTTCCACGGTAACACAGTAGCGTTAGTGTACCACTGCTTGGGGGCAGCTTTCCTTTTGCCAGATGGCAGTACTTCGCCGGATGAAATGGGCATTAGGTCTACAGCTATTTTCAATTGCTCTTTTAGCTATTAATGTTCGTAGTTTTAGCCTAAGACCAGAATAAAACTGTACTAAGGGCTTGATGAAAGATTTACGGGTTGATATCAAGACTTTTATGGTTTATTACGGAATCTCGGTTACCGTCAGAGCTGTTTTATGAGATGTTAAAGAAAAACGTAAATTCGTCACGTTCTGTTCTCACACCTTTACTTTTTGCAATTTCATTCTTTTGTTTACGACACAGAAGAAACGTGCTCTGTACACGGTACCCACCAAATGGAATAACGTGCACTATATAATGATACCACGTGACTCTCTAAAAGAAAATAACCAATATTTGTCTATGAAATTTTATTGTATGTACATAAAAAGAAAGATGTTGATAATATTAATACTAGTGTTAACACTAGAAACAAAAATAAATTGAGCATCTCAAGGTTTAGATAACAAAAATTCAAGAACGGATTTTTCAGGGGCAATTTCGTTTACGTTTCTATTAACTTCCGTAAAGTGCTTCTATTCATATACTATGCAGAGATTCAACTAATAATATTAAAAATATTTTGGTTAAGAAGGCGTACTACTGTTAATGATCATATTAATTACTAACTTCCCCGCGACTTGATGCGCGTGGACAAACAAACTCAGGCTGTGAGTAACAATTATGTTATTAATTTCAGACGTCTATTTCTAGTTCAGGATCACCCAAATCCTCTTTTCGAGCTTTTTCCCTTTAGGTGTGGCACAAAAACTATAAGCGGGCATAACCGCAGTAGCCCACAGGTTTTTTATTTTGGTAAAAAAATAGGTTATATTCGGGAAAAAAGCGGCATGAAATAATATTTATAATTACGGGATATATGTTGGGTTTCTCATGGTGTTTTTCTTTCACGCGTATTTTTGCGCTAACAATTTTCACAAACGGAAAAAATGTTGTTTCGCCTCTAGCGCTATTGTAGCTGAAGAATTATTAAAGCACGATTCAGTTGGGTATAGAGTACATCACCATCGTTTCGAAGGCAAAGTAGGTTACTACCAACTATACAGAGGCGTCAGTTGATATTTATTATGTAGGGTCAGTAACCGGCGCTCATACAAGGGCTTTGCATCAATAAAACGACAATAATATTTCATGCAAACGACCGTAGTTCTTGGTCCTATCCATAAACTATGAGACGACTGTAGAGTTACGATCGCCACTCGTGCGAGAATATAAGTTGTGTGCGGCGAATTTAGATAATTCATTTCAGACCGCAGAGCTACGCTAAGCTGTGAGGACAGCTGATTTGATTGTAGCTCTGCCGTCTGGTTCTGTGGTTCTACACAGTCATTTATTTATCACACTTAAAGGTGAAAGTTTCTATGTATGTGTGTCTCTCCGTGTGTGTGTATGTTTGTTACTCCATCATGCTCAAACGGCTCAACGGATTTGGATGAAATTCGGTCAGGATGGCTAATACCAGCGCTGTATCAGTCCACTGGCGCAGCATATGCTGAGTGGTTACCTATTTTGTTGTTACATAATCTTAAATATGTAATTGTGTTTTTAATTTTTAAGTGAGCCCTAATTATGTAACGCAAAGTAGTTTTTCTTTTCTAATATTCTGGATAAACAGGCTACTCTTGATCCCGGAAAACCGCGGGTAACACCGCGCGGCGCTCCTAGTTTATTATGTAGAAGATAAACAGCTTCAATAGTTAATTACAAGTCTAGTTACAAGTAAAGCTTAAAATAGGCCAATTACATATCTTCCTAATTAATCTTGTTACTAATCTTGTTATTAATTAACGTGTGTGGATTTGCTGATTTACAATTGTAATTATACAATTATTATGACATACCTATAGTTATTATCGTCGTTTCGACTCCCGCTCGGGACTAGCGTTTGTGTGACGAGCATAGATATTTGTTCTGTATTAATAAATATGTATGTATTTATAAAAAAAGTACTATACAAGGGTTATTATTATTACGTGCTGAGCTCAGGGCTTTACACACTACCCTGTATGTGACAGCGTTCCACACATTATTAATATCTTTTAATTTATTATTTGTTGTTATTTTTTTCCTTTTGTGTGTTAATGTGTTTTTCATTGTTGTATAGTCTGTGTGAATAAATGTCTTCTTTCTTTCTTTCTATCTCTTGGATTTTTATGTATCATACTCATCCACTGCCATTTTGATTTGGGAAAACCACCGCGTGGTACCATTGAAATTGTTTGACAAAAGTGTTTCATACTGATGAGGTAGGTGATTGATCTAACTAGATCTAGATCTCCGTCATTTGTTAACCAAATTGGAAAAATATTTTTGGTTTGAAAGGATGTGCTTTCAGATTGGTCCTATAGAATTTTAATTAAAATCTATTCAATCGTTTGGTAGTTAAATCAAAATAAATAGAAAAAATATGTCATCCTAGTCAACGAAATTGCATGTTTTGCTTTCCTGTGACTTTCTTCGCTCGTTTACCGATTTGGACGTTTCTTATTTTACATGTACCCCCTAATAGCGATTTTGAAATCAATCATAGGGTGTACCTCCGAAGTGATCTCATAGAAGTTGCATGAAGAAGTTCTACTATTATATAAGAGTGAAAAATGAGAGATGAAGGTATTAAAGTCAATTCATATTTTTTTTAATCTCTCACTGGTTTTTGTGTCCTTTCCTTGTATATAAAAGTTTAAAAGTGCAACGTCTAAAAACAATTAAAAACGGCTAATATTCCAGCTTCCAGAATTGATTGTCAGTATCAGGATACTTGACTATCATACTTTAATTTATCCACTTTACACAGAAATTATATATCTAGCACATACGTAACAAAAATGGTTGCTTGGATTTTAATAAACTGAAAATATACTCTCGAGAAATATTATCAACACCAAATAGAAAGGGTTTATCCTTGCGCTTGATAAGATTAGTTCAATATAATAAAGCTCTATTTTCAATGTAGAATATTCTTTCTGCTGAATATTCTAATACCCAATTAGGTAAAATTCTGGTACATTCTCACAATTTCATTGTAAAAGATAACGAATTTAAAAAGAACACCACAATTTATCGTAGATATTATTTTGTGATTCCTCTACTCTTTGAAGAATATTTTTTCCTGGAACTTGTGTGAAAGAAAGAGTATTTACATATCAACACTTACCTCCATATACTAAAATTGATTTGACCGTTGTTATTGTAGTCTCTTATAACTAAAACACTCGTAAATGGCGATAAAAACATTTGCGCAATAAGTTAACTTTACGAAAATGTAAACTTAGGGTAATGGTAATTAACTGATGAACATCAAACGCTTGAACAGATCTTCATAAATTATAGCTAAGAACCATGAACATTTATTTATTTATCATCTAGACTAAAACAAAAAAAAACCGCATGAAATTTGGATACATAATACGAAAATTACCACTAACAGTATAAGCCTAAAGCAATTAAAGGTTTATGTAGGTTGGGTAATTAATTAAGGTAAGTTGACTTAAACGCATTAAAATTTCAAGGAAAAGGTACCAATGCTTTTAAAATTCAATTAAGTACACTTAGTAAGTACAAACAAAGAGATAATTTTTTCGCCTACAGCTTTATTCTATTAAAACAAAGACCGTTGAGTGCTCGGGAGAAATGTATATTTAATGGCTCCAATTGCCTTTTTTATGTGGCCAGCTTAAATGTAACGGCTGATTAAATTCCACAAACGATGAACCTATCTTGCCCCTGGAGGCTCAACTAAAACTTTGACCAAAACTTTCTCTCAAAAACAAAACAAAACTGTTTATACTGGATACCTATCCTTGGTATTGAAAACATTATTGTTAGCCCGTTTATTTATTTTGGATAATGAAATACTACGTTTAGAAAATATAAATAAATTGTTTTATCCATTTTCGTAGTTCTTTGATCATACGAATTAGCTTGCTTTTCTTTGCTGGTGATCAAAATAGTTTATAAAACCTATTTATTCAATGTTAGAGAATTTCCACATCACAAGCGTGGCTGTTGCATTCTGAAATATCCACAGGTACCTACCGTCTCTAATGATGGTGATTATCAGCAGCAGCTCATTGTAATGCTCAGAAGTAATTCCATGGCACGCCCAACCTCTCACAAAATAACGTAGGCACAACATTTACCTATTTACTTAATTTTTTTACGCAGTCTTAAGTAAGTCATATTAATATTAAAACAAGTGACAGATTTAAAAATGGAGATTTAATACTTTCAACACGTATTTCTCGCACTTAGACGGTGTACCTACCTTTTACAAAAGAAACATCCAAATCTGTGTACAACAAAATACGCATTTTCCTTGACTTGGATGATTTTTCACTATTGAACCGATTTTGCTAAAATTTCGGTGACTGATCTATATCCTATCATACACAAAAAGAAAATAAAGAATCACTGATATAACAAATTTAAAAATGAAAATTAATATACAACAGAATTGATAACGTTCTCCGTAGGTCGGTTATAAATACGTAATCATATCGTTTTTACGATCGATATCGATATCATAAACTGCAATATTATTATTTCATATCTTCACCTTTATTTTCCCGCTTATGAGTGAATGGAATAATACCTATTTAATGTAAATCTCGAGTCCCAGATTCATTATTGTATGAATAGGACAACCCCTACGTGATTGAATCAACTCGTTTACGGTTGATTGCTCGCCCCAGGCTCCCAGTCAATTAGTTTAAAAGCATTTTCTAGTTTCAAATCAATTCTTTTTCAGCAATAATCTGAACTAATTCTATTGAGAGCAACATATGTATATTTTATTTTTATTTTATGAGAAGAAGTGACGGAACGAGCTGAAGGTTGACCTGGTGGCAAGTGGTTACCTACGCCCATAACAGCAATACGAATTAGGTTTTACCCGACCGAAGCGTGAGAACACCCAAGTCGTACCCCGTTGCGCCGGTCACCCGAGACGGGGATCTTACGACTCATGGGCATGTAATTTTACCGCCACCCACACCCTTCCACCGGAACACAGCAATACGAATGCACCACTGCATGGAGGCAGATTTCCAGGTTTGTAGTCCTTTTTCGAGCGAACCTTGCACAAGCTCTTCTGCTACAAAACTTTTATAAATGCGAAAGTTGGGATGGATGGATCTTTGTTACTCAATCACGCCAGAACGACTGAACAGATCGGAATGAAATTTGGCACAGATATAGATTATAATCTGTATTCTTATCCCGGAAAGTATGGTTCCCGTATGATGTCCAACACGGGCGCAGCTAGTAAGAAATAAATAGAGAATATTTACTTTCTATATATTACTTTTACACATATGGAGCGTACGTTACGAAGATTCCTTTATCATCAGCCTATTCTAGTCCACCGCTGGACATAAGCTCTCCTAGTAAGCGCCACTAAGCCCGATCATCGGCTCTTGGCATCCACATTCTTCCGGTCACCTTACGCAAATCGTCGCTTTACCTGGCTGCCTTTATTACGACTATTCTGACATCTAAGTTAAGCAACTCTCGGCTCTGTCAGAAGTTGTATGGGTGACCATTTATTGACATTTGGACAGAGCGTTTCCGTATTTTGTAACAAACAAAAAAAATACAGTCGAATTAGAACCTCCTCCTTTTATGAAGTCTGTTTAAAAAGAGATGTTTTTAGTAAATATTTTTTTTAATAATCCAAGGGAAATAAAGTATTTTGAAGTAAGCAGCATCGCATCCATCTCTACTAGAATTTCATACATAACTGCAATGCGGCAGGCGAGGCCAAAGGTACGGGCTGGTGTCATTACACATGAACGGCACAATAATTATGGAATCGCATTACAATTAATGGTCTAAAGCGGTTACTCTGTAGGTGTTAGGCTATACATACATAGGCTAATAACTAGTTTCCTCGTGGTATCGCAGTAAAAGGGATATTTCCAGTCTCTGGCACTCACATCCGTAGGTGAGTACTCTGTCTCTACACGTGTACCCAGAGTGATGCGTAAGGAGCAAACCAAAGTAGCAGTAGAACTAGTGCCAAGTTTGTACGGAGAAGTATAGCCATATCTGGCAATCCGCACCCAAACACGTACTCGGATTGCTGTTACGATAGAATGGTGTGGTGCCGGTGAAATCACGCGCTTGAGACGTTACATCCTCGCCTCGGCTCTTTCATATTCGATAGAGACGACCGAAGTTGATTTGCTGTTGGTTATGGGCGGCAGTTACCACTTAACATCATGTTTCTCAGAAAGAAAAATGGTGACTTAAAATCTGTTGGTTTTCCCGTAAAAGTGTAAGAAACATACAAACATCCATTCATAAAAACATAGGGATATAAGCGTAACGACTCACTTAATTGTTCATAATTATAACTAGCTTATCTAGCTTATGAAAGAAGCAGGTCATCAGAATAAAACAATAAAACTTTTCGACATGATTTATTTTTGTAATATTCAACTGTTGACAGATAACAAATGTTCTTACAATTTGTACGACTTAAGAGAATATGGCAACACTCATATAGTAACAATAAATACATGATCGGGGTGTTACGAATGTATAAGAATAGGTCTCACGATACTCGTAAGCTGAAAAGCTAGCTAATAGAATATAATAGATTTCAAGAAACTGTAGCTTCTTTCCTAAAATTACTGCGAAATATGTCTTTCATTTCGGTCGTCTCATCCGATTCTATGGTGTATTTAGTGTATTACTGTATCGTGTAAACCCGCCTTAAACTCGAGTGTAGATCGGAGGTTCAGTTTGAAGCGCCTGGCATCCAAGCAAGTTTAATTAACGATTCCAACTCATTGTTGGTGCTCAGGAGAATACCGTTAATTGAACTGGGGGTTAAGATTAAGCATTTGAAAATTACACGAGAAAGAGTAATTGAATTATTGTACTTATAACGAGTAAAAGGAATTGTAACTTTTAAACGACGATTGGATTAGGGCATGGTTACGAAGTGAAATCTTGATTAAGTAGGGAATCTGTTAAGAGAAAAGTTCTCTAGAGAAATCCATAATTCATCCAGTTTTATTTCTTACTGGTATGCTTTACCTTGTGTCTTATGGAATAATGATATCAGGATGCTGTTTGGATTGCCCGCTTCTACAGCGCATCGATAGCTTTGGCAAGATGATGCGCAAAAAGTAAGCTCAAATGTTGGGGCTAAACCAAAAGTCTATTGATCTAAGAGTAAGTCTACGATTTCTCCAGTACAACCTTCCTTCATTCAGCGGTTCCCTGCTATACAGGTCATGAAAATAGTGCTTTTATTAATTCAGAATATTTTTCTTAATGTGTAATACGTAAACCAATTTGTATTTCAATGTTTTCTATAATTGTGTACCTATTTATCGAATAAGCAAATAAATGATTATTATTATATTATAATGGAAGTATAAAAGATAGGACGACAAGATAACACCATTTTGATGTATTTAAATTATTAATTAAATACTAATTATTCACAATAAAATATGCTCGTCACTGTTTTATTATAATACAAAATACTGGTGCCACATAACGAATACAAAATTCATATTGTGTTGCCATTGATAAAATACTCGACTTCGCGAATGGTTATAACGATTAGGGTGCGTACAGATCTGGAGTCACAAATGCGATGCACGCGCGTAGTAATTACATTAAGTCTCTTAATTACAGCTCACCAAGGCTGGCATAATGCGCGCTTGCAGATCGCTCGCATACAGTTCACTACACCCCTCAGTTTTCTAATTGCTGCATAAAGGCAGCGCAAGCGCAGAACACGCGCGGTTCGTAGATTGGGTGGACGACGCAGGAGCAACACTCGAATATTGATAGTGCCACTCTTCTTCCTAATCGCTTATGGTACAAGTGTGGAACATTCCGCTAGTTTAGTTTTGACGATACACACTAATTGCCTATCTATATTGTATCGACAAAACTAGCGGACTGTTGCACACTTGTACCCATTGCAAGCAATTAGGAAGAAGATTGCGCGTGCGTCTTCTTGGATGGCACTACGCACCACGTAACCCTGTCGCGAGCCTGTCGCAAACATACGCATTTGCCAGATATGTCCACACCCTACGATGTCAAAATTACCATGTTTTTGATACAAGAGCGTAATATGCTAATATTTAACAATTGAAATATATTTTTTTATAAATTTTATAGAAGCCCTTTTTCATCATGTTAAAGGCAATCGTGTTGTGAACGAATAATATATATTCTGTTCTGTAACTTTTGATAAAATGTTAAACACGTAGGTACCTACAATAACAAACTTATATGGAATATCGCGCTCAACCAATTATTTTAATTATATGACATGACAGGTTGCAACGTTCAGAACACTCTTCAACATATTCCTTTGTTAAATAATTGTATAACAAGTACCGAGAAACGTGTAGAACGCCACTTTCGGTCCGAGTTTCTACACTTCAAATTCGAAATACATTACTGAAATATAATTTGAACCAGCAGAAAATAATTTGTTTCCTTAAAGTCTTCTGTCTGTATGCTTCAGAGCAACGATGCGGATACTACAAAATACAGGCGTGCTTATTAAAATTTGAGTAGGTTCATAAATAAAACTATAAATTTTTTCCTCTCAAAATCTCTGAACATTTCACAACATTTTTGCTGTTCCTGACACCAACTTAAATTACGACGAATATGTACTGCGTTAAAATAGAATGACATAATATATCTATAATCTAAAGTTCTCCCTAAACACTTTCAACAAACAACGTTATTCAAGTCTTAGTATAGAAATAGAGCAACGACCGCCCGAATACAGAGTGAAAAAAAACTTTTCAAAACTTATCTCATAAAACCTTCTGGCATTGTCATATTTCAATGTGTAAGATAGCGTGTTCAAGAAAGAACTTACGAAGAATTCATGAATAAGAAACGAACAATGTTCGGCTAGTCTGAGGTTACAAAAGATTTAAACCCCTGGGTAAGTCTAACTTAAAAATACATGGGGCCGAGGAGTTTTTAAGTAGTTTTTTAACACTCTGTATAAATGTGAGAATCACATTGTAAATTAAACGTGGGCGTATATCATTCTAACAACATCTTAAAGACATAATGAAGTGTAACAACAGATTTAGACCCGCGACTTTGCCTGTCTTGTCCTCTCGTATCACGACAATGCGCACCCTTACCTAGTTCGTTGAAAAACTTGATACGACGAATCTATCTCGTTAAAACATCTGATATGAGGAACAACTATTCTACAGTTTTCTTGTGCGCAACATGAACCTACAAGGAAGACAATAATTCATACAAAACCATTGAAAAACGCAAGTTTTTCAACGAACATTACATTTCGTACGTTAAATACATTTATTCGTAATTAGATCACATCAGAATTAATGAATAAAAGTAGCAGTGCTAGATATTATTACACAGTGACATTTCAAATACATTTATTCAGAATGTAAAAATATTTACATCTCTCCTTCTTATTACCTACGGGTTTGATATGGTTCGTTTAACTGCAGTAATGTCATTGAAATTTGGATGTCGAGCGAATCCTATTATTTCTGAAAACTTTTCTTCAGTTAAATATTATATTATAAATTTTTTTTTCAGTTTCAAGCTCTTTGAATTTATATTTATTCGGCACTCATGTAACTAAATATATTTTAACTTAAAATGTATAACTACAGCGCGAGCGTATAGAGTAGTTTAGCTACTTGTAGTAAAATTAAATTTAAATGGTACCTGCAGTTAAACGCCCATACGATCCAAAAGCAACATACAATGTATACATTTGACATGAAAAAATATTCATTTAAACGCCGACTACTGTTGAACCTCTGATGTAAACCTCGCGAGCGTATAGTTCACCTACATCGAGATCGCAATACTTACTACGAATTCGAATTCGACTTGTAATACTGTAAAATACCCACTATATGATAGATCTTCGGCGAACACTTCAAACATCTCAATTAAGACTGTAAAGACTAGGTATTTTTAACGTTTATAAATTTCAGAAATGTCCTATCTATGAGGCTACGTAACTACGCGTAATATACTGCTTCCTACTTTCCGATCCAGTCATACCGTTAACATTTTATGATATCAATAAAAGTAACGTTTGGTCTGCAGATATGAAGGGCATTATCGCGATCACAGACAGCGATAACTCAACATCGCTCAACTCCTGCTACGTCCATACCCACAGCCCAATACAGAAATTAAAGTTGAATAAAACACGGGCCCTTTTAGCAGTACTTCTAAGAGTCCATTATTATGCATTGTTCGACGATACACAAAGGGAATACTCTTTACCGCCCGCGACAGCCCCCGCCATTCAAGATATGAGACTATTGTGAAAACTCAAGGGTGAAACAGACCAGATCTGCTCTATACAATGCTAGCGCAGCAAAAACTGTCTGAAAGGAAAAACAAGACGTACGACCGGCGAATCACAAATCTACATTTAACGACTATTCTTAATATCTGATGACGAAGCTACGGCGTAGCTCCAAGGCTCTTCGTCATATATAATCACGAGCAGTCTATATCTCGTGCCTATGGCATCACCAGAAGTACATATAGCTATCGCACGCAGCCATCATGAATACCTAGTCGAAACGCCATGAACAGAATTCTACTTTACTAGTCGTAGATAAAGAAACGAACCGAATTGTCGCTTATGCTAGCAATTAATTAAATTAAAATCAATAATGGTAATATAAAGTATCGCCATCTCTACTTCATTTAAAACAGACACCAATAGATGATTTTTAGTTTGGTTTAATTAATATCAAGAGAATCGGCACTATACGATTTGTGTAGTTCAAATATCTGATAGGCTTCTTCATTTATGTATAAAAAAAATCGAATCGCAATTCGAACTCAGAGTTTCAACATCGGAGTTATTTGAGTCTTAATATTTTCCTACTACTTTATCTAGTGTACTGCAATAATATACCAAGTTCAAATAAAGTACATGTATTGGATTTCCAGGTGGGCTGGCTCAAGCGTACCCCGTCTGTTTCCCCTTCAAAACCAACCCTAAAGGCTCTCAATATCTGCCGGGGCAATAAAAACAAGCGCTAAACTGTAAACACGAGTCGAAACGACGAATACTTAATTAATACAACATGATGGTTAACGAGTAACTTTGGTTAACCCGCGACGAGTAAGTACCATACAACATCTGCCTGTTATAGACACTGGCGTAGTACGCGAGCTCAATGTGTCCCCCACTCACTGTACTGAGTGAACACTTCAACAAGTATCAATATTAAACTAACAGATAACTGGGGAAGGATTACATTGCCATAGCAACAACAACCTTGTCAAAATATGTATTGATCTTAGTGAAAGATGTGGTAATCTCCAGTTATCTGAACTAAAGCCAAGCTCTTAAAATACAAATCAATTAGTACTCCAATATCGAGTCGATGCGCCTCATTTGATATCACTAGCAATCAATGAATCAACGCTATTGTACACAAGGACAAATGAGCGAAAAACATTGCTTAGTTTTATAAAGTGTTTTGCGGTCGCCCATGTCATTTCCACACATGATATTTCAAAGCGACGGGTTTTTATTGTGAGCTCAGCGTGCGGCCGATAGAAGGGTAAATGCTTATCACCGCACATATAAAAGATTTGTCGTCCTATTGTCGAACTTCCAGAAGATGGAAACACATAAAAACCACAGATTGCGACTATACTAGTATAAATAAAGATAAATGTTTATCTATGGCACAGACAAAAAATAATTGAAGTACGCGCGGATTTGAACTTATATGACTTGATGTGTATCAATGTGGATATCTTTGTTTATATCATAATCATTCCTCTTCCAAAGAACTAGGGTCCTCGTCATACATTTTTCTTGTCATTGTGTACGTGTTGTTCGATATTCTATGAATTGTACCAGTGATTAGATACTGCATCGACGCGATAAGGTTTCGGTTTAAAGATTCGTACTGGTCATTCGATTGCAGTCGAGTTAACAAGGAGCTCGTGGAAATGAAACTGGGTTTTGACGCACGTCCCAGAAGATAGTAAAAGTACAAAATATATTAAAAAATTAGTAAAAATACTCAGTTGTACCACAAAATCATGCTTAATTCTTAACACTAAAAAGGAAAATTCTTCGATTTGCACAGAATAAAATCTAGAAACAGTGAAAAATCTTTTTTGTTTTTGTAGTACCATTCAGTCATTTACGAAGTTCAAGTATCAACGACACATTTCTAAAAGTAATACAGCCGTAGGCCCTTGTATACAGATTACCAGTTTTCAATCCTATCACTGTAGCTTACAGAACTAAATTAAAATTAGATATAAAAAGTTTGAATACAGAAATGATCCGAATAATGATAATCGCATAATGAAGATACAAAACCGAAAAGTAGCGTCATTAACCCAGTCTCACTCCAAGTTGGCTGCAAACAAACATCTGACGGCTTTTGTACAAGGTGGCGCAGTCGCTTGGCCAATGCGGATATCCGATATCAATTCGAGTAATCCATGCCTTAGACTACTTAATAATAGATATATCGGAAATAACAATGCGATGCAGTCTAAAATCGATTAAACCAATCGATATCGGACATCAGACTTGAGGGGTCATGAGACATTGAAAGTGAATCAGGCAACGTCAAAGCCGTTAACTTACGTTGCGTGAACAGTCCATGACAGGCAGATGTGTTACCGGTAGATCTACGCGTCCTCATTCATCTGCTTGAAGAGGTATGTCTCGTCAAAGATGTACTTCTTGAGGGTTTCCTTGGGAAGATCATCCAGCTCCATCGCAAAACGGAACGGCTCTTCGGCTACCGGCTGCAAAGAAATATCTATTGAGTATACAGAAGTAAACAGACGTGGTCGCATGGTGTAAAATTGATATTATCAATACACTCATGGTTCAGCCGTTGGGAGTAACAAACACTTAAAACTAATTACGATATTAGTATCATATTATTGTAATTTGCTACTTGTAAAAAGATGTTTTTTTTTTTTTTTTTTTATGGAATAGGGGGGCAGACGAGCAGACGGGCCTCCTGATGGAAAGCGGTCACCGTAGCAGCAGTACTCCACGTGGGGTCGAACTTGCGCTTTGTAGAGCAAAAGTCTTTGATCCGACGTGAAGTACTGCTTTGCTCTGTTGAGGACCCCGAGTTTTTTGGAGGCCAGTTTGGCCTTTCCTTCCAAACGAGTGCGGAATTGTACGTCACTCGAAATGTCGACGCCAAGGATTCCAATACTCTTAGAGATGTTAAGGGGTGTGTTCTGGAATCTGGGAGCTTCTGAGAAAGGCGTTTTTTTAGCGGTAAACGCGCATACTTGTGTCTTCTTAGGGTTGAAACAGACAAGATTTTTTCCACCCCATTCCGAGACCTGCTCAAGAGATGTCTCAATTTCAGACACAAGTGTTTTTCGGCTCTCCTCCACATAATCCCGAGAAATGTTTGCACGGCCTGTGTACTGAGCGTCACCAGTACTGTCATCTGCATAGCAATGAAAATTACGGACTCGTAACATATCATTGATATGCAGAATAAACAGGGTAGGCGACAGCACAGAACCTTGTGGGACGCCAGCATTTATGGGCTTTATGTCGGAGCATGACCCGTCAATAACGACTTTGATGCTGCGCTCCGATAAAAAACTGGCAGTCCAATTGCACAATTTCTCGGGAAGTCCGTATGCAGGTAGTTTCGATAGAAGTGCCTTGTGCCAAACCCGATCAAAAGCCTTCGCGATATCCAGGCTCACTGCTAAAGCCTCGCCCTTGCTCTCAATGGCTTCAGCCCAACGATGAGTGAGGTATACTAAGAGATCACCAGCTGAGCGACCATGGCGAAAGCCATATTGCTTGTCGCTAATCAGCTGGTGCTCTTCTAGATACCCCAAGAGTTGATCATTGATGACCCTCTCCATCACCTTAGAGAGAAGGGAGGTAATCGCGATAGGCCTGTAATTATACGGATCTGAACGGTCGCCCTTTTTAGGTATTGGATGGACCAAGGCTAGCTTCCACGAAGACGGAACCGTTTCTGAATTGTAGGAGAGCCGAAAGATGCGCGTTAATACCGGAGCCAACTCCGGAGCACATGTCTTGAGCACAATGGCAGGAACTCCATCAGGCCCACTCGACTTATGAATGTCGAGAGAGAAGAGAGCTCGACGCACAGCGCTCTGAGTGAAGCGAATTTCGTGCATTGAACTCTCACACCGCAGGATGGAATCTGGTGATATTCCCCCGTCATCCAACGTCGAATTGGAGGCAAAGAGTGAGCCTAAAAGGTCGGCTTTCTCTTTAGCTGTGTGAGCCAGTGAGCCATCTAATTTGCGCAAGGGTGGGAGCAACGACTGACAAAAATTGCCTTCTACAGCTTTAGCGAGAGACCAGAAAGCACGGCTCCCCGAAGGGAAGCTTGCTAATCGATCGCCAATGCTGCCGATGTGCACAAATTTCGCCCTGGCTATTCTCTTCTTGAAGGATCTGGAGGCAGCATTATACCGTTTCTTCAATTCGGTAGTGGACTCGTCAGATTCTCGTGCTGAAGCCCAGGCACGGAATGCAGATTGCTTGAGGTTGGATTCCTCAGAACAAGACACGCCGTACCAGGGCTGGGTTCTTCCACCGAGCGGTACCATGGAGCTAGGGATGAAACATTCCATGCCTTGAAGCACCACATCAGTGAAAGAGTCAACACAAGTACTGGCGTCTTCCGAAGAGAAACATAGCTGCTTCCACGGGTAGGATGCATAGAACTCCCGCAGTCCATCCCAATCTGCTGACCTATAGTGCCAAACCCGGCGACTACCGGCAGGACGCGACCGAAAAGGACGCGCGGTCGGCACTTCCGAACGTACCAGACAATGGTCAGATGATCCCAATGGAGCATCGACTGAGATCCGGTAACCGTTGGGTTTCGAGGTCAGCAGAAGATCCAGAAGAGAAGGAGTATGGTCATCGATGTCCGGTATTCTAGTTGGTGCAGACACCAACTGAGTGAGACCATACGCCAGAGCAAAATCGTGAGCAGCTCTTCCAGCATAATCGGTGATTCGTGATCCTAGCCACTCAGAATGATGAGCATTAAAATCGCCTAGAATCACAACCTCCGCTGAAGGAGACTGCTGAAGCATTTGGTCAGTCGCGTCTTGGACGTGCTCGAAGAGTCGGTCGATTTCGGTGTTACCGCTATGAGACCTATAAAGGCACGCGTAGATGCGCGTATGGCCGCTATAATCTACGCGTAGCCAGAGTACAGATAAGTCTCTCCCTTCAAGGCTGTTTAACCGACGATAGTTTATATCTTCTCTAACAAACGCACATACTCCGGCACGGGAGACAAAGTAATGTTCGAGGTTGTAACCAGGATACTTCAGGTATGATATATCTGTAGGAGAAGATATCTGCGTCTCGGTGAGAAATAAAATAGCCGGCTTTGCCGTTTCAAGATGATAATGAACGGCATTCAGGTTGGTATGCAAGCCTCTGATGTTGCAAAAGTCCACTTTAAAAGTGGAAAGAGGAGCCGCTGAGCAACGTTTTCTTCTTGAAAAGTTTACAGCCATGATTAGGTTTCGGGTTTGGAAGAAGGGAAGGCCAGTTACCAGTGAAACGGAGAACAAAGATCGGGCGTATAAATCAGGATTACAAGTCGGGGTGATGTGAGTAGCTGGCTCGGGGGACGGAAGGGCCCCCGATCCGACCCATGAGTGTGCGGCGGGTTCCACTCCGGTCTCCCATTCCGGCACGACGAGCACTCAATAGGCATTTATCGCTGGCGGTGAGACAGCCTCCTGAGAAGGGATTTCCCAGGTTCGGGTCTCCTACGAACCAACGGGCGGCCAGCGGACAACCGTTTCATCGGGTCTCCCTGGCCCCCGAGCCAACTCATCACGTCCCGACCCAAATCTCTGACGTTGTAGCCCTAACGGATCCCACGAACGCTAGTTTCTGTCCATTCTGAAATAAGAGGGTTGGGGATGTACGAGATTAATTAACATAAACGTATGGTAATGTCTATTAAAATATACAAACGCCTCATCAGCCAATTACGTATATTCATAACTTTCTCTAGTTCGTGCAAGAGTAAATGACGGGAAAATTTATGCAAATCGCGAACACTTTATTCATGAACGTAATTTGGAAGGACAAATTATGTTTTATAAAATTTCGTTTGGAATATAACCGTGTGTTCGTTTTCAAAATATTTCGTTCGGAAATTAAGCTGGGTTTTGAATAAAACATTGCGTTGAATCTTAATTTTGGATTCCCATAAGCGGTGGCATGTCAAGGACGATCAGACGATACTTGAGATCTCAAGGAATATATTTGAGTTTGACGTTATACACGTACAATAATGGAAAACGCGCATTTCAAAATTATCCGTCTGTTTACCCGGTAATGAAATCATCTCAAATAACTTTGTGATATAATCCACTTATTTGTTCGCGTGAAATGGCTCCAAGGACTTAAATGTGTTACGTTAAATTGTAAAATGACTATCTTAAGTTGGAATGTTTTTTTTTTATTTGCCTGGACAGTACGGTTATTGGTCAAAAATGGCCTTCACAACTTTGCACGGCCTTTTGGTGAGAGTGGAAGAATCTCAGCAACGCGATCCGTCTTTGATCTTCACATTTTTTTGGTTTGTGCGATCCGGCGTAGTTATAGGAACACGATTTTGTAAGCACAATATCTTTGTGCGTAAGTATCAATTGCAGATTATGGAACCATTGGCGCTATTGAGGATCGAATAGCAACCCTACGCGAGTCTCTCTGTCGCCAGAGTTCTTAAACTACTCGACGGTTCTGTAACTAGGTTTCTTTCGAAGCAAGGAGTCGTGGGTTCGACCCCCAGCCGGGTCAGAATTTAAATGACAAGCATAATTATAGTATGTTCTCGAATCTTAGGTATTGAAAACGAAATATTCTGAATATAAACATGCGATACAAATAATCCTAGTGAGTGTGTAGGCGTATGTTTCCTTGTTTGTTTAAAATAACACGGCGGTGGTATTTTATTTAAGGCGCGGAGAAAATACTACGAATATTTTCCAATCACATCGTCGATTTGATTTCCCTGTGGCTGAAAAGCAAATATCGGTTTCCGATAGCTTAGGGATATAGCGGAAAAACTAGTGCACTTTGCGGATACCTGGAAACTCCGGGCTTATTCATTTGATCAGACTTGCCTCAGGGAACACGAAATACCCACTTTTAGTCCTTTTTGCTTTTATGCACATTTATAATATGATTTTGGTGACCTATCAGCTTAGACTGTGCATAGTATGTTAGCTAATCATTTTGAGTTGAGTAGGTAAATATTTATGAACAATTCACACAGCGCCATCTAGGCCCAAACTTATAGCTTGTAATATAGGAACTAGATAACTGATAGAATACTTACCTAATACTTTTTTTTGTACATACATAATAATATATATATACCCAGACACAGATCAAACATTTAATATACGTCATTGATGCCTGTCCTGGGTAGTTAAAGGCAGAGCTACTACAAACAACTATGCAAAATTTCCATGTAGATTGTTTCATTTATTGACGTAACTACCGCTATACTCTGTGCAAGTGTGAATGAATACTTCACACAAGTTACAGTACTTGTACAGTACAGTTACTTGTTGAAGAGACTTCAGCTCTTTTTTCGTCTGCGCTATGACGTGGGTTTGAAGATAAAAAGTGGGACTGGACAGTTTAACAGGGCAGACAGAACGGGGCACATTGCCATCCTTACGGTCGGAAGACATTGTCAGAATTGGCGGACAATAATTGATGTGGGCTGAGGACCGTGATGTATGGCGTGTGAAAGAAGAGGACGATATCCAGTAGTCGACTACAGCTGAAACACAATTTCCCGACAAACGGATCTTTTGACACCAAAAAAATGTCATACATTACATATCAATTTGAAGCGAAACATTGAGCGTGTCATAAGCTATCTCTGAAACTAATTTTGCCAATATAACGCTTGAATTTTCCGTAGGTGCCGATGCTTACGGCGCCAAAATGGTATCAATCAATTTGGCAGCAACATAAAATGACAGACGCCTATTTGGTGTACTACTAATAAGAGATCAGTGGGCTGATAAGATTATGGTAAAAGACAATGATTTTATTGGGTATCACTATTAGCTAATTTCAAAACTATAAACTCGTACTTGTCTAGGTAATTGGCGTGCCTCCATCGTCAACGAAAACTATTGTATATATAACCTTTTTACGACGAACCGCGTCGTGTCCGTGGTCAGAGTTTAGGCTAATATTTAAACAAGGAAAACACTTTAATCCTTTCTTATCTTTTAAATAAGTTTGTTCTTATATCACTTTTTTACCAAAGCTTTTCGCAAGCTATGGAATGATCAAGAAGTTTCCATGAAAGTCAACAATTTAATAAGAGTTTGAGTAATGAGAGTCGGAAATTTTTCCTACAAAAAAGCACAAAGTATGAAATTTAGAAAGAATTTTTCCTCAATTTCACGCCGGGGTTTGTGACGATTTAGTCCCGCGAGCTTAATCGTAATTAATTTGACATGTGATTGATTAAGTGAGGATATTGGAGAAACACGATTTACAAAGTTACAGATAATAATTTTAGGGCAGTAGCCAGTACGGAATATAATCTTAGTACTTTATACGAGTAATTCTTGTATATTTATTTTTTTCGGAAACGGCTATTACGATTTGGATTAAATTTTGTGTTTAGATAGGGTTTTGATGTATAAATTTACCTGTATTTTTGTATTACTCGTAAGCACGTTTTTTTTACATTACGTTAGGTACTTACACAGTATTCTATTATTAGGACAAATATTATAGGTACGTAATTAGTTAAGTTAATATTTGACAATCACTGCAGAACTTTAGCAGTGATTGTCAATAATTATCCCTATCATAAATTCATGGTTTTGGATAGAAGAAGAGGAAGACCAAAGAAAAGATCATCCACCGTTTCTTGATAATGGTTGTGTTGTGTAAGGGATGATATGAAAGAATAAGGATTGAATAATTCGAAGTGGAAACTAAAAATATACTACGCCAACCTCTGTATAACACAGGGAAAAAGGCAAAGAAGATGATGAGTGCCGAACTTTAGCTAGGCTTTGGTCTCGACCCACGTTAGTCACCGCTGAACCCACAGATGATGAACCAAACAGTTCACTGGTGACACCGTTGACCCGAGAAAGAGGTTATGTTCAATACAATAAGGCTTCAGATGTTTCAACCCACAATTAGAGGCAAGCAGCCAATAGTCGGGGTTAAGTGAAACCTCAGATTAAAAGCACTCATCACGCTTTACCGATTTAATAGTAGAACGATTCGTGCACTATATTCGAATGGGACGCGGCGCCATTTTAGTCACGTCCAATATCGATCAATCAACCGGAATGTTTTGCATGAGCGTGACCGGTTTGTCGTGTAGCTCACTTGAAAATGTCGTATTTTTAGACGGAAATATCAAATAATAGAACGTTTTCCTTTCATGCCGACAGTTCGCATGGGCAGCGTATTCGTCTTTGCTTTATTTATACAAAAGCGGCGATGTGTGGAGTAGCTATTTCACTGGTTGCCTTATTGGCACAAATAAGACGGAAATAACAAAATGCGTTTCCCTCCAGTTGTCGGCTTTTAGTATGTTCTGGTAGAACCCACAAGCTCTGCCTTCTGCGAAGGTTGTGGGTTCGATAAGGGTGGGATGTTTCTTCTGTGTCCATACACAGATACATATTAACACCCATGTGTTAATATGTATTCAAAGTATGTCTTTCCAAGAAAAAATAACTATAAGTATTCAATCAGGGATCTGGTTCCCAATCTTTGCTTGGTTTTTGGATTAGATGGCGCTGTGTGAAATGTCCTATAAGACTATCGACTAGACTAGACTAGACTAGACTAGACTAGACTACACAATATATAAATTACTATCGGGCGGTTGAATAATTTCAAACAAAATAAATACACGATACAGTTGGTACAATTTGATATGGGTGGCAAGTTGCTCTGGTCCGTTGGGGGGTTCCCTTTACTAGCAACTCAAATACGGACGCAAGCAACTGGACGACTTTTGTTAAATATACAAACGAAATAAGCCGAATATTTTTCCAAGGAAGCCATTGCGTGGGAACCGGTAAGCATGAACCAATAAATTTGAATATATCTTCATACATGACCAAACAGATTGACCTCCATCAATAGAAATCCATTCGCCCTCTCACTTCCCGAGAGTAGGCCTGTATCCTTGCATTGAAACCTTCAGAGTGTATGTATGAGCTTACCTCATCGTTGGGATCGTAGTACTGCTCAAGGTAAGGATGCGCCAACGCCTCCTCAACGGTGATGCGCTTGTGGGGGTTGAAGGTCAGCATACGATGCAGCAAGTCCAAAGCCCGGGCGTCTGCCCCTGGGAATAAGTCCACCCAGGGCACGCGCGGCTTGTATGGCAGAGACTCCAGGTAGCCACGAGCCTGGACAAAATATACAACGAAATCTTAATTTATAAGAATATAGGACAAAGTATAGTAAATAATATACAATAAAATATGGCATATTGTTATATGGACATATATATGGATATTTATGAGCAATATGAGCAAATACTGTTATTTTTGTACGACAAAAGCCAAATTGAAATGGCGGAAAGCTGGGATCATTACTATCTATTCAGCCCGTAGAACCCAATTACGGCCGTAAACTTTTTTATAAAAACCCTTTATTTTGCGATACTGGGATCTGGGGTTCAAATAATAATAATAAGTATATTTCGAACAAAATAACAATGAAAACACAAATTATTATAAATAACGGTGATACCTGCAGGAGTAAAATACTGTGTCGCAAGTATCAACGCCCTCCGAATATAAATGACTCCACATTTCTGTTATTTCTATTTGTAAATCTAAGGAGCAACGCTGTCATCAGGGAATCGTATACCTCGTTGGTTTATAGTAAAACAAGTTAAAATTACAAAATCCCTTGAGCGTCTAGACACAACGCTACCACTAATAAAGTGGTAGCGTTGTTTCAATGTGAATGAACGAACTACCAAATTATTACCTACTTGCTTTTGTCCGCGGCTTCGCTCGCGTTAATGTAGATGTTGTCAATCAATTTATTTCTGGATCAAACAACGTGTATGAAAAACTTCCGATCGTGCTTGCGGAGGAAGGGAATCCGACTGCGGAGTCATAAAATTGAAACGTTCATTTGTTTGTTTTCAACGCATGAAGCAATCAGTCCGCCGCGCCGCGCGTATACAAATGGACAGGAAATACACCCGAACCCATTCCATTTGTATATAAGCCCCGGGTAAGCCTATCTGCATGAATTGCACCACGTTTGAATTTGTATTGATATGTTTGCATGGATACAAAATTTGGCGCTTTATATCCACAAAGGCTGAAATTCCGTTCCAATTGTTGCTGAATAATAAAATACGAATATTTAATGTAACTGTCTATCACTTTTTGGCATCGGACTTTCTGCTCATATATATCATCAAAATATTACAGCATTCGTTAGCTGTGTAACGGGCTATGAAAGGAAAATGAAAAATACCTAGGTAAAATCGCAAATAGCTAATAACAATAATATCAACCGAAAGTACGCTTCAACAGACCCGGTCTAACCTTCTCAGACAAACTAGCTACGCCCTACGGTTTCACCCACGTAGTTCCCGTTTCCGTCGGAATACGAAGATAAAATTTAGCGTGTGTTACTCGCTGATCATGTAGCTATCCATTGGTGAAAGAATTTTAAAAATCGGTTATGTGGTTAACAAACAAACAAATAAACTCACTTTCGCATTAATAATATTAGTTAGGATTAGAAAACACTGCTCTAATCATTGATATAGCTGTATGCAACACCCAACATACAGAGCACTATTGCGGAAAACCTGTTTAAATATATCCAGACCTAAAAGATGAGATAAGACGAATGGGGCGGTCAGAAAAGAAAGGGACAGATATAAGTAATATTCAAAAAAATAAAAGTAATATTCAAAAAAATATTTTTCGTCTTTCACGAAAGCCGCCAACTCTCGTCTTGGACTTTTCAAGCCACTCCAATTTGGCTTATCGACTAGTGAAGTCGGGCCCGAAGCACGCAAGTGCTCGGTCCAGATGACACAAAACGGCCTTATTTGCCATTGCCGGTTAGTTAACAAGACCGTGTCGTCACATATAAATTGGTAAATCTTTATACATCTTTTAATGTTTCGTATTGTATTTGATTTTGATATCATTTTCTAATAATGTATTATGATGATGAAATATAGGCAAAAATAGAAGCTAAGCCCCAAGTAAACAATACGACGAAAGTTCGACCCAAACTCTGTATTGTCGGGTATCGAGAAACTTTGGTAATACCTCAGGACGGCAGATAAAACTTATTTTCGTTTTACTTTTATTAGATTTCATTTTGATTTCTATTAGGTTTCATATTTTTCGTACCGTTAAAAAGAAACATGATTTCTTAATGCTCCAGTCCTAAAATCACGTTAATTTTAATTCTGAATTAATCAGACTTCAAATATGGGACGAAATTCACGTCGTAATTCAATGACTAAAAAGGTGTTTTAGATATTCATCTTTTTATCACATTTTATTTCATTATTTAAATCGTTTTTTTCTATCAATTCTGTAGTATGGAGGATGTTCTGTGCCATGACAAGTGGAAATCGGTGAAGCAGTTTTAGAATATTTTACTATAATTGTTGCTTCTTAAAAGTTTAGTATTATACCTCTTAACTTTTAATAATAATATAATTAAACAAGATTGCGTCAATGATATCACAACAAACGAACGGGCGAAGACTCACGAATAGAGATCCCTCCACGTTTGGTACAGAACCCTAAAAAGTACGTGAGTACAATTTCGATTCACGAGTATTGCTTATTGATATGACATTCAAATTGCCATAGCGATATTGACAGAGCACGCTCGTATCGGGCGGGACAACTTTCAATCCTTATTTATTGGATGTTGATCTTTTGCTGAACTCAAATTTTGGCGGAGTATTTTTGTAATATGTCATATTTTACGGAGCCAAACTACAATATTTTTATTAAAGTCTAGCTAGAATAATAATTCAATTCAATGTTATATCTGAATAAATAACGGTATTTACGTAATACCTAGGTTACTTTACGTAGGTAGTTCGACTACGTCAGAACGTATATTCCGCATTATTTTAATTTTTTTATTATATGAATAAGCTATATTTGGCCGGTACAGTAAAGAGTCAATTGAGGATTGTAAATATCACTGTATGGTAACCCATCGTTGTCTCATCGCTGATTCAGTGAGATATTGGTTTCACTGAATCTCTACTGTTTTTTCCTTAGAGCCGAGAATATAGTCAGTTTTCTGTTTATCAGCCTCGCTAATTTGCGCACCGTGACAAAATCTTGTCTTCGCGCTATCTCGAGTTGAAACGACATATATAGGATAGAGATATCTCTATCCCGCTCCCCTGAGATAATCCGCCCACAAATTTGTGTCACGGCGCGATGGTGAAACGGTAAACATCGATTGATACGAACTCACCTTCTCATTGATGATACAGTCGAGATCCTCCTGGCTCGGCGAGCCCAGCACTCCCAGGATATGGTTCAGCTGGTCCAAGTAATGCTTCCCCGGGAATATCGGCCGGTTCGACAGCATCTCCGCCAGGATGCAGCCCACCGACCAGATGTCTATTGATTTGGTGTAGCCCTGTTCCAAGAAAATTCCAATTGAACTCTTCAGTGAAATCACATAATAGCCTCGAAGAACAAGGATCGATAAAACCAGCCTTTTTCCTTTTAAGTATTGTAAATCTTGATTGGGTGTTATTGCTAAGTTGTTATTTATACTGAGCACATAACACAGGATTGCTCTTAACTAGAGAAAGATTAAAAGCTGTAGTCCAAGGCATTTGTAGATTGGGTTTTCTTTCCATAGTTTTCACTTAGGTATTTATTTATTTACGAATTTAGGTATTTATAAAGCACAATAGCATAGTTGACAAGTTTTTAGCAGAAAATATTGGCTAGCGTTATTTGTAAGAAGCATGTGGAATTTATCCTATGAATCTCAACTATACAAACTACAAAAACTTTTTCCAGAACCTATGCATATGAACTTTTGAGTCCGTCATAGCTATCAGGGCTTTTAGCACGCGTCACTAGTGAAACTATATAAATAGGTAGATCTCATTGAAGTCAAGCGTTAAAACGGAAACTAGTTAAAACTCGAAACTACTTTGGACAAAAGCAATTAAATAAAACACGTCACTGGGCCACACTAGCTATATTAACCGCCAAAATCATTACGTATCTAATAAGAATACGAAGTAATTTGTTTCATTCGTACAACTGTGTAACCAGACATATTTCACGTTCTCTTCTGCTCCAAATCGCCCCGCGGCTAAAAGAACCAGCTTCTTTGCGATTTCAGTTCGTTCAGTCCCCCCCAAGCCTATGGCACTCTGACTTATTGTAAAACAGTGTTCAGTACCCGTAAATAGTAGCTGTCAGAAGGGCAAACAAATTTTGCAGGCCATTTGCTAAGTACGCCGATGACAGTGAGCGATTGCGAGTACCCGTATGCGGTTAGAAATGTCTACCGAGATAAATGGAGGCTATGCGTACCATGGAAGCAAGATATAAATGATGGAATATGTCAGGGCGTGTCTCGTATATTTTTATAATAACCATAGAAAAGATCGGACGGGGGAAGTGAGAATAATGACAAGTAGCGCCTGAGGTTTATAGAAACCCACTCGAATGCTAAAAATAGTGTGATCCTTTATACTAAAAAATATTTATACATTCCTCACAGAATGTAAGGCTTTGAACATTACGTAAACATTGATAAATATAACAGAAAAAATAAAATACTGTACTAACGAGCGGGTATTAGCTAAGAATAATAAAAGAGCAGACTGTTTGTACAGGAAACCAGCAACCGCCTTGTTGGTTATAAAATAATAAATAATTGTAATAAAGATATCTGAAATAAGAAAGAATACGAATAATATTTATACAATAGATAGCTGCGTAAATTGAATGGTTTGTTTACCAAACAACTAATTTATTATTAGTTACGATAATTTGAAACTATTTCAACTTTCACCCATTATTTATCAACTTTGAAGCAACAAGGAAGTAATCCCAACTAGGCCACTATTCTCAATGGACTGTCCGAGCAAAACATCGCTTTCATGATCAGAACAAAAAAATGCGTTTCAATACCAGCCGTCCGCCGGGATGTTTTTTCAGGCTATATAAAGTGAATTCAAAAGCTTGCACAGTTCCCAACAGACCAACCTAATAATATGATCGCTTTACTGCAAGCTACTTCGGGGAAAGTCATTTTGGAATATACGAGTGTTTTAAAATAGCAGAATGCTTATGTGGAACTGTAATTTTATTTCACTCTTTTTTCACTCACTTCTAAGGAATTTAATATACTGTAGATAGAACGATCGATCTGATATGTGTTTGATCGTTAAGTACCTGACGGTTGCAAGTATGTACCTTATAAATTGAACAACAAGCTAACCATATTTGGTCTCAGCCTGGCTTCGTTTAAGGCTGAAGCTCCCAAACTGTATCTCTTGTAAATTAGTTATACCTATTTACTATTTAAAATCATTTGTTTGTCTAAATTATTATAAGCCAAAATTTTAGCGCCAATATCTGTATTGTTAGTAACTAAGTACTCTTCATTCAAGCATGTTGTACATGCCTCTAACTGGCAAGTACTTTGCAGAAAAAAACCATTGTTCCATTTAAGTTGTAAAATTATGTATTTGGTGTTGGTGTGTCGTAGTAAATAAAGAAATATTGTATGGTATTTCCTTGATATATATCTATCGTTAGCCTGAATTAGAAACTGCCTCTTAAATGATGCTACCGAAACTTGCACTTAAGTGATTGGTGAAAAATTCACATAGTGACACAATCAGAATCATTTAATTTTTTACAAAAATATCATTAATGTAAACGAACAAAATTTTGTGAAATTGAGTTTTTATGTATGGGACACTGGCCGTTCATTACAAGATCACATTACAAGACAAAAAACAAACGTTACAGATTCATATTACCTTTTTATTACGAACTAAACGTAATTGTCGTGTCTCACTAAAAGATGGAACTGTCTCGAGAACATTTTATTTTATGTTACTTTATGATTTCAAATGTGGCCTAAAACCGGAAGAAACTTTTAATAGACTTCATATTGCCTTTTTGGATGAAGGCCATTTTAAGGCAACTGTGTACCGATGGTTCCACGAATTTAAGCGAGGTCGGCCAAGTTTGGCTTAGAAGTTACAGAAGGAAAATTGTCAGCAGTTAAAAATTTTACTGTGCGATGTATAGGCGATGATGGCACAGCATTATGATAGCTCAGTGTGATGTAGACTTGTCTCGGCGCGTTAACAGCATTCTGACAGGTGACGAATCTTGGATTTATCAATACGGGCCAGAAAAAAAATCATATTGAAATGAAGAAATAAAACTTTAGAATTTTTTGTAGACTATACGGCTATTAAATGTCATAATTTTATTCTAAAAGATTAAAAAAATTTCCATGTCTATAAATCAGCTTAGTTTACGCAAAACCATAGGTACCATTTTATTCGCCGAGTAGACTCACCTTCAAGGGAAGGTGACCCTACTTGACGATTAGATTCTACCGCCAACAGGCAAGGGCAAAACAAAATGAAAATGACGATAATTACGGACATTTGTTTCCATTTACTAATTTATTTGCAATCTTACAAGTTAAATCATTCGAGCTAAGAGGCGTGGCAACACAATGTGGATCTGACACTTATTTACAATTATCCACCTTTTCGTCAATGTTCGCACCCTCTGAAAACAATATTGCACACATTGCAGTACAGTATTAAAAATGATAATTAATTAAGATTTGACTCTCTTAAAGTTGGTTTTTTTTTATGCAATAATAATTAAATTTTGCTGATTTTTACATGTATTTTGTGATTTGTATTTTGTGTATCAGTGTAATATCCAAATAAGGAACTTTAAATATTGACAATCTATCTATCTATCTAAACACCCACTGCTGAGTATAGGCCTCTTCTCTAGCACGCCACTGTTGCCGGTCTTGTAATTGTAATTGTAATAAAAATATTGACAAATTTTAAATAAATCTCGTTAATATTTACTGAACTAATGTGTCGTGTAACAGATTGCCCAAGATAAACATGACTTAAAGCCACACTGTAGGTATGGTAAGGTAATTAATACTATTTCGTGGGCTGTCAAGTGCCATAAAGCTCGATAATATCCAGGAGGCAGCAAAGATATAACCCGTCTTTTGTCATAAAGGCGGGGATTGTCAAAACGCCGCAAACAGTATTCCAGTAATTCTTAATATCACGAACAATATTGTCGACGTTCGAATTAAATTCTATTTTGTAAGGGGATTACTCATTTCCATTTGGGCTATTGTGATGACAGCGCTATAGGTTTACAGGAATTCTAAGCAATTTGGGATTAAGTAAAGGTTTTTTAATGCGAAATTTCAAATAAAGTTACATGTTTAATTTGGAAACGTGTGGCGTTGTGAAAATGCAGCTTGCATTTTAAAAAGCCGAGCGAGTTCTTTCAAAGGAAGGGCGCGTACGTCATGTACGTGCTTTTGAAAGGAAAAAAAGCTTTGAAAAGTCGCTACTTTTAGATGTCAGTTGATTAATACATGTACTGGTACTGCACAGGTTTCTCAAGATTTTCAACATGTAAGCTCAAATATTTTTTGCGGTATTCTTGGTCTTTTCTGTGCAAATTGTAAAGACTTTCGTTTTTTTTTTTTGTATTGTATTTCATAAACACGGTAGCGAATGCGTCGGTGGGCTAAGCTGCGCGTAAAGAATTTATAGATTACATTATTACAAATTGGGAGATCCAGTTGTTCACATCCGTAGGTAGGCTTTGAAACCCTATCTCCTGACGTATCCTCTGGGTGGCAAAACGTAGCAGTAGAACTTGTGCCAAGTACGCGCGGAGAAATCTGCATCCATCCCTAGTAATCTGCCGCCAAGCAGTGGTGCACATGCGTTGCTGTGTTCCAGTGGAAGGGTGTGGATACCAAAGAAAAAAGATGCGTGTGAGACGTAATATCCCCGTCCTGGGTGACGGGCTCAACATGGTACGACTTGGATCTTTCATACTTCGGATGGAGAGATCCTGAATCGTATTGCTATTGTTATAGGCGAAAGTAACCACTTATCGTCCCATCACTATTGTCTGTGGTTACCAGACTCATCTTCAGCTACACAATGAAGCTACTATTACCTTGGAGTTGAGCATGATTTCCGATGCACCGTAGCAACGCGTGGCGACGTATTCCACCAAGTAGCTACTGTGTTCGTGAACATCTCTGGCGCAAGACTTGGATCATCCTCAGCTACACAATGAACCTAGTATTACCTTAGAGTTGAGCATGATTTCCGGTGCGCGGTACCAACGCGTGGCGACGTATTCTGTCAGGAAGCCGGTGTGGTCGTGGTCTGGGTCGGCCACTCGCGCCAGCCCAAAGTCGCATATCTAGCAACAAGACAACATTGACAATTATCTGTTACAAAATAGTTTTTAGATGACAATAAATCTTATTGAACTTGTTACTTTTTCGGACTGTTATTTCGTAACTACTCGATGTTAATAGTGTTTTGTGAGCTTAGGAAGATAACTGATTAAAAACTAGATAGGCGTACCACAATAGTGTTGTTTTTATCTGCTTAATATATATAAATTACGTGTCACGATGTTTGTCCGCGATGAATTCCTAAACTACTTAACCGATTTTAATCAAATTTGTACACCGTGTGCAGTTTGATTCAACTTGAAAGATAGGATAGCTAACATCTCAATTTATGATCGCAATATTATTTTATTGCAAATTATTTGTCTTTTATTTGACAGTCACAATTACAAAAACGTTAGCCACAGCAACGCGTGGCCGGACTAGTTAGTTTTTTATAAATCCAATCATTTGGAAATCGGCATAGCTTAGATGTTTAGGTACACGGTTACATATCCTTGGATTAGAATTGTCGCTGGTTACATGGACAAACCTAAGACCCAAGAAAAAACTTCATGATTACCACGCAAAGTTTGCCTCAGCGGGAAATTGATTACGGAACACCTACGTTCGATGACAGGGCTTCAATAACTTAGCAACAAGGCCGATAACAAGACGATAACATAGACACAAAGTATTAGTAAGTAGTTAAAGATCCCGAGGCCAAACCAAACATAGTTCATGAACATCCCCTAGTAAATAGTTGCTCTAACTCACCCCACCAACAAAAGCCACAAGGCTTACGAACTGAAAACTAAAACTACGTTTTACGCTCCGTAAAGGTAATGTTGGTAGAATGAAACACAAGTTAAATCTTTCATGAAAATATTTCGTGGAAACTCACAGACTAATTAAAGGTATATTTTACAGCTCTCGTAATTGAAATCAACGAATTACGTCGAATGGCACTTAAAGCAAATAACGTTGTAAGGTAACTCCAGTAAGTTACAAAGGGAAGGTAACGGGTACTTCACGCCTTATTAAACCCGACGTGAAACAAGAGGTGAGCTTATTAACAAGAAATATTAAACGTTTCGATCCACGGCCAGTTCATATAACTGACTGGTGACTGGATTTTAGTATGTTTATCAACCGATTTTGATAATTGTTTTGATATTTGAAAGGCTATGCTTTCAGTTCAATTTAGAGAGAGAGAAGAGAACTCGACATTTTAATAATTATTTAATACGAGGAGCAACAAAAAGTAGCAGTAGAACTTGTGCAAAGTTCGCCCGGAGAAGTACTGCCTCCACATCTGGTTATCTGCCGCCAAGCAGTGGTGCACTCGCACTGCTGTTCCGGTGGAAGGGTATGGGTGCCGGTGCAATCTCACAATCACACGCGCATGAGATGTAACATCCCCGTCTCGGGTGACGGGCGCAACGGGATACAACTCGAGTCTTCTCATACTTCGGTCGGGGAGGACCTAAGCCGTATTGCCGTTATCAGGTGAGGCTTCAGCTCGACCCTCACTTTAATTAAATTAAAAAAAAAATATTGGCGGAGAACGACTGCGAAGCTAATACTACGTTTAATGTAATTTTTTTTATGACATAATCTCATCTTTATTTATTTGTTTCATATATATTGAACTCAATTTGTGGTGTGGCGTGGGCGTGTTTATTTACACATCCGCATTCTTGTTTTAATGAACGGCCAAGAGGAACACAAGGCCTCATAAATATATATTAACTCTAAGGGACACATAATTTTCACTCATGAATAGCTTTCTCGAGATCATTTACATTACAGCTAATGTTGTTTTTATATTGGAAGAAATCTCTGAAAACTCGTGTCTCTATTGTGTCGTCACCATTATGCGTCGATTTCCATTTCCGTGGTAAAAAAAACATTACTAAATTAAATTAAATAAATAAATATTCAACGGAACACAGAAATACGAGTGCACCACTGCTTGGCGGCAGATTACCAGGGTGGCAGCACTTCTCCGGACGAACTTTGCACAAGTTCTACTGCTACTTTTTGTTGCTCCTTTAGCACCACCCAGGGGTACGAGTAGGGGCCTACGGACGCGAGCAACTGGACCCTCCAAAAGGCCAAATCGAGACCAAATCGTGCGTACTCGTACTTAGTACTAATATTTTGTGATTTTTTTGTATTTACGGCTTTCGGCACATCGTTCGCTCGTTTAATAACACTGTAATTAACACGGGCGGACGCGACTGCGGTGTCGCGGTCATTGCGGTAGGCTAACAAGCTGGACAGTGCAAATGAAGTTTTATTTTCCTGTTCTCTCCACAATGTGTGCTGTAATATCCTGTTCCAATCCGTATTTTTTTATGTTTGACAACAGTCTTCAGCTGTGTATGCACATAACATCACGCATATAGTCCCTGGGCGACCGAGTTTCGCTCGGATTTTTCTAATTTTGGAAAAAAATGCTTTTGTACAAGAAATACAATTATACAGGTAAACTTAAACAACAAAACCCTATCTAAACGCAAAATTTCATCCAAATCGTTAGAGCCGTTTCTAAGATACGCGAAATAAATATATATACAAGATTTACACATTTAATGTAATATGATATATAAATATCATTACGTATTATAAAATAGTCCCCCGCCGCGTCTGTCTACACGCGAAAGCTCAAAAACTACCGAACGAATTTACATTTTACCAATCGTCGGAGTTTTTCATAAGGACGATTCAAGTGTATAATTCATTAAGGTTTTGCATAAACTGGGTGAAATACGACGAAGATTGTTGAAGATGTTGAAAAAAATCATACCGACTGGTAGCTTTACTGGCGTGCGTTGCTTAAACCAATAGATGCATATGATGTATATTGCGGAATTATTCCTTTTAGAAAGATCTATTAGACTGTAGCAACACTCTATATGTCTATGTTAAAGATTGACACACAATATCGAATAAATATTCCTAGATATCGCCTAGATATAACATGGGGATGACATGCCTTATTTAATTAATAAAATCAGTCAAGTCAAAAATTTATTTGAATAAAGGTATGAAATAAATAGGTTTTAGTGTGAAACCGTTTTAACGTTTTACGTTTAAGAACGGGTCAAGCCATGCCTAGCGTGAATATAATTAGAATATGTTAGAAGATGCACAACCTTGTACCGACATGTTCCAGTGTGACGTAATTACAAACTAAGTTAAAGGAAAGGTAATTAGCGTTCTGAATTTTGACGTGTTGACGAGGTAAAAACACTACCCTGCATAAATATACAATTAAAAGTTTATCAATTAGTCTCTGACGCTTCAGCATTCTGTCTCAAAAATAATTTATTACGGGCAAAATAATTTTGTACAGGAAAATTGGACCACTATACATACAGGAAACTGGACACCGTATACCATACTGCCACACACCCATACTGCTGTTGGTTATTGTCATTACGGCTACCACAAACTCAACTTATAAATCAACATACAGTTGCGCTCGGACCGGGAAATGAGACTTTTTGTTGCAGTAGAAGTAAATTATAAAACTACGCGAGCTTTCTAAATTACTTATACAACCATATGCTAGTAGCTCACTTGAACTATATTTATTTAGTTCCGTACATAAGTTATATCAGAGTTACTACTACTTGGGGGGTCCAGTTGCTCGCGTCCGTAGGTGTGTACCCTATGATTACCCTACACGTACCCCCTGGGTGGTGCTAAAGGAACAACCAAAAGTAGCAGTAGAACTTGTGCCAAGTTTGTTCGGAGAGGTACTGCCACCACATCTGGAATCTACCGCCAAACAGTAGTGGTTGCATTACTGTGGAAGGTGGAAGGGTGGAAGGGTGTGGCTGCCGGTCAAATCACATGCGCATGAGACGTATTATCCCCGTCTTGGGTGATGGACGCAGCAGGATGAATGCGACTCAGTAAAGATTGGATCTCATACTGAGTCGCACGCATCACTGTTGTTATGGGCGAGGGTCACTTACCATCCTGAGGTGGGCCCTCAGCTCGTTTCGTCATTCAATAACATAAAAAAAAAAATACTATAATTAGCCTAGACAGGTTGTTCGGTTAGGGTTAGAACTGACATAATCTCATTACTTCAAACGAGCAATTGTTGTATTATATATTTATTTCACGTATCTCGCAAACGGCTCTAACGATTTGGGTGTAATTTTGTGTTCACATAGGGATTTTCTGTTTTAGTTTACCTGTACAATTGTATTGTTTGTAAAAACGTATTTTATTCTTACAAAAAGAAACGTTTTATACAAAGAATCCGGGTGACGCTAGGTCGCCCAGGTACTCTTAACAAATAAGACAAATTGACTATAAATTATATATGTGAGTGGCTTCGTAGCTCACTTTGAAGTAGCTCTGTCTTCTGCGCTGTAGGTCGTGGGTTCGGTTCCCAATCAGGACAAGCATTTGTGCGACGAACATAAATGTTTGTTCTACTGTAACTGGGCGTTCATATGTATTATAAGTATGAATTTACGAAAAAGTATAATATCAGTTATCTAGTTTCCACATTATAAGCTATGCTTAGTTTGGGGTAGATGGCGCTATGTGAAATGGCCATGAATATATATTTATTTATTCCTGTAATCTAAGCGATAGATCTCAATTTAAAGAACGCCGCTGGCTGATGATAATGTGCCACCAATAAACAACAGAAATACGACTCAGGTCCTTCCCTATTGAAGTATAAAAGAACTCGAGTCGCATCGCGTTGCACCTGTCACTTAGAGACGTGTCGTTACTCCTGTAATTTGACCGGCTTGATGGGTAATAATAGTTACTGGACAAAGCACAAAAGAGTCTGGAGGAGTTGAAATGAAAGGAAAGCAACCCCTCCAAGATAATGGGACGTGGGCGACAGTAAAAACACATTTTCCCATTGTTCACAACGTAGTGCAACTTTGTAGCGTAGGTGGTATTGTATTATCCACACTACAGACTATATTCAGTCTGATAAATAGCATTAAGTTTCACGTTCGAATTCGTGACACAAAGCCAAATAAGTATTCCTATCTAGGTTTTGGCAAGATACAGCAATTTTCGCGTGACCCAGTAAATTCATAAATTAGAATTCATAACCAATAGTATAAACGGACGCCTTTCGGTTTTAAACCAAATTCCAATAGAAGCTGTTGTAAAATTCAAGGTGGACTTTGAACGTTGAGCTTATATAACGGATAAGACAAGGCGGGTTCAAACCAGCAAACCCGCTATTGCATAATGTAAAAGCTAAGAATAAACAGAGTTTACTTTCATAAAACCTCTTTAGGACAGGTTCGTAAACATTTTCACGGAGCCGTAGAGAGCGTGGTAGAAGGAATACAGACGCCGACGTTCAATTCAAAGATCGCTGGTTTAAATCCAGAAATGAACCAATGAGTTAACTTCAAAAGTCACATAGCACGCTCTCAAAACGAAATGTGATGAACCTGGCACGTGCTAGAACCAAAAAATTGAAGATATAATCCGGGTTGGGCTCTCGTGGTATATTGTAGCTCATATGGTCATGTTTGTCGAAAGTATTCCCGTGTCTCGGCAGTGGAAATCATAAAGGCTAATCCAGATAATCGTGATACGAATTAACTGCCTATTTATTTATTCAGCACAGAATAATCAAGTAGGCAATATCATAAAGCTTTGCCAGCAGAAAATTGTAATATATTATACGAGCTTGTTGGAAAAGTTAATTTCCCTGCTCGCTTGATGAGGCAAGTTCGAACGGAAACGGATTAACGGAATCAGAGTCAGGAATGTGTCGATGGGGTTTCAGAGACACAAGTTTGACAGTCTGCGATTGTGGTCACCCATCTCAGACCATGCAGCACTTGATGGAGTGCCCACTTTGTCCTGTTAAGTGTACAAGTGCTGACCTGACCACGGCTTCGGCCAACGCCATAAACATGGCTCACTATTATTTTTATGTTCTTTAAAAATATTATGATGAACCGTTGTCTCGCAAGAAAAAGAAGTGTCCATTGTAAGGTATCAGTAAAGTTTAATGGCCTAAATCAATTAAAAAGCTGAAGAATAGGCCCAGTCGAATTTTAGAAATTTGTGAAATCTTAACAGTTTTTTTTGTTAATTCTCTATCCTTGTTAAGGATTTTCACCTACAACGGTTTTCAACATGATATTTTCATGAAATTTTCAGCTAGAAAAGAGCGAAATCCTTTTCGTTTAAAAAACCTTCATTGATGCGAAATTAAATTCGTGACGGGTCATGCGAAAGAACGCCCGAGGGTCCAGATACCAAGTACCTATATGGAATAAATGAAATTACACGAATCATACTGAATCCATAGCGAATAAATTTGATATGTTCGTGTGACAATGCCCTGAGAGCCATTTCAGCATAAATGCGTACTTGGAATTTCTGGCTCCATTGATACTGAGTTACAGTTTAGGCAACATTTGAGTTGAATTACAGTTGAGGCTTATGCTATCGATCGTTTTAATAAAGAAATCGTATTTATACGATCACATCCCGTTTTGCGATCCACCTGGTATAGGTGTGATTTCAAGACCGGTGTTGGACCGCTGACCGCAGCGGCAATGCCTCTCAAGCACAGCGGCAAACCGCATCAACCCCAAACATTTCTGTTTTAAAATATAAACAAACGCTTACACACTCATATCCTGTATCGCAGGTGACATGGCCACACCAACAAAAACTTAAGAACTTCATATTAATCACAGAAAGATTGCCCCGGCCGGGTATCGAAACCGCGATTCTTCCCTTCATAGACAAGGTTAAAAACCAACCAATCAAGATAGCTAAGGAGACTACACTACACTTAAATAACTTTTGGTGTGGCTGCTTCCTCTGCCGCTGCGGTCGGCGATAGCTGCCGATGGTAAACGCTACGCTCCAAGAGGTATCTAGAAACAGTTCCCAAACTTGAAATAAACGTCTCGAAAGTGTTGCTGCGGTAATCGATACAACCGCAGACTGCAGCACCTGTTCAGCGTCGGTGGCATACCTTCAGACGCTGAATCAAAGAACAGAATATTGTGTCGCGATCTTAAGCTTTCAGATATTCTAAGCTCAAAAAAACCCAAGGTGCAATAAATACGCTGCGTGTTAGACAACACTCTAGCACCAACGTATAGTTACTACTAGTTAGTATTATTTTTTTTTATATTTCGGTGTTTTATAGTAGCCTCTGTTATTTTCTCTTTACGTCTCAAAATGCTTGTGTAAAGTTTTAAGCATCTTTAGTATTTAGACATATTTTATTTTATTCCTAAAGACTCACTAGCCTTCTAATATTAAAATAAAAGAGTGTAAAACATCGCAGCGCGCGTTTCCTAGCGCCTAATTCAGCAAGCTTAGGGAGCCACCCTAAATACAGGCCAAAAGCCAGGCTAATCACAGTGGCAAGCCTTTATAACTTCGACCTTACGATTTTTGGGTAAAAAGGGATAAAAAGTTACCTTTAAATCACAGGTGGTGTTCAGTAGTAAGTTGGAAGGTTTCAGATCCCTGTGGAGCACGTTGGCCGAGTGAATGTATTTCAGCCCTCGAAGGATTTGGTAGAGAAAGTAACAGATGTGGTCGTTACTTAGTTTCTGAAACAAACATTATGAAATAAGTTTCTACATTTTCTGGCGTCAGGAAGGGAACAGGAAAGGTGGTGCATGGCTCGCAGGGCCTGGAGTCGAGGGACCAATTTGAATTCTTACGTGCTCCGGATAGCGATACCTGAACAGGTGAGTCCTAAGTTCCATCATTATAATAATACCGAAATGTACACTTGGTTATGCAATAAATATCTTGAATCTAGCTGCCGTATTCCAAGGACATATACTGGTTACCATCCCAGATATAACCTATCCCGATACCAAATTTCATCCAAATCTGTTGAGCCGTTTGAGAGTGAACAAACATACATAAACAGAGACACACATCCATACAATTTTCGCCTTTATAAAATAAAAAGTGCAATATATATAAAGACAGGTATGATTTCGCTGGATGCATAAAACGGATTGAACTTAAGTTATATTGTATATTATATTGATTGGAAGCGAAGCGAGCGCTGATGAGTGGTTTCCAAAAGTTTGAAAGCTAACAGCTGAAAACACAAATTTCGCATGCTAATGGAAAACACGCGATTCTGATGTGAATAGTTTTGAAGTGCTGATCGCTAATTACGACGAGCCCGGAGCAAAGTTGCTAACTATACTGTTTCTTGGCTTTACTTCCCCTGGAAGGTCAATATATATATTGTGTGTGATATTTTGACCCACCTGATGTTAAGTGGTTACCTCCACCCATAATAACAGATTCAATTGACGCGAGCAACTGGACCTCAGAGGCGATCTTCTTCTTTTAACATGTTTTTTTTTTAATATTTATATATGGAATTTGTTCTTGATCCTAATGTTTGTGTAACCTGTGTGTCATATCTACATAGCCATAGAAGATAGCCCAAAAGATCTGGTCACATGCCAAACCGAAGAACCGACTACTACCGAGGAGATCAAGACCAAACTTAGTGGCCTTAACTAGAAATGGCCTATGTCTAGCAGCGTCTTATCATAACGATGATGCCACTTACGATACGAGGAATGATAATAAAGGTGGTTATCATGTTCAAGCGGTAATTACCTGTGTTTTTAACAACTTGTATAGATCCGTTTCCATTAAACACTGCACTATGTAGACATCCTTCATTTGATCAATTGTTTCTGCCCTTAGAATATCTCGAATATCGATTATCTGTAAACAAAAATTGATTATAGTATGCGAAAGAACTTTATCAGGAGCTAAGATTACAAGTTTAGGTTAGGGAACCCTAAATCCTAAGTCATATCGGTATGGGCAGTGGAATGGTGATCTCGGTGATAAATTTTGCCAGTTTAATTTGGTTATTATAAGAAAACAGATATATTTTTTTCTAAATCATCCCGTTTCACGACTTTCAAGTCTAATTAATAAATACTAATATGTACTATTATTACTAAGAAAATAGAAGAAGAAATAAAAAATCTTTCTACCTATGTCCGTTAGACTTTGAATCCATCCAACCGATGTGCCCCAGCCCAACATTAGAAAGGCAATAAATAATGTGAAGATGATCGTAGGTTAACGATATGCCATGGAATTGAATCCTAATGAGCTTGAGATTTTGGCGAAGAAAAATAGGGGAAATTTTTAGTACGGATTTTTTTATTGCTGGCGTATCTTCAAGCTCGCTATCAAGTTAAGAAACTGCCCTCAAGCATCTGGAGTTTGTGATGGCATCGGCATCGTTGAATACGAACGATAGACCTAAGCTATTCAATCTTTTATTGAGTTTTTATAAGTAAATTATATTAAAGTAAGCATAATCAAAGTAGACCCCTTTTAGCTTCAGGCTATGACGAAAATTATAAGTTTCACGGCTGTTTGCTTGTCTGTGGTTTGTTATCAATTCCTTTGAGGCAGCGTATCTCCAAAAGAGGTGGTCCGATTTCAAAGAGGTTTTATTTTTGTATTAAAGCTGGTATATGTCAAAGTCAAAGTCAAAAATCTTTATTTGCCGTAGAATTCTTAAAAATTACTTGGAAACGTAAATTTCCTTTTTTAATAAATAAATAAGAGCATGCGGTTTTTAAAACTTAGTTTAGCGCTTGTTCAAACCCCATCCGACCTTCCATAGGGAAGAATAAGCAGAAACCCCTAATGGAAGGATTACTTTTTTTTTGCGAGCATGATCCCTTTAACAACGTAGTTAAATCTAAATAACATTTTCCTATCGAAATACGTTTTTTTTTTAAATTAGTACTTATATACGATATAAATCTTTGGATCGGATGCTTGTTAAGGAAGTTAGAGAACCGTATACAATTTCCCATTAAAGATCCATTGATTTTTGCAATCGGAATATTTAATTTATTTTTCATAATGGATGGTTTTTAGTCACGTTCGGTGGCGCCCTGAATACTTTTAAAGGAATATACAATATGCTCCTCCTAATAACTTCAGGGGCATTTTCAATAGAGCGTATCTAGGCCCACATAATGAACCCTTTTTCATTTCGTTTCCGACATAGAAAGACATAGAAACGGCGGATGATTTTTTTATCGCTCACGATAAAGTTGAATTTCCTTCACGGCCTCGACTACGGGGTCTCCGCATAATGTTTATCTACCGAGTCACGGACCAATGAAAACGTGGCCTAAGGCGGAGGGCTAAAGATAAAGTCTTACGTTTTCATGCTTAAACCGGGTCAAGATTTTTATTTCTCGTAGCGTCCTCTGGCAGTATGTCTGGTGTTCGAAGGGTGATATTTTCTTTATGGCGACTTTCGCTTTCTTCACGTTGTCAATGGCGGACCTGCGAAGAAAAAAACGCTCGTAAATCATACGGTGTGACGTGCATTATTCCTGCCGCTTCCAAGGACTTACTGACACGAATACAGAAGGGGTAAAAAGGCAATAAATAATGTGAAAAAGCTAAGTTTTCGGAGGCAAGACGTAATTTATTGTGTTATCCTTATCTGATTTTCCTGTCAAGGTAAAGTCATTACCAAAACACTTGCAGAATTAAAGATTCTCACATAAAGTTCGCAGTATAATTTAGAATAAGTTTGCGCTATTAAACAAAACTGCCCCAGTTTTAATTTTTACAAAATAACTTATCTTTTACTATTTAACTATCTAAGTACAATAATTAAATAATTTCTAGACAACAAAGAACACTTATTTGAACTACATATTGTGAAAGTATTAACTTCACAATTGATATATTGTGTACAATTAAGCGGTGGTTGTAATAAATCACTACCAATTATGTCAAAGACACTCGAGATGTGTGAACATTACCCGCAATAACGTTTTATCTGAACTTATTATCCCATCGGGGAAAATTACACAAGAACACTCAAAGGTCTTACATTATTTACCAAGAGAATCAATTACACTGCTAACAAGATTTGTGTTACTACTATTCGTAGATGAAATAATATTATTACTGTAGTCTAGACGCTTTCGTCGTGATGGAGCGAAAACTTTACTTCAATAATAATATTTTTCCATCTCATTTCCATTTGTAGACCATAACCTATAATATAGAATTAACTTAGTGGACGGTCTCAACACGATTTTTGCATATACGAGCGTGGCGACAAAATAATGTTTGTAAAAGCGCGGGATGCGACGAATATAAGCAAAATTTTACTGCAGTCTAGCTTCATGATGCAGCACGGAATTGTACTAGAGCAAACACTTCACGAGAATTGTCATGAATTATCACATTTTATTTTTTGACTATTGTTGTATGTATTTTTAGGTATTTCACTTGTTTTGTTTCCTCCTGCCATTGACCAAACTCATTTAGTTTATTTCTTGTTAATTGTCTTCAGAAAAAGGAGGGGGTATTAAAAAAAGCTGGATTTTTTTGTGCTTTTTTTACTCTGTATCTTCGCCAATTGTGGACCGATTAAACATTTTCAAGGCAAAATGTGAAATAAAAAAAAAGAAAGTTGGTTGATACGATTTTTAAATCAGCCCCTTGTTATTTTATCGCCTTTTAGGTACGCAATAAAAATATATTTCACAAACATTATATCCTTTATGATATTAGCGTTGGTAAGATGGCATATTTCAAGGCATGTTTCATTTCAAAGCATACTCATTCTCCGCGTAAATATTATGAAGACCATTTTCGTCTCTCGGCTAACTATGGACTAGGCTATAAGGACCGTAAGTACGTGCAGTCATACCTAGTCGTAAATGGAATACCGACCTTGAGTGGAGATTTTTGGGACGCCATCGACGCGAAGATTGAAGTGAGATCGAATATGTTTGCACGAGATAACATGCTTTTGACATTAGACGAGCGAAAGTCAAGGGCTGTTTGCTTTCCCCGAGGCGTGAGATTTTCGCCCCTTTAATATCAAACTAGAGAGGAATATTATAATATCTGCGCAAGGTAGGCAATATCTCGAGATGATTTGGAAGCAGACAGAATTAAAAATAAAATGCTAAATCATCGTAATAAATCGACGACACGCACAGAGATCAAACGGAATAACAATGCCGTCTGAATTATTGATCATGGCTTCAGAATTACGCTACCTTCGAAAGCAGGTCGAAATTCCGAGAAACAATAATGTACAGCCAAAATAATGCACGGCCGTCACGGTATTGTATATATTTTGGAAACCATGTACACGAATTATTAGATCACAACATTATTGACTGCGAAGTAATGGCCGTACGTAACGAAATATTGGGCCGTGCAATACGGAACGTATTTACAATACCGAATGAACATAATCGCGTTTATAAGCCGTACAATACTGGCTGTACGTCATCAATAGTTTGGACAGATTGTACTTGGTTCGTACATATATGTTTCTTATTAAATTATAAAACTACTAAATTGAAGGTTTTTTTAGAAAATTATTTTGAATTTGGATAAGAGCTGAGATGCTTAAATTGAAAGAAATTTTAAGGAAAAACATGATTTACCGTAAAACGGCTTTTTTATTGTCTATTCAGAAGCTTTTATTTTTGAATCAAGTATTTTGTAGAATAAAATAATTAATAGCCTGTCCGTGGACACGCAGGCGGTACATCAAATCATAAATTATGCGCACGAAAGCTCTCCTCAACCAATACTATTAACCCAATTACACACCGGATCACCGATGTCATGCAATAACAAAAGCGGTTACTATATTCCCCACGTAGTTACATCAAATTGGATCTCGCAAATACTTTTCATATCCATTCCCCTGGCACTAGGGTTTTGTAACCCTAGTGCCAGGGCCCTAGTGCTTGGGTCTTCTCATTTTTTGAATTGGGTTACAAAAGCGGAGCAAGGTCGGCATGTTAATAGTTAAGTGCGACATTGTTGAAGAACTGAGCATTGACTACATAACAGATTTTACTCACTTAAAAAAGCCCGCGAAATGGTGCCACGCGAGCTCACTGAAATAAACCTAATGGACCGTAAAGTCATCGGTGATTGTACTAAAACGCAACGTAAC
This sequence comes from Aplocera efformata, assembly GCA_921293045.1. NCBI lineage: Eukaryota > Metazoa > Arthropoda > Insecta > Lepidoptera > Geometridae > Aplocera > Aplocera efformata. The sequence continues at coordinate 11,202,693 of OV121042.1, forward strand.
CTTAATGAACCATCTTAAAAAGATTGATCACTCGTAATGGCAAGACGATCATTTACGATAGAACGTGCACGAGAGATCATGGTCAAAGTACGGCCAGGCTCTACAGTGGGACGCAACCTGATTTAAAGGGCATGTGATAGTAGTTGATAACACTAAATCAAGAAATTGAGAAAAAAGCGGTCGGAATTAATCAACAGAAATCGTTCATCATCTTAACGTCACACAAATCTTGAGTCAGCGAAGTGTTAATTAACTTCTTATAGTCCTGAACTTGCGATCTCAGTTATCAACTAGTTTCGATCGTTTCAGAATAATTTAGGTAGGTGTAAGAACTGTCACAAGAACTGTCAATAGGACTGTCAAAACTTCTTGTGGAAATTGGGGCAGACACCAACTGAGCAACGAGACCAGGCAATCTCACGATCTAGCTTCAAAAAGGAAATGAACTTTTACCGTTGTCACCATTCGCATTATCCTTCTACGTTACCTTCCTGTTTATCTATTAATGTAGAAATAAAATTATTATAACAATTGACGGCTCCGTGGCTTAGTTGGTAGTAGCCCTGCCTCCGAAGCGAGGGGTCCCGGGTTCGATTCCCGGCCGGGGCAAACTTTGTGTGGTGAGCATGAAGTTTGTTCTCGGGTTTTGGGTGTTTGTCTTGTGTTTCTGTGTTTGTCCATCTGCGACACAGCAAATTCTAGTGCAGAGGTATGAGTGTGTTCACGTTGCTTTTATTATTGAGAAAATTGAGAAGACAATCGTCTTTTATCATTTGCGACGCGTTCAAATTTGCGACATTTAATAAGGCAGACGATTCCCTAAAAGCAGTTACAATACAACAATACTTGACAAAGCTGGGTAACGAGGTACGAATATTGTAAACTGGTATCTTCAGGAGCACATGAATAATTACAGCCTCATTAGAATACATGATATTAGAGCGAAGTGTGGTCTCATAATAATTAATATGTAACGGATTGATCGTACACAATTTCCTAATTAAAATCTTAACCAGGCAAGCATGCCCCAAGGAACATTTTATTGTTTGCCTAGTTATGATTTTAATTCACTTACATGAATTGTGGGTTAAACGGGGAAGCACTCAATTCAGATTAAAAAATCTAAATTTATGAAAATTAAATTCAAGTAGAATGTTTGCCTTTTTCAACAAGCGAATTCATTCTTTTTTTTCGTTACGCAGTTACGCGTCAGGCGGTAAATAAGACATGATTTTCATTTATGACGGAAAGTGGCAATTAAATGGCACGTATATATAAAAATCAAGTAGGTACTTTGCGAATATCGAAAGCTTAGGCATCGATAGCGAAAATAAAATGTCCGTTCAAGGACTCCGTCCTAAACAAATATTTGGATTAACAAGTTGACGAACCGAAAAGTAGAATGAATTCAGGTGTAAGCGACCAAAACGAAAAATAAGCCAAAGCTAATATCGAGTTAAAGTACGCAATCCTACATGATTAAATAAATATTATAATAAATTTATACTACTAAGATAATTTACACGATAATATGAAATAATTAAAAAAAAAAAAACTAAAATCCGCCTCAGTGCGATTGGCACTCGCACACCGAGGGTTCCGGATCACCGAATTTATTTTAATTAAATAATTATTTATTATTGTAAGGCCGCTTCGGCGTACGATTCAAGAGATAGAGACAGACCATTTATGTACAGAACCCAATGGACGTTATGCAGTTAAAAAGTCCCTTTGACTCCCTTTCGGATTCTTGATTAAATCAGTTCTAGTTATGATATTATTGGACTGTCTCAGAAGTTACCACACAATTTGACAAATTTCGTTAAAATCGTGCATGCCGGTAACTGCTTGAAAAATGGATCCATCATGATTCTTCAGTCTAATGCTGGACTCAAAAATATGTATTACAAATTTGGAACCGAGAAGACAGACACACGCTACAAACGAAGTTAAATAAAAGCTGGTAAAAACGGAAAAAAAGTTGTGTTAGAATGGAAAATTTGTGTAAGAAAATTTCACAATCGTTTTGTAACTGCTTTCAATATGAATTATGAATAAGATAATAAAATAATGGAAAATGCGAAAGTAGACAGCGCTGAGCTACTCTTTATTTATCTTGAGGAAAATGAAGTTCATATAGGTACGTGGGATGTATACTAACAGCCTATTCCTGTAATCGACTAGATGATTGGAGACAAATTGCCAATGTTGTTTTCTATAATGTATGGAGCTTTTTGACAGGTAACAATACTGCTATGGCAAACTTTCCCCAGTTGATTATAGATCTGCTAGTTGATTATAGAGTCTGGCCGTTAGACATGTTACATCTACAATACGGATTGTAGCCCATTGTCATTTATCGAGAGTAAGCCGGGATCCGGAGATCTCGGAACATTACGGTTTACGGTTTAAAATTATTTTTGTTTCTGTAACACGTTTTGAACAAATCACATATTGATATATAAGTGACTGCTTAAAATATTGAAAAAAATAACTTCAATAGTTTAATTCATTACTTCTCGCCACTAGGGGTGAAAACGGTCCACAATTGGCGAAGTATTTGCGCAACAAACATACACTAAAAGAAAACTTACAGCCAAAACGAGAACCTCCTCAGTTTTTTGAAAATTCAGAAACTATGAGTATCTTAATAAATTATACACTTAAACCAACCTCATGAATCACATTGGTGAAAACCGTGTGAAAATCTATTCGGTGATTTTTGAGTTTAGCGTGTTGAGACAGACGCGGCGCGTTCAAACAGATATTAGGAGATAAATAGGACTCCTGAACTTGTATTGATGAAAGGCAGGTTATATACCACAAGCGACCCGTCCCGACTTCGCAATTTGCTCGGGTGCAATTTACTAATGAAGAAAATTAAAAGTGCATTTGGCAAAATTAATATTAAGTACGAGTTACATCGAGTTATCATTAACCAACAAAATGTTATTTATTATTTCTAAAATTGTCGTAAATAATATTAATATTTAATATAACACGTGAATGATGCTTCGGTATAATTCGTAGCTCTAAATTTTTAAGTAACTTCTAATTATTATTCCATTACACAATTTCGGTCAAACTGATCCAAGAAGATTAGGAACTGATATGAGTGATGGACACTAAACATACATTGAATAACCGTCGAAGATTTGTTGAATAAAATGAGAACATTGAAGGCAAAGATGCGATGTAAACGTAATTACTCCGTATTCTGAAAGTTCCTATTTCGTCACGCAGGACGGACCAACCCCCTTTGTTGGCATAAAACGAGGTCGAGCGAGTCAGCTCGTTAATTAAAGCAATATTTTAAATGGAAAGATTTAGAGGCCCAATATGCGCCCTTGTTCTACACCATATGAGAAAAAATTACATCTGAATATTACTTTTAGCGCGCGCGAAAAAGGCATGTTAAATAAAATGCGTATTATAAGTTTGACTGTCGTGTTTTTTCTGGAGACAAATGAATTTAATTAAATGTAGCTGTAGACGAAGCACTGCCACCACACCTGTAATATGCAACCAAGCAGTAGTGCTCGCATTACTGTGTTTCGGTGGAAGGGCACAGGCGCCCGAGACGTTACATCCCCGTCTCGGGTGATAAATACAAATCAGTCTAAGATTATTATTCTGATATTATTCTGAGTTCGATGTTGGGCAGACTGTGTGATGAGCGTAGAGTTGGGATGATTGCTGCTGAAGCTTGTAGGTTTGTATCTTAACAGTCAAAGATAGTTGTATTATGTGTAACAAAATAAGCTATAGCTTCTTAAAAAATAATAAATCATAATTATGTACAGTAAACTAGCAGAAATAACAACGCATCAACGTTGAAAAAACGGAGAATTCGATGAGGTTGCAGTTGAGCTTCATCTGTATTGTTAATGTATGTATGTATAATGCATGTCTGGTTTCCAACCAACGGCCTTCGGATTAAAAGTCATTTTAATCAATGGCCCAATGGCCATCAACATAAGGAAATTTCTCATTTTTGAAAAAAAAAAGTATCGTGTTTATGAATTTTCTAACTTGTTGTACCTTATAATGTAATCTTGCTTTGTGTAATTAAAGAATAGATAAAATGCTAGTATTTTAATGAAGAAGCGGGTATACTCAATGCTTAGTTTTTCTTTTTTTTACAAATCATGTATTACAGTCTCGTTATCAAATAAAATGTAAGCAACTCAGTTAGCTATAACTAGGAAAGGTATAATATAAAAATCAACGGGTATTTTATAACAAAAGAGACCAAATAAAGGCAGGATACAATCTAATTACAATTGTTCCAGAGGGTTGATCGTATTAAAAAAGGTAAGGAATTGTTTGTTACCTCGGGGTGCTTTAATTTTTTGTTCTACGTCACTAGATACGAAATTTGTAGGTAAAGAATTTATATTTCATGTACATAAATAATCTTTTTAATTTTTAATATGACTAATGTGACGGAACGAGCCTATGTTAAGTGGACACCACCGTCAATAAACAACAGCAATAGCAGTAGTGCTCGCATGCTGGTGAAATCACATGCGCATCCGCGCATGAGACGTATCATCCCCTTCTCGGGTGATGGACGCAGCAAGACGAGTGTGACTCAGTCTTAAGATCCAAATCTTATACGGAGTCGCATTACTTTTGTCATGGGCGGCGTTTGCCACTTACCACCAGGTGGGCCCTCAGCTGGTTCCGTCACTTATTCACATAAAAAAAGCACAGGAATGCGCAGTACCCTACTAAAGTATGAGAAAACGCAACGCGTTGCGTCCATTACTCCGAGACGGAAATGTAACCGGAACACAGTGAGTGCACCACTACTTGGCGGCGAATTATCTGGTGGGGTAATAATTCTTCTTCGAGTGTACTTGGTACAACTTCAACACAAGTAATTTGGGTTGCTCCTTTCGCTCCACCCGGGGGATACGTGTAGGAGAAAAAATGTAAAAGAAATAGATATAAACGGTTATTATTTAATGCAAGAAACGCGCGGCGGGTGTTACATGCCGTTTTGTAGCATACACAATAACATGAAAAACAGCCAAGACCCGAGGAGAAAAAACTTCATGCTCACCACACGAAGTGTGTCCCGGCCGGAAATCGAACCCGGGACCCTTCACTTTAAAGGCAAGACTACTACCAACTAAGGGACGGAGCAGTCGAAATAATTGGACATTTCATACAGTAGGTATGTATTGAATTCAATCGAAAATGCCAAACACCGATTGACTAATCTAATATGTTATTATTAGTTCACGCCTATATATATGATTACATTTAATTAAGCTGGTTCCATGTTCTATTAAATAAATAGGTACCGCAACAACAAGCTATAAAATGGCAACAAAATATTATTATAATTCCCCAAGTAAAGTTGTTTGGGATATTGCCTTGGATTCATTCGGAATACTTCAAAAACTACACCGACATGCTGTACTCAATTCTCGAGTATATTTTTTTACAAGTGACAATTGACAGATACACACTTCCGCTCAAAACACAACCGAACAAAATTAATACTGAAAAAACCGAATCAAAAATCCAAATGGTGTTATACCACAAGAAAATTGAAATACAATTTGGTAAATGTACTATTTAGTTTTACCGAATTAAGAATACCGTAAAAAAAAAACTAAGGTAAACAAGCGTGACATTACTCGTGCCTAATTTCCAAAAACGGGTGCGTAAAATGATAGCTGTTTTATTCTGCACGAATACAGGAGAAAGTAGAACCCCCAACGGAAAGCTAAGGAATATAAATGAAAATAAATGAACTGTTCTAGTTGATTTGATGAAATATTAGGCTTTTACGGAAAGGGCAACGTAAAATTACTTCTCATTAGTATTCGGCAAGTTTTGGAAATTTCCACGGAAAGAAGACCAATCCTTAACAAACACTAACACGTTCACTGAATAATTTTAGGTTTAATAAGAGAAGGCTCGGATCAGGTCTCTGTTTAGGATTACTTAAATAAAAAAATAGATAAATTCATTATTAAAAAATAAAACTTCACCGGTCTCGTAAGAGAGCGTGACATCCTTTACCGTCACGTCATAACAGTCGGTTTCATTGACAAGGCGAGTCAATAGATGTAAAATTTGGACACCTGAAATGTTTAACAATTTATTAACAAGATTGAGGATATTTCTAATTGGTGTCTGCTCAGATTCTATCCGACCCTTTCTGGTAAAGAACAAAAAAGCCTTCACCGGAGCGTCTCCTTTTTTTCGTCAGTTAAAAAGGGTTATAAATCTATGCATAATATTAAAAAGCCTTAATTAGAATGTTTATAAATTCATGCATTATACTTACACTGCTGGTAGACAGGTAAAATTAGTCGTAATACTTTATTATCGGCCAATAAAATATTCATTTCGCGGTACTTAATGACGTCATATAAAATACCGTTTGGGTAAACTCCTTAGCGGATGGTTATTTTCATCAGCCACACCTCTGATCGCCTGATTGCCTGTTTGCCAATCACGCTATTGCGAAATTCGCTCATAAATTGAATCTAATAACGCCAATATTCCACGAGGGAACGTTCAGGTAATGAAAATGATATGATATTGTCATGAGATGGTGTCGATTTATTGACACGGAACTAAGCTAAGACTTTCTTAGTAGTTCCTCTATGAGTAAATAGCCATTCCATAGGTCATTTTAGCTTATGAAACATTTCGACACATTATATCAATACGATTTCGATACATTGATGTAAACAACCCAGTGGAATAATCTACCAGAATCAGTGGTTGGTGCAACATGAATAAATAGTTTCAAACAACAGGCTTGACCGACTTTAAATACAGCTTGTTGAATTTAATAGAACACAATTGCAGTAGCATACACGCATCTGCTCAATAAGCTGCTAGTTTATCATATAATATTTATAAGAATGAACCATTCGTAAGCGTTCGGCTCCGTTCCGTAGTCAGTGATTTATGACTGGTAATTTACAAAACTTGAAGTAGATTACGGTAATTATAAATTGGTTTGTAAGTCTTCATGAAACCCGTAAACCCTTGTCGGGTCTCAGCTGGTGAAACGCGCATACCATGTTGCCATTTAAGGCAAAATTGTAATTAATTATCTTGGATTCAAAAGGTCCTTTAAGGTACCGGACGAGCGAGCTTTGAATCCAGCGTTATATGATACTTATTATATTCTGACTTCAGGACGACGTTGTTCTGATTAGAAAACGGACATCTACCTGAACAAGGTATTCAAAAAAGCCCTAAATATATATTATTATAAAAGAAAGAGATCAAGTAACCTTTGCGTATTTTATTTTCCCTAGACATAACTGGGTTATGAAACTATCACGGCTTAATTAAGGCACAAGTTTGTATATATACTTTTACGAAAACGGAATAATTGTGTCTAATATATAGTCTAAATTAGAACACTTGAGATTTGTTTGCTATAAATATTGAGAACTATTCGTTGGATAGTTACATAATTTAATGGCGTACCTTTAATGGGATAAGAAAACAAAAGAAACGAGACAGAAGAATTTTTGAAGCTGGGTATAGAAACGTATAGAGCTTAATATTCACTCAAACGATGCACAATAATAGAAACATATGTGCAGGTATCTACAAAATTACAAGCAAGGGTAGTCAGGCAAACTAATCGTCCTAAATAGACGATATAATAAATTAACACCTAACCAGGCTGACTAAGACTGCCATGGAAGCATAGGATTAATTCTTAGCACGTATAATATATCCGCGAATAACATACAGGAAAAAAACTGACGAAGACAATGAGGCGTTCTTTTAAAAGAAAAAAAAAAACGCAATTGTACTCAATATATCGTGTCTGGAATTTGTTTCGTCATGGTCAAGATATTTTTTTATACGGGTTCTAGATAGTAATGTGGTCCCGAATGTCTAAAGTTTTTTAGGTTACGTAGACATCTCACACACGTCTCACACCAGTTCTGGGATGAATCTGTGGCGCTCGTTTTTTTATATCAAATAAACTTTCGATTTCGGGACAGAACACCGTACTGTTTGGGAGCCTTTTTGTGAAATACAAATGAATATTTGAAAGACAGGTATCGGTTTAGTACGCCACCTGGTTACCAAAATGGAACTAGACTTATCATATTAAAAATGTCTCATTGGAGATCCGCCACACTATGATGTAAACAAGTGACTCATAGTTTGTACAATCAAGCGAATCAATGAGTGGTCACGTCCGAATATCAACAGACACGGCGAAAATTTTGTGTGACCCCATTTGTTACGTGCAGTTGTACAATATGTTCACTTATACTCTAGAATCATTGTTATCGTTCTGCTGTACTTACACAGCTGGATTTTGTGTCTCTTCTATATATAATGATTAACAACCTCTCTACCCTAAGATCTCATTTCCGAGGCTTTTGAAGGCGCGGTTATAAAAATAAAAATAACTGTCTCTTGAACGCCATCAACTTATCATTGCACGAGACAAAATATGACGTAAATGATGTGATTTGATCATGCTTTGAAAACTGCTAGTCTGTCTGATACATACAACTCGACATGGCTTGTCCGACCCCTGGGTTCACCGTCTGGCAGTCGGAGCTATTCAAAGTGCCATATTTTCACATTTTCCAGCTTACCGCGCAAGTAATAAATGTCAAATTGCAAAGCTCGACAACCTCGGGATGATGAGGCTATGTCGCTCGACTGGAACAAAGGCGAGGCTCGTTGACGTCGGGGCCTTTTCATACGCTTAATAACAAGCCATCAGCGCCCAAATGGCAGCCATTTTACGTCAGCTAGGGGCACTAAGGTGTGATGATTACATGATTAGTACATTTTACTAATTGTTATTGTCACTATAGGCTCTCTGCCCGTTTTAAATATATGTAAACCTTAAAGGAAAAATGGATACGCCGTATCTTCTTCTTCCGTGTGAGTTAGTAGCTAACTTTGTTGTCAGACTTTTCAAGGATAAATAACGAAAATCATGCAGAAACTTATTTCAGAACTGAATCTTTACGTAACTGCCACCGAGGGCTTAGTGGTAGGGCAATTTGAGTTTAACTAGATGAAAATAGGAATTGGATTGGGATATTTTCCTTCATTCGGGTGGACGTCTTGCCTTTTATTTGATTGAAATCGTATGTAATTCCAATTCCAGTTATGGCAAACTCAAGTCAAGAGTAAGAGTTCACACATAACTTTTCCTGACACGATTTCCAAAACGGTTTTTCCGTTAGGTCATCCATAGGGTGTGAATATGTATGTATTTACGAAAGAAAAGTACTATAATAAGTATTTTCTCAGATAACTGGTTCCCATAGTACAAGCTATGCTTAGTCTGGGGCTAGATGGCGCTGCGGATAATGAGCGTGAGTATTTTTTTTTTATGAATTCTTTATTTTTTAAGTTAACACACGATTTTTTTACACTTTTTTTACATTTATCCTTTTTTTTCCAACGCTCTCGCGTTCTTATCCCGTTACGATTTCCGAATAAGGAAAAATGCATGTGAGAGCTCTAAATTTTGTGCACTAAACCGAGGCGCACAAATTTTTCTTCACAGATGTAGCCACTTATTAGGTAGTTCATAGCTAAACGAAAACTAAGAAACCGCAAAGTATTCGACGTAGCCTAACAAGTTGGAAGCCTTAGGGGCACCGTAAGAAAACACCGGCTTTAGGTCCATAAAACGTTGTTATTTGCAAGTTTATCCAGACAATGGATCCAGAGAAAGTAAACGAAGTGGAAGCTTCTTTTGCCCAGAATTTAATATTAATAAAATTAAACTCCGCTTGAGTACACATTGAACAAAGTTTGGGTCTCAAAGTCGAGTCACAACCGATAAGTTATTGAGAGAGAAACTTAATAGCGTATTAAAGAAACTGACGAGGCCTTTGACAGAATCGGCTAATCATGGTCTTTGGAACAAACGATTGTAAATTTACTTTAAAACAAAATGACCTTGATAGAAGACATTCTTAAGACAGTGAAGTTGATTTATTTATAGCATATTGTAAGCGTTGGTTAACGTATAATCGCACGCATTAACATACAAGTACAAGATAAGTTATAACATAGATTACAAACCTTACACACTAAAGTAGGTACTATAAACCACCTCGGTTATGTACGTCGGATCCTTAAATATTTGTTCAGCAGGCCTTAATAAAATATTGTTTAGTAAATGTTACGTTTGTATTATACAACGTGAATACTTTATAAAGTACGCAGGCAGTTTGGAGATAGAGGCCAGTTCTTGGACTTTGAACTTAGTTAATCAAATTTAACAACTTTTAGAAGTATCAGAACCAGCTATGTGTACATTGCGAAATGTCCTGTCGGGAAGTACTGCCGCTGCCACCAACCTGTGTAAGTTCTGTTCCGGCAGTGTTCCGGGAGCGATGCGGCAGTGAGCCACAGGAAAGTAAGCACTGTGCGCTGTGCGATTGGTTACAGATTACGACTGCATAGATCGAATCGAGAGGCTGTGTGCTCTGAAGGCTTTATGTGCTAATTGAATGCGGATAGGCCTGCGGCGAACCTGACACGATCCATCATATTCTGATGAATGTGGCGGGCGAGGTTACATCAACATGTTCTCTACGTTGATTTAGGCAGTGGTCAATTGAGACCGTCATGCTTGATTAATTTTGTGTCCACGGTAGTTTAATTACGATAAGATAAAGAAACTCATAGTGAGTTAGATTTTGTTTGAAAGCAAGCAATACGTAACGTTAAAGGAATTAATGTGACTGGAATTTCATTCCCTTCTCGTTACTGAGAGATTCTTTTGAATAGGCCTTTCTTGTTTATTCAGACCTCGACCTCGAATAGTTCTACTTCCCTTTTTTTCATATTATGGGGACGACCATATTATGTATCGGAGAACATATGAAATAAATACATTAGACGCAAAGCGCCGATTAAATTACTTTGATGAGTTGTGAAATTGTCTCAGATTGCGTTTGTTATGTAAATGATTGTTTGTGATTAATTTTTGATATTTTTTTCCAGTTTACTTTATTTTGTAATTTAATGCAACGTTGGTGGCAATTTAATTTATCCGTTGTAAAAGTTGGTTATTGACCCATATGCCGCAACGAGCTGAAATTTTCACAGAATGTTTGTTATTATTGCAAACAACATCTAATAATTAAAAAAATATCTAAAAATACAATTGGTGTTACGGAAGCCTCTGTCTGCTAGTCTGAATCATGCTTGGTTTGATCTCTTCGGTCGCCAATCCTTGCGTGAGAGTAGCGCCAACTTCGGGCACAATGTGAGTAATACATGATAATTTTGTGATTCACAACCATTTTCAACTACAAATTGATTAGACAGTATAATGGTGCAAAGCAAATTCATAAATAATCAAAATACTTTCTAAATAAATCACCAATAGTGTTGTCTATATAAATCAAAAAGATTTATGATGAAATTTTAAAACACGCGACGAATTGTGTTATTTGCATTTTCTACCAAGGAAGTGGAAAAGGTGTGTCCAATAATCGAAATATTGTAGAACCTGACATTTGTTCTAGAGATAATAGATGTTAGGTATGATATAAAACTAAGGCAAAAATTGGTACCTTTTTTTTATTAGCCAATCGGAAAAATTTTGGAAGACTGTCTTTCTGTGTTTGATCGGGATTCACACAAAAACTACTGAATGGGTATTGAGAAAACCTTAAGTAACATGGACTTATCTCTGTAAACTACGGTTCTCCTATTACTGTCACGTTTATTATTACTCAGTTATTATTGTAAAGAAATTCGCGCTCGTAAAATAAATTTCTCAATAAATCTGTATTTCTCTGAGATGTTTGAAGTTCAGATGAACCTACATTATAGTACCTATGGAGTGCAACCACGGCAGTGTAAGCGGGCGCCTAGAGCTATTATAGTTTAAATAATATTCCCAAGCAGTGAAATGGCAAATTAGCATGTTAACGCACGGCTTGGCACGACACTGGTGCAGGAGTCTCGAAGGTCGCCCGTGTGCTCAGCCTCATGGAAGGAAAGCGCATGCTCGGCGATACGAAACTCAGCGCGCTGTTAACTTACAGATATATCTTTCAAACTTGTGCATCGCGCAATTTATTACACAGGGAAAGTTTCTACATACGCTCTTCTATTATTGTTCACACAAACGCATACAATAATAGAGAATGTCGCCTAGATTCTTAAAGTAGCACGAGCACTCTACACAGGCATTTTTCCATGAATTTTTAACAAATAAATACAATTTTAGACATGTCCGTTTCAAGATTTATTAAGCTTTCCCATGAAATGGCACATTACAAATAGATCAAGAGAATCGTGTCTGATAAAACATTCACTCCGAAGCCTAATACTTACTAAATAAAATTGTTTTCCATTAAAATAATTCGCTTACGCGGGGCGAGAATCCGTCTTATTTATCCAAAAAAAGAATACCCAAAGTTGCCACGAGGCGCTCGGAATAAATCACCCTGTCTTTTCAAAAGTGCACGCAAGTCAATTACCACTTTGTAAAGAGAGAAAGTCTGAAAGAAAAGTAATGAAACTTTAAGAAGCCTGTTTGCAGACCCAGCAACTTGGTGACGAGCGAGATTGGCCTCACAAAGTGGGATCGGCTGACACAAAACACGCGCCGAAGCTTAAGGAAGTTGGGTATGGGATGTGCGATAATGAATAGTTTCAGATCAGCCATAGAGAAAAACAAAAGCCACCGCAATAAATCTACTTTAATCCAATGAAAGTGATAAAAGAAGCTCGGCTTTAGTGAAAGCGGGATAAAGCCGTAATAGACACTAAACAAGGTAGCATAACAGCGGCGAATATTACCTTTTCACGGTAATTGGTGGCCGCCGTGTTTGTATAAAAACGCTTCCAGTAAGAAATAAACATGAAATTAAGATTTTCATTCTCGCGCAGGTTACGTGCCACCAATAAGGATTTTTAATTATCTTTTAGAATAATATATCCGTCGCAATAACAGATACTCTGCGAAAATTTCAACCTCAGTAAAACAAACTGCGTTGGCTTGGTAACCAATATATATATGTATATGTAAGAATATATCATAAAAACAAAATCTTTGGCATTGTTTTTATAATCTTTAGTTAGTACGATCACTGGTGTTCGTTTACTTATGTAGTTTGACGGATTTGATTTTAATTTGAACCCAAAATTGTTCATCAAATAATATTATTCATTGATAAGCAAAATTACGATGGTATTCAATAAACCAATACCTTATTCCGCTGCCAAATTCGGCATGAAATCAACAATTCATCCGAACCGCAGCGATCATCAATTCTGCAACATATTCATGCCAGTAATTTAGGCAAAGCCCGTTCTCCAAAACAATGCCCGGCCCGGGTCACGGTGCAAAATGCCCTATAGCACAGATTGCAAAAATATTTCACCCAGGGATGAACTCAAGTGAGATAAACTATTTTAGAGTGGTAAAAGGGCCCCGTCCCAGTTCACTTTCTCCAGGATCTCTTCTTTCCCGTGGTTCACCTATTTTGTCCACCTGGTGGACCACGGGTAAACATATTCTTCTGTGGTCCACCTGATAATCGCGTAAATTATTTTTATTGAAATATATTGCCTATTGTCCACCTCTTTTCATTGGCTAGATTAAATCTATGCAACATTGATCCCGACAAATTAAAAAGTACACCGAATGGCATTTTTTTTAAATTCATTTATTGAAATAATTTACTTCAATTAAAATGATGATTACTTAAAACTAAAATTGCTCTATCAACGTAGTTTCTCCAATGCGAAATTGATTGGAATTTCACCATTTAGTAACTGTAATTGTATCCCCATAATATCATCGTCGTTATCTATATATATTTTTCTTCTCTTCGATGTTGTCTTGAAACTTGATGTTTCTAGTTTTGTTAAACCTTTTAATATATTTATTACCGTTGCATTTCTTTTATTTACTTCTTTATTCAATTTCGAATGATATGACTCTGCAGTGTTATTGGTGCGGTGTCTTTCACCAAATACGCACAAAATTTCACTGAATTTATCAGACAGCCAAAAACTTTCAACGTACTTTAAGAAGAGTAACATTTTTTTGCTATCACTGCTTTCAGATTTAACATACTCCAATCCTTCTTTAATGCTTTCATGGGGTATCAAAGGTAGAGCAGCAATTAATGCAGCGATCCGCTTTTCTCCTTTCGATTTTAAACCTAAATTTTTGGCCTTCTTCCAAATCGCCCTCTTCCAATGATAAAAACAACCGCGCAATGTTACATGTGGAAAAGCGCATAAAATAGCATTTATTGCGGCTTTCTCGAAATCAAGATGCATTGTTTTAGGATTGAAATTTGGTAACTGTGATTTAATTAAATCGAACACAATCGAATATGATTCCTGTTTTTTGTTCGGCATCAATACGTATATCAGCGGTACAACTTTTGTAGTCGTTATAGTACTCCCGATATCTCCATGTAATATGTACAATTGTTGGAATGGTTTCGGACAACAAGAAAAAGTGGCATCACCGAAATATTCAGTAACATCAGCAATGATCTCTCTAGCTCTTTTTGAACAAAAGACAATGATTCGCGATCCTTCATAAAAATAGTTTGCCAAAACCAATTGTGCAAATTTGATGGGAACTTCCACTTCTTCAAAATCGCTATAAATAGTTTTTTTAACTCCTAAAGATTTATTTCTTATTGTATATAAGTTGTGTTGTATGCTCGAAAACGACGGTATTTGCGTAACCATGTTCAATCCTTTACTTTCTAAAATATCAACACTATCCTTATAAAGTTGTGTTAAAGGCAAATCAGTGTTTTTGACTTTGTTTTTCAAAGATTCAATTTCATTTGCAACCACAATTTTGGAAAAATCAGATGCACATGAATGATTTTTTTTACTTGTCACCTTTCCATCCTGAAAGATTTTAAAAATGTTAATTTGTATTTGAAAAGTTCTAGGAGCGTGGAGGTTTACGAAACAGGACTTCCGTGAATGTTGACTTACCTTAACGATAATATTTCCGGTACATTTCTTTTTTTTGTACTCCGCACATCTCCATAAAACCGCTGAGGTTTTTTTAAAGGTTTTGACTCTGTAGAAAAAATATACATCATGCACCAATACAGTGCCCCCCTTTCTGGTAATATAGTGCAAATCGCTTTCTTCGTCTTGCGTATCTCCCATTTTAATAAGATTTAATTTTACTCACAAGCGATCAGGGACGGAGCACTATTTCATTAAACAGAACACATCTAATTCTGTTAGATGGTCAGGAAATACTCAAAGATTAATTGTCAAGAAATACTCAAAGATTAATTGTCAAGAAATACTCAAAGATTAATTGTCAAACGATAAAGAAACAATACGTTGTAAGTTCTTGAAAAAGAGGTGCACTTGAAAAGATTCAATTACAGTGAAGCACGTCAACGAAAGACCAAAAAGACTGTGTGCTCAAAGGTGGACCACGGTTAAATAATAATTTCCTATGGTTCACCTTAGTTCACCTGGTGGACCACAGAAGAATATGTTTACCCGTGGTCCACCAGGTGGACAAAATAGGTGAACCACGGGAAAGAAGGGTCCAGGATCTAATAGTGGTTCGCCCCGAACTGAGAAATCGCGACCTGTGTGATTGATACATTTTTATCCATCATTTAATTTCAAATGTCTATTTGTAGTATTTCTATAGGACTTAAATGTTTGTATATAAACAGAGAATAATGAGTAATTTCACGAACACGTATCATTATTCACATAGCAACCAATTTACTCGTATAAAATTTTTGCAGCACTATCTGCAATTCACGATCTACTTAGAAGTTAAATTATAGTTCGGTTTTGGGACTTCTTAACAAAGCCACGATAGTTCATTGATTAAGGTTTAACACAAACGTTGTCTCGTAACACAAACAATTCGTAGAAAAAAAACATATCACTTAATAAATATATTTATTAGATATGTTAATTAGATTTTACAAACGATTCGGAAATCGTTTAAAAGTTTGAAAGTTTGGGCAAGATCAATGCTTTATTGCACCTGTTCCAACCCTGTAGGTCAATTGGGGAATCCAACCACCAATTCAAGCGACAGGGCTGTAAATGAAATCCCTTATGGAATTGCAAACTAGGGTGACCTGGCTTTGATGTCGGCATACTTTGAGATCGAAAGGCTTATCAAAATCATTGTTGTTTATGTTTCCCTAGAGGAAATATATCATGAAGTTTGAGGTTCCATTTACAATAATGCCAGTCTAGTGGAATAAGTTTATTTAGTCCAATTTCCCTTTCCAGTAACTTATTTCGAGTCGGATATTGCACGTCCAGGATATTGTTCGTTGAGGAATGGATAGTATTTCTTTACCTTCACCGATTTGGACAAGATTTTAGGTAGTTTAACGAAAGACATTTAGTTTTCAATAGGCGTTAGCTTCATATTGGAAAATACATTATATAAGCTTTCAAAGCTAAGATTGAATTATAACAAAAATGCGAGGACGTCGACGGTAAATTGAAATAACGTAAATGATAAAAAAATTGCAGAAATATACCACAGATTGAGCTATGAAATTGTCGTTTCGTTGAACTGATCGCTTTGAAGCGTATAATGTTCTGTAAAAAGATTACACTACATACTCCGCTAGGATTTATTCTGTCGCAGGTAGCTTTGACATCTAAAATCACACAAAGATCGAAGTCCTCTCCGAGCTCAACTTATTATACAAATATTCGTTTCGGCAGAAGATGGTACCTAAGACCTTCGTTCGAGGACTGGGTTATTACAAAGTTAGCTACCCAGTCATCGAAATAACGACTCAAATGTTTTATTTTACAAGTTTAAAATAAAACTTCGCATCAATTCCATTTCATTCGTAGGATTAGAGCTTTGATGGAAATGTTCCATTTTTACTGCAATTTAACTATCCAATTTGATAAAATCCGATGATAATGTCGGATTTTATAGATTCTTTTATGTTCTGTTACACTTTTATTATAAAACTAGTTGACTCTCCCGTTGTTTCATTCGCGTGGACAAACCCGCGTACGGTTCGTTACACGGTTACGGTTACGGTCCGGCCAATGTGTCTTGCCTTGGCTAGGCTGAAGTGGGCTGCAAAGGGTCAAAATATTGTCTCTCTCCATGTTTCATTCATGGTAAAAGACAAAAGTTATTGCTCCCAAATTCAGAAATCAAACGGCGTCATTTCGACTATATTTTTTTGCATATTTTATCAAGCACACACGAATTTATGAAAAAATACTTTTTATCCGTCTAGTTTACGCGCATAGTCAACTTAACTTCATCACTTTTTCACATTTTATTACTTATGTGTTAAACCATATTATGTTTTATATGGAGATTGGAATATTTCAAACACGAAAGCAGGAAGATGATCAATTAAATATCACTTTCAGCTAAAAATATAAGAACTAAACAAAAATTTTACTGTAAAGAAACAGCCTTAATATTAAATAATTCGGGTATCCTACCATCATACTGATAAGATTTAGAATAATTGACTGATTTAATAATTAAATAAAACGACACCAACACTTTCATTAAAAAACATACAGCCGAAAGTAAACCTCTTCCTTACAAGAATTCGTTCAAAAAATATATAAATTCTTAATGATTTTTGTGAAAAAAATCAAGCACTATTTAATTTTTGTAAATCAAGTGGTATTTATTCAGGGTCCCATTTCAAATTTGAGAGTTTCGAGATGATATAACAATGTTGGCTACCAGTGATTTAGTCTGTGCTATTCTATTTATCTATGTTACCTTAGTTAGTCATGACATGACTTGTGATTAATTCATTATTTCGTATTACCTATGGACAAAATACTATGAATCATTCTTGTCAACATGCATTGTTGGGTTATCTCTTATCTACACAATTTAATAAAATTGAAGTGTCTGTTTGTAATGTAAAACTAAGTTTTTTATCAAAGCTGTTTGTCTGTTTGCTTGTTTCGGCTCATCTCTTAAACAGCTAGACCGATTTTTACGAGACTTCCACTTGTACGGGACTACATTTATTTTACAAAAATAATAAGTTTTCCGCGCATAAAAAATTAAATACCACGCGGACTAAGTCGCGGGTAACAGCTATTGATAAAAAAGCTTAAACAAACCCCTACATAGAGTTCGGTGTTCTAAGATTATTGATGGGGTGGAAAGGCGCGAAGGTGACCAGCATGAAGAGCTCGTATTTTGATTTACACAAGTTCTATTACGGATTATTACAGGTAATATGTAGCCCAAACTACAGGATCCACCCACAACAGTTTATGTTCGTCTCACAAATGCGTGTCCTGAAGGCAGAACCACTACAAACCATGAGACAAGTCAGTGGGGAACAGAGGTGATAGGAACAGCTAATAAGCCCGGCCATCCATTGCTGGAACAAATTTCATTCACTTCTAAGCTGAATCCGGAAGACACTCAATGTTCTCCAAGCTTTAGCTTTTAGCAATCGAACTAAAATACCTAGATGTCCTACGTAAACTGACTATTGTATAGTTATCGTTAGATTGGGACTTCCACACCGAGAGTGGTGACTTACCATCGAATGTATTTGTATCTTTGTCAGTTTATCGGCCGTAATAACACAAATTGACTTAAAGATACCGCCTTACTCCTTAGATACGGAACCCTAAAGAGTTAAGTCCATGTTCCTATTCCATTAGAACCGTAGCTAACTGAAAAGTCTGCGAAAAGAGAAGACCAACAATTTGGATCACAATATTTACAGGAATCAAATAAATTTTAAATGTTTTACTTAAATAGAACTTTGAAGATATTGGGTTTCATTTGAATAATGGAGCATGGACAAGATTTTAGTGAATTTTAAGAAGCATTAGAGTGCTTTATCAGATAAGGTTTCATTTTGTTACGCGTGTTTATATATAACGATATTCTTATTTGCTTTGGCGACTGTTACGCTACGCTATGCGTTACGCTACATAGCGTAACATTATTAATCGGTGCTCAAGATTCTTGAATCTAGAATGAAACAAAATAGAATCTAGACTCTAATCTATACATCGGTAACAACGGAGTACTCTAGCTAGACCTTACAATATCCAGAACATCGGGTATCTCTAGTGCATTAATGTATAAGTGCCCATGGTGTTATAGTAGTAGGTAGTAGGTACATAGAAAGATTTCTTAATCCCAAGTTCTAGTGTATAGTGACCAGTAATTGCGCGAATTAATAGGTACTACCCAATATAATATTGACGTGTTTTTGAGGTCAAAATTTTGAGGTTTTGAGGTTTTCGTCGCGGCTTCATGCGCTTTTAATATTATAATCATTGTTTATTCAAGTATGTACAATTGCTGTACATGGCAAGCAATCTCACAAGTGATCATTGGAGTGAAACGGTTTTGGTCTATCGGCACCACTAAGATCGGTACTTACTTAAACCGGAGGCGTTTCCGTCCTAGCTCCGCTATTACAATCATTCCAGTCCAGTAAATGTCATTTGCCTTATCCCAATGCGTAAGTTTTAAGTTTTATTAACTGCACTGCTGTTACTATTGTTATAGTAGTTAATATATAAATGCGTATTGAGTGTCTTGGTTTCTATAACATAGCCAATTTCCTCATAACATAATGTTTTCCTGTGCCTTATTAAGAACGTTATTTCTCAGTTCATAACCCACCTATACCTAGACACAAACCGTTTTCTGTCTGCCTTTATAATATGTGCTGTCAAGAAGCGGAATGCTTTGCAGCGTTCCCCATTCTCTACGACCTGTTTCTGTGTAGATGTAGTAGGTAGACACATTTAGATGTACTATCGGGTGTGTAGAATTGGGTTGTAGAAACGCCTAAAATCTAAAAATCTGGGACTTTTTGACCGTATGAGCAGCCCATTGGAAGATTCGCGAGCCTAGTGTCATAGCACTAGACTCTAGTGGCATGCACGATCGTGGAGTATTTGGCCGATAGGAGTTCAGCGTGACTCATCCTTCGCGTCAGCTATAGATGCTAGAGAAATATCAAAGCAGGTTTGTTTGTGGGCACTAAGCCCACGAAAAAAGTTAAGAATTGAACTACTTTTTTGTTGCTCCTTTAGCACCAGGGTATACGTGTAGGGATTGCGATGGTATTCACCTACGGACGAACCAATAACCAAATTATATCGGGACCTCTATGCTGACTGGCTAGGATGTATCGAAGTGAAGCAACTTTATATAAAAAACATAGACGTAAAAAGGGTACCGAATGAAGCTTACGTGAGATATAAAAACTACCCAGGATGGCCGAGAAATGGAGAAGGGTGAATGTCCATTAACCTATCTTGTTACTGGCATGACCTTGCTGGATTACAAAATTTAACAACGTAATACTACGCTTATTTTAATCTCGATTGTCGCGAATATGCCTGTTTCCTTTCATTGCAGTGAACATGACAGGGCGGTAAGCCAAAATAACACCGAAAGACTACCAATAAATAAAAGATTCTCAAGTCAACTATGGTGTCTTTTTATGTCTGCTACGCGATATCTTCGCACATTGTGATCTGATTCTAACGAATCTTTTTTCATCATACCGAAAAATCCCACAAATTACCCACCCCTAAAGGCTTGTAGATGCTGAAAGCATTGATGATTTAAAAGCAAGATAGAGCACGCTATAACTTACGAGAACAAAACTAGACTAGATTTGCTAACTAGACACATGCCCTCAAATATTTGGTTGTGCAACTTATTACATTTACAAATAAAAAACGACATTGAAAGTCTAAATTTCTTTGATAAAACATGTGTTTTATCCATACACACAACATGTTGTTAATGTTTATCTAGCTCCATTGGTTGCTTGAATATTGAAACCAATTTCAAACTGCTAGCTGTTTAAGAGTGTATGATCAGACAACTTAACAATTAAAGGTAGCTCATAACAACTGCAATACAACTAAGGTAATTAAGTGAATAGATTAGAGCATGGAGTCCGGCCCAAGCTATATTGTTGCACCCATCAAACTGCATTAGAAAATAATTTACTGATTCAAAAATAAACATAGTTCAATACTTTCATTTATGTATTTTAAGTTTTTAGGAGGGGAATTTCTACAGGCTAATTCTGTGGAACCATCATGGAGCCTTTCAATTAAAATTGAATTTCAAATTTATTTACTAATCATCTAGTCACTGGCAGCGCCTAGTAACTGGATGGCACATGTACTTCCCTTCAACACTTTGCACACAGTTTGTTCTACTATTATTAAATGACATATACCACATGTGTAACTGATAATCTCATCCACATATTCACTATTACTCGATATTCAATGCACAATTCAAACCAGCTTCTATTTGAACTAATGTTAGGTTCATTCAGACTCTGTTATCTCCGGCAAAATACTGGCTGAGGAAAAAAACAACATCACAGAAAGTTAATTATGTAGGAAACAATAACTCAAAATTAAGTTTCCTTTATGAGTATTGAAGGTAATTAATGCTAGTTAAAGAGTTTCTTCATATTAGACAAAAATCATCAACAGTAACAGTAAACCTTTCAATTTCAATGGCTCATCGTAACTTTATATAAGTTTCAAATACTTTTAAAAAGTCAATAAGCTACAAACAATAACATCAAAGAAAATAAAAATGCTATTCATAGGCATTTTTTTCAATAGATACAATTATGACAGTGCCTACCATGTTGCTTTGTGAAAATAATGATAAGATTGTACCTACAGTTTGTAGTGTATTTGATGATGTCATTGATAATGACCTGCAACTAGATATATTTTTCTCCAGAAAAAATCAATTTGAATAAGTACAAAAGCATAACAGGTTACTTCTGCCTCACTATAAAATAAACAGAGACTATATCTTTGGGTAGGAACCACGAGTTTACAGGAAAATGTTTCAAATATTTGTCAAAAGTTGGCTGGAAACTTTGTGGAGTGTAAACAATGTTGAGGTTTACTTACACCACCATTCCGTAAGCTCCTTCGCCGATGTATTGCAGGCTGGTGTATCGCGGCCCCACTTCAAACACCTGCCCGCGGATGATCTCCGCGTTGGGGTTAGTGCTCACAACTGCTGCTTCTGCCATCGCGATGCACAACTCCACTTGATCACAAGAATGTTCCGCGACAGGAACCGCGACCAGTCAATTGCACAGCACACGCACACTCAAAACTTTTTAGTAACAGATCACATCAATAACCAAAACAAACTAACACCCGACCTACATTATCCACAACGTTAGTCCACTTGTCACTCGCTTATCATCTCGTCTATTTGGTCCAAATTCTCACAGACACTCCCGTGTAGACGCAGTACCGTTACAAAAATGAACTCGCCATTCATTCACGTCTAAATGACGAACATACTTCTCTGTCACTGTCAGTAGTGACAGTAGTCTTTTTTTTATTCCTTCTTTCTGTTTGGCGGATATTGCACATTCGTAACGATTGCGATTATCATGATAATTTTTTTTATCTGCATCTACCGTTAATTTTCGATTACGTGAGGTCCCAATGCCTAAAAAAAACTACAATGCAAAATGTTCAATATTCGGTTTTCTGTCAAGATGCATAACGCCTGTAATTTCATAAATCACGACATATTTCAAATTATCACTAGACCATATTTGTGACATGTGACATTATTATATGTCATATAAATTTATGGAGGTTGGTGTTTTGATCTCTTATTATTCAAAAAAGCGATTAAAATCAAATTTCCCATAAGTCACTAATTTTCAAAAATTAAAGTTTAATTTAGTATGTCATTGCTCCGCATATGCATTACTGTCGAAGACTATGCGATGTGAGTAAAACGGTTTACCAAAATAATATCGTGCATGTTCCGGGAGTGCACTTCTACATTTCACTAGAGAAGAAGTAAACAATATTAATCGAGATATAAAAAATATTTTTAATACATCTGCTCGTAAAGGGTCTATTATTCCACCAATTTCAGTACCGTAATGTATCTCATTTACGCACTTGTGCGTTATTGTAATGTAAAACGCACGGTTTATCAAGAAGGTCCGTCTAAAACGAACGGTATTTAAATCTTAGCAAAGAGTTTTGTGTGGAAAGTGGTCAACATTTTATGAATAAAATTAACTTTGGGAGATAAAATATAATAAAAAAAACATTGAATCCTTGAATTTAATTAATTTTGAAAATAAATTACAACCATTTCTGGAACAAAAACACAAAAATATTAATTTACTGTATTAGTAATAACGACTATTTTGTGGGCCTTTGCCTTAAAAAAAAGCGCTGCCTTTGATTTGATTACGGTGTCTTTCTCGTCACATCACCTGTTTTTTTAATTCATCCGATCTACTAACATCTGTGGATCGGGATTTAAGGTGCTCGCTCACTAGCTGACACCAACGAGTGCTAACTCGCTCACTGACTTCACTGACTGAAACGAAAGTAAAGTTTTTATGTTTTTAAAAATAAAAGGAGCCTAACTATCTGACAATGAAAACTTCGTCAACATCAGTCCAGACATCTCGAAGATTAGCCGGAATAAACAGACATACAAACCAAATTTTTTAAAATTGTATCGTATAATCTTTCAAGTGCATTAAGTAAAAGCTTAAAAATGGCTTTTACGGCTTTTGACATTCCAAACAGACACTTTTTTATTTATTTTTATAGATATAAGGTGATATAGCGTATCCGGTTCGGATAGGTAAGCGAGGTCTCATGTTTTGATGAGATGGCGGCCACCTTTGGTCTGAATCTTAGCTGTGAAGAGAATGGTGTTGATACTGTAAGGACCAATTTTTTATTTTATTTTACTTTAGCCGATTTATCTATCTTTTTAAATAAACTCAGTAGTACTTGTTAACCCTCATTTGGTACGTTTTCGTACATGAAATTTTTGTTTTCGCACTTCACTTTTTTATTCGGCAATACAAAACAAAACTCAGTAACTAAATGCGCTTTTACACCTTCTAAATAATTAAGCTTCTAATTTATTCAGTCAGTCAGAAACCGACCATCCTTGTTTCTGTACTTGACTAAATTTAGTAACGAGTGAAATAAGACGACTAAACTCAGCCAAGTGTATTAATCGCTTTACTAATAGAATGAATGATAAGTTAATTAATGACGTTGACGTAAGCGACGAAAGTGATGCTTGCTTTGCTTGACGCTACCAACACGTCAAGTCTATTTTTTATTCATGTGATTATATTATTATTTCTTGAATTACATGATTTATCTTAGTTTACGATTCTAAAACAGGTTTAAGGAGATAAATTATACATATATCGGCTTTTTATAACCAAGATTACATGAAATAGAACATTTACAGCACAATATCTATTGTGACCTCGCCGCTTGAAATCGAAGGACTGTCGTGCATATTATTTAGGTATGTCGGTTTGGTCAGCCAGCACAGTTGGAAATAATCACCACTGCGCCTTGCCAACCAGTCGTTACGACTCCTCTAATAGCTGGTGTCCGAAACTGAGCAAGGTATGGCATACATTACCGTGAGCCTATGTGTACCTACACCTGTTTTGTTGATCCTCACAATTACTAATAAATTTTACAGTTGCATATATTTTGTTATTTATAGTTGATTCAAGGTGCTGTAGCACAGTCGTTGCCTGTGTTAACATATATATATAGTGCCTATGATTATTTTTCAGTTTTACTGTTAACCTTTTTGTTCTAATAGTGAGTTGATCTCTAAATGTACTATATTGAGGTGTATTTATAAAGAATTATTATACCAAAATAATTTGAGTGTTGTGGCTTACACATAATCGTTTGTGCAAAGTGCTTTTGTAAGTGATGTTTTTTTATTGCAATATAATTTTATCACACTTTTTATATCTATGTGATGTGATGCATGCTGAATTTGAATAATGTATTTATTCAGTATTTTTTTTACAACACAGTGACTGCTGATATTTAAGCCAACAATCGGAAGATATCACCCTCCTATTATTTACAGTGAGTTCTATGTCACTTGGTAAATGGGATATAGAGGCTTTTGCAGTGTCCTTGGTCTATGTGCTGTGCTATTTCTTATGATCTCTGTGACTATAATAATTGACTATTATGTACTAATATTTTTACTACATATATCTTGAAATAATTTATCTGCTAATGTTGGGTTTACTGTAATGTAATATATGGTTCCATCTGACCCTACTTAGTTAGATTATTGAGTTGTCAAAAAGTAGATTCATTTTTTGACAACAAATGAGCACTGACTCATAATTAGGTTGATGGTTTGTTCTTGTTGTTTTCTAGTGAAAATGCGAAGGTGGCATTATTAGGTTAGACTTGATAGTTCAAGGGATTCAAAGGAGCCATGTATATATTATTGGAACCCAGTAATAGTTGAATGTCATCTATATTTGAAACATTCCAACAGCCAAGAATTTTTAAACATCAAAGGAATTTTATATCATCCTTCTATCTTAGTGTTACATATTGAGGAATTTTGAACATTGTCCCTCCTAATATAAAATCCTAATATAATAAAGTCCTAATTACAAATGTTTTAAAACAAAAAAGCCAAATCAGTCTATTTCAATTTATGTGCTTACAAACATCACTTCATTTTTATTTATAGAGAAGATGTATTGCAACAGCTGATTGTCACATTCTACTGATGTCAGCAGATACTGTGCCATACAATTTTTCCACTCATTTAAAGAGAACAGTTTTAGTGTTTTTTTTTTATATTCCGGGTTGCCATGTTCAGAACCTAGAAGACATAATATCAAACTCAAACTTATTTATTTCTCTATATCTAAGGTATTTTGTACACATCAAAAGTACACGAACAAATCTATTTATTTGTGGACATCATCACTTATCCTTAGGCACATACATGCACACATATGTCTAATTTACAGCTAATTTTGATGTTTATTTATAATAAATGCTACTCTTATTTGTTAAGATTATGCCATCACCCCCTTTTCCCGGAAGGTTCTGTTTATGGTTCTAAAGAATGCAACACAGAATTATGGGCATTATTTCTATACTATAAATCAATGTCAGATGATAAAATCATTATTCCACATAATTTCAAGGTTCCATTGTGGTTTGTTTGGAATGTACACTGCTCTACTATC
The DNA here is from genome assembly GCA_921293045.1 of Aplocera efformata. NCBI lineage: Eukaryota > Metazoa > Arthropoda > Insecta > Lepidoptera > Geometridae > Aplocera > Aplocera efformata. The sequence goes on from OV121042.1 coordinate 11,228,747, forward strand.
TATACATAGCAGTGTTATATATAGCAGTGTTATGGTCAAAGAGATTTCAAGTAGTCTGTAAATATTTTTTCAGCTTCAATGTTCTTCTTAATCTGATATTAAACAGGTCTTATTGAGCATATTTAAGATACCTGTGCATCCTGGGAGATGGTTTATTTATAGTTAGTTTCTTAACAAATGTGTAAATAAATATTTTAATTTATTATTAGTATTGGTTTAAAGTTATTGTCAATAATTTGTAACATAGTATTATGTTAAATCTGCTTCAAAAACATCAACTAATGTTAGTAATTCCATTACTACTAAATTAAATGATAATTTCACATTGATTTGATTTTGTCCATTCATAATTTAACAAAGAGTTTTATGAAAGTCGTACTTCAACAGTTCTAAATCATTTTTATAAAGGTAGAGGTTTAATTCCCTTTTTTTATATAAAAGAGTTTACCTTCAAGATGATTCCATAGAGATTTGAATACAAACCCACTCTGAAGGGTGTATAAAGAATTAACCTTGGTTTCTAATATTTTTATAAATCATCACTTATTTTGAATTCTTCTCACACTATTCACGGTGTAATAATATAATCATTGTATATTATATAAATTGTCATTAAACAGAATACTAATTATGATTGATTCATAACTCTATTTACATCCAACATGAATCACAATTCTGACGACTGAACAATGGTAAACTAAGGCTCTCCTTAAGCACAGGACACATTTGTGATCCATAAACAAAGAGCCTCTTTCTTTGGTCAGAAAATAAAATATTGAATATTTCGTTTGCTTTATTAATATGAAAGGAAACTGACAGATTGTACAGGTATCATCATTATAACAGGCCGTCAGTAAGTACTCACTCATACACAGATACTCACAAGCCTCACCTAATTCCAGCATAGCTGTATGATGTCGGGCGAAACGCCCATCCAATCGGCCGATGGGTTGCACACGCCTGCCTACTTGTCTTGGAGGAAGCTGCAGCTCTCCCGCGCCAAGCTGAAGGCCTCTAGCAAAACGTCCGCATTGCTCTCGGGCTTCGCTATGGTAAGTATAGTAATACGTCATAGAACTTCGAGCATCATCCTGTCTGATTGACCGTTCCGCGGCTGCTTCGGCACGTTTTAAGTTCGATTAAGAAATACATTAACCGAGTCTTTGACTAATCTCGGTAGTAGCTCTGCTTAACTAGTAGTGGGTTAGAATCTCACTCAAGACAAACATTGTGTGATCAACATGTAGATGTTTGTTCTTGTAACATAAGTATTTATGTATGTACTTACAAAAAGTTATAAGTTATTTTTATATAGTTTAGTTTGGGGCTAACTGGCTCTGTATGAAATTTCCATGAATTTTATTCCGAAAAAAAAGTGTGTTCGAAAAAATCACGGGGCCGAAAGTACGGTTAAAAGGTAATTATTAAACACTCATTACCTGATATAATTAATCTAAACTCGGAAAGGTCAACCCCGAGGGGAGATGGGAATAGGTCAACCACTCTAATCGGGTTATCTGTCGTAAAAAAACACCGGCTTAGTTGTATAAATATTTACGTGCGCTTCTGATTGCCATCTGGTGATGTTTATTAATTGTGAAGGACATGTGCGGTGCGTATGTACTCATTAACGAGAATTGGTTTGCCCTTGATTTTTTGCATTGATTAAGTGCGATGATTATTATATTATATTATTAAGATAAAACAATACACAAGATCTTTTAATGGGTCTGTTCAAAGATCTTGTTTTGTTTTCAACCGACTTTCAACGGAGGTGATTATCAATTCGAGTGTATGATGAAGTAAATAAAATTGCTTATTTTGTTTTCCTGTGACTTCTTTCTTCGCCCGTTGTATACCGTTTTGGGTGTTTCTTTTTGGAATGGTACCCTACCATAGAACCACTTAATTTATTAATCTAATTTTTAATATACCTATGTGTGTAGATTTAACGTAACCAAGTGTACCATATGGTTCTTACGGTGAAATTAATGAGTATGTGTATATTGGAGCGCATTACTAAAACACTAATATTCAGATCACATAATATGAATGTTCGCTATTTTGAGACAGCGCTGTCGGTTCGCGGGATATTATTCCTTCGTCGCTGTGTAGAAGCTGACTCGTTTGATATACTCCCAGAAGCGTTAGACAATATTACAAATTCCAACTAAACGCGAATCAAACGGCCATGCCGAACGCAAACCTAATCGCGTTCGCGCTACTGGCCTTCATGATATCCACCTACATCCTTCCCAACACGCAGTCGGCCGGAAACCTGTACCACACAACAAGATAATAATTTTACTAACCCCCGACGCAAAAAGAGGGGTGTTATAAGTTTGACCACTATGTGTCTATCTGTGTATGGCACCGTCGCAAGAGTTACGGTGCCATACACAGATAGACACCCAATTGCGGTTTTTTAAATTAAAAGCAGGTTTTTAGTCATGTTTTATCAATGTCGGTTCAGTCGTTTCAAGGTCATTAGCTCATTACCATTAAGTACACCGAGTCGGGGGTTTTTACATTTTCGTAAAATAACTTGTTTGTGTGGTCCACGCGAGGCATCTTCATAAGCGTCAACTGAGATGCTACCTGGTCAAAGGCTGCTTTTAACCGACTTCAAAAGGACGTGGTTCTTAATCCAGATGTATATTTTTTTCATGTTACTCGATTTCTTCGTCAGTTGAATAGAATAGACCTTTTTAATTTGATAGGGTGTATCCGAGGTCTCAAAAAAACTTCGCGAGACCGACACTCGACCGGTTTTTAAATCAGTCAATTACTTTTAAATCATTCACTCATGATCTCCACCCTACTCGCCTGGATCCCCACCCCAGCAGCAGTAGAGGCGCTCTATAACCTGCTACAATACAAGACGTTGTGTGGTCCTAGGTCGCGATGGTAGAGGTCCAACTTAATCCGCCGAACCAAACAGCGGTGCCGAACGGAATGCTGATCGCGTTCACAGTCTGCACCACGCTGCTCGTCGCGGTGCATATGCTGGCCCTCATGATATCCACCTGTATCCTGCCCAACATTGAAGCGGTTGGCAACCTTCACAGCATCGCTTTGGTTCACGAATCCCCGCACGAAAGACTACACTGGTATGTATTTTACATCTTCAGCTGCCGTTGCTGTCGTTTCCAATAAGATAGGATCTAAGAATCTGATCTAAGAAATACTCTATCAAGAGCTCTCAATTTGAATGGTAGCTAGTAATGAGAACCAAAAAATCCGTACCAAGGTATTCGATTTTTAAGATATACCTGGTAATCTGCCGCCAATCAGTGGTGCACTAGCATTACTGGTTTTGAAGGGTGTGGGTGCCGGTGAAATCATAAAATGAGACATTACATCGATGCCACTTGGGTCTTCCCATACTTAGTTCGGGGAAGACCTGGACGACTGTTGTTATGGAGGTAACCGCTTTATATCCGGTGAGCCTTAAGCTCGTTCCGTTATTTTTATTACATAAAAATATCTTGTGTTTTGTTTACCTATAATTAAAGACGTACAAATTACTAGAAATCAATTAAATCACTTATTACAGCCAAGTTGCAGTTCTGTATGGTTTAATTTATTTCCAGTGATTATAATGACGCAGTATTTAACACGATGCAACTTAGGCCTTGTCTAGGGACCGCGGAAGTGGGGCGATAGAAGGGGCCAATTGCCCCCCCCCCCCCTCCTAAAATCAGACATGTGGGGCGCCCCCTCCAATTTTACTATCTGGTAAAGGTTTCTCTGTGCTATCCTTAACAGATTTTTTTATTTGACTGATAATTTGATTGGCCTTGTTTCGTCTTACAACTGAAGTAAATTGTCCGGAGAAAGCCGGAACTGAAATTAAAGAAGGGGGTGACCAAAGAAGTTTGCCCCCCGTCATGAAGTACTTCCGCGGTCCCTGATCTTGTCATACTTTTGTAAAAGCCAGGCCCTCTGACCTGACATTTTTAATAATTACATTATCCCATATTTTCGCAACTACTACTAGGTAGATTGTTTGTGAAATTTAGTTTCCCTTCAACAGGTACATAGAAGTCGCCTGGGCGTTTTCCACGTTACTGGGCCTCATACTGTTTCTCATAGAAATAGCTATTCTATGTTGGGTTAAGTTCTACGATCTAAGCCACACTGCCGCGTGGTCCGCCTGTGTCGTACTCATCCCAGTCATGATAATATTCCTAGCGTTTGCTATACACTTCTACATGTCCCTAGCCACGCATAAGTATGAGGTTACCGTCACCGGTATTAAGGAGTTGGAGATGCTCAAGGAACAGATTGAGATGGGTGACCATGACGGCAGGATGAATAATCTAACGTTGATCGATCAAGCACGTATTGTTTGAGTGCTCATCCGTGTGTTTTTGGAATGTTATTCACTGATTGTTATTTAATGTAAGTGTACTTATATTTGTATTGTACTTATGTGCCAATTTTGGCACAGCCCATTGTTAATTTATGCTGAATGGATATCCCATTTAAAAGACTTGTAGTGTATATGTCGCCGGTGAATTGTTAATACTGATTACAAATGGTCACAGTTCAAAATTTTCCGGTGACATCCATAGATGTATGATTGTTTACAACGGGACAGATCGGGCAGTTCAGTCGGAATTAATTCTTATTTCATAGCATCGCAGCTTGTACGAAATAAGCGAATTTAAGGAATTGAAGATTTTAAAAGTCAACGTTAAAATGTTCAAGTTATTTCGAATTAGTCTCGGCTGGCGAGAGTGAACAACCCACCCAATGTATGTCTTGACCCGTCCCGTTGTTATGTAGTTGTGAGTATTGTGTAGACCTCTATTAATGAGTAAAAAACTTAAATGACGGCATACAAATGCTAATCATGACAGATGAATCTCTGAACCGGTTGCGAACGATTATGAGTGTTTTATTTTCATTTATTTTTCCGCTGACTTAATGTCTAGTTATGGAACACAAACTTGTTTGTAAACTGTTTACGATATACAAATTAACTCGATTTGTCGAGTTTTGATGTTCTAAATATAGTCGTCCCATTAAGTCACGATAAAAATGCGACTAATTAATTTTTCAATTCGTTGACGATACAATTCGGAAACGTTATCAAATGTTATTCATATAGGGTACCTGTACACCGTGGCTGATTGATTTCAGCGGTCGGTGTGATGGTAAACTCTGAAATGAATTTCCATTCTACTAGCTATTATGGTTTAGTCAGACCACATTTTATATATAAATATGTAGATGCCCAAAAATTCTAAATGAGTTGAGTCGTTTTTTCTTTATTTCATCCATCATAAGACTGTAATGGTATTACAAAATGTCAATTCGATTTTTTTTCCATTAGGACATGAAGAATGTATACTTTTAATAATAAAGATTGACCTTATCATGTACATCGAAAAGTAAATGAAGCCATCTTTGAGAATTAAATGTATCGCGGAACACCAAATTGAGTCTGGTTGTATTTTAGTAAATTTGAAAACTTTTTTTATATACACCACCCATTGTTTTCTTCAAGGTCGTAATAAGACGGATTAACCTTCAAACCTAATATACAGGGCGTTGCACGTGGTTCGAGGTCTCAAAGGAACTAAAACTTAAATTATAGAATGATAGAATTAAAAACAACAATGAAATTTTACATTAAAAATGATCGAAATAGACCAGAGTCTCCTTTAACAATAGGACCTCACATCAAAAGAATTTAAAATTAAAAGAATAGAAAAATATAATTCTTTTAAACAAATCACCGAATAAAATCTATGGGTAATAATGTACTTAATAAAACATATTAAAGTTCCCCCAGGAGAGAATTGTCTACACCCTGTACTCAAATATTTATTGTCATTGAAGTTAGACACGAAAACTAATTGTAAAGAGGCAATAATAACGTAATTGACTCTAATTTACTTCATTCCTACGAGTACTGTGATATAATTGAATGACATCGCAACGGTTTTAGCGTAAGAAATTTTATTCTCCATATTAATATAACATTGTAGAGTTTTATAAAATATACCTTTTGATTGTAAGGGCGCGTACAGACATTTCATCCTTTAAGATTATGGTGCTATTGATTTTTTTGGGCAATACTAATAGACTCGACAAGAAAAGATCGCCTTCGGGCGGACTTGAGAAATTATAATGTTATAGCCTGATCTTCGGTTTCCGAAAGGCGTATTTCGAAATTTAATCAATAAATTTTCAAATAATCCAATTAGTTTAACTGACAGATGATTTTCGTCGATAAGACTGATACGACCCATGGTGCCACGCGCTTGCTACTCGTTAGGTGCTACGTAACACTCGCTATGTGACATTTTATACACATAGCGAGACACCAAACATTAACCGTGGCCAATACCTTAAAACAATGCGTTTTGTTTCGCTACAATATCACTCAAGCGGAGCTCCAGGCCGGCCTCTGCATCTCACAAACTCAGTATACTAAAAATGGTCGCTGAATGTCCTAACGTCTAAGTCTTCCGTAAGTAAAGTCTGTACCCGCCTGGTTGCCAATGTATTGTATCTTCGAATATCGCTCATGAATCAATACATTTGGTCAATACAGTACCGCAGTTGTTTGTCTATGTCACCTATCTCCTGTTTCAGCCAGAACTCGCTCTCTTCTAGTATCTTGCGAGATTGTTGCAGGTTTTCCTGTAAATAATATTTCATAATTGTACCTTCAATATCAATTCTGGGAAGACTAAAACGGCGATACGTTTATGAGTTGTGGCCAATTGAGCTCTTGCGTATCGCCAAGGGCACTAATACACAATAGGTCATATTTTTAAAGGTCTTAATAAGGAAGAGATTTTTAATTTAACTGTATGCTTTTTTATCTATTCCACAAATCCTTGAAGGTGGTCCCATAGAAATGTGAAGAAAATTTCCACCCGTTGACTGGTCTCAGCTCTGCCTTCTGCGCTGTAGGTCGTGGGTTAGATTCCCACTGAGGAGAAGCATTTGTGTGACGAACATAAATGTTTGTTCTGTCTGGGTGTTGATATGTATTTATTTACAAAAACAGTACTTTATTCTATCAGTTAAAAAGTTTCCATATTACAAGCTTGTGGTTAGATGGCTCAGTGTGAAATGTCCATATTTATTTATTTATATTTCTTAGAATACAGATTTTTAGAAATTGAAAATACAGATATTTAATATCTGTAGTTTCGATTTCTTAACCATTAATCCAAAAACTGGATAAATAGAATAGAATAATATAGATTCTATTCAATCTATACAGCAGCTGTTTCAGTGGATACGTAAGTGTTGCAATATTAATATTATTTAAAGTAATAATAATGTTTTTTAAACAATCACATGGATCACGAGAAGCCTTTGTGGTTTTATCGTTCCATGCAAATAATATGTTATCTTTCAGGCAAACAGTCATGAAGTGTCTACATGCCCACAAGTAGGTGAGTACATAGTGATTAACGATACGGGTTAGGGCCCATTACCTTTTTATTTGCGGCATTAGTGGCTTAATAGGCTATAATGTTTTTAGTTCGTTGCGAAAGGTTTGTAGGTACTGCATGTGTTTGTGAGTACTGTCTCGGTGCTATGTAACTAAACATATGTTACCTAATACACAGATTAATAGTGTTCTAATCTGAAAAGGCTAACCGATCAGAGACGGGATTAGCGAGTGTACCTACTATTACTTGTTTCTCTATTCTCTATATCATGTACACTGCCGACCAACCTTCCAAGCCACACATTCCTCTCCATCCAATGGTTGCCTGGAAGAGATCGCTTCTAAGTGATAAGGCCGCCCATTGTACATTAAATTTTAAGATTCTATGTACATTTATTTATATTGGTGTGCAATAAAGTATTTTTGTATTGTATTGTAATCCCGCGTCCTCTGATCGACTAACGTTTTCAGACCTTCCGAAGATGACGAGAGTGTCTGTAGCCCTCTGGAGTGTCTTCTTTATGAACGGCGGTAAACACATAACGTCAAGCAGGCTGTCGGCTCGTTCCATTACAAGTTACATAAAATAAAAACTCCCCATGGGCTGCTTATTAAACACTACATTTTGTTATGGCCCGTAGTTATTTAGTACCACTATAGTAGTATACCACTGTCTTTATACAGATGTATTGTACCAAATGTTATTAATGTACCATGATGGTTGCATCTAATTTAGGTATCAGGTAAATTACCTGTAAGTACCTATTTAAATATTATTAATGTAGGTTCTTGAAACTAGCCAATAGCCAAAAAAGCTAGGTAGATTCAATGGTACGCAATAGTCTACGGCCATGCTATTTAAAACGAAAAACATCTTACCGGTGGCACTGGGTACCGCGTTGGTAGATCGCAAAACTGCCGCACCAGAATATCGGACATCTTGGACTTGATGCATATGTCATTCACCCAGCAACCTTCCTGTAGCTGGCCGGTGTGCATGTGGTAGAAACGGCCCAGGCCGTGTTTGATGTCGCCCTCCCAGTTGCCTTCGTAACGGTTGCCGTTCGCTGCCATCGACAGATAAACGTTTACACCAGTTTACTTAGCTCAGATTTGGTGGAGTATGTGATGTTCCATCACCGTCGTCGAGCAACGGTCGTTTTGGGAGCACTTGATACGTATTGCTGTTGTTTATAGACCGCAGTAATGATTAAACATCAGGTAGGATACCATTACTGTAGTTACTTATGAAAATAGGCGTCGTAACGTATTTATGGAAGCAGCTGTCATGCAATAGGTTCTTGTAACAGTGCATACAATTAATCTTTGCTGCCAAAGGTTACTTATGGAGAAAGTGATGCATATTTTACTACTTTTATGTGTTGAGAACAACGCATACAATACACATACAAGTTGTTTTGTTAAAGGAAGGCGAGACGTCCTTACGTTTCACGTGAAAAGAACATGTGCATTTTGTATGCCAGAACATAAGACAGCCTTTCTGCCGTTACACAACAATGTCAGTAGGTATAGTGACTTCCGTCTTCATTTATTAAAATTCAAGTAGCATGGAAAGGTACCTTGCACATACATCCCAAGTCCTTCACGCTTGCTCATATTCCAATACCCAATATACAGGGTACCATCTTTATACCACATTTTCCCATACCCATGGCGCTGGCCTCGTCTCCAAAAACCGAAATACACGTCGCCATTTTGGTAATACCTCCAGCCCATTCCTTCGGGCTTGCCCCTGACCCAATCGCCGCGGTATTCCAGACTGTAAGTTCCATTTGGTTGGTGGTTGCTTAAGGCACCGAAGCCGTGTCTAAAATATAGATGAATTAAGTTGACTGGTTTAATTGTTTGCGTTCAAATTGGGTGAAAACCCAAGCGCTAAGCAGATTTTCGCCAAGTTCAATACTCTTGTAATAGTTAGAAATTATGTAAGAAAACTTATTTATCTACCTGAATCCTTTGTACCAATCTCCTTCATACAGCTTCCCAGTAATTGTAAAAAATGAACCCTTCCCTGAAAAATACAAGGCTTTAAGTTGCCTTTTGTTTTATGCAGATGGCCAGGTAGATATCTCTGCTGTAAAACTGATAAGGAAATTTAATTAGTTTGTGTAGTTTTGTGTCGGTGATGCTTCTTACTTGTATCAAACCGCCTGTAAGAGGTGACATGGCTTATGTTGGAGGCGTCCAGGCTACTTGACAAATTCGACACCCTGGTTGGTCACTTAATCGTCGAATAGTATTATGATACGAACTATAATCCTAAAATGATCGTGAAAATCTTATTTTTGTATTAGATTCTTCGACGTTGGTGAGAAAATAAATAACGCATATAAACTGATATTCCTGCACTGGGAATGCCTATGCATGAGATACGTGCACGGTCAGATACAGGCACAAAACCCAATCATTCTAGATCCGACAACTGCTCATCTAAGTGTGCCGGGGGATTGAACCCGGGACTCCTTGCTTCGAAGGCAGGTTTCCTTTTAGGTCCAACTACCTACATAGCCATAGAGAAAAGAAAGGGCGAGAAGGTAAGAGCCTGCACATCCGGCGGGTAAGGCACAGATAACTTTGCTCAGATCTGCCGTACCTTACCCCAGTTTGCGCTAACTCTACCGTCGGTTCTCAATCTGATAGCAATGATTTCAGCACCTTCCTTCAAATCCTTCTTCCAATCTCCTACATATCTATCTAATCTTGAAGTGAATATCGAATGGTGTAGACCGTTTTTAACCGCCTTCTTTTCGGCTGCTATAAGTAACGGTGTAAATGTTCTTGGTTTGTGATAAAGAGGCATTTTTTAATTACCTACATCAAAAATATAATAAACTGTCTGGTACTCGAACAATGACAGCTTATGGTAGTTTTTATGGATGTTAATGTATGCCAGAGACACCGGACCACAGAGTTTTTACAGACCATTGTATAATTGTTATTGGTATCCATGTACCGGACGACCTGCCATTGTATTTATGAGTATAATGGATTGTGCTACCATAGTGTTTTTATTCTTTAGATTTTCGCGCTGTGGAGCATCCGTAAACGTGATGAGTAAGTTTGTTATCAGGTTATGGATCTATGTTAATTTCCCATACTATGTGACACAGGAAATTACTAGAATTTATGTGAAAGTACATACAGCGTAGACGAAATACCTAATTTAGGACAGACGCACACGGTGGACTATTTGTTCGCCAAAACCACACCGGTCCTTACAAACTCTTAATCTACACGGAGTTAGTATGGCGCGAGATTTAGTATTTACAGAAAGACAGAGAGTGCGTCTTCTGCTCAGGTTTTCACAAACACGAATAAAACACAAAAAGTCTTATCTAATCATTATATTTAACTACAAATTCACAATTTTCCGTGCGCTTTCTGCAGACCACGGCTGAGTTCCACCAACTGCTGATAATACTCCCGGAATCCTTGCAAAGCGAGTTCCTGCTGGCTCTTCATGGCAGAGTTAGAGACAATGTATTTCTCAATGCACTCTACGCATTTATTGTCCAGAGATATATCTTCCTCCGTCAAGGTGTCTGGCTTTGATAGTTGCACTGGTGTGGGCAAAATCTATGGAAAATAAGTTTCATAATTTTTTCTTTTTCTTTAATACATCCCGGGTTCGATTTTTTTCTTGGAGCCGATAGAACCGTACCAGGCTCATGTTCCCACTGCAGGGACATCGGCCTACTCTCGATAATTGAGAGTGAATGGGCAATGATTCTACCACGGGAGCCCAATCCGGATTGGTGGATGTCGCATGTCTTCGAATTTTTGGTTCTAAGACATGCCGGTTTCTTCGCGCTCCGTTTCGAGAACGATGTATTGCGCGCATAAATTTTTCAAGTGAAAAACTCATTGGTACACACGTGTGGGTTTGAACCAGCGAGCATGAGATTGAAAGCCGGCGTCTGTGCCCCTGGGCCACCAGCAGGCGATAGAACACTAATATTTTTTATTTTTTATGTGAATGTGTGACGGAACGAGCTGAGGGCCCACCTGATGGTAAGTGGCGACCCTCGCCCATGACAACAGTAATGCGCGCGTACAATAATTATCGTTTCCAGGAATATCTCACCTGTTGTGATAAAGTCTGTGCCACATCCCCGCTAGCGACATCTCTGTGGATCTCTTGCCTTAGCGCAGTGAGCAGGACGGCTTCCCTGACAGCGCCAGTTTGGATCAGCTCCAGCATTAGATTGTCTATGCTCTGGTGCCAGGTTAGGTAGAATGTTAGCGGCCCAAAATGTCTTGTGGATCTGGAAATGTTTTAAGTAACACCATCTTTATGTAGTATAAAGCAAAGTCGCCGTTTTTGTCTGTCTGTTCCACTAACTTCTTCTAAACAGATTTTGATACAGTTATCACCATCATTATCACCAAAAATCTCTAGATTTTTTCCGAAAGACTTATTTGTATTATACATGTACATATATTATAGTAGCGAAAAGCCGAGAATTTCTATAATTTGTCAAATAGATATTTTTGTGCGCTTATATTGCTAATGCTGGTTAAACCTTACATGAATCATATTATGTACAAGGAACATCATGCTGGAACATGACGAACGATATGGCGGCTGGAACATGACGAACGATATGGCAGACATTCTTGACATAAGATCAACAAACGTTTCCCGCTATAGTGCTAAGTTCAGTATATTTACCTAAGCAGGTCAAATTTCATTGCAGCGTCTACATGCTGATAAGTAATACTAGTTATCCGCTGGTACGCTGGCTCGTCTGGTTCGTACTGAATGCAGGCACGGTCTAGAACAAACTCATAGTGCTCCCTCTCGAATAGGCTGGCCAGTTTCTCTTGGTCCGTGAACATTGAGGGCTCACGTAATTTACGGCCATTTATTGGAAAATATACCTGGAATGCAAGAAGACATTAGAATAAAGCTAAAGAAGACTCCCCTACCAAAGTATGAGAAAAACATAGGAATAAACATTTGATGGACTTTTTAATTCTAGTTTTAAGAATGAGCTATCAACTGACAAGCTATAGATTGACATGGCCATAGGTCAGTCTATAGCGTGAATTTATAGGCATTTAAGAACAAATTTATGACTGTGAATAAAATTACCTGATTCAATCTCTTTCTGATGTCATGATCACAGCTAAGGAGAGTGCCATCAGGATTCCTGAAACAATATTAGCAATATATATTACTTCTTTTTCATTGTTATGCTCTTGACAGAGCAGTTGTGATCGTCATGTAGTTTTCTGAGCCGCATAACAATGACGACATTGTTATGTGCCTCACGATTTAACCAGTTCAAAAACTTTATGTTCTACTTAAATCATCATTATGAAGATTATCATTATTACTTTATATGACGCACCTTAAATATTTAGGTATCTCTTTTTGGTTTATTTTTTTGGGATTTTGGATCTTTACAAATACAAGCTATACTTATGGTCTGTATACTATTATATTTGAGCTATATTAGCTGAAAAGTAAATGAGCCTTACCTCTGCACAATGATTCTGTGTTGATTGTCAACACCAAAAGTGATATCAGTGAACATGTATAATGCAGAATCATAACCGACTAAAGCTGGGTCATTTGATAGTATGTCATTGATAGGCTTGTGAGTCTGAAACAAATTACAGTTTTAACCGACGTCCATTCTTTCAGTGAAGTAACAGTTAGCAATTATTAGAGTTACGAGTATCATGGGAATTTAAATATTTATTAGCATTTTAAATACATATACTAAGACCCCTACATTTACAATTACACAACACAGAATATAAGATTTGAGAATGGGACACTTGTTTTTTTTTACTAGTGAACTGACGGGACGAACTGAAGGTCCACCTGATGCTAAGTGGTTACCTCCACCCATAACAACAGAAATTCTACCTAGGTACCCAAGTTTCATCCCATTGTGTTTCATGTAACATCTCATGCACATGTGATTTCGTACCATGCTATGGAACCATTATATTTACTATTCAACTGTAAAAATACCATATTTACCAATATATTTACCCAAAGAGTAAAGTGATACAAGTTAGTAAACTAAGTTCTCTGGTCTAGCTCTTTAGGGTTTGTATCATCAATACCATTATCTTATTCTAATTCTGGGTAGAAGTGAATGGGCCTGCACTGACATCTAACATAGGGGAGTTTAGTGCATTGTCCCTCATTGTTTATACAAATTTATAATTTGAGCCAGTTGCATAGAATATGTTTAATTTTAGCCAGTATCTTAAATTGACAGGTATGAATTGTGTCCTACATCTCATTTGAATGATAAATTAATCACCATATTGCAACTCAGATTCGCACAGACACCAGGGTTCTGTTTCTTAATTCCTTTTATAGGGTTAAATCCCATAACAAAAAAGGACCTTATTACTTTGAACCATAAACCATAGCAGGCTTATTTTTTACAGAATATGTGTAATTTTGGCATATAAGTATGTTTGAATCTGAAATGCACCTTTACCATACCTTGACAACTGGGGGCATTTGAAGCAATCTCTCTGCAGTTTCAGAGGCTTTAACCACTTCTGCTTCCAGTTCTTCGTTAGTAAGGAATTGATATTTAGGTGTTTTGAGTACAGACAAACCGCTGTTTGTCCTCTTACGAAATACTTTATTGAAGTCAGGGCGGGTCAGTCGTTTAAGTAAAACTTGGACATTTGATGAAAAAAACTTAGGTGCTGGATTTTGCTCGCCATCTGTACAGAGTAAAAATCTAAATACCAATCATTTTTTGTTTGATTTAGCGAATTTATCTACCCTTACCTACCATATAATGATGGTACAACACTCAACTTTCGACAAGATACTACATATACTTGAGCTTCATTATATCGTAACATCACATTTTTAAAGTTTGTTTGGCCCAATTTTCGAAACATGATTGACTAACGATATTTATTTTCTGGAAATAGAGAAAATTAAATATTATTAAATACAAAATGACACTCCATTTGCATAACCTAAAAACGTATATTTATTTTGTTTTACATGACACTGACAGTCGCATCACAGTGACATTAAAATTGACATATTTGCTAGGGAATTCTTCTTCTTATTTTTGGCCTTTTGCGTGAATGCTAGGGAATATGTTGGACAATAATTAGCTGTTAACTGTCAAAAATTTTGGCAGATAACACGTGCATAGTACCATCTAACTACTCTGTGGGTAACTTTGTCAAACGTCAACTCTATTTTCTTTTTACCCATTAGCCATTTTCCAAACCACAAAAAAGAACTGATCTTATTTTGTATTTATTTGCGATAATGTGCATTTATTTGATTGTTTTTTTCTATTCGTAAATTAGAACCTTGATGTACTAAAGTCAAACAATGGCAAAAAGGAAACCAGCCGTTAACGATATCATATATGAATTGGATGACGATGTGGTATTGAGCAGCGACGAAGAGGTTACACAGCCCAAATTTAGTCGTAAGGAAGTAAACAATTTAAATGTATTCCAAAGCGACTCCACCTCTCAAGATAGTGCTGGAGAAGTTATCGATATTGATAGCTCGCTTGATATTATTACCTGTGAGGGCCCGTCGCCGAACAAGAATAATGGAGGGAAAAGTTCGGACGACATAGTTGTTATCGAAGAAGATGTTAATACAGACAGTTATAAAGATAGTGAAGTTCATGACTGTGAGAAGAAGCATGTTTCTGAAGGTAATAAAACGACAATTTTCAATGAAGACATAGATATTGACTCGCCTGGAAACAGCGATCTCGGTGTTGTGGGTTGCGAGAATAGGGCTCCTTTGATAACAGTGCGATTTAAAGACAGCAGATTAGCTATGAGTTATAAAAAAGAGATAAAAGCATTTATGTTGAATCTGATAAAACTTCATGAGGAGGATGTGAATTCGGATAATGAGACTGACTTGGAGTTGGATATTTGGCCTGAAGACTTGATGGAAAGTGGCTGTCCAGTAAAAAGCCAGCCAGTAAAAAGCCAGCCAGTAAAAAACGAGCCAGTAAAAAGCCAGAATGATGAAAATAGTTTATTCTTTGTTGATACTGATGCTTGTTTTAATACTGAAGTCCCAACATATGAATCTAAAATGGTAATACTAAATTAATACTTTTCTGTCATATTTTCACATTATTAGCTTGAATGAATTTTAGTTAACTTATTTTTTATTATACTGCCAATTGTTAATTTACTTTCTGACTAACTAATTTTTGTCTTAATTTATCTATTAATCAAAGCAAGCAAAACATACACGCTACGTTTAGTACGTTTCAGATATGTAATTTAAAATATTGATATAATAATAAAATATTGATATTGGTATAATTGATAATTTGATCCCCTAACTGAAAATTACAGGATGAATCCATCATATCAGATGAAGTGAAAAAAGTAGAAGATATAATAAAAGCCCGGAGGGGGCCCTCTTGTTTCAACTGTGATGGAAATCACCAGCTCCGACAGTGCACTGAGCCTAAAAACTATGCGCGGATCAATGAAATGAGAATGAAACGGATGCTTAAAAAAACAGAGTTAGTAATAATAAACCCCATTTATTTCCTTCCGTTTTTCTATATACGATACATTTTATATAACTCATTTTATAGTATTCTTAGTTTATTTTTTTAATTAGTTCTTAGTTATTTAGAATTTACGAAATATTAAAAATTGTCAATATCTGACTCTGAGTGGTCTGACTTAGACAACCAGGTCAAGACTCATCCATTAAGTACAAATGCCAGCTTCATTTGAATACATTCACTGGATTCAGCATGATGCGCGGCCATAATACAGACAGACAGGCAAACATATTATACATAAAAAAAAGATACTATGGCTTTAGTATGGAATAAAGGTATGAAAGGATTAAAAAAATTATGTTTAAACAAATATCCCATTCTTAAAAAATCTTTTTCAATTTCAGGAGATACCACATGGAAGATGAGCAGAAGTTTGGTCACTTGGTTCCGGGCAGGATATCACGTAAACTGCGCACCGCCCTCGGTCTGAAGCGCTATGATCTACCGCTTCACATCTACAGAATGAGGAAGCTGGGTTACCCGCCTGCTTGGTTGGAAGAAGCTAGGATCTCACATTCTGGAATGACATTGTATGATTCTTGTGTAAGTATTTTTTTTTTGTGGTGGCATCATCTGTCTCACATACAGAGAACTTTGAAGGACACAGAGAAAACTACCTAACACACACATTGGTTCAAGAACTTACAACATGGCGCTACAGTATTACTAATCCTGCATCGGGCAGTTTGAACATATATAGGACCTCCCGACATCAACGTTCCGACCACTCCCCCATTGCACTGACCCCGCCGGCGAGGTCGAAGAATTTCTTGACGATTGGCGAGTCTTAGTTCTGAAGTAGCAGTGACTTTGGTTGCAACAATGTAAAATTAAATTTTTAAGTTGGTGAAAGCAATCTTCTCTCACCAAAAGCCTGGGTAATGTTGTCAAGACCATCTGTGGGCAAATACATATAGCTAAGTCACAAAAACTGTCCCCAAACACAACACTACGACATTTTATAGCAGTGAAACAAACAAGCCCTGATTTAAAAATGGTACAGTACTTACATAATACTTTTTTTTGTAAATACCTACATAACTTTTTCCATCTCATCATTTTGGGTGTTATCTCGCAGGGAAAGGCGACATTAGAACCTGACGAGGAAGAAGGCGAAGTGTGCGAGCCTGGGTCCAAAGACAAATTTGATATTAGGAAGATTTGGGACTTCCCCGGATTCAATATTCCCGCCAGCGACTATTACGAAGATGTGAGTAAAAGATGACATATACGTTCCGTGAAAAATTTTGTAACTATTAACGCAAACAATGTTAACTACAACTTACTAAACATTAAAATTACCTATGCGTAGTCGAGCGAAGAGCGTGGTGGCCCAGGGGCATAGACGCCGACTTTCAATCTGAAGGTTGCTGGTTCAAACCCAAACGCGCACCAATGAGTTAACAAAAAATTCCTAACGATACAGAAGAGATAATTATGTTTTATTTATAGAAGAACAGTAATAATGTATATAGTTCTGAAAATAACTTTTTATCGGAATTTACATTAAAAAAATAATGAGATTTGGCAATATATGACTCCTTCAGAGTGATCTGACTTTGACAATAGAACTACCCACTAAACGTTAAAGTAAACTCGCTAGCTTATTATGAGCCGTAGATTTAAAGGTTCCTTTATATTCTGGGTTTCAAGTTATTTGGACTTTAAAATGAACTGATATCTGTAATATCACAAAACCTTGAAATATTTACGGGACAATCTTTAATACAACTCCTTTCTAACAAATTTAAAGATGAATTAACGAATTACAACAAAGAACACATTTTGACTTTCATCCTCTCCCAAGGAAACCGTGCATTATTTCGGGATAAAAAATATCCCGTGTCCGACCGAGGCGAATTCATACTCTAATTTGATTTCATTGAGTAGTTTCGGCGTTATGCGCGGCCGGCCAGGACAAAAACAGACAGAAAAAAAAAAATAGTTTTTGCTTCACTATCCATTATAGAGTGCCAAACAAAAATGGAATGTACAGAATTGGACCTGTTACAATTTCATTATATTCTTATTTGGTTTATTTCTTTCAGAAAAGCAACATGCTCAATTTACCGCCCATATCAGAGAAAGACAGCAAAATGGTGATGCTCCAAACGTTGGCGCCCAACGCGATGAAAGCATACAAACGCAAGAAGCTGACGTTTTTCCCATCTGCCACTCCGGACTCCTCGATTGGAGGGGGCCAGGCTGAGATGGAAATCGATAGTGGAGATGGTAAGACTTTGATTTGCGAAATTTTCTAAAGAACTAAATTAATTTCTATTTACATTTTTATCAAAACGTATTTTTATTTAAATACAGTTTCATTCACAGTTTCATTGTGTAGCATTATACACAAGACACTAACCCCCGTCGCAAAAAGAGGGGTGTTATAATTTTGACCGCTATGTTTATCCGTCTGTCTGTGGTACCGTAAGTAAGTACCCTCAGAATCTCTATATATGACCCCCGGGTGGTGCAAAAGGAGAAAGCGAAAGTAGCAGTAGAACTTACCACGTTCGCCCGGAGAAGTATCTGGTAATCTGCCAGCAAGCAGGGGTGCACGCGCATTGCTGTGTTCCGGTGAAAGGGGGCGGGTGCCGGTAAAAACACGGGCACCCGCACCCTTCCATGTCCAGTGGATGTCCAGTTCCAGTTTGCTGTGACTTAGATATTCTCATACTACTTACTGTTGTTAAGTACGGAGGTAACCACTTAATATCAGGTGGGCCTTCAGTTCGTCACTTTGGTTACGGAGAAAAAAATAACCTAGATTTAATTTTGGTACGGATTAACGTATAAAAGAATATCAGAAACACTATAACAGAAATACGTCATCTTACCCAAAAGGAACGAGATGTTCTTTATAAATAAACTCTCATATGTTTTTTATTAATTTCCAGAAACACCAGACCTGTTTCCGTCTGTGCCGCCGCTTCCAGACGAAGCCCCGCCCCCTCCACCACCTCCGCCCCCAGCCCTAACTTATTCTCTTTCGGACTCTACAAAAGTGATTTATGGACCCTCAAAATCTGAAGACTATAGAAAACAAAGCAAAAAAACTAAAACTTTGGACGATAGTGGAGAAAACTTTATCAACGTTGACGACATTCCAGTACCAATGTCGGACTTCATAGTACTCGACGAGGATGGTGTAAGTATAATTTAAGTATATTAGGTAAACTAAATATATCAATAGGCAGTAGGACCAAGTTGAAGATCTGTGTTGGTCATGACAGCTAACAATCTGTAGGCAGTGGGTTTAAAAAATGTGGTTGAGCTGCCGAGGTAGGAAAAGAACAGGGTTCCTGAATGAGTGAAGTAGTGATAAGTGATTAAATTTAAAAAGGTCTAGAAATAAAAAATCTGACTGTTTTTGTATTGTAAAATACAATTATTAAAATAATAATTGTATAAGCCGTGTCATTGATAGTACTGTCTCCATATATATGATAGTAAGTAGTGCACTCACGCCGTGTTCCGGTTTGAAAGCCATTGGTGCCGGTGAAATTACAGGGGCTTCGGACGTTCCATATTCAGTGTTATGGGCAGCAGAAAGGCCTTACCTCGTACCATCATTTACTATCTCAAGAATATTCACTGACCTATTTTCTATTATAAAACTCAAAATTTAAGGTCGATCAAATGTTCCTATTACGTTGAAATAGAAGTTTTAACTGAAAGTGGAATGTTTGATAGAATGCCAACTGGTGCCAGTGCCTCTTGGCATCCCGTATACCGTGAGATTCAATTTATCAGACCTTACGATTTGTAGGTGAAACATTGATGTATCGTATTCTTAGTTGCTACGAACATTCTCAGATGGACTGTCGCATATACGATTCTATTTTTACTTATGGCTGTTTTTGCCCAGCATTGAACCCTAGATGTCGTGTTGCGCGCTTTTATTTGTGTAACTCGATTATTTGCTCAACGCGTCCACTTTGTCTGTCTTACGCTTTTCATTAACTTGGTATAATTGATGTTGCAGGAAATATCAGAACCGACCAGCGGTCGCGGTAGTCCGTCTCTTGACGACCTAGAAGTGAAGAAAAACCTGTTACTAGAAGCTCTATCCAGTGACAACTCACAGGATGACAAAATTGACGAAAACATGAATACTGATGAAACTGACAAGACACCGGTTAAGGACCAACTTGAGACTGAATATACTAATAAAGAGTCTTCTGCCGATGTTACAGACTCTGCTAAAGCTGGCGATGATAATATTACCATCTCTGATGATATTCTTACAAATAATCTTAATACAAAAGACAATGAATCTGGAGCAGAAAAAGAGGTGTCAACTGAAGATAGTGCTACCATGGCCTCTAGTAACTTTAGTACTCCAGTAACAGAAATTAAGAACAATGACAAACAAAGCAAAATCATCAAAACCCCGGAACCCAAACAAAAAAATATAAAGGACACAGAATACGGAACTCCTATCATAAACAGCATATCGCCATTTTCTAAACTGCCCAGCGACGATAAGTTCGCCAAAGACATTTGTGACGTCATCAATTTTGAAAATCTACCCAACTCGACAGGTAAGTACAAGCAAATATGTACATTATTGAAGAAAGTGAAACACAAGGTGGACAGCATGCAAGAATCATGATCAAAGCTGAACTTCAAAACGAAGGGATACAAAAGGACTAGTGATTACAAGTCTTGAAGTACTTTTACTAAGTCATAGGGTTACATTTTGTAAAAAAATAAGCAAGAACTTGACTCATCCGTTTTTTGGATGTGTTTGTCACTGTGGCTTACCACGTCATCCTAACCATTTTCTATCTCTGGCAAATGAGTTATTTCACCTTTTTAATAAAAAAAAAAAAACAATTACAAAAATAAGTGCTATGTTTTGTCCAGCCATTGCTGCTAGCAATGCAGTTTTTAGATTATATCTTTTTAAATATTGTAATTAAGTAAAATAAATTGACTTCATCTGTTGTTAATAGTTTTATATTAAAAAACTAGGTACATAACTATGGTAGTTTTATTTCAAATTTAAGATAAAACAAAAAAAATAGTCATATATTTTATTGTAATAAATAAATACAATCTCGATTGGTTTGTCTTTTTATATAAATTGGCAATAAAACAAATATAGATATCCCATCCCGAGTCAGTATGATCAATTAAATCTAAAAAAAATTGCGACAAAAAATGATAAGGCGCGCACACACGAATTCGGCTCGTTCATGTTATCCTGTCTCATACAAAGAATGAACCATGGAATTGGTATGCGTAGAGATCGGGAAAGCACAAATACTCACAGAATCTCGTAAGTAGCGTGTTCCATTATTTCTGAACATAATTTACATCTAAAAGTGCAAGCAAACATATTAGTGCTAATAATAAAATCAAATTAATACGCTAAATAAAACATAGTAACTTGCAGATCAATATAGAATAGACGAAACAAAATCTTTGCATAAGGCAGAGTACAGATGGTCGCGCGACTGTTTACACGATGCCAGTGAAAAAGCAGTGGCTGGATGAAGAGGCGATGATTTAACAACATTAATGTCAAATCCTTCTACGCGGACCATTTAAACTCCCGACATTTACAATGAACTCTTGATGCAGAAATATCCTTATTATTACCACATAAAGATATTTCGTAACATAGTGTCTCAAACAGGCTGTAATAAGACCATTTCAAATAGGCGATAAGTAATTTAGTTTCAAGTCTGGTAAACAAGCATGAAAATCAATAGTTACTAGACTAAAAAGCAGCCTTTTTAAGTATATGGATAATTAATTTAGTATTCAATAAAATTCGAGTGTTTCAGCAGTAATAAGTAGTTATATTTTATCGATAACAATATTTTTTATCGGAATTGTGTTTGAGGAGCAACTTGCGTCAAGACAGGATCGTTAAACATCACAGTTTTTCGAATCTAAGATTCATAAAGAAAGTAATCTAAACTCATTCCGATTGGAGTACAATTTCTATAACAATGCGAGTTTAAACTATGTATTCCTATACATATACAATATATCAGATGATCAACGGTAATTATTTTGCTTAGAGTATTTGTATTTAATACCTATACACAGATCTTAAACCGCCAGCTGTCAGGTTACGATTATCGTCGTCAACAGAGATTCGAATAAAATCGTTGAGCGAATAATGCTCTGTAAAGGATTTTTTCATTAAGCATTCACAAAATTGTAATACAACAGACATCGTAATTTTATTGCTTAACAATTGAAATGTGAATTTCAAAGCATTGTACCTTAGAATTAGTACTTAATGTTCTACTATGCTGTTTACTATAGTCGTGTACAGCGAATTTTACGAGTAATTTAATTGCGTAAACATTTTTTTTCTGTATAGAAAAATGCTGTGTTTTAAAGCTTGAAGATCACATTTCAATGTTTAACTTAAAATTAAGAAGACTCCTTGTATCACTGTTTTTGTGACGTAATTCTGCCTGCGACGACGCCTAATAATATTTAGTGTTACCGATACAAATTCGAGTTAGTGGAGTGAAATTTCAACAATACATGTTTATGCTGGGTTCCAACTATAATATGTAAACCATCCGCACGTTCCAAGACAGCAATATTGTTTTTTCGAGTCAACCTTTTGATAATTATAGACACCCAGCATTCGTTGACATTATTCTAACAGACATCTGACGGTATGCCTTCAATTCTAAACGTTCCGCGTGCCAACCCTTGCCTATATAATATACTGGAATAGTTGGCATGTTCCTCTGACAAGCGTCACGTCTTAAATTCTTGGAGGCGTCGGTGGGGCTCCGTCACGGTCCTGGGAACAAGAGTAAGTTTAATCTTCAAAGATACGGTTCGGATAGGGTTTAAACAATCTCCCTATAAAGTGATTCATATAATGGTAAAAATGCTTAACTCAGTAATAAGAACGCATGATCTAGTGGATACATGTTAATAAAAAAAAGGCGTTACCAAGTTATTTTAGAGAATTCATAGGGAATAAAGTATTTTTGACTTTGATACTCTACGTGAGATAACTTGTAACGTCTACGTTCCCATGAGAAACACGAGAAAAGTTGCCGATTACACCTGTTTACTCGAAAGATTAGCCATTACTGCCTACCCTTTCGGGGTAAAAAGGTGCGATCTACGTATTATAGTATGCAATATCTTATTTATTTACTTTAAACGAGCAATTCTTGTATATTTATTTTACATTGTAATTATGTTACTAAAACCTATATATCAGAATTAGTTTAACATAGAAATGAACCTTGAGAAAACACGCGTCATTAAAAATATGAATAATTGAAACATACATAGCTAAACTGTTCTACTAAAAATCCGCGCTTACATTAATTATGTAAGTAATTTACACAATGGTAGGCAATTTACATACTCAATTCATTATTTCCTGATTGAATCGTAAACCCTTGTAGGAGTTTTTATTGTAATGGAAGATTGTATTAGGAGTACAAATAAGTTTCCGCCGTTTTTAACACAAATTAAATATTTATTGTAGAAGAACGGTAATATAAATTTATTCAAAATATTGCCCATCACTTGCAACCACTTTTTCCCATCTCTCAGGCAGCATTCGAATCCCACGTCTGAAGAACTCCTTGTCTTTTGAGGTTATCCACGAATCAACCCAATTTTTGGTATCCTCATAAGATGTGAACCGCTGCGCCGTCAGAGCATGTGCTACGGACCGGAACAGGTGATAATCGGACGGTGCAATGTCTGGTGAATACGGCGGGTGGGGTAACACTTCCCAATCAAGTGTTTCCAAGTACTTTTTCACGGGAGCCGCAACATGTGGACGAGCATTGTCATGCAGAAGAATAATTTTTTCCTGTCTAGAATAGTATTGAGGGCGTTTTTCCTTCAGAGCTCGGCTCAATCTCATCAATTGTGTTCGATAGAGGGCTCCAGTAATTGTTTCGCTCGGATTAAGCAACTCATAATACACTACACCTAGCTGATCCCACCAAATACACAGCATAAGTTTTTTTCCGTGAATATTCGGTTTTGCTGTTGATGTTGACGCGTGGCCAGGTAATCCCCATGATTTTCTTCTTTTTGGATTGTCATAATGTATCCACTTCTCATCACCAGTTATGATACGATGTAAAAAACCCTTTTTTTATGTCTAGCTAGCAGCATTTCACTTAAGCATAATCGGCGTTCAATATCTCTCGGCTTTAATTCGTACGGAACCCAATTTCCTTGTTTATGAATCATTCCTAATGATTTTAAACGATGTGAGACTGCTTGCTGAGTGACTTCTAATGTTAGAGCAAGTTCTTTTTGTGTTTGAGATGAATCTTCCTCCAATAATTCCTCCAATTCTGCATCCTCGTAAATTTTTGGCCTTCCACTGCGATCTTTGTCTTCTACGTCGAAATCACCATTTTTAAACTTTTGAAACCACTCTCGACACGTTCTCTCACTCAAAGCAACCTCACCATATGCTTCTACGAGCAATCGATGCGCCTCAGCAGCAGATTTCTTTAAATTAAAGAAGTAAACTAATATTTCCCGCAAATGACGCTTACTTGGCTCAAATTTTGTCATTTTCAACTTATAAAAATTATATTTTACCAATATAAAATCAATGATATTAATAGGTTATGTTGTTCTTGAATGTCCAAACTATTTTTTAAGCCGGTTATCATCTGCGAAAGCTAACCGAAACTCCGTGCCGCGCCATCTACAATAAAACGGCGGAATCTTATTTGTACTCCTAATAATTTATATATTCAGACCTGAATATACAGTAAAAATACTGGGGCAGCAACTTGATAGTTGCGTCCGAGAGGGGGAGAGCTAGCTTTTGAGGTGAATTGTAAAAAAACCACCGAAATATAATAGTGACATTTTGTTGTGGAAAAATAAGAAAGCTTAATAAATTAGTTATTAATCTATTTATATTACCTGTTTATATCTATTAGCTAATAATTTTAATTTACATCACAACTTAGGTTAAGTTCTTAGATCAACATAGGTGTTGTGCAAAAACCAACTAATCGTTTTAAAATATTATGATATTGGCGCCCCTAGAAACTGGTTGAAATCCGAGGATATATAAATAAGGGGAGATCATAGATCCAGGGGAGTGCTGCCGACCCCTAGATACATTTTTTGCCATCATGCAGTAACTGCACTCGATGG
Source organism: Aplocera efformata (assembly GCA_921293045.1). NCBI lineage: Eukaryota > Metazoa > Arthropoda > Insecta > Lepidoptera > Geometridae > Aplocera > Aplocera efformata. The sequence continues at coordinate 11,253,890 of OV121042.1, forward strand.
TTTGAAGAGTATGGGAGTTGAAATCGAGGCACACATTCTTTTATTTTTGGCGGCTAGATGCTCCCTACGTGTCACGTCTACGTTCTCATAATAGATGATAATACATAAAGTAGTTCATTGAGGATATGTCTAACCCGTCGACGATTATATTTGTCATAAAAACGCGTGTTTACGTAATTGTGCTAGTTAATACTGTAGATATCTTATATGACTAAAGAGTTCCCGATAAACAACAGGAAGTGTTGTCACGTCAAATTTTAAATATTCTCAATATTATTAAACGTATTTTTATGGCTTCTTACGTTTGAGCAAGTGGTCAACTCTGACGTCGAAGTTTTCAAGCTCTAAGGCCTCTGACATGGCTTAGCGACTAGTATAGACGGGACCGACATTTTAACGTGGCATTCGAATCACGGAAGCGTTCAGTTAAATGCCACTTTGTCACCCATCCAACTTATGACCGGGCCGAAAGTGGCTTAACTTAGATGATCTGTCAAGAACTGCTAAGCAAGCTTGGCCGTTAGCGCTTCAACATTATTTATTTATTGTGTGAATACATACACAAATATATAAATAAAATTGAAGCGTCTGTTTGTAATGACGAAATAAACAATATAAGTAGCGTTATTTTCTGTCTTTTCGTTCCGGTTAATCTCCGTAACGGCTGGACCGATTTTGATGGGACTTTCACTGGCAGATAGCTGATGTTATAAGATACTACTTAAGATAATTTTATTCGAAAATATAATATAATAGGATTTCCGCGCTAAAATATTGTTTTGTTTTGAGTCAAATTGTTATATAAGTATATTTTTAAATGCATATATTGGGTGTGTGAATATGACTCCGCCCCTTTTTGTCAAAATAAAACACATTTGTTCGCTTACAAAATTAAAAAAAAAAATTATTGAAAGTATGCTCCATCTGCAGCTACAACCTTCGCCCATCGTTCAGGTAGTTTTCGTATTCCTTGCTGGAAGAAGTCCTGGTCTTTTGAGCTTATCCAGTTGTCAATCCAAATTTTGATACTTTCACATGAAGTAAACTTTTCTCCAGTAAGGTCTGTCTGCATCGTCCGGAATAGGTGGTAATCCGAAGGAGCTATGTCTGGTGAATATGGCGGGTGGGGTAACACTTCCCAGTCCTGTCCCTCTAAATATCTTTTTACGACTTCTGCGGTATGCGGTTTGGCATTGTCATGCTGAAGAACTAATTTGTTATGTCTATTCACCCATTCTGGTCGTTTTTCTTCTATGGCTCGCTTCAAACGCATTAGTTGTCGTCGGTAAACTTCTCCATTAATAGTTTCAGAGGGTTTGAGCAACTCATAATATACAATACCTTTCTGATCCCACCAAATACAGAGCATGACCTTGGCACAGTGAATATTTATTTTTGGCTGTGATGGGCCTGGTTCGCCTGGTTTCACCCAAGCTTTTTTGCGTTTAGGATTTTCGTAGTGTATCCATTTTTCGTCTCCTGTGACTATCCGATGCAAAAATCCTTTTCTTTGCTGTCTTTGAAGCAGCATTTCACAAATGGTTTTCCGACGTTCCATGTCTCTTTCTTTTAAATCATGTGGAACCCAGTCACCGGCTTTTTGAATCATTCCCATCATTTGTAAACGCTTTGCAACAGTTGAACGATCAACATTTAATGCTGCAGCTAATTCTGATTGAGTTTGGCAAGAATCTTCCGCCAATAATGCTTCCAATTCAGCATCTTCAAATTTTTTTGGTGGTTTTCCATGTTCTTTATCCTCAGTACTAAAATCGTTATTTTGAAATCGTCGAAACCATTCCTTGCAAGTTGTATTAGACGGAGCATGCTCACCATAAATCTCCACAAGCAAACGATAAGTTTCCGCTGCAGTTTTCTTCGCAATAAAATAATGTAATAACACTTCCCGCAAATGACGTTTATTTGGAATAAAAACCGACATTTTCGAAAAGGTGAAAACAATTGTTGCTTACACTTCAACCAAATATCATAAAATGCGTTAGATAGCTGACATTCAATAATAAAAAGTTATTTTGACACAGACACTTCGATTTTGCGCAATGTTTTATGAGTTATATTACACGAAATAATAGAAATACCCAGTTAGAATACTTTTATATTATTAATAATTATCAATATCAATGATGAAAAGACTATCATTAAAGCTTTGGACATAATATTCGCGCAATTAACAATATTTAACTAATATGCATATGACCTACTTCACTGTTATCTAAAGCTTCTGAGTACTTGGATGATATAATAACAGGAAAAATCAATTCATGTACCAAGGTTTAGTGTAACAATTTAATTAAATTTTTGCGATGTGTATTGAATTATCGCATTAAGAGTGCAACTCAGTGTAAGATCCAAATCTTATACTGAGTCGCATTACTGTTGTCGCGGGCGGGGGTTGCCACTTACCACCAGGTGCGACCTTAGCTCGTTCCGTCACTATTTCACATTAAAAAAAAACGATACCTTCATTGCTTTACGCCATAATTAAATAATAATAAATAAACTTTTACACACTCATACCCCTGGACTAGGATTCCGTGTCGCAGATGTCATGGACAAACACAGAAACACAAGACAAACATCCAAGACCCGAGAACAAACTTCATGCTCACCACACAAAGTGTGCCCCGGCCGGGAATCGAACCCGGGACCCCTCGCTTCGAAGGCAGGGCTACTACCAACTAAGACACGGAGTCGTCTGTTATATGTGTCTAAAATGCAGTTCTTATATTAGGAGTACAAATAAGTTTCCGCCGTTTTATTGTATAATAGATGGCGCGGCACGGAGTTTCGGTTAGCTTTCGCAGATGATAACCGGCTTAAAAAATAGTTTGGACATTCAAGAACAACATAACCTATTAATATCATTGATTTTATATTGGTAAAATATAATTTTTATAAGTTGAAAATGTCAAAATTTGAGCCAAGTAAGCGTCATTTGCGGGAAATATTAGTTTACTTCTTTAATTTAAAGAAATCTGCTGCTGAGGCGCATCGATTGCTCGTAGAAGCATATGGTGAGGTTGCTTTGAGTGAGAGAACGTGTCGAGAGTGGTTTCAAAAGTTTAAAAACGGTGATTTCGACGTAGAAGACAAAGATCGCAGTGGAAGGCCAAAAATTTACGATATGCTGTGTATTTGGTGGGATCAGCTAGGTGTAGTGTATTATGAGTTGCTTAATCCGAGCGAAACAATTACTGGAGCCCTCTATCGAACACAATTGATGAGATTGAGCCGAGCTCTGAAGGAAAAACGCCCTCAATACTATTCTAGACAGGAAAAAATTATTCTTCTGCATGACAATGCTCGTCCACATGTTGCGGCTCCCGTGAAAAAGTACTTGGAAACACTTGATTGGGAAGTGTTACCCCACCCGCCGTATTCACCAGACATTGCACCGTCCGATTATCACCTGTTCCGGTCCGTAGCACATGCTCTGACGGCGCAGCGGTTCACATCTTATGAGGATACCAAAAATTGGGTTGATTCGTGGATAACCTCAAAAGACAAGGAGTTCTTCAGACGTGGGATTCGAATGCTGCCTGAGAGATGGGAAAAAGTGGTTGCAAGTGATGGGCAATATTTTGAATAAATTTATATTACCGTTCTTCTACAATAAATATTTAATTTGTGTTAAAAACGGCGGAAACTTATTTGTACTCCTAATAATATTACATACAACATACTTTTTTTGAAGTCTGTTAAAAATCGATCCAATACCGTACAGGTTATTTTAAATTATTTTAAAACGATTGCTCAAGTATTTAAAAAGTTATCGCATTTTTTTATAACCGACCCGCTTGCGGCCCAGACAACCCCTGTTTTGGTACATTACCTGTGAGTTGGCAGCACTGGGCTTGGCAGCGTCCTGAATCTGCGTGCGGCGCGGGCTCATCACGTACATCACCACAGCGAGAGCCATCACCAGGAACACGGTGAGGAAACTGTTCTCAGAGCCCTCCGGCCGCGGCAGGCTCGGCTCGATGCAATCCCCGTCCGTGCAATAAGTCTGGCTTTGACGGAGCTGGGGACAAGAGAAAGATAGTGTAAAACTACGTTTTAACCGAATTAACAAAAAGGAAGAGGTTTTTAGGGTTACGTACTTAAAAAATAAAAACGTAACCATAATAGGACCAATTCGTTTATGTATTCGTATTAAGTTGAAATTAATATCAAATACTCAGGTTTACGATCCCTAGGAGCAATGAATAAATCAAACTTCTAAGTCAACACAATTAAAATAATACGGCCGTTTACTTTAACTCTCGCAAGGGAATTAAAACCTATACTTCCTGTTGACCTAGAGCCATGAAATTTGGCAAGAAGCAATCTTGTGTAGCACAAGTAATGAAATTAATCTGAAAACCATAAATTTGTTGTTACATCACAAAAAAAACATGAAAATACCTACACATACACGTTTACCTACAAGTTCGTGCGGAACGCTCGGTGGAGTCCGACTCGCACTTGGCCTTTTTTAATGTTTGTTAGCTTCTTCGCTAATTGCGGACCGATTGATGATTGCTTTTTTATTTAATAGGGCGTTTCCGATTTGGTCGTATACAAATTTCTTAAAAAAAATTCACCACTATGTCAGAGAAATAAGTGATAAAAGTAAATTGGTTCCTGGTTTGTTGGTAAATTTTTTTAACTACCAAAATTTAACAACAACACATCCTTTGTATGGTATGTGGAACAGATGATCTGTACAGTCCACCTGGTGAAAAGTGGTCACTGCTCAAACTAAGCATGTCTTGTACTGTGAACCAGGTTACTGATAGAATACTTATTTATTACTTTAATTTTGTTCAGGGAAGGTACCAACTGAAACATTTAAACAAAGAACGGAAAAATATTGTGGAATTTTCCAGTCTTCTAGTGGAATGTTCAATGCTAATGATGTAGATATGGCATGAATGCAAAACTTTTAACTGATTGCCATTGTATAACACACTAACAGTGTTGTAGAATTTTGTGATAACAAATTTTTACACCAATAAGAGAATGTTCTAGTCTTTTTTCTTGATGTTACTTATGCGATGGAACGAGTTGACAGCCCTCCTGATGATAAGTGGTCACCATAAAAAACATTAATGATGACTATGTCTTCTGAAATATGAGCAGACACAATTTGAATCACATTGCTCTCGCTACTCTCGAGACTATGATATAATGTCTCATGCTCCTGTAATTACACTGGCACCTTTTCACTAGACTACATAGCAATAGCAATGTGAGTGCACTGTAGTTGCTATTGCTATTGCTATCTAGTGCCTAGTGGTAACTAGGCAGCAGATTACCAGTTGTGGTGGCAGTACTTATCAATTGACTCAAGTTTTTCTGCCACTTTGGGTTGCTCCTTTTAAATAGTTTAAAAGAGCAGCTAAAGTAGAAGGACCAAGGGACATAATGTAGGGACTATAAGATTTACTTAATTAGTACTTATTTTTGTAAGTACATACATATTAATACTCAGACACAGAACAAATATTTGTTTCTTTTTACACAAATGCTTGTCCTGACTGGGACTCAAATCCACAACCTACAGCGCAGAAGGCAATGTTTTTTCTTAGGTGTTGGTTGTCTGTTTCTGTATCAGTGTATAAGTGTTATACCCCTGCACTAGGGTTTCCTGTGTCACAGGTGGCATTGTACCTATTCTATTATAATGTAGATGTTAAAATGTAAAATGATGATAAGGAATCCACCCACCATGTTGAAAACTATTCATATTTGTAACTGTGTATTACTTAATTTCAATAAATGTTTTATTATGTGAGAATCTATTACTGGCAACAGTTACATTTACAACATTTATATTTGTATCAAAATGCTGTTCAATGTTCTAGGTCTTACTATTTAGGAAATAATTTAGTAGTTAGCCTTAGAGCAGTTTTTAACATTATATTATTTAATACAGATAATATTATTGATACAACCTTGTTGTTTTATTCAATAGTTTCCTCTCTGAATATTTTTTGTACCATCAGTATTTTTATTCAATGTACGAGGTCAAATTAAATTTGATTTGCTTGAAAGGGTCAAGTTTCATAGCAAGAGGGCCTATCAATTCAGTTTCATAGAATAACTAAAGGTTGTAAAATTCTGAGGACTAGTGAGGAATTTTTGGAATGTGCCTTGTTCCGAATTTTATTTCTTGTTACATACCATTTAAATTAAATGTAACTAGTTAAAAATAAATAACAAGGTAGCATATTGGTAGGTACGAGGTAAAATGATTACTGGTTTGCGAGGAATAACAAGAGAAATCATCTGGTATCGTACTGAATACGTGTACTTATGTTACCACCCACAAGCAACGCAAGGTCGCTCAATTAATCACTTACCAGCGAGATTAGACGGCGCATCGCCAGCTCGTGATTCCAAAGGCACTCACAAGGATCCATTTCGTCGCCCATGTCACTGCGCAAAAACAGATAATTAGAAAAAAGAACTAAAAACTTAATTGAACATAGCCCACAGTCAAGTGCTGGTAACTTTCCATCGAAAATTTGCTAGATTTCGCGATGAAATAATCGAACTTAACTTTTTTAGTACGACTTCGTATAGGAGTTTCTGTTGCAACGTAATCAAATAATTACCAATCGACTCCCAACAAATGTTTTTATTTACAAATACAACAAAAAAAAACATTGGGCAAGACCATCTTACAGGAAGGGAAAGTAACTAGGTTGATGTAGATTAATTATACCTTTTTCAACTGTATATGAATGTAAAACAAAATATACTGTATTATTATGAGTAAAAAACGTAATGCACCCGCGATTCAACGATTATTCAGCTTAAAAAATTAAATTATCAATAATCTACCACTTGCGACGACATTTTTACACTGTGTGCTTGGATCTTTACTATTGGTCAATTAGAAAAACTAAATGGCTGAGGAGAACCAATCAAAAGTCTAGGTTACCATGTACAAAAACTAAATGTTGCTGCATAAAATAAATGGCTGTAAAATGGTAGAAAATAAAAACGTTTATCCTATCCTAAGAATCCTAAGAACAGGGTGCTTTTATAAATTGTACGATATAGTAGGTTACCGCCACGGTTTAACAGAATAATTATTTAAAATATAATGTTAATCGTGGGCATGCATTCTGAAAATTACGATTTACTTTCCAAAAATGAGAATAGGAAACTTAAGGAGGAAACCAGCATATTAGTATATTGATAAAATTATAGTCGTAAAGTACCGTCTCGAAAGTAGGCCCGTGTCCTTGCGGAACCTGTAGAGTCGTAGTAATACGAATCCAAGAGTATCTAACTAACTTATTCATACCACTGACCGTGTTACCACAAAATAAAGCCATATATATATGAAGCATTGTGAATTATGGTAGGTACCTACCTAAAAAATTACACGTAGAAATAAACTAATCACAAGTATATCTCCAATTTCAAAATAAGTCTAGTTTACCGAACACCTATTACAAACTTCAGCATCTTCAGATTATGTAGAACTTACCAAATATTCATCGATATATTAATAATTAATTAAAAAATCTGTAACTTAATTGATTGACGACTCCGTGGCTTAGTTGGTAGTTGGTTTTTGAGATATCCAGCAGTTAATAAATTCTAATAAATAATTAGAAGTATGAAGTTTTTGTTGTGTAGAAATTACAGATATCACAACTGATCCAATTATTTGAACCACGGAATGTACAGAAACCTTTAAACGTAAGCGCATTATAAGCTGGCATGTATGCGCTTTCTTATAGGTAAAATGGTTAAGTCTATTGTCAAAGTCAGAGCACTCCAAAGGAGTCAGGTATTCTCAATATTTCATGAATGTTAATTCAGTTATAAAGTTCTTCTCAGAACCATTTATTTCATGAATGCTCTTCTATATTACATACAGACAGACACACAAAAATGTCCTAATCTTGACCATTCTGATTTAAATAAATAAACGTTAACTCATACCTCTGCACTAGGATTCCCTGTGTCGCAGATAGCATGGACAAACACAGAAACACAAGATAATATACAATACATACCTCTAAATTCACGTGTTTTATACGGATAACCAACTAAGCCAAGGAGCCGGGGCTTAGGTAGTTATAGTTATAGCCCTGCCTTATAGGGGTCCCAGGTTCAATTCCCGGCCGGGGCACACTTTGTGTGGTGAGCATGAAGTTTGTCTTGTGTTTTTCCATGCCATCTGCGACACAGGGAATCAAGTTCAGAGGTATGAGCGTGATACCGTTGTTTTTTTGCTTTAAACAATTGACTTTTCCTATGTATAATATAATATAATATAGTAAGAGATCTTACGATATTTAGTGTTTAAATGTATGTTTATTTAATTAAAAGATCACTAACCTATGTTGGTACATTAATACATCAACATTTTTAAAATTAAATAATCGTTGTTACTGAATTTATGACTTTCCGACATATTTTCAACGATAGCAGTATGTTTGCAAATAATGTTTACGCACTGAGAAATGCGCTGCATTCTAATCCATGATAGGTAAAAAGGTAACAAAAAATAACAACATCAATTCGCACCTTTTCTTACAAACGTAAGGTAGAGCCTCAATGATTTAATGTCAGCCTCGAATGTCTCTGCCGGGACATGGCGGACTCTCGGCAGGTCGGCAGGCAAGAGTGAATAGAATAAGCTTTATTTAATCTACCACGGGAATCCAATTGGCTTGTGGGCACGGTGGACAGGGCGGCATCATTAATTTAAAGTCGATTGGCTAAAAGATTAATAATAAATTATAAGAGCGTGGTGGCCCAGGGGCACAGACGCCGACTTTCTATCTGAAGGTCGCTGGTTTCTTCTATCTGACTTTCTATCTGAATCCACGCATGCACTAATAAGATTTTCTCTTGAAAAATATATGAAAACATCGTCAGGAAACCGGCACGTCTTAGAACCAAAAATTCGAAGACATAATGTACCATCTACATCTACCTACATCATCCTTTCAAATACAAGAAGAATTTTCAAAATCGGTTCATAAATAAGGTAGATCTGAGGTTACAAACATAAAAAAAATACAGCAGAATTCATAGGAGGTTATGAAGTTGATTAAAAACACAATGGTGATACGGAAACCTCGGCGCGCAAGTCTAAATTACATCGTCGATATTTTCACAAGATTTTTTGCTACTTAAGTTCCGGGACGAGCTGAGATCCACCTCATATTAAGTGGTTACCTCCGCCCATAACAACAGCAACAGGACTTAGTTCCTCCCCGACCCAAGTTGTATCCCGTTGCGCCAGTGACCCGAGACGGGGATTTACGTCTCTAAAAGTATCCTGGAAACAATTGTTTTTTACTTTAGTTTTGTTCTGCCCGTTTATTCTCGATCAGGGAGCGTGTGCGTGACTATGATGATTTTAATGAGCCGATTTTTTAAATACTATTGAAGTAATGGGTCGAGCTGTAGGCCTACCTGATGTTAAGTGGTAACCTTCGCCCATAACAACAGCAAGCAAGCATCCCCATCACGGGCGACGGGCGCAACAGGGTGCGACTTGGGTTTTATCATACTTCGGTTGGGGAGGACCTAAGTCCTTACTGATGATATGGGCGGAGGTAACCGCAACATCACGTTCTTCCTTCAGCTCGTCCTGTCATTCTAGTTCCACGATCGGCGAAGAAATCGAGTAACAGACACGCAAGAAACATACATCCGAAGTGATAACCTCCACATTTTCGAAGCCTATTAAAAGTAAACCTTCCTACCTCTTAAGGCCTGGAAATAAATGCATAGAGAGGCATCCCATCCTATTATAATTATTGTAACTACTCACTAATCCCTTTGAACCTCGGTCTCGGTAATAGGATTTTCTCGAACGTTAAAACCTGACCTATTTACAGACAGCTTTCAGAATCTTTTCATGGGATCGTGAGGATGGGCGTGGCTTGGATCCGCCCACTGTCACACAATAGCACCGCCCATCGCTAATTGATTTTATCATCGAGACATCTTCATGGAGTGATGGTTAATTACTGAAATGAGGCTTGACATTTTCAACCAGCTGGGTCGCACTCCGTGTCTCTGGTGAAGTTCCTTTTGGAGAGCCCAGGGATCTTCGAATGCGCAGAGGTCGGTCTAAGGTTTAGTCGGGTTTAGTTTGAATAAAAGCCCCACATAACTCGGTTGTCATCCCCACGGCTTCTGGTGTATTCTGTTGCAGATTCACCTTCATCATAAAAAAAGATCTGGTTACCTGATAGATTGAATGTCATAAGCTGTGAGGTCATCATCAACATTAGCCAGTAGACGTCCCCTGCCAAACCTCCACAATTCCATAGCAGCTCAATAAATTCATAGGCCAAATACCTTGAAGATCAAGAACCCGTAATTTCATGAGCCAAGCATGAATCGGAAGGTTATATAGTTTTGGGGTACCAAGTAGCCCGCGTCCGTAGGAGAGTACCCTTAGAACCCCTACACGTGTCCCCTGGGTGTTGTGTAAGGAGCGACCGAAAGTATTAATAGACCTTTGCCAAGTTCGTCCGGAGAGGGTACTGCCACCACACCTGGAATTTGCAGCCTATTTTCAGATTGGTCTCTGTTATACAAGTAAACAAAATTGCGTATTTTGCTTTCCTGTGACTTTTTTCTTCGCCCGTTGTACACCGTTTTTTTTTAAATGATATGTACCCCCTAGGTGCGAGAAATAAGGTACGAAAGCGTTGAAGTCGGTTATTCGATTTTTTTATCCGTCACTTGTTTACGATAACAATATATTGGATAAGAAAGAAATAGGATTCTTTGTGGTAGATTAAAGCCGATTCGATCTCGCTTGTCGTCAATGGATCTGTCATTGATGCCTGCAGTGAGAACAAGCTAGTCTTGTAACATTAGTCAAATTTTGAGGGTAATGTGACAAAACGAGCGAACGGTGGTGGAAATATCCATGGATATAATTTATTATGACGCAATATGTGATGCAATTTCAAATCCTCTGAATAAAACCTCTTTGCAATCGTTCATCGTTCCGCCCTGGTGACAGTGGGCGTGGCTTGTCGTGTCCGCCCAACACCATCCAGCAGTTCCCAAGACAGTACGTCACTCTGCAACGGGCGCCGCGTAAGGCGGACATGGCGCGAATCCTGCGCCCGCCGAGCCGCACGTGAGTACATTACCTTTTTTTTAACTGTGTTCAATGAATCTAAAATAAATTAATTGAATTTTTAGTGACAATACTGAAGGTATACGAAAATTCATGCGCTCCAATTCGTACCTACGCAAGTGAATAGAGATTTTTCGCGTAGAGTTATTAATGCGATGGTCTATTTAAGCCTAATCAGAACGTTTTATGTAGTAGTACAGATACGAAAAATTATAAAGTTTTTTTCTAGCAATTTATAACTCTTTCTTTAAATGTTTCACATACTAATTGGAAAGTAATTGTAGGTATTTATTGTAACAGGTAAGATGGATCCGAGAATAAGGCCCCAGTAACATTATTTTTTTTTTGTCATTTTTTCGACATTTCAGTACATTATTTACGGTCGTTATTTTAATTTAATTTTAAATGCTCTTTTGTGAGTTTTACACTTGGTAGTTTTTTTGTTACTTAGCTACCAAACTAATAAAACAAGAAATATAAAGAATTATATATCTTTTGTATTAATATATCTAAAGAAATTTTTAAAAAATCATCGTAATTGTCTTTAGTGTTGAAGTCGTCCTCCAAATAATAATAAAAGATATCTAATTAAAAATCTAAAACACGGTTAATATCACCGGTTTCGACACAAGTCTGCCATGCTCACGGCAATTATCGGAAGATAAAATAATCACTTATTTTAAAACGGATTTTTATAATTATTATGTATCAATTTGTATTTTTTTTCACAATAATCTGTGAATTTTGTGATATAATAAAATAAAATAAATTTATTACCATTATTATTATTTTTGAAAGTCAAGAAACATTTTTTAGTTATAGCCATGGCAATAAATAATTTCGAATTTTTGAAGGATTTTTGATTTTTGAATAAAAGTAGTACAATCGATTGTCCAGAATTACGTATTTTAAAACTCACCTAATATTTCACACATTTAAAAATCAAATAAAGCATCTTCAATACTTTTATCAGTTATTTGACCCACTTAGTGGTCGAATTTCTTCGTGAAATTTCTATGGGACTGCCTTATATACCTATGAGGTATATCTTATCAAATTAAAAAATAATCGTACAGATCGGTCCACAACTGGTAAAGAAATCTGCAAGAAACATACAAAATAAAACGCAAGCAGGTTATTAATTACCTCGTCTTTTTTGAAGTCTGTTAAAAAGTTTATTTAAATAAACATGTAGATTTAAAGAACGACATGAATTAGGGCAAACATTTATATTTTTACGTTATTTTAGACATATCTAAATAAATAAAATAAAATCATACAAATAAATGAAATTGAATTGAATGATTACCAAATGTATTTAAAAGTGCTTATATATAAAAATATAATATTAAAAATGTTTCTTCTGTTATAAGTAATATTTACACGAAACCCTAATTATGTCATATTTTCTACAATAAAATTATCCTAAGTTACTCCATATAATATTGGGTGTGTGAATATGACTCCGCCCCTTTTTGTCAAAATAAAACACATTTGTTCGCTTACAAAATTAAAAAAAAAAATTATTGAAAGTATGCTCCATCTGCAGCTACAACCTTCGCCCATCGTTCAGGTAGTTTTCGTATTCCTTGCTGGAAGAAGTCCTGGTCTTTTGAGCTTATCCAGTTGTCAATCCAAATTTTGATACTTTCACATGAAGTAAACTTTTCTCCAGTAAGGTCTGTCTGCATCGTCCGGAATAGGTGGTAATCCGAAGGAGCTATGTCTGGTGAATATGGCGGGTGGGGTAACACTTCCCAGTCCTGTCCCTCTAAATATCTTTTTACGACTTCTGCGGTATGCGGTTTGGCATTGTCATGCTGAAGAACTAATTTGTTATGTCTATTCACCCATTCTGGTCGTTTTTCTTCTATGGCTCGCTTCAAACGCATTAGTTGTCGTCGGTAAACTTCTCCATTAATAGTTTCAGAGGGTTTGAGCAACTCATAATATACAATACCTTTCTGATCCCACCAAATACAGAGCATGACCTTGGCACAGTGAATATTTATTTTTGGCTGTGATGGGCCTGGTTCGCCTGGTTTCACCCAAGCTTTTTTGCGTTTAGGATTTTCGTAGTGTATCCATTTTTCGTCTCCTGTGACTATCCGATGCAAAAATCCTTTTCTTTGCTGTCTTTGAAGCAGCATTTCACAAATGGTTTTCCGACGTTCCATGTCTCTTTCTTTTAAATCATGTGGAACCCAGTAACCGGCTTTTTGAATCATTCCCATCATTTGTAAACGCTTTGCAACAGTTGAACGATCAACATTTAATGCTGCAGCTAATTCTGATTGAGTTTGGCAAGAATCTTCCGCCAATAATGCTTCCAATTCAGCATCTTCAAATTTTTTTGGTGGTTTTCCATGTTCTTTATCCTCAGTACTAAAATCGTTATTTTGAAATCGTCGAAACCATTCCTTGCAAGTTGTATTAGACGGAGCATGCTCACCATAAATCTCCACAAACAAACGATAAGTTTCCGCTGCAGTTTTCTTCGCAATAAAATAATGTAATAACACTTCCCGCAAATGACGTTTATTTGGAATAAAAACCGACATTTTCGAAAAGGTGAAAACAATTGTTGCTTACACTTCAACCAAATATCATAAAATGCGTTAGATAGCTGACATTCAGTACTATCGAATACAAGTATGGTCATTTATTAGTACACGTAAACAATACTAAAAACGACATCTGTTGAGAAAGGGCGGAGTCATATTCACACACCCAATATAAGTTATATCCCAGTGAAAGTGAAAAAAAAAATCGGTCCAGCCGTTTCGGAAATTAACCGGTACATAAAAATAGTCGGAAAGACAAACATTAAAAAAAAAAAGGTTTTTTTTATCTTTCAAATGCAAAAGCTGTTATTTTGATATTAAAAACAGAAAATTTTATTTATTTGTGTAAATTCATCCCGCTAATCTTTAAAGTTTGACCAGACAGACGTTGCAGGTTTTTTTTAATACTTGAGTAGGGTCCTTCAAAACGTACCAAATTTTTTGTACTCGACTTAAAAAATGTTGCTACTGCTATTCCATAGGTATGAAAAATTGCGTGGGGAGATAACAGAGGAATGAGATATTAGCTCGTGTGGAGCTTTGGATTTAATTCTTATTGAATTTTTATTTAACCTTACTAAATATTTTTGTAATACGTTTGTAGTTTGTGAAACGATCGCTTCTAAAGTTATCAAAAATGGGTCCTCTGTTCATAACTTATTGAATAAAAAGTGTAAATAAAGAAAATTAAGATTTAGAACTTAAAAACCTTCAACAAAATAGCTTTTTGCCTGTTGATGCGATATTATTTGAGATAGGGTAGTAATTGGTGCAAAGTATTTTATTTTTCAGTATCTATGATAAATACCATTAAATAAAAAATATCTTAACTACGGAACCCTTCACTGTGCGGCATCACGCACTTGCCCAGTTTATTTCCAACTCACATACCTACTTGAAATTGCAGTAAACTTAGGATATACGAGTATATATTGAAAGCTTCTGTGATCCGTGTTCTTTTTAAATAGCAGATTCACAAACGAAATATAGGTCTTGATAGATTTTACTCAAATATATTGTCCTTGTAATTCTATTATTTTTTAGTGCCAGTATTTTTGCATAGCACCCCGTATTTAACACTGACTTCGGATAAGGAGACGGATTTAAAAAAAAAATTATTACCTCATTATCTCCTTCATTTTATGAACCCATTTTGAAAGTTCTTTTTTATTTGAAAGGATATTCAGTAAACTGAAATGACTAATCAAGGCCTTCAGTTTGGTTTTTTACTTAAAATCGGTTAAAAAGTTTAGTTGTCAAAAAATATGTCATCCAAATAAACGAAATTATATATTCTGCTTTCCTGTGACTTTTTTCTTCGCCCGTTGTGTACCGATTTGGTTTCTTTTTTATAATGATAGAGGTTAAAGGGATGAAAGTAATAAAGTCCCTTCTTTTCGATTTTTAAATCAGTCACTTGTAAAGGTATACTTGTTATAAATTCAATAAAAATTACTAAATTAAAGGTCAAAACTATAATATGTTGTTAGAAAAACTTGTAATGTATCTTGCGTGATAAATTATAATGAATTCGATTATTATTAATATTATACTTATTAACCGTTCATATTATATTATTTTATTTAATTGACATCTTATTCTACTATTGTAATTTACTTATCTACAATAATTACTACCAAATATTTTTTATAAATATTAAATATAGATAATTTTATGGACCACAGTTTGAAATAAGACAATTTTCTCGTAACTATAGCCGTTTTCCTGAAAAACTCGAAAATTTCAAAAGCGATAAACCTACCAGTCCTATTTCGATATCGAATTTATTTTTAGTATTATAGAATCATTAAAATACGGATTGCGATTTTTTAATCTGGAGAGAACCACTGGTACTAACCAATGTAGAAGAAAGTAAGAAGAAGAAAGTACAAGAGTACAAGTGTTACTTAATTCATTTATGTGTGAACGTATCACTTGTATGAAAGATGTGCAAGGCGGTCGTCGCGAAGCTTACCTAGATGTAGACAGATTATTTTAGTCAAGCAAGTTTCCGCGCGGTCATTACTTGGATGGGTGACCGCTTAGTGGAGTGGCATTTGAACTGAGCGCTTCGGAGGGCATGTTAAGGTGTCGGTGCCGGCTATCCTCGATACCGTCATGTCAACGGCCTTCGGGCGGTTTGAACACTCCGACACCAGAGATAGCCACATACGAAAAGATAATTAACAAAAAAGTATATCTTGAGTCTTGAATTTTGAGTCAATTACCCGATTTGGGTAGATCATTCCTACAGCAACTCGACATGGTCACAGATTCGGTAACACTTAGTACTGAGGTGTACATGTTCTAGATCGCGCTTACGTTGCGTTTTGGCGAGAAATGATACTCGCTTACGATTGCTCGAAGAATATAACAGAAAACAGAGTTCACCAAAGTGTACTGACATATTTTTGAAATGCTACACTCTCGTGTGGTATATTAATGTATTGATAATAATAATTAATAATCTATATAGTTCAATATAATAAAGCTAGTGTTTGTTTGAACACGTTAAACTACCAGATGGATATAAAATAATATTTTTGTACTAGCTATTTCCCGCGACATCGTCCGCGTAGATGTTATACTTTAATTCATTCATCAATAACAATAACATCATACAATACTCGTATATTCGTGTAACTCTTACAGTTAAGCAAGTGGCTTCGCTCGCGTTAATTGATAAAAAAAAGCTTGCTCATGGCTTTTTAATTTCTTGGCGCGAAAACGTAAATCTTTACCTGGATCATGGGTTCGATTCCCAGTCAGGACAAGGACAAGAACACAAGTTACTGGTTGGTTTTTCGACATCTAGCCCCTGTTCAATTTAGATAGATAAATGATTTATTTGTTTCTACAATGTTCTACATGTATTATACATTTACAGAAAAAAGGGCAAAAAACATGCTTATTAAGATATACATAAAACATTAAATGATTGTACAATGTTAAATATAAAAAGACAAAAAATATACAGTATAACAAACGGGTCGTAGTTCTGCGACTAATATTGCTCAGAGAGCAAACACTGATTTTGAGATGGCGAAACGATGTGAGCGCAATAGTGCAATGAAGGTGTGTTGTGTGTATTTTGTGTGGTGCTTGTGCACATATATGCATGGCCCTACAGCCCTACGGTTCAATTTTATAAAATGGCTAATTGTTAACGCATCCTGCGTTCATGAGTGCAAGTCAAGTTGAATGTTAGCACAAAGATGGATCACGTGATATTTATTATACTACGCAGATTATAATCGGCAAACGAAGTGCTTCGTTTTCCAAGCACTTCATTCGTGGAAGAAGTTTGAAATTTATAACTAAAATCTTAACTTATGGCGTTGAAAAATTTATAAACAAACGGACATTGGCAGAATTGTGGTACTTAACACAGGCACAAGTCATGAAAATAAAATTAACGATTATTATTGCTTCGATTTTTCCCATTCTGCCTCAGTGGTTATCTTAAGGGTTATCTTAAGGGCTCATATGTGTCATTATTCTGTGAAAATTTCAACTGTCAAATAAAAAAATCCAAATGTAGGTTTTGTCACAGGGTTCAGTTTAATCTCAACGTATGGATCCGAAATAAAATAATTTAAATTGAAATGCACTACACTCAACACAGACACACTAAACCACTCAACCGTCAGTGGTAAAATCCAATTTGTCCACTAGTGTTGGGCAGTCGCCAGTGAGTCGGCCCACACAAGTGGACGTTGTGACGTGGACGGTTTTTCGTGAGGTAGCTGCGCGTGACAGCCACTCCGACGATTGGACGATTTGACAGGAGAGATCCTTTAGATAGGGCTGCCATTTACTGATTTAAATATCTGTGGAAATAAATAAATAAATGGTTGTAGGTATGCAATACAGTTTCTCCTATCGCGGGAGTAAGTCTTTCAAAGAGGTTGATTTATTTTATTTATATTTCGTATACAAATTCAAGAAGACTTTTTCTGCTTTTAATTACTTTTAATACTTTTGTTGTGAGCCTCACCCTGCATAAAGAATTCTGGAGAGATTGAAGTATGGTCGTTTTTTTTTCATAATTTAATCTCATTTTGACTGTAGAGATTCAAATTGATGGTTTTGTCCGCTGGTAAAAGATTATGCGCTCGTCGCTATGAGCCTATGCCACAACTCATGCGTCCGTAATTTCACCCGCACACAACCCTTTCAACGGAATACATCGGCGCGAGTACAATACTTGGCGGCGGATTATTAGATGGCAGTACTTCGCATAAGTACCTAATACATACATGGCTTTCATATTTTAAAGTTAATCTTAAACTATTTGGACTTTAATATTTATCAAGCAAAAATGCATCAATTGAATTAACATATAGTCTTCTTTCTTGTATTATATTTATGGACTCTTTAATGAAGTTATCCACGATTTGCCATCGTCGACTCGCAAGAATTATTTGAAGCTAACAGCTGCAGAAACACGTACAAAAAAATTTACCGTGCGTAATAAGGGAGAAACAAAACGAGCTTAACGCAAGTTGATTTAGAGATATTATATTAATGGACAACACAATTCACTTAAACGAAACAGTATTCCCTATTCCAAATATTAAGAAGGGACAACCCTATCCGCTAGTCGTCAGTCGAAATTTGTCACTTCATCACGACAGATGACGGTTTATTGGAGTGAGAGGTCACGTGACAGAATTATGGGGAGTTAATTATTGATGGGTGGAGGTCAACTCGCGCAGTCAAACGATGCTAATAAAAAATAGATAGACATTTTTTCGTGAGTTTGGTTTTGTTCTGTGTATGATTTGAATTAACAATAACTCTGATTTGTTTATCTCTGTAACATACACTTTGCAACTTTATGGCAAGTAAATGCATTTGAAAGTATTACGGAACTAACATCAAATAAACATGTTTAAATTACATCGAATAAACATGTTTTAAAATTTTTGTGTAGCCTATTTCTGTCCGTTCCGGCAAAACGAAACGGTGGGGCCGGTATTGACTCTACTTTCACTGGCAGATAGCTGATGTTATAAAGAGTAACTAGGGCTAATTTATAAAAAAATAGCGGTTCCGCGAAAAATATTGTTAAATGCCACGCGGCTGAAGTAGCGGGGAACATAGCAGATAATAAAAAAAAAGAGTTAAAAGGATAATTTTTAATTTTTGTGACCGTGTTTCTGGCCCCCGCTAAAGAGCTCTAACGATCCAAAGTAGCTTGTACCATATTCGTCCAAAGTCGTATTATAATATCTGTGACCCTAAGATTTAATAAAAGAAACATCCAAATTGGTATGCAATGTGAAAAAGACACAGTAAAGCAAAATACGCAATTTCGTGTACGAATATTTTTGCCCAGTTATTTTGATTTAAGAACCGAAATATTATACTGATTCTGATAAAATTTCTACGGGACCAATTTGAAAGCATTAGGTATGTCCTTTCAAATAAATCAAAAGAATGTTCCAAACCGGTTGTTGAATGGACAACTATGGAAATAAATATTTCCGAACATACCCTCTGGAAGTCGGTTGTAAATTTATAATTTCCACCAGGTCGTGGCGGCTTCGTGTGGTCGTGTAGGATGGCGGTGAAGACTCCGACGCCAGCCGTCGCCGAGCGCGAGACATGGGGCAAGAAGGTGGACTTCCTGCTGTCTGTCATCGGCTTCGCGGTAGACCTGGCCAACGTGTGGAGGTTCCCTTACCTCTGCTACAAGAATGGAGGAGGTACGTCTTAGGGATTGCAATCCAGCAAAGTGGGATCCCGGAATCCAGCGGGATCAGCGGGAGCTTTGCGGGACCCCGCAATAGTTTGCGGGTCCTCAGCATAGATCTCTCAATTTGTTACGTTAATTGATTACATCTATTACATCATTATGTATTACATATTATATTTGAATGATGTTTGAATGATTCGAAATATAAATGTTACATTAATTGATTATATCTTTAGTAAAAAAATAAAAGTATTATCAAACTAAAATAGGTACTTAAATTCGTATGAATTTCTTATAAAATAAAGAACACTATAAATATTATAATGAAGACTTTGTGAATAAAGAAAACTGATTATAATGACTTCAGGTAAATATTAGAAATAATAGGTTTCGTTAACTAGTGTAAAAAGACTAGATACTATTACTACTTAATATTAATATTTTTGGAATTTTTATTAACAAATAAGTAAGGCACAGTAAGATGTCGATTTTTGTAATTTTAAATTTATTTAATAACTATAACATTTTTTTCTCCGCTTGATTGAAGTTAATGAAGCCTAAATATCGTGCGATTGAAAAAAGTGCTGGATTGCAATCTCTAGTCTACAGTAACGACTAGATGTGGTTGTACATAAGTTAGAGTTTGCGATTTGGATGTGAACTCCTTGTAATCCGAGTTGAGTTTCAATACTCAATAGTTTATTGCATTCCGCAATATAAAAAAACAAGTGTTATAGTGATAGGTACAGACCCTTTTGGGGAACACAATAATACATTATGAATGAGAGAAGAGGACGATATTATTACAAACATAGGTATAATTTATTTAAGATGTAAAGTCATTTGTTTTTAAGGGGAATTGAAAACGTTAAAAATTCAGTTATTATAGGTTAAATTTACATAGTTAGACAGGCGAATCAATTTCGTAAAATTTTAATTTGTTATAAAAATATTCGTTGTATTATAAACTTTTTCTGCCAATAAGATTTTCATTTTTTTTATAAAAATAAAGTCATTGGATTCTTTTTTTTTTTTGTACGGCGGTGTTGAAGTCATAACAGGGATAAAATTTCTAATAAGCTGTGTTTGAAAAATATAAATAAATATACCGGTGTACTGTACCGGTGGAGCTGTACAGTCAGCAATCCACATAAATTCCTCAAAGGCCAAGTGCCTCACAAAGACCTTTCGCCTCGCAATATCTAAGGCCGCCAATGTTATACGTTCTATATGTGCACGTGAGCAGTGCATCTACGTTGTGGAGTGCTGATGGCTCCCGTTCGTCAGGCTTCATGAGACGCTAAGTGCCACTCGCCGCGATAATTACCGACTGCGCCTTGCTTTTGTCGGGCTCGGCCCACAGAACCATTATATTCATGTAACAGTATTCTCAACATCATTTTAGGTTATAAGGGTAGGTTGTGAATTCAAAGGTTGACATGTTCAACTTGAATCTAACTTCTTTTTATTTTTGGCACACAAATCCTGCCAATGTCCGAGTTAATGTACGTTCATTACTTTTTATATTCTGAATCTTAACTGAATAAATAAAATAATAATGACATTGACTGACATTGAATGACTTACTGACAGAGGCATTGCAATGCAATGATATTTTATACATAATATCTAAGATTGGATGGGAATTATTTGGGCAACGTAAAATTTTTGAATTATGATTTAACGTAATTTTATATAATATTTGTACGTTTTTGTCAATTTTAATAATAACATTTTAATTAAATATTTCATTTCTAAAAATCAAGACTTTAAAATAAGATATTCTATCGTATTAACGATCGATCGTGTTAAAAACACTAACACTAAAATTGGCTGATTTGATTTTACATTTTATCAATATCTAGTAGTACAATACAAGAGTTTGGGGCTAGATAGAGCTGTGTGTGTCCATGGATATTTTTTTCATTTATTTTTTTCGGTCCGATGGGAATAAGTCATGTTTTTTTGCGGGACGCAACGCTTGATCCTACTTTATCTAACACAATTTAACTACTGGTATTAGCTACTGGTACTGCTACTGGTATTAGTTGCCTACAAATCAGCTCCTGACATGCGTACGTTAAAAATATCAGGATAGAATAGAATAGAAAAACTTTATTTAAAACAAAAGTACACGTTTAAGAATATGTAACAACAAAAAAAGGTAACCACTCAGCATGTGCTGCGTTAGTGGACTGATGCAGCGCTGGTATTCTGTGGCACCGTGTTGAGAGCGTGCGAATGTGAAATACACGTGTACAAACAACATTTCAAATTAAAACACTACATACATGTAAGTTACCTAAAGTTTGGCGCAATACTCAGGATTCTAGATGCAATATTCCGGACGGAGCGAGCTCTGATTGCGCTCTCCGCTCTCGCCTCTAGCCCTTGAGTATAATAGGCGGTTAACAATCGTCTAGGGCTAGAAGAGCTAAGAGCTGCCCTCACACGTTCTCGTAGGACTTAATTGAAGGCTTACGTATGCTTGCAATTGGATGCATTGTACGATAGTTTGCATGTACCTATTACAAGGAAATTCAGGTGGTGCAAATTTATTTATTGACTTGTATGAACAACAAGGCTTTTAGTAATTTTTAGAAACGAAAGAGGTATATTTTCTCTACGGAAATCTAGAACTAGAATATCGAATCCTCCATCGAACGTTCGATTGACTTACCAACGCAAGACTCCCATTATTTATTATATTTCGATTGTATTCGTTGATAACCTTTCAAAATAAATTTATATCAGAGAATATATTTTCACGTGACTAGGATTTATTACAAGACTTTATTTTTTGTTATTTTATGTAAATTGTTAATAGTGACAATTTTATATTGATAGAATTATATATATTATTACTAATATTGTATGCTATTCTATTGATGGTAGACAATAGTAATGCAAATAAGAAAAAAAAATAGTTGCATGTAATATTTAATACGTCCAAGTTCATAAATAATATTAGAATTAATTGATTACAATCTTTGTTGTAGTATTACGTGTTCAGCTTATAAAAATAATGATGAATAGAGAAAATATTGGTGATAGCGGTTTAAATTTTTTTAATTTATAATGGCTTTGATGTGCCTTCGGTGCAAGTGACAACCAAACTCATTGCGGAAATGAGAACCGCTCGAGGCGTCGCGGTCTGTATCGTGGCCAGAGCTAGATATTATGTCCCGGAAATACGGTAGTTAGCCGCTTGACAACTAGGTTTATTCGGCTCTTCTGTGCCTATCTTATACGGTAGAAAGCTAATTAATTGAATAAAAACCAAATAAATGTCAAATTAATATAATAAAAAAAAAATTACTTAAAAATGCTACAAAAGAGGAAATAAAAAATACAAAAGAAAAAAACTAAAGATGGTCTAAATTGAATATTTTGTAAATGTCACTTTTTCTGCTTTTTTCCCTTATTGGGTTCAGGCACTGGAACCGGAATAGGTTCTGGTTCCAGTTCTGGTTCCGGTTCCGGGGGAGGAGTCGGTGGAAGTTTCTTCTCAGGCCACATTCGATGGATGTACTCGCACAAATTCTCCAAGTTGATCGATTTCATTTTCGCAGATTTTGGTCCTGGGAATAATACGGCTAGTTCATTAATTAGATCTTCATCTAACGGTATTCGATCAAAATCGCACCATTCCACTAAATCCTTGACGGGCATGGGTTTCGCATGTTCCTTGGACAAAGCCAAAAAATAAAGCGCCACGTCAACTTTGTTCTTCTTATTCAAGTTGCCGAGGAAGTCCGCCCTTCGTAATATGATTTCTCTAGGATCCGCTCCCTCTATGGTCCAGTTTTCCAGCACCCCGCCGTAGGTTATTACGAAGTTTTTACGACACTTCATCCTTTGTACTCTTTCAAGAAGAACAATAAAGTTTTTGTCCACCCACACATTATTCATGAATAGATTTTCTAGTTTGACGCGAGGGTATAACATTTTCGTCAATACAGCCCGGGCATCAGTAGGCGTCATCGGATTGTAAGACAGATCCAACGTGACGAGTTTCTTAGCTTTTATGAGTTTGGTTACAATTATTGCTATAGCCTCACCTGAGAATCTGTTATTACTTAAATCTAGAACATTGAGTGTGGGGATCAGTAAGATGCTCTTGATTGCGTCTGCAATACGCTCGCCTTCCAGCGAATTCCATGCAAGATTAATCTCTTTCAATACGTCGCTTTGTGCCATCTGTTCTAGCAATTTAAATGTCGATGGGATATGAAAGAAATTGTTCCAGGATAGGTCCAGATGAGTGACTTTATCTTTGTACCCAAAAGCTTCAGTCAAAGCAAGAGCGGTTTGTCTCCCTAGTTCGTTTTTGCTTAGACTGATACGCTTTACTGTAATACCGTTGAAAATCAACTTAGCGAAATACACCCCACCTTCTTCGCCGATGCAATTTTTGGCGAGATTCAATTTATTCAATGACTTATTCAAGTGCAATGTTTCTCCAAAGCGAAATAGACCAGACGCACCGATGCGACAGCCTGATAAATTCAGTTCCTTCAGTTTGCTGTTTGAGTTCAGCATTTGGCCCAAGTGATAGCACGCATCATCATTCAGGAAGTTATCAGTAAGGTTGAAGCTTTCAACATACTTGTTGTACTGCAGCGCCATAGCCATAGCTCGAACCCCTTTCGGGTTGACTCCGTAGTAAGCGAGGTTAATGTTAGGTGTCAGAAGGTTTCTGTAAAATAATCTCACCGGACAAGTAACCATCTCAGCACAAAGAGCTAGATATAGGGACTGACCATCATTTTCATGAATGAGTGGCTTTTCTGGTGAAAGCAGGGCTTTCGTGATACCAGGGTCGTGTACTGCCGGGTAGTTGTAATATAGGTGCCGAAAGACATCACTGTCTGACTGTGCAATATATTTTGCGCATACTTCTCCACTGCCGGGGTAGTAAAGTCCTTGAGAATGCAAAACCTTCTTCTTGTTCTCTTCCGTCATTACCATAACTAGAGAAGACCATTCGCTCATCGGTGGGTCTTCACTTGAGCTTTGCTCTTCCGCTTCGAATATTACTTCGGTCTCCACTTCCTCCTCACTGCTGCTGTTAGACATCTTGTATAGGTTTGCGGGTTACAAAAATAAAGAAAATTCTAAAATATATTGAACTACAAAAAAATTATACTACAAAAGCGAGAAATATTTCATAAGTGAATGAATGACATTCTGAAGAATTATATTGTCATTGACAAAATACTCTGGAAACTGTACTCTTTTTGGATTTCTTGGACTAAAAAAGTTTTTCTTCAAGTGGAAGATTTTAAAATCGAGTAAATTGATATTCGAGTAAATGACTTTCATTACTCTTAGAGGTGTATTTTTTTCATGAAATTTGCCACCCTCACATTATTCCCTACTACTAACCAAATCGGTTAATAAACAGCAAAAATATCACGTTGTAAATAAAAAATGTACAATTAAGATGTACAAATTTTTTCAAGTTATTGGTTAAGTTGGTTAATATCGTGTATTTTTTATATCACATAAGATCAATAACTTGATTATTTAAACTGTCTTTCAACATCTAAAAAAATACTAATTTTGTTATTGATGTTCTTAATTTCTTCTTCTGTGGCATAAAAAAATACCCGTAGACAAAACAACTTCCAAAAATCACCCTAACTGGCACTAAAGACCAGCCATCAAAGGCCACAAACTTTGGCCGGTAAAGTTTCTCCCACACGATAATTGCATCCTATCTTTGCTTTGAGCCCAAGGGTAATTGACAATCAAAACGCCCTTTGGCGCAGAAACTGAGTTAGCTCCTTGCAGGAAAATTAGTAACGCAATAATGGACGGTAATAAGTAATAAGGTAATGGAGGAAGGAAGAGGTCATCCGTTCGACGACTGATCTAATTAAACGGCAATTCTGGAGTAAAATGCGCTCTTTACTTTCGAGGGAAATTGCTTCGGAAAATAATTTAGTACTTAAAAGGAGCTTTTACTTGAGGGACTGACGTTTGAAATTGAGTGCTTTAGTCAAGCGCTGATTATGAGTTAAATGACTTACCGTAATTCGACCATACTTTGGGGGGTCCAGTTGCTCGCGTCCGCAGGTGTGCAAGGGTGTGGCTGCCGGTGAAATCACATGCGCATGAGACGTATCATCCCCGTCTCGGGTGATGGACGCAGCAGGATGAATGCGACTCAGTAACGATTTGGATCTCATTCTGAGTCGCACGCGTTACTGTTGTCATGGGCGAGGGTCACTACTTACCATCAGGTGGGCCCTCAGCTCGTTACGTTACTAATTCAAATTAAAAAAAAAACTTAATAAAGAAAAACAATAAGTCTTCCTGGTATGGTAGACTTGTCAAAACATGACATCACAAGAAAAAATACCACTTACAAATTAGTGTTCCAGTAATTATTGTAGTGCAAGTTATAAGTATATTTATACTTTAATGTATTTATAGAATGTTACAGTAGATATATTTACAAATTTTATTGCTATTGTCTATAACTGGCCTCACAGCTCAGTACGTCTGCCTTCTGCGCTTTAGGTCGCGCGTTCGATTCTGACCCAGGACAAGCATTTGTTCGACGAACATCGTTGTATTTGTTGTTATTTAGGTCCCATAGTAATTACCTTTAGGGTACGGAAACAAAATAAAAATCAAAAGTATTTTGAAACACGCGAATAAAATTGTCTGTGACATTCAGTGTCTGAAAAAGGGTTAATTGCTGTTACAAAGATGAATGGACTGGACCACTCTCGGATATGACGTCACCATGATACCCCATTGCTAATTGATTGGCGGTAATACATCATACAACCCTTCATTCATCATTCCTGACGTGAGGCATTGCGTTTCCATAATTTATGATTTTCTTCACCATCTATTGGTGGAATGTGCGCGGACTGAGTCCATGAGAACCGCAATGATTAACTCCTATAGAGTTAATATGATGGATGTTGGTGCTATTCACCTGGTTTTAGCCACGGCTAAAACTCTGTATAAATTAGTTTTTAATATTATTCATTCTTCCAATATATATTCTTCGAAAATCGAAGTCGATCTTATGTCCTCGATCGCTTCGAAGGCAGGGCTACTATCAACTAAGCCACGGATTACTCATCCAGGGAAATACTGCCTCCACACCGGATAATCTGCCGCCAAACAGCGATGCACTTGTATTGCTGTATTCTGGTGTAAGGGCACACCCTGTGGGTGCCAGTGAATAACAGGTGCATGAGACGTGACATCCCCGTCTGCAACGGGCGCGTCGCAACTTGGGTCGAAAGACCCAGGTCGTATTGTTATTAGCGGAGGTAATCATTTACCATGGTGGGCCTTCAGCTCATCCCAAGCAACAAAACTAGGTATACGCAAACAGTGTTGTTCGTAAATAACAACAACAACAACAACATTAACACACTCATACCTCTTGCACTCTTCGCAGATGGCATGGACAGATACAGAAACACAAGACAAACACCCAAGACCCGGTAATAAATGCCACCACACAAAGTGTGCCCCGGCCGAATCGAACCCGGGAACACTCGCTTCGAAGGCAGAGCTACCAACTAAGCCACTGAGCCTATCGTTATCAAATCTGTAGCGCAATTTCCTCGAGAACAATGCGATTCGACCCTCTATGATTTAATACCCGTCTATAAATACTTACTGACAATCTAGTAATACCCAATCATCCGGCGCGTCCGCTGGGAGCGGGTGGCAGATTCAATTATCAGTACCGTATCGCTGTAGGGAAGTTTTTATATTTTAAATTTCTCGGTTCTTTCGATCGTTGATAATTTATAATTCGAATTCCAGTAAGATTTTCTCATGACGTTGCTTGCTTAGCTGTTCTTTACAGACGATCTTAGTTAAATTTTCAAGTGAAAAAAATTGCCCCTTTGGGTTTGCTCAAGTGACCTTCAGATTGAAAGTCAGCGTCTGCCATTACTTATGTCCTCTCCGTTCCGTTCCGTTGTGCCCCTCACCCGAATATAGGTATATTATTATAGTTTTTATATACAGTATGACCACAACAGACAGCCAGTGGAAGTTTTCTTATAAATTGTGTATATACAGTGGAAATTACAAACAACTAATATAAATACGAGTAAAAAAGCGTAACAAAATTAAGGGAGGTCAATTAAGAAAAAATAATATTACGTTATTCTACGAATTTATTTGATAATTTATTTAGTTTTCCATCCATGTCTTGAATAATAATTAATGTAATATATCATATTGATATATTACATTAATTATTATTCATAATTATGGACATGAGTCTGAAATAAATAAAATTGAATTGAATTGAAATCCACGATGCACGAGGCGCAATAATAAGTTAGTAGCAAAAAAAATTTGTACATGAGTTTCTGGTAAAGGCACTTTTACCAGACTTATAAATGATTGAATTTCATTCGATCCATAAAATTATAAAGTTGTTCACCGCTTTACACAAAATTAAGAAATTCTAATAAACGTTTCGTTCACTCAGTCTTCTCAATAAATAAAATTGGCTACCAATCTGATTAGCAAAAAGTAAAAAAAAAATATCAATATTGCTAAGCATAAATTACACCCTTACCCAAGGTCCCCGAAGCCATATTATCCTCAAGTTAAGTGACTCGAACTCCTAAGTGAGTTCTCACTCCACTTTCATCCCCTAAGATGCTATATCCGAGACCTGTTGCATCCGGCAATAAAGTA
This sequence comes from Aplocera efformata, assembly GCA_921293045.1. Lineage (NCBI taxonomy): Eukaryota > Metazoa > Arthropoda > Insecta > Lepidoptera > Geometridae > Aplocera > Aplocera efformata. The sequence goes on from OV121042.1 coordinate 11,281,989, forward strand.
AATCCCTTCCCCTCGAGTAGATAAAATCTGTAATATTTTATCTTGAAATATTATTTAGCTGAGGTATTTTTGCTTCTAGCTTATCTTCTACAGAGGGTCTCATAAGTAATTTCGGTTTTATATGTGAAAATTCCTACGCCTCAATTTGGAACACTTTAAATTTTTGGTGAAGTGATATTTTTATGTGACCAATTTTGTACACCTTATCAATTAAGATAAGAATTATCATTGTGTCGAATCGAGAACCACTTTTTTTCAATTTGGTTTATGAACAAAGGGATCATCACAGACATTCTACGATAATGGCTGGTGGTGCGTGGGTAAAGTCACACAATTAACGGAAACGACTCATTTACCAATTCCGTTCACTTCGCACTCATTAGTTCTCAAGAAACTTGCATCATGTTATAGTTTATTAAATATCTCTCTTAAGTCTTTTACAATGTGTTCATGTGATGGTAAACGTCTATCAAAGATTTTGTAGATTGATAACTTTTTCGTAGAACTGCTACGGGAGCTACACAAGTGCGACTGACTTTATAAAAGAATCAATTAATTTTGTAGTTATTTTTCACTAAATACCATATTATAACTTACAGAAACACGCAAATTCGTACACACCAGCACTAATGCAATCTTTATATCGGAATTATTGTATATTATTAATTAGCTATTTCCCGCAACTTTATCCGCGTGGATTTTAACAATGTTATATGGGCGGTATCCTACTTTTATTTCCAAAATAAATTATTCCTCATAAAATCAGCTATCTGCTAGTGAAAGTCCCGTTAAGATCGGTCCAGCCGTTTCGGAGATTATCCGGAACAAACAGACAGACGGAAAAACAGACAGGAAAAAATCGTCATTTGCATTATGTTATAATTACAGGTTAAAACCTGTGTAAATAAATTCAATAAACACAATAAACTAATATTTGGAAAAAATAAGAATTTGTAATATCCAAAGTTCACAAAAATTGGAAAAATTTTAGCTTGAGCATCAAAAGTAAGCATCATTATCACCATAAATTCATAGAAAAGGTTTCCTTTTATTTTAACTACGTCTTCCTCGACAACTTCTACCAAAATCATCTCGAAATTTCCGACTTTGCTTTAACAAAGTTCTTCTATTGTCGATGTCTCGAGTTTCGATAAAAGCGTATTGTAAGAGGCGTCTAAAAGGGTAATTACCGAGCATTTGCGTCGCCCTCTCGGGGCGGGTGATATGGAATATTAACTGCAAGTATTCCGAGATTGATTTGGATATTTTTTACTCGACTACTCCAAAAAATGGGTAAACACGCATAAATGTGTTTTACGCTTGAAAATGACGTGCTCATGAGGCGTAACCTACTCGTCTAATAGTAATAGGCGCAACAATGTGACTGGAATCTTCTTATACTGGAGGACTTAAGTCATATTGTTGTTCTATAAGGGCGATAACCACTTAACATTAGACGGGACTACCTTGCTTTATTAATTTATAGGAAACATGTTTATGCACGTATGCGCGTCCGTGATACAGAATTGATCCTGGCAACCCTCGCTTTAAAGGCTAGCGAATGAGCTGGAGGTAACAATTAAATAAGCTAGCGTTCGTTTGTCTTCAGGCGCGTTTCTGGTGCCGTACTGCATCATGCTGGTGGTGGGCGGCATCCCTCTGTTCTACATGGAGCTGGCGCTGGGACAGTTCCACCGGAAAGGCGCCATCACGTGCTGGGGCCGCTTGGTGCCGCTTTTTAAAGGTTTGTAGATCATTATCTAATGAGTCTGGTATTTTTAGGTTGTACAGTACAGATAAAAAGACCGCTTAAATTCGAACAACTTCAGCGCTTTCCACAATTGGTAAAATTTAAAAAAGTGGTTAAATTTTATGTTTTTGAACGTGTGAATGCGCTCGTAGTAAAAGGGTACAGACGAAAACTTTTAATAGCTGGATCAAACCAAAACGAGCACAAACGAATTTCTCACTTAAAAATGAATTTGCATATTACCACGATCCCACATCGGTGACGGAAAACATTGTGAGGAAACCGGCATGTCCTAGAACTAAAATCATATCGAGGGCTGGTGTCCCTGTTGTGGGAACTACGGAGATTAAAAAAATTTATCGTATAACGATCTTTGATTCATTAATGGATAACAACCTGTATTAGTTTATAAAATAGATCTTGTACCAATGTTTATTAACCATTATAGAAGAGAGATTATAGAAGAATATTTTTGATTAAGGAAATCAAAAATATTCTTCTATATATACAAAAATGAAGATTCGTGGGTTAGTCTCGCAATAACTCAAAAATGGTTCGATCGATTTAGTCGATTTCCATTTTGTTGTGTTCGTTATTTTTATAAAGTTCATATAAAAAGAATATTGAAAAATTCACGGAACTTGTAGAAATACTTAAACAGGATTTTTCAATGGGACTTGCCAACGTTCTTTCACAAGTGATTGTCTAATTATGAATCAAAACAATAAAACATCTGGCGGGTCAGCTAGTGAACAATAAAAATATTTTATATCACTCACTTTTCTGCGCCGGCTCCCAGAGTCACGTAGAGCTAATATAGCGAATACTGAGCTCCGAGACATAGGAGCTTGAAATATTGCACTTGGCACTTTACTAAAGTAACTGTTATGACTGAGCTCGCATTTTTACACTTTTCTCATAAGTGCCTCAGTTTTTTTCAATCGCGTGACATGAATTTTTCGTGTGACAGGATAGTTAGTTAAACTGAAACCATGAAATTACTTAATATCATTTTGTTTCGTTCTCCGTGCCAGAATATTCAAAGCATATTTAATTCCCGAACAAATTATTTCTTGACTCTTAAAAACCCTTTAACGGTCAGCTCTCGCCGAACAACCCAAGAAGATCCATGCAAAACAGGTCTTGACACCCTCCTCCACTTAACACCCATAATTGACACCATTTCCACGCTCCCCTAAAGCCTTAAGTGCTGCCATACGACCTCTCTCCGTAGATTTGTGGGGCTTATGCTCGTTGATTTCATTCCGCATTGTCGGGCCACCCCTGAGTGGTCCCGATACGATTTTCGAGGAGGAGTAAAATTGGTAATGGTGTGGAAAGGTGCCGGGAATTCCGGGGCATACTTTTTATTGAAATGGATTTGGAGTGGTCTTAGGTTGACCGGTAATATTTTATACGACCGCGCTAAAGTTTTCTTTTTATATTCAGTTAGTATTTTAATATTCAGTTATGGGTATATTATTACCTTTACTTGTATATCATGCATCCATATTGAAGGGGTATTGGGGAATACCTGAGTAAGATTTGACAGTTCTTGTACACGTAAAAATGCATGCTTAGGTAATATAAGTATTGGGAGGAAATTATCACTTTATTTTTAATTAATCTTGTATCGTTAACATGTCTAAGTTCCAAGTGATGTTTGAATATTAATTAGTCAAGCAAAAGAGCAAAGCTTCGACAATGCTTGGTGTACTTATAGTGTTTTATTTATCTATAGGTATAGGGTATGCTGTTGTACTCATTGCTTTCTACGTGGACTTCTATTACAACGTTATCATCGCTTGGGCTCTTCGGTTCTTCTTCGCTTCCTTCACCACCATGCTTCCTTGGACCAACTGCAACAACGAGTGGAACACCCCTGCTTGCCGGCCAGTAAGACTTTGTACCACAGCCTAATGGTTATTCACTTGTTTTCAAATTGTCAATACCCGCATTTCTGTTTTAGTTTGAAGCCTACTGGGAACAATCGGCAGCTAATCGATCTCGTTTACGAAATGCATCTACTTTGGGCCCAGTTCCCACCACACCATTCACTTCTGCTGCATCTGAATATTTCAAGTAAGGATCGTCTTTTTTAAGAACTCGAAGATGATGTATTGGAAATGATATGCGTTTTTTTGTATTCTTGTTTTCAGTCGTGCCATTTTGGAGCTCCAAGGAAGTCAAGGTCTGCACGATCTCGGCTCTATAAAATGGGACATGGCTTTATGTTTGCTTGCGGTCTACATTATTTGCTACTTCTCTTTGTGGAAAGGCATCAGCACCTCAGGAAAAGTACGATCGTGTTGTTTACACTTATTTTCTTGACAATGATCAGTTTTTAATGGAGTTTAATAACCTTTACCATTTTCAGGTGGTTTGGTTCACGGCTCTCTTCCCTTATGCTGTTCTTCTCATTTTGTTAGTCCGGGGAATTACACTTCCTGGATCTGCTACAGGCATTCAATACTATCTCAGCCCTAATTTCGAGGCTATTACACAACCACAAGTAAGTCACTTGTTATGCGTATTATTCTAATTACAAATATTTTTATTGTTTATTACCATCTCTTATATTTTCAACGTATTATGATACAATAGGATGGGACAATGCACCAGCCCTAAACGACTTACAACCAGACTTAGTTGATTATTGGGTATATAATTTTTTTGTTTAAAAAAGCCATTAGATTGTGTTCCTGTAATAAAAGTTCTTTATGAGGGAAGTTTCATTCATTAGTACTCGTATAATTTCACTCCAGTTAGTTCTAATACAATGTTTGAAATGATTTCAAAGATTGTATTAGAATTTTATTTTATTGTGACAGGTATGGGTGGATGCAGCAACTCAAGTATTTTTCTCTCTGGGTCCTGGATTCGGGGTTCTTCTGGCATATGCTTCATATAATAAGTACCATAATAACGTCTACAAGTAAGTAATTTATTTTAGTTTATTTACTAACATCCTAAATTATTCCTTTCATGGTCGTTTCAAGGATAATTGATCAATTATCCTTGAAAGGACCTTCCACAGATTCACAATATAAAGTTATTCCGAAGAATATTCCTATACATATTTTGTCAGTTTATCGATGCTCTACTATTTAGTACCCTATTTTCATTTTAATTCATCTCAATTTTGCTTTCTTCCTCAACAGGGACGCTATCTTGACCAGCTTCATTAACTCCGCGACTTCCTTCATCGCCGGTTTTGTGATCTTCAGCGTGCTCGGGTACATGGCGCACGCGTCAGGTCGCGATGTGCAAGACGTGGCCACGGAAGGTCCAGGACTGGTATTTGTGGTATACCCAGCGGCTATTGCCACAATGCCAGGGTCCACGTTCTGGGCGTTAATATTCTTTATGATGCTACTTACACTTGGATTGGATAGTTCGGTAAGGATTTTTTGAGTATATGCTATATGGCGTCTTAGTTTTAATTATATACTATCAGTATATAAGCTACGCTCAGCACATGCTGAGCCAAACCTTTTTTCGGCTCGAGACGCATAGGGACTCAATACACGTTTTGCACGTGAGTTCCCTAAGGCTTGTGCTGAAAATCAGCGCTGGGTATCTCATTTACCCAGCACATGCTGAGCACAAGCCTTTCTCGCAAGCGCTGTATACGGCAGCGTTCCGCCAAAGCATGGTTTCTTTTTATTTTTATTTTTTTCTTCTTTTTTTATGTGTTTTATTTTTTATTATTACTTTAATTTTTATTATATCTACTGTGATTTGTTGTATGCTATTGTGTTTGCGAGAATAAACTGTTTTTCTTTCTTTCTTTCTTTCTTTTTTTTTGTTAATTGTTTATTTTTTTTAATGTACTTGTGCCGTATTGTTCCTATGTGTTATTGTGTCGAAATAAATGTTTTATCTATCAATATACTACGAGTAGCTGTTTCCCAAGACTTCGACAAGCTTTCCATATTACTATGAGAGACTGATTGATATCCTAATTTATAAAATACAAAAATTGTCCGTTATAGACTTTGAAACCATCCAACCGAGGCTTCATTAGAAAGATGGGTTTAGACCACTAAAACAATGCATTAGGCACAAAATGTATTTCTTTTTTTAGAGTATTAGCACACGCCGAGTATCTGCTAGTATTAAATATTTTTCAATTGTTAGTTTGGAGGTTCGGAGGCTATCATTACGGCACTGAGCGACGAGTACCCCCCAATAGGCCGTCATCGTGAAATTTTCGTGGCCTGTCTCTTCACGCTGTATTTTTTCGTCGGCCTGGCGTCTTGCACCAAGGGCGGGTTCTACTTCTTCCAACTGCTTGACCGATACGCTGCGGGGTACTCCATACTGATTGCTGTATTCTTTGAGGCAATTGCTGTTTCCTGGATCTATGGTAAGTTTCTTTGTCTTATTCCTATTAAAGTTTAGCTGGTAGAGAATGTTCTTTAGCATTGAGTTCGCCTTTGTACATTCATATTTGTCCAATAAAGTTTTATTACATCTTATTACATCTTATTTACAATTGAATTCAAACGTTAGTACCTTCTTGTGCTCAAAGCCGCATTTCAGAAGTTGATTTGTCATTTTATAATGTCGACATTTTTAAGTTGGAAAACTTTGTCAGAAATAATAAATTTGAGACTTATGTGTCGTTTTTCTTATTCGTGTAGGTACGGAACGATTCTGCGAAGACATACGAGATATGATCGGCTTTCGCCCAGGAATGTACTGGCGCGTCTGCTGGCGCTACATCGCCCCCATCTTCCTCCTCTTCATCATCGTGTACGGCCTTCTGGACTACGAGCCTTTGCAGTACGAGAACTACGTGTACCCGTGGTGGGCGAATATGATCGGCTGGTGCATCGCGGGCTCCAGCGTCATGTGCATTCCGACAGTGGCGATATTCAAACTGCTGACTACAAAAGGAACGTTTTATGAGGTACAATATCATACAATACAATACAATACAACAACAATACAATACAATAACATTGCTGTTACCAAGTTATCACCCTATTCGGAAGATTTTTAATTTCATTACTCACCAAATATTTTATTAATTTGAACAAACTTTTATTATAAACTTATTTTATTAAGTTAAATACTATGTAAACTTAATATTTTTTTGACGCGGATTCTTAATTATTTTATAAAATATCCCAAGTTACTCCTTATACATCAGATACCTGCCAGGGAAAATTCCGTCAAATAGGTCCAGCTGTCGGAAATAAGCCTGATTAAACAGACGGAAAGAGGATTTTTTTTTTTTGTTTAAATACTGTTATTTTCAAATGCATTTAGTAAAAAACTGTTATTTTGACATTCAATTTTGACGAACAGACACTCCAATTTTATTTATTTGTAAAGATGTGGTTTATTTTCAAATATAAAAACTAATTTAAGAAAATCTGTTTCGTTGCAGCGGCTGACTATTCTGACGACACCATACGCAGACAGCCAAAGCATTGGCACAGTTCACAACGGAATGGTGGTATCCGAGAGCGGCGGAGTCCGGTTGACTTCCGCTATCCACACCCCCACGACCCCCACTGCACCTATGACCCCGACGGGCCCCGCGCTCACGCCGGGGCCCGCGCTTGTCTGAGCATCGCTCTCTTTTGACGTCTACTACGTATGATGCGACAGTCAGACTGTTATGACACTTGTCTCTTTTGCACCTAAAGCGAAAGCAGGCGAATCAAAGCCAGTTTGACAGTAGCATTACCCTTACAAATAGGGTTCCACACGGGCCTATAATTTAATTTTTTTTATTCTGAATATTTTAGTAGATTTTTGGTAGACGTCGAAATAATATTTAATGTGTAGCTTAATGAGTGAAATGGTTAAAGTGTTGAAAACACTTGAATGAACTTTTTGGTGCGGATTTCAAGATGGGTACTAAATTAACTAGAAAGTAGTCGCTTCTCAATGTGTAGCTCTGTAAGGCTTTATCATAGTTACGATTACCACTCTCAGGTTAAATATCTATTTAATCTTATATGTATTTGTCATTCATAAATCAGTAATGTAGTGTCGTTCTTTGACCTAACCACTAAGATGTTTAAAATGTTTCAATATTGTCATCGATTGTAATGTGCATAAATAATTTGATATATTTATTAATTTAATAGAGGATAAACTATGTAGAGGATATAGGTAGTTACTATAATATTCAAACGATTTAGAATAAAACAGTTACTTTATTGTAATAGTAACGTAAGTATAAAATATATATTATTCAGAAATATATATTCAGAAAACCGTCGATGTCATAGTTTTAGTAGGTATTCGATAATAACCATGTAAAAATATTGAGGTTGAAGCTGGAACAATACTTTTAAAAATCACAGCTTAATTACCTTCTTGTTTATAGTTTTGACAAGCGATTGCGTTGCATATCCCCTACATTATTTGAATATTATATAAATAGTATCAAACGTACTCTACAGATTATTTTAATCAGCAATAAATTCACAGAAATTAATTTATTTCATATGAATCTCGATTTAGATGCGCCTCGTTCTTTTCGCGAAAGGAGATAAATAAAAATATAACAGCGATTCAAATACGTAAAACAATAACGTACAGCAATACAGACGGGGCAGGCTTTAATTGAAATTATATTCACCTTCCTGAAAGCTAGAATCGTAGAAATATCCATTAAAATATGCCATAGATTCATAGATAATAGGTACTGCATTCTATGACTAGGTAGTGTGTGGTGAATGATATTATAATAAATATGTTGGTAATATGTGCCAAATATGTCTAATCATAAACTATAAAACGTGTTGAACAGCAAGATAATATTAAATGAGTTTAGGCAACTGTGTAGAGGTAGGTACTTAGCAGGTAGATTTATTAGGTATTACGCTTAAAATGAATATTAACTTAGGATATTTGATTACTTAGACAGTTATCGCTTAATATTTTAATATATACGCCATTATTATATTTTATAGCTTTATTTACTAACTATATCGTATTAATTATGACATAGAATATAGAAATAGGTAAATAAATGTTTATCATAAGAAAACACGACATGCTGTGTAGATAATAGAAACTGTAGTGAGTAGATATTAGAAATTATATATTATATTATGACATAAACATTCTAGTTGTAATTTGAAACTTATATTAGTAGGATTATAATAATGTTCATACACCCATATAATATTTGCTAATTCGTTTTATATTCCATAATTTTGTTAATGTATTCGTCTTTTAAATCTCCTTTCCAATGTTTATCTTAATATTATATAATGAAATTATAATCAACTAGTTATAATACATGTCTATTTAAGTAATTACTAACGATTTTCTCTTCGCTATCTAACTAAATGTTGTATTCGTAGTTTCAATTTTTGGTGCTCCATTTTCTTTTTATATTTTTGGCACTGGTGATTATTAGAAGAATATGTAATTATTAACAATGTAGGTACGTAACTGTGGAACTGGTCGCTCAAAGAAAAATGCAAAGCTGTCTCGGCAGAGAAAAAAAAAGATAAATGTCACATTTTTTTTTTAACTGTACACTTTATTGCTTATTCTCATTATACTTATCAGTGCCAAGTAGGTCTTTTTTTAATCAAGTCATCAGTCCGTCATGGGCAATGCGGACTGACGAATTGAAATTTTTTATTTGTAATTATTTTGTTTGTTTGTAATGTTTATTTTTTTGTAATTTGTGTATGTTTGGTTCTTGGTTTATATTATAGTAATTAGCGAATGGATGGAAAGGTCTTTTAGCAACAGTCTTCGTATAAATACGATTCACGCTGTATGGTGTGCTGAATAGTAGTGTTTTTCTCTTTAGAAAAGGATTTAGGATATTTAACTCTTGATGTTAGTTGTGTTTAGAAAAATATATATCCCTAGATATCACTTGTTTGTTGATAAATCGAAAGTCATGCCAGCCATAATGACTTTTGATTTAAAAATACATTTATACAGTATAGTACAATGGACTTTTATTTCTAAACTAAATCCCCTAATGGTAATTTTATTGAGATCTAGCATTAGTGATAGTGTCTATGCTCCTCTCGCATTTAAAGCTAGAACTTAAAAATTTAAGTACTGACTTACTGTGCAATGCACCTACTTAACCACCTGAATGATATTGGTTTACATAAATATTTTGTACCTCTAAATAATAGGGAATGATCCGCCGACTAAACTCCTTGTGTTTCTTTCCACACCGAAGTGCTAGAAATAGCGAGCGCGATCATTCTTGAAAAATGACCAGTATCTGCAATAGCTTCTCAGAGAAACGCACGGGAACACGCTACGCTACCATCTCGGGCATCTTGGAAGACAAGCTCCCAAGACCTAAGGCCAATCTAGGTATACATAGAATCATCCCTATGCCCCTTAGGGTTAGGTTACACTATCGAGGGGACATACCGGCATTTTTTTTCGCGAATAAATCTACTAACACTTTCCTCCATAATAATCCGACAACCACAATTTTTACCGAAACTAGTAATACATATAATTCCAGGTGATAAATATTATTTATTTTTGAAATTCTCTTAGACTTACTACAAGTTAAGAGGTGCCGTACCTATCCTTTGGGAAATTATAGCGTTACCTAAGCTTGTCAGAAAACCAATGGTGAACTATATGGTGAAATAAAATCTATCTTTGTGTCTCAAAGTGACGGAAACGCCATAAAAGCCACAAAGTCTGTGTAAAATCGGAGCAAGTAGATATCTGTGACTGGTTTTGTTTTTTTTTTTGAATGTAACAAAAGTGATGGGACTATCTGAAAGTCCACCTGATGTGGTTACCTCCCCCTATAACAACAAGAATCCGACTTAGGTCCTCCCTGACGGAAGTATAAGAAGATACAAGTCGTACCCCGTTGCGCTCGTCACCCAAGTCGGAGACAATACGTCTCATGCACATGAGATTTAAATTTTATCGGTAGAGCCTTAGAAATGTATAATACGAGTCAAGACGTGCTAACGCAAACGGCAGGATTCTGCTGCGTCAGCGTGTTAAAGAACTATGTCTGATATAAATTAGCCATTGTCGGTTATAAATACAATACCTACCTACCTATTTGTGTAGGACATAAACGATCTTTTATCGTACAAAAATCCTTTTTTTGTACGATAAAAGATTGGTGTTACATACATATCTGCCACCTGCCCACTACCGTTGAGCGTGGAAAATTGAATTACGTAGGTTGTTACATTACTATGGTATTGCCTGGCGAGTAAGTTAAGTAAGGCAGCTCAATATGTTTTGTCAATACACGATAATCACCTCCGAGCCGAGGAATACGACACAATATTAAAAATAAATGTTTCAATTCGTTAGAATTACGAAATTACAAAATTACACGAAATTTACTCTATTATAGTTTTTGAACAAATCAACCTCGTAAAGGAATTTTGAAATTAAGCATAGCAAGATTTCAAAATACCTTTACAAAATACACTGACACGATTTGAATACTTTTGAAATACGCGGTAACCAATTTGGTAGAAAGTACCGGAGAACAGATAAGAAATATTTATCAATTTCTACTTCTTACAAGTGTGTTTCTTTCTTTAATTGAATGAATATATGAATGTGCTAGTAAAATGACATTGACAAATAATAAATTCATAATAGTGACACCTAGACAAGACAAAAGTCAAACGTCAGTATCCTATCCATCGATTTTTTGTAGCAACTAAAAATTTTGTAGGTTGTTTCTGACTGTGCGATAAAATATAGCTAAATTAATGAGTCCAAAGAAAGTCACTATGGAGGCAAAAAGTGAGGATAATCCTACAACTGCTGAAAAGAAAACAATATTCGATACCATTGCCCAAAGTGACTTAGAGGAGTTTAAAAACATTTTGGGACAACACAAGGATAGCGTCGATTTCTTCGACGAAAATGGTATGACAGCACTCCAGCACGCCGCCTATAAGGGGAACAAGGAAATGGTGCAATTACTTCTTGATAGGGTACGTAAAATACATTGAAATATGACCTCATACGTGTTCAAATTACTAATGTATTTGTTGTTACATTTCAGGGCGCGGACGTGAACTCTGGAAAACATGAATACAACTACACTGCGCTGCATTTTGGTGCGTTATCAGGCAGCTCAGACGTGTGTAAGCTGCTGCTCGACGCCGGCGCCAAAGCGACAGCCACTAACTCTGTCGGACGTACGGCATCCCAAATGGCGGCATTCGTTGGGAACCATCACACTGTGTCCACAATAAACAACTTCGTTCCGCGTTCGGAGATAGCCTACTATACTATTCCCCAAGGTCAACAAACAGAACCCTACTTAACTCCATTCCTGGTCGATCCGCTTCATAAGTTTGTCTTAGGGGTCAACATTCACCCAGTCCGACTCGCCCTGAATCTTCAAAACATGCCAATCCTACTAGACAATGCTGAAAAAGCCAGCAAAGTACTGGAGATGCTGAGTAAAAAAGAGATGACACGAGGCAGTGAAACCAATGAAGTAATGTCTTTTAAGTACCACTACCTTGCTTACATTATTAAAGAAATAAACAACATCAGAGATAAGCAGAAACCAAATGATAAAGACGAGAAGAAATATGATATTGTAGAGATGTTCTCGAAAAAGCTGTTGAAGCCGGGCAAGGATGGAGTATCATTAGACTTGATGGATTCATTCTTAAAAGAATGTGTTAGAGAGTTTCCTTACAGGGAGTGCACAACGTTTCACCAAATGGTGTCTTCCTTGACCAGTAAAGATCCCCCTCCTGCTTTATCAGTCATCAACTGCACTATCAATGGGCAGCGAGGTTTTGTGGACGCCATTCCGTACTGTAGCACTTGTGGGGAAGAGAAACCTGCTAAGAAATGTTCTAAATGCAAGTTGGTGCAATATTGTGACCGAGAGTGCCAACGGTTACACTGGTTTGTGCACAAAAAGGCTTGTAACCGTGAGGCCACCGCCCCTGCTGCCACACACTCCAACAACACCAAGACTATTGATCCCAATGAACTAAGTTCCGAGCTCCAAAATTTGATAGCTGGTTAGCGTCCGTACCACCAATGAAGAATAGACAGCAGCACTTAACAATTTGAAACTTTTAATGTTTTCTTGATGTTGTGAAATGCTTTAATATAAATTATGATGTGTATTTCCCTACTTATGTAATAAGATTTAAATGTAACAAGATCTGAAGTTTAATTTTTTTAATGATCTTAACCACCATGGTTTAAAATATGAGATATAACTTGCCGCCATCTCGGCGGCATTGTGAGATAAATAAGATGATTGCAAATCTATAAAAATAAATATAATTGGGTGTCTGTCTGTAATGTCAAAATACCAGCTTTTTACTAAATACATTTGATAGTATATGTTAATTATAACAAAACTCCATTGTTAAGATTTCTGTCCGTATGTTTGTTCCGGCTAATCTCCGAAACAGCTTGACCTGTTTTAACGTTACTATGACTGGCAGATAGCTGATGTTATATGAAGTAAAAGAAGTATTGTACTTTGCGGGAATCCATGTTATGATGATATGATATTAGCTATAATATTTACAAATCATTCTGATATTTAAATCATTCCTACCACCATAGCCATATAAGCGCATTGCTATGTTCTAGTTCGAAGAGTATGGGTGCCGGTGAAATTAGAGGCACACGAAGTATATAATTGAATGATTTTATAGGTTTTGGACACTGCCTCACATCAAAGGGGCTATTTCGTAGTAACGTCCCATTTCATACTCTCGTAAGAAACATTGTTTATTCAATTTGCGGACTTCCTAATTCGTTTCGCCCATGGTAAATAATATACCTTAGAATGGCCTACAACTTGCATAGACTATTAAGGAAATATAAGGATAATCTGAGATACCTATAATAATTTCCTTATTGATAGTTAAAGTAAATATATTGAAAATAAAAGGAAACGGTGGTTTAAATTATAGATTTATTATTATTTATGAATAATATAATTTGTAATAAACAGTTCCTTCTTAATTACTTATTATTTAACTAACTTATGATAAGATATAACTATTTACATTATTTATGTACATTTCCAGTTTTTAATAGAACAACTTATATTTTAAACTATCTACTTATATCATAGAGATATTCAAGTTGGTACTTGAGGGTAGGTATAATTATTCTAAATAGGTATTTGAAAAAAAATAAAGTATCAATACTTAACCGTTCGTTTCAAAATTATACAATTTTGTAATTACAAGAGGCATAACTTAATTTTACTAATCACTAATTCTAAGAAAGTAAGTATAAAAGGCACGTATATCACAATTATTCACAAACTTATTCTAATCTATTCCTACGAGGTAGATCAGGAAGCCAAAGGCTAGGGTATACATAGTTATAGTTAGACTACATAGCTATTGGTAGTTCATATTGCGAATAATTCCCGTCGCTAAGAAATCTATGTAACACCATTGCGAATAATTTATAAACTTCTAAGTTTCTGTTAAAAATCAGCCTTCTCCCAATAGCGCGCTGATAGTAAAACTTTTGACGCGGCGACATGGGGCTGGAGCGGGTGGTGACGAGACTTCAGGGGGTGGTGGTGGCATAGGTGGTCCCCACGCGAACCCAGCCACGGGGTTACTTGCCCATAAACCAAGAGGCATTGGCATGTGCATCGGCACGTATGCGAGATCTTGAGGGTAGAAAGCCGGTGGGTTTTCCGAAGGCGTCACTAGAGGCGCTGGGGATTCCACCAGTGGAGGAGATCGGGGGGAAGACGATCGGAGGCTGCCTTCCTCGGAGCAAGACGACGCCGCATCGGAACATGGCCGCTTTGGTTCGCTCGATTCTCCACTAGATGGCTCTGTGATGTCGGTTTCGATGGTCTTTCTCTTGCATTTGGACTGGCCGCAGGCGCGGAATCCCTTCGCAAAAGGATTGTTGTCAATCTTCAGCTTTGTTATGCGGTCGTTCTGTAAAAAAGAAAAAGAACAATTAGAATGGCCTAATGAGAAATGCCCTAGTTTGACATATACAGCACGCAGCACAATTATAGAAAATAATTTATTCTAATAAATACCTAAAACATAAAAATTGTTTCTACCTATGTTCGATAAAGACTAAACACTTCCAACCGATGTGCCCCACCGGTTTCATTAGAAAGGCAATAATGCGAAGATGGTTTTAGACCACTAAAACAATGCGTTAGGCACAAAATGTATTTCTTTTTAAGCGTAGCACACGCCGCGTATCCGTTAGTATACAATACAATAAATAAGGTTATCTGCCAATTTGAAACATAAAAAATTAAAACATGTGTAGATCACAGATTGGGTGGATATTTTATCTCTGAAGCCTCGGGCTTGACGAAAATTTTCTTATCTTGTTTAGTGGGTGCAATTTAAACATCCGTTTCCGCATACATCCCCTTCGTTAATAGCTTGTAAGGGATAATTGTGGCACATGTGGCGTGACATGGCGACAGGGCAATTAGCAGCTAGTCAGACTAGTGTGTCGCCGCGGCGCCGCCCGCCCGCGCCCGCCAACGGCGCCTACCCTCCGAGATACTGTAACTAGATATGCCACTGTTGCTTGCTGATGTGGAGATGACATTTTTGAGCACTGTTGCATGTAGTTTTTCTACCAGACAATGTTTGCAATCGTTACAGCGTTATCTGGTGAAATCCCCAACGCAAATATGTGAAGTCACTTGTAAAAGAGTGTTTACACACGATAAGGCGGCGCCGGCGGGTGCCGTTTGCTCACCGTCAGGAGATAACCACCTCTCCAGATAGCGAGGAGTGCTAAAAGCCTGCGTCAGTCGTGCCAAGTGCATTTTTTAACCGGCTGGAGGGCCGGGCGCCGCCCTTGTCCCGCCCTGTCGCCCGTGACGTCATCTCTCAAGCTTGCCGTCATTTTACTTTTTGCGTTACTATTTCACATATTATTGGCGACTGTCGCCGGTTTTTTAGGAATGTGTAATTAGGGTCTGGGCAAATTTGTTTTATTTATCTTTGGGATAACCCGAAATTATCGATAATGTATGCGGTGACAGATTGAACTAGCCACAGACAGCGTAAATAATTGAATATTTGCTAGCGAAGCATACTGTTGGGCTTTTGTGCTGTTGTAATTGAACTACCGTGCCACCTAGTTACGCGGCCGAATGTGCGGCTTCTTTAAAAGCGAAGACTAATTCGTGGGTAATTCGCAACAATGGGTGAGCCGACTAGCGGCGGCCGAGCGGGATAATGCGCAACGATACGTGCCGGCGACCATTGTCCGTCCCGGATCCCGTTACGCGCACAATATCCGGCTAATCCTTCAAAGCCGCCGATGAACGCGAGTAAAGCTTCGCGCCTCGGTGCCGGCGACTGCAAACCTGAAAGCAGCCGCCCCGGGCTCATTACGGAGGTCCGGATTATGCAAGAACATGTCACGCTGCGCTGCCGCTCAAAGGGATGCTTTTAATGTCGCAAAACAAACAGCGGGAGGGCTCTGTGCGCCACAATACTGGACCGGCGACGTCGGGGTGGATTTAATATAGGATTAAGATCCACCGTCTAATGTTAATTGCACATTGCAACCGTATGAGGGTATACCATCTATGTACATTATTGTATATGTAAGAGCGTTCTATCAGGTCTTGGCTTATATGGAATCGTATTTAGTAGCACTTGTAAGCAGCCTTTGTTCGGTAAGTAAATTAGATCGATCCGAACAGATGACGCACAAATAACGGTTGGGATTCACAGTTTCTTGCGTTTCCAAGAGCCGAAAGAACAGTAATTGAACAGACGATACGCGCCGCCGTAACAAAAACTCCAAATTAGTTGCTATTGTTTCGCTAAGAGGGCTTACACAATGGACACTTGTGTCGTCGCTCGCCGCAATCTCTGTCGCGTTTTTTCTGCGGTTGGCTCCGGGTGGGGTGGTTCCGCTATGCATACGCACGTAAAAGCTTTGGCGCCTTGTGATGCGAAAAAAATACGGTCGCCATAAGTGCGAATCGCTTAGTTCTCCGAAACTTACTACGATTTCGTCGTATCTCTAAGGTGCAATATACGGGATTGCCCAAGATGCAATCTATGAAAGTGGCGTCAATAAAGCGCTCCTAAACAGTATGTTACAGATAAAATATTTTTTAAATAAATTATCTAACTCTCAACTCGTTGTAATTGTAAATTGATGAACATTAAACGCGTGCACAGATCTTTCTAAATTATAGCTGAGTACCATCTCGATTACGTCAGCTTTCAAGCAGAACAAAACGCATCAAAATCGATTCATTCGTTTGGGAGCTACGATGCTCCAGACGGATACACAGATATACACTAGAAACTTACAACGCCTGTCATTTTCATCGGGGATTAATAATTTCCTATCAAACATGACATAAAACACAAAACATTGACCTTTTTATGAAACATCCTACTGTCCAAAAAAATTCAGGATGGCTTCAATGAAAATATATCAGTGAGAAGATAAAACAGAGCCGGGCTTTAGAGTACGTACCTGATATGCAGTGACAGCAATGAACTCAGTCTCAGGGAAGGAGAATGAAGCGTGAGGGGCGCCCCACGCCAGGGCGGCTGCGTCTCTCGCTCGCACCACTAGCACTCTGGGGCGGTACTTGTGCATGGAAGTAAGTACCATCTGAAACAAATAATAATATATTTTAGATGATTCCAAAGCTTTGGTTACATGTTATTCATCTTAAACATTTGATAAAGAAATTTACCAAAAATCTACTCTATAATTTGTATTTACTAATACAAATAAATAAAATTGAAGTGTCTTTTGTAATGTCAAAATACGACGAAGGCGCGGGGAACAGCTAGTATTAATTACACCTACTATTTTACAACCATCATGGTATATATGCTTCGTTTTACTTTTTGAGACTTTAATACATACATTCGAAACGTTTGGTTCGCTATCTTATTAGGTAGTTTGAGATGAAATATTGTAAGAGACCGTGTAGATTGGCGACATAGTTGTGTCGCGTCGTCGTCGTTGGTCGTCGGTCGGCGGCAACGGGTGCGACATCTGCAAGATGCCATCGGTACTTGACTCGCAACCGCTACCTGCAGCCATAAGTGCAACCACTACAGCTACAAAAGGGTTGTTAATTTTTTACCGTTTTTTGAACAGTAGAAATGTTTAAACACGAGTTACAAAATAATAAATACTTTTTTTATACACACTTTTATCTAAACAATTTTTGAATCTATTTTGGTAAACATATTTTTTAAACGTAGAGGTTTTATTTACTTTTATTATAAGATTATCTGAAGGTTTTCATTCTCAAGATATATTATCAAACTGTTTGTCGGTAGCAAATTAGCATGAAGTCAAGATCTTAGACAGATGACACCACAAGATAATCTTATCAGTTGCCTACTTAGTTCAGCTTGTTCAATTACTGTATTGCGTGTGGGGCGATAAAGTCGACACACGTAATTAGTTTAATAATTGCAGGTTGTTATCGACGCAACAACGACCGAGCTAGCGATCTGCGCCCGGCAAAGGCAAGTGTGTATGCCAATTTAAAATATATGACTCCGGCCACGCCTCTATCGAGAATGATTTATGCGCAAGGTGTTTGTTTGTTTAAAGGGTTTATAAGTGATTTGTATCGTCAAAACTACCAATTAAATGCCATGAATTGTTTTCTTTACGCTGAGGTCTTTCGTGCATTCCCATGTATTGGATTGACAGATAGAAAATGTGGAGGAATAACTTCGGAAGCTCGTCCATCAAATGGATGTGTATTCAATCAAATTAGATTCGAATCGAGATAAGGCAGGTTTGGTATTTCTATTTCAAAAAATATTAAGATATACGTTGTTGGATATTTGTATGTTGGATATATTTTAGGTAAACACACAGGTAATCTGTAAATTGAATAGTCCTAAAATTGATTTTTAAAATTACTTTGTATATACGGTGCAAACAATATTCTTGGCAGACGATGGGCTCACCACTATTCACAGCTATGTTTGTATGATAGTGTAACCCAGAAGGAGAAAAGTGGCATATAACATATTGTGGATATATTGTCGCACTGACTAACCCTTCTTGGAAAAATCGCAAATTGTGCAGAAAGCATTTTCAATCTATTCGTTACATATATAGAAAACTCTTTATTGTAAACCACAAATACATCAGAAAAGAATATTTTGTAAAGTGCTTATAGCAATCTTGTTCTGGCAACCATTCTGATATTGCCAATATTGATGAATTTGATATTCAAACATCCACGCTGCCGATCCACGCTGCCGATCCACGCTGCCGATCCACGCTGCCCGGTTTTTCGGATCACAAATCAACCTTATATTAATAAGTAGTAGGTAAATAAATATTTCCAAGTATTATATCATCTTCCATAAAATAAACCCACACGCAAAATTTACAACATTCAAATCTAGTCCGATTCTCAGAACTAAAGTAATTTCGTTGAAATATTGTATTATAGCGTTTACGAATTTCCATACAAAAGACTTCAACGCGCTACCTTCTAAGGAGGTTCCAGAAATATTACATATTTATTACTTGACTTGAATTGTTTGTTATAACTTGTCTATGAGTAGACTACATTATCATTATGAATAGTTCATGAAATAGTTTGTAAGTTATTGTAGAACGGCGGTACTCATGTGGTAGAACGGCGCTGCCAGAACAAATCACATTTTTTTGTATTTTATGACATATTTTTGTATCTGTCTGTCTGTATGTCATCAGTGGTCTCATAGCTCTGAGGTAGTTATAGAAAGAGAATTTTCCCAAACGAAAAGACTGACTGGAGCGTAGGTACTTATTAAAATCAAAAGATGGATTTAACTGTTTGGTGAAAATCTGTCTAGCATGTTAGAAACTCTTTTTTGAAGAATGGCTCTAAAATTTTTACATTACTTACCTACATTATTATAAAAAAAAACGTAAAGAAATACAATAAATGAATGTTGTATAAGCATTCACATATTTTTCGTGAATCTTGACTGTTAAATAGTTAAATAAAAAAAGGAACAAAACACCTACATTAATAAAACAACACATTCGCCGCTTTAATAGCATGTTGTCATTTACAAAACTGTGACAAGATATAAGAT
This sequence comes from Aplocera efformata, assembly GCA_921293045.1. Lineage (NCBI taxonomy): Eukaryota > Metazoa > Arthropoda > Insecta > Lepidoptera > Geometridae > Aplocera > Aplocera efformata. Next base: position 11,301,783 of record OV121042.1, read on the forward strand.
AACAAGAGTTTCGTAGCGAAAGGCTACATTGTATTTTCTTACCTACACGTTTTTTTAAAGAATCCGGATTCGAACCCCTACTTTCCACGTGGCTTCACGCCGATGCGTGTTCGATAAGGTAATATGTCGTTAGTCTGACTTAAATTTACATGGTGTAAACGGTAAACACTTTTAAGGAGTCGTAATTTTTTTAAATTATGTTGTTTTTTAAGACCTTTCTTGTAGGTAGAAGTAATATATTTAGCTTAGCCCAGCAAGAAGCCACAGTTGTATTGTTGTGATATTAAACCATTCAGTAGTGTTTTGTTGCAGTTTAAATCATGATCATGAACAATTGGCTAACTTGTGATTTTTAAATTTGATCTCAGATAAATGTACTAAGTAATAGTGCCTTATATGGACAAATGTGTTCATTTAGTTTATGAAATGATGTTGTGGCTAAGTAAGACTGATATGAGATATGTATCATATTTTATTTTATGTAGCATATACGGTAATTATATTTTTTTATTATTAAATAATTTACTAAATAACAGTACTAATACCTACAATGGAAAGTAATTATACACGATTATTATGATATGGATAATTATGATGTAATGACTCTTCAAATCGTAATGACTTATACAATGAACCTAATACCACCCTACAATCTTTAAAAAAAGAAGTTCTCACTTTCCAAATCCTCAAAAAGAATTTTTATCCTTTTCCTATAATTGCTTTTATGTATATACTTATCTTTTTCGTAATTTTGGCAATAGACTTCTCATAAACCCAAGCCTTTGAAGGAGCTTTTAAAAATGTAACAAAAAGGCACAAAAGAGGTTTTATTTTATCCTTTTTAAGTGGCAAGTTTTCAAGTGCACAAGTGATGCGAAACTCTTCCGTGCGGATTGACGGTAGCGAATTCTATACTAAAGCATCGTGCACAATAGATCATAACGCCGCCGCCGCCCGACTTGATATCAGGCCTATCCCAAACTCAGCGAAGCGTGCGTACGGTTTTTCAACCTTGCTTGTCATAATAATACGTGTTATGAAGTTTTGTGCTGTGTGATAGCCGTGAACGATGGTTGTTTTGATAGGTAAATGGCTACAGGTTGTAGTCATTATGAATGTTTTTTGTGTAATAAGAAATTATACGCTCTGTGGGTGTCATAAGTAGGTATACACAAAATATTGCAAACATAGTTTGTGATCAATTACATTTTAGGTCAAAAATAATTACATCAACTGAAATAAATTCTTATTTTTCCAATAGTATTGTTACAACCACTAGTACTAGTTCTTGACTTCGAGTTATAAGTATTATTGGTTGTCTAGTAGTAATGGTGTGGGTGCCGATAAAATTATGGCACATCCTCATTTCAGAGTGATGGGTTCAATGCATTGTTGTTGTTTATGGGAGGTGGTAAAGACTAAAAGTTTAAGCCTTATTTTTATAAAAAAAAACCAAGTCTAAAAAGTATCTATTAAAAATAATCTCGAAGACTTTTTGAATAAGTGGCATTGTTTTTTTAGTAACATACGTCACGTTTCGTGAGTTTCATAATCAAATTTACAAACTTTAATTATAATGCAACAGTCATAAACATTGTACTAATACGTAAACATTGTGTAAAACTAAGAGCGAGCAGCACATAATTAATCGAGGCGTCAACTGCCCTGTCCAAACAGCCGCCCGAATAAAGAAGTACAGTTACTCATTACAAAGCCTTCATACAATGGCTTTCAGCGTATTTGTTCAAGTGACGAAATGCTTAGAGACGCCTTTGTGTGCGGCGACTCCCGCGGCGTTTACCAAGCGTCCCGGCCTGCAGTGTAACCTCAGCTTTTTATTGACTGAATAAGTCTGATAATTCTTTGAGAGCAAGAACAACTATGTTTTTATGTTTATTAGTTTACTTTGTAGTATTGTAACATTCGCCCTTAAAGTAGAGTGATAGAGTTCAAAATGATTGTATAACAACTTGTGTTCTTATTAGAGGAAAGTTGGTTGGTAGGCGTTTCCATTGAAACTAAGATACTGGTAAACATGAGATGGATAAAGTCACGACGGTCTCAGACGAGGAAAATTTCGGTGCAATAAAAATGTAACAGTAGATTTATATCTAAAGAATTATAAATTACTATTATCGATTGCTATATTCAGTTTTATCATCTATTTCATCTATTGGTATATATTTTATATGCCAATATTGTTTTTATTGGTCGTTGCCAGAATAGTATTAATTACTCACGTGGATGTTCGCTTTAAGGTATTTTTGAAAGATAGTCATCTGTGTCAGAAGAATTTGTTTGAGTTTGGCTGAATTTTGAGTGGGACGGTATGATGAAAATCTGATGGTACCATTCCGTAAACTTTCACATATTCCAAACGCAAACAATAAAGAATTCCTTCTGTTTTTTTTTATCGTAATGCCACAGAAAACGGTTATTATAGTTAACAAAATGACTCATCCCCCAAAATGCATATTTAGATAACACAATTAGTTTCGCATTCCAACGTGACGAAGTCGCAAATCATCTTTGTTAGGACGCGATGTGTCACCACTATGTGCACTTGCCCTTACTTTCACTAAGCAAACTAATAAAGCAGTCTTAAAAATGTATACTTACTAATATTTAGTAATATAAATATCAGACTATACTTTTAGATAGTCAGTATTCTTTGGTTTTAATTTTGTTAATAATAAACTCAATACTAGATAATTATTATATTTAAACATGTATCTGTGTTTAGACATAAGCTTATACAAACAATTTGAGTCTAATAAATTTTATAATGAAATTGCGTTATTATCTTATTATAGTAATATAGTACTGACGATAAAAATAGTTTTTAAATAGTAGATTGTATATTAAATGAATATGTTGCAATTTTCCATTAAATTATATTCTCACTCATTTCACGGTATGTAGGTAATTAACACAAATTAGCTCTTCGGCTCATTTGTCGATTGGAACAATAGATGTCTCTATTTCCCACAATCTCAGTCAATTAAATAGACCATTGATTGAGCAATTCCACGTAAGCGATTACTGTACATAAATTCTTAACGGCTTGTGTGTTCGATTTTACGATTTCATTAGTAAACCAAACAAAAACATTTGCTTTATTATACTCTCTAAAATCAAAAATAAAGCAAACTTTATTCAACAATTTAATGATTGCGCATTAAATTCATCATGGAGATGACAAGAAAAATATTTAATCCCCCTTTCATTTAAGTTAAGCATTTTGTTATTAATGACACTGTTGAATGCGAAAACTAGAATATCGGAAATGTCTGTCAACATTAAAGTAATAAAAGGTGAACTTACATGTCCTTGTGCATCCATAGTATTATTTGTCAGCTTGAGTTTGCTGAACGAGACAGGGTTGGCGGTCCAGTGGTGTCCTGGAGCCGGTGAGTCAGGGTGGAGCATTAGCCGCCGAGGAGACTGGGGTTCTGCGCCGCCTGCAGCCGCCCAAGCGCCGCCCGCCCAGCGCCACCGGCGGCGCCCCACGAGCGACATCTCAAGGAGAACGCAGTATTCCTCGCGAGGGTCCAGCCCGGAGAGGGATATGCGGAGCGAAGGGAACATACGTCTGGAAATTGGGTACTTTCATAAGAACTAATGCAACCTCCACTGTTATTAACATGTAAATGAATACAAAGATTTCTCGCTAATACCAATTACAATTACTAAGTAACTCTGCCTTCTGCGATGTTGGTGGTGGGTTCAATTCCCAGCCAGGACAAGCATTTATGTGACAAACTTAAATGTTGGTTCTGGATCTGACTGAGTGTTAATATGTATTATAAGTTTGATTTAACTAAAAAAAGTACCGTAAGTATTGTATCAGTGATCCTATACTACAATCTATGCGTAGTTTGCGGGTAGATGTTGCTGTGGGAAATGAGGGTTTGTCTGTTTGAATCAAACTATAAAGTCAGCGACACAATCATATTCCTTTGCTTATTTAACAATAATGTAGCATTAAAGTCTATTAATCAACATTAACAAACCTATGATATTTTCCTGTGGTATAATCTAAAAGATACTGTTAGGAGCTCCATTATTGGGCATTGCCTTTACATCTTCCAACTCAAGTGCCACCTCAGCCACAAAAACCTACTGTCCTTGTTTCAAAGAATTTCTCACCATTCCATTCAACCCTCTAAAACCATTTCTCATATCATTTCACTTATAGAAACAAAGAAGGTGATAATAAAATTACGGCTCCCACACGATATAGCACAATAGAATTAACTTTTTGAAGCGATATTCTTTTAACAAAGGGACGGGAACGATACGGAGTGAACCATTCCTTGTACGAGACAACCAAACTATTTCGTGAACCTTTAAAACCTTTATGGTTTCTTACTTCAGAACTCCGTCATTTATAAACCGATATCGAAGATTATTTTTAGAATAGAATAGAATAGAATATTTTTTATTTCGGACATTCACATAAATCCATACAACTTGTTAGTAAAAAACTTTTCCTTAAACTATGTTAGTAAGCCTCACTGAAAATTTTATTTTTTGCTTCGGGCAAGATGAATAGCCACCCAGTGCTTAATATTTTTATTTGTTAAAAAAAAAAATACTTTAATACTGGTCCATAGATGGTCATTGTAATCGGTTAACTTGGATGACATTTGTTTCCAGTTATTTTGATTTAACAACCAAACTATAATATGAAACATATTTTGATAAAAATTCTATAAGACAATCCTTTGAAGGCGATTATAAAGCATAACATTATTATAACATTATAAAAATCCTTTGTAGGTCAACTTAATTTGATTTCTTTGATTTAGGGATCGTGCGTAAATATGTTATTGTATTATGTAGTTACAACTTTTGTTATATAAATTTAGTTTTATGGTTCAAACACCAACATAATCACAAAAAAACTCATTCATAAAGAGGAATGCCAACAGAACCACAAGCCAAAAACCCAAAAACCAAGAACAAATTACGTTCATCACACATGGTTTGCCGCGGCTGGAAATCGTGCTTCCCAAGCTTCGAAGGTAGGGACCAACTAAGCCAGGAAGCGGAGACATTAAGTATTTGAGCCCATTCGGTTCATGAAATTTCCGAAAATCCACTCCTATACCCCGCGGTGGTCGTCACGTTCCTCCTTAACGTAAACTGCCCACGGGTTATCGGGATTATAAAGCCGCTGATAGTATTAATGTGTCGACCAACGAGCTTTTGGCACCCGTTTGTTCGACAGCGGTGTCGTAAATGAACGATACTTGTGGCGCCATCTTATCGCCCGCCGACCAGCTCCGGGGTGGTTTCAACGGACCACAGGTGATGTTAAAGTTGCTAACAGGATCACAGTGGCCATTGGTTGTATGGGCTACACCATGTCATGGATTTACTCTGTTAGATAGACTTATAGTATTAATAAACAGAAATGTCGAAGTAAAAAAGATGGAATTGGCAGTTTTGTTACTTAGTTGCCCTGTCTTCGAAGCAAGGTCCGATTGCCAACTGGAACTTTGTCCTTGTAATTTTACGACACAGGAAATTGTAATATAAAGTAAGAACTCTGAGTTTTTTTTTTATATTCACAAATTTACTATTTACCACTGCACCACGCAGTCGCCATAGAAATCACATCTATGCATGTTAAATAAAATTAATGCATGTATTATTTTACTTTGCCAAGTGAATAAATATGTATTACGTGGTTTTTTGCTACGTCGCGAACAACATTGTTTCCCAATCATCCCGCTTTGGGTGCTCCAAATTGAACTACCCTATATAGCAGTGATGACCATGGTCAAAGAATGTGGTAGCTAAGTATTTTATCCCGCAGTATTCGCGACTTTACCGATGACCGAAAAAGATAAAGGAATTAATTTTACAAGGGCACGATTTTCTTAAAAAAATCAAAGCTTGCTTGCAACTGAACTAAATAATTACATTAAATTCAAAAATTTTGTTATTATTGTTACTCAATAAGTTGTTTCAATAATTGTGGCTTCTTTTTATTTACCAAGGAATAACGTATTAACGTTTAACCGCCTTACTTACAAAAATTAAATGTCGATAAAACCTTTAAATGTTTAGTTTAATGTTTGAGAAACAATAACATTATTATAAGAATATATATTCAACAATCCTAATCCCTGAATTCCACGGTTAAGGCGGCTTCAATCAGAATATTAGCCAGGCAGGTCCATCAGTCATAACAGTTGTTATCAAACCGTGGGCTGCGCCGGCGCACTAATGCAGCCGTTGATAACGCGCCGACACAAGCTCAATTAACAGCAAACTAAATTAGCCTCCATTTAAAGTTTACGATGACCGCTACCGCCTTACGTGGTCAGGAGACTGTACCGACAGCAGATAAGGTAACCAGACCACATACGTGTGGCATACCGTGTGGCATAAGGAGAGTCACAATATGGGAGAGTAAACAACCATTCGGGCGCAACCACTACAATATAGGGTTCCTTAACCAAATTATTAAAAATATAATACATACTATCCAGAACACAAACTGACAGTTTTGTGTGGCTTAATATGAAACGAAATAGGCGAGTGTTTAAAAAAAATCATTCAATTGTATGTATCTACCTACGAAGAAGCGATTTGGTCTGACATAACGAAGACCAGATCGCTTTTTTTCTTAGTTTATTTGGAATGTATGGTAAATTTCACTTAATATGACGATGTCTGCATTGGAAAATTGTATTTATCTAACTATTTAAATATACGCCAGAAACAACAATTGCCTTAATCCTTAATTCTTTTTAACACGCTTACGAGTGTTGTACAAACGTACATGGTCAATCCATACACAAACAATGTTTGGATGTGTTGACCGTACATTGACAAATCCCTTCACTCGGCTACCGTTCCGGCGAGATGCTCTTATCACGGGCCAGCCACTTATCGGCCCGTTTGAGTGCGCCCGCGCCGACAAAGAGGTGACGGGCGCGAAATATATATTACACAAATCTGCTCTCAGCTGACTAGGATAAACCGCTTCCGATAGCCGTCTAAACAAAGCGGTACGATAAATGCTAAGCGAAATCTCATGTCAAAATGCGATTACCTGATTTTTCATCGTTATTGTTTTTGATATTGGTTGCAACCATTTTAATGTAATATAGTGGGCCGGTGACCCAGTCGTGGATTCATCCGTTATTGACGAAATGGCATTTCGTTTTAAATCTAATTCATTAAATTTGACCTTTATTAACAATGCAAAAATGTCATGAAAATCGAGTAATAGTTGCATATTGCTAGATTATCATGGTATTGTAAGAGTAGATCAAAATTGAAAACTTCCGATTTTTATCCAAAATTTTCAATTTTGAGTTAGCAACCTAGGAATACGAGTAAGCTGAGCGAGCAGATGCTACCATTTTTTTGGCAAAGATTAGCAAAGTTGGCGTTACAGTTCATAAAATGTTTCAATAAGATACCAAATAAGTTATTTAATATGCGATTTAAGAAACATTTCCAAATAAATTGTTGATTAGGAGCTGATTTCAATTCCTATTATCACTATAATCTTACAAGTTTCCTAACAACAATTTGCTTCATCTGAACATGAGTTATATGACACTTGCCATCACCAGTGTCTCTGAGAAATAAAATGTGGTATTCTGATTGCACTACGTCGGTTTGTTTACGATGTAGGTAGTCAATAACGATACCAACCATAAAAAGAGGACACCATAAAAGGCATGGAGGGCAAGCTCTGTGGGACTGTGAATACAATGGGACCACCAAAATCGCGTCGAATCAAGTTCAGAGTGGGTCGTAAATCGGTAACGACTCGCCAATTGCCACACGGAGGCGCTAAACGAGGGCAGAAACGGCATTTCCGCTCTGGCATGGCATCCGCACTCGAAATCTTGAAGCGGTCTGAATACCATGTGAAATATAATTCTGTGACGTCGAGGATCGGAGAAGGAACAAATGTTTTAAGTTCTTCGGGATAAACTACATCTCGTATTAAAATATCAAAGAAATATGAAAAAAGTTTGTAATATAACTTGTTGGTAATTTTCTTTGGTATAAGTTATTTGTTAGGAATATACCAGAAAGTGTTGAGCTGAGTGGTTCGTGGTAAAACACCGACGGGCTCACCAATTGTCATGGCTACTTTCAATTCCCTGACTCTTTCGGGATAAATGAATAAGGACCCCAGTAGTAGATTCAATACTTGTACTTGAACACACTGTCTGAAGAAAACGGTGCAATGAGACCAAAACAAACAGTAGTAAACGCTTCTAATGTGGTCGTAAACGTAACCCACCCTAATCTTAACTGCTAATTTCATAGGCGTTTTATCGCTCAAGTTCAGTGTTAAGGGTTTGGAGACAGTGGTCCTCTTGTCCTGCCGCATCTGCTACTTTTACGATAAACAAGCTAGATGTTCTGGTTTGAGCATAGTGGGGAACCAGGAGGTAAGCGTTATTATGAAATAACGCTTACCGCTATTCGCTTGTGGTGAAAAACTATAAATGTTTCGTTCATAATCGGTTCTTCTTAAGAGATTTCAAAGTTTAAAAGTGAAAAAGAAAGTGAAAAAGAAAAAGAGAGCTTTAAAAGTTATTGCAAAGAATTTTACAATAGTTTTGTTTTCTACTCCCGAATTTGAAGGCGAAGGCTTCAACTCTTTGCTACCGCTAGAATCACTCAAATAGAGAGTTAATTTGGGTAAAATTAACATTATGAGCTTTCAAAAAAGTACTTTAGTGAACTGGACTGGCCTCACAGCTCAGGTTTCGGAGTTGTAGGTCATGGGTTCGATTCCCATCAATTCGATTTGTTGTTGTTTGTTGTGTGACTGTGTTAATATGTGTTATATGTGTGTGCAAAAAAAGTTCTGTATAAGCATTCTTTCAGTAATCTGGTACCAGTGCTTAGTTTAAGGATAGGTACCGATGTATATTTGTAAAAAAAAAAACTAAAATTTTTCTTGGGAAGCTTTCTTGATCGCTCCGCTGAGCTCTCCGCTGTACTCTCCGTAAGCTCTACGAACGCAGCCAAAATTTACAAGCTTACAAGAATAAGCTTGTGTATTCTGTGAGCTTCATTAGCGCACATACGAGAGGTCCGGTCGGTTTTTTCCTCCGCCCAGATGTGAGCCTGGGTAAACACACCATTGTGGTGTTGGATAAAAAATCATACACCTGGATGTGTCAAATTGTTCACTCGGACTGTGAGATCGGCCCGTGAGAATCGCGCTCTGTTTGTTACACTAATATTTGGGTGCTTCAGAGGTAGAGATTTGTTCATTGTAAAACTTGAGATTCGCCCAGAGTTTTCTTTCTTTTGGTCTGTTGGTATTATCTTCACGTGAATTGGCTGCTGGCATTAAAAAAAATACCCAAGCATCACATTAGTGTAATTTAAACTTTGGGGATATAATGTTCGGTTATAATATAGATAGGTATATATATTGCGAAAGTTTAAACCTACTATACTATCCTATACTGCACCTACTATAGATCCAATTTTCAGAGTTCAAGCAAGGAGGCTTGAACTCTGATGATATTCTGGAAGCATTGTCTATAGGAAATGAAGAAGAACTTTTTTGTTATGTGATGGAATGATCACAGTTCCACCGAAGTACTTATCCTTATTGAATCATAAGATAAACAGCTTTTAGGATATGCCTGTTAAAATCTTAATGAGTTTGAAGGGTCAGTTCTCAGGTAATCAAACTGATCGTTATTACGTGCGTCATTGGATAATATCATTTCAAAATACCTGATCTAATCACGTATCAGGTGATATCCAATAAGTAGGTACTTGTTAAAAATACAAAGGTAACTTTAAAAGGCCAATATTCTCGTATAATTTTATCTCGGGTGACAAGCGCTACAGGATGCAACTTAGGTCTTCTAAGTTGTATTGCTATTATGGGGGGAGGTTACCACTTAACAGCCAGGTCAGCTTTCAGCTAGTTTCATCCCTTCAGTAGTATAAAAAAATATGAAAGTGTTAATCGTAAACTTTATTGCATACATTTAATATCTTAGACTCCATTAAATAACATACCGCACTGTTAGTAACACAATCTCTGTTTCGGAGGGCACGTTAAGATGTCGGTCCCGGCAATAACTAGAATATTGTCGATAAGACATGTCGGAAACCTCCAAGTTTCAAGTTGGCCACTTACACGAAAAGAGGAAGTAAAACAAAGACCGGATAATAAGGCAAGTAAAATATAAAATATAATTTTAAAGTAAAATGAACTAAAATGGAAGCTTTGTATTAAAAAAATGTTCTATTAGAAGTGCGCACACAAACTAGAATTAATATTTATTTATGACGCAATGCTTAGATTCTTCTAAAGTCTACAAACCAGAGAATTAAAGAATCCTATTTGTACCGTGACGTTTGATGTTCGAATGTCTCGATGCCCTATCACAGCATGAAACCAGTTCGCATTTACTTGTCTGTTTCAAATACTGATATCAGTCAAATTACATAATAAATCGAAAACAATATATACTTTTATAACTAACTTCTTCTTTTTGGTCTTTTGTGTCTTAAGCCACACAAATTCTGCCAATGTCCGAGTTGTTTATACTTTTCTTAAAACTTTAAATAATTGTTGGTAACGGCACACGTTAGTTCTGTCAATTTTCTATGGTAACTATAATCATAATTTGACGTCTTGTCACTGGCCTTTATTGACATGCCATGCAAAAACAAGGCTTTCCGATTGTAAGCTTTGCTCACAGTCTTGTTCACATTGAGAAAGCGTAAACAAACATGGTTCATATCATTGTGTTCAGTGTGTTAACAGAATTTATATCTGCCCACTATAGTGAGTGATACACATATAAGGCGGAACAATAAATGCTTACAGGCGGAACAATATACATGCTAAATTGTACAGCATCAAAGTGTCTAGCAGTTATAAGTAAGGATACGTTCAAGTGATTGAGATGCAAACCCAATTGGGATTGGTTGAATTGTCAATATATACTAATGTATATATTGCGTGCAGTGGCGGCACTAGGGGGTGGCAAGCAGGGCAACCGCCCGGGGCCTCGCTTTTGTAGGGCCTCGCACCCTCGCAGAACAACCCGTTTTTTTTTATTTATTTACTGCAGCTGTCTTCAAGAGGATGCTGACTGATTACCAGTAGCCCTGTACACTTCCAACTCACCTAAATTCCTCATACGCCAAGTCCCTCAAAAAGATCTTTCGCCCGGAGCCTCGTAATATCTAAGGCCGCCCTTGATTGCGTGGGTAAAAGGATCGAAATACTTGAAGTAGGGTGGGCTAGGCATTGGCTAAACGCATTTTTTTCAAGCGACTTCCAGATCAAGCTTTCAACACGGCTGTTATTTATACATATTTGTTACAGTTCCCCTGAGTATACAACCAATTTGAAAAATATTTTTTTATGTGATATCCTTTCACATAAAAAAATATTTCAGATTAGTCCCATAGAATAATATTAAAATTGGTTCAATAGTTTCGTAGTTAAATCAAAATAACTAGAAAAATATGTCATCCAATTAAACATTGCATGTTTTGTTTTCGTGTGACTTTTTTCTTCGCCCGTTGTAGGTACAAAGATTTGGATGGTTATTTTTTTAAATAACGTATAAAAGAATTGAAGACGGTTTTATTTTCAATTTTTAAATTCAATTTTCACTTGTCGATTCAATGCTCTTATTGCGCTTTTTATCTTTGGAAAATGGCAAGGATATATCAACTGAACGGGCGCTCAGGATGTCGATAAATCATTTCTACCTACTCCACCGGAAAGCCAGTTGACAACAATGACAAAACTCTCAAAGCCTTTATGCAGAGCAAATAAGTCTTCAATTTATAAAAAGAACCCTTCCGTTGATGCAAACTAAACAAACTACAAGCAAAGGCTATCATCTGCCAAAGTATTATCTGCACAACTTTGTCACTACAAAGTGATCATATTTTAGGACCATCGGTAAAGAAAGCAGTCAAACTTGGCCCATATTTTTAATTGCATGCCACTGTTTAAGCAACTAGGACAAGTACTAGGAGGATTTTTAATGCTCATTCCATACATATTCATGATATAAATTTTTTAGTTGCGCTTATATTATAATCGTGCTGGGAGATCCTTTCTGACTAGACCTTTAGTTTGGGTTCAGTTTTAAAGATAATTAGATATAATCACTGATCAAAAATTATGCGCTGTTTTTTACCGATAATTTCAGCAGTATAAGTAGATTGTTAACGAAAATAAAACCTTGTCATAGTCTTCATTGCAAGTTGTTAGTAAGTTACACTATAATTATATACCTATTGAATTATGTATTGTATATATATATGGAAAGTAAAATGGTAATACAATTCAATGAAATTAACTTTCAATTGAACGAACGGACACAGAATCGGGGGCATTATCGACGTAAAAGGCTTAGTTGAGGTCAAATGAAGGTCTATCGTATATGAAATAAAAAAAGGAGTCGTAAGGATAACAAATATGGTAAATAATGAGGATTTTTTACGAAATAATAACGCTGCTAAGGTATTCATGCTATGTACTTGCATTCTTACCTTAGCAGCATAAATTAGGTTAGATTATAAGGTAATCATGCTACTTATAATGTTAGTTAACTTATTTAATAATAGGATTACAATTTTAGCCTTCTTAAGTACTGTGTTACAGCTCGAGTGTCCGTATCTACTGTTGGTAATGGGATAAATCTTACTCATTTTAACTGGGCTTGTTGTTTTTAAATGTGAAACTCTTTTGGTTACGTATCCATTCATTATTGTAATTAGAAAGAGAATACGATTTGCTAGTGATACTAATGTTACTTACACTTTGTTGCACAAAGGCCTTAAGATTATAAAGGAATACGCTTGTAACAAAACAAATAAACCAATTGGGTCGGTCACAAAAAACGAAATCGTCTTGGGATGTAGCTACACGGCATTACCATATTGATGGACCGACTATCGTGTCCTTTGTTTAAAATCAGCGACACCACCTTCGATCATAAGGATTATAAAAAGTAAAACAAAAAAAGTTTATTCCATTGGCTAGTTTTTGCCGATTGCCACTGCAGGTGGTAACAAAAACGCAAGGGTCGCATGCGCAACGCAAAAACAAAACGATCATAAAGGCGATTAATTTTTCATAAATCAGTATCTATCACGGTGTTTAAATTTTTGACAATTTGAAGCAGTTTGATGAATCAGTTTATGGTTTTATTTGATGGCTCTTGATGACTTTACTATCGCATAAATCAATCGGAAAGGCCTTGACGCAACGGCTAAAGTTTCCATTACAAAGGCTTTATTGCGGAATTTTTATTAAACAAGTTAAGCTAGAAGATAAGATAAGGTAGCTTCCAATATCGTTACTAAAAACTGGTCCAGATACCACAGCAGAAACACATACCCACACATCTATTCCGATACCAATTTGCCGATGGAATCGGGAAGAGATAAAAACTTTCTGTAACATTAAAGCGATAACTATTATCGGCCTTGTATTATAGTTTATTTATTTACCTTAGATACATTGATGAATTAGGTATCATTGATATTTGACGCGCTTCAAAAAGTCCGTTTGTGTGCATATATCTAATTTAGGTTCAACTAGTTTTAGGTATATTATTTTTTATAAATGATGTCTTTCTGTTAATGTGATCTAAATATGTGATACATTGCAGCCTCTCACTATTTTAAATCAAAAGTTCCTCTAAGCAATAACGATACTAAAAGGAACGCAATATATGAGTAGTTATTTATTTACCGCTAATAATATGATGTTGCTATTTATCACAAAATAAAATGTATATCTTATAATTTTATTAACATAAAACAGCTCAACATAAACCATCGATGACAATGGCCATGTCTTGAAAGTATACTCTAGAACTAATCGCCTAATTGGTTTCTGTAGAAAACATATTTTAAGAGCCCCAAAAAGTGATAGCTATAATATTAACATACGAAAGAAGTTTAAATCAAAACTAATAGCCGAGAAAGGTGAAATGCGGCATCTCAAATAGTAGCAAATCGATGGTAGAAAAACCAATAGTATTGATAGGGCGGGCGGGACAAAGCGCGCCCGCGGGGAACACACCTGCCGGTGACATGTTTATGTACTATCCGGTCCATTTGCCAAATTTATGTCCCATTCGCACCGAACCTCAAAGCTCAGTCAGTCTGCAACCAGACTATAAAACTTCACGATCATTTTAACATCCACGCCAACGATGAGCTCCGCATTCGTTCGCGAACTTGCGAATTGATAAATCGAAATTGCAAACACTCGCTTGGATGTAGGACTTGCAATACAATGTTTGGAAAACTTTGGCTGGCTACAAAGCTGGCGGAATGTTTTTACTTATTTGACTGGTAGTATAACTTTGCCTGCCGTACTCTGTGTTTGATTCCCAAGATACACGCATATATATTATACAATAGATATACAAAAATAGATGTATGTTCTATGTCTGAGTCAAAATATGAAATGTGATTATATATTTACAAAAAAAAGTTATATTTATATAAGTATTCTATCATTAATCTGGTTACAAATTATGCTTAGTTTGGAGCTAAATGGCGATAAGTGAAATTATTTATGATATTTTTATAATTTAAAAAAGTAAAGAGAAAACATTCGTTCCGACATATTCAAGTCTGGAGGTATTTGGCATTCTACTTGAAGGTTAGTTTGGTTGGTGTGGATTACCAAGTTAGCTTTGCAGAAATTGGAAATTTTTAATCACCAGCCAGCATCGACTCTGATTTCCAAAATGTACCAACCAATTGCATCCATTACGCGGTTAAGTTTTCAGAGTGCGCTGCGCTTGCTCATTATCCCACCGGTTAATTTCCAAGTAAATTGCCATTATATTTATTATACAATATAATTGAGCACAACCAATAAGCGGCATCGAGCTGTCATTATGCAGCTCATAAAAATAATATGAAAGAAAAATAGTTACTTAAAATCTGAGTCAATCTTATCAAGACCGTAAAAAGCACAAACCGCTTCATTGTCGTTCGGATCACTTCGACGCATGTCTATGTAAAAAGAACCTAATTCAAATGAATATGGATGCCGCCGTTCCGGTGAAAGTGTTGAATTAATTCGGTACCTTTTTAGGCGCCAGGGCGCTTCGAATGTGCACCGAGCACGCTCGTAAATTGCGAATGGAAGGGCCGACAAACGGGAGGTAATTTAGTTGACAGTCGAGTCGGGCCCGAACCGCCGGCCGCTGAGCCCGCGACAAAGCTTATCTACCCGCCTCATCTAAACACTATTATGAGTTTGACATCGAACAAAACAACATTTCGTTAAAGTTCTGTATTCTTCCTTAAATTGTTTTAAGAGTAATTTCGGATTTACTTAAAATCACATCTCTTGCGTTAGTTTTTAAACCACCATCGTTTAGGTCTCGTTTTATCTTGATTTCTTAATAAACTTTACATATCCTTTGTAAACGTATAAACGTAGAAAGCTTATCGAAAGACAATTACCAAGATCGAAACAAAACGAGATAAATGAAATGAAGATCAATTTAATCGCTGTGTATAATATGGAGGTTGATTGTTCGATCAAGACACTAAACACACTGCAAATGATTGTGAGTCTTATGGCGATGGTATACAGGTGATCCAGGATCAGGAGTGTCGTAGGCGCAGCGGAACCGGTGGCGGTCGGCGCTGGCTCCCGACCCCGTATAAATCACGCCGTTTTATGAGAACTCTGATTTTTTCAACATTAGTTAATGAAATGCGAGCGCAGTATGGGACCAGACTAGCGACATTAAAAACGACAAGCCATAAGGACGGACAGTTTCTAATTATAATCCTGTCAAAGCTCGAATAACGGATGAATTGATGATGGCTGAAAAGCGGTGATTTTTATCTCAGATATGCGATTGGGGAGATAGTAGCTGTTAAAATTTAATACGAAGTTTTTCTCTTAAAATGACAAATTTATGTCAAGAAAGAACTCGCCCGTTCCTGAAAGATACCTTAACTTTACTGATGTATTATTGCAATTAGTTTATCATGCCGTCTTTGCACTTATCACGGATGAGTCATTGGCAACCATTTATCTAACCGAGTATTAGTGGTCGATCCATCAAGCACAGGATTTGCGCTCGCCGACCGTGGTGCCGTACCTAGAACCAAGACTTAATTACAATCATATGTCGTCGCATTACAGGTCATGTCGGCGCATTTTGGAGGAAGTGCTCAAGTGTATATTTTAGGAAGTGTTTCGAGGAAGTTAGGTCGCGTGCATTGCGAGGTTTTGACCACCTACGCCGAATTTTCGTACGTAGAACCACGAGTCTGTAATTTATTTTGTGAACGTGTGTGTTGCCACGTATTGTTGCAGTGGGTTTATGTGTCTACTAGATCTGTAGTTTTTAACTCTGACTGATATTTCAAAAAGCATTTAGAGATTATTTTTAACTAGTCAGGTTTTTGTACGCCTTGTTATTCAATATGAAGATAACAAGTATATTTTACGGAAAATATGAAAGCACCCGACTTGGTGAATGGTAATGAGGTGATGATCTTCAAATGCCTGAACAGATCCTCATAAATTATAGCTAAGAACCAACAAAGAAACACAACAAACAAAAATCTGAATTTCGTCGGGTTTTAAAAAAAATATGAAAAAAAAAATTGACTAAATCGTTGCAGTCAAATATAAAGTACTACTCTCTCTTTACTCTCCAGATCTACTCTCTGCACACACTCTTCCAAAATCGTTTGAGGGCGTGGTTTTATTACATAGGTCGTGACAAGTCTAGGCCAAATTGTGTATATTTTTGACTCAGATTTTTTCGTTAGTGATGAAAACTGAACGCACTTCATCGAGTATTATTTTATTATTAATAGGTCTCTACGAAATGTGATTCATATTTTATTATACCGGAATCATCACAAGTAAGTTGCTAATGTATCTTACCGCAATATTGTCATTGATGAAATACGACCACGAAAGTTAGCGTATAGAGAAGATATAAACTAGTACGTTAGTTCTGAAAAGGGCCGTTTAAAACGAAAACGCAATGCGTGCGTTCACTCCAAAGTATCATCCAGACAGCAAATCACGGGAGCGATTCTCTGAAGCCCGATAGCGTGCCGTTACAGTATAGTATCAGTACAGTACTGTTGCAAATAAACGCGGCGTAGGAGCAGGGCTCACTGGCGCCGACAAAGGAGCCGCCGCACGCGATCCGCGCCGATTCACAATTAAGCCAGTGTGTGTTAATTGATATTAATTCTATGTGCGTGGTGTAAGAGCGCGACTGCTGGCGAGTGCCTAGAACCTGACGATCGTTAGATACGGGAAAGGATTTAGCGTTCTAGCCTTTGCGATGCTACTAGGAATCAATTGTATAGATAGCCTCATAGCTCAGTTGGTAGTAGCTCTGCCTTCTACACTGTAGGTCGTGGGTTTGATTCCCATCCAGTACAAGCATATGTGTAACGAACATCAATGTTTGTTCTGTCTTGGTGTTCGTATGTATTATAAATATGTACATATTTACAAAAAACTGCTCTATGAGTATTCTATTGGATATCTAGTTCCCATATTACAAGCTATGTTTAGTTGGGGTTAGATGGGGTTGTGTGAAATGTCCATGAATTTATTTCAGCTAACTCCTGGCAGAGACTATACCTACAAGCGTCGAATTAGGTAAATTGCTCACGTAACTTCAAGTTTACCGATCTATGCCGTTCCTTGTTTTATTTAAGACCAATAACCTCAACTATTTACTGAAAATAAAATTATTTCCACGTCATTAAAAAAACCAGCTTTTTTAATTACAGCTTATATCTAATTGAATTCTGACATCATTTTCTTCGTAGTTGTTTTTTTAAATTTCCGAGTTGTATTTTATTGTTTATGTTGAGTGATTAGGTAATACTTAATGTATTTGGTGGATGATTAGGAATATGAATAATAGAATAATAGTAATCATTTTAATTATAATCCTTATAGCCCTCAACGATTAAGAGAAGAATTTCCGTCACCGCCATCAAGTTCAAAACTCAGCATTCGAATATTCGAATAACAACTAAAGCTTTTGAAATGCTGGTTGTTGGTGCAATCAGCATGCCAAATTCAAAGAATTCACTGAAGCGAACGATTGACAACTCTCATGAGTTCCCATGTTCTGCACCTGTCAACGGCCGCGTTCGCTGGTGCCGTGCTACCAGGAATCGCGCCAAGGCTGCGGCGACTGATGATTAATCTGTGAAATGTCGCAGTAACTGACAATTAGTCTGTGGTGTGGTGAGTTCAAACGTGCCGCGGACGCGTCATCAACGCAATTAGTGGGCGTTGCGACATTGTCCAGGATCGGTGACAGGGAATTAGGGGGTGATACTGCCCCCTTAAGAGAATGAGGAACTGCTCTATTGCTACAGAGCTTGCCACAAATTTCTTGACTGTACATAAAATTACAGTTAATTTCAACTCCTTCCTGGCTAGTCTAACATATCTGTTAAATTCTGTCAAAATTCAACAAGCGAATAGCTATAGACATCACCAGTCTACCCTTGCCCCAGTGCCTTGGTTTGTTGTCCCCAATCCTGGCTACGTCCACTCATCTCCTATTGACATTGAACCGTTGTTACATATTTCACAGAAGTGTGTTTTCATGTCGAGCGCATGGAAACGTCTCGTCCACTTTGTGACCGCTTTTATCTTGCACAACATTGTCAACTGTAATTATGATGTTTATGGCACACTGTGTGCCAAAGTGCATTCAGATCATTCCACGTATGGAATTACTTGGCAATGCAAATCACTGCGGAAAATACTTGGCTGAAGTCTAAGGCCTGATTGTTATTAATCAAAGAACCTTTATAGAAAAGTAAATGGGCTCGGACATATTAGGCAAGGCAATAGAATGAAGAATCGATATTGTTGCAACTGAGGTGTAAAAAATGGTTTTAACCTTAACGGCTCCCATAAAGATTTTTGGAAATTGTACGTGTTATTTGTTTTGTGAGCATTATATACAAAGGAAGGCAGCACCTACCACGCTCCTTCGTGTCCAAATGCTTCTCACAAAACTGTAGCGGAGGCAGTATACGCCGCAATGACATTTTTATTAGAAAATCGTGCGTCATGTTGCACCCAGCCCCATCGGGTAACTCTAGGGATGTGATGCAGCAGGGTATAAGCTGAATTTGGTGACATGAAGGATATTTAAAAAGTGTAATTAAGATAAAATATCCAAGCAGACCCAAAAATCAATAATATCAGCTTACAGCTAAAGATAAAAGCAAGTTGCTGTTAGGTACTTATGAAACTTTCTTGTTATAAGGTACAATTTTCTGTTAGACATATGAGTTTTAAATATCTTAAACGAAAAGACACCGTTATCACATATAAGAAATTACTTAAGCCCAAGTAATTTTGGATTACTGAAAAATCTTTCGGAGTAGGAATCTCCGATAATCGTTGCTGGTCAAGCTGTGATACAGCCCTAACGCAGGTTTCGGTAGCGAACACGATAGGATCAAAGCGTGATGTCGCGATGGGCGCAGGCGCAGCCACGGTAGATGCTATCGGCGCACGAGTCGCGCGGGTGGCTCCTACTCGGGACTTAGGACGAAGCCACAGGGGCAGAAGCATTGCAACCTTTAGATGTACTATTGCAACGTACAGATATACTATTGCAGTAGTCACACTGATACTTGATACCACGCATGAATAATAGGTCGTGAAAAGGCGCATCCAAAAGGCGTGTTTCTTCCCTAGCACCTTATTTCAGCAAGCTACACTGCATGGTTCAAGCTACGCTACAGTATAAGGCCTGTGTGGCTTGAACCTTAGGAGCAGTAGATAAACTTATACGTCATATTGAAGGCTTTTAAATACGTCTTAGATGAACGATAATGCATTCCAGAAACTATGTATGTAGGTACTGCATCATAAAAACAGTAAGTTCTCATACCAATTAATAGGTTCCGATAAAATGGATAAGAAAACAAATAAATCGAGTTTCTTTAGACGAATGCCTACATGTTGTTATATCCATAATGGCCGTACAAAAAGTGCGTTCGGCTCGTTAGTGACAAATCTTGCGTGAAATGTAACAAATCCAACTAGATGTCTGAACCGGTCGCGACTGTACGTGTGTGTCTTTTTACGAGCGTTATGATTGACGATGCACCCTGCACTGTCTCAGATAATGACCGCGCTTCTAGGACCGCATTATGGACACGTACGCTCGAATATAAACACGTACGCGGCTGCGCCCGCGCAGTCACCCGTCTTTCAGAGCCAGATCTCATCTGTGGGAGAAAGGCATGCTTGGTAGAAGGTAGACTCCGTATTACATTACAGACTTAACGCGGAAAGGCGTTTAGTTAACCACTAAAACTGACTCCTTCATCCTTTAATTCCATGCTCAAAGACACCGCTATTTCGACCAGTTTTTGCATCATGACATCGGAAGGAATGTGGAACGTCTCATCCGCTCACATTACAATTTGTTAGGCAGCAGACGGACTCGTGAGAATAATTCCCGGGTTCTGAGTAACATGGGTTAAACGCTTGTAGCGGGAGATACCGATCTAACCCAAACTGCTTGTTGGCGCCATAAAAACAAAACATCTTCACGACCACTTTCTTTACTAAATTATTCGTGGAATTTACGACGTTTCGACCGACAAAAATGTTATAACCTAATGAGAAATTATCATCAGAACCGCTGTCGCCCGGCAAAAAACGAATCATGCTTAGACGATGCTCTGTTGCATTTTTTTTTCACATTCTACATTTGAAACGATTATTTTGGGTTTTGTTTTTCCTCTATCGACGATTGTTTTAGCTTGTGGCGAGACAAAAAGCAACGGGAGCCGGCGATGACTCCGCGATTCTGTTGATCGCTCTACCTCAGTATACTGTCATCCGATGCATCGCGTCTGCGACATTGCACGAAATACAACGAAGGGTTCACTCGAGACTGGTAAAGTTTGTCATGTTGTTGACAGCATTGGTTAGTGTAGTATACAATCTTGTGACTGATCGCGGCATGTGTCTTACGATGTCCTCCCTGGAGATATTGCGATATGATCGACCGATGGTGGCGACTCCTCGGCGCGTGCTTTGGATTCCGAACTGCCTCTCCCCGGAATTACCCATTACGTCCGATGACACTACGTTTTCAATCGCAAGACAGCGGTCCTAATAATTTCTTCTAAGCCATTACTGTAAACGTTTTCTACCAACTTAATGGACAAACCACGTACAAACAAGTATACTCGACAAATATAGCTTTTAAAGCAATGGTAGTGTGATTAATAGAAATTTTCTCTGTCGACTCTTTAAACAGGAGCTTTCACACTTTATGATTGTGATAAATAAAAGTAGAAACTGTTATTTTATTGTTGAGGTTTTCAATATTTTTTTGGTTTTTAAAATACACAATACTACGTCAAGACAGTTAAGGTTAGCGAGAATACCGTTGAGTAATAATACAAAAAATAAATTAAAATACGTAGCAAAAACAGTTATCTGCCAAATTGTGCTACGGTTACTCCGCTTACCACAAGGTCTTAAGAATAAATACCACCCGCTGGTAGCCGGCACTTAAAGCAAAGAGTATTATGTCAGCTGATAAGATAAGTTCTACATCAAGCCGCAGTTGATATCTCGGCATCTGACTCGTGAGAGATAAGGGAAATTTCGCTGTCAATTTTTCAGGATACGAAGAGTGAATAGGAATGGATGTAGGAAGACGATCGGCTGTCATAATCAGATGCTGCGCTGGGCGGGGCGCGCGGCGGGCGGCCGGCGGCGCGGCGGGCGGTCGGCGCCCGCGCACCTCTCGCTCGCACTCCCACGCGGCGCCGCCCGGCCGAGCGGGCCGGCAACATTCCCGTCCAACGAGCAGGCGACAAGTGACCCGTGGTAAAACAAAAGGAATGTTGCCGGCGACGCTTTGAGGCGCCGGCGCCGGTCCCCGAGCCCTAATCACCCATTTTAATTACGACACAGATCAAATCAATTAATCGGTATTTCTGTTAAAACAAGCGCCGAATGAGCTTCTCGATTATTAGATATGATAGTGGATGTCTCTCCGATCTGTTGAGATTACGCTTCTGACGAGAACTGTTCTGTTAATCGCCTGTAAAATGTTAGAGGGAACGGTAATTATTATAGCTGATGTTGAAACACACCGCTGCCATTATCCCGTGGCTGTGGTCCCGTATAGAAAAGAAGCTACACGTCGTGTTCCAATGTGGAGTTTTTAATTATAACTTATGATTATTTCGGGCAAATTCAGGCGCGCCCTTCCCGTCGCACAACACAGGAATAAATAACGAGTTTTTGTGTTGTATGTTTGTTTTTAAAATGGCGGGAGGTCTGCGCGGCGACACGCGAGCGACCGGCGCGGCTCGCCCATTTGTCATATTTCAGTTTTGAGAAAAAATAAATAACCCACTCTATCCCAACCGGTGTTTGTTTGTTCGACGATTATTGAGGGTTAAGTATTATCTGTGAACATGGAGTTGGACAGATGGGTCATGTCATCGGCCGGGTCTGTTTGGAACTGTTTGCTGTTTATTAAAAAGGTTCAGATAAGTCGTAAAACATTTATGAGACAACTGTATACGAGCGGTTTTTTGTCACAAAACCACAAATTGTTCTTTTTTATTTTTAGACGAATACGGGTTATGTACAGCTGAGGGTACCCGAAATACTCCATGGTTGGACCTTTCGATGTTTGGTAAATAATTATCGTCTGTCGGCAGGTGGAATTAGATGGCACAATCAGAAGCCAAACTATACATAGAGCAGTGATGGCTGCCGAACAGGTGTTAACTTAGACCCCAGCCCGACCCGCACAAACGAACCGCCCCATCTTATGTTTGCTGTATCAATTTACCCCCAAACCTCACTGCGCGACGGATAAGGAATTACTCCCAGAACGGCTCTTTACACTGTTTGAACAACAACTAAAAGCATTTGGTCGCAATGTCCAATTTGAACCATTACAGGGTGCAGACAGTTCAATGACAGAATACAGCGGCTGGTTAGAATTTAGTGTATTCAACACTGCAACAAGAGAAATGTATGTGTTCATTTCTACTTGAATTGGCAATTATAAAGAAACGTAGTTAATTATTTAACAAAAAACATGTGACGTCTTCCTATCTCGGGCTCGCGTGACAACTAATAGCCTGTTCATCATTGCTTATCAAAGGTCTTACAATATGAACACGAAGATGCAATAAGGCTAGTACGAGGATATACAGAGCGGTGCGCATAGAATAACTCAATTATCTGGCGCACGCACGGGAGGGGCTGAATACGAGAAATTCATCAAATATTTTTGACCCATTTCGATTCGTATGGCGCCAGTGCCGGCGCCAGCGCCCCCGGGCCTCGCGCTCGGTAATACAAAACAAACAAGAGTGACCTCTAGACGGACCCCGCTAAGCTAACGAGATCCACCGCAAACGTCGGATAAAGCGGTAAATTTATCAGTATTTTAGCGACCGCGCGGTGGTCCGCGCCGGACGGCGAGCCGAAAAAAACGTGTAGGAGATGACAGGAGCTCGGATGAACCCGGCTAATTATCCGCGCGCAAAAACCGGCGCGATGTGCAGGCGCGCGATACAGCATCCGCGCACGATAGCGATTTGTTTTGGAAAACCATCTCTCCGCTTTTTGCCGCGCATCTTAATAACCAGAGTGGTCTCGGCCCCTATGCGGTCCAACTCCTAATTACACGCCATTAATTACGGAATATTTTTGTTTCAATACGGTCAAAAGCCTGACGGACGTGACGTTCCTTATTGCTCTACTTTTGGTGATGCGGCCTTATACCTTGGCGAAAGAAACATCCGGTATGTTCCTAATTCGCCGTTGGCGATTTTGTCGAAATACGGCACGATGCTGTTCCGTAACGGTTTAACGATCGTCTACAATCGTATTACCGCATTACTGGGTGGTGGGGCTACTCGGAGCTGAGGGAGAGTGAATAAGTGCTGTGTACAAGGAGGTAAGTCGGCCACGCCACGGCCTGCGGGCTGCCTCGTAAAGGAGAATGCACACTAGTCCAACCTCTTGCGACATTGTGGCTTAGGCAAAAAGTAGAAATAAATACAAACTTTTTACAAGCCTACGTTTGTTTAAAAATCGATTATAAAGCTCAAATTTTCCATTATATTTTAGACTGGTCTATAGTACTCGTATTGAGCGAAGTTAATGCATGTTGGATGTATGAGTAACTTCAGTGAAACCATACATTTTTCAGTGACGACTGATCCGTCGACTCCGCGATGACTCTGCAACTAGCTACACAGCTTGCTACACTTGACACTACTACATGCGACACTGCGGCATGTAAAATCCGTCTCTGTCCTGTAGCCGGCTTAGCACCGAGCCGGAGCACATAATGATAGTGCAACTTGCAACATTACGGTTTGCTACACTTGACACTACTGCATGCGACACTGCGTCATATAACATCCGTCTCCGTCGTGTAGCCGGCTTAGCACCGAGCCGGAGCACATAATGATAGTGCAACTTGCAACATTACGGTTTGCTACACTTGACACTACTGCATGCGACACTGCGTCATATAACATCCGTCTCCGTCGTGTAGCCGGCTTAGCACCGAGCTGGAGCACATAATGATAGTGCAACTTGCAACATTACGGTTTGCTACACTTGATACTACTACATGCGACACTGCGGCATGTAAAATCCGTCTCTGTCCTGTAGCCGGCTTAGCACCGAGCCGGAGCACATAATGATAGTGCAACTTGCAACATTACGGTTTGCTACACTTGACACTACTGCATGCGACACTGCGTCATATAACATCCGTCTCCGTCGTGTAGCCGGCTTAGCACCGAGCCGGAGCACATAATGATAGTGCAACTTGCAACATTACGGTTTGCTACACTTGATACTACTACATGCGACACTGCGGCATGTAAAATCCGTCTCTGTCCTGTAGCCGGCTTAGCACCGAGCCGGAGCACATAATGATAGTGCAACTTGCAACATTACGGTTTGCTACACTTGACACTACTGCATGCGACACTGCGTCATATAACATCCGTCTCCGTCGTGTAGCCGGCTTAGCACCGAGATGGAATACATAATGATAGTGCTGGGACGCGCGCGGTGGTCGCAGGGCGGAGGCGCCGACTCCGCGACGACTCTGTAATTTCTTCACTCGTCCCACATTATCGATCACGAAAAAAAAATAATTGAAGGGGTACGTTGTAAAGCAAACAAGCTTATAATAAGCTGTAATTTGTGCTCGGCCATTTAGAGAAATGCACAAATTGCCGTGCAGCTGTTTGTTTTGTCTATGACGGAGGTCCAGCCCGAAGCCCCAAATTATCCGTTAACAAGCCCCGCGTCAGATTCAGCAGCCCTAATGGGTTTTCGTTAAGTTTTTACTTTGTTATTTATTACGGTAATGGTTTTTTGTAACGTTTCTTCGATTCGACAGATGCAGGCCTTAATCGAGTGGATTTAATGACAGAAGTAACCACGTTACACATACCTTGACCGTTATAAGAAATTACAGAAAATGTAGAAAGTTTAGAGGATATTGTATAAACATATATATTCTAACGTTTATCGGTGTAGTGAACATAATAATAGTCCAGCAAGTAAAAAAATATGTTAGTTAGTTAGTCTGTACCGCTTTCATTTATCTTAATGATATATCCTAAATTATGCTATGAAATATAAAATGAAAGCGTTGTGGCCCAGAGGTACAATCGAATCAATCAGACATTGGTTAAAATCCAGAAGTGTTCTTAAAATGGTCAAAAAATATCCAGATTAAACCGGTATGTTCGAGAATCAAAAATTCGGAGATGTTCGCCATTTAGCATCTCCGCTATTTTTACTAAACAAATTGTGTCCTGTAGTGGATTTCTAAGCCCATTTTAATGGCGAGAGTAGGCCGGCGTCCCTGCAGTGGAAAAATTAAAGAACAAAACGGTAGATACCTATCTTAATTCCGCAATTAACTATGGCACTAATCACCTGTTAAAGATAAAACTCCTATTAATAAAATTCTTACCTGATATTAATGACATTGTAATAATG
The DNA here is from genome assembly GCA_921293045.1 of Aplocera efformata. NCBI lineage: Eukaryota > Metazoa > Arthropoda > Insecta > Lepidoptera > Geometridae > Aplocera > Aplocera efformata. The sequence continues at coordinate 11,327,851 of OV121042.1, forward strand.
TACCTACTTATTACCACTTACGAGTATGTAAGAGGTGCAAAAAAGATTAGTAAATAGTGTTCATTAATAACCTTACATAAACCATTGGCCTATTGCTAAAATAAATTAGCATCCGTTAAATAGCATCAGTCATAAGTACCTATGAAAGTGTACTAATGTTTGACAAGAATAGAATATGTGGCGTATTATTAAGGTACATTTAGGCATCATAATCGTTGATTTTACACTTATACCCTGTATGAACAAACAATAAAACACCTAAAACCTGACATCGCACACAGTCTATCCCGACCGGGAACCGAACCCGGGATCTATCGGCTACTACCTACTACCAAATAAGCCACGATGCCGTCAAATTATTTTTAAACAAAGAATGACGTATGGTTGGCTGGACGTTCTGTAAATAGAGGTACCCTGATTTTGAGAGAGAAAATCATCCTTTGCTTCATCTCCTGGAAAAGAAAACTAAAGACTTACCGTCCCCCTTTAGTGATGATCATCTCGGTGCCAATGTCATGGAACCTCTGCCATAAATCAGCGTTCAGGAGGCGAGCTTCACACACAGGTGGTTCCGCATCGGCTCCCATTCGGTGTTCTGAAATAAATACTCATCTTACTATGGAGGATTTCAAGAAGTAGATTATACTTGTTTGTATCGAAAAATGCAGTTTTGGAAATTTCTTGAGAGTCAACTTTCTTTAAAATGTCTTCTAATTTTCAGCTTTCCGAAAATGGGTAAGGGTGGCAAAGTTTGGATGGTGAATTTGATAAAGGGATAAAAAGAAACAGTTTTGTTAGGCGAGAATTTTTTGAGATGGAGCCATTATAATAAAACTAGTGGGAATACGGGGATAAAATATAGCTTATGTTACTCGTTGATAATGTAGCTTTCTATTGGTGTAAGAATTTTAAAAATCGGTTTATCGGTTTATGCGTGAAAGCGGAACGAATAAACTCACTTTCAAATTTATAATATTATTATTATAGTTAGTATTATCAAAATGTCTAACTCAAAAATTGAATTATTTATAGTATTGAGGCAAAAACTGTGAAAAACAGTTTTTTTTAACTTTTTGCCTCAAATTTGAAGGTTCTAAATTTAACAAAAAATAATGCTAAATTTGGTAATTTTTAAAAATGTTAATCAAATTTTGGGTCAAATTTTTTGGAAATATGCTTAATCATCGAGGATGTGAGGATGTGTATCATACTCGTATATTATATAAAGATTCCAAACTCTGTATAATTATATAGAAACAAAACATCTTAGGTTTAGAAATGGCTGTTGTTCTAATTTAGTGAAGATAGTTCTCGAATTCACAGTTCGAGACGAACCACTGATAAAACTTATAATAGAAACATTATAAAACATAATACATAAACATATCATATTTTTTAATGTGTTTATTCGTTTCAGAATATCCAACCTGTATGGTTACTAACAAATATAATATATATCTTAGTATGTATTAATAAACATATGACTAGTATACCTAGACTAATGAATAATTTGTTACAAGTTATGTGTATTTTTATATGGATGTCTGCCATACAGAATATTGATGACGATGTTGACTAGAATTTTTTTGTTTTAGTGTGGGTTTTCCTTTGAGCTTCAAAATAAAAGGAGCCTATGTTACTCCTTATAACATCAGCCATTGAAAGTCCCGCCAAAATCAGTCCAGGCGTTTTGTTTTTTTTTGTTATACGTACCATATATATACTTTCAAATGCGTTTAGTAAAATGCTGTTATTTTGACATAACAGAGACTTTAATTTTATTTATTTATATACTCGTAGTAGATGATGATCGTGCAATGGAAAGCAAATAATTTTAGCCTGTTTCCCACTGAAGCTCATGATTTCAACATTATAATTTTTACTAATTATGCAAACGGAATATCTAACAGTTATTTTAGTGAGCAACAATAACTCAAGTCTTAATTTCTCAGCTCGTTAGCGGGAGTCTGCATATAAACGAGGCTCCAAATATTCATATTTAATACTTTGGAGCGTCTACTTACGAGATATTTGACCCAAACGTCAATCACAAAATGTCACACAGTACCTTTTTTTTTTTTTTTTTTTTTTTTTTTTTTTTGTGTTGAAGGGGAATCTGCAACAGATACATCGGTTGCCCTGGGGGGGACAACCGAGTTATGTGGGACTTTTACCCTAACTAAACCCCTCCGGTGGCCGACCTCTGCGCATTCGAGGGTCTCTGGGCTCTCCAAAAGGAACTTCACCAGTGACCCTCTCGCACGTTGCCAGGAGGCCCGTTCCCGGGGAAGGGTGTAAAGAGCCCCTCCCCGACTCCGCGTACCCTGCACGCCACAGTGCAGAGCAGCCTTCCCTGGACCCGATAAGCATAGCAGCCGGAGCCCCCACTCAGACTGCTATCGGGCCCAGAAGGTCTTCCCTCTATGGGCAGGAGACACCGCAACCCCTATGGGGGTTGCGGTCCGGGCTGAACTCTGTGAGCAACCCGGCCCTGCCGTCTCCGAGCGGGATCGGACCTTTCGCGATCCCGCTCTGGTCACACAGTACCTACTCCAATGAATAAACTGGCAATATTTTGTTATAATTAACCCTAATGTAGAAAAATTTGGGACTCGGACATAGGCAGAATTTGTGTGGCATAAAACCCACAAAAGGCCAAAAATAAGAAGAAGTAATTCTGGCTCAATTGATAGCCGTCTTACGATCTTAGCGGTCTTGGTTTGTGGTTGTTGGTCTTGGGGTTGATTCCTAACAACCAATTTTTTTATTCAAAAATATCTTTGCATTCTTTGTAGTCACGGGAGGAATTTTCCACAAGACAACAGACAGATACACCTGGTAATCCTCTACCAAGTCGGTAATTCACAGAGTTGGTGGTGGTTGGGAGGATGTGGTCCGGTGAAATTACAGGCGCAGGACACGTTACATGCCCGTCTCAAAGTGTTAGAAACAAAGCGATGCGACCTGGCTTTTCTGATACTTCGTTAGGGGAGAACCGGAGTGGTATTGCTGTAGTTTATAGGCGGCGGTACCCACTTAACAGATGAGTTGTTAAAAAAATACACAGCCGTCAAACCACACATTTTATTTGGTCCCTCATTTTAGATGGTGATTGAAAAAAACCTGTTAGAGATTTATTTTTTGCTTAAACGTATTGACGTCCAAGTAAACTTAACAGTTCACTCGCTCGTACGATTTGCTCATTATGATTTTTCCAGTTTGTCCCGCCAAAGACACCTAAATATTGTCATTTTATTGGTGAGTCAGTAAAGGCGGCTCGCCTCAAAGTAATTGAACCTGCACTGATGTGAGCGGATACTGCCCAATGTGATTTCGATAAGATTATTGTCAATCGAGCCCAATGAGATGCCTGTTTATTGGAATCTTAATATTTCAAATAAAATTGAATTTATCCTATGAACATTTTTGTGTTTTTTAATGTTTATTTTATTTAATCACTTTGCATAATACGGACTCATTTGAAGGTGCCGCAAAAAAGAGGTAAATTACTCTCACTGTTTTAATGGTCTTACCGAATGTAAAACGAAATGAAAATGTATGGTGTGATGTAAGTTGGAAGTACAACTATGTAGGTATACACAATTGGAACCAAGCAACAATTTAAAAATGCTGTTTATCCTACGTCTTAACTGGCCTCACAGCTCAGTAGATCTGCCTTTTGCGCTGCAGGTCGTAGGTTTGATTCAAACAAGCATTTGTGTGAAGAACATAGATGTTTGTTCTATGTCTGGGTGTATAATATGTATTACATGCATGTATTCACAAAAAAAGGTACTATATATAAGTATTATATCAGAATCAGAATACTTATCTAGTAAAGCGTTTTTCAACTGAAGATAATTACTTGATCACAGTTCTGTCCTCAACGCAAGTGTCATGGTCCATGGTCAAAGTCACTACAAATTGATTATCAAGTTGCCATGTTATTGTCAGGAGAATCGCTTCTATAAAGGACAATAACCATGGAGTTATGGAGCAAAAATCCATCATTCGGTGAAAATAATACAGCATCTTTACCATCATTACTAAAGAGCAAACCAAAGAGTGTGGTTATCCTTTATAGAAGCGATTCTCCTGACATCGGAAATGACGTCACTCAAATAACGATCAAATAATTTATATTACGCAGGTATTAGTATTATGGTATAGTATTATATAATAGTTACATGTGAGTTAAAGTTTTACGACAATACATATCTTACACCGACCGCATTAAACAAATGCTTGCCATTTTTTTTAGTAATCTTTCAACAGTTCAATGCAATGTACAACGTACTGTTTTTTTAAATAATTTCCATTTCCTCCGTGAACTTCAATGATTATCCCACTACACACCAATTATAATATCCTAACTGACTTTTCCATCCTTATATAGTGATTTTTTCTTAACATTTTCCTATACCTCACTCCCAAAGGTCGCATACAAGGAACACCACATCCGTAAAAAGCGACAGGTGAAATAAATTAGGAGAAACCATCGCAAAAACTATGCTTGGGGTATAATTCATATTAAAACAAACAAAAAGCGAGCTTCATACTTAGTTGAACATAATTGGAGGATATTCTACTAGGAGGCTGTTCCTATGGCATACCTTCAGTGAGGATTTTTTGGATAGTTTTTGTCATTCTCTGTGGAGCTACTTATTACTTAGTAAATAAAGATCGTAAGTACTGACCTTTAGAATTATGTCGTTTTTATAGCACATTGGGCGGCTTAATTAATAATGATTACTATAAGTGCGCGATTGTAACTAGTTACTATATTGGAAAAAACTATATAGCACATGTATATTGTAAAAGGCATACGCTGTTCTCAAAACCAATTATGTATGCTTTTGGAATATCAAATGTCAAAGCAATCTGTTTTTTTTTTAATTAAGTAATTGAAATAGTATCGTTGATATTATAGTTATTTGTGGAAACGCCGAATTCTATGAAATCATTTTTACTAGTAGTAAATTAAGTCCCGTTATTATAGTCGTACCTGTGTGCACCTGGTCTTAAGCAGCTAACGTCGCCCATAAACAATATTAAAATGGCCTTATACCGAAATATGAGAACACCAAGTACCGAGTCCCGCCTTATCTCTGAGACGGGAATGCAACGTTTCATGCGCTTGTACATTCACCGGCACCCATACTCTTCCACAGAAATTATGCGAACCACTGCTTAACGGACGGATTACCTGGTGTGATGACACTACTTTTCCAGATGCCAAGTTCGTGGCATCTTTTTGTAAGCAAATTTTAATTTGAACGTAATCATGTGTGTATATCGGCGCGTTTATTTCCATGGAATAATTAACCTTGGATTTTAACCAGTATATTCCCAAATTCGGGGAACAAAAAAAAAAATAATAACGTTAAGACACTCATACCTCTGCACTAGGATTCCCTGTGTCGCAGATGGCATGGACAAACACAGAAACACAAGACAAACACCCAAGACCCGAGAACAAACTTCATGCTCACCACACAAAGTGTGCCCCGGCCGGGAATCGAACCCGGGACCCCTTGCTTCGAAGGCAGGGCTACTACCAACTAAGCCACGGAGCCGTCGAAAGGGGCATTTATTTAGAACTTAATAAATGCTTTCATTGCATTTTGTATCCAAAATACAGTTATAAAGAGATAGATACAGGTATTACATGTATCTTCGCATTTATATATATTCTCTTTCTGTATTAATTATACAATAAATAAATATTCTCACAATCAGGATTCACAGCTCAGTTGGTAGCTCTGCCTCCGCTTCAGGTCAGGGTTCGATTACCACCAACAAACATTTGTTATGATATGATGAACATACTAAATATTTAAAATAGCCATGGGATTTATAGGTATGTAATTACACAAATTATAATATTGTATATTTTAATTTACCTTGCCTAAAGGGACTCCTTTTAATAATATATTTTAGTTCTTATATTATATTTTTAAGATCTTAGTTTTAGGTTTGTTACAGTTATTATTGTATCTATTTTGTTCTATCTGAATTTCAATTGTTTTGTATTATATGTTTAAAATACCTAATTAATAAACTGTCATTCATAACACTACCCAAATATTTATCAATAGAAAAGATTTCAACGCGTGCGCTGCTCTTGATGTGTGCATTAACTTACCTACTGTCATTTTCACCATTCATTTGATTCTAATTGACAATGAAATATAATAAATGCAAGTGTGTAAACACTACACTAAGATTTTCTGTATTGCAGGTGACATGAACGAGCAAAAATACTCTACACAAAGAAACAAAATCCGAGAACAAGCTCAATGCTCGTCACACAAAGTTTGCCCTGCCCGGGTTTCTAAACCCTGGGACTCGTAGCTTCGAAGCTTGTTACTAGCTATTACATTTAGCTCATTATACAATAAAATCTTGCACCGGTCGGGGATCAAACCGGCGCTCCTGGTTTTGCAGGCAGCATATTATCATATGCTGTGGAACCTTAAGAAATCCTTCTCGGGAACACATATCAAATTATAAATAATTATTCATGGACATTTGACACAGCCATCTAGCTATCTAGCCCCAAACTAAGCATAGCTTTGTACTATGGGAACCAGATTACTGGTACAACACTTAAAAAGTATTTTTAATAATATACATAAATATAAAACACCCACACAGAACAAACATCTATGTCCGTCACACAAATAATTGTTCTGGGTGGGAGTCAAACCCACGACCGCGCTACACAAATAAAACACAAATAAATAAAATTGAAGTGGCTGTTTGTACTGTCAAAATAATAATAGCTTTCTACTGAATACATTTCAAATGTATTCAGTAAAACATAACAGTTAATAAAAAAAAACAGTTATACGGTAGGAACTTATAAAACAAATAAAATATATGTATTTTTATTTAATTTTTGACTGTCTGTCTGTTCCGGGACTTTCACTGGAAGATAGCTGATGTTATAAGAAATAACATATGCTACTTTTATTAAAGGAAAACAAAGAATAATAAGGCTTACGCGCAAAACTATGTTAATGTAAGTTCCACGCGGTCGAAGTCGCGGGGAACAGCTAGTTGCGCTATAAATTTGTAATTTTTGGAAAATTGTTAGAAATATCGCTTGTAAATTTATATTCATTACAGGTATTTTTCTACCAGTAACAAGTACCTATTTGGATACCTAGTTGATTAACTTTTATGTTATTAATTATTATCGATAACGGCTCACCTCATTTAGGCTGTATCATCCCATTACGAAAACCTCATTTGATAGGTATCCTCTCAAAAGTTGCGAAAAGTATTTATTTATATTCTATTATGCCTATAATTTCCTTTTATGGCGCAAGTTTTAAAATACTGGTTAACAAGATAATTCATTAACTTACGTAGTCCACTTAGGGAAGCAGCATGCAGCATTTGCTGCCTCAGTAAATACTCTCCAAAGTGTGCCTGATCCATCATCATCTTGCACCGTCTAGGACACTAACAAACAATCAATACCTATTCCTACCACACTCAGTCACTTCACAGAATCATTTTACGCAATCCCAGTTCAAATAACACTTCTGGCTTCGACACGAAAGTTCAAAGTTGTCTAGCACATAAAATTAATCAGAAAAAGTTCATAATTAAATGTAAACGCAGGAAGGGAACTCGAATGAACGTGACAACGGCGCGACAGCTGCGTTTACACTGAATCGTTTTGGCGTCGCGGGCGGCGCGTGCGCACCGTCACGCCTCCCAGTTGTGATTGGTCGGTTTTTGGCCAACGGTAAGGAGCTGTAGAGCCTTCACAAGGCTTGGCTTGCGCTTTCCTTGAGCTTTCCGCCCGCCCACTTGTTCGACGGGTTATCAGGCACAGTTGTTATGACGATTGACACACGAATTTTGGAGTGCGTAGGCGCAATATCGATGAAGGCCTATTGTTATTTGAATGGAACATCTAAAGCATATTATAAAAGCTGTGGGGGCTGTCAAACTCAGAAAAAGATCTACGGTTATATTATCACTAGAGCATTTTAACTTCAGATATTTAACCGAAGACGAAAAGCTTATCTTTTCTTGCTATCAATAGCTATACTAATACTCGTATACCTACTATCTATCACTCTTCCGTACCTGTTCAAGAAATTGTATTATCCACTTCTTTATTTTTTCTTGCTTCTTTTTCATCATGTTAATCTTTTTCGTCTTGTTCATGTTAACTTACTAACTCAACGTATTGCCTTTGAATTTATTATATCGGTGAACAATGATATACCTAGTTCCCGACAGGTAGATATATCTATAGGTAGGTACTTGAATTCACGCTCAAGGCCTAAAATCTTAACAAACTAGGAACGTGATTTGGGGAATACGAAATTATAAATTAATTTTATTATTCTGTCTACCTAAATTAAGTTTTAGCTCGAACTTCATAGATAAAAGTAGCAATTAATAGGTACCTTATTTCTGAGCATACCCAAAGGGCCTTCTTAATTGGACCACCCATCATTTTTGACCACGGATATAAAAAGTCGGGAGCGTGGCGTATGGTACAGACGTCGACTTACAATTCGAAGGTCGCTAGCTCAAATGCAGAAATGCACATGAGAGCCCTGATGGTGGTATTTACAATTAAAAAAAAATAAAAATATATATTTTGCATAATGGATACCTACCGCACTCATACTAGAAATGGTGAAGGAAAACATATTGAGGAATCCGGCATAGGTATACTAGAATCAAAAATTCCAAGACATGCCATTTATTTATTCACTTATTGAGAGTAACCTGGAGTTCCTGCAGTAGCGATATATGGGTCGATACGGGTACGGATAAAAAGGCGGACTGACTTCTATAATTATTTAATGAGTGTAACATTTCTGTTTAACTCATATTAGTATATTCTGCGAGCATCATGAGTTTAGTAGGTACCTACCTAATTTTTTTTTAATAAGTACCTGAATATTATTGCCGTATAGACATCTGCCACTATAATTAAGTTTAGGTACAAGTACCAAACCAAAATATATACTTAAAGAAAAATAAATAAAAAATAATATTTAATACAAATAAATATATAAGTCCTTAGATAGCATCATTATTGCTTTCTTTCTCGTCGATATACTTACGACATTTGGTAAGTACGAAAAAATTCACCTCGACATACATGATGAATAATCTAAGAATCTATTTTATTTCTTACGACACACCAACAAATACTTAATTTAGTTTTTACTTAAAGCATTAGTACCCTACAAGTGTGGACAACGAAGACTACCTAATCACCATATCTATCATACCTATCATCAACACATTTGGGTATAATACTTACATAGTATAAACTAAAGTCGCTCCCGCTGTTTGTACCCTGAGATCTTTTAAACTACACAAGGTATTGTAATGCAGTTTTCAGTAACAGATAGAGTGATTAAAGAGGAAGGTTTATATATAGTATATTACCTGTATATTATAGTAGAGAAAAGCCGAGTGTGAAGCCGGGGCTGGTCGCTAGTGTTTCATAAAACAAAAAAAAATGGAAAATCGAGGGATGTCCTGCAGATGAGAATCATCAAAGGGGCATAGAAGTAGCATGAAGGCGATAGAAAGCATCATGCCGTTTTCCGTCACGTCACATGAGTTGGTTTTACTGACAAGCCGTATCAATTGGCTTGTAGATACCACGTCAAAAAAGAACGACTTGTTGATGGTTTCAGGTATTGCTTCGCGGAAGTCTACGTTAAGATGATTTGAAGAGTTGCTCGCATTCGTAGGTGAGTACCCTTGGATTCCCTACACGTACCCCCTGGGTGGTGCTACAAAAAGTAGTAGCAGAACTTTTGTTGTGTTCGTCGAACTTGTGTCTAGGTAATCCGCTGCCAAGCAGTAGTGCACTTGCATTGCACTAGGTACTGCTTGGTGTCGCGAAATTTAATTTCCATTATTTAATTTATTTAATCATTATTTAATTTCCAGACATAATTGATTCGGCAAGCTTCGTAGCTAAATTGGTTAGGTAGAAATCTTCGTAATTAACGCGACTTTGCAGATTGGAACTCAAAAATAATTTGAGTTAAAGGTAATTAATATCACCAAGCCTAAATTCCGGTTACTGTGTCTATTGTTCAATGCGTTATTTAAAGTTGCAGGCATTGAGGACAGTTGGGGGAAAGCATGACACAATTGGAATGTTAAGAACTTATTTACCTATTGTATATAATGTGCTGGTTTTGCGATAAGATAATATTGAACACAGGATGTGCCAGCATACCTAGATATATTCCCTCATCTTATTCTGAGTCAGAAGTTTGATAGTAAAATATTTATTTTGTTATTCTTTAAATTAAGAACTTCAACGGACTTCCAATTTGATTATAAAGGTCCCTAACAATAAAATTGAATAAAAAAAAAAAAAAAAAAAACGGACTTCCAAATAATAAGCCTTCTTTGGTTACGACATAACTTTACTTGCATAACTAGCTTTTTCCTTCGTTCGCGCGGAATGTTACAATTTTATATATTTAATTTTATATCAAAACACATTTTATTTATTTGTGGGAACCTAATGAACTAGTAGTATTGGACCTCATTCGGAAGGCAGTCGATTCAAACCCAGGCTCAGAATAAATACCTAATAGGTCGCACGAAAACTATAATAAAACAAGAGTGTAAACCCACAAGTCGTTACTTTAAAAATAGGAACATCCTAATCGCAAGCCGGTTGGGGATCGCGTGGTAGATTTCCTGACTCACAGGAACACAGTTCACAGTTCGTTGTAGGTCGTAGCTTCGATTCCCATAGGACTCAGGACACAGGACAAGCATTTGTGTGATGAATGTTTATTCTCCAGGTGTGTTTTTATCAGTAATCTGGCTTCCATAATGCTTAGTTTAGGGGCTAAATGGCGCTATTTAAAATGGCTTATTATTTATTTTATTAATAAAGTGAATGGCTTTATTATGAGTTATTTATTAAGACTATTACTTCTCGAGAGTTAGCCAGTTACTTTCAGTAGTGGGAACATCAGAACATCAGGGTATTTTTATGTGTCACTTTTGAGGCGCTTTCCTAGTTTTATCTTGCTTTTGGTCGACTTATGAGTAATTAACAATTATCACAAGTTTTGTGCAAGTCTTTTGTTTCATTATCGCACCCGATTAACTAATGGCACAGATAAAATAATACTATACTAGTGCTAATGGTTACCTCCGGAATAGAAATAATCTCTTGGTAATCCATTGGCATTCGCTTACTCACCTCAATAGGTACCTACACGAAATAGGTACTTTTTCAGATTATGTAGTTAACTGACCTTACCGTATAGTTGGTATTATTTTATCTGTGCCATCGTATATAGTAGTAAACTCAAAATACGGGAAGGTATTGCCAAAAATTGTATATACTCCTCGTATTTGCCATGTATAAAAATAGCATAGGTACTATTAACAATTAAGGTTGTTAAAGATGCTATTATGAGGCTTAATTATAAACGATACAATATTTTTTTGTTAGTTGGTTAATGTTTTTTATGCCGTTTTCATTTATTTATTTGTTTGTATGGAGAAATATGCGTATCATCCCTGCTGGAAGAGCGAAAGACTTTTTGCGGGTTTGTCGGACTCAGCTAATATTTTCTAAGAAAATAATACTTACAATTATTTTATAGTTACGACTGTACGGGGGTCACTTAGTGTCTACCGTTAAAATGAGTCATAGGCTGCATTTAGAGGTTATTTAATGCAACCAAATTGACAACAACAGCAATGTGACTTAAGTCCTTCCCGACCGAAATATCACAAGAAATCCCGATGCCCCCGTCACTTGCTGAGTCGAGGACGTTACGTCTCATCTGCATGTGATTTCACCGGCACACCCATCCACCGGAACACAGCAATGCGAGTGCACCACTACTTGGTGGCAGATTACCAGGTGTGGAAGCAGTACCTACTTCTCTGGGCGAATATTGCACATGTTCTAGATATTACTACTTTTTGTTGCTCCTTTAGCACCACCCAAGGTACAACGTGTAGGGACTCTGAGGGTATTCAACTATGTATGCGGGCAACTGGAACCCTGAATAATCTCGGGTAGAACATATTATAAAAAAATGTTAACTATGTTTTAAATAATTATGTATATTTTAACTAGTTCGCGTGGACTTCAGGTTCTTTCTCGTACAAAGTAAAGGATAAAAAATGGTTATTGTGGGTTATTCCTAAGAGATAAACATATACCATCACGGACTTTTTTGGAGACCTTTTTAAGTTTTACAATACTGTAGTACACTGTTTTGATCTATCTTGTAGGATTCAGTCAGCGTTTGCAATGTAAGCGCAAAAAATGTGTTTTTTTACGACCTCACATTAGAAACCTCAAAAATTGTAGCCTATATGTTATTCTGATGTATAAGCTATATTGTGGTAAAGTTTCATTCAAATCCATTCAGTAGTTTTTACGTGAAAGAGTAACAAACATCCATACATCCATACTTACAAACTTTCGCCTTTATAATAGTAGTAGGATAAAGAATAGCCCTGTAACCCTGAAGCCTGAACTAGCGTTCATTGTAGATATGTCATTAATCAGTTCCTACCATTTTACAACTGCTAATTCACATATGGTTCAGTTTACTGTAATATACTTAATTTATATTTTATGTTCCTTTATAGCTTAAGTAATAAATAACGCACACACACATATTTTAATAACAGAGTATCGCTATTCATTCCTTTAAAGCAGATCTACTTATCAACATATCAATCTGTTACGGTCTTATTTTGGTAGCAATTTTATTATTATAGATATACTAGCTATACCCGCGACTTCGCTCGCGTCTGTCATTCCTATTTTCGTTTTATTTTATTTATTTAAAGTTTAAATGCAATCGTATACCGCCCTGTCACGGGGAGACAGAGCGGTTAAGTGAGACCAAAACCCCACGGTGTCCTCCTCTGCGTTTAGTGACGAGAAAACGGGAACGTTTTCACTCACATCCGCAAACCCGCCGCGGTTGTCCGTTCCCGGCATCGAGTACCACTCCTTTTTTTTTTTTTTTTTTTTTTTTTTTTTCCGTGGGGAAATGCACTCGCATACCGCCCTGCCACGGGGAGACAGAGCGGTTATGTGGGACTAGACCCACTAAAACCCCACGATGTCCTCCTCTGCCGCTTAGTGGCGGGAACACGGGAACGTTAAAACACACATCCGCGAACCCGCCGCGGCTGTCCGTTTCCGGACCCCCCTGTTTTGGCATCGGGTGCCACTCCTCTGTTTGCGACACGCCAGGACATATGGCGTGTCGCAACCACCTCGGGGACCAGGTCAGCGAAAGGGCGTCAGACGACCCCGTGTCTAGACGCCCTAGGTCCCCATGCGACGGGTCAGATATGTGGCCCCGTCGCCTGCCATTACGGCCGCAGAGGATAGGGAGAGCGGCGCCTCGCAATACCGACACTCCTCTTCCCCTGCGGCCCCACCGCGTCCGCCATCGAACGGTGGCGACCCCGTCGTGGCCGCGGTAGGTAGGGAGAGCGGCGCACCGTTATACCGGCACTCCTCTCCCACCGCGGCCCCTATCCCTCAGCTGCGATGCCTCCCATTCGACACCGCAGCCCGCCTCAGTTGCGGTGCCCCCCATAAGGCACCGCCACCTACAATGCCGCTCCTAGTTGGCTTGAGAGGCAAAGCCTAAAGGAGCGGCCCTCCCGGGTTCCTCTTAGCTTCACCGTGGGTGACCAGGCCACGGTTACTAAGCCCCCCCGCCCCGACAAGGCGGGAACCCACGGGGGGGATCGAGTACCACTCCTTTGTTTACGACAAGACAGGACAAATGACGTGTCGCAACCACCTCAGGGACCAAGTCAGCGTGTCTGTTTTCATCCCTGTAGATTAACTAAATATTTTTTATCTCGCAAAATATAACTTTTTTGTCTTTGTCATTGCATTGATGTGTTTTTGTAATTGGTAGATTTACTATAGTAAAAAAAAAAATTGTAAACTATGTATTAATTATAGTGATTAGTTGTAGACACATCTACAACTAATTCAACGCTGTTTTTGTTTTCAAAATCCTAAAAATACTGAAGATACCAAGTAGTATTTGTAGAAGAACAAAAATTAAGTAACTGTCTAAGGTACCTACGTGAAACGTAGCTTGATGTGCAGCCAAGGTACAGACAGACAGGCAAAAATAAAATAGTTTTGGCTTCTGCATCGGTTATAGGTGGCCCTACAAATCATACTTTCACAATTCAACCTCTTAAAAAATATACAACGCCGGCATCGATATCGATGATTTTCAATTAGTTAGTGCAGCACTGATATCTTTTTACATTGGCCATTCTCACGTTCAGTTTGTCAGACGCTTTGCTAGTATGTTGCAGCGCGGCGAGAGCCTTGTTTTGACTTTGACATTTTGTTGTCTTGATATTTGCTTTGTATCTAATTAGTCTGTGGTGAATTATTTTTCCGTGTGAGGTGAAGATTTTTTATAAATTGAATTCCTTTTATATTTCAACTTCGGTCTGCGATCTAATCCCGTCGTATTTTAATACTAAAATCATGTTCACTTTAGGGGCTATGTTTTAACGAAAAATGAAGTTTACCGCGCGATAAAACAAGCTTTTCAGGCATAGGCCTGACAGCTAAGCCAAAAGGAAAACAAAGCACTTTAATTCATTTTCTTCAGCCGTGGCGGTAGAAATGTTTCCCAAATCCTTCACAACCAAGGACTCCTTTCTGGAGCAAACCAAGGCGGCGAGGGAGGAACGCGCCAACGAGAAGAAACGTGAACAGTCAGCTGTGAATATACAGGCTGCTGTTAGGGGTTGGCTGGCTAGGCAGAGATTCTATAAGCGAATTTTGTAAGTAGCTTCCATCAATGTAGGTGATATTTTTATGTACTCTACTATTGGCACCCTACCAAACCATTATGGGAAAATACATAACAATGAGATAATAATGGTTACTAGCAAAATAAATATACAACACTGTTGTTTGTTGTTAAATAGTTTACTTGATTGTTGCTAAAGTTAAAATATATGAGATGTAATATTTAAGTCCTCAATTTTTGTCACATAAGACCTATTTTATGAGGCATCATCCTTGTCAATTTCCAATTGTGTGTCTCATTTATGCTATATTAGAGACAATCCAATAATAGCATGTTATGTACACACAAACACAGTATGTAGATAGTGCAATGAATAGCAGTAGATTATCTGAAGTAATAGATTGTAATTTCCTGTCCTTTTATTGGCTGAATCTTCTAGTTCAATGTAAGTGTACTTATATTTAGTCAATCTACTACTGACATTATATTGTTAAAATTGATTGAATTATGGACTTATGTCTTGATCAATGGTTTTTAGGTATTTAGATAATCATTGAACTATAATTACTTGCCACAGGCTTGACCCAATGCTCAGTTGGTCAAAGGTCTGCCTTCTGCACTGCAGGTTGTGGTTTTGATTCCCACCCTGATACATAATTTAGATATATGTCCTGTTTCTGGGTTTATTTATGTAATAGAAGTCATGAGACGAGCAGAAGGCCCACCTGATGTTAAAAGTGGTTACCTCGGCCCATAAAGAGCAATATGAATTGACATTCATAAGTGTACCATATACATTATTGTATGTACCTTATTGTATATGAAATAAATGAAAAAGGTCCTCTCCAACTGACGTATGAGAAGGCTTAATTCCTTGCCCGTTGCGCCCGTCACCCAAGACTGGGATGTTTTTCAAGTGGATGAAACTCTTTAAAATTGTAATCTCTATATTTTGCAGAAATGACTTTGATAAGACACTCCCCGAATCCACCACATCACAAGATGCCAGTTCTCAAGAAACTCCGCAACCTATGGAGCTGGTCCCCGCTCTTGACATCTACCGAGTCACTTGCCGTCT
This sequence comes from Aplocera efformata, assembly GCA_921293045.1. Lineage (NCBI taxonomy): Eukaryota > Metazoa > Arthropoda > Insecta > Lepidoptera > Geometridae > Aplocera > Aplocera efformata. The sequence continues at coordinate 11,343,730 of OV121042.1, forward strand.
GTTCCTGATATTCAAACCAGAGAGAGATCGTGACAGATTTGAAAAACTCTGCAAATATATTGTGCGCAGTCTGCATTCAGAGTCCGTGAAGTTGTCTTATGTTGGGGTGTTTCTTAATAAAGAATACAGGTGAGTTGGGCTTGTGATTGTTTATTTTTAATTCGTATTTGAAATCAAAATAGATTAGCATTATTAAACATTTATTTTTCCCAATTACTACTACATACATATAATACTATTATGTTTGCTGGTAGAAAATACTTCTAGCATTAGAGTTAATTCTATTGTAAAGTAAATGCATTTGAAAATATATATGTATACAGTATTTAATTAAAATAAACAATGATTAAAATTTTTGTCTGTCTGTCTGTTTGTTCTAGTTGGCTTTCACTGGCAAATAGCTGATGTTATAAGTGGTAACATAGGCTACTTTTACGTTAGAAATAGAAAAAAAGAATACGGGTTCCTGACAAAAAAATTGTTAATTTCCATGCAGACAAAAGTCCCTTTTTTGTGATGCTAAAATAAATAAATAAATATTCACGGAAATTTCACACAGCCCCATCTAACTACGCATAGCTTGTACCTACTATGGGAACTAGATAACTGATAAAATACTTAAAAACACCAAAATGCAGAAAGGAAGGCAGAGCTGCTACCAACTTTTGCTGTATGCATGCATTTGTAGGGAACTAAAAAAAGGTATAATCGTCATTAATTTCTCTTTCATAGCATAATTTCTATATATTTCAGTTTGCGATGGATAGCTCACATAAAAGAGCTTCTATACAAATGCTGTCAGTACCTCGAGGTATTAAAGCCAGAGTCCCCAGTGGAAATGCAAAGCATCCTGATCCACCTCCACACACTTGTGGAGTTCACGGCTACCAACACATGGGCACTGACCTGGTCCAAGAGCTTTGAGAAGCTCCGAGGAGGCATGACGCAGCTTTGTGCCAATGTCATGGGTTCGCTGTTCCACAGAGGCTATTATTTGACTCTGAAGGTTGGTGAGACAGGTTTTTGATGTTACTAAGAATTATTTCACAGTCTGATATGACCCACATACACACTCATATAAAACTTGTCTTCACATATACTTATAATATTTGAGCATTACTCTTCATTCAATATTGGTAATAAATTATACTATAACACAAATTAAATTAATTATAATTAGATATTATATTACTGAGTGAAAACTTTTTATATTGTATTGGGTCTCAAGTAATGAGAATTTGAGCTATAGAGAGTGCAATTTCATGCAAAACTGATATTTATTTGTGTTCTCCGCAGTCGCTGCTCCTCCGAGGTATTTGCCGTGAAAAGGTGTTCCTGAAAACGATATCTCTTACTGCGATAGTGACGCTCTCACTGAGACCACTCGTATCGGCGCAATTCTCAGAGAAGTTGCTTACAATGTACATCATTCAGATACTGTCGGTGCCTACCCTGCTCTACCATATGCAGCGAGTCTCACCTGAGGTAAATTAAAAAAAATACAAATTTATGCCACACAGCCTGGTAGCAGGTCCACCTTTTAAAATGTAGGTTTTGGCTTCGATAATAAAATATATCACTTATTATAAAACAAAGTGGCTGTCTGTCTGTCAGACAGGCAAACAACTGAAAACTGTCTTCATTCCAAAGAATTCATTTTTACAAGACAGTTTAGTCATATACTCATTTCTCCGCGGATAGAACTCAGCCAGCATAACGAAGTGACAGCTGCGCCACCCGGTCGTGGAAATAAAATACATAAAAAATAGGATAAACACCAGTTTCATTTCAATCTAACCCACATGCCCGATGCAACAGATTGACCGGAAAAAAAAAATTGACATATAAATTGCTACCCGTGCTAGTATGACATAGCTAGCATTAGAGTAGATGCCGCAATACTTTTATTATATGCATTTTAATTCCAGGTTATTTCTTCATCGAACTCTTAATGATGTCTTAAAAATGAAGTATTTAAATTCCAGTCAATAGCAGTGTTCCGAACGCACGCGATGTTCGACAAATGCATCGAGTTCCTGAGCACGGACCAGAACATGCGCATAGTGTTCAACACGCTCGAAGGGAACTACGCGCTGTGTCTGCTCGCCAATCTGATACAGCTGGCGAACTCCGAACGAGACCACGCCCAGCCTTATACTTACTACCCGCTGTTTGTCGTGAGTATTCACTGGCCTCATAGCTTAGTTGGTAGTTGGCCTTCTGCAGTAGAAACTTGGCAAGGAGGCACACAGCACACAATTTCCCCCGCATAGTTCCCGTTCCCGTGGGAATACAGGGATAAAATATAGCCTATGTTACTCGCTGATAATGTAGCTTTCCATTGGTGAAAGAATTTTAATAATTGTTTTAGTGGTTTAGGCGTGAAAGCGTAACAAACAAACAAAGTCACTTTCGAATGTATAATATTAGTTAGAATTCCATTAAAAGAAGGGTAAATGTGTTTATTTCAGCTTGTGGTGACAAGGTTCCTAGACTCGTGTCAGCAGTACGTGGTCTGCAAGAAAAGCAACCTCAGCAATTGGCATCCAATTCTTGGCTGGTTTTCGCAGAGCTTCGATGCGTATCTGCCGCCGACTATGGGTAATATGTCTTGATAATTTTAATGAAACTGTGCTGCATTATTATGCATTATTCATGACTCACAATACTGCATGCATCTCTCCCAAATAATTTGTTGATACAAGTTGAACATATATAAAATCATATAAAAATCAATTGCTGTTCGTTAGTCTCGCTAAATTTCGAATACGGCTGGACCGATTTGGCTGATTTCTATTTCGCTGTGTTCGTAATAGTCAAGACAAGGTTTGTATGATATAATTTATTTGGAGAAATCACGAGAAAAGTCGGATATCGGGAGAAACTGAAAGTACTATGGATACCCTTTGGGATTTGTGCAACCATTTATTATTGAACGCCGATTGTAAAATTGTGAACATAATATAATTTAATCTTTGAATCATCATTGGCAGGTAACCTTCGTCACCAGCTGTCCCTCCTGTGGGGGGCTCCCCTCCTGAAGAAGCTGCTAGCACAGCCTTTGAGGGAGATGGTAGACGCCGGCGTCGAGGAAGCTGGTCCGTCCCAGCCCTCCACCCCCGTGCAAACCAGCAACCCGGCCGCTTTCATCCGGCGCGCGATAGAGGCTAGAACTAACAGGTACAGAGTGGAAGATATTTTTATGTAGGTCATCATTCTCATTGGTGGCGTGCAAAACATCTTCATTCAACATTCAAACATTCCATGCTGTTCTTCTTTCAATATTCTTTTTTTTTATCATGTGTTTTCATGTAGGTCCCGGTATTTTATCAATGTAATCTGATTATGCTTCCATCTAGCCATATGATACTCATATAGTCAAGGGCGGCCTTAGATATTGCGAGGCTCCGGGCGATATAGCTTTATGAGCCACTTGGTGTACGAGGAATTTAGGTGAGTTGGAAGTGTACAGGGTTATACTGGTAATCAGTCAGCATCCTCCTAAAGACAGTTGCAGTACATCAAAACAAAAGAACAGGTTGTTCTGCGAGGGTGCGAGGCCCTACAAAAGCGAGGCCCCGGGCGGTTGCCCTGCTTGCCACTCCCTAAGGCCGCCCCTGCATATAGTCAAAGTCAAAGTCAAATTCATTTATTCCTTTAGATCTCAAGTATCATTTGGACACGTCAAATTTTACACATGCATGTACACATATTCGTGAGCATATAACGTAATCGTAACGTAAATAGTTAATAAGTAACTTAATTTTTTCTATCTAGAATAAGACTTCAAGATAAATAGACTTATCTTACGTAAGTTACATTCATAATAGATTGTCTGTAATTTTTCAGATCACACTCAAACAAATACTTCAGGAAGCTGGGATCTGCCGAAGCCACTAAAGCAGCGTTGATTTGTTCAATGTACCACACGGCGCTGCAGACAATGTCGCAAGTCAAACTTGATATTCTAACAGGTAAGATTATTCATTCATTCGCTAGCTACCCGCCCTGGCTTCGCGCGTAATTATAATATTGAGAATAACAGTTTTTTTTTATATTGAGAATAACAAATATCATAAGGAAAAAAAATATACAAAATAGGTGTCAGAAAAAAGAAACACTTAAGCTGTTTAACATATTTGACCCAAAGAATTGTCAGTCATAAATTAATTTAATTTATAGTAACACTTTTTTGTCAATAAACTTAAAAAGTTTATTGACAAAAAAGTGTCTCTTGTCTTGTCTGAAACATTGAACAGGGCAATTGTCTTAGTGGCTCAAGTAGCTTGTTAAATATTAATGGCGCGGTGCAAAAACGACTATTACGCTTCATTGTGGTTCTTGAGCTATGAACACATATTTTACTATTGTACCCAGGGGGTACGTGTAGGGAATCAAAGGATACACACCTACGGACGCGAGCAACTGGACCCCCCCAACTATTTTATTGCCTTTATTGATTTTTTTTTTTTTTCTCTCTCTTAGGGCTATGCAACCAGGACGAGATATTATACTCGTTGTGGCAGTTTCTCTGCACGCTGGGACCAAACTGCGGGCTCAAGTCCTTCCTGGACCTGATCGCCATCAACTCGAAGACATCGGCGCCGGAATTCCAGATGCTGATACTCTTCGCCGACTGCATGACCCACTATGTCACGTAAGTACTCATCTTATTCCTTTTTTAGTTTACTGCGCTCGTCTAAGCGCTCACGGTGAAGCTTGTCTGGGTTATGTTTACGGGTTTGAGAGCGACTCACCCCCTGGTCAGTAGTTGGCTGGGTGACCGTTTATTGGCATTTTCGTGCATAGGAGGGTACGTTGAGATGTCGGTCCTGGCTTTTTATATGTACGTTAGATTAAGGTATTTATCTATGGGCCCATGTACTATTTTTAAGTTCTTGTTGCCTGAAATAAACATTTTTTTATTCTAGTCGATAAGCCAGGTTTCTTATAGGCGTTCACAAGATCGTGTGGAACCCTCAGTGCGCGAGTCCGACTTGCACTTGGTCGGTTTTACGTGTATCTACAAATGACCAAACGATATGTATGTCTTTTATTCCAGGATCTTGGATGACATGGAAATGTATGAACAACAAGAGCCATTCAAACTGCAAGACTTCATCAACATGTCCCAGTTCCTCAACATGTTTGTGTACAAGACTGTCATGGGACAATTATTAGGTAATTATGATATATTAGCGGATACCCTGCGTGTGCTACTACCCTTTTTTTTTTTTTTTTTTTTTTTTTTTTTTTTTTTTTTTTTTTTTTTCGTGGAGAAATGTCTTAGCATACCGCCCTGCCACGGGGAAACAGAGCGGTTATGTGGGACTACCCACTAAAACTCCACGGTGTCCTCCTCTGCCGCTTAGTGGCGGGAACACGGGAACGTTGTAACACACATCCGCGATCCCGCCGCAGCTGTCCGTTTCCGGACCCTCCATGGGATGGCAATGTATGCCATCCTCCCTCGCCACGACACGCCAGGACACGAGGCGCGTCGCAACCACCTCGGGGACCATGCCAGAGATAGGACGTCAGACTACCCCGTGTCAGACGTCCTAGGTCCCCATGCGACGGGTCAGGTCTGTGGTCCCGTCGTCTACCACTACGGCCGCAGAGGATAGGGAGAGCGGCGCCTCGCAATACCGACACTCCTCTTCCCCTGCGGCCCCACCGCGTCCGCCATCGAACGGTGGCGACCCCGTCGTGGCCGCGGTAGGTAGGGAGAGCGGCGCACCGTTATACCGGCACTCCTCTCCCACCGCGGCCCCTATCCCTCAGCTGCGATGCCTCCCATTCGACACCGCAGCCCGCCTCAGTTGCGGTGCCCCCCATAAGGCACCGCCACCTACAATGCCGCTCCTAGTTGGCTTGGAGGCAAAGCCTAAAGGAGCGGCCCTCCCGGGTTCCTCTTAGCTTCACCGTGGGTGGTGTGCTACTACCCTAAAAAGATAAATACATTTTGTGCCTAATGCATTGTTTTAGTGGCCTAAAACCATCTTCGCATTATTGCCTTTCTAATGAAACCGGTTTGGGGACTTGGGGCACATCGGTTGGAAAGTCTCTAGGTAGAAACAATAATATAAGTTCCTATTAGAATATATTTAAGTAAGCGTTATTGTATTAGGTATAACCTTTAATTATATAATTGTGGAATAATTATAATTATAAATTCTAATCTTAAGTATTGCTATGCCGTAACAGGGAATATTTTATTTTTTTTAATATAATAACGTTTACACACTCGTACCTCTGCACTAGGATTCCCTGAGTCAAACACAGATACACAAGACAAACACCCAAGACCCGAGAACAAACTTCATGCTCACCACACAAAGTATGCTCCGGCTTGCAATCGAACCCGGGACCTCTCGTTTCGAAGGCAGGGCTACTACCATCTAAGCCACGGAGTTGTCAATGTTTGGGTTAATACTTTTAAAATTAAGATCTTATATACAACATAAGTGCAATAAATAATTTGAATTTCTGTGTTTTATATATTAGGATTTGTCTGTTTCACAGATCTCAAAACAATCCAGAGCAACGAACTGTTCGCGTCTCTCCACACGCTCCTCTTAGTTCTATACCGACGAGACTGCAGGCGGCCATACACGCCCCCCAACCACTGGCTAGCCAAGGAGATACGGGATTCACAGTTCATACACGAGTTTGAGAAGGGGAAGAAACCGCACTTGGTAAGTTTGTAATGTGTTATACACTAGCTGTTCCCCGTCTGCGTCGATTTAGGGTCTGCGTCTTCGTAACAGGTTTACCAATAGTTCATCGGCGTACGCAGGGGGCTGACGCAGCTGCCCCCCCTGGAAATTTAAATTAAGAAGCGATTAAAATAAAATAAAAATGCATGCATAATCAAATTTACTTATATTTATTTAACCTATAAAGTAGGATCATTTGCGGCTCTTTCCCCACACACTACATATACCTAATGTTTCATGTAGGTATGTTTGTGTAGTGTGTGACAAAAAAGCCGCGGACGATCCGATCTAAAAAATCTGACTTGCCCCCCCTAGGCCAGAAGCTGGGTACGCCCATGCAATAGTTCACAACAAGTTATTGTTCACAACATTAACTTGTTGTGAACTATTGGTGAACCTGTTACGACTAACAGGTTTGCCGTCTATCTCGCTTCCCGCCTTGTACCACGATACGTAGACGCGTAAACGACATGGAAGCGACGCTATCGCTTTTTTCGGCGCTAACGTAATACAGAGGGAGCAATGGTCTAATTTCTCTTGGGATTTGAAACAGACCATAATATCTCTGTGTATTAACTGCCACGTAACTCAGTTGGTTTCTCTCTGCTCTGCTTGCTTTTGTGAGAACATTTGTGCGACGAGCATACATTGTTCTGTGTTTGGGTTTTATTAACATTTGTAACTTTTTAAATTAATCTTGTTTTTCGAAGGTACTAATCCAGAAGACGCCTCATATGATCGCCCATGGAGATCGAGTTAGATTGTTCAGACGGGCGGTTTCTGACGAAAAGGTACGCAACAATTATATACTCGTAGAAACTAGCTGCGCCCCGCGGTGTTACCCGCGGTTGGACTTCCTACGAGAACCGTACATTTTTACGGGATAAAAAGTAGCCTATGTGATGTTCCAGACTATAATCTATCTCTGTGCTAAATTTTTCAATGTGACACCACGCTCTGTTACGTATCTAATAAAAATTGATTGCACAGGTGGTGTTAGGTCTCACAGAGCGAGCGTGCGGTGGCAGTGCCGCCCGCGCTACTCTCGTGCAGGTCCGACGGGCGAGACTAGTCGAGGACGGATACCGACAGTTGGGGGCGCTTCCCCCGCGGTCGTTGAAGGGCTGCGTCAGAGTGCGCTTTGTCAACGAGCAGGGGCTGGATGAAGCTGGAATTGACCAGGACGGCGTTTTTAAAGGTACAACTACAGCAATACACGTTAATGAAATGATCTATATATACTTATATACGTCCACATGCATTTGAATATTCATTGACATCAGGCAGTCCTCGACTTACGTCGTTTCTATTTACGTCATTTCAAGTTACGTCGAACAATGTTTTGACACTATTCCTCAAGCATACGTCATTTGTTTCGATTTCCGGCATACGAGAATTCACTTGTCGCGATGCCAATGACATACGAAAAAATATGTCTCGACTTACGTCGTTTCGATTTACGTCGCGTATTTCGAGAACCTAACATGCCGTAAGTACGAGGACTGCCTGAATTTCAAACAGCGCCACCTAGCCCCAAACTAAGCATAGCTTGTAATATAGGAACTAGATAACTGAATACTTAAAATACATACATATGATATATATTACCACCCAGACATAGAACAAACATTTCTATTCGTACATGCTTGTCCTGGGTGGGAATCGGACCCACGACCTACAGCACAGAAGGCAGAGCTACTACCAACAAAGCTATGAGGCCAGTATATATTGCCAGAAATATGGTTTTGTACAGAGGCCTTTGACCATTTTTACTCGGCATGCAAAAATATACACATAAATTGAAACTACTGGTATAAAACAATGTAATGAACAGTGCATGAAACATCGACTCGATAGAAGAAGATTATACAGAAAGTGGTTGCATTATTTCAACGCTTGCAAATTCGACGATTTTTGCCAGTGAAAAATGAGTTGCGTATCGAAGGGAGTATGCCATACACTTGCATTATACAATAGAATTGATTTAACATATTCGATCCTTTAGCAATTACAAAGCATGGTGCGCTCACGCCCAGTAACATTTACGACGTCACAATCCACTTAATAGGACATTTCAATTCTCAGAATTCCTCGAGGAGACGATAAAGCGCGTATTCGACCCGTCTCTCAACCTGTTCCGGGCTACGAGTGAAGAGCGGCTGTATCCTTCCCCAACCTCGTGTCTTCAGGAAAACCATTTGCAGCTCTTCGAGTTCATAGGGAGGATGCTGGGCAAAGCTGTGTATGAGGTAAATAACAAGTCTTGATACGATTGTCGATTAAGATTTTGGGGTCCACAATGTCCACTTGTAAGTTAAACTCTTGTAAGAGTCTGTCTGGTCCCCTTTGGTTGGGGCTGATGCAGCTCTAGTTCGACTTTGGCTGCGGTCGCCACTTACTGAGCATATCCATACCGCCTTACCATTCGAGTAGCCTCTGAAATAAAGAGAATGTGGCTGTAAATCAACCCACTTGTAACCTTAATCTAGCAATACTTAGTGCTAATTAATCCATTTGAGTTCTAGCCTTTTTTCGGTGGTGAGAGCTATGTGCTAACTGCTCCGTTAGCACATCACTCTATCGACTGTTTGTGTGCGAACCGGAATCGTACTTAGTTAGCCTATTTATTCACATTTTACCGTTAAAATTTGGCGAGCTCATCTAGACTGTTTCAAAGTGTTGGTCTCAAATAGCCCAAAACAGAGATGCTTGAAAGAGGGAAGGAAAGCCAGTGGGTGTATTCAGGCTTGTAATAATATTTTACTCAATTTTTTTTACAGGGCATTGTCGTAGACGTCCCATTTGCATCATTCTTCCTGAGCCAAGTCCTGGGACAAACGCAGCAAGCGCTTTACAGCTGGATAGACGAGTTGCCTTCGCTGGATAGAGACCTGTACCGAAGTCTCACCTACATTAAACACTTTCAGGTAATAGAGATCATATGATAAAGTCCCTGTGAGATTCATTTCTATATTTTACATGTTAGCCTTGGTTCAACCAAATATTTGGGAAAGAAGCAAGCGCTTTCACTGGATAGTTACATACGATGGATAGACGAGTAGTCTCGCTGGTCTTATGGGTTAAATACATAACTTAAGTGATATAATTTCTGTATGGACTAGACAGTCCCGAAAAAAGTTTTTCGTCAGTTGAAAGAACCAACTAAAAGTCAAACTGGAGTTTATATTTTGCGTAGATACCAGCGCCTCAACTAGGATACTTCTGTCATAAAACGATTCTACATTTGACACCGAAATCGATAGAATTTGAATGACTTAAATCTTACAAATCACATCATATCTCTATTTGATAGCAAATCGTACAAACCGGTTAACTAAATCAACAAGCTGCTCTCAATAGAAATAATTTAATCTCTAAAACTTTGGACTAGAACTTTGCTCAGTACAGCAATTTTTGGCTTTAGATAGAGCCGTTTAGGTAATGCTTACCTACAGATGATAATTTTTTAATGATACATAATCTATTAGTTATTCGCAGATATATTTGCTAGTACTAGTCCAATGCAACCAAAAGTAGCAGTAGAACTTGAGCCAAGTTCGTCCGGAGAGGTACTGCCATCACATCTGGAATCTGCCGCCAAGCAGTAGTGGTTGCATTACTGTGTCCCGGTGGAAGGGTGTGGCTGCCGGTGAAATCACATGCGCTTGAGACGTGTCATCCCCGTCTCGAGTGATGGGCGCAGCAGGATGAATGCGACTCAGTAAAGATTTGGATCTCATACTGAGTCGCGCGCATTACTGTTGTCATGGGCAAGAGTCACGCCCTAAAGCTCGTTCCGTCACTCATTCACACAAAAAAAATGATATTTTACAACCAACATTTGTTTTAGGGAGATGTCTCATCGCTGGAATTAACGTTTTCAATAGACGAGGAGCGTCTCGGTGAGATCGTAACGCACGAACTCATTCCCGGCGGCAAAGCGATACCGGTCACCAACGAAAACAAGTAACAATATTTTATTTACCTATTCTATCTCAGTCGTATAGAACTTGTGCTCAATTTGTTTGGAGAAGTACTGCTACCACATCGAGTAATTGATCGCCAAGCAGTCATGCTGTGGAAGGTGGAAGGTGGAAGGGTTTTGTGGAAGACTTTTCGTGTGACGGCTGCAACGCAATGCGACTTGGGTCTTTTCTTATAATATTTTAGTAGGGAAGGATCGGAGTCATCTCGCTGGTCGGCCGTAAACACTTAATATCAGGTGGGCTGTCAGATCGCTTATTCACTTTAGATACATAAATTAAAAGTTAATTAACACAATTTTTCTGGTTTGGTAAACAGAAGCAAAAAATTTTTTGAGAATTGTTTTACAGAGATTGTGTATATACAAAAATCATTTTTTTTTAAAACGAAACCTTATTTATATGTCTTGTTTTAGGATAAACTACATACATCTGATGGCGCACTTCAGAATGCACACACAGATCAAGGAACAAACGAACGCCTTCATCAAAGGCTTCCGGGCGATCATCAATCCTGAGTGGCTCCAGCTCTTTTCCACGCCCGAGGTAAAAGTACTACTATTCAATATAGTCGCTTGTCTTATTATAAATTTTCGGTCTATGTCCTAACTAACATATTTAAATGAATAACAAACGAAAACATGGAAAGTGGTATTAAAATTTTAAATTTAGAACATCGCCGTTCGTTTATTATAAGTACAGTCCATCATAAGGTTGTCTAGAATTTGCTAGAAAAAAATGCGAGAGATTGGAAAACCTCATGCACATACTTTGTCTCCTGTTAGTATTACACGTTCAAATTCATTTAGTTTGTCGAAATTGTCAAAGTTCTTTGTGAACCGAAATTCATGCCATTTTCAGTAGCTTCGGTCATAAAAAATATTTAAATAGGCGTGTCTTTCGTAGCTTCAAAGACTGATAAGCGGCGACAACGTGCCTTTGGACTTGCGCGATCTGCGTCGCCACACGCAATACTACGGCGGGTTCCACGACTCGCACCGCGTCGTCTGCTGGCTCTGGGACGTGTTGCAACGCGACTTCACTGAACAAGAGCGAGCCATGTTCCTAAAGGTAAAACAGTAAAGGAAGGAGGCGTGATTCGTAGCTCCAAAAAATGATAGGCGGCGACACCGTGCCATTGATTTTTGTTCTCTTGAAAAATAACACCTGTTTCGAACAAAAAGTTCGTTGGCTCCTGTATAAATGTATATAGCAACAAAGGTTGTTGGTATCACAATGAAACTTTTTTAGCCGAACTATTTAAAACAAATACCACACGGTCTTGTGTTCTACATTAATTTGAAGAAATAAAAACTTTTACTCGAAATTTTATTTGCTAACTGTACTATGTGTCAACGCGAGTACAAGCCGCCATTTTGGATTCGTTTCTTTATTGAACGGGCTTATACATTTCAGTTTGTGACGTCATGCTCGAAACCGCCAGTGCTCGGGTTTGCGCATCTGAAGCCCCCGTTCTCGATACGGTGCGTGGAGGTCGGAGACGACGAGGATACGGGAGACACCATAGGTAAGGTGGCACTATGATCGCCTGTGTCTCAGGTGGCAAGACCTGAGGGCAAGTTTCACGCTCATCACACAAGGGGGCCATGATGGGGATCGGATCGGCAGCGATCGGAGGTAGTGATAATGATATCAAACGTACATGCCAATATAGACATGCCGACGGAATTTCGGTATTTTAAAATAATTAAGAAATTTTGCAAAAGAATTTGCCGAAATTTGAAAATTATTATGTTGTACTTGACAATTAGCCTAATTAATCTACAATTAAATTAATATGTCATCACCAAAAGCTTCTTGCAGTTCATAATAGGTTATAGCAATGAGAGATAATGATTAAGAATGAAATTGCAAAAAGTATGGTCACTCAAAGCCTAAGGCTCATTAGTACAGCCGTTATTTTTGCGAAATGCTAAATGATCTTTTAAGGGGTTATTTATTATTTTATATAACTTGTAATAAAAGAGCTTCCCCAATATACGTGGTGTCTCGTGCACTTTGTACCTAATGCTACTGGGCAACCTCTCGAGTCGATCTCAATACTTTTTTCATTTGACAGAGTTCACTTTTCTGGTGATGACTTTGACTTCTATGGATAAATTATATTTTTTTTTAAATCATGTAGGTATTTTTTGCCCTCAGGGGTGGCCCTGAGGGCAAAAAATACATGATTAAAGTCGTGACGTCGGTTATTCGATTTATACTCAGCTTAATTAATGTCTGTCTGTCTGTTAATGTCTATCGTATTTCCTAACAGGTAGCGTGATCCGTGGCTTCTTCACGATTCGCAAGAAGGACCCCCTCCACCGACTGCCGACATCCTCCACCTGCTTCAATCTGCTGAAACTGCCCAATTACCAGAAACGCAGCACGCTGCGCGACAAGCTGCGCTATGCTGTCACCAGTAACACGGGATTCGAACTGTCGTAGGCCTTGGGAAATGGTATATGAATATACTTACGAAAATGGTTCTGATGAACCGACTGTTGGTTGGAAATGTTTGTTGATTAGGTACCAACTTTGTTGTTATGATTGAAGGTTTGAAGTTGTAGAAAAAACCTGCGCTATTAAAATTTTAAAAGTGACCTGACATTGCTAGGTTTTCACGAAATGAAGGCTATTAACTGTCCAGCTGCCAGAAACGTGAGCAACGTTGGAGATGTCCCGGCCGGAATCCAACCTGGGACCACTCGCTTCGAGGTTAAAGTAATTATACTAATGAGCCTACAGAGCCTTCAAATGAGGGTAGTCATTTAGGGGGTAGTAAATTTTTAAAGCAATTGCAGTTACTGGCTACGTAGGCAGTTACTTACTATCTGATAAATGTGGTTAATGCAATGCGAAAACGAAACTAAACATTGATGTTTTTAAGTTTTTTTTTAAGAATTCTAGCCATGTAATGATTTTCGTCATTTACTCTGAAACCAATATATCAATAGGTGTGTGAATATGACTCCGCCCTTTCTCAACAGATGTCGTTTTTAGTATTGTTTACGTGTACTAATAAATGACCATACTTGTATTCGATAGTACTGAATGTCAGCTATCTAACGCATTTTATGATATTTGGTTGAAGTGTAAGCAACAATTGTTTTCACCTTTTCGAAAATGTCGGTTTTTATTCCAAATAAACGTCATTTGCGGGAAGTGTTATTACATTATTTTATTGCGAAGAAAACTGCAGCGGAAACTTATCGTTTGCTTGTGGAGATTTATGGTGAGCATGCTCCGTCTAATACAACTTGCAAGGAATGGTTTCGACGATTTCAAAATAACGATTTTAGTACTGAGGATAAAGAACATGGAAAACCACCAAAAAAATTTGAAGATGCTGAATTGGAAGCATTATTGGCGGAAGATTCTTGCCAAACTCAATCAGAATTAGCTGCAGCATTAAATGTTGATCGTTCAACTGTTGCAAAGCGTTTACAAATGATGGGAATGATTCAAAAAGCCGGTGACTGGGTTCCACATGATTTAAAAGAAAGAGACATGGAACGTCGGAAAACCATTTGTGAAATGCTGCTTCAAAGACAGCAAAGAAAAGGATTTTTGCATCGGATAGTCACAGGAGACGCAAAATGGATACACTACGAAAATCCTAAACGCAAAAAAGCTTGGGTGAAACCAGGCGAACCAGGCCCATCACAGCCAAAAATAAATATTCACTGTGCCAAGGTCATGCTCTGTATTTGGTGGGATCAGAAAGGTATTGTATATTATGAGTTGCTCAAACCCTCTGAAACTATTAATGGAGAAGTTTACCGACGTCAACTAATGCGTTTGAAGCGAGCCATAGAAGAAAAACGACCAGAATGGGTGAATAGACATAACAAATTAGTTCTTCAGCATGACAATGCCAAACCGCATACCGCAGAAGTCGTAAAAAGATATTTAGAGGGACAGGACTGGGAAGTGTTACCCCACCCGCCATATTCACCAGACATAGCTCCTTCGGATTACCACCTATTCCGGACGATGCAGACAGACCTTACTGGAGAAAAGTTTACTTCATGTGAAAGTATCAAAATTTGGATTGACAACTGGATAAGCTCAAAAGACCAGGACTTCTTCCAGCAAGGAATACGAAAACTACCTGAACGATGGGCGAAGGTTGTAGCTGCAGATGGAGCATACTTTCAATAATTTTTTATTTTATTTTGTAAGCGAACAAATGTGTTTTATTTTGACAAAAAGGGGCGGAGTCATATTCACACACCTATTAGAAAAAGTGCAATATACATAGTCTTCGAAAGATTAACGAAAAAGTACGATTTAAGAATTTTAAACAATACGAATATAATGTATTACATAGATACCTCAATATTTTACACTGCGTTGGTTGATGTAAAACTTTTTTACAAATGTAAATTTTTGAATAAAATGTGTTGAGACCAAGTTCGGACCCTGGGTGTCGTTTTCAGTAGTAGGTACGCCGGAAGTGAAAATTTTAGATAAAATTATAATTATATTATTATATATTATTTTATTATAATTATATTATATATTATGGCTCCTCGCCTGTTACTATAGCCGGTACCCACATTAACCCAAAATTTAGTTTCGAATTTCGAACTTCGAATACGCACACAGAATTTATAATTGTATAATTCTAAGCTAGCCCATCAAAAATAGTAATAGATGTTGCTGTATATGTAAAATCATCATATACAGCAACTCTATTACCGCCTTGCCAACGAACATTTAGTTCCTACTAACAGCCTCTAATGTTTGCACTGCAGGACCTACTATCGACATGCGAGAGTGAATGAAATTAATCTACCATAGACGCCCCGGTCGACCTAAATGGTAATATAAACGTAAAGTCTGAAGTAATTAAAGTTTGACATCGACTTACAAATGTGCATTATACATTGAGTTTTGAAACATATTTGGCCGTAGTCGTGCGTTAACAACTTGCGCGTTGATCTAGATCTCCTAAATTAAGTTTTTAGGATTAGTTGACGGGAAAACGGATATGAAAATTCAGTCCAATACTGTATGTATATAGACAATAATGTTGTAGAAAGGGGAGACAAGAATTTACATAGTGTTCGTCGTTTTTGTACGTAAATCTGAAATTATAATATATTCTGGGTTGTTTGATCGTTGAGTTGAATAGTAGTAAATTGTATGAACATATCGACCATACAAGAAAACCACATTGCGGAAAAATCGTACCATGTATTAAATTGCCGATATGCGTTCGCCCTCTATCTCACCTGATGATGAGTGGTAATGAGGTCGATGATGAGGTCTGGAAGTATCTTCATTCCTAGTTCTAGCGTTAGTTTCAGGCATAGACCCATATGTGGTCTCTTTCGAAATTACTCTTAATATGAAGTATGCGAGGTTTTATATTTATCGTCAATGTATACCCATTGAACACGGACGGTCTGTGAGGTGGGCTCTGAGCTAATATCTACTTATTGGGAGCCTGCGTATATAATCAAGTAATTACCAGTTATTCATAAAACTGATCGATAATTATTTACTATACACGGAATAGGAAAAAGAAAAAACAATAAAATATTTTCTTTATTTATTATGATTTAGACACACGGTTTAATTGATCTCACGTTGCAACCTTAGGGTAGGAATTTTATAACAACATATATTTTTTTTCTTGGTGTTGTTCATTTTTGTCTTCATGGGAGCTTGGGCCCTTTAATATTCACGCGGCCCTTTGCTGCAGCCCACAAAGCCCTTATATGAATCCGCCCCTAATTGAATATTTGATCCTGGATTTCAAAATATGTCCATTTTCTAACGACTAACCAAATGGATAAATAGATGAGTGTTGGCTTCGCGCAGTGCGTGTTTCATGAACCTAGTAATTACGCCCTGTGGGAAGACAGCATTATATTTTGTTATAATATAACTAAATTACTTTTGACATTTTTGGAAGCCATTTCTGGAATAATATGATGGAACCATAGACATCTTTGTATTCACAGTAGATTATTATTGGGAGAATAGATGATGGAGACGAAATTCCATTGAATAAAAAAAAAAGACGAAACAGTAGAGCTAGAGCAGGTGTCACCAAATGGCGGACCGCGGTCCGGATCCGGACCTTCAGTAAACTGCAACTTGTATTAATGAGTACGTGGTAATGGTAGTAATGGTAGTAACTTAATAAAATGTATCCCGCGCTTTGCCTTTCTCCAGGATTTAATACTTTACTTAAAACTTCAGACAAATAGTTCAAGGCAAAAACATGAAATTTTTCACATTGATATGGAAGAAAAATCATTGTTACATCTTCGCATTACATTTGCATATTAAATAAACTCCAGTAGAAACGGACCGCGATGGTAATTATATTTTAAAAACCGGACCCCTGAAAAATCTAATTGGTGATCCCCGCACTAGAGTATCGGTGTGACAAATAAATAAAGATTCAATTTCATAAATAGAACTTGTATTATTACAGTAGGGTTGTTGAAGTCGAAGGCAAATGGTGATTTATAATTTATGGAAAATTTTTACTAAGTACACGCAATCGAATCGACACGCACTGTCCACGTTTCCCTCACTCATATCACGAACTCTTCTATGATTGTATATTATGTAAAAAAATTAATTAATGTAATCCTTATTCAATATATTATTTACTCAATGTATTATGGTATTATGTAATAAATGTATTTTTGTGTAGATTATGAATGTATCATTGAAAATTAATTTTACACGTGTGCTTTCAGCATGCCGGCTCTTTCGTACGCGACATGTGTGATATAGTACGAACTGAGAAGGAAAAGACAACGTGAATTGCGTAAGAGTGAACGAGTCGGCAACTCGCTGACGCATGTGTGCTAAAGCCGTTTTGCCCTCACAGTATTTGTTCTAAGTCAGATCACAAGCCGAGTGTCATAGGAATAGCATGGGAAATAAAATATGTCTTGCTGAATTCGTTGTGTTGTGGCAGAATATACCTAAAGCTGACGGTGGACTTTTTGTCAGCCAAAGCGTTACCACGCCTTAAAAACTCAGATACCGCTCCGTACAAACTTTTACTTAAGAGTTTAAATAGGGCGATGTCGTGTTGGCCTAAAGCAGACGAAAATGACGGAGCTCAACAACTCGGGATTGTATAGAAAGGTTTCTTAGCGGATTCTGGCCTAGTAATTGTGTGATCTGATAGATCGAATAGTCACAAACAAAGCAGTTTTTTTTAGATATCAGTTATTCCCACTTTGCCTGGCACTCTGGCCCATATTTCCAAACAGTGTTTATATTTTGCACAAATCGACAAGTGTTCTCGACATCCTTTTATAGGTACCTGGAAAGGAAAAACGGAATAATTAAATACGTGTGTTCGTCCGTCCGTCTGTCATAGAGATTTTTTACAGAAACGTACTTTAGACACTGGGTTTGTGTACGCTTGTACAAGTCTGGTTGGGCTTAAAGGAATTCATGCCCTAGAGAGATCGGCCGAAAATGCAAATCGCCATTTTGAGGCATGTGTTTGTGAGGAAAGGCTTTAGTCTGTTATCTTTGTGAATATTCGTTTATTTCGATTTAAACACTGATATATTTAGAAATAAATAAATTGTAATCAAAGCATAGTTTAAAATTTAATGTTATTTAAGTACAGTTTTCTTATAAGCTTCTGCACATCCTCTCGTGTTGTGTCAGAACGTGCACGTTATCGTTATTTCTAATTTATTTTCTCACATATACATGTGTATTGAATCATAATATTTTATACTAGCCACGTAAATGATGTTTTTAACACCATGTGATTCTCTGTGATAAATATAATGGATATTTATTATTTCTGCGTTTTATTTACTCAAACAACCCAAAGATCTCGATCCATAGACGATTTAAACTCTAATCGTTTTATTGGGCCAACATGCAGTGTAGTCACTGAACGCAAGTTCAAATTTTCCTCGTGGTCACGTTCGCCGGAGTCCAAATACTTACATCAGCAGATGCAGCGCGTGGCGAGACTATTTCCTGGCAGTGGTCGCGATTGGGTTCGGACGAATAGTCTTGTTCCAAAACGACAAGTTTTTTCATAAACAATAGTATCAATAATAGAAACATTGAAAGCAATATATTTTAGGATTTATAATATTTATCCTTTTAGTTAGGTACTTCTCCTTTATTTTGTTTACTAGTTGGCCGATTGGCCAACTTCCAACATTGCACTTTTCCAGGCTCAAAATTAGCCTGCTATCCTGGTACCAAATTTCATCCAAATTCGTTGAGCCGTTTGATTGTGAAGGAGTAACAAACGTACATATACCTACATACAAATTTTTACAATTATAATAGTAGTGTGATATATGTTTGATACTTCTCACATATCGCCATTATGCTCCAAACTAAATATAGCTTGTTCTATGGAAACCAAATTACTGGTAGAATACTTATTAATAGTTGTTTATATAATATAATACATATTAATACCCAGACACAAAACGAACATCGATCTAAGTCACACAAATTTGTGTCATAGATGGGTAGCGAACCATCTAAGCTATGAGGCGTCTTCTATTATTATCATCCTAATTGTTGTAAACATAGTTCATCTTGATCACAAGAAAGATCTTGATTCTATAGTATCATAATCGTTGTTTAGAGATTGGTCTTAAAACAAAAGGTATTCGATGCAGATTTTGCGGGTCGATTATGGTTTTTACAGTGAATGATGATCAAATAGTAAATGAGTTTTTACGTTCAAACAAAAATTATAAGATCTTCAGAAACAGGCAGCTACAGTACTAGAATGGAGTTGAGCGGCGTGGCAGTTTCGAAGTGATTGTCTTTGTATCGCTAGTGAGTCTTCTCCTATGCCTTATATCGAAAGCTATCTGCCGGTGAAAGTCCCCTCAAAATCAGTCCAGGCATTTCGGAAATTAGCCGGAATATAAACAGAGATAAAAACTAAAAAAAAAAGAATTTTTTGTTATAAGTACCGCATATACTTTCAAATGGATTTAGTAAAAAGCTGTTCAAATGCATTTAGTAAAGAAACTTCAATTTTATTTTTTGTATAGATAGGCATAAGGAATCGTGTGTTATGTTGCGATACCGGAATTATCAATCTCAATCTTACCTATTGATTTCTTTAGATTAGATCTCAAGTATTGTTTGCACACGTCAAAATTTACACGTTATTTACAAGTAAACATGTCACAGGAACTCCTTTTATCTCGCATCGTGTCGGATTATTGGAATGCTCGGCTTATTGGATTGTATATAAAAACTGTATAGAAAACATATAGTGATATATCTTACAATTAACTAATTAATCTTGAAATAATCCTAAATTGAGGTCAGCTTTTTTGAAACATGTTCAAAAACTTTCTCTCGCATATTAGGGAGGGGTGAGGGAAGCGTGTGAATAGGGTGCCGGATTATTGGATGTATTGGACTACTGAAGTGCCGGATATTGGCACTGTAGCGGGATGCTACGTTAAACAGAGTAGTATCTTACTAAATTTTAGAAACAATAACTGTTAGCGACAGCCGTCTCCCTCCCAGCGACAGGTGAGGTTGTGTACCTACATATTTAACCGTGAATAAATATGAAGTCAGAAGGAATTGAGGTACACTACGTCCGAGAACAGAGGAGTATGGATCAATTCCTACAGATACCTACAGATTCAATCAGGAATATTTTCCCGGGGTTCGGAGGATGAGACTCGCTCCCGGACGATCAGTGCTGTATTCCCGCCACTTTTTAATGAATGAATGAATGAATACTTTATTGTACACCAACAGAATTTTTAGATGGTAGCTTATTAAAAAACATACTTTTGATTTGTTACTTTTGTTACATACTTAAGACTTACAATTTTTTTTACAGCTAATTGCAATATCAATTACAAGTAGGTAAAGAATAAATGCGCTTTAGGTTAATTAAAAATGAAAAACAACATGAATCTACGATATAAGACTTAACCAATCATAAAGAAGCATTCATTGAAATCGGTCCATCCGTTTAGGAGCCACGATGACATATACTGATACACAGACAGACATATACATCAAAGTTATAACAGAAATAGAAAAATCTTTATCTTGCATTACATAGAATATACACAGTACAAATACAATGAATGTAGTTTGGTAACGGCAGAAAATGCTATCATTCAACGTTTGCTGCATTAGTGCTCGCTTATTTAGCGCTGGTTTTCTGTTTCACCGTAACCCCTCTGCTCTGTTGTGGGGACTCAGTTCGGTGTTTTTGTTAACTTATCAGTTTAATCATCCACATACACATTTTGCGCTTCACCCTTCGCCCTCCGCCCTAACTAATGTTTGCAATGTGTTTCGTAATCCAACGGTAGTCTTTGATAAAATTATACAGATTGAATGATCTAATAGGTCAGTTGATAGTAGCTCTGCCTTCTGCGCAGTAGGTCATGGGTTCGATTACCACCCAGTACAAGCATTTGTGTGCGAATATAAGTGTTTGTTCTGTGTCTGGGTGTTAATACGTATTATAAGTATGTAGGTATATAAAAAAGTACTATATGTTTTGTGTCAGTTATCTAGTTCCCATATTACAAGTTATGCTTAGTTTGGGGCTAGATGGCGCTGTGTGAAATATGTAAAAAAAGCAAAAAAAAAAAAAAAAAATTCTACGAAACGAAATCTGAGTAGTCACAGACCGTTGTTACATTTATTAATGAGAAACCACTCGACTATTCGAATTTTACAAAAAAATGTTTACATGGAATGTGTAGTCGAGTTTTAGCTTTTAACACCTATTTTATTTACTTTTTGCTTTACTTATCTGCGAATCAAATCCGCCATTTTGGAGTATTTCCAAAAATTCAAAGCCGTCGGATAATCTTTCTTTGACGGATGACGCTTCTACCAATAGCTCATTTGTCAAATTATGCTAATTAGTTTCGAATTTTTATGGGTCCAGATGTACATAGGTAGCTCTTAGCTTCCCCGTTGTCGTAAAAAATATAGATAGTCCTTCACTTTACCTCAATCGCACCTAATGTGAAGGTATGATGAAGTCGATGACGGAGAACGAAGACACCATATTTACTCTTAAAAAAACCAAAGTGAGGTATTTGGAAATATTCTGTTACTGTTCCTACGTCTGTTTGTATGTTCTACTTATAGTGGACTAGATAAGATAAGAAGACATTTATTCACACAAACTGTACACAACATTAAATAACAAAATCATACACAAAAATAATTAAAAACCATATGATTTAATTTTTATAAACCGTCATAATAGATTCTATGTGCCTGGTTTCAGTTTTCATTGAAAGTATCCCCATTCAAAATAATGTGAATAGGTAGATACCCAGAAAAGGGTTACCTTTTAAAGGTTATAGAATAGATTCTAGACCTCTCTGACTCATTCAGGTTTTGATTTTGAAACGGCTTACAAAGCCTGCGAGTCTAGCTGGAATCGTTAAATTTATTAACCGGCTGAATGCGTTTTGGTCGTACTTCGGATTACGTACCCAGAGGGTAAAGGAAAACTATTATGCCTGCAAGATATTTTTGTCTTGCGAAGTTAGCTCGGCACGGCTACCGGTTCAAAAAGATACATTTTTGAACCGGTAGCCGCGCCGAGCTAACTTCGCAGAATATGTATCTGATAATATTGCGAATTTCTTATAATTTTTCGGTTGGTAGGTATCAATATGCGAAAAATGTAGAATTCTAGATTATTTGAAAATTGCAAAAAAAATATTCTAAGGTAATATTGCCCTTTGTATTATGATTATTCCGCGTGAATATTATTTAATCTGTGGCGTGGGATATTACAGAAATAAATATCTAAGCAGAGCTATTTTGGCGTCACAAATTTATCTTTTCATTTATGTAAAAAGCTCCAAACAAAACCGTATTTTATCCAGCTGATCAAGCGTCATCGCCATGTTGTTATTTGTTGTCTCGCTCTCTCTCTAGGCGTCCTTTGCTTGCGAACGGTACCCCTCCCCCCGCGTCTTCGTCCCGCTCGACCCTTCGCCGCTTCCCCTCTCGCCCCATGCGCCGCCCGCCAGTTTCGCTCGATTCTCGTGGAGAGCGGGTGTACGCGCTCTGCATTTTTAGTCATATTTCACGGTCTCATCCTTTGTCCAGGAGGAAACTGCGACCGAAGACAAAAACAAGCCAATTTGAATTGGAACTTCGTAACTTTTGTTATAGTTTCGGTGCGCGATCAATAGTTCCATCCCGGCGTTTCGTGTGTTCAGTGAATTCCCGCATAGTGGAGCATGAATAATAAAGAAGTAACCGGTGATATCGTCGCGTGTCCCTCGAAAGCTGAGTGGTGATCAGGTCTGCGGTCGGCGTGTGATGAAGAAGTGTGTGCGGTGACGAGTGGCCGCCGACTGCCGAGCGGTTGGATGGCGGCTGTCAGCGGCCCCGCGCGGCACCCTCGCGTCTCCATGAGTGTGTCGATGTCTCTGATGCAGGGCGGTACGCAGAGCGCGCCCCAGGGTGCCATCCTGGCGGCGGCGGCGCCCTACTACCAGGCGCCGGCCATCCCCACGGACGTGCAGCCCGACCGGCCCATCGGATACGGCGCTTTCGGCGTTGTCTGGTCAGTCTATTTTGTAAATAACTCTCAAATTTGTTTATTCAACTTTAGTTTGTTGACTTGTTTTCAACTCGATCACGACATTCCTGTCTTACGGGGCAGGAATTTCGATAGTAACTACCTCCACTTCAATTCTTAAAATTTACGTGGGTCAGCGAAATTCAAAAAGTTTGTCTGGAAACTTACAATATTGATATTAAAAAAGAAGGAAGGATGCAGGATGATGAAAATGTAATTTGAACTTATCCATTTATTTTTAATTTTTGATTTTAATGTTTGGTAGCAGATATAATCTGCTACCAAACTTTAAAATTGGTAATATTCTAATCTGCCTCACCAGTTGTGTAGCTTGGTGGAGCAAAGTGAAACAACTTAACTGTAGGTTATAACCTATCTAGATAAGGAAGAGAACTTTGCTATAATAAAACAAAACTTTTAGTTCATTCTATATTTCTTAGAAATATTTGCAATGAATCTCCATGTTGCTGGAAAATAGATTAGTTTTACATAAGTTTTAAAAACTTCATAATTTTGAATCATTTTCTTTTACAAAATAAATCATATTATTCATGTAGGTATTTTTTTCAAATTGTAGGTTATATTTTCATAATATATTTTTAATTATACAATTATTATAAGATTTTGATATTTTTGCAGTGGACATTTAAAACAATTTAAATTAGAATATATCACTATGATGCATGGTTTGGCAATAAAAAAGAATTTCAACCAATACTTCATTTTCCTAACCAATACTTTTAGTTACTTGAAACAAGTCGACTTTAGTTACTTACCCGTAGATATGATACTAATAACTTACTGCACAAGTTTATTGTCACGGGTAAAGTAACCATATTTCTAAGCATATAACATTATATTATGGTTATTTTACCTTTAATAGGCTATATTTCATGAACCAGTAAGCTGTAATTTTACATAATATTGTACTGGCCGATTTCATAACAAGTGATAGAAAAAACACAATCAAAGGTACATTTCTTTTGTATTGTATTTTTATTAATGAGTGAAACCAAATTGCGTTTTACAAAATAAAAAAAAAATAATTAAAAACAATTTGGTCATTCTTGATAATATTAATAAATTTTGTATTATTATTACATATTATATAATAGTTCCAATATTGGTAGCTGTTTATAAATAACCCACAGTGTTGCCATGGTGACAATAATATTGGCACAGCTAATTACTTAGTTTGTTTAAGGCCAATGTTTTCTGTAAAATCTTGTTTACCATTACTGACTGAAGTTTATTGGCCACAATTAAGACATATAATTTTTAAATGATGTATTTTGGCTATTTGTCAAAACTAGATTACTTAATTAGGCAATGAAATGGTATTCTTTAAACATAATTATAATGGTCAGCCGCAAAAAGCTAAAGATCATGTAAAAAAAATGCATTTGACCTAAGGCCAAGGTTTTACAATAACATTAAACATAGATAATATATTTGGGAGAGGTGTAATCAGAAGATTTGTAAATGTTTCTGCAATAAACATTAAAAATCTAAAGTTCACACTTATTAATCATCTCATGTTATATTAGGCACTGGATGCAACTGACAGATTGGTTTTTATTCATGATTCTGTGGGTACTTAATAACTCTATAGTTTAATTCTGTAATTCTTCATTGCAAAATAAAACATTTTTAATAATGGTAGAATAGAATAGAAGAATTTCATTAAACTAAACTAATAGAACGAGCAATCACACTATAATTGTAATTAAGTAATCACAAAAATCATATTGATATTTAATCAAATAATTTATGCCATATATTTAAAAAAAAATTGGCACACGTTGTCATTCTAAGTTTAAGGTTGTTACATAATTTCGGGCCAATAACTTCCGGTAACTTTTCGTAAAGTTCGTCCACGAAAATAAGTCGGATTCAGAATTTCCAAGAAATATGGTAAGAACGTTATTACTGTTCCATAACTTAGTTTAAAAAAAAAGTTTCGAATAATAATATTTGGTACCTATATTTGGTGCCTATTAGAGATATGTTGCCTCAAAGGAATTTGCCACAAGACCACAGCCGTGCAACTTGTAAACCCCTTTTGTTAGTGGGGCTTCAAAATATTTAACTTCTATATGAATTTTATTCACAAATTTAACTAAGTTCGGAAATCGCAAACTTTTCGTAGACGGTTATGATAATGTACTTATATTAATCACTCTGATTCCTAGACTGCCGACCAGCTAAACAATCCTTTTAATATCCAGAGCTCGTTATAAACTGTAGCGAAATCCCTGATACAATAAGCTCTCTCTTTTATGTTTAGTGCTACAATGGTTTAATTGCGAAGATTCCGATCTCGTCTCTATATTCCATATCACTATTCCCGCGCGGGCCACTAAATTCTGAAAAATCCCGTTTCAAATTACACTTTTACAAAAGTTATAAAGTTGAGAATGAAAGTTTGTGCGGGACGTAGATATCGTTGGCCCGCCGTCGTAATCCGCGCCAGTTGGTTTCTGTAAACACGTGGGGCTTGCGATACCGATGACGAGTATTAGATTCAGTTGTGCACGACATAAGAACGCTTTTCAATATTCATGCCTTCGACAATCTCGTGCACATGCGTCCGTCGGCCGCGGCCTACCTCCCGAACAATTCTATGCCTTATTGCTTGTGTTTTAACTCGTTTTTGACACGACTTGTCGGCCTTCTGCTAACCAAATGGATGCAGCGAACGTGTTTATCATCCACGGTCGAGGGACTGTAGACTCTAGGCGTAAGCGATAGAATGTAATATTGATGGTTGTTGTGAAAGCGAATTCTGAATTAGTGCAACGCTCATGCAGCTAGGGTAGTGGTTAGGTATGGGTGGATGCTTTGTGTAGTCGTCGTGCGTAGGTAGGGCCCTCGTGGCGCTCGCTGAGTCGATTGTGTGAACGACCGCGACGAGGGGAGCGCCTGATTATTCCGAGACCACGTCGATCGCCGCTCGAGAGCCCTAAAACCCGGCCCGCAGACTGCCTGCGCCGGTTCGACCCTCCGAGAATCGCGTCTGTTGAATGCAAATAAGGACATTTTAACATTTTAGTTATTTTCCGTTCTTAGGCTCTTAATTTATTCCGAGCTCAGCTTCTCTGCATTCGGAGCCATTTGTATAATAGTAAAGATACGATCCTAGTTTACCATTTAACAATGAGCAGGAATCCATTTGTTTTAACACAATGCGATTTCACTGCTCTGTTGTGCTCATCTCTGCATGTAATGAGTTCGTTTCATCATTGCTTGCCGTTGACAGTGACAACTGCAAGACTATGACAAGCCTACCTGCGCTTCTCACAGCCGTGTAGAAAGCCGCGAAACCTATATCTTACGCTGAACAATGCTTGTTATTATATTGTATAGACTTGACAAAATCATTGTAATACTATCAAGTTGCTAGTTTTAATATTGGTAATTATTCGTAATCTCTACAAGATCCTATGGATGTGTACCACAGGATTCTCAATTCGTACACTCAATATTAGTTCCACATATTCTAGTAAAGTTAGCTGTAATCGTTTATCGAACAGGAATTGAGCAAATTCGCAATCGTTTCTCAAAAAGCGACAATCTCATTTCTCTGAATCGCTCAGTATCCCGTTATGAGGTTGTTCGCTTCTCACCGTTTAACGCAAGTGCAGTGCCATCTCCAGCATCTGTTACATCTTTAAGTAAGTTGAAGAGGCAATCGAATCTTTTCGATATTATGCGAATTTACAGCTGCCGATTATAGATCGTTATTGCTCAGCTGTTAAGTAAATTTACAGATTTGCAATCCATTTAATCAAATCAGCCATTGGCTCGATCAACCATGCTGTCTATTGAGTCATGAAGTATTCTGATACTTTAAGTACCCTATTATAATAACTATTTGCTTTCTATCTGAATTATACTTTATTAGCATCGTTTAATAGTGTATAGTGTATAATAATATACTACTATTATTACAAGCTGCATGTTCCATGAAATTATCGCAACCAGAAGCTATGTGAAGGAATTCAAGAAATATCCAAATTATTTCATGTATGCAAATATGTAAATGATATGGGTGGACCACATAGTTCCTCCTAAAGTATTGATTATGAGAAGATTATGAGAAGATCCAAGTCCCATTTTTTTTCCACCTTTGCGTCCGAGGCGGAGGTTTAACGTCTCAATTGCCTGTTATTACACCGGCACCCATACCCTTCCACTGGAACACAACAGTGCATTACCAGGTGTGGTGGTAGTTCTACTCCAGTCGAAATTGGCACAAGGTCTACTGCTTTGGGTTGCTTCTTTTGCACCACCCAAGGGGGGTGCAGAAGGAGCAACCCAGATGCGTGTAGGGACTCTGAGGGTATTCACCTATGGACGCGAGCAACATGGTGCCCCAAAACCTATTGTCTATTACTGAATTTACTTACGATCTTTTCGAAAAAGCTTTTTGTAACAATCATGCTTAGATAAAATATCCATTTCCCATAGGCAGACGACATTCATTTCCCATAGGCTGTGTACTGCACAGTTCCAGTAATGTTCAGGTCTAGGCAATAAATTAATTACCAACGGGGTGTGGGCCGATTGATCAGACGGGTCGGCTCGCCTAGTCTCCACCCTGCCGTGTTTAATTGCGCCGTGTTGAAAAACTTGATCCATTCGCCTTTATTACTCAGTAGATTTCAGTGGTCCGAACCTCATTTAGGTTCGGACCACTGAAATCTACTGAGTTACACATTCAGAACTGGCATACAAAACTCTTTGTATCACATAATTCTACGTAATTCCGGCAGGCTTGAAAAAGGAAGAGGTTATCAAACCGGATGGTTAATAAAAAAAAATGTATGTTCGGGCATAACTCCGTCATATATTGTTACATTGTTACGATATATGACGGAGTTACGCCCGAATTTTGCAAATCGAAGCATTGAAGTATTTGCAAAATTATTTTTTATGTTCGGAAAGGGTTTATTCCAAAATGGTTCAATAAAGTTTTTATCAAAGATTGGTTCAATAGTTTGGTTGTTCAATCAAAATAACCGGAAAAAATATGTCATCCATGTAAACGAAATTGCGAATTTTTCTACTTTGAAAGTATTGAAGTGTTTTTTTTCGATTTTTTAAATCAGTTATAATTTGTCACCTTACCCTTATGAGGTGACTTTGATTTACGCATTTGAAAATGGTACAGCACAATGTGATTAACAAGAATCGAAAGACCTGCCGAAAATATCGCATTACCCAAACGTCGAGTCGTCGTAAGTTTTCTTATCTTGAAGTACTTCTTCAGGCGCACAAACAAGGAGGCTTTTTAACTGAACAAGTTTTACGCTTGATTATGTTTTTATCTGACTCCGTCCCTCATTGACGTAATTCATTTGCGCTTATCTGCCATTTGATACTTACCTAGGTCAAGAAAGCATGACCAAAGTCAACGGGTAATGCGCGCAGTGGTTTGGCTTTACGATTTTTTTTATGTCGGCAGTCATTCGTTGCTCCGTAGATTTCACCGTGATTATGTGCTGTAAGCAGTCTATGCTTTACAGTTTGCTGGTCTTATATTTGTTCCAAAACAACATCAGTGTTATGTAAACTGTAGTCAGACGTGAAACTGCTAATGCTAATAATAAGGTTCGGGAGGTTAGGCTAGGTTTGGTTTGCACCAGAACAACTGTTCACGAGGAACGTATCGCCTCTGGTTACCCATCTAACGTGTGTACATTATGTCCGTATCAGCCTCTAATGCTCTCACTACAGGGTCACCGGTCGTCTATCGACAAGTAAGAGCAAATTGGTTTTGATCTACATTGAAAACTGAATCTCCGGTGTTCTCACGATGTTTTCTTTCACCGCTATGAAAACGTGACATTGTGCACATATTTTCCTGCGAAAAACTCATTGGTGTACTTGCGGATTTGGACCAGTGAATTTCGAATTGAAAGTATGCATGGCTACCTGGGCTTCCACGTTCTCTGTACATTATTATAGTAGGTACATTATGTGACCTGACATAATTTAAGTCAGATTTCTACGTTAGATAAGCCTGTCGAATAAGCATTTCTAACAAAGTAACTATAGCTACCTACAGTTATTTATAGCCACAAGGCATTAGTTTGCGTAGGACTTAGTACCTTAAAGTGATCAAGAATATTCATAAATCTATGAAAAAGTTTCCTTTGAGAATGTGCATTTGAGTCACAGCAGAATCTGCTTGTCTGTCTGTCTTCTGATTTACCACATCCCCTGCGATGTGAAGTTGAAAAACTTGCAAGTCAGCCATTCGAGTTTTTGCTCCATCACCGTTGGCCGATAATTGGTGTCGAGAGCCGGTGATGACATATCGGATTAAAGTTAGCTACGACCGCAGTAAAACAAGTAAGAAACTTAATCTGTTTACTACCCATGTCTAATTTCATAGCTAACATGTCGTCTCCTCACATTGATACCGCGCGCTATAGGTACAGTATACACACGTCCCCAATGAAATTTCCCGTTTCTTGTTATCTGTTCCCCTAACTCACGCACGTAAGCCTCACGCGTAGCTTTTGTATATTGACGAGTACGCTTCTTTTTGGTGAATAGTTTAGTTTTGAAGTGACGGGACGAGCTGAGTGCCCATCTGATGTTAAGTGGTTACCTCCGCCCATAGCAACAGAATTACGAATCGGCTCCTCCCCAACCGAAGTATGAGAACACCCAAGTCGCATCTCGTTGCGCCCGTCACCCGAGACGGGGATGTAACGTCTCATGAGCCTGTGAAGTGTATGTGGACCGGAACAGAGCACGAACTTGGTTCTGAACAAGTTCTGATTGAAATTTTTGTTGCTCTTTTAGCACCACCAAGGGGGTACGTGTATTTAAAGTGTACTCTAGGTGAATACGCTCCAAGTACTGTGGAGGAGTATCGAAATTAATAATAATAATATATTTTTATTTCAGGCATTCAAACAACCCACACATGTTAACACAAACAGACATAATAATGTTTATATAATAGTTAGTTGTATCTCTCATACATGACATACATTATAGAAAAACAAAACCTGACCTGACTCCAAGATATTATCTTGTTCTTTTCGTATGAGTGAAGTGGCCGTTTTTTTAGCCGCTCGAATGCCTATTTAGGTTGGTCAGTAACACATGCGAATCCCTCGCTACGCTCAGGATTTTATCACAATTAGTTCACACGATTAATACCGTTTGGCCCTTCCTTTTTGCACTATATATTAAAAAAGAGCAGGTACAGTCTATTGTTAGACATAGTTAACACGTTAAATGTTAATGTGGCAGTGACCCAGTTTTGGGTGCTAAATTGTTAGAATTGATGATTTAATCTAATGATGATACATGACCATTAGCTTAAAGTAATACTTGATTTAATAATGATCTTGCAGATTAACCATAATAGTTAATTTTGAAATGATTTTCCGGAATTTTCATGTTCTTTTTGCAAATTAAGTTAATCGGTAATGAAATAATCTGACTAGTATATCTGCCTATATTAGTAGTTACATTAATTAGTAGTCATTTGTAATTTTAGCAACATTAGATGAGGAGAACAACTAATACGGTCCTATACGGTCACGTTTCAACACCGCACATACCTACCACGTAATATATTTCTTTTGATCATTCGATGTCTTTGTAATACCGAGCAGCATTGATCTCGAATTCTCTATCAAGTAAAATAAAGAGAATCGAAAATGTCCCAATTTGTGCGTAAGCCACATGAGAGGTAGCAAATTAAGCAACACAAATTCAGAGAGAATATTCAGTAGCGCGAAATGTGGATTTACTATGTCGGTGTGCTTGGCTCATAGTCAAAATAGCTTTTTGAACGGCGCATGTCAAACTTGTCTAAAACATTTAATGGTTTGTAGGTACAATAAATTGACTGGCGAGGTGGACACTGATTCCCATGCTCCCGACATCTCGAGTTCAATCAACCTCACGATTTGTTTATGAAACGAACATTCGACCACAGAATACTATAGTCTTAACAGCTATGTGAATCCATGTGTTTATATGTTTATGTCCGATCGAAGAAGAAGCAAACTACACCGTATCAACGCGCTGTAAAGTCGAAAGCCGGTGATTCTCCAATCAATTGTTTACGTGCCATTGACATTCGCGAGAGTTTGCAACCTGCGATTGAAATAGCAAGCAAATATTGCTCCAGTTATGAAACACGTTATTTTTACCCGAGGCCTGATTAACCTACATAATCGTTAAGTGCGCAATGCCCACTATTGTACTTGGGCGACTTAGCGCCATTTTCATTGGCCTAGTTACAGCGAATGGTTCGGGCATTGCCGTAAAAATAAACTTCTAACATATGCTATCAAAACGCAATCTCACAATGTTTGGATTTCGATAAAGTTTGTTGACACAAAACACAGTTCTTTTCGTCGTTTGGTTTGATTCAGTCGTTGGTATGGGGCAATTCGATTATGGCACTCTTCGGGGTAGGCAATGGAGCGGAACTCAATCGGTTGCTTAATTAAGAGGTTAGTAAAGATAGCACTTTTCTGAAACTTAGTGATTCGGATACACCAGCCTCAAGCATTCCTAGCGTGCATTACAATTTTTCTGCTTTTATTTAGTTAGATTTGGTTATTCGTATTTTAACGAATCTCTGCTCCGCCAAAACTAAGTTACTACCAAGTAAATTACGCTATGGAGTTTCCATGTGTATTGATCACGTGTACCCTCCACTCGCGTTGCGTGCGTTCCCCAATCAACTATAACATAATCTGTGCCTTTCTATTGTGCTTCACGACGCAGGAGCCAGGGACCGCACACGGTGCCGGCGTCCCCGGTGCCCTGCCGTCCTATCCATCAATCACCTTCTTATCGAGCTTTATGAACATTTGCACAGCCCGCACTCTAACGCCGAACAACCGAACTCATGCGTTCCTGGTACTGTGGAGTCCCAGAAGTGGAACGACATCGATAGGTGTTGACAAAGGCGCTGATAAGAAACACAAGTATAGTTGGAGTTTTGAGTTTGCAAGCCGTTTCTGACGTTGCAAACTGTATGGCTTCTAGCATTGAGATAGTGGATTATCTGCGAAGATTACTATCATGCCTTCAATAAAAAGTCATTGTTTCATTTGCATCGAGGCCAAGATTTTCCTTTGCCAATATGGCACTATTCACATTGTTCTAAATAATATTTATATCCATAATTTTGGTTCTTACTAATTACATTTTAATGATCAAACAATTACTAATTATGTAGCTTAGCATTATTTTTGTGTGGATCCGATCATTATCTGTAGAGAAAGTGATGTCAGATGAGCAGTAATTGTTGGTTTCATATTCGCGTGTTGCCCAATAACTGTTGCGTTGTATAAAACCATAACACCACAATATGAAAGCGCTAGACCGACAAATCATCTTGAAATTATTAGATTTTTAGCTGATACGATGCTAGTCAGGTTTCATGTTCGAGTTTTAATTAAATTTACGAGTCTAATGAATTTATTCGTAAAAGGGGCTGGTACGAAACTCGCAACAATTTATATAATATTTTCGGTGTACCATTCTGGCTCGTTTTGTTTTGTATGCAAGGAGCGTGACCCAAGTTCCGTTTTCGGACCCATGTGAAACGTTTACACAATGTCAAATTGCCTACCTGCCGTTGCAAAATACGACCTTCCTGTTGGCTGGGCGTTGGCAGTTACAGTTGCTTTATAAATATTTAATATTTGACTTTGGAATTATTTCTTCTACTTAACTTTGAAACTTGAAACTAAATAGATTAGATAACTATAATAATTCGCACACCCATATTGTTCCTAACTCTTTAGTTTCATAGTAGGTCATGCAGGTTGCTGGCATGATTTAGATTTTAGTGTAGTATTGTATCAAACTTCAATATTTCTGAAATTGAACTCAGACTAGTCTGATATTGCGACAAACCGCAATTTTCATAGTTTATCTATCTGATACTTTAATCTTATCGTAGCTCTTAATAATAGAATAAATCTTTACTAACGATCTCACAAACTTGTGTTGAACCTGGGACCATAACGGCCTTTGTTATGGGTTATGGGTTTTCGCTTAAAAGTTTCTTTGAAAACTTCGGTACGTACAAATAAAACGAGATATGTGTTCCTCATGGAGAGAAAATCTGAAAATATGACACGTACGTTTTCATTAAAATCGATAGCGTGCATACATGCATACATACAAACTTTCGCCTTTATAATATAATAAGATTTCTCGCTCTGAAATTGCTATGGGATCTTCTTGGAGGGAAGCCCTATCCCATCAAAAAATAACCAGTCTACAATTGGTGAAGGTATCGTTAACAAATATACAAAAAAATAAACCTTCTTTTTTGAAGTCTGGTAAAAAATAGTCTTTCCTGAATCGTAGCAAAATTACAGATCTCAGTGAAAAAGGTTCTATCTTGCAATTTTGTGCTTCGTTCTCGCTCCTATGCTCTCTCAATCCAGTACGTGCGGAATCCTTAATTTAACCAGTCTGGATGCTTCCGGAAATGCAACTGGAATCAGCTTCCTGCCCGTGATTGCATTCATGCCCGTCTCGTCTCGTGACTCCAAATTAATGTTGCCACCCTGGCATTATATATCTTGGTTTAGAAAAGCCTTCTCACCCTAATA
Source organism: Aplocera efformata (assembly GCA_921293045.1). Lineage (NCBI taxonomy): Eukaryota > Metazoa > Arthropoda > Insecta > Lepidoptera > Geometridae > Aplocera > Aplocera efformata. The sequence goes on from OV121042.1 coordinate 11,377,622, forward strand.
GTTTCATGGTCAGTAATATTTATTTGCATTGGATTCAGAAAAGATAACTAACAATAAAATAAATATTGTGCCTGCTAGATCACGCGTTCTTATTACCGAGTTTAGCGCTTGTTCAAACCCTATCCAAACCAGTGGGGGAAGTTTCACTACTAGGACCTATAACGGAGAATAAAGCTGTCGTAAGCTGTCGCTTTTTGTACGCTAAGGTCTTTTAAACTACGCAACGTATTTTAATGCAGTTTTAAAGCAATAGAAAGAGTGGTTCAAGAGGAAGGTTTAATATGCATACATGCACATTATAGTAGAGAAAAACCGTGTCAAGTCGCTAGTATATTATTTATAATGATAATCACCAGTCACAGAGCTCGGGTACATTGTTAAATGCTTTGGAATTTTGGTTTGTATGTGTCCGTTTCCTTCCTAGTTTTCCTTATGTTATGAACACATGGTATTGTACTATTGTTTATTCCGTGGAATTGTGGATATGGTCCAAAACCTCACACTTTTTTGACGTATTGAAAAAAAGGTTTCTTCGACTTGCACGTATGGCATTGATGCAGGGAATTGAGATCCGATCATAGTCATAGTCATAGCAAGATTACTACGTTCATCGAGTTTTTAATCGAAATCTATTTTTATGTTTCCGTACTTCAAAAGTAAAAAAACTGTTCCCTTTTATAGGATATTATCGTTGTCTGACTGTAAAGACTCTTTTTCTCAGGAACGCGTATCGAGTTATCAAGTTATTACTGCCACCCAAAAACAACAGTCCGGTCCTGTCGGTATGCGAACCATCTTTGAAACGGAGATGTAACATTTTATGCGCCTGTAATTTCACCAGCACTCACGCTCTTTCACCAGAACACAGCAAAGCAAGAGCATCACTGCTTGTGGATTACCAGGTGTGTGGTCTAACTGTAAATATTGAATTAACAGTATTACTAACTGTACTATTGTGCAGAGTTCATCCGGGGAAATACTATTTCTTATAGCTATTTCTGCTGCCAAGCAGTATCTTAAGCTAAAAATCCTTTGTTTTGTTTCAGGTAAGGAAAAACTCCATCAAATGCCGTGGCAGATTAGTGAGTAGAGTGAATGTTAGAATTTATCTTTTATCTTTTGGGTGTGTGAATATGACTCCGCCCCTTTTTGTCAAAATAAAACACATTTGTTCGCTTACAAAATTAAAAAAAAAAATTATTGAAAGTATGCTCCATCTGCAGCTACAACCTTCGCCCATCGTTCAGGTAGTTTTCGTATTCCTTGCTGGAAGAAGTCCTGGTCTTTTGAGCTTATCCAGTTGTCAATCCAAATTTTGATACTTTCACATGACTTTTCTCCAGTAAGGTCTGTCTGCATCGTCCGGAATAGGTGGTAATCCGAAGGAGCTATGTCTGGTGAATATGGCGGGTGGGGTAACACTTCCCAGTCCTGTCCCTCTAAATATCTTTTTACGACTTCTGCGGTATGCGGTTTGGCATTGTCATGCTGAAGAACTAATTTGTTATGTCTATTCACCCATTCTGGTCGTTTTTCTTCTATGGCTCGCTTCAAACGCATTAGTTGTCGTCGGTAAACTTCTCCATTAATAGTTTCAGAGGGTTTGAGCAACTCATAATATACAATACCTTTCTGATCCCACCAAATACAGAGCATGACCTTGGCACAGTGAATATTTATTTTTGGCTGTGATGGGCCTGGTTCGCCTGGTTTCACCCAAGCTTTTTTGCGTTTAGGATTTTCGTAGTGTATCCATTTTTCGTCTCCTGTGACTATCCGATGCAAAAATCCTTTTCTTTGCTGTCTTTGAAGCAGCATTTCACAAATGGTTTTCCGACGTTCCATGTCTCTTTCTTTTAAATCATGTGGAACCCAGTCACCGGCTTTTTGAATCATTCCCATCATTTGTAAACGCTTTGCAACAGTTGAACGATCAACATTTAATGCTGCAGCTAATTCTGATTGAGTTTGGCAAGAATCTTCCGCCAATAATGCTTCCAATTCAGCATCTTCAAATTTTTTTGGTGGTTTTCCATGTTCTTTATCCTCAGTACTAAAATCGTTATTTTGAAATCGTCGAAACCATTCCTTGCAAGTTGTATTAGACGGAGCATGCTCACCATAAATCTCCACAAGCAAACGATAAGTTTCCGCTGCAGTTTTCTTCGCAATAAAATAATGTAATAACACTTCCCGCAAATGACGTTTATTTGGAATAAAAACCGACATTTTCGAAAAGGTGAAAACAATTGTTGCTTACACTTCAACCAAATATCATAAAATGCGTTAGATAGCTGACATTCAGTACTATCGAATACAAGTATGGTCATTTATTAGTACACGTAAACAATACTAAAAACGACATCTGTTGAGAAAGGGCGGAGTCTTATTCACACACCCAATATTATGAAGTTACTACTAGCTTACATTGTTTTAATAGGTGTAATATAACGTAGAACAATTATCATAAATATGGAAGTACAGCTAGTTTATATCTAAATATTAAACCCCCTTCGAATACTAGACGATAAACGTGAATGGATCCATCGCTCGCCCGCACGCACGATGTAATAACAGTCTCACGCTTAGCATTCATAACTTATTCGCGATCCTAATTGTTTCCAACTTCAACTTCGCGCAGGTAAGCAGGTCCAATGGGGTCTATTCTCGCTCAAGGGAACAGAACCGGCTCTCGTCTGATCAATTCCGGATCTCTGTACCTTTGGTATCTAGTTACGGAGGGTGTAGGGTGTCGGCGACACGGTGACGCCAGCGGCACAATGGAAACTTGGTTTAGCTCCCACAAGCCCGTCCTACTGGATGTAAACTATATGATTCGAGTCGTCGCGCGTCAAGCTGTGGTCTGGTTTTATACCTAAACAAGCTGCGCCCCGGGTAACCTGCGGTTAAAAAGTCAACGAGACGATAGGATAACATTGACAGAAGTTGTTTTTTGCAAATCACTAAGATAATTACTTCACTTTTTCGGGATAAACAGTAGTCTATATCCAGGGTATGGCCTCGTAACTAATGAACCTTCATAACTAATGAATAGAATATAATTTATTTATTATCTTTGCATTACACGTCACTAAATTACAATAGATACTTACTAAAAAGTTGGGCACACAACATTAAGCTAATAGTAATAGAAATTCGTTTAGTCGTTGAGGCGTCAACAAGTAACAAACACACATACATACAGACAACCTTTCGCTTTTATAATATTATTATGTATTATAGTAAACATTGGACTCATTCAATATATAAAATGTTGGTAACTCGTCCATTGCAGCCTGTATTATAAAATTTTACTAAGTACGTGTTTTAACAGTAAAATGAGGACTATTTGATATCATCCATAACACTGTATAGATATATTCTTGCTTTTCCCTTGCCTATGCAAATCCTGTTCTTAAATAAGGGGATGGGCCATTTGTGTAATATACGGCAAGTATGTCCTCGTAGATGAAACGCATACAACGCGGTAATCCCACTTCAAACGACCGCCAAATTGTGCAAACAATAAAACGCGACTAGGTTAAATATTCCACATTTCGATTGGAATATTCACATGTTTTCCTCGCTTGTTTGTTTGCCATCCGCAGGGAATGTCACGATTTCCTTCGTTGGCATATTTGGATCCGCTATAGCGTGGTTATAAATTAAGCCTAGGCTAGGCGCTGGTTAAAATGATGCTGTTAAGATTGAAATGCACGCTAGATTTTGTGATGGTGTGAAGCGAAGCCAGGCAGATGCGGCAGAGGTCACCGCACTCGCCACGCAGCTGGATAGAATGCCGAGCACACGCTTTTTGTGTTCCCGATTCCGACTCAGGGGAACGCTGTGAAATTTACGCAACACACCTCACATATTGCAGAGTAGGCTTACCTTGTATTTTATTACCGCGCCGTTTCAAATATTCAACATGAGGATTTTGAACATGACACTGACAAGGTGTAAGAGTCAAAATACTCGTTTCCTGCTCCATCTATACAAAACGGCTACTTCGTGACTCGCTCTATGCGGTCGGCGGGCGAGTTGGTAATTTTCTTATTTCAACCGATCATTAGTCCCACAGACAGGAACTTTGTCTGTCGCATGGCCATTAACAGCGCACGCACACCCGTATACCGTATGTTCACGCAGACTAGCTAGGCACCCGTTTTACCCAGTTTATGGCTCAAACGGCCTCTTGTGAACTTTAAAAGCGGCTACATTTGTTAAGCTGCTCCCCAAGATAACTTTCTTTATCTATCGTTTTTAAGTTTTTGTGATGCAAAGAACGTGGCTCTTCGTTCTGAGGGTGGATGCGGTACTTTTTGGGGTGCGTTCACCGCAACCACGATCGATGCCCGGCCCCGGCCAACAAAGTACAAAGACCCTACCAAGGCTACCAAGCCTAAAAACAAGGGTTCTGTCACTCGTTCCTCTCAGTTATTATTAATGGCACCCAATATTTTTGAACGAAAAACAACGATTGAATTGATATTTCCTCCCCGGTCAAAGTGGTATGCGAGCGAGGAGCCGTTCACACTTGTGTTTTCCCACGTGAACGATACGCATACTCCATTATTCCTGATAAACTTGTGGTTTTGGTTCGATGTCTATGGTCTTAGTGCGTTCCGTCACGCCACGGGCCTTCGAGCGGGTTTCATTCAAATGCTTTATGTAGTTAAATTATTTTTGGGATGATTATCATTAACGAACGCTCTTAGTAACGAACGCTAGGTTCTGACAAAGCCTGACTCATAATATAGCAATATTATTTTGAACAAAATTCACCTCAATGTTTTTATTTTTACTATTGTGGCTCAGCAAATGTGATTCTTGGTATCGCATAGTCACCGCATTCCACCTACCGGGTTGGTGAGTTTTTTAACTTGAACACTTTCGTGTATTTACTTTGATAAAATGTGATTAAGTAAGTTAGCGTGTATTTTTCGCCAACTGCGCCCATTAAATTTTGATCGGGAATGAAAATAACGAGATAAAATGACGACGACCGAGGGCTCTTCTACGAACGGACCGCATGTGAAACAGGTTTGCTACAGGTACGCAGCTAAAAATTATACGTAGACAAAGCGAGACCCGAATTTCGGCACCGTGGAGTGGGCCTTTGACAAAGGCACATTCCGATCGAGTATCGCTCACTGACAAAGGAGATTGGAGTTTTGTAGAGGAATCGGCCCTTGCCTCGGAGCTAATGTTCCACATTCGTTTTGGGGTGTCAATTCAAAGAACCACACCATTTATATTGAAAAAAAAAAAAAAAAACCTGGTGATAAAGTCCCTCCGACCCCATATTGCTAAAAAAGAGCGCTATTGAGCTTAAAATATCTATCATCGATGAAAAATGAAATATATAACCTACAGATCCATACCGACCAAAACTATAAAAATGTGTGCCCAAGTCTTCAAAGGCTGGGTTTGTTTAATAAGTTTCTTTCATGCTCGGTCGTAAATAGCATCTCACCGGCCTCTCTGTCGATTCAACGGCCTTTTACATGGCTAAAGTGTGCCTGGCTCTATGAAGAAATTACGGTTTATTGAAGCGCTGGTAATACGAACTTCATTGTTCCAGTAATTGCGAACACTTAGCGCAATAAGAGTGCAGTTGGGTGAGGAAAATATACTACTAAAATCTTGACATCGTAAGTGGCCCAACCAATTTAGCAGGATAGTCGAGTGCCGGCCGGAAACCACGTCAGGTAAAGCAATCCGATGAACCCAACGGGGAGCGATCACGTCACGGAGCCTCGGTGCTGCGGCCCGCCCATGCTCACAGCGAAAAGGCACATTTAATATCAACATTACTAAAATTGATGTGGAACACGGTCGCGTCCGGTCATATCTTTAATTAGAGCGTTGGTCTCCTGCAAATGATTATGGTTAGAGAAATACATGTGGCGGTACCGCATACGTCACGTTCTGTGAACAAAGAACTGTCTGGAAATTTTGGCGTACGTACACGACTTGAGATAATGGATTTGTACGAATTCGCATTTTCTTAATTACGCTGCATATACTATGCATATGCATAGTACCGTCAGCTTATCTTGATTAGGGTTTCGGGGTTGTTGATCTGTGGAGTGGGGTGTAAGTGTATGATCTCCCCGCGCCCGCAGTTCCCCCCCGCCCGGGCCTTTATCACTCTCCATTCAGTTGCCTTCGCCCTTCAGGCCCGCGACCTTTTGCTAGGAATGGAAACACGGACAGATGTTTTCAGACCATTACTTACTAAGAATTTTTACTAGAACTAGTCGTTGTTCCAAAAATAATGATTCCTCCTAATAATATCTATGAATTATTTTTATCTGTAAATGGCTATGTTCACTATTATCTGCGACTGTTACATTCATATTTTTATATTCGAGATTTATAGTAAATAAAATAGGATTGCGAGGTCGTTGATCATTTATAAATCAGAAACTATTGTAGTTTTCAACTGTACGTAGGGTTCCGAATACTTTTATTGCTTGCTATGCAGGATCAGTTTCATTGTACAGGGTGAATGATTAGTAGGCGCCATAACTTTAGGGGTTACCTATCGTTTTTTATACTGTCTTTGGCTGTGATTTAATCGATACATTCATTCAGCTAGGTAATAGTATACCAAATTTTGTAATTACGTTGCTTTGTAAAAAATGTATATTGAGAATTTAGCGTAGCTATCGTTAATTTTTTTATTTTTTTTTATTTTATTAATTTCTCAAAATACACAATTCAATTACCAAATTTTATTCATAAACACACCCTTATGAATATACTGACTCTTATTTTAAAACTTGTTAAATTCTAATAGCTTTCGAAAGAGCATTGATTTAGTTTAAGATAAGATTAAATTTTAATGATATAGACCGACAAAGACGCCTTCTAGACACACAGAGATCTTCCGTACATTACGATTAATTATTCATTATTGATTAATATTGATCTATTGCTCAAAAACCTCACTGTCGATAAAATTTTAAAACTACCATTGACATTGCGGTCGGGTAATGAATAACCTCTCCACTTATCGAGTATCCAAATATCGGGTCGTCATATTCAACTTCATATATTTAATAGAAAGTTATCTCATAATATCAACACAGCACAAATTCACTACTGAGAGATATCTTCATATACATATAAATTCTATACCTGTACCGCTCCGAGTGCCAGCTAACTATGAATAACTTAATTGTTATAGTTGGACTTTAACAGAGATTGGATGGGAAACCAATTAAGTGACAAACGTTTTCCTTTTCTTTAATGTTATCAAATAAAACTACGTAATATTCTTGTATGCCTAATGGCTCTCGCAGTAAAAATAACGATAATCCTCGTACGCGGTATGCATTGTTACGTGATTAATAGTAAATACAAAATTTTATGGCAATCTGTGAGGCTTTGTTGAAGTTGAAAACGATCTTATGATCCGCCGTATTATGACTGCGGATCATAGATCGTCTTCTTATGCATATTTAAATCTTCTGAACTGGAGTTTTTTATCAAACTGTAAGTGATCTTTCTGCAAAACGTAATTAAAACTGCCTACCTTATAAATTACTAAAATAACAAAGTTTATAAGCAAGTAGGTATGACCGACGACATAATTGACACGTCGCCTAGTAAACTGTCTGCTACGTTCCCTAATCCCCTGCTTCCGTGTACATTATGCGAATTTAACTTCAGTTTGTATTCAGTCATTAAACGTTGCTATGGTGCTTAGCTTAGCTACGCTGCGGGGTAGGTGACATGCTCCAGCGAACCAACGGTTTTACTGCGATGGTTACTGAGACTTGGCGCCACGCTGCAGTAGTGTTTAACCAGGGTTCGAAAATATCGGATATTTAAGATATAATGTAAATTTTGTATGAAAGCAATTTTATCGGATATTTAAGATATAATGTAAATTTTGTATGAAAGCAATTTTGTATTGAATGCTTCTTAAATACTCAATAATGAAGTAAAATCGTTTCTGCACTTTGTCAATTACTTTCTTTGTAAATAATAACAATAAACACAAAAAATAATTTACTCTTTCGTAACGAAATTTTTCTGACACGACTGGCGGACTGACGCCATTAATGCCGGCAGAAGTGTTGCCGGATGTGTATGAATCGGATATCTTGATATATATATCCATTGACACATAATATATCCTCGAACCCTGTGTTTAACTAACTTCTTCTTCTTCTTCTTCTTGCGAGTCAATGGTTCATCATTAATATTTTATTATTATTTTTAAAGAGAGTTACGATAAAAGTGAGCCATGTCTATGGCGTTGGCCGAGGCCGTGGTCAGGTCAATGACTAACTATAATGACTGAATACAAACTTAAGTGAAATTCGGATACTTGAACCTTGTAACAGGTTTATCTCGCATCGGTGGCGATTTACCAAGCGGCTAGCTCTGCAAGTCACACTGCTCTGTTCGAGCTGCGCTACTCAATAAGCTTGTTAGCAATGCTTCCTTTATGGCTTTGGCCACGTGTATGCGATGTTCTATCAAAATGAGTACGTTTGATGATAACTTCATCAAACGTGAGTTAGTTTGCCTTGCACCCGTCGTAAGCGATCAAACTAATAAGACCAGGACCGGGACTGAATGGTTTTTGCTGGATTACGACTGTTTAATTGGTTGACAAGGAAGAAAATTATGGTCCTTTCGTATTTTTATTGTATATGAAGCGCTTCCCGGATGCTGTTAAAAAAGGGGTTGGGTTAAAAAATATATATATGTTTTAATCTTTTCATATACAACAAACGCTAGATTGTTTTATGTGAAATGATTAAAACGGACAAAATAAACATGGGAGTAAAATGCGACAGTAAAAATATTGGAGAGGTTGTCTATCTCCAGCTACTCATCTCAGATATAACAACCGACATAACCGTTTCTTAACTTAATCGAAATGATCTAATAAGCTAATCTGCGGGCATTGGTTCATAAATAACTTCGTTTCGAATGCATGTTTTAAAAGACTGGAGTTGTGGTATTGCTATTGACAGCACTAGCCCTTTTTATAGAGCTTTGTAGACGACGTAAGTAGGGCGTGGGTGAACGAATGTAGCTTCTCCAGCAAGCTCTTCAAACCGCGTTCTTCAAACTTCCGCTGGGCAAAAAGCTAGCCGTAAATAAACCCTAGCGCTAGATTGGATCAGATGCTTCATTGTGTCCGATCACTTCCGCGCTAGGAGTTGGCAGCCACGATGTGGGTTAACGGCGGCACACTACCGATTTAGCTTAGGTACAATGTCGCTCCGTGCTTACTTGAATCCCGATGTATCATTCGCATGGTCAAGTTGGAAATAAACCGTGTTCTTTGTTACTGAAATAACTTGCGTGCGTGACTCTATGGACTGGTTTAGATTTGGTTCAATAAATAATCGCTGTACTGGTTTTGTACAGCCGCCGTAAAATCGATGAATATGTGCCAGCCCAGATCGCCGCACTGTTTTGCGAAACCTTTAATTTCAGTTATCCGTATCGAGCCAGCCTATCGAGAAAAGGTTGGTGCTTTGATCAAGGAAGGAAGATGTTGGATTTAAGACACAGGTAATTTTTTGTATGGCACACGTAATTTTTTCAAGGGTAAACTCATTGGTATTTTGAAACAGCGACCCTCGGATTGAGAGACCCTGTGCTCTGGGCCATTACGCTCTCCAACTCCAACTGCAAACGGACGAAAATTGTATTCGGCGGATGCGACAATTACTTTCCTTCACGCTAATCACCATGAATGGAAACTAAACTGAAACTCGATAGAAACTATGATAAGGCTTCCGGTCGCAGATCTCTGCATAATTTGCATGCGAACAGTTTGAAGTAGGTCGTGAGAGTGCAGTGCCAACTGCACTACGGCCGCCAAGAGACCGCTCCGATATCGCGCACAAAGGTCTCTGGGTTAATCGTCCGCCATTATCCACTTAATTATACTTATTACACCTACCTGAACGCACTTGCACTTATTTAATATCATTTCACTTTAATACCGGTTTTAAATGTTGATAACGAGTCCAGTTTTATGTAGTCGCCATTTGCTTTTTTTCGGCGATCCACGATAAATACTCGTATTTCCTTTATGTTAATTAATTTCCAGCCATGTGACAAGGATAACATGTCTACGACGGAGAACAACTTTTGGAAATGTTTGCATACATTAATGGAAATATATTGGTGCAAGGTTGCAATTGTAGAACATTTGAAATTTTCCAGTTATTGTTGGATATCAGTTCAGTCGAACCACCTTCACGAGATCAGAGATAAGTTAGTTTTTTGCGGAAAGGTGTGTTGTCACAAACAGAGATCATAGTCATGGCAAAGCAAATGAATACTTAATCCTACATAGTCTGGCCTCACAGCTCAGTTGGTTGGAGCTCTGCTCGTGCTCTGGTCGTGGGTTCGTTTCCCCCAGGACAAGCATTTGTGTGACGAACATAGCATCTGTCTGCGTGATAATATGTATTATAATACATGTATATATTTAAAAAAAATATACTGTATTATGTATCAGTTATCTAGTTCCCATAGTACAAGCTAAGCTTAGATTAGGGCTTGATGGCGCTATGTCCATGAATATTGATTTATTTACATGCCTTTAGACATTTTTTAAACCGGTTATAAAAGATGATTTCGTAATATTTAACGGAAAGATAAAAACTTTACTAAATGTACTTTAAAAGCTATATTATGTTCCGATCCGTTAGGTGGGGGATCTCGGGACGCGCTTCCGCCCAAGTGTTTCCAACTGCACCTGCTTAATGTGGCTTCATTAGCTTTTGTCTGGCAAACTTTTTCTCATTCTGGCAAGTTTGAGCAACAGGAAACATTGCAAATACAATTATTCAATCTCCAAGACTTACCGCGGTTGCTGTTTACATGCGGATTACGCCGAGGCAAACACTTTGGAAGTTATTCAGAGTTGCGGAACGCTTCGGCTCTATTGATATAGGTATTCTCTATTCTAATGCGAAAAAAAAAAATTACGGTTATTTATGTCTCGGAATGTTATCGATACGAATTATTCACGTGTAGGGGAGAAATCGAACTAAAAGAAAACAAGGAACTGATTTAAAAATCAAATAAAGCTAATCCAGTATTTGCATCCCTTATTTTTTGCCCGCCTAGGGGTGGGTTTTCAATGAAATTTCTATCGGACTTTGTTCAATACATTTGCACATAAGGAGGTATTTATATAAATAGTTTGTTTGTTATACCTATTAACCTTCTTTCAATATGTCATATTTAAATATTATTAGTTCAGATTGTCAATAATAGATGGCGTCAGGTCTGCGAAAAGCTAGATCGCGCTATCGTTGCGTTTTGGCGAGAACGTCAAGTTAAATGTAATGGTCTGGATAAATGACTTCAAACAGGAACTTCTTGTTGTTATTTTATTTCACCTGAAGTTGCCCCAGCTCCCTGGTTTGGATTTGTACAGACTTCTATCTCCTAATCCGTTGCCGAAGATATCGCGTACGAAAGATATAAAAACATTTAAATTAAAATCTTCTATTTTAAAGTCGGATAAGAAACTATTTTTTTGGGGGTCCAGTTGGTTGCCCCCGTAGGTGAGTGCCTTTTGAACTCCTACACGTACCCTCGGGGTGGTGCTAAAGGAGCAGTAGAAATTGTACAAAGTTCCCCGGAAAATTACTACCTCCACATCTGTTTATGTGCCGCTAAGCAATGGGGCATTCGCAAAAGGCGCGCAGCTGTGTTCCGGTGCAAAAAAAATTCAAGAAAGAACTTATATACAATTTTTCATACTCCCATTTAATAACTTTATGGAATGGTTTTCTTTTACCTTTCTTGCTCTTTTGTGTTCACCCACGTTGATGTACTGAACTGCAGTGCAACTAAAAAAAACCTGGATGTACAATAGTTTGTCCTTCATCAGGTGTTCTATTAAGAAGATTGTAACGTTTTCCGTCAAAGCTTCTTCTTTTGTGTATGTGGCCAACGCTGATGTCGGGGTTTCCAAGCCTGGTCCGGAGACCTCAAGTATAGTCAGCATATTAATGTGCTCTCCGAAGCACGGAAGCGTTAAGTACAATTACTTAACGCTCCCCATTCAAATGTTGACCGGGCGGAGAGTGCCTTCACCTAGATGATTGAAAAGAACATTGAAGCTTAGTCATCATCGCTTCAGATAAGGTGCGTCTAGCACCTGGAAATCTAGGTAATCGAGAATTTTACTATTCTTTTTTTTTATTGAAAAATTACAAGTTTAGTACAAAATAAAACTATAAAACACTCAAAAAGCCCTAAAGGGTTTGTCCTGAGTGCATACAATCCTCTAAACATAGTTAAAAGTTATATCTTAAATAAATAGCCATACCTTAGAACATCAAAAGGTTAGGCTTAAATAACAAAGTAATGAATAATAAGTTACAAAAGTCGACGCATATCATTGAAGACAATTAGCGCGCGGTCAGCTCTCGATTCCCTCCTTATCTCTGCATAGGCGGTACCGTCAATTTGCACTAATCCAAATACTGGGACTTCACTAGACTTCAATGAAGGAACGAACGAGTTTCCGAAAAGTCTAACTCAACTTCAATATGCAAATGAAATCTCACATTCCATTAAAGTGTTTCACTCAACAATGTAAGGTTTTATTTATTATTCTTCTATCTCTGTTATCGTGTGCCATTCGATTTTTCGTTTTATTGGTACGCGACAAATAGTTATGTACAAAACAAACACTTCACACTCATACCGCTACACTAACACACGCACAATACAAACAGCCGAGAACCGAGAACAAACTTCATGCTTATCATATTGTAGAAAATTTGCTCTCGCTTTTAAGGCAAAGTTACTAAGCATATTAGCAAAGGAGCCGCCGTTCGGATACACAATATAATCTCGCTTAATTGCTCGCCGATATATTAATTTAAAACGCAATTATCTTCCTTTTCGGTTTCTAAAATTGATATGCTGTTTCTATAATATAAAATACAAACCATTTAATAATTGATCGATATTGCTATTCATATCAAAAGTAATTTGTAATTTTTCGTCGAATAAAAAATGTTGCTTGGGTAGTCATGCGATGTGCGTATGTTTTTACTATAATAAAGAAAGCTAGCAGTCGTCGTGGTTTCCCCAATCGATAAAAAACAATTGGTATACATTATTACAAGCTATTTAAGCCAAACATGCTCTACCCACCTACGGAATGACCTTTCGTGCGGTTATGATTGCGAAGCCAATTCATTACTGTACGTATAACTGAGTATTGTGTTTTAATTGGATCGTAATGAATAAATTGAATCTTCATTCTTCTTAGACGTAATAAATTGATTTGCCAGTACCTTAGATTACTCCATCCTAAAATTCACGGATTGGACCTCTTCTCATTTCGAGTTCACGTCCCGCCCGTACTATATGATACGACCTTCGATGATAATGTAATTTTTTTTTAATATGTTCATATAATCAACAAAAACAAAACAGGTTTAGAACGTCATATATATATCATATATATATATATATATAATATTTTTTTACATAAACCCTATCTGTAACCTATTTTCACCCCGAAAAAGGGTGTCATGAAAAATAATGTAGGTAGGTATTTAAAATACATAAATAATTACATTATAAAACATTACTGAACAAAAAAACTTTTGCTGCTTATATAATTTTGTTTTATATATGTAATCTGGCAGCTTAATTCAACCCGAACATTATGTTTCGGCATGCACTGCTCTATGCACAATAAGTCTTTAATACTACCAACATAAAATGTCTTTAGGTACAGACCTAATGACCTTTTATGTTGGTTGCGTTCAGTAAGGTTGCCGGAAAATCGTTGTAAAAGTTAGCAACAACCGGTGTAGGAGCCTCAACGTTGTAAATTACCTTATATTTATCACAGCTTGCAACCAGTCTCAATCAAAGATGGCAATAGAGCAAAACAAGTGATGGCACAGGTGGTGCGTCAGGAGAATGCCGCGACACGACAGCTGGCCTCTGCTCGACTGCACCTGCCCATCTGGCCGTGCCTCGATCCTGTGCGTGGTTTCTTTGTTCTTCTGTCGATGCATTTACGTTTCTGGAACTTCCTTTATCACACTTATACTCGTATTATAAAGGCGAAAGTTTGTATATATTTGTGTCTATGTTTGTGTTTGTTACTCTTTCATGTTCAAACGGCTCAACGGATTTGGATGAAATTTGGCACAAGTATAGCTTATATCCAGGATTTGATTTAGGCTACTTTTGATCCCGGAAAACCGCGGGGCGCAGGTAGTATCTCCATAAAACTTAAATGAATTGGTAAGCGCATCATTTGAGAACTCCTGGAAATCTACGTAATAGTCCAAAAAGTAGTAAAATCTGTTAAATGTTTTTCTTAGAGCATTTTGCTATACTACGTTCGCAAATGTAGTTTGACAGCTGATTGTCTGTCAAAACGTCCGTCGCGCCAGCGATTACAGAAATGATATCTCAACGATTCTACAAATTAAATTTTGTAAAATAACATAATATGTTTTGTAGAATCGTAGACACCTCATGGTCGAGATCATATCGACGATTAAAAAATGTGGATATGACATAAGATTCCAAATCGGAATACGATTCATTCAACTCATCAGTCTGTACCAAATACCTGATTCCTGCTTATTGGTTGGACTGTGCCATCAGGATCATGTAATATTAGTCTTGTTTGTTTAAAAAATAACTTATATTATGAAGGCAGTAGGCACCGGGTTCTATTTGAAATAAAGAACTAAATCAAAGGTTATTTAGATGAATACCATAGGTACATTTAACAAAACAATTTCTAACATCATTGATTTGTTTTCCCAGCAATTTCACTACCATTGGTTAAATCAATGTACACGATTTAGCGACAGTAATTACCTTGCAGGAAATAATCTTCCGTGTTAGAAGCAAACGTATTGATTTTATGTTCTTTGTTAAAAAGTTTACAGCCTTAACTTGCTGTATTCTAAAGCCATAAAAACTCCAGTAATCTATGGAAAAAACTGCACGCTGCGGCAGTTTTACATTCTTTTGCACTCAGCTGGAATTTAGTGCCGCATTCGCAACGGATTCTATAAACTTAAGAACCCTTGGAATACTTTGTGCAATTGTTACTCGAAGCCTCTTCGAGAGCGTCTTCCACTTGGCCAGGTAGTTACTGGTTAGATATTCCTTTGTTCTTTCCCAGTCCGATAATGCGCCTTTTGTTTTCTGCGTTCTGTCATGATTTCAATATCATTTGTGATCGTTGTGTAATCGTTCTGTGCGATTAGGTGTTTGCCAACGGCCGTGGTGATTCTGTTTCGCAACGCTTTCTATAATGTTATCGTGGTGTTCTCACAGCGGCCAGGCCACCCACGCGACAACGGGATTTGCAAATTTGCCTTACATTAGCTCGGATATCGCCCGCCCTCGTGTGTTGTAGCCGCTAACCGACTTTATCGTTATCATCCTTTGGCGGACCGAAATAAATGTTAAACTACGCTTTATTTCCAGCGTTTATAGTTTTTCTTGGCTTAGTACCCTTCTCATTCTCTGCTGTCGAGAGATAATGTTGACGCAGCGAGATTATCAAGATTATTCGTTAAACATGTATGTACCTATTGTATGTACCTATTGTTCAACACTTCAGGATTAGGTATATCTGCTTTGTGTAGAATTTGACTCGAATTTATATTATGTAAACGAATTATTATTACATGTTGAACTAATTGGTTACATTAGTTATTATTCAGATTACAAACGGTTTTCATTTGACCTTCTTATCTGCGTCTCTGCGTCTCTACATTGTTCCCAAACTTTTTATAAAGCAGACTAACTTGTAAATGTTTGGCAGCTATCATCGATTTCATTCCCGACAAGCCTATCGACTATCATGAATTGCAATCCCCGTTGGTGCCATGTCGCCCGCGGCACGAACCGAGTATGGTACCTGTGACTCATTCAACCAAAACTATTATATTGCTCGATAAATTTGCTCGTGGTGTGCTATTTTGAAAGAAACTTGTCTACAAGAACACTAAAATTTGCAAATATCAAACCTTTCACGAGAGTCGAAAATCCGCACCAGCTTCTTATGATTCCACTAAAGAATTACAGGCTACTACCGAAAAGCGAGAGTGAAGGATTTAGGTTCCTTTGGCGTTTAATCACGTTTCTCTAACGTAAAATAGTCTATATAAATATTTTTAAGCTAAATAAAAAATATGTGCATCTGAATTTGAACCAGTGACCTTCATATTGAATATACCGCTGGGACATGCTCTTACCAGAGAGAAGAGCTGATTTTCTATATAATTCGCTGTACCTAATCAGTAGTCTTTTATCAATCTGATGAATTCATAATTCAACATTAAGCATATTATATAATAGTCAATAGGAATATTCATTCATTGTATTGTATATAGATACAATTTTCCTGTGTATTTTCGCCACAGGACAAAAAATATAACAAGCACATTCAATATCGTGATATAAGGGGGTGCTTATTCCTAATATTTGGTTAGGCCCTCTCGTAATTTCGACGTTGGCTTGTGTAGCGAACGGATTGCTTTGCCGAGTGTATCTCCAAAAAGGGCTTCGGTTATTAGCTAGTTATATCAAGGTAAATCCTGTTGGGTAGGAAATTACTTTCCTTTTAATCGGGATTAATGCAATATCTTAAATTGCTATAAACAATAAAGGAAAGTAGTTTTCGGATGTTTTGGTTTGTCAGGGAGACTATATTTTGCATTAGATATATGCTACATTACTAGAAACAAATTCAATTATTAATGAGAAACAAATTAGAATATATATACTTACAACAATTGGAGATGCACAATGGGCGGTATATTCACTTTACGTCATCTCGGTGAAATGTACCCATGAGTTAATTGACTTGTTAAAACTCGAATGAACCGACTCAATACTTTGATTGATTTATTTTACTCCATTTAATTTTAATTCCTTTTCAATTTTTCTATGGTCAGTTATTAAAACAATAATCATCCAATCGATCCACAATTGAAATAGCGTAAAAACTTCCGAAGGAGTTTATTATTCCGAAGCCGAATAAGAAACTCCTTATCTTGAAGTCAGTTAAAAACACTTTGCTTTGACTACTATATAAATAAATAATATTTAGTGGTTTGTCTATATGGAATCATATTTTTTTATTTATTATCAACGTGTCATTTGCTATTTTGGTTGATCGCAACCTCGACACGGTTAATGATTTGTTTACTTGTTATGATATTCCTCATCGTTTACGCGGTACAAACAAACGTATTAATCCGAACGACCATTTTGCTAATCATCTCATAACGAGAATCAGCAGACTTTCCGCGTGGTAGCTAAATCAAATGAGTAAATGAAAGTTTTCGCCGTTAACGAGCTCTCGAAGACGAGCATCCAGGAATTTTCATCAAGGTATACCGAGGTTTACTCATTGATTCCACTCGATTAGGGTGGCGTCGGGTTTTCACGGCGCCAAACGTGGCGTCTTGTTTGCGAAAATGTCACGCCTTCGGTTAGATGGCTGTCAGCTTTTCGGGATACACGACACTGTACTACGTGACTTTTACTTTGAGCAGGTGACAGGCTTTCATCCGGAGCGAAGAAACAGCTTACAGCGTAGCGTATATCAGTAGGTGGTTGTACGCATAAACATAACGTCGCGACATGCGTCTCGACACCCAGCTTTAACTTTGACTGCTCTTTGACTATAGTGCTATCCACGCAGACGCGCTCCACTCTTCTTTCTTCAGCGATTAGCTGACAAGTCTGCAACATTGATGATGATTGTTGATACACACTAATTGCCACTATACTACTATTGTATTGACGACAAAACTAAAACGCAAGAGGAATGTTTCACACTTGTACTGTGAGCGATTAGGGAAAATGAGGCGCGTCTTCGTGGAATTCACTATCTGTAAAAGAATAAGTAATGCTGTATAGTTCATACTGTTATAATATATTTGTGAAAATAACACAAACATTTGCTTACACTCGTTCACGTATGGTTGTATCGTGTTTGCACATATAATAGGAATATATATATATAGTTCGAGTGTGTGTGTCTGAAGCCATATTATGTGGGTATAGGAGCGCTTTCCTAAAAGCCGCCGAGCGCAGCAGTCTTGTCACTCAAAGCCCCCAAAATTCCCCGCACGATATTTCCCGAAGAGGGTTCTTGTGAGACATCGCTACGACGTAAAATTATGAGAAATTCCCACCCTCAACAATACCAGCTGAATTGTTGAGGAGTATCAAAACTTATGCCCACATAAAACGTTTGATTTTACATTATCAGTAAACTATATTGGGCATGGCTGACAATTTACACTGGTAGGGCACGTTTTGAATTAATCTGTTCGGGTCGACGTGCTCGGTCAGATTTACACACAATGGCAGTGCGAGCACGTTTGCGTGTAAACCATGAAATATTAGTAGCGTACTTATTGGTCGAGCTCAGCGAGGCTCGTTTATAAAGGCGGTGGCTCGCTCTTACTACTCGTTAAAATGTTTAGCACATTCCCCGAAACGCTGTCCTGAGCTATTCTTTTATGCCAACCGGACCTTACGTTACCCTCTTTGAGGTGTCGAATCGCAAAGAGCCGTACGCCGACCCTCTTCGAAAGTGCCCTATCTCTGACGGGCAGCGGCTGGGGGATTATCTAACTTCCAGGCCTCCCTTACGTAATACATCTTTTTTGAGGTGGCACCGTTTTTCGTTTCTTTAAGTACCAAATTTTGCAGCATCAAGACATTTAATAACGTTTTCATAACTACTAGTGTTTACCTAAATTTATAATAGTATTTTAAATTTACCAGTTTCGATGTGTTTTTTTATATTTGGGAGTAAACGAGCTTTTGAAATGGCATGATTTGGTTGTTTTTCTTGTTTCTAGCATTTAGCTGCGGATAAATAAAATTTATGATACAACCTCTATAGGTCGTTGCATTGACTGAGATACTAATTAGATTGATTAAGATTTTAAGTGATTTAACTCATGAATAACTAATTATTATGATTGATCGTAGCAGTAGACGTAAACTTAACGAAAAAGACTGTTTAAAAAGTGAAAACTGTCTGTAATTTGATATATCTGTGTTCATGTGAACTGATCTAAGAGCTCTTGTGACATATACGTCAAATGCTCGCGAACTTGTGAGTTTCAATAATATCTACATGAAAGTAATTAAGGCAGCCTTGCCCGGACCCCATGGGGTACATGATTACGTTTTCATACACCCGTGATTCGCTTCGCTTCCGTATCTTATCAAGTCGCGATTTCTTTGTTCGTCGTACGCAATTTCCTAAAAGGGCTTGTGGGCGAATGGGGAGATAAACCGCATAAGGCCTGGGCTGAAGATGGCAGATATCTGGCTGCGTAGCGCCGCCGCCGCCCGTCGCCTCGCCACCTATATTTCTCCTCGCAATCGCGTAGTCTCACGTCCCCGGCCACTGCCGTCGCTTGCCTGAAATATGATTTTGATTATGAAACATACCCAGCTCTGGATAGGCCACTAGCTTTCCATTTACTTTCGGTTCTAGCGTGCGAATATTACCGTTTCTCATGTCGCTATCGGCGAGTACATCTTTTTCCAGTTGAATTCATCATTCCGGATTGCATTTGTCACTTGTTTCTTGTTCTGAAAATACAATTATCTTATTCATTGAGCCGGTGGCGAAGTGCAGGTGTTGAATTGTGACTAAACGGCAGGTGCGCGCTATGCTCGATCGTCCGGCGTTTTTACATCATTTGTGCTTCAATAATAAACTTTTTTTTCTGAGATTATACAAACCGTCTCATTCCTTTCTCGAAACAAACTAACTTTCCCTTGCTAATTGACTGGTAATTGAGTACTATTCTATCTGTATCCGAATTATTGATAAACAGTGTTTGTGTTACATAAAGTAACTTCTATTCTCATCCTCGGCGAATGTTAGTTATGGAATTTTGTGACTGTTATTGTTAACTGGCAAGCTAACAGTTTTGTCAGCTTGTGTTATGTTTTCGAACTGGTTTGATATCTTTATCTACCAATTGCGTCAGCTACGAGCTACGTATACTAAGTTCGGACATAATACCACGTAACTTTGGGGACGTATGTCAGATTTAATCTGACCATTTCTCTGAACTCATTTGGAAGTAATACTCGTGTACGCCTTATGGGATACATCTGTTCGACCCGAATATTTCATCGGAGGCACTAAACCCATATAGGCAGTCGTTCCGGCTCCACCGGCCACGTCCCGGCTCACGGCCGGTCGATGGCGGCCGGTTCGGTTCCTCTGACCCCGATAAAACGACTATAATGACGCACTTTTTGCCCCCGAGCCTAATTAAAACGGCGCTCTGTGAAAACGCCTACAAATAGTTCAACCTAACAAGTTGAACAGCGGCGATTCATTGACCTTTATTATCCGTCCATAAAACGGGGACCAGTTATCCGCGAAACAGTTACGCAATAACGAAACTATATCAAATCTCGATACGCGCATGGAGACTAAATTAATATTAATGAGGTTACAGTGGGCGTATTCATATTGGTATGTTGGTCTAGTCGCGAGCGTGGGAGCGCTACTATGATTTGTTTACACCGGTCGAGTGGCTGGCGCGATCAGCTGTGCGCGTGACGTGGCCGCGCGGGGCGTGCGCGTGCGCGTCACACGATGACGTGCGCGCCGCGGCTTGCCCCTCCGCGCTACTCAACACTTGATTGCGGCAATAAACGATTGCATTGTCAATCTCAATTCGCGCTGCTGATGAGCTATTTATCTTCTGCGCTATTTGCGTCGGATCACATCATGTTTATTGGTCTCGCTGTAACGTTTACATTGTTGCCTGTGAGATTTATGCTTTCTTCTGCATTGTAATGCATAGCCGTTTGTCGTTTGCGGGACTGTAATTCACTGTTATTGTGACTGCAGCTAATATTACTGGCTGAGTTGCTGCACGATTTCAATATTCATTGAAATTACATACAAGACACGGATTGCATTTAAATCACGTGTCAGTTTACATTAACTATGTATTGTAGTGTAGGTAATCGTATTATTTTACCTAGGGAAGTCATCCCACCGTGTCGAACGCCTTGAATTCGACACGGTATGTTGTATCTGTACCAGGGATCCACGAATGGTAGGAAGGCACAAGTAATGTAATCTACCGACTGCAATGGATGAAGGAGCGAGGCAGCTGCGACCGCACCGGTGTCGGGTTTCTAACTGCCTAGGATTGGAGTTATATAGCTTCAGTTGGTACTCGGGTATGGAGTTTAAGGTCCTTTACATGTCATTTATAATGCTTTATCTCAAGTATCAGAGGGACAAATTCTCTAGAATTTCTAGTTGTTTAGTAAAATACGACATTTTATGGAGACTTTTTAATTTCTTCTGTTTGATAAGGTTTGCTTTCTTTTATTTATTGTCGTTTGATATACTAGGGCTACCAGAATACATTTCGCATCACCAAATTAACATGCTCTAAATTAGCGCCAAAACATACAATGAGGATATTATAACAAATTGAAGTGTTATGATCAATGTGTGTTTAGTTTATTTATCGACAATAACGAGCCAGCAAATGGATAATTCGGTGTATATGATATACTAGCTTGTACCCGCGGCTTCGCTCGCGTTAAAGTTGATTATGTCAATAAATTCCGGTTGTTCCATACAAAGTTACCGTTTTCCCCTCACCCGGGTAGGGTGCGGGCGGTAAACTAAACTATAAGTTTAGTTTAGTTTACCGCCCCTCCTATAAGCTATTTTTTCTCAGTAAAAACTAAAGTCTCCAGGGTCCCATGGTCCCATGTCTCCAGGGTTCCATGTATCTTTATGTCCTAAATTATGCATTCATCATAATCGATTCATCAGTTTAGGCGTGAAAAAACAAACAAACTCACTTTCTCATTTATAATTAGTTAAGATCATTACGAAATGTGTCTAATTTATATCGTGTCAACAAACTGTTTAGTTGATTAAGATTGTAAATAATCTTCAGTTTAAAAATACGCTCTTTGTAGAGCAAATCTTGCTTGCATATCGCGGTTAAATTCTTAGCTATTTAAAAAAATATATAAAAATACCCAACCAGCCTTGCATATGGCTGGTTGAGTATTTTTAATTCCATATGCGTTCCCTACTCACTCGTTCTAGCCACCACGAGTACACTAGTGAAAACGAGCAAGTACACTCAAAGCGTTTGTACCGAAGCCCCACGAAATGAGGCCGCAGAGTCCCGAGCTAGACCTATTTGCTGACGTACCTTCCGTGTGACATATAATGCGAGCGAAATTACTTTTTAAAACTACCGCCAAGTTAGATCGTCAAGGCGAAGTATTGGAACGGTAATATCGCCGAGTAATATTCCAATATCGGGCTCATTTAAAGTTCTCATCCTACCGATGCCACTTTTGCTACTCTCCTGGTATCTAAGGAAACATGTAATGCCAGAGTAACAATTGAATCCATTGAAACACTCAAGTAAATTTATGTAATTGTGCCTTAATGCAGCTTTATTTATTCCCATCGAACACGGCAGCTGTGTAAATCAAGTGAACGTTCAAACAATTCCGTATTCAATTCCCTATAAGTTACGAACGCGGCAAAAAGTAATTTCCTAAGTTTCCACAATAAACCGCGTCGCCCGCGAAAGAATCTTTGTTGTTTTAACGTCGAGGCGAATTTATTGGCTTGCTCATTGTTTTCCAGCAATTAATTCCAGCATAATAGGTCAAGCGCCGGTGCTCTAACGACTTCCTGTGCCAGGTTCGAGGACCGGTGAGGCGCCTCGATAAATATAGAGATCATTACAACACATTATTTACCTCGCTCCATTAGCGAGAATAGAACACGGGGCTTAGCTGAAAAGCCTTGGTACGTGACATTTGATGTTTCACCTCATTATAGGGCACCTCATTTTCTTGTTTTTCTCAAGAGCCGAACGACTTTGAAGCCTGGATTTTTTTAAATAACACGGCTCGGTATTTGCTGGTAAACCGTCTGGTCATTATGAACTTTGCAGTAAAAGACCACTAACTTTACGACTATGATGGAGCAAGCCTAATGTAATGGAAACTGTGGTAAATTGAGTGATAATTGCCAAATAAATATGCCGGTAGATACGACGGCCCTCGCCTGCACTTGGCCGATTTCGCTATTGAGGCCGTGCGCCGTGTAAGACACCAGTCGTCGTGCCTTACTCAATCTAGATGGATGGAGTGACATAACGCCCCGAGTTCACTACTATAACTCAGGCGGACAACGTGTAAAAAGCACCGATACGCTGACATTGACACACTTCCCCTCGTGGACTTCCTGCTCGCTCCCACTCCATTTGTTTTTGTCATTTTATATTTTTTTGCTCCTTGTTTCAGTTCAGCTCGCTTCAGAACCGCTTTTCAGTTTAGTCCATTTTTTAGTTAGTTTGCCTTTTATTTATTCTGTTCGTGATTCGATTCAAGTTCACTTGCCGCGTTGTGTTCACCGTACTCGATGTTTTAAGTGTTTTTTTGTAGCCATTCCGACACTTTATTTTCGGATTTTGTTGTTCTGTAAACGAAAACTTAAAAGTGAATGTTTGACTTTATTCAATAAACGTTTTCGAATAGTATAGTATTAGTTTTTACACTAACATTGATCGTTCTTTGTTTAACGAACTCTGTAAATTGGCGTTTCGACAAAAATATCGTTTCGTGTGATAAGCAGTGGCTCGCGTGTGTACGCGGTTTGGTAGAGCTGATGTATTGTGCTCTGCCGATGCTATAAATATTGCAACTTGATTGTGAACCCGCCCACGGGACTAGCTCCACCCCATTCCATATACCGCATCATCGTTCTACTCATCCTTGTCCTGATTCAGATCCCATGTGTTTATTCGTAATTACATAAATAAACCGGCTAGGTGCGATTTGTACTCTCACATCGAGAGTTTATCGATTGTATTTTTTATTATTTGACAAGATATCCGCCATGATCCGCTAATTCTGTACACACTTCTGCCTTCACGGCTTGCAGTTCCAAAGACAGCCCTTTAATGGTACGACAGAAACGTTATGGGATAGTTTTTCTACGTTATGAAAGTGACGGCACATGCTGACAGCCCAGTGGTTAAGTAACAGTGGAGTTTAAGTGGTAACTGCCGCCCATAAACAAAAAAATAGACCTGAGTCTCATCACCTTGAGACAGGGTCGTAACGTTTCATGTACCTGTAATTGCACCGGCTACCACACCCGTGCACCGGAACAATGCGAACAGTACTCCTTGGTGGAACCTTACACAAGTTCTTCTGCTACTTTTGGTTGCTTCTTTCGCACCACCAAGGGACACATGTAGGGATTCTAAGGGTACTTACCAACGGAAAAGTGGTGAGTACTAAATAGGAAAGCTTCGAACCACCCTACATACAAATTCTTACACTAGAATGAATTCCGATCTCCTATCCTCGCCGTCATTTATAGATATCCAAAGATAAAAGATTCAACGTTTTCTTCTTATTGTCGATTGAGAAATCGTTTTACTTCCTGTAAAAGAAAAGAGAACTTCAGTCGGCTAAAGAAACAGTCGGAAAGGTAAAACAATAATGTAAGGGATGTTCGTGGATTTATCTCTTATGCTTTGTTATTGTATTCGCGTCTTTCGTTTCCTGTACACAGGGTGTGGCGTAAATGATGATCAGAAATCATGATTGATCAGAAAATTTAAAATCATAGTTTTCGAGATCTTGAACATTTTCAAAATTTCATAAGAGTTACACCCTTGGTCACTCTTTTCGAAGTAGATGCGCTATTAAATGTTAACTATTGTAGCACGGTTAGCTTTATTATTTAACAAAATTAATTAGGCGATGGGTTTACTTTACGCTACACCTGTATAAATAGAAGTTATCTCAAAAAATTGGTACATATTATACATTAAGCGTTGATCAGCTTAGACTGATTAGGTTGTATGTATGACTGTCTCTCTGTATGTTTGTTGACGCTCAAACGGCTCAACGGATTTGGATAAAATTTGGTACCAGGATAGCTTTGATCCTGGATTAACAGATGAGCTACTTTTGATCCCGAAAAACAGCGGAGAACACCGCGGGGCGTAGCTAGTTTAATATAACCTTTAGAATATTTTTGAATAGGAAAACTGGAAGCAACATTGAATTATGAAATAGGCGACAAGTGGCACAAAGCAACTGTAACCCAGGAGTTTCCATTCCTTTGTGCATTTAAAAGAGTTCCTGAACTTTTACTTTGGAACTCACCGGAAACACTGGAGACAATTTATATTGCGTTGCGATACTCGAAATTAGTTTGCTTTAAATTTGTTGCATACTTGTTAAATAATACCAGTTGCTCAGTATAAGGTAAGGTAAGGTAAGCCTTTATACCTACTGCTTACATGTAACAATTTCCAAATTTTGAACGAATATCGTAATGACTATTGGTAGCCATACCCTATAATCAACTATCACATGACAAAAGGTAGAGATAACAATTAGCAAAATTTATATCTTTCAAAAAATTAATGGATCTTTTTTGGAATGTTTCTAATGTAATCTTTGAACCTTAATAGGGTGACGTTGAGCTTTTCACAGGATATTTTGCAAAGCGGCGGCAATATATAATAAAAATACAATTGGTGCTACGGAACCCTTGGTGAGCGAGTTCAAATCGTACTTAGTTTTAGTAAAAATAACATATGTTCAAAATTATTACCTGTGCCCGCGTAATCCGTGCGTTATTTACAAGAATTTGGAGTTGGGTGTTTGAGATCATTCGTAATATTGCCATCAATTCATTTACAACGTCACCCCCAATGAATAATGAACCATGAATTTTCAGTAGCTTGAAGTACAATACAACAAAGGATTTTAACGAAAACTCTCGCAGCAGAACACAAGGGTGTCCGGGAACTGAAGGGGAAGGGATGTTTTCGAACAGAAAGCGGAATGGCATGGGTAGGAGAAAACTGAAACTTTTTTTACAAATTTACTTCGAGTATTTGGCCTCCCACTAATGGGAACTAGTCATCCGAGGTCATCAGCTCTATTTTTTCAACGGAGTTTTATTTTTGTTATTCCTTGAACCTTAGTCTGAATTGTTTTGTAATATATATACTATTTTAACTAGTCTTCGCAATTGTCATTAATTAGGTATAATATAACAAAATGTTTAGGTATTAATCATCCAAATCATTTTAAAGTGTTGATGTTATTGTAAACTAGACAGGAGTGCTAGTGACTGAACCCAGTTGGATCAGAATATTGGGGATGAGTATGAAAAATAATTTTAGTTTTGATATTAGAAAAAATATCTACTGAGTAATTAATATGCTTTATAACTAAAAGATCATTGAGGATACGCTTACAGTTCGTTTCTCAAGAGAATGTGAATAAATAAGTGGTAATTTATAATGCACTAAAAATACTGTAGGTAGTCCGTGACTTTTTATAATTTCCGCCTCTTTCATAAAATAGTAAATACTCTATGGTCAACAACTATCCTTCAGCGGAATACTGTCATAGTTTGAATTAGTTCTATCATTTAATATGTCTATGGCAGGATTGGCAGGTCTCGGATAAAGAAAAGTTTTTATTATTTGAAAATAGTAAAGATTGAATTTCGTGTAAAGAGTGAATTCGTGAAGAAAAGCTAAATATCGTCCTGGTTGCCCTATTGAGGTTCGTTGCAATGTGCCTAGCGCTCAAGGGAGACTAATACAAATTTTTCAAATAATGACAATTTAGCATTTTGTATAAAAAAAATTACCAATCGTCGTAATGATCAGGGATTTGTCAACGTGCAATGACGTATAAATCTAGCGAATAGATTTTAAACGGAAATTCTTTATTTGCTCGCAACATTAACGAGGGTGTCAAGGGATGGGCTGGGGGTGAAATGGGAATGTCGGCAGCTTGTGGCGACGTCACGCGGGGACCACGGGAAACGAAAGTTTTGGCGGGAACCGGCTCGCCCTATCGCGTAACTCCACCGGTGTAGTACGTATATAGTTATACCGTTGTCATGGTAACGTGCTCACTGGAATAACTTCGAAAACTTGTCATTCATTTACCGTGTAACTTTTAGTTCTATTACTTTGTCGACCTAGGTGGCTCGAGGTTTGAACCATAACTGTTACGGATCGTGGGTTCGGTCGATTCCCACAACAGGATATATACCTATTAAACTTAGCTTAGACAAAATCGTAGTTACATTAGGTTTCCCATGCTACGCTTACTGGAAGATATTCGAAAACTTATCATTTATTTGGCGTGTAACTTTTATCTGAAATATGTCTTTTCTTTCTATACTATTTTGATGACCTCGGTGGTTTGAACAGCAACTGCCATTGGGTCGTGGGTTCCATCGCTCGATTTCATTTGTACTGCGGTGAATAATTCCCGTTACAGTACAAATTAAACTTACTTAGCTCCGTCTGAATTTTTTAATTTTAAAGCGTATTTTATAATATAAATCGAAGAGAACCGATGTCGAATGTCTGAGAGTCGAGAGATCTTCTCTGGTGAAAGTTACTGTTCAAAATGTGTGTCTGTGTGTTCAATATGTAACTGCCGTAAGAGTTGGAAGATTGGCCTTGAAATTCACCTTGCTCTGAATCTCTCCTTGCGTAACAACATTGGTCAGTCCACCCTTCAGTAGGTACAACCTACTTAAACAACGCTTACATAACAATACGTAAGGCGAAGACAGATGGTATTATGTATTCTGTGACGTGGACAATACACATATTGAGCTAATTACAATATTAGTTTATTATTAGCCAAGTTAGTATAATAGAATTTAAGATGAGAATTTTTCATTAAGGCGATACCCTGAGCAACTCGCTTGTGTTTATCGCTGGCGCAGCGAGAGCGGCTGAAAAATAAAACTTATGAAGTTTTATTTTTATAATACTCACGTATTTTGAGATTTTCTCTTTTTAGGTACGAGAAGTGATTAGTATAAGCCGGAATATAAACAATGTTTCGACTTTATATACAGATTAAACTTAACTTTAGATAAAGAATATAAGATGCGCTAATTTTCCATACGTGTATTCTGTTTTTTGTGACTCATTCTGCGTAACGTAAGCCGATTCATGAAAATGTATCAGCTTAACCAGTTACCATTGCCTTCCCGTGCCTCTAAATAAAGCCCTATATGTAGTGGATTATTATATTTGAACACCCACAGAACATTTTATGGCATGGACGCAGGTTTGCTTAAAATATATGGTCGACAGTGTAAACACGCCCAGTTCCATAACGTTAATTTATTCCTATTGTCCCTCGAATTTTGTTTTCGTAACGCGCGTGTGACTAACGCTATCTCTGCTAACGCACCTCTAAGTACCTCGGGCACCGTTTCGTTAAGCCTCTTCTAAATAGGCGGCGCATAGCGGAACGGACGCAGACGCTTCTTCTTCTTCTTGCGAGTCAATGGTTCATCATTAATATTTTATTATTATTTTTAAAGAGAGTTACGATAAAAGTGAGCCATGTCTATGGCGTTGGCCGAGGCCGTGGTCAGGTCAGCACTTGTACACTTGATAGGACAAAGTGGGCACTCCATCAAGTGCTGCATGGTTTGAGATGGGTGACCGCAGTCGCAAGCTGTTAAACTTGGGTCTCTGAAACCCCATCGACACATGTTTTGTCTGCAGCGACCCATTTGCGTGCGAAGGCGGTTTAACGTTCTCCAAACTGGCCACGGAGCCTCGTGTCCAGGAGGTAGCTTTTCCTCAGGAAAAATGAAATCGGGCGGTGGGGGGTTCTTTTCCTTCCACAGCTTGCATCTGGTAACGGAAAGGAGGTCATCCAATGCCTGAGTGGAGCGGAGGAAACTCTTCCGGCTTTTGAGTCGGACTGGAGGGGTTTTATGGCCGTACAAGGGGTGTCGGTTGTCGGACTCTTGTTTAGATATTTCGATAGAGCACATCACGTCACGTCGAATTCCAGGAGGTGCAATACCCGCCAAAGGGTAGATCAAATTTAGGGCGGTTGGCTTCAGGCATCCAGTGATTATGCGACACGTATCATTAAGAGCAACATCAACTTGTTTAGCATGAACAGACCGATGCCAGACGCAGACGCTGAAACTTGGATACAAAGGACACTGACTTTGGTGGCTGTCTGAATAAAACTTCGCAAACATGAGACGTTTATCATGACTGGTTATTTTGACAAAATTAATTGCATGTTTGATGCGAATCTGCTCCAATTTGAAGCTTACTTTAGAGCTGGTAAGAGCTAGTAGATGTCCTTGTATTTCTATCGCGTACAGTGCAGTATACCATCCGCTAACGAAATAAGTGCGCTTAACATACTTATGAACTAGTCGGGAATCGATTCCATCTCAGCATCTCTCCGCTTACTCTTTGTTCTGTAGTGAAAGGATGCCCTTAGCGACACCATTCTTCGTAATGTTTGCTCGCGCAGGTGTGCCGTACCTGTGAATATAAGCTCCCACTTTTCAAAGATTATTTGAAGACGTGTTTAAGGCAACGTTGCCGGCGCCTTGTGTCTTATATGGCTCATAGAGCGTTTATTATTAGATTGTTAAAGAACAGGAAGCAGCTATCGTATATGCATCTCTAAATATTCTGACAGTTACATTTATATTGACTAATAATTACCATTGATGAAAATATTTTCTAAAATTAACAAATAACCGAGTCCATAAATATTTTTGAACAGGGTAAAAACATGATCAAATACAAAGAAACGCCCTAAAAACATCTTTTGAATGTATCCATTATCGCCCGAATTGCTGTTTCAGTTAGAAATAAGTTGGAAAACTTTTGTAAGGATTTAGGCGGCACGGCCTAGTTAATGAGCGCCGTGATTTAAATGTTTCCGGGACACGGCTTTAATTTTTAAAGGTATTTAAAAGGAAATTGTCTCCGATTCTCTTAATGAATTCGTACTTTTTATGGTTTACTGGCAATCTCACCTGTTTGTTCTTGCATTGTATGGCCAACTGTTTTTGTATGTATGATTATACAAATGGGTACATGTGAATTATCCAAAACTGAATAAAGATAGAAACAGAAGATACGCAACAAAACCATTATCCAGCGCCATGTTTCGAGATGGTAGAACATATTTTAATCGTTCTCGTCAAAGTTTTTAGGTCGCCTGAACATAGATTATCAACTAGTATAACCGGAGACGAAATCTTCACGTGTCCGAAGCACGGAAGCACTCAGCCTAAATACCGCTATACAGTCACACATCCAACTACATATAGGAACATAGAGAACATATCAGTTCCACCAGTAAGGAAATGTCCGTCATTGCGTTACCGTCATCAGCCTCCTCCCCTAGATCTCAAGCCTACTCTATCAACGAGACAGCCAATTTGGGTCACAGCCGCGTTTGCGATCGCGCCTATCTGTCGACTCCGTAGCCTAGTTGATATTACTGCGATTGGGTCCCGGGTTTGAATCCCAGCCGGATAACCCATAAATAACTTAATAATGTATTCTTTCGTATCGAAATCACATAAATGATCAGAGTACCTTACAGAGTATGTAGCTACGTCTCACATGTCTGAACTAGTCATCAGATCTTGTACGGTACCTATAGGTAGGTAGGTAGGTAGGGTATGATGTATGTTGAGCAATAAAGCTTAATGGATTCAGGCGTTACTTCTCGGAAGTTCAACTTAAGGTGATGTAAAAAGGGTATCTAATATTAAGTACACCTCTATACTTAATTTTAATGAAAGGCTCTTAGTAGTAATAATTCCTGGTAAACATTTAATCAGTAATAAATGTTTACCAGTAATTATGTAGACATTACACTTATGTACGTAATAATTATGACAGGAATAAACCCGCCTGGATTTCCTTACATAATTATTTTGAGTTGTATTTGCTGATATCAAAGATACCCTTATAAGTAGATGTTGAGAGTAAACTGCTTTACCTAGATATTGAACTTTTGAATCGTTTCCGATCAACTATAATATATCTAACGAGATTATGTAGTATTGCTGTTGTTTTTGGGTAGTGGTAACCACTTAACCGTAGGTTTTTCGTGAACCGGACTGATTTATTTTTTATTTCATTTTATTTTGCTTTATTTGGGAAACAGTCAATACATAATTACTATTATTATAATAAATAATCTATATAGAAATATAGACCAGCAACCAGAAGTTTCCACCATCAGGTTGTACAATTTTGATTTCACATTGAATATAATAGAAATTGCATCACTCAAATTTTGTGATTGATGTGGGCCTTCAAAACATTCAGTCTCTTTTGTCGTATAAAAAAAACCCTTGCCCAATAAGTATTTAAGGTTATTTCTATACTACTGAAGTGACGTAACGAGCTGAAAGTCCATCTGATGGTAATTGGTTACCTCCGCCCATAACAACAGTAATACGACCTAGGTGCACCGACCCAAGTCGCGTTTCGTTATTGTTACTTATCAGGTGATATTTTGTTTTCATGTGGAGATCTCAAAAGAAGAATATTTAGATTTGCGCTAAACTAAGTTTGACGGCGTGCTAAATAATACCCCTTTCGGATGATCTTAATCCGTATTAAATTTATAGTTTCCTACGTACGCTTCGCATCTGCCGCCAGCTGTTCGACCAACGCCTATTAACTCGATATTAGGTGATAAACGATCACCCTTGATCTATTTTTATACATATTATTGGTATACTAAAGCCAATAAGTATCTGATATAAGTATTTATGCGCGATCCGGAAACTCTAGGCTCATATATATTCTCATAGTATTACTTAGTTATACTAAATAATTTTTTGAGTCAAATAGTGCCCGTCGCGTCGACAAGTACAAAATTTTTGACCCTAGGAAGTATACTCGCCGATATTTTTTGTTCTTGAATATATAGGCTGAATTGGTAAATGTTATTTTCTTGTAAATTATTGCAGTTATATTTGCACTGAGATTTGCCCATTTTTTTTTAAATGTAATTAATGTGTGAGCTTAAGGCCCACCTAATGTTAAGTGGTTACCTTAACATTAGGTGGGCCCATAACAACTGAAATAAGACTTAGGTCCTCTCCGACCGAAGTACGAGAAAACCCAAGTTGCACCCCGTTGCGCCTGTCACCCTAGACGGGGATGTTACGTCTTATACACATGTGATTTGACCGACACCCACACCCTTCCACCAGAACACAGCAATGCGAGTGCACCACTGCTTGGTGGCAGATTACCAGGGCTACTTTTATTCCTCCTTTCACCTACGGACGCGAGCTGGATATTTTTGCGACCTTCTGCGACCACTTTCCATACCAACCAAGTTACCATACCAAGTTTTTCTAATGTTCGTGCTATAAGTAAACGAGAAATACCACGAACGGGGCACATTCATCGTTCTCAATCTCAGTTTTCATTCATTCACCGGTTGGCACGAAAAATGTCGAGCAGCCGCTGAGTATTGCACCCGCTACAGGTGACACTGAACCTAATTAAAAATTGGGTGTTCTCAATCCAACGCATTTTCGTAAAACCTTTGTGCCAATATACGAGAAAAACGAACTGTGTCACTAATTATGTGTAGTTTGCAAATGTATTTCCAAAAACTTCCCAATTGTATGTCGTGTTCGTGCGTTCGACACCAAAATGGCTTCCTGTCATTGTTTTCGATGCTTATTCAGATCGCTGAGTACAGTTTAGCAGTGGCTGAATGCAACTCATTGTTGAGGGTTTATAAATTAATCATGGTTTTATTTTTATTAGCATAATCGATGTATTGTATGCAATTTGTAGTCCAGAAGAAACAAAATCGAGCGTCGCATGACGTTTGTTTGGTATTACCGGCAGATGTTGGATGTAAATTAACTCTTATTGTAATTATTAATTTTAAAACATTGTGCTGTCAAATTTCACGCTCGGCAGTCTCAGTGCACCTTTAGTTAATGTAACTAGAAACAGAAAATCATTTATTTTGCGTTACATAGACACAAGAAGGATTACACAGGTAGACAATTAAAATTTTTGAATGTGGTTTAGTAACCGCAAAAAAGGCTACCACTCAGCGTGTGCTGCATCAGCGGTGTCGCTAATTCAGCGCTGGTTTTCTGTGGCACCATAAAATTCTTAAATAAGTCAACTACTTATAAACTATATTTATGTATGAAAATTAACTATTAAAAAATTACAAATGTAATATTGTGAAATAATTATTAAGCTACGAGATCAGAGATCAGTTTCTTATAACTAAATAAAATCAAAAATTTTTATATAATATTACAGCATACTACCAGAAATAGCTCACCTAGATGATATTACAGTCAAATGTTAGCCCTTTTGCACTTATAAAGCTAATCTTAAATTTGATTTAGCTATAGAATATTGTCTTTAGTTTTGCTCATTTTATGAATGATCCCCTAATTGTGATTTGTTTGATCTCAGGTTCCGGTCCCGAGTCTCGTGTAGCCGTGGACAATAAATCAGTGCCGTCCCTAATTTGAAATATCCCAAATGTTCCCGGGCAGGGTTTAGCTCGACTTGGCTAGGTCGTTGCACTCGGGCCCACGGGCCCTGGCATCCCTATTTCCCCTGTGTCGGGCTCTGCGACGTATCGCGGCCCCGAGCGTTGCGAGCGATAATAATCGCAGGGGCAGCCCTAACGGTCCCTTTAATGTGGGTACCTCCGTTTCGGAGCGTCTACAATGCTCCATTCCATTTTCAAATTGTTGCCTTTTTTGTGTTTGCATTCAACGAAGTCTTTTGTCGAATGCAGTTTGGATGCATAGTAATTCGTTGCTTCAGAATCTCTAGTGAATGGGTATAATTATTCAAAAACGCAAAAAATTTGTATTTTGCCGAATTAAGCGTTCATTCAGAGAGTAGTATCAAATTGATTTCGTGTATAAGCTTTTGCCGAACTTAACTCCGCAACGATTTATACTACGTTTCGACGGTCGCTGCCGCGGCACACACATAACGCTCGCTAGCTTCGTGCTTGCATTTTGGCTGTTCATAAACAAACATTTCCCGTATATGAAAATATTTTGTTTCGTAATTCAGTAGACTGTATTCTTGTCGCGGTTCCGTCTTTCGAAGTTGGATATAATTCGAACTAAAATCCCACAACGCATTTCCAAAGCTCGCAACCCAAATGACAGACGTAAAATATATCACACATGTATGTAAAACAGACACTTGCATTATGTCTCAGTCACGAAGGCGGGAGTAGCACCTTTGAAATAATTTTGTTATGCTAATATCTTGCCTCACATTCAGGATATTATGTCAATACGAACTATTGGGTATTCTGCTGCTTTCTAACCAACCACAGCCTTGCTCATATTGTTGGTAAGCCCGCTATATTGTCATGGTAATCATGCATTGTTGAATACTATACGGCAGTCGAAAGACTAATGATGAATATTTATATGGCTTGACAGGTACTGCTTTTAAAAGCTCATCGTTAGTAACGTGGACGCGATGAGCCGAAGACGGGTCGGTGGCGCTTACTGGAAGAGGCTTATGTCCAGTTACTCCTGTATTCTGATGATAATCAAGTCTTTTTTATATATAACCAAAGTGATGGGACGATCTGAAAGCCCACCTGCTGTGAAGTGATTACCTCCGTCCATAACAACAGCAATAAGACTTAGGTCCTCCCGAAGTATGAGAAGACCGAAGTTGCACCCCGAGACGCAGATGTTACGTCTCATACGCATATTACATGCGTAAACGGCACGCCCACCCTTCCACCGTAGTCAATCATGGAAAGTTAAAAAAGATTATCAATTATTACGTTCACACACACCCATAGAAGCCTAGTGCACTAGGAACTAGGATTCCCTGTGTCGCTGGTGGCACGGACGGCGCGGAAGTACAAGACAAACACTCAAGTCCCGAGAGTAAATTTCGCTCCTCGCACAAAGTTTGCCCCGGCCGGGAATCGAACCCGCTCGCTTCGAAGGCGGGGTATCACTAACAAATCGAGTTAAAAACATTATTTATTTCCTAATATAAGAACCTTGAATTCTCCTGATCATTTAATATAAATAAAATTATTTATCTATTTACACACGTAATTATTAACTATGGCTATTAGGTACAATATCCTTGGTCTGTCAAAGAAACCTCCACGGATATGTTAACTGTTGATGAATATAGTAATATATCACGGCATTTTATTGTATTATAAACACTAAGTAAATACATACCTTTCAAAGCACAAACTTTTATAACAACTTTTATAGCACCGGCTCTCTACCACGGCAGCATAATCGTTATTAGTTGAGTTCTAGGTCGGTTTTTCACGTTGTCACAACTGCCTGTAATTTCACCGACAAATACACCTTTTCATCCAACACAGCAACTCGGAATGCAGCACTGCTTGTCGGCGGATTACCACGTGTTGTGACATTACCACTCCGAACGAACTTGGCACAATTTCTGCTACTTTGGGTTGCTCCTTTCGTACCACCCTGAGACATGACTACGGATTCTGAGGGGTCTTTACCCACAGACGCAACCAACATTGTTCCCTCTGTAGGTGGTAAGTCCGCCTTTTACATTGTACAAAAAGCAGTGTTAAGAGCTTGTGATGTGTTCCTGGTCAGCACTAATTTTATTTTCCCGTTGTCCACAGGGCGGTGACAGACCCTCGAGATGGCAGGCGCGTGGCCCTCAAAAAGCTGCCCAACGTTTTCCAATCGCTCGTCTCCTCAAAACGCGTCTTCCGTGAACTCAAGATGTTGTGCTTCTTCAAACACGAAAACGTAAGTTCAATGCCTTATATTACTTATTATATTCGTAGTTATGAAAACTTTTCACAAATACTATACATCTTTGAGGAAGGCCTGTGTTTCGAAATGCAAACACTGTTAAATATTTGCTAAAAAATAAGTTCCTCTTTTTTTAAATTTTAACCTCACTAACGCAAGATTTTAAAGAATTTTTGGGAAGCAATTAATGCTTTCCAAAAATTCTTCACGGGCGTGACTTGAACCATCGATCTTAGCTTCGCCCTAACCATACGCCAAAAGTTCGTCTAAATTAGTTTAGTTTTAGATACTAATTATTCAATAGAATTTATTTATTATCATTCAATAAAATTTAATTGTTATATCTGATGGTTCTGTAAATATTTAAGTTGAACTCGAAGGAATCTTAAATTTCATAGTCCCTTGGAATTTGAGTCCAATATGGCAACCATTTCTCACGATAAAAGGTCCCACAGACAGACGCGGCCTGCGGTGGCGTCATTTGTGCTCGTTGATGAATTAAATTATAAATTATTAATGAATTAATGCATTAAGAGCAATCAACTGAACGCCACTGCGGCCGCCATTGCTGACCATGCCTGACTGTGGGCCGTTAACGAATTCGGGGCCAAGACTGATAAAAAACTATTAGACGCATCGCCTGAAGCCTGAAGTTAAAAAAAAAACAATTAAGAGCACGACAAAAAAAAGGGACCGCATACGGCCGAGCTGCGATATTGTGTAAAGAATCACGAGTCCTGGCGTGGCATTCGAAAATGTAACTAATCGTTAGTGATTAAGGTTAACGGTTGAAAATCTAGTCAATTTAAATCTTGAACGTACTTATGTCAAAGCCGTGGTGCTCTCCTCGATTTATACATTAAAATATTATGTAAACTTAAAATTTACAACTCAAATTTAGGGAATTTACTCGTATTAAGCGATTTATATGATTTTATCATGAAGTTTAAGTTTCAGACTAGGTCCAGTTATGTTTTAATGAGGACTAAGCATCCACCTAATTAATAATGATAATTCGTTTAGATGCTTGATCGGCGTGAGTGCAAGTCGCGTCTCGTTACCTCGACATCTCGCCCCGACACATAATCAGTAACTCTCCTAGGAAAACGCAAGCCGAAAATAGCCTTTACAAGTAACAGTCCTTTCAGTGATGAGGGTCGTTCTCCACGTGACTTCCTGTTCCTAGTTTCTCATTCCTTAGCGCTTGTTGGTTTGCTTAACTACACATGTTCGAAACTTCGATCTTAAAACATTAACTGTTATTTTCGTGAATATCAACACTTACCCAATACGAGTTTCAGCACCGCTTAATTTGTGTGTCACAAACTACAATCAAGTTCCAGGCGGGTTGTACTCATCCAGATGAAAGCTCTCCAAGGAGCAGAATAATTGTCGAATAGGGAACGTTGTCTTTACGATATTGTACCTCTGGATTGCTACGCACTGATATGGTGATTAATTTACATTGCTACAAATTGAATTTGCTCAGAGCCCGATGTATCTATGTATAGATAGATGATCTGGGTGTAATCACTCATGTCTACACGTCGTTTACTAACTAAAGGTCTTTCGTTAGTTTCACGTTTAACTCAAACGTTATCACTCCTATTTAAGTAATGAACTCGAGATAAATCTCCTACAATTTACACATTGAAATCTTCAAGTACCCAACCATTCTCACGGCAATTATGCGGCTGAAGTGGAATAAATTATCGACACGTTTGTTTTGTTTCGTAATTAGACCCTCCATGAGTCGTGTTCAGTTCATATTGATGATAATTAAAAGTCTCTAAATTCACACCCGCCACGCAAATTAGGCATTTTCTAATTACTGCAGGTAAATTATCAATTGTATCACCAGTAATTCCATTCCGTTCTATCACTATAAATTTGCCTGCCTGTGAACCCCTTTATTATGATAATAAGGTTCGGATTGGACATTATCACGAAATAATTATATTGCGGTGCGCGCTCTCTTCATAATTTATTCATTTTCACTGTTTTATCGATCAACTTGTATTGTTTGCGGTTGTGTGCACTCACGTACAAATGTAGAATTCATTCAAACGAGAAGTGAGCCCGCGCTAAATTGTTCAATTTAAATTATGTGTCAAACCGATAACCTGACGTGTGGCCGCTCATATTGATGCTCGCTTATCTTTACAGGTCCTATCGGCGTTAGACATCCTCCAACCGCCCAGCCTCGACTTCTTCCAAGAAATGTATCCTTTTATCTATCAGTTGACTCTCAAATATATCGTGCGGTAAGTGTGTGGCTAGGTGGTTTTAACGGTGAGGACGTGAAGCGGGTCTTTGACCTTACATGTGAGTTCTAGCATTGCATTTCTACTTGGAATCGACTGAACCATGTCTCAATTCGAAACTATATATGTATTTCGGTTTTATAGAAATATTCAGCTTCGCTACGTTTGATATCATCATACCAATGTGCTTGCATGAGTTATATTCATATTCCTTTCAAATGTGTTATACACAGGCGATTGATATTTTATTTATTCTCAGTGTAATTAAATTACCAGCATGTTTTCGTAATGTAGATGCTGTCTTCTGTTGATATTGTAAGCATGTCAAGGGCGTTATGACAGCCAGCCAACCTTTGCAAAATTATCGCATGTTTTAAAGTAAGACTTTGTTGCAAATTTTTAATATCTCTAAAGGTCGATTCGTGATTTAACGTACTTAGCCTAAAGTAGACTTGGTATATTTCACTTGAGGAAAATTCTTGTTCTATTATCAAAGCTGATATTTACCCCGTGTTGTGAAACTAATTTGGAAGTTTCTGCCCCTGATAGAAATTTTCATGGCAGCGTAGATCTTTAATTTCACGCTGTCAAATCATATTGCATCGAAGGTTGATCTTTGGTGCCTGTCGTGAACTTTTCGCCGGGCCCGGTTACTATCCAATTTCCTAGCGATCCGGCAATTTATCAACCTCACGGGTGTATAAAACATCCACCGGCATAACTGACAGTTTTATGTTTCAAATCTTATACGGCACCCATTTTGATTTTACGGCGCATCGTGATCTTTTATGGGTTGGTGTATTTTTTCATCACGTCGTAAGGAATATTCCATTTTCGCTGGGGATTCGGTTTTAATTGTTTTACAAATAATTATACCTATAGATATATGTTTATTTGAAACGTAAAGGAACGATCAAAATATACAATTTACTCTATAATACAATAATTTCTGGGAAAGTAAACATTAACTCTTCAGCAGACGCGTCCACGCCTTGCTTAATTTACAACATTGACTCCGCATTTTTACAAACCTTAAACATTTCAAATGCATTGTTTCTACTGATTTACAATGATAATTACTCTTATTCACCAACATGCAATAGCCTCGGGAGAACAACGCATCAAGTTTCGTCCGTCCAAACAATTTCCATTGAATGTTATCAATAACGAGCGCAGATTATGGTCTGTTTCAATTGATTGAGATATTCGTGAACACATCTGGAGTTATGATATGAATCTGACTGATAGGTATTTATCAATAATTATACTTTGAAAGATTTGGCCTTTTCCTCGTCTGTAAGAAGCTATACAATGAGAATTTGTGTTTTTGAGGCGAAACGACAATATATTGACTTTTATTTTTTTATTTGCGACCGATATGTGCATTATATTTTAATTTTAAAAGATGTTTTATGCCATCAGATTAGTTTTTCGCAATTAGCCAGTTTACCTGTTCTTTTACACTTTAATTTTGTTTGGTTATTTTAGACCAACAGGGATAATAATAGACGATAATAATTAGTTAAAAAAATGCCATTTTGATATTATGATGCTAAATCCTATAAAAGACAGGTTGATAATTAAATGATTATAACACTTGGTCTAAAATTGCCAACGAAAACTGCAAAAAGTTGACATAAGACATCGTCCTTAAGGCCGGTCGGCGTCAGCTGGGGGTACAATATGACCGGCGGTCTCCACCCTCCGCCGATTTATTCTCCTCGAAGTTTTATTGAAATTCGAATGGCACTCGTCCGCCTGCCGAGCTCGAACTAAAGCTAGACCGAACATCAAAAGGAGAATACTTGAAGACCTCGCCGGGATTTGAACGTGCCATTCTGAATGGCACGTTTAAATTTTAATCATTCCTACTAGGATCGAATGTCTTTGAAGAACCGAACAACGTAAATATAAATGAGATGGAAGCTTTTGATACTCACTTGTTTTGAAAAGTAATATATGCGTAATTGGAAATCCCTTTTGAATGTTTTACCTATAGGTAAGACATAACGCGACTAAAAACTCAGAATTGAAAATCTGATGTAAATTTAGCATGGTACTCGAGTATTTTCTGTAAATTAACTCAATAACATTTATTATATATGATCATACATAAGCAATAAGACTCGGGTCCTCGCTACCGAAGTATGAGAAAACTCAAATCGAACAAGAATCCGAGTTTGTCACCAGCATAGTACACAGTTATGGCGACTGTACTTCCCCGAATGAAGTTGGTACTTTAGGTATTCTAAAGGGTACTCTCCTACAGATGCCAACGACGGAACGCCTTCCACGAATCGGCCTAAGACGTAATCGATCTACATTGATACCAAAGCCATCAAAAACACATTCGCTTTCATTGATGAAAAAGGAAGAAATGAAATAAAAGTTAACCAGATACCGAACAAATAATGTGAACAAGATTTTATCTGCAATAAATTAAAGGACATTCGCGACCTTCGCGTGGATGTTTTTATGATGAAGAAATACACATTTATGGTACAAGGAAGGCAATACTGAACTCTAAAAGCTCTGAGAAAGATCTGGTAACTCATAAAAGAGTAGATTTTATTATTGTGATAATAATTATTCTTGCTGTTCAATCTACGAAGTTTCTTTGTCCGCCAATCAAAGTCAACGGCACATTAGAAAAGTGCCTTGATAAGAGTTCTTTGTAAAGAAAACGTTTGAAGCTTCTCTGTAATAGCCCTATTGGTTTTGGCTAAGTCTCATGATCAAAAAAACCATTAAAAATAGTAGCTGGAAGTAATAAAGAGATTATGATTTCGACTCTGCGATGAGTTGTTTATATTCGAGCGGTCCAATGCGAGGTAACAGAAATAGAAATAAGTGCTTCCGATAAATAAAATGCAGTGTCACTATGCGTGCATCTTACTCTTTAAATTTCGGATCAATTCAATGATGGCTTCGCACGAAATAAGATGATGAACCGTTTCATACATAATTTTAACAGTGAAAGTAGCTTAATTTCCAAGATTTTACTTATCGGATATGCGAACACTCTTTCTACAATGCATTATATACATTAGACACCTTTTTTCCTTAAGGGTTTGGCAGAGCCTCTATGAACCTTGGTAGTGACACTATCGCAGCTACGTAGACGTCAGTGGTGAACTCATGGCAGCCATTTTTGTCTCGCAAATAACTCAGCCTGCATTGTCGTCGCTCGCACTTTATTACAGCAGTCATGAATAAAAAACAAGAAATAGGTGTTTAAAAATTAAACGTGTAAAAATTAATTACTCAATTCAGTGATGTGCGTGGTTAAAGACTGGATGGAATGCAGCCGCATTCTTCGGGATACCGAACAATGGGTAGGACTGCATCACGAAAAACTCACGCGGATTTTCATAACAACTGCCACAGCTTACCCCGCAGTTAGTTAGGAAGCGCCGCGACGACTGAAAGCCAGAATTGTTAGACTCCACTTCAGTTGCGTAACGTGAAGAGCAGAATACCCGCCACGATGAATACATAGTTAGATTTATTACCTTAAAGAAGCTCATGGTGGCTTTAATAAGTATTGAACAAATATTTGAAGGTTTCATATCAAAGTATACAATAAACAATAAGTAACAAATATAACTAAGTAAAATATGTATTGGGCTTAATTTTTCAGGGAATATGTGTCTACATTGGCAGATATACATAAATCGGTTGTGCAGATCCTTCAGATGTATGTCGGATTTGGGATTGACTGGTTGTTTAAACAATTTCTGAAAGATTGATGTTTCAGTTCAATTAAATTAGTATCATGTCATTGTTACATCTTTTATAAACTATAACTTATCTCTGGGTTTTATAAGAATTCTCTTGATTTCTATAAAACCCAGTATATTTAATATTTATCAAAATATTATATTAAGAATAAACATCCGTTGTTAAAAAGAGATTTTGGTAAGAAAAACTGTGTCAAAATATTTGAAGAGCAGTCTTATTGCTACAAGTAGATCGCTCGCAAAATTGCAAATTTGAAGTACTACATCACAGAGGATGTTTGCGTTTCATCTGGCTATAAATATCTCTCTATCTTTTGTCTGGAGCTTTAAATCATACTGATTCATCGACAACGTTCCAAATTGCACTTACTTTTTCTCACATGCGTATATTTGAATATTTCCAGATAAATTCGATAATAAAGAAAGTGCCACGACAAAAACACTCGTGCCAAGCGGCACGACACGACGGCTGAATGAAACGACAATTTAAACAAACGTAATGAATTCTACTGTCACATTTTTCGTAAAAAATCAGCAGCCCGTAAGACAAAGAATGAGAGAAATTGGCAGTTGTGAAATGAAATATAAAGGCGATCTTTGAAATTAAAAGCTTTTTCAGAAGTCATATCATAATAACGAGTGTTTTTGCAAAAATGTTTATTCACCAAGGGCCTCGTTAAGAATTCATAATTGTTAATTTTAAAGTGCGTAATTCCTTGAAACTTTGCTGTGGAAATGTAAAGTTTTCACGTGAACATTTTGCGCATCGCGGAACTCAACGTGGAGTAATCCTTGGCACTCCTTGCGGACACGTCACGAGAGGAAACAAAACAATGTTTCGTTCAACACCCCTTTGTGAGACGCCCGCTGACTTGCCATTGTTTCTGGCCATTTCTTTTGTCCCGACAACGGTTGTTTTGTGTTGTTTCGGGTGTGCAAGCGCATCGTGCGAGGTGCACTGCCCTTGTTGCGCTTCCTAATTAGCGGTTCTGCGTGGGCAGCACGCTTGGCCCGATTTAACCTCGAGCCGCCACGTCACGCC
Source organism: Aplocera efformata (assembly GCA_921293045.1). NCBI lineage: Eukaryota > Metazoa > Arthropoda > Insecta > Lepidoptera > Geometridae > Aplocera > Aplocera efformata. Next base: position 11,420,375 of record OV121042.1, read on the forward strand.
TGACCGTGCCGCTGCGCTGATATCGCTGCGAACCTCCTTTGTATTATGGAACAAAAAGACAATTGTTATATTTACAAATCGCGTCGATCCTATTATTTTAGTCCTTTGTCGCCAATTCTCTCAGCATTTATGATGAAGTGGCGACGCCAAGTGTTTTCTATTTGCTTTGTCGGAGATTAGTTTCACCAGTGTTGTTCTCTGAAGCGTCTTAACAAAGAATTTGACCGTTTGATTTTTATTTATAAATTAGCCTTTTATCAGGTTTGTAGCGCTGGTGAACGTGGGCGAGGCATTGATTGAAAGTCAATAGGTCGGGTCTGTACCGCGACGCATTTCAAAGGTTTCAACGTGGCTCTCTGTGAATATCCAAATTAAGGGCCCCAACCTTACCGTTTTAACAATGACCATTGATAGTATCTGTTTGTTATTCTGTGGCAGTGCGAAGCATGACCCGTCGGCCGTGGTGAGTGTACTGACATTACAGGACTGGCATTTTACCTAAGACGGTAAAATGCCACAGTCCTGTAATGTCCCTTGACCCTGTTTCATACGTTACTTTGGGTGTAGCAATTTGCATAGGTGTTAAAAGAGTTCTTTGTTTTCGAGTCCTTTGTTTTCAGCCAATATTCTCGTTGTTACTACAAAAGTTATGAGTTTTTAATCGTTATAAACAAGACGTTTGCTCTACTTTTTATTTTAACAAGCTCTACTTTTTATTCTCTATTGTTTATATTTTGTAGAAACGGTAATTGTATGTTACGTAATAAAATATTTAGAATTTTAAACAGTTTGCTGCTCATGTATTGTCAGTCGGCTATAAAAATATTTCCATTATGAAATAGTTTTCCAATACAAATGGAAACCTATCAAGCAGCCAGGATTATCATGTGTGTCAAGGCCAAAGTGATATTGCATTGCTTTTGACCCTGAGGTATCAAATTGCTAGGCTCGTCGTCTCGGGTGCCAATTCAATCGGCAAGCCAAGATCAATGATGCACTGCTGTCCAGTAAGGGCGAATATACATAAGCTAATAGCTTGTACATGGCTTACAAGTTGCATGCTCTCAGCTACTAACACTTTTATGTATCGAAAGGCATGTCTGATAAAAGTCACGTAAGAATTGGCGTGCAATTCACATTGGAATAGGCTGGTATGTGTATCACCAGTGCGATAGTTGCCGGCATAGCATTAAGAAAGCATGCATATTTACTTGGAAAGCATTTCGCTTGCATGCCATTTTGTTGCAAGCAAGCTACTCACCAATTTACATGGTATTTGTATTCGCAGCCTAAGGCCTGCTACGTGCGTATTTTTAACTCCTACTCTTCCTTCGTGTCCAACTCCGACTCTGATTAAAAAGGGATTTTAATGCTCAAATATATTCAAAATGAAAATTTGTCTATGTCAGATATTTTAAATCTATAGGGTTGTCAGAAATCTCCAAAAAATTGGTTTATTCAATTAGTAAGAGCCCACAGTTATCAACTCGTTTTTTGAGAGTTTTTTTTTACCAAATAGGTGTACTCTCAGTCTTCTTTAGCCAAGTCAGTCTTCAGTCTTCGATTAAGTCAACTTGAACCAACCTAAAAGGAGTGGTCCGTTTTTAAAGGGATTTCTAACTTTGAATACGTTTGGGGAATAGTCCACAAATAGAGGTATTCGATCCCACATGTATTTGTGTTTAAAACATAACACTTCTTCACGGGTCATGGATTCCTAGCGTGAAGATGATACGTCTCATCTCATCATTATTAAAAGAAGCGAATATGAATATTAAAGAGGTATTTCATATCCAAGACTGACGCTTGGCTCTTGCTACTCTTGATTCATGTTTCTCTGATATTTACTACAGATATATTGTATATGATAGCATTGACGTCACAAGGTGTTCTCAAGGTGCTCGTGTCAATGACACAAATGACGGATTCGGGTATTATCTATATCAATTGGCTACTCGACCGCGTCATAACTGTTAAGTAGATATCGGTCATTTTTTATATTGCAATATTATCGGCGTTTTATTATGTTATTATATTTAAATATTTTTAATTCAAACAATAATATGTTCAAACGTTGTGTCCACGATAAATAAATGTAATTAAATATTCATGGACATATTTCACACAGCGCCATCTAGCCCCAAACTAAGCATAGCTTGTAATATGGGAACTAGATAACTGACAGAATACATATACAATAGTATATATTTTTTTTGTAAATTCATACTTTAGTACATATAATATTAACACCCAGACACAGAGCAAACACTTACGTTCGCACACAATAGCTTGTCCTGGGTCGGAATCGAACCCACGACCTACAACGCAGAAGGCCAGTCTAGTTTTTACGATATTTTATTTCAGTCTATTTTTATTGTATAACTAGCTGTGCCTGCAACTTCGTTCGCGACTGGCATTCCTGCAGACTGACTATTCATTACTGTATTGCTTTGCATTAAGAATAAAAAATGCATATAAAAACAATTGTGTTTGCCATTATTTTTATGTATTTTTAATGGTAAATTTATCACCATAGCTAATAAAAAAACTAATCATAATGAATAAAGCTTATTTCTTTAAAACAAAAGTAAAACCAACTAATATACCTACAGCTAATTCAATCCAAACAATGGCTAATAGGTCTTAAAATCTTTATTATCTTATATACCTACAAGATCACGCGTTCTTATTACTAAGTTTGACGATTGTTTATAGTGAAAGAATACCTAATTTTTTTTATAAATAACTTAACTTAATTATTAAAAAAATTACATAGGTACCTTTTTTGTTATCTATTTTACTTTTGCCAAACAACAATTTTCAGCATGTCTATCAGGATTCATATAATTTAAATTTGACGTCTTAATCTGTGCTCAGACGATCTTTATCTCTACATCAAAGGTATGCCACAACTGTATAGGTTAGCGATAACGCTATGTTAATCCAATGTGAGATTAAACACTAACATGGCGATTAATTTCGGCTACATTATGTTTCTCGTGGTGAATCCCATGAATTATGAGCGTGTGGGTATAATTACATAGTCAATTTATCAGGTCTAGGAAGTTGGCACTGCGTCTGTCTGCGTCGTTGGCCATAGTGGGTGACTACAGCCGTAAATAGCCAGTGTCCGACCGAAACGTTTCATATTTTGCGTTTTTATACGTCCGTTCTCATTCGGTCACCATCTAGGTCCGTATAACCGTAAAACTGGAAATTGAGACCTTCGCGGCCGAGATTTGGTTTTGAGACCTTGCATGAGATAGGGATGTATTGGTGATCATTTTTTGCGCTATAAAGTTTTTATGATATCTGGGGAGCTTTCTTGTAATCTCGGTCTAAAAGACGTGGCGCTATGTATCTAAAGTAACAATTTCGATTCGATTTGCTATCAATTTCGATTTTGCTACCAGTTACATTGAAGCGTTATTGAGGTTTCAGATCCATTTTTGGGAATAAATCGAGAGAAAAATTACGGTAGCAATTTAAGCCCGTTTCCGTTTCGGCATGCGGGCCAGAGTAGAACGTAGGGAAGAGTAAGTTTGAATTCATATAAAAATGATGGGGACATACCCTTTAATAGCGATAAGCACTTATTTATAGGACTGGCGGGATCACAGTTTATGTCAGCGCATCATGTAACAAACAGTATGTGATGTGATATTTTTCGTTCTATGATATGCCCCAAATAAAATTGACTCGATAGTGATAGGACAGTCCAATTCCGCTTGGCAAAATTTGCAGTTAGATCTCGAGCATTACCGAATGACCATAGCCATATTGAATCTATTGTCAAAGTGATAAAGTTCAATTTCCATCATAAGTCGTCTGACTGGGTTTCGAGTGTCGATGCCCTGTCCAAGTGCCACCTCATTGTACACGTTCAACCTTGCAGCTTGGTTGAGAACCACTGACCAAGTTCTGACATTGAAGGTCGCAAGAAAGCGATGCGGTCGTTTATGCAAAGTCTACATATTACGTTACAAACTAAAAACTTCTCCATAAAATCGTGCAAGGCACACAAAATAACGGTTTGAGTAGGTATAGTACTTAGTAGGGACTGAGGGTTTAAGGGGAAAGGTTCCCTAAACTATAATTTGCATTAACGAGTGCTCAGTAAAAGGTAAAATTAGCTCTTTTGTGATTTTGCGTTACTCAGCAATTTTCACATGCTCTTTATCCGTTTCGCTGTCTTTGATTTTTATATCTTGTGTTTGAGTTTTCTCGATGTTTCGCAATATTGATTAAGTCAACATTTAGTTCTGATAAATAGAAACGATGAACTTTGATCTGATGAAAAAGGTTACTCTGCTAATGATGCTGGAGTAAAAAAATCACAGGATGTTTTCACTTCAACAAATCCTTTCATTAGAGGTCCCTTGCTTGTTAATACCATGATTTTTCGAAAGGGTTAGAACAAGCGACTGAGTAATAAAGACGCGTGATTTGTACACACATATATTTATTTAAGAAAGTGACGTTTACAAATAATTTTTCTAAGAATAATTAACTGATATAAAAATGAAACGACCTTACAATAAATGAAATGAAACGACCTTACAATGATGAAATTTCTGTAGGGTCCTATAGAAATACCTCGGAGGTATCCTATCAAATTAAAAAGATTCATCCAAATCGGTCCACAATAGTTAGCGATGAAATATCTTAATAAGTATACAAAAAAATAAAAAAATACACCTGCATTCGAATTGAGAACCTTTTCTTTTTCGATTTTAGTCGCTGCCAAGATGGAGCATGAGCTATAAAATCGATTTTGTCGTTAATAGGTCTAGATAATCATAGATCATACGTATCACGCGCTTAACAACGCGTCAACCTAAGAACATGTGCGATAAACCCAACATCGACCAAAGTCTACTGCAGGAAGATAAACATCGGGTGACCGATTTTAATCGGTCGTCTGCATCTGGTCTCATCCAGTTGATAATATTGTCCTACGCAACAATACGCAGATTAGACGTTATTAATACACATTGATTGGTTAATCGCCTTGGTATTTTAATGGACCAGCAATAATTGAAGCTGTCAATATGTAATTCCAATTCCAAAGCCGCTTAACTTCACCGCAGTGATAATCCATAAATGAAATAAGCTACGTACCCTGACAGTTCGACAGCTGTTCAGTTTGAACAAATCCGAGAGTCCTTTTAGGCCCTTACTCAATATAACGTTTTAAGCATTATATACGGGCTAATTTATTACAAAAGAGTCACACTCTCTATCATTCTTTCGTACGAGTAGCGAATTCTGGTGTAGGAGTCAGATGTCCAAAAAGCCTACAATATAGCTTATTGACTAATACAATACATATACCGATAATTTCTGCCATTCAAACTTGGCGGTCGGTTACAATGCCACTATACATTCACGTATCCAAAACCGGGCTGTTGACCGGGCAGAAATCTTTACGTGCACGGCGCTCGGTTCTAATGCTTGTCTAATAATAATAAGTACCTGGACGATGAGCTTCGAAGAAACAAAACAAATTCGAAATAAACAAATAAATATATATACAAGAATTGAGATTAGATGCGGTGCTATAGCTTTTGACTAGACAGGATAAAGTGAGTAATGTGGTCCACTTGCATTGTTGTTGGTCGTAAAAGTCGAACCAGTCAACACTGAGCCATTGAATTTTAGGTGTTAATCCATAAATTGGCAACAATCAATCAATCATCAATCATCATCATAATAATATGCTGGCCTTCTAATATGGATGTTTGAATTCGTATTGTAAGGTTAGCCCATCAACGCGCGCTGCGTTAAAATCTTTGTTCAATAAATCAATGTGGCCATGATTCAGAATTGAGAATGTTCGAGAAGTAATCTTATGCACATTAAAGAAGCCATCTTGTAAATATGATGTGTGGTCCTGCTTAGATGTGCCCAATCTTTCGGGTCTCACATCAGCTTGGCCAAAGCGATGCTTGCCGATTATTTACAAGTGATAATGAGTCACGCTGTCCACTGGTTGGGAAAAAGAAGAGCCTTAAAACGCCGCTACTCACCTAAAAATATTATCAACAAAATAAACCATTCCTGATCAACCCGATAGAATGTTATATATGGATTTACACCAACGAATCTATGTTACCAGTTAGCAATCGATGTTATTTTTTTTTTTTATTTCTGGCACCGAACATGCCAGTTACCCTGAAGTACCACTTTGTAGAGATGATTCCCGGCGCGGAACTTTTATGTCTGATTATTCCAATTACCATTTCAGAAATTGCATCGAGTAAACCACAAAACGAAAGGACCCAACGACGTTTTGATCGTATTTCCAATGGCGCACAGCTCCCTCAGCCTCCTAATAGTCTTGTTGGTGTGAACGAGCAATTTGATTTGCTCCGAGTAGGCTTCGAAGACTCGACTATCAGGTACACGTAATATAATTTACCTTCGGCCACTCCCGAAGTACTTCAGAGCCGGATTCGATTTAGATAGTCTCGCACGGCTATCGAGATGTACCTTCGCACCTAACTCGATTAATGCCGTCTTGTGTAGCCTCTGCCTATTTGTGAACACTAAAATAGCGTTTTCAATTAAGTCCATACTCATGCCGATCGACGTCATTGTTAAATCGAACTGTTCAAATCCAATTTTTTGAGCGGAGCATATTGATATGTAAGAAAAGAACGGCATTTCTTTACGGAACATTGTGTAGAGAGGTGATAAAACGAGGGATCACGAAGCATTCCAGATAGGACAGTACCTAATCAAATAAATGCTTTTGAAATGTTTGCATTCCTCCGAGTACCAATATAAAAGGAAAGTTAGTTCCCCGAAATGTATGACACACGAGTTGGGCCGTCAAGGGAACGGCAACATGTTTTATGTTTATGATCCATCTCGGTAACGTTATTTATGTAGCGTTCGAGCTTTTTATTTATAACTGTATCGTACCTATACTCAAGGCACTTACCCTACTCCGAGCATATGACTTTCGAATAACCCGGAAACCTAAGTTACCAAAAAGAAATCGTTAAAAAGCACCATCGAGGGTTAATAAAAAAATATTGTAAAAGCTGTAGAATGCGCAGTAAAATCTGTTACCGAGTTTCTGTAGATAAGTATTTCTTACGCAGTATAATTTTTATATCACAAAAGTTTAAAAGAGCTCGTAACCGCGAAATTACTCCAAAGATTTGTCTGTGCGTTACTTATTGAAGAGGTAGCTCATTTGCACCGCTTTTTAAAAACTTTGCTTCATCCAAAATGTTTTAAACGCGCTATATTTTAGAGTGGCGCTGGGCGTGATGCAAAATGTTAATATTAATTTCGACACAAAGAATTTAAAGTATCTAAAAATTACTCATGACATAAAGGGACCGCGAAACATTAAACCGTGGATTTATTTACTGCACTGAGCGCTTTAAGTACGAGAATTTTGCCATAAATAACCAACGTTTGGGACATTTCTGACGATTTCGTTGTCTTATTGTTCATTTCCGCTCGTAGCCGTATATTTTAATTAAAACTAGTAATGTTTTAAATAGTTTATTTTGCTTGGATTAGATAGAAAATATAATTATATATTTACTGTTATTCAGAGTGTAAGGCATAGCTTACTAGGCAGGCTGTTGAGATAGGGAAGAGTCCTCTCCCCCGATAATGGTTTCTGGCAATTTTGCTGGCGCCCGCTTCGCCTGCGGAGATCTTGAGCCCTGGAAAGGCCACAGATGAAATTTGTACCCTTCATTATTGCTTTTTGTTGTTAACTTACCATCTTGACAAATTAATCGTTCAGCCTAACTGGTCACGGCTTACACCACAAGTTTCGTCGTAATTTCGGGTTCGCGTCGCTGCCCGATGTGACTCGGACACTCCCAGTTCCAAAACTGACAAATGATATATCTCGAACTATTATTTCACGGTTCGGCTATACAGAACTACAAATTATCTAACAGTTGCTGTGAGAATTTGTACGGTCATAAGGTCCGAGTAATCTATGGTTGGACGTTTTGTTGGAACATTCTGAGGCGATTAATGAGCTTGATCGACCGACACCTACAATCTGACGGTTCTCTGAGGTGATTAATCGTGCTGAGGCTGGTTTGGTTCTCTTATTTTCCTCGAGCCCTATCACTTCGGGTTATCAATCGACAAGTAACCACCTTATTGCTTGAACATACGTACCTAATGGTTCAAGTTCTCTCTTATCCTGGAGTTTCCACGGTTTGCGCTATTAATAAGCTAAACGAGCTATTAATGTTTGAAGTCGTGGTTATATCGACCAAACTTTGCCCTAACACGGAGTTAATCAAAGGCGGTTTCCTAGTTGTTTGGATATTGACGAATAACATTGCGTGGAACAGCCCAAGTAGAGAGCACTTGGCACGAGGTGACCGAGCATTCTTTGATAGAGGCTCGACATCAGTGCTGGCATAGCCCTTCGTGCTCCGGCCCCGCCCGTCTCGATGACGTCTTGGAAGATTGCCCGATAGGCTTCAGATAAAGCCTACCAGCACTGCGACCCCACATCGTAAAAAAAGTTCTTTGGATAAACATCTGTCATCTGTTGCCAGTTTCAACGCATACGTAAATCCGGGTGTCATTTCACATGTAAATATATTCATGTCGTCGTAATGAAGATATCTCACGTCGCATTGAATCGGCACCTGCGCTTGTGTTCGTTAACATTTTGTACGTTCTCGAGTCGCCTTTCAAAGTTGCATGACTTTTCAAAGTTGTTACATGATAATATTTACTCTGAGAACCGCCGGTTCTGGCTTAACAGTATGATGGCGATTTCGCCACAATTGAACTCGGCATTCCAGCGCCAGGCCGTTCGCATTCTCCCAATTTACTAATTAGGTCCGTTAATACCAAACTAGCCCTAAGTTGCATTAATATTTTACAAGTACCTTTATTATTCTAAGAACAATCAGGCTACATGCCATCAGTCCTTGCGTATTACCACAGTACATACTACGTATTCGAAATTTCCAAAACTTTTTGACGGCCAGTCTGTTCAGATATCTTATTTCAATTCAGTTCTATCATTTCCAAATAAGTCGACGCGTATCCGTTGACTTGAAAAGTTTCACGACTCTTCTCCGTCGGGGTGGTATAGTAATCTAATTCGTTGCCATTCGAGAAAGTTTCCGTCAGTCTAAGGTCTAGTTTCGAGAACTCCTCCAAAGTGGTGTTTCTTGTCGGCTGTGGAAATGAGAATCGTGATGGCGCGTTTGTTATTTTTCAGTTAATTTCCATTGTGTAGATTAGCATCCTGCTGATAATGCCGGGCGTCGCGTGGGGGAACGCTGGCGGATATTCCCTGGGTCGGAATATCGGCGCCACCTCCCGTCGGTAATGGCACGGCTTCATTGTGGATTCTATCGCAAACTTTTCTTATTACAACCAAACGGACATTGCTTTTATACTCGTACATTGTACAAATACTTATTAGTTATCATACCGTTACTTTGATTGTTTATTTATAGTACATAACTTGGGTTTGGTAAATTGCTTATAAATATTTTCACGTCACGCACGACACAGCTACTCGTTCATCGTTTCGAGTTTTGCCGTCGGCATACGTATCCCCTTATCTAAACAGATGAATCGTTTATATTTCCGATAAAACGCGGGATCCAGTTTCCAATAATGCATAGTATAATCCCGACGAGAACGGCCCGCGTTCCCGCTCGGCTCGTTCGCATTGTAAGCCTCTATACATCAACGTCCGTTTGGTAGCTTTGCCACGCTTAAATATCGTGTTGGCTCAAACTTAACGGGAGCGTATTAATATTCATCACAATTTCATCCGCATCCATTGAAAACTTGTAGTATCTCGCTACATATTCCGCTTATAACAATAGAGCGTTAGGGTCGGTCAATAACGTTTTGGGAACGAACGTGCTTTGGCGTTCAAATATTATTTCTCATTCATGAAATTATATGCAAGTTAAAGTATACGATTACTGAAATTTGTGATGAAAAATACAGCTCAACTCGTAATACTAATTCCTGATTGGCATTCAATCAACGTGTCCAGTGACCGAGATTCCGGTAAGATTAAATTGAAAACAAACCGCGCACAGCTTAAAAGATTATCGCGTATCAGAATTTGGTATCCGCCGATACACATGTGGCTCGGAGCGAACGATGGCGGATGTAGCATGAGGGACGACAGATGACTCACGTGCCGCAGAGCCCGGGATTATCTACTCACCTGCTCCCCGTCACATTGTTAGTGGTACTCGTAAATGTAAATTGGAGATTAGCAACCAACAGTTTGTACTGAACGCAATGGTTGACGACTGAAATGACAGACCAGCTATTCGATCGTTTTCTAGACACCTCTTTGCGCTTTAGTCCGTGATTTAGAATACAGAGTGTGAATATTATAAGCAAGTTAATAGTAGACGTGGTAAAGAATATTCTATTTAATATTCTTTACCGCCTTCGAGCGGTTCGACAGTAACTAACGAACGAAAGAACGTAACGAAGTAACGTAGTAACGAAAGAAAAATAGTATAGCATGGGCTGACATCTCAACGTGTCCTCCGTATCGCGAAAACACTCGGTCCTAATCTTACTAAACGGTCACCCATCCAAAGACTGGCCGGACGAAGAGTTGCTTAACTTAGATGATCCATGCATGATAATGTTTCACCATGAGCGCATATTAGAAACAAGATACATGTGAAGTAAGACACAAATACTCGCCTTGATCCAAACGTCCCCTAGAACACGTGCAAGAATTCTATTGTTCTCACTGGCGATCGCCATTCTTTCAGTGTAAATGGCGATAAATTATGTTTGTTTACTCTATAATATTAAGAAGAATAGTTATTTAACAGAATAGAACAAGCATCTATGTTCGTCGCAAAAATTAAAGTTCTACAATATGTTATGATGATAATGACGGGATTTTATTGGATATACAACTTTGATGTTCGCCTGAAGAAACTTCAGTACAAATCGAAGCTTTCAAGTTTTAGATTCTTACAAATAAGATAAATTTTTATCTGAAGTCAAATATAGATTGCGCAAATTGTTTTCCCACCACCCCCGCCCAATTAGGTCTCTTCGTCGAAAATATTATATATCCGGTGTCATTTATTAAAATGCTTCTTATGTTTACTACAGTAGCATAGCTGTAGGATATAGTATATTGATAATTATAAAAATTGCGATACCGCTACAATAATTTACGTTCCGAGCTGTGAAATAATTACTAAATTGCGGTAATGAGTGTTAATTTGTGATTTATCATTTGGCTAATCGTATTATAATGTGCGTCTGCCAAGTAACAATATCACGCGATGAAGCAATCTCCAAAAACAGAAAAAATAATTTAGTCTCCTAAATTCTCCGACACTGAATATTTTCTCTTGATATCATCGGCATTGTCCGAACACACACATTTGTATGATGATAAACCGGCAGAGTGGGATCGGAATCGCGCACCAATGTTTCCGTACCACCGATTATATTTTATTGGTTAGGATACCCACAATAACACGTCATATACTGTGAAAACGACAGCCCGGCACGGATTATGGTTAAAAAGATACAGCTGTATACAAGGCCTTTTCGTGTGAGTAAATGGGCAACTTTTTGCTTGAATGCATGACATGTCGACTTTAAAGATATGACAGACCAGATATACATAGTAAGCTTAGAAATAGGGCTCAGTTTGGGGTACAGATCTCTAAAAATTGGTAGGGTTTTTATGATACTGAAGTGACGGGACCAGCTGAAGGCCCACCAGAAGGTAAGTGGTTACCTCCGCCATAAACAGCAATATGACATAAGTCTTCCAACCCAACTCGCATCTCGTTGCTCCCATCACGATCACACCATCATTATCAGGTGTGAAAGCAGTTCTTCTGAGTTAGCAGTGCTTCTGAGATAACTCTATGTAGGGATGCCAGAGGGTTCTTGAACCCCCCAAAACAAAAGTGGTGACACAACTATAGCCCTCGTTGTCCACTGCGCAAGATAAACATTTGTCAATGTCTCCCTTCGCAGAGCCGTCCTTCTGAGTGGTCATTCGCACCGCCCGTCTTCGCCAAATGTCTTTTATCGCCTTCTAAATATTCCTCATTTAGTCTTAATGTGCCGTCTTGTGCATTATTAGATGTTTATTTGCAAGCTCGCCGCGGGCGCTACGGAATTTGAATTACTCTTTTTAGCATACCATGACTCAAAAAGGAGGAAAACTTTAACACTGTCTACACTATAATACGGAGAACGTGGTGCAGAAAATTCATATTCAACATGCCTAAATGGGACGAGAGTCCCGGGTTCGTTAGCATGAAGTTTGTTCTCGCGTCTTGGGTGTTTGTGTTTCTGTGTTTGTACATGCGATCTGCGATAAAGGGAGTCCTGGTGCAGGGGAATGAGCGTGTAAACGTTTATTTATCTTTAAAGTAATTATTAGATCTTCGAACTTCGTAATGAAAATGAATAGACGTAGGTACCTAATTTAAATATACTAGTTTGGTTACTGTTATGGGATCATATTTTATTAATTAAAAATTAAAAGTTCACTTTTATGCTCATGACACTTATTCATGAAATTAAAGTTCCCCAAGCGAACATTTTTTTTCTGGACTACTTGGACTTTATCATTCTATTTGTAGGTAAACAAGTTGAAGGGAAACTGCGTCTATCTGTCTCACTATAGATGTAAAAGCAATTTCAGCCATAAGGCATCTTGGTTGCTAGAAAACCCGACTAAATGAGATTCGGACTAGCACACCAAGAGTTCCTTACCACTGATTATATTTTGGACTATTTGTTAAGATATCTGATATCTTTTGGAATATATTTTTTGAAAATTGCAGTCCGCTCTTATTACATTATTTTAATGACAGGCGTTTTACCCAGGTACGGTACTCTAGAACTGGAAAATCATAGTATTTTGTACGACCACATATCACTCCTGAGATGACCTTACAAGGCTTTAGTGTGCTACTTGTTATTGTCCAAATATTCGAGTCACGAGCGCGACGGTTTCTATACTTCAAGTGTCGTCCGTATGCAAATATGACGGACAACTGGACGCAACCGGTTCCGTTCAATAAACTAGTGTCGATGATCCATCAATGTCACCTTTTTACCTTGCCTCCATAAAAGCAAGGAACGCAGTCCATTTGATAAAAGCCTCTGCACACAAGCTGGTTATTGATGCCGCGATCAATGGTTCTGCCGCTGCTCGAGATGCTCCATAAAGGATCTAAACACTTTAATGTAAGAATATAAATGTTTCTATTTATTCGTATGAATATACCCCGCATCGCTCGAGTGCCGACTCCTGCGATCAGACACTCGTTTTTTTTAATGCATGACGTGTAATGACGTGACGCTTTTCCCCAGCACTGACACTTTAAACACTCAACAGCCAGCTTTGATGCTTATAGCATTTTCTCTCTCTTTTTCGTATGATTTGGCAACACTGAAGCCGTAATTTTCAAGCTGCCGAAAGCATTTGACATAATATAGTCGCCTTGTTTAGTTGGGAAAAATATATGCCCTGCAAAGCAACAAATTGGACACATGTGCGAATTTCTTTACAACATAATAAATGCGGTGGCAATGTTGTTGGAAGTGAGACTCAAAGTCCAACGTGCTAAAGTCTCAAAGTCAAAACCTCCACCTAATATAAAATGGCATCGAATGGAAGAAGAAGAGTATGCGAGAAAATTTCATGATCGGGTGGTTGACAAAATGATTAAAATGAATGATTTAGATATGATGTCAGTGAATGAATGTTGGAATGAAATAGCAGTTTGTATTAGGAGTGGAGTACTGAGATGACGTCTGACAGAGGGAAATGGAAGAAAAATACATGTTGTGCCGACCCCACTTAGTCTGGGATAAGGGCAGGAAGGAAGATGATCAATTCACTATTGTCACATTACACACACTACGTGAACCTAAGATAGTAGTTATCTGCTCTGGTATTAGTTATTCTATAAAAACAGGTATAGTAAAAGACACAAGCGTTTAAGATACATTTCTTTTATAGGTATTTTTAGCATAAAGTGGAGCACTTGTTGTTTTTACTAGTGGTTTAACTAAAAAGAAAATCGTTCTTTGACCAATAGAACTTCGAACCTGAGTAGACACGGCTAGGCAACAGTTCATGTTAATTAAGAAAACTTTTCGTTACCCTTAGGTATGAGCGGCATTAAATAGAAAATGAGTTTTCCGAGATCCTTAGGTTTACAATAAATTTCTCAACCAACTTGTATTGAAACATCCTGTCTGACATTTTAGTAGGATGTTTTCTACTGGCTACCTGTATGCTTATTCGTAGGTCACTATTACTAGTGGGTACAGTATAATCTACCCTCAAACTAGATTTAATATCAATCATTGTTATCTATTAGAAATTACTGTGTTTATATATTAGATATATATTTTTTATACTTATTCTAATTGTAATTTAATTTTTCTTAAAAAAAAACACTAATTCTTTATTCCTAAAACGACACGTATCCATTGTAACAAGCTATGTCTGAAGCAGCATTGATTTGTGTTTTAATTTTCATACACAAATATCCGGGACTCAGCTTTGCAGCCGGACTACTACCAACTATGAAACGTAGTAGTCATTTATGATCTTACAAAAGCTTATTGGCTCTAAACATAAAGAACATTTTACACTTCACTGTCTCAGCTTCTACACTATTATTGTGTGCGAATAAATGATGAAATACTCATTGTTTGGAGGTCGTCATTCGTCAGGAAACAATGCCTGCAGAACTTGCTGAACCCTAAGCCAGACCGTACACACAACGGTACTTGGAATGAGGCGTACTTACGCTAAAGCTTCCCATAGTCGTAGGATTGCAACTGGGAATACGCGTATGTAAATAGCTACAAACAACTTGTATGTTAATGAACCCAGAAAGAAAATTTGTTCATGTTGTAGTTGTTAATACGCTGAACCTGGACATTCCACCGGGAAAGCGTTGGCTTTATCTTGCACGTGTGGAAATGTTAATTTAAGAAAAATTCTTATTTTTTTTTGTTTGTTGCTGTTGCATTCGCCCCTGCGCCTTCGTCACAAAGCAAGTGTTTGTTGTCAATGCAAGCCGACCAGTTAAGTAAAGATCTTTGAGATCCATCATAAAAAAAACGTCTTATTGTATTAGAAGCGCTTTTGCTGCGTCATTTACAAGGTTTGTTTTACGTGCGGGTTGACTGTAATTTTACATAATTAATTTTAATATTTACGAGGCTTTATCGCGTAATTTTTACCAAATTTTATATTTTCCCCTACGTTTTGAACGTAATTCAACGTTCGTGATCAGTCGTGGGCCGACTTAAAATAAAAGTATCGACCGAGATAGACATTTTTACATCCGTTTATATTGTAATAAATTCCCACAACATCTCTAACGAAGCGATAGTTTAGGAAACAGTAGCGCAACAGTACCTACATACGTTTATCAAACTGCTAGTCTTTATTTATCGTTTTAATTTCACAATACGTATCTCGAGTTACTTGGATTCTTGCCGTAAGCTCGGAAATGGATGCAGCCAGCATTTTTTATAAACTTATCTAGTAAAGGACGGCCGTTGGGAGTTGGGATGCACAGCTGCAACGCATCCGGTCTTTGTGTCTACATTCTTGTCAGTGTATAGCAAATACAAGTGTCTTTGTCTTAGTTGTATCACACAACATGGCCTGAAATGGATTTAGGACGCTTTTGGTTATAAATAGAAACACAGCGTATAGTATTGAGTCTGCCGAACCGACTCAGAAAGATTTTTTATTTATGTGAAATACTGACAGAACGAGCTAAGGGCCCACTTGGTGGTAAGCGGCGACCCCCGCCCATGACAACAGTAGTGCGACTTAGTATAAGATTTGGATCTTACACTGAGTTGCATTTATCCTGCTGCGTCCATCACCCGAGACAGGGATTATACGTTTCATGCGCAACTCGATGCGACTTGGGTCTTTCTATAGTTAGAGGAGCAGATGGGCCCTCAGTTCGTTCCATCCCTTATTCACATAAAAAAAGCTTTCTGAATCATGATGAATTGAGGATGGAATGTCTCATGTGTCCGAAATTTCAACGTCACATTTTGAAAGTTAATATAACTAAAAGCTTTGAATATCGGTGTATGGTACCGACAAGTTTGGATACCATCTGAGGGCGTTTTATGGGGTAATCGGATTTGCTATTGCGTGTCACTGGCTTTAAACTGGCTTTACACAGGGAAAAGTAGTGATTTACATATATGTATGTATGTAAATATATCCTTTTCCCCTGAAAGGTTAGGTAGAACCGCAAAAGGCCACTTTTCACCTTCTGGATTGCACTAGTAGAAAAACGAAGATAAGTAGTGAACTTGTCGCCGCCAATATTTCCCTCCTTATTATGGAGCTAATTTACCATCAATATTTTCTTCAACGAGAGTACCAACAAGTCAGCGAGCTGATCTTTATTTGGTAATACAAGTGATTGATTAAAAAAATCGAAAAAAAGCCGACTTCGATTCTTTCATCCCTTAGTACCTAAATATCATTTTAAAAAAGAAACACCCAAATCGGTTTACAACGGGCGAAGAAAAATATATTAAAAGTAAAAAAAAAAATTAAATAACGGAGCATGAGGAACATAAAAAATATATAACCGAATTGATGAAACCTGAAGTCGGTTGAAAATTAAAATATCGCTTATCCGTTAATTTAAATTAAATTTAATTACGTTTGCACACTAACAGTGCAAAGGGCACTATGATTTCGTGTTGCAGGTGGCATAAACAAACACAAACACCCAAGACTACCCCGGCCGGGAATCGAACCCTGGACACTTCGAACGCAAGGCAAACCTACTAAGCTACGAATCCGTTAAAACTTTATTGCTCGTTTCGTGTACGATATGAAAGGCGATGCTTGCAGGGGTCCAACGGGACGGGGCGGTGCCGACCCCTCGTAAATAATTACCGCGTCGTGTCGTATGGGGGCGCAGTCCCTCTCGAGGGTGCTTCGCGCGGCTCCCGATCGCCGAAAAACTTAACGACCGATGCAAGAATATTGATCGAGACACTACATAACATCGTATCGTGTTATCAAGTCGAACTCGTAACTCGTGGCGAAGCCTTCTGCCTTTTTCGCGGATTTTAAGTTCGGCAACATTTTGTCCGACCAATATTTGGATGGGTGACCGAGTGGCGTTTCTGTACTGTACTGTATTCGGCCAATAGATGTTCCACATCAAAAGAAATGCTGTTGCTAAATATTTTTAAGTTTAAATAGCTTACATTATTATCTATAAAATTGAAGTGTCTGTTGGTAATATTATAATAACAGCCTTTTACTAAATGCATTTGCTTTTCTTAGATTCAGTACACAAAGCTATTTTGTAACACGCGCGCATAAAAAGATTCGTCGACCGCGCAGAGATGAGCTTATTATACAATGTGGTTTCTGGTTATCCAATAATCCTAGCATGTATCAAGTTAATGAACTTATGAAATATCTTTATTGCTCTCGGCCTTGTGTTCATGTTTAACGACCGTATTCACTGCCCGCACACTATTGTGCTGTGTGCGGCCCGCGTCTGAACAGTTGAGAATTCTCCTAGGTTTGGCTAATTGTTTATTGTTTTAGCGTTTACATGCCTCCGCCTCTGGATATAAAAATGTTAGCTTGCAACATTTGCAACGCGCTTGAATATGTATTTGTTACCCAACTGCGTCAGAACATGAATGCGTTTGTAGGTATATCTCTTTGGTATGCTCGGTAGCCTAAACTTGATGATTTTAGCTTGAGAGGTGTCGTTGGATTCATTTCAATTGTGAGAGTGATACTAGTTATATCAAAATTATAATATAATAAAAATAAAATGGCCGATTTTTGGCGACATATTATGTCTTCAACAATTCGTTTTTTTTTAAACCTACAAAATTTACATAAATATACTCGTATACAACTGATATGTTTAAATGTAATTTCGATTATTTTGAATGTTGTTGGTTGTTTGACTAGTGAGATGGGTATTATACTTTTGACGGTTGGGTTTGTTGGTCTGTTAAAAAAAGGAAGGTCGGCTTTCAATTTTATGGAAGGTTTATGGAAGATGTTCGATGGTAATCAGTGAACTATTTCTAAAGTTTTGTCAGCTCTGAATATTTTTTTGAACGTATATCTGTTACAATGGAAATATCTTAAAAAATAGTAGGTACTTTATTTCATTTCTATATTTTATTCGTGGGTACCGAAACAAATCTAATTGTCATAAAAACGCGGTATAACTTTATGGTAACTGTCAAGTGACATGAACTTGTGTGAAACAACGTATGATACGGGTACAACGGGCTATTGTACCTATATCAGTTCGTTTAAGTTTCAGTAAATTTAACTTGTCTCTAAGGGTATAATGACTATGACTCACAAATATGTTTATTTATTAAATACACACTGTGGTTCACACAGATAAAATATGGTTAGTCAAACTTAACGTGTAGTGTCTGTACGAACAGCCAAATCCTATAATCTAGTTACTGAAGGTAGATTACCTTAGCAACATTGTTATTTGTCAAAAAAATCCAAATAACATTGTTGGTTTCGCAATTACAGTCATCAGTTAGTTAATTATTGCGTTTGGCTGTTAATGAACACCTATTTATACTGGAGTTATTACAAATAACATTCTTAAGCGTTCATGAAATAAAAAAAAGCTTCATGACATTTCAATACGTGGAGAGCAAGGCAATTATAATTACCAGTTCCACTCTTATTATCAACTGTACAGCAACAAAGATGCCATCTGAATTAATATAAAATACATTTTTTGCTAGAATGAAATGAAATGTTATGTACCTGAATCGAATCTCGAAGGACGGGAAACCGCGCTCACCGAGGGTATCGGCTACCTGCAACGAATTGAAATAGATTAAGCAGCTGACCGCAGAGTAGACGTGACTCACGGACCAGTCTGGTACACGACCCGCCCTATGGGAGACTTCAAACGTGTGTGATGAGAGATAATGTACGTTATTTGTGTAATATGGAATTCATATTTGAAACAGTTATGTAATCTTTTCTCCTCGTAAGCCGTCCTGTTTGATGTATTTGGAATCAATTTGTAGGATTCGATTTGAAGGAAATCTTTATTAATCACTACCGATTGAGCTACCTTAACATTATTATAAATATGTAGTATAATATAGTGTGAGGCCAATTTTTGTATTAAACTTATCAGATGCCTAGATTTATAGACAAAATGGTAACTTTGTTATCTGCCAAAAGTTTCATACATTTTTTGACGAAAATACGAAAAAACTTATCTTTAAACTATTCCTTTTTGTGATTGTTGTAATATGAAATAAAGAAAACTAGGATTATTTATGAACAGATTTCAAAATGTATGTTTTTATGGAATATATTTACGCGGTATTTGTGGATGTAGCTGAATGGCTATGAAGAGGTTAAAGTACGGTATTTGTTTTTTCTTC